>JAQPPZ010016698.1:12400000-13685280 GCA_028583015.1 Wollemia nobilis
GCAACACACCGAGAAGGGTTATAATTCTTCCATATTTTAGCATCAGCTTGACTCTTCCTCAGCCTATCATTTTATATGTCGAATTGTCTCCCAAGAAGACTTTACCTCCATCTATATTTTCATATTCACATAATCCCTCCTATGAGGAGTCATATGAAAAGAAGCACCCGAGTCAATCAACCATGAGTCATCGCATTCACTTGAGCATGCTGCAACTAAGAATAAGTCCCTTGAATATTCATTTGTGATCTTTATTTCTGTAGAAGTTCCTTCACCATATGATCGATTATTACCAACCTTTTTAGATCTACAGTCTCTTTTATAATACCCTGCTTTACCAAAATTCCAAAATTTCCTCTTTTCTAGGGCAACAAATTTACCCCTAGATTTTGATTTCTTTTCTCCTAATTTATTTTTGCTTCTTTCTTGAGAATAACCTCTCACAAAAAAGGCTTTATTTTGATGATAATCCTCAGAATATTTTTATCTCATCTCCTCAAACAACAAAGTTCCTACTATATCCTCTACTTTCAATGTAGATGTAGTATTCATGATAGTCATAACAAGGTTATCCCATAAATCGAGTAATGAATAAAGTAAAGTAATACATTTTTTCTCTTCATCCATTTTTACTTCTACAGAGGTTAGTTGACTTAGTTGATACAACTTTTTTTGAAGAAATAGTTTATTTATCAGTGACTTTGTCTGATAAAATATTCCCAGCTTCTCCCATAACAGTTTTTTTATGGTATTTATAGATACATTAAACAATATCGAGTTAGATAAGCACAATCTAATAGAGATCCTTGTCTCCCTATTTATTTTTAGACAATCCTAATCTGTCATCGATGTTGGTTTTGTTCTCGAGATTATAATCCATTGATCTCTATCAACCAATAGATCCTTCATCTTGAGTTTCCACAACTCAAAATTTTATCCATTAAATTTCTCAATCTCTATCCGTGTGCTTCCCATATTTATCCTTTGCTTAGATCCTTTCACGTACGACTCCCACTAAAGAATTAATTTATCACAAGGTTAAAACCCTTACTCCTCGAAAAAAGCTAAACCTAGCTCTAATACCAAATGAAAAGAAATAAAGAGACCCAATAAACTAAAACTAGAAAAGCAGTAATTGCATAATCAAATGAAGAAGATATCAGATTCACACATTACATAATATTTATCCTGGAAATACTCAACCGAGAAAACCAGTACAGTATTATCTTATTATTGCATTAACTTGATCGTATCCAATACAATAATATTCTCCTTTTGTCTCTCTTCAAACCCTAATGCAAGTGCAATATATATATATATATATATATATATATATATATATATATATATATATATATATATAACAAACACACATACACAAATTTTACAATATCATGGGCAAAAAATAAAGGGTTCAAATATAGTATCCTTAAAAGCCCATATGGGTCTAAAAATAACTTAAAACCCTAAAAATTTGGTCGGGGTTGTTTCCCCCAGACCCTTGCTTTTCATAGGGCTACCGCCCTCGAACCCCAACGAGTATATCGTACATAGCGTCCAGTACCTTTTAGTGTTAACCTCACCAGAATAACATGGAAAATATTCAACATATTTCGAACAAGTGGGCTTATTTTAGGGGCTTGTCTAAGTGTAAGAAGATAGTAAAATATCTTTCTAGCTAGTCAAACCCCCTTTATGTATGAAAAACTAAAATATGCCTTGCATTTGGAAGTAGTAAATGAGATATCAAAGTTGCCATAGTTGATAAAAATATCATTGTTACCTTTGACAAGGAGGGGTAATTTTACACTATGTAAAAATAGAGTCAAAATTTTCAATTGTTGGGTTAAGTAGTGCTAGACCCTATAATTGTAATTCAAAATTATTTTGGATAATTTTTTTGGGCAAATGGAGGTTGAATGTTGTTAAACTTGGCAAAAGGGCAAAAACTTTAATTCCTCAGACCTAATAGTTGGTAATTTCACAAAATCTCAACAAAATCTTTCCAAATTTTATAAAACTTATATGAATAATCTCTTAAGATGTAAAATCCTACTATATGACTATTGGATACTTGAAATAACTTTAATCAAAATTCAATAGTACCTAAAGTGTGAAAATACCTTGAAATGACTACAAGATGCAATGAAAAGACTACAAATCCTAGTTGTTCCTAGGATAATGCCAATTGGATGTTGTGATGAAAATAATCCAAATGAAAGTATATGATATTACTATGGTCAAAGGGAAGATTGCAACAAGGATTACATAGATTTTTTATGCTTGAGGATCACCAAAAACATACAAAATGATATGACATGTTGTAACAAAAGAGTTAGAATGATATTATGCCTACAATAGAGATCAATATGAGTTCAAAACAAGTATATGACCCACAAACAAAATATAAGATGCATGTATAACAAGGATGACTAATAAAATCATGAAAATAATGTAAATAAACTTATGAAGAAGATGTAATAGCTTACAAATATGATGTTACAAGCATATGACATAATTAAAACATTATTCTAACTTGTAATAGATATTAGGTTAAGCAAAAGGAAGCATATGTGATTGTAAATGAACAAGGTAACAAAACTAAATGACTAAAAATTGTAAAATTAGAGGAAAAGAGTATGTTAGAGAACAAAAAGTAAAGAAACCTTGCACAAGGTGATTAATGATGTAAATAACATAAGAGAAGCATAAGAAATTTGTTAGAAGGCTTTTCAAATAGAGATTAGGTGCATTAAATGGTAAGAAAATGAGATTAGTAGCTACAAAAGAGATAAACAAGTGCAAGGCTTGTAATAAGAGGAAAATACAAATAATGAATACAAGAATGAAGGAAAGAGAAGGGATTTAGGGATTTTACTACCCAGTAGAACCTCTTCATGGCTTCAAAGTGCTCTCCTATCTCCAATGCCTATTTTCCTTGCTTAACTTGCCCCAATGCTAGCTTCAAATGCTCAAATTTCAATAGAGAATTGCTACTGGGAATTTATCATGAAATTACCATCCCAATGGATCTATTTTGATGTAGGAGCATCCGGTGAAAGTATGAGCAATCTTGCATCCTTTAAGTTTTCTTTAAGTTCTTGTATTTTTGAAGCATTTTTGGTTCTTTCCGGAGGGGAAGTTTTGGGGAAATTGTAAAGCAGGGGCAAAAATTAGGTTGGGGTCGCGATCTCATGAAATCGCGACCTCAAAGCTTCAGCAAAGGCAAAGCCAGTTTTCGTCGCGATATCGCGACGTCGCGATATCGCGACGTGATATCAAATGAACACAAAGGCGGTACATACTTAGAAAGGGGGATGGTTTGGTCGCGATATCGCGACGTCGCGATATCGCGGCATTACTTGCAAAAAGGAGAAGAGTTGACCTTTGGGTCGCGATATCGCGACATGTCGCGATATCGCGGCTTTGTTTGCCAAAATGAAAGCAGGAGGACAGTGGGTCGCGATATCGCGACTGTTAAGAAGTCAAGCTTATGTGAACACGCGGACTGATGAGAAGGCAAGCCGTAGTGACACGTGGCCTCCACGTGTGTTAAGGTGACGCGGCCAGTGGAATACCAAGCCGTAGTTAGACGCGCGGGCTGCCGCGAAGATTAAAGTTAAAATGGGCAACCGCGTGTATTAAATATGGGGATGGCCATCGCAACAGTACAGAGCATGGACATTATGGGCGTAACAGAGACTGAGAAGGACGATCTGACCAAGGCGGCGTTTGCAGGTCAGAGAAGATCATTAATGGGGTTTTCATGGTGGGTCGGGCAGTTGCCCATTTATGACAGAAATTTGGAAGTTCGACCGAGGGAGGGAAAATTCGAATTTGAAAGTTGTTAGGCAGGGCATTGATGGCCTAGAGGATCGGGGCCTCGTTAAAAACCCAAAATTCTATAAGGGCAAGGGATGGTGAAGCTCGGGATTGAGGGAGAAGTTGTATGCTGGAAAAACTACTGTAAACTGTATTAAGCAATTTAATGAAATTATTGTGAAATTACTGTGAATGTGTTTGTGAGAATCCCGGCTTTCCATCAAGTGGTATCAGAGCGGGAGCTCCTGAGCGTGTAACAGATCGCCGGAGAGAGGCAGTTACACCAGGATCTGTGGGAGAGAGAAAAAAAAAATACATAATGCCTCCACGAAGAAACCGTGGCGGAGTAGGAAATGTGGTGCCGGCCGAAGACTTCCGAGCCTTGCAAAGACAAGTTCAAGCCCTGCAAGCAGAGTTACGCAGAAGGCACGAGCCCGGGAGGGATGAGGAAAGTGAAGACGAAGTTGAAGAAGAAGACCAATCTGAGGAGGAGGAAGAGGCTGTGGACCCTGCACAAGCCCGGTTGTACAAGGCCATCTCTCAGATTGGAAAACAACCGAAGATGGAGGTTTCTACATACTCGGGAAACCTAAATCCAGAAGAAGTGATTGACTGGATAAATGATTTAGAGGAGTATTTCGAATATGAGGAGGTTGAAGACCCTAACCGGGTCAGATTTGCTAAGACCAAGTTGAAGGGTCATGCCAGCATTTGGTGGAGGGGAATACAGTTGGAGAGGAACAGAAGGGGGAAGGAGAGAATAACAAGATGGGATAGAATGGTGGAGAAGCTGAAAAGACAGTTCATCCCGACAGATTACGAGTTGGATCTGCTAAGAAAAATGCAGTGGTTTGAGGCAGACAAACAAAACTGTCCAAGAGTACACCGAGGAGTTCTACAAGATCTCTATTAGAACTGGGCATTTGGAGGCAAACAAAGAAAATGTGGCCCGTTATATCAATGGGTTGAGACTCGGTATCCAGGAGGAACTGAGCCTGGTTCGGATAAGCACCATTGAGGATGCTTACCAGTTTGCCTTAAAGGTGGAAGAAAAACTCGAACAAAGCGGTTTGAAGGCAAGCAAAGAGGAAGGGGCCATGGTGGAAGAACCGGTGGGAGAACCAAAGGAGAAAAGTACAAGGACCCGAAGAAGACCGGTGAAACCAAGTAGTAACCAGGACCAAAAGGAAGAAGATGTTTATCACCCCGAGAATGTAACAGCTTACCCAAGAGGACGGGGTGGATCTGGACGAGGATTTGGAAGAGGAGTATTCCGTGGGACATGTTTCCACCGTGGTGAAGAAGGACATCGGGCATTTGAGTGTCCACAACACCGGGAAAGGACGAACAAGAGGCCTGAGGGTCCAACCAGAGCTGCTGTGGCAGAGGAAGATGCTGAGTCTGAGCATTCCAAAGAAGCGGAGAGAGGAGAAACAATGCTTGTAAGAAGAGTCTTGTTGAATGAGGAAAAGGAAACATACTAGAGAAGAAGTTTATTCCGCACTAGATGTAAATGTGCGGGCAAGGTTTGCAATATCATTATTGATAATGGTAGCACAGATAACCTGGTTTCGGAGGAAATGGTTACAAAGCTACAACTAGAAAGGAAGAAGCACCCACACCCATACCGGGTCGCATGGTTACTGTAAGGACCACAGAGCTTTGGTCAATGAGCAAGTGTTCCATTAAATTTAACATTGGAAATTATCGTGATAAGGTCCTGTGCGACATCCTACCCATGGATGCTTGCCACATGTTGCTCGGGGAGGCCCCGGCAGCTTGACCGGAGTGCAAGTGCATGATGGCCGTGCCAACACCTACTCATTGACAAAGAATGGTGTACGCCATAAACTAAAGCCTTTAAAGGATGCGGATGAAAAGGTATGTAACAATTCCAGAGTCTGTTTAGTTGAGGGGAGGAAGTTCCTGAACGGGTTGAAGCATGAACATTTATGTTATGCAATAATCCCTAGAGTTAGGAGGAAGGAATGCCAGGATACCCCAACAGAAGTCCTAAATCTGCTGGAGGAATTTCCAGATATTGTGTCTGACAATGTGCCTGAGGGTTTACCCCCAGTAAGGAAAATTAGCCATCATATAGACCTAGTACCGGGATCAAGCTTGCCAAATAAAGCTGCACACAGGATGACGCCTGTAGAGACTGAGGAGTTAAATAGACAGGTCCAAGAATTGTTAGAGAAGGGATTGATTCGGGAAAGTTTGAGCCCATGCGCAGTACCTGCAGTGTTGGCACCAAAGAAGGATGGGGAATGGAGGATGTGTACAGATTCACGGGCCATCAACAAAATCACTATTAAATACAGATTCCCGTTGCCAAGAATGGATGATATCATGGACTGTTTAAGTGGAGCTGAATACTTCACAAAGATTGATTTAAAAAGCGGCTATCATCAGATCCGAATCCGGGAGGGAGATGAGTGGAAGACAACCTTCAAGACAAGAGAGGGCTTGTATGAGTGGTTGGTCATGCCATTTGGGCTGTCCAATGCACCAAGTACTTTCATGCGGCTGATGAATGAAGTACTGAAGGAATTCCTGGGAAAGTTTGTTATTGTTTATTTAGATGACATATTGATATTCAGCAGGACCCTGGAGGAACACCTGATGCATATCAGGAGGGTCTTTGAAAAACTGCGAGAAGAGCAGTTGTTAATAAATCTAAAAAAGTGTAATTTTGTCAAGAAAGAATTGGTATACCTGGGGTTTGTAATCTCAGCAGAAGGTCTGAAAATGGACCCCGAGAAGGTGAGAGCCATCATTGAATGGCCTACCCCAAGAAGCACAATAGAAGTAAGATCTTTTCATGGTTTGGCCAGCTTTTACAGGAAGTTCATAAGGAACTTCAGCAGCATTTGTGCACCTCTCACAGAAACAATGAGGGGAGATAAAAAGGAGTTCAAGTGGACATCAGGGGCTGAAAGGAGCTTTAATGCATTAAAGAAAAGGGTCACAGAACAACCCGTTTTAGCACTTCCAGACTTTAACAAGGTGTTTCAAGTGGACTGTGATGCCAGTGGCAGTGCAATAGGGGCTGTACTGAGTCAAGGAGGCAAACCAGTTGCTTATTTCAGTGAGAAGTTAAATGATGCTCGAAAAAAGTATTCAGTTTATGACCAAGAATTTTATGCTATAGTTCAGGCTCGAAAAAGTGGAGACACTATTTATTGCCAAAGGAGTTTGTTCTATATACCGACCATCGAGCTTTACAATACATTAACAATCGACAAAACCGAACCAAAGGCACATGAAATGGGTGGAGTTCCTCCAAAGTTATACCTTTGTGCTGAAGCACAAAAGTGGGAAGTCAAACAGAGTTGCAGATGCTTTGAGCAGAAGGCAGACTTTACTGACTAGACTGACAGTGGAAGTAGTGGGATTTGAAGAACTGAAGGGTTTGTACTCTGCAGATCCAGATTTTGCAGAAGCCTGGAAGGCTTGCTTAACACCTGTTATGGTGGACCGAACAAAATGGTTGGATTTCCTAATCCAAGATGGAATGTTGTTCAAGGGAAGCAAATTATGCATTCCAAGGAGCTCCATGCGGGAGAACTTGATTAAAGAAAAGCACAACGGAGGACTGGCTGGGCACTTTGGTAGGGATAAGACCATTGCCCTGGTGGAGGAAAATTACTACTGGCCACAACTTCAGCAAGATGTGCGGAAGTTTGTGCAAGGTTGCAGAATATGCCAGATGGCGAAGGGTGTAAAGCAAAACACAGGACTGTACCAGCCATTACCTGTACCTGAAAGGCCATGGGAGGACATAAGCATGGATTTTATTCTTGGGTTGCCGAGAACACAGAGGGGAAATGACTCAGTATTTGTGGTAGTTGACCGATTCTCCAAAATGGCACATTTTATTCCCTGCCAGAAGACAAGTGATGCAGTTCACATTGCCGGGTTATTCTTCAAGGAAGTGGTACGACTTCACGGTCTGCCAAGAAGCATAGTTTCTGACAGAGATACCAAGTTTGTTGGGTACTTTTGGAGAACTCTGTGGAAGAAGATGAAGACAGATCTGAAATTCAGTTCTGCATACCACCCACAGACTGACGGACAGACAGAGGTGGTGAACAGAAGCCTGGGTAATTTATTGAGATGTTTGATAGCAGATCAACCCAAGGGATGGGATTTAGTCTTACCACAGGCGGAATTTGCTTATAACAGTTCAGTCAATAAGAGCACCAACAAATCTCCATTCCAGATAATATACGGGAACAGCCCAAGGAATGTGTCTGAACTGAGAAAGTTGGACAGGAAAGAAAAGTGTAGTGCCGAGGCAAAAGAATTTGCAGAGCATATGAAGAGTCTGCATGAAGAAGTAAGGAAACAAATTGTAAAGATGAATACTCAATATAAGGCGAGGGCAGACCGAAGCGGCGGTTCAAGGAGTTCAAAGTAGGAGATGAGGTCATGGTGCATCTCAGGAAGGAGAGATTTCCTGCCAAGACTTATAATAAATTGAAGATGAAGAAGTTTGGACCATGCAGAATACTGGGAAGGCAAGAATCAAGAAATGCGTATGAAGTGGAATTGCCAAGTTGGCTTGATATTTCACCTATTTTTAATATCTTCGATTTAGTGGAATATCATGAGGGAGAAGGTACCGAGATGCCAAGTGCAGAATTGTGGCAAATTCCAGCTGCTACTCCGACCACCAACGAGATTGAGGAGATATTAGACACCCGTGAAGGCAGAAGCACCCGAAACAAACAATATTCTGAATACTTGGTAAAGTGGAAGGGCAGACCTGTTGAAGATGCGACTTGGTTGTCAAAAACGGAGGTTGACCGCCTGGATCTTCCCCCAACAACACAGAAGTGAGGATCACTTTTAATCTACCCCGGGTGTCTGATGTAGGAGCATCCGATGAAAGTATGAGCAATCTTGCATCCTTTAAGTTTTCTTTAAGTTCTTGTATTTTTGAAGCATTTTTGGTTCTTTTCGGAGGGGAAGTTTTGGGGAAATTGTAAAGCAGGGGCAAAAATTAGGTTGGGGTCGCGAAATCGCGACCTCAAAGCTTCAGCAAAGGCAAAGCCAGTTTTCGTCGCGATATCGCGACGTGATATCAAATGAACACAAAGGCGGTACATACTTAGATAGGGGGATGGTTTGGTCACGATATCGCGACGTCGCGATATCGCGGCATTACTTGCAAAAAGGAGAAGAGTTGACCTTTGGGTCGCGATATCGCGACATGTCGCGATATCGCGGCTTTGTTTGCCAAAATGAAAGCAGGAGGACAGTGGGTCGCGATATCGCGACATGTCACGATATCGCGACTAATATGAAGTCAAGCTTATGTGAACACGCGGACTGATGAGAAGGCAAGCCGTAGTGACACGTGGCCTCCACGTGTGTTAAGGTGACGCGGCCAGTGGAATACCAAGCCAGAGTTAGACGCGTGGGCTGCCGCGAAGATTAAAGTTAAAATGGGCAACCGCGTGTATTAAAGATGGGGATGGCCATCGCAACAGTACAGAGCATGGACATTATGGGCGTAACAGAGACTGAGAAGGACGATCTGACCAAGGCGGCGTTTGCAGGTCAGAGAAGATCATTAATGGGGTTTTCATGGTGGGTCGGGCAGTGCCCATTTATGACAAAAATTTGGAAGTTCGACCGAGGGAGGGAAAATTCGAATTTGAAAGTTGTTAGGCAGGGCATTGATGGCCTAGAGGATCGGGGCCTCGTTAAAAACCCGAAATTCTGTAAGGGCAAGGGATGGTGAAGCTCGGGATTGAGGGAGAAGTTGTATGCTGGAAAAACTACTGTAAACTGTATTAAGCAATTTAATGAAATTATTGTGAAATTACTGTGAATGTGTTTGTGAGAATCCCGGCTTTCCATCATATTTATAGATCTCAAGAGGCTTTATTAATGAGGGAAAATGGAGTTCAATATACCATTAGGGAAAAAATAAAATTTAAATTTGCAGGTCTAATTCAAGACTAGAGCATGTGTGATTAGATAAAGGAGTGGGATTAAGAAATCCACATGATTATAGCTTATGCAAAGATATTCTTCTCATGTTTGTAAAATCACCACTAGCATTTTTACATTCAATTGGCAATTTTGACCAATGATCAAGTTGACTTGTCAAATGACCAAAAATGACTATTTTGCAAAAGTGCCACTAGCACTTTTGACAAGAGTGACATTTATGATAGAAGGTAATTTGATGTTTGGATTTCTAGGGTTGAGATATTTGATTGTTGGTGTGATGCCTAGTGTTTCTGCCTAGAGTTAAGGATCACTAGTCGTGTCAAAATTAGGTGTCTACATATTGTTATCAACAATAAAATTACTTGTAATTTAATAAGAATAATGAGCACCATTCAATAAATACATAATATTAGTTAATTGTATTAGGATAAAAAATACTTATTAAAATAAAATATAGATAGATTATAATTTCTAAGCATGATAATAAGGGTTTATCTAGGTTCAATTATAACCTTATCATAGTGGGAGTGGCTTTTGCATGTCTATAAAGAATGAATGATGTATTTATCATCAAAAAAATATAAATGGTAATGAAAAGACAAACATTGTTATAGAATATAACACATATGCTAGTTAAAGGAACGATTGTCTATTTTTATATTTGTTTTATATTCTCATATGATAATATTAGCAAAGTTAAAATTATTGTTTCTTAAATAGATAATTTCTCCAAGGTGCTTATATTCAAAGAAGTCAAACTTATGGAAAGTGTAAAGTTTCATGTATGCATACTCATATTTTAATGGAATATCTCACTATCATGTAGTATATAACAAATAACTTGATATAGTAATATTATAGAAGTGCTTTATTTTGAAAAAAATTAATAACACAAAACTTAGTACGTATTACACATTTATCTCTCTTCCTTAGTACATACTTAATTTCATTGCTAAATTACTTTATTGATTATGATTGATTTAATATTTAACTTGTTACATAGAAAGGCATGTCTTCAAATAGAAATAATGTGTACATGTTATTAAAAATGATTATATATATATATATATATATATATATATATATATATATATATATATATATATATATATATATATATATATATATATATATATATATATATATATATATATATAGATTTGGTCATGCTATATATTGATGGTGTAAACAATGTAGTGGAGAACAATGGTGTTAGTAATGATAGAGGAGGGATGTAGCCATTATGCATACCAAAAAAATATAGTTTTTTTAATAGGATTCAAATTGTAGACCATTCCAAGAAGAAGGTTACATCATAAAGTGGTTCAAGTCTATAGTATACCCATGTGATAACATATAATTTTAATGGGAGTGTAGTCTCAAGTTCCCATGTTCAACCAACTCATTCTTTATGATGAGGATGGAAACCTCAATACCTCTTGGAGCATGAGGGCTTTTCTACAATCCCCTCATATTCAAAGGTCTTGTTGGTGACTATCATTACAAAATATTGGGTTTATTCACCTCCACTTTCTTGGTTAACTGAGGGTTATTCCTACACCTACATAAAATGATATTACCCTTAACAACCTTAGGTTTGAGATCCTCATCCTTATAGAGGTATTCCAAGTAGTTATCACTATCATATAACATAATGGGGGTATCCTTGTCATAGATAAGGGGTAAGTGATGCTATTCTTCTAAGCCTTACCCACTAGAGAGTGGCATGCCCTAATGATATGTCATTGTCGATAGGCTATCTTATAAGAAATCATGATATAGTATGTCAACCCTCATAAGGAAAATCTATAAAACCACATTGGTAATTGTTAGGGTCCCAATGATATCATTCCTACCCAACATATATACAAAAATACCATATTAAATCACTTCTAATATTTCACTTGGTATTGTGCAAGTAATACAGAATTATGTTGTCCTTGATTGATAGTGAAATGATGTCCACATCATCTCCCACTACCCTATCAAATATGGTAAGAAAGTTAGAGGTGAAGCATTTAGATGACTAGTAAACCTTATATAAATATACCTAGCTCTTAGGTGTGGCTCCCTTGGCAACTCCATAATCATAAAAAAATATCCTAGCTTTATAGATATACATGCTCATAGTTATGGATGTAGTGTGCATGTCATTCCCATACATATTCCATGACAACCAAGGTACCATGTTCTATTCCTAAAGTAGTGCTAGTATCTTCATGGTCATTGTAAAATAGATGGATTCCCAATAACTTATAGTTTCAAAAGGACTAGTTGATCCTTAGGCCATTCTTGCACTCCTAGTGCTTGGGGGTGGGTGCCATGTTGAACTCACTAAAAATTTATTTCTTGGGCCATAAATAAGGATATGCATAATCTATTAGGAGCATAGACCAAAATAGAACCTTTTTCCACTTAATACAAAAAGATCAAAAAATCACTGCTCACATTGAATATCCACTTGAATTCAATGTAGATTTATCTACTCTACACTAGATTGTTCTTATTGGGTGCTTTATATTTTTTTATAATAAACTTACTATGCTGATGGGTTCACTTGGGATCCATACCTATTGAAAGTATCTATAAGTAAAATATCATCTACTTTTATACCATTATGACATCATCTTTTATGATTTCAATAATTATAATTATATATGTTTTTAAAATAATGGCATATAGGATCAAGTGGTATTAGCTCAACCAATTAAATCCCTCAACATTTCAAGGAGGAGACCCAGGTTCGAATCTTACCAAATGATACATGGATAATATCCAATATTTGTTGTAACATCACTATGTGGTGATGATGTAATATGGGTGGGGCTTGTTTCAATCCCATACCCATTGAAAAATAATGACCTATAGGAAAAAATTATATATTCATGTCCCTGTATTTCAAACAAAATAGTCTCAGGATCTATTTTTATATTGTTTCTCTAATGTATACTTCTTCCAATGAATTGAAAATCATCTTGCATTTCATAAGAATATTAAAATCAATATTTTAATTGAATAAGTTCATTGATCATCTTGAAATATTATTCCAATATTTGTTTATCATCAAAAGTATTTTTTAATTTGATCATATTTTAGGCTTTGAGACAATTTTCAATGAAGCTTTATAAATGAGATAGGCAAAACAATTATAATTGTGTTATCCTTGTGCATTTTGACTAATTTTTTCTTCTTCTATGGGTATTTATGCCCCTAAACCACATTAGGTACAATTTTAAGGACATATTCTTGAGATGGAGTCTATAAGTATATGTACTCAAAATTGTACTTCATGCTACTTTGTTGTAATGACCATTTATAATGTTAATATTGTTACGATGTTTATATTCCTATGAATGTATGATAACCAACCTTGTAAAGCTCTTCAAAATCAATATTTGATCTAAGAAAATAAAGGGTTACTCAAATTCTTATCAATTGTAGCACCAACTCTCAAAAGTTGCTAGTATAAAAACAATCCTTTGAACAATAACATCCACTTTAAATTTGACTTACTAGCTTGATGCCAAACATTGATCATGTGCCAATATAATACCTAATACCAATGACCGTCATGAATACTAGTATCCATGCTAAATTTGATACCACTACTTATGAAACCAATGTTAATATGTAAATAAACACTAGTCATTTACATCTATTGCTAACTTTAAAGCTAGCATTTTATTTTAAGAATATCCACATACCTAACATTAGCTATTATGCACTAGATAGTAGATTAGATTGTATGCTAACTCTACCACCTGATATTATAAGGAGACATCTAAACCATTTTATAGCTATGATTTCTTCTTGCAACTATTTAAAAAAGGAACATTTTAGCTTTCTAATAGGATCCTATAGTTGAATTGTCTATTGTTATATATAATTCAACATAGTTGATTTTCTATTGGATATCTCATATCTTTAATGAACTAGTTAAGAAATATGAATAATCAATTCAACATCTAGAATGAATTATAGCCAAGCACATATATCATTGTAATCAAAATCTCAATGTTGCAACTAAATTTATCACATAAACACTTGAATTCTAGATTTATTTACATTTTTATTGTAAATAAAATATTTTTCTTATTTAAATAGGTCCAGATCATTGTGAATTTTCTTTATTAGCACCTATTCCATTTTTGTTTTAATTTTTCTATTCAATGCTTAGATATATAAAAAATTGTTCATTATTACATGTCCTATTGTATAAATCTAAAAATTAACTATTTGAACATTATTACTTGAATTAGGGAGGTGTCATCCATACCCCATCATTAAATCCATTAATAAAAGTAAATGGTTAATCTAATTAATATATATATGTTCTTGTCTCTACAATTACTTGTGATTTTATCACTTATCGTATTTTTCTTGAGTTCATGTATTTTTTGTTTGTTTCATTACTAAATGTATGCTTATACATGCTTATGATATGAGAATGAGGGATTTTCTAGACCAAGTTTTGTATACAAGTAAGAACATCCCTTAGATGCAAAAATGATTGATAGAAAAAAGTTATCTTCTACAAAAACCCATAACCAAAACATGAAGAATTTCATTCAAAATACATTGGATGAATATATAACATATGAACAATTTTGGGATCTCATGGTTGAAATGGGATCATTGGCTACCCATACTCTTAACCCCCTTTTAGATCCATATAAAAGTCATGGTGTAAACCAACATTGATATTGCTATCCTCTTAGTCCAAATAAATGTTGAAGAGTTGGATACATAGATCCAATAATTAGATACTTATTATTTTACTAATATTAAAAATATCTCGTTGTAGCATTAAATATGTGTAAGTTAGTTTTAAGTTGGTGGAAAAAAACTAGTACGTAATATAAAATAAATTGTAATCCTATAATACTTACATGGAATTTATAGATATTGTTCATGTACTCATTCTTACATATTAGATCACTACAAAGATGAGTTTATATGGCTTCAACAATAGTACAAATGATATGAACAATATGTTTATTGATACACCAGTGAATTTCTCATTGTTTATAAACAAAAAGTGATCAAGTCCTAAATACATTAGTGGATTTCATTACCATATCCAATATTATTTTGGATTCTTTTTCATTGAGACCTTGGTACAAGCCTTTAGGTTTGCTAATAACATGGAATAAAATTATCAAGCACCCTTCATGTAGGATACTAGATATGTAAGCAAATACCATAAATTATTTTTAAATCACCTAAGGTGATTTAGACGAAGGTACCTCAATGCAATAGAAACCAAATCTATCTAAATTTATAATATTTTCTAGAAATGAACAAAATCAATACATCCAATCAAATTTCTTACAAAAATTATAGAAATACAAAGGAAAATAAAAGAGACATAGATTTTGAGGAGTTCCCATAAGAACTATAAATCATTTTTGTATTATTTGTAGATAAGAATAAAAACACTTTGAATATCAAATGAGGAGTGGTGAGGGTATTTATACTAATACAAAATCCCCAAATACATTAATAAACTTAACCTTAAGCTAATATAAGAAGAGAATGTTTAAGGTTAATTACAAGTTTACAATTTGGTTTAACCATAACAAGGTTAATTGCGGACCATAGGTTTTCATAATAAAAAAATTACAATAAATTTAATATATTATACAACGAATGTTCTTAGGCCTATCCAATATTACATCATACATTATTGACCTTGGTCATGAATCAAATTACACTTTCAACACCTCCTTATAATCCCCCTAATTTAAACATCCCTGATTTAAATCCCCCTCATCATTTAAAATTTTTTGTTGTAAAAATAATTCCTACACAATAGTCTCCTTAGGTTGTATTGTAATTGTCATCACCACTATTAAACACTCCCACACATTAAAAAAACACTTCCACTAGGGATCTAAATGAAAAAGAGAAGTCAAAATCACCACCTTCTATAAGGATAAACTCCAATATTCCATAGGTACATAAGGTATAACTTGAAGATAAATTTTATTCTTACAACATATGTCACTCTATTTGAAAACTTCCTCTTGGCCTTGAGACACCTAATTTTAGTCATCAAAAAAGTATTTGCATGAACTTGCTTAAAGAGTTATAACAAACTTCCAAGAGTACCTAGACAAGAAATAGAAGAGGGAAGAGATCATGAATGAATAAGTTGAATAAATAATCCAAATAAGAGGTATTGACTAAAGCATATTATCCAAAAAAGTTAGGATTAGGGACAAGATTTAACATTATAAAATAAACTATTGTGAAATGGAATCATATTATCCAACATTGTTGAAAATAAATACACACAAAGCAATGCACACAATATATGGGGATGTCTACGAACACCAAATAATATCACTATCAAATAATAGAATTATAATCCAACCCATAATGGAAGGGTTTGTAGTATGGTACATTTATAGCCAAATACAAGTTACCTTTAGTCAAGGTTAAAAAATTGATCTCAAGGATTAAAATAATAAAATATTATAGAAATACATTTTCAAGGTTTGCAAGGCTCTAATGAGATTATATGAATAATAAAATACAAAATTTAATCATGGTCTCAAGAGAAGCTTAACCATCACATATTCTAACAAGCCTCCATAAGCTAAACGAGGGACACAAAAAGAGACCCTTTATTCATCATTCCTCCTTAAGGGACACTCTCCTATACCAAGTAACTTCCACATGCATACAAAAGTAACCTTGAGCATGATCTTGACTAGGATGACTACTTCCTACTTCGTTGAAGGTATTAAAACTAGATCAAACATCTCATGTGCATGCATCCATCTCACAAAGTGCATCTAAATATATATGTGCTTTGTTTATTTTTAAAATAATGTATTATGGATAAGCTAGATGGTGCTTTGATTATCAAATAAAATAGTGACTAAAATAATATGATAAATTTCAATCTCCTTCAAAAGCATGAGCATCCCCCAAGGATGTTTAGCTACCTCATTAGAAACATAATTTTTAGCTTCCATAAAAGATTAAGATATAGTTGATTAGTGTTTGGAACACCAAGAAATGGGGATAGATCTAAAATAGAATACAAATATTATGGTGGACCATTAATCATCCAAATCATTGACCTAGTTAGCATAAAAAAACCTTGGTAAAATTAAAAAGGAAGCTAGTTGAGTACTAAATACCCATATCATAAGTATCTTGGATGTATCTAAAAATACTCTTGGCTAAAGTCTAGTGACTTTTTTTGGTGCTTGAATATACCTAGAATAATAATTGGTAGCAAAAGCTATACCAAGTCTTGTGTGAGCAAGATAGAGAACTCCACCCATAAGATATTGATACAACATAGAATCCACCAAAGGAGTGGTACAATCAGCCCTAATATTTAGTCCTAAAGTAAAATAAGTTTGAATGGACTTGTAATCCTCCATCTTGAAATGCCTAAAAATATTAAAAATATACTTGGGATGTGAAATTGTGATGCCATAATCTATCTAATTAATTTGTATCCCTAAAAAGTAGTGGAAAAGCCCCAAATCTAAGTAGAAGAAATGATTTTTGGATTTGCACAATTTTTTTCATTTTTGCTTATTTTTTATTACAAAGTACAAGTTTCAAAATATACAAGTAGGTGTAAAATGTACAAGGTTTACAAATGTACAATGTGAAATATCAATGAAATTAGGTGAAATGTGCATTTGGGATGAATTTGATAAAAATCAAATTAGACTTGGTAAAACCTTGTAATGAATTTCTTTGAGTTAATTCAATATGGAAGTTGTAAGTAATGTGATGTCTTAGAAATAAATTTGGAATTGCCTTGGAATGCATTATATATCCCCCCATTCAATTTTTTAGGTTGTTCATTCATTCATGGAGTTATTGATTATTCATGGTGGAATTGCATATTTTTCATTATTGATGTCTAATGTTGTTGAGCCCATTATTGTGAGCAATGATGATGGATGTATTGTAAAGGAATACTCATAATATGAATATAAAAATATTCTCTTTTATTCCATGTCCTTGTGGCTTCCATTATAAATTTTGGTTATTGCAGGTTGTGTAATTGGTGTTGAATGCATAATTTGTTAAGTTAATTTAATGGAATTACACTAGAAAAGACTCTGATTATCCTACAAACCTGGTGTGAAGATATGGAATTATTTCCTAGTGATTTATGACCATATAGATATGTTTCCATGTAGTTGTACAATTTATAGAAATATCTTTGATGACTATAATTCATTTCCAGTGAATTAGGGTTTGCATGTTGGAAGGAAAGTAAGTAATTGCCATAGGAAAGTATTCCAAAACTTGTCTTGAAGAGAATGGTTGTGCATGTTGGTAAATCTAAGTGCAAGTTGCAGAAAGGGTTTGTACAAACCGTACATAGGTCGTACCAAATCGTACAAGTGGTTATGTACCTGATTTGGTAGTAAAATTGCAAGCCATAACCTTCCAAATAGGAAAGTTTTGGTGTTTAAGAGAAATCAATTACAAAACCAACTTAATTGAGTTGCAAAACATGTTTGAGTGGATTGGCTAAGTGGAAAATCATACAAGCTATAGTTTTTTATGATTTGGATTGTATAATTGTATGATTTGTAGTTTGTATAAGTTGTTTTGTAAGGTTGACAAGTTGTGCAAGACAAACCGTACAAGCTGTACGATTTGGGCAAGTTGGATTTGAGACTTTGGATATCAATCCTAGACCTTATAAATCACCCCCTTATGGGAATACTATACCGTTGTGCTACAATACCTCCATTATTTGATTTATTGTCTTCCAATATATGCTTTCAAATTTTCTATAATATGAGGTCACTTGATAGGAGAAATTCAAGTTGAAATATTCCCTTTACAGATTTTCTCCTCAAATCGTCAAGGTTCCCTTTAGTAGACATGATCGAGGGTATGCATCCTCATTGAAAATAGACAATATGGTGTTTGAATATTATAATTACCCTTTGGATTATTCTTGGATTGATCTAGATCTATTACATCTAGGGGTATGACATCAACATTGTGATAGGATGTTCTAGGTAGTTGGCTACTATGAGCTAGTTTTTTAAAGGTATAATAGGATAGAGATATTGTATTTGACCCACGCTAACATTTTGCGCATATTTTTTGTAATTAGAGGGAAGGGTACTAATATTATTACTATCCACCCTCATTTTATGTCCTGAGGGACCATGTTATCATGGATATAATTCTATTTTTAGATCAATGGAGACCTAGGATCAAATCCCTCTAGCACTATTTTATGAAGGAAAATTATTCTAAGCCAACATGGTAGTATAATTTTAAAATCATGGCCACATAGTCGTATTAAAATGGTCCAACCATAATCATAGATACATAGTGATATTATATCAGCTTGGAAATTATGAATATATTACTTAGAAATATTTAAATTTTGGTCATCCAAGTACGAGCCAAAAATAAGTGTGAAGCAAGTAAGAAGCAAGAAGCATGGGTAGGAAGCAATAAGTGTAAACAAGTCTAGATTCATGCCCTGAATTGGGTAAAATATGTATTCCTCTATGTAATAAAAAAAAGTGTGAGTAGAAAGTAGGAAGCAAAGTGTGATCAAGGAGTGAATGCTACTTCTTATTCTATTTCTTAGGAGAAACTCAAAAACTAAAGGATTTATGTGAATAAAATCTAGATGACACGGCAATAAATTCATTTTTAAAATTCCTTACTAGAAGGATGCCCTAGTTGGAATTAAGAGTACCCTATTCAAAAGTATGGATGCCCTAGTTGGTGATAAGAGGAATACCAAATCTATGGCAAACCCTATCTAGGTAGTGAATACTACACTGGAATTAATTATCAAGGATGAGATAATCGATCATGATATAATGATTATTAAAACTAGAGGGTTAATATGTGCATTCCATTTATATTGACTAGGATTTTTTAATATTCAAAATTGGATCAAGTGGACATAGGGATTGAATTCAAATTACTCCATTACTTTTCTTTCAAAATATTTTTTTCTCATTATCTTCTTTAGTTCATAAATAACGGATAAAATAATGGTTGGAGTTATATGGTTTAGGGGAAAAGATGCATTATATTTAAGACCATGGAATGAGAATTTTTTTATGAAGGCAAAGATTATTAAAAGGATTTGGTGTGCATTAGGCTTTATGGGCTTCCTTATCAACTAATGAATGAGGTTTTTAATAATATTGACAATAATCTAGGTGAGTTTATCTAGGAGGGACCAACTACTAAGGAGATAAGGCATGTTGTATACACTTGAATATGTATTACCATGGATTTTTCAAAACCTTTACTACAGTCCATTAGGATAAAATCAAAATCAAGAGAATAGGATCAATGATTAAACAATGAAACAATGCATTCCAATGTCACAAATCTAATAAAATTGGACACATGGCAAGAGATTGCATAGTGAAAATAATGGAGAAAAAGATGAAAAATTTTGGGCATGAGGAAAAATTCAATATGAAACAAGAAGATGATTTAATAGGAGGAGTTGGGTTAACTAAATGAGTTTCCGCTCCTAATAAATTTCCAAGAAAAACCCCTTTGCATCATCAAGTGGAAAAGTCCATAATAGTTCACTTGAATCAACCATTAGAAAAAAATGACATAAGGGATGAGGAAGTATAATGCATAAGTTTAAATATAGAAGGATTTAAAGGTCCAAAAAATATGTGAAGGAAAATTTTAAAGCAAATGAGGTGAATAAGGTCAAGGTTAATCTAGGTAAATCATCTTCATTTTTCTCAAGTAGCATAAAATATTCTCCTTGAAATAAAAATGAGTGTAGTATAGAGTGTATTTGTTGCACTTTAAGGTTTCAATATTAACATAATAGAGAAACTAATATGGAGGATATCCAAGAGAATTTAGGGGTTCTAAGATAACATAAGAAAGTAATGACTATAGAGGGTCATACATGTATGAAAGTATTTTCGGGGCAACATAAAGAATAAAGTGACTATGAGGATAGTTATAGCATTTTAGATTCTTTAGGGTAACATAAATATCTAGAATATAATGCTAATTATGAACAATATGGAAAAATAAAACATTTTGATGAAGATGAGAGTGTTGGTGGGAATAAAAAATGAGAGGAAGGCCATCAAAGCATAAATAAAGAGAAAAAGAAACTTAAAAGGATATCAATTTAGGAAGCCAAACAAAAATATCATAGGTGTTAACAAGAAGTGGGGCTAAGCCCACTAATAAAAATAAATAATGATGATGTTGAAAAATTATATCATGGAATATTAGGGGGTATGAATAAGACCCCTAACAAAAGAGTTATTAAAGAATTAATAGATTTTTATAGTCCTAAGTTTATTTTAATACAAAAACAAAAATTAAATAGTGAGGAATGTAAGGATGCTTTCAAAAATATTTGAAATACGGGTGATTGTCTAGTAGTTTCTTCTATAGGATATTTGGGTGGTTTTGCAACAATATGGGGCAAATACAAATGGGATGGGAAATTGTTAGAAGCAAAAAGTAAATGGGTTGTTGGACTATTTTGCAAGAAAAATAAAATCATCAAAACTAGGGATATAAATGTATATTCTTCAATTATAGTTACTTATCATGAAAGATATTGGAAGGAGCTTATCATGTTTCATCAAACACAATGATGATTCATTGTGATCTATGGATTATTAGGGGTGATTTCAACACTATTCTATCTCCTTTGGAAAAGAAGGATGGTTTAAATTAATGTGAGATTTTATTTCAATTTTCATTTCAAATGTTCTTTGGGATGTTATTCCTTTAAGTTTTCAATATACATGGGATTATAGACACATTGGGAAAACACATATAGTAGAAAGATTAGATAGATTCTTGATACTCAACAGATGGTTGTAAATAGAGTATACAATCTCTTTAGATATTTTATTATGAGTGGGATTGGATCACAAACCCATTCTTTTGACTTGTGAGTTACCCAATAATGGTCATTAAAACCCATTTCACTTCCAATATATGTGGCTCCAAGACCCTAATTTCTTCTATATGGTTATGTTACGATGAGATGAAGCAAATTTTGAAGGATTGTATATGTACAAATTTATTCAAAAAATAAAATATTTAAAGGAGCAATTGAATATTTGAAATGCCAAATACTTTACTAAATTTTTTTAAGAAAAGAAATAAATTGAATCCAAGCTTAAAAAGTTATAAGATATAGTAGCAACTAATGGAATAGATCAAGATTATTATTGAAGAGATAATCTTCTAAACACAAGTATGGCTATATTGGCATTGTAATACTTATGTGAAAGAAAAACAATTACTTTATAATTATTATAATACATTAAAAAAATAGGAGTCATATTGGTTGCAAAAATATAGGGAGAAATGGCTCAAGAAAGGATATAGAAATACAAAAATAAATCATAATATAACAAAAACATTTTTTTGTCACAAAAAAATATTTTAACTCTAGATAGAAGAAATATTGAGGAATAAGAAAATAAAAGGAAGGAAGCAAATTAATTATTTCAAACATTTTTATCAAATACTAGGCAAGATAAGGAGGCATAACATAAGATTTTTAAAAATATTCAATTATCTCACAAGAAAAAAATGAAAACTTGATGAAGAAGATATCTATGGAGAAGCTACATGAAGTAATTTTATATTTCCATAGCCCTGATGGATTTCTTGTAATTTTATTTATAAAAATTTGGTATTTCTTAAATAGTGATATGTTAGTTGTGGTTGAAGAGGCTAGGAAATGGAAGACTATAATAAGTGATATCAATACCACTTTTATTATGTTGGTTCCCAAGAAATATGAGACAAAATATTTTTATATTTTCATTGAATACAACTTTGTACTAAACTGAAGAACACGAGCTTATACTAAGAGGGGGGGTGAACAATATAAGACCACTTTTTACTTTTCTTTTCAATTCAATATTATGCATTGTATAGACAACAATATCAATATTAGTAATCAAGCAATGCATAAAACACCATACACAATAGAGACACCATAGTTTACGTAGTTCACCCAATGTGGGCTACTCCATGAAGAAAATATTTTACTAAAAATTTCTCAATAAATTTCTTTGGGAATCCTTCCCAATTACAATGTTTATGGATCTTTGTCCAAAGGAGATGCTGATACCCTAATATCAAGTTCATGGATATCTTCCATAGGATAAACCTTTCCCCTTCTACTCTGGCTAGTGATCTTCTAAAAGAATTTGTCTCTCTGCTGCACTGACTGGTGGATCTCTCTCCACACTCCTCACTTAGATCTATCTTCAAATGTCCTGGTTGTTGGATCTCTATCCAATGAGAATCTGTCCTCTATACTTTTTCACCTCCAAATATCTGTCAATAAGCTCACTCAAAACCTGCTCAATAGGCTCACTTAGAACCTGCTCAACAAGCTCACACAAAACTTGTACAAATATGCTCAAAAAGCTCACACAGAACTTGTCAAATCTTCTCAACAAGATCATACAAAACTTGTCCAAATCTGCTCAACAAGCTCACACAAAAATTGTCAAAATTGCTCAACAAGATTACACAAAACTTGTCCAAATATTCTTAACAAGCTCACATAGAACTTGTCCAAATCTGCTCAACAAGCTCACACAGAACTTGTCCAAATCTGCTCAACAAGCTCACACAAAACTTGCTCAAATATGCACTAGCAAGCTCACCAAGAACTTGCTCAATAATTCAATCTCATAGAAGCATAAAGAGAATTGTTAGAGACTCAATATGTTCTATACTCAAATCCAATATCAACTCAAATCAATATTATAGAAGCATAAAGAGAATTGTTAGAGACTCAATATGTTCTATCCTCAAATCAATCTTATAGAAGCATAAAGATAATTGTTAGAGACTCAATATGTTCTATCCTCAAATCTCAATCTCAACTAAAATCAATCTTATATAAGCATAAAGAGAATTGTTAGAGACTCAATATGTTCTATCCACAAATCTCAATATCAACTTAAATCCAAAATATATAATAGTTTGTTTCATGGAACTTGAACAACCACTTCACACAATCACTTGACTAGGCTCAAACAACTCTTCTCAACCAAATACCACAAGGAACAACTCTTTATTACAAACCCTAGTCCAAGCATGTATCAACCAACTCAAATGTTTCCAAAAATTCTCAACCACAAATCTCACATAACAATGATACTCATGTTCTTTTCAAGTTCAAGTTATTTGCATAACCAATGGGCTTCAACAACAATGCTTATAAAACATTCTTCACATAACAATGATACTCATTTTCTTCTCAAACCCTATCTCAGATTTTTCACACTACTAATGGCTTCAACAACAATGCTTATAAAACAAGGTTTAATAGCAACTCTCAACCCAGAAAACCTTGAGACATTCAACCAACTACTTTCGAAAAGGAAACTACAATTAATAATTTTCTCTCCAATGATATTTCAGAAATCAACCACCATAAACAATCAATAGGAGAATGTGCCCATACCTTTTATGAAGATGAAGAAGCCTTTTGGTTGTCCACAAAATCTGTCTCACTCAACACACTTTTTTTTTCAACTTTCAACAAGGGTTAGATATCTTGATTAATAACACAACAATAACATCCAAATAACACCTTATTACTCCTACTAAATAACATACACCATGTCACTTCATAAATGAATTGAACTCTTTTGAAAAAGAACATAGCAACCTTCACTTTTTAACCTCTTTACAAAATCAGAAATATTTCTTTACACACACCTTATTTCTCCCTCTAAGCAAGTTAATAAAATAGCCCTTGGGATAAAATTTCCAACGATATATAATATGATATACTTCTAAAAAATAAATCACCAGAAATATCTCTTTTTTTAAACATGCATCATAACCCTTATTCCTCCTAGGGCAACTTTAGAAAAATAAAATATATTTAAAAATTATTAACTTGCCTCTGTCCCTGACGGGATTCAATGTTGTGACCTTCCTTGCTCAGTGCCTTAACCATAACCAACATGTCGTTGGGCCACACACCCTCATGTGCTCAAAAGGAGCACACAACAAAACCTTATGCCATGAATATCTGTGCCCTTCGAAAACAAAACGTGCTTCACGCGTTTCAACACAACAAAACACCTCTAGCAAGAATCGAACACAAGACCTCCTGCTTCACACACAACGCATGAACCACTAGGCCAAGGAGGCCTATACGTTTGGCTTTACTCCACAATAGTCTCTTCAACGAACATGAAAATCATAAGCCTTTTAAAACCCTTTTCACACACACTTCGACACACGATGCACATGCTCTTTTACCATTCGAATCCAAATATCAAATCGAGCGCTTAGATAAATAAATTGAAACTTTGGGCATATATATATATATATATATATATATATATATATATATATATATATATATATATATATATATATATATATGTCCTCCTCCTTTCCTTTGACTTCGGTGCTATAATTTAAATATTAGTTTTATGCCTTTTCCTTTCCTTTGACGTCGATGCTATAAATTAAATTTTAATTTTAATTTTAAATTTAAATTTTAAATAATTTAAAATTTAAACTTAAATATTTAAAATTAAATATCTCCATCACCGGGGTACCTTTTTTGACAAAACGAAAAGCCAACCTAGGTTTTAAGAAAAACCCATTTCAAATCTGCCATCCATGGTTTTAAATAGAACCTTTTATTTTGCCTGCCTTGGTTTTCACAAAAACCCTGTATATATCCATGCTCTCCAAAATATCATAAATGCTTATTTATGAAATGCTTTGGCCACAAAAACTCAATGTGATCCATGTGATATCAATTATCCATGTGACATCAATGACAACATAAAATCACTCAAATTTCCAACAATCTCCCCCTTTGTCATTGATGGCAACACCTCTATTGTAAATCACCACAATCACTGCAAAAACCATCTATGAGAATAAAAGTTGCTCCTCTCTATGGATGTTGCTCCCCCTAACTCAATGCTCTCTTTGGATGCTGCTCCCCCTAACGCAATGCTCTCTTTGGAGGCTGCTCCCCCTAACTCAATGCTCTCCCCCTTACTCAAATCTCTCCCCCTTTGACATCAATGGCAAAAGGGACACTTATGGGGCTAAAAGATCTAACTCTTAAGCTTAGTACCCTCACCACCTTCTCTATTGAGGTGATTAATTTTGGGGTGGGAGTACATTTACTCCCATATTACATTGTTTCTTTCCTCTGTCAACTTACTTCCATGTTTTTTTGATATCCTTCTCTTGATGAATTACTTGATATTCTTGTCTTGAACTTGTTTGACCTTCTTGCCTTGAAACTGCTTGACCTTCTTGTCTTGAACTTGTTTGGAATTGAGTCCTACACCATTTTGCAATATGTCCAAAGTTATTGCAATTAAAAAACTTGATATTGTAGCCTTTGGATGGTACCCATATCTTGAATTCTTGAAATAATTTCCATATCCATTCCTTTCTTGAACCCTATATTGTGAAGTTTTGTTTTCATGACCATTATGACCATGATTTCTGATTTGTGTAGCTCTAAAACCAAAACCATGTTGCTCATTTTATTTGCATTTAGAAGCTCTATGACAAATCCTATTGCATAAGAAGCAATGTCCCTAAAAACCATACCTTCTTCCTTTGAAATTTATTCTAGCAAAATCAAACTTCTTTGATTCATGGATCCTGCAGTGTATAGCCCTATTTCCAAATCCATTACAAGAAAAACAATGTCCTTGAAAAGCCCTTTGTTCATGCCTTGTTTCCTCATACCTTTCTTGATCATTATCCTTGTAATAATCTTTGACTTGTGAATTGTATCCTTGAATGTTATTTGTAGCATCTAAATCCTCTTCCTTAATTTCTTCCTTGCTTTCTTCTTCAAGAATTTCTTTTCATTTTGAACTTGATTCACATATCTCAAAAAAATATCCAAACTGGATGTTTGGAGCCATAGGAACTTTGGAACTTTCTTCATAAATCTTAGGTGCTTCCTTGCTTTCATTTTTTAGAACTTCATTTCCTTTTGAGTGTGAATTTTCTTGGAAATAAGATACAACTTTAAAATAAGTTTCCACTCCTTTTTGAACCTTTTCATTTAATGTGTCATGTCTTGTCGTTATTTTCCTTAATTATTCATTCATCCTTTCCTCTATCCTTTTTAAATTTTGAAGCTCATATCTTAGATCACTGATTGTCTAAAGTTGTTCTACTATGATTTTTACATCTATTCGAATCTTGTTTTCAAGATTCCTAATTTCTTCTTTTAGCCTTTTGAATTCTGTTTTTTGTTTTCTTGGCTCATCCTCTTATTTTTCTATTACCAAAAGTGAGACTTCTTATGTTTCTTTTATCCCATAGAAAAATCCTTCTTCATCTTCACTGTCACTAAGATCATTATAATATTCTATAGCAAACAAACTCTCATGATTTATTTGACCATACCTGTTTCCTTGATGTGTCATCTCATCTTCACTATCACTGAAGCCATTGCAATATCCTGATCTATGATATCTTTGACCACACACAAAGCATTTTTCTCTTTCATCTTCTATTCCTAGGAATATATGTTCTTCCTTTTCATCATTTATTCCAAAGAATGTACATTCTTCTTCATATGACTGGTATTCATTGTTGTGAACTAAACCATCACTTGCTTCTTCAATGTAGAAAGTTTTCTTTATCTTACAAAAAATTTTCTTATTCTCATACTTGTTTTTCTTGTATCTATCATCTTTATCATGTTTATGCTTTCCATATTATTTTCTTCTGTGACCCTGTTTTTCATCATCACTAATTTCTTCATGTGGACACTTGTATGCATAGTGACCAAAATCACCACACTTTTAGCATCTGACTTTCTTCATATCCCTATAATTTCATAAGTCCTTTTTCCTTTTGATGAAGTTAGCTTCCTCATCATTATCTTAATCTCTATCTATCTCTGGAACTTTCCTTTTATTTTTCTCTGAAGCCTTGAATGCAATTTCTTTTATTGGAACCTGATGCTTACTTCTCCTTATCTCATAAGCTGTGAGAGTTCCTTGTAGTTATTCCATTGTTAGCTTGTTGATATCCATTATTTATTCTATTGCTGAAGCCTTTGCATCATACTTCATGGGAAGTGATCTCAAAACCTTTTGAGTAACATATAATTCTTTCATTTCAAATCCTAGACCTCTCATGGTGTTAGCAATCTCATCAACTCGAAGTAAAAATTGTGCAATATCTTCAAAATCTTCCATTTTCAATTCCTCAAATATTTTTCTATGAGTTTGTAGTTTTGCCAACTTTACCTTGGAATCTCCTTCATAGGTATTCTACAACTTGGTCCACATTTCATTTGCTGAATTACATACCATGACCTTTACAAAATCTCTCATGTAGCCCACTTAGAATACAATTCATTGACCTTGCATTGATCTCAACCAATTTCCTGATAGTCTCATCTTCCTCGGGATCACCTTCAACTTTATACTCTTTTGCAACCATCTGCCATACCTCATATCCTTGTGATATCTAGTTTTTCATTCTCATGCTCTAGAAATCATAATTGTTATCATAAAATAATTGAGACTTATTTGTAGATGATACATTCTATGAAGCCATATGTGTTCTTGTAGAATTTTTCCTCAAGTTGTTAGCCTTTCTGAAGGAACCCACTCTGATACCAATTGAAGAACACAAGCTTATACTGAGAGGGGGGGTGAACAATATAAGACCACTTTTTACTTTTCTTTTCAATTCAATATTATGTAGTGTATAGACAACAGTATCAGTAGTAGTAATCAAGCAATGGACAAAAAACCATACACAATAGAGACACCACAGTTTACGTGGTTCACCCAATGTGGGCTACTCCACGGAGAAAATATTTTACTAAAACTTTCTCAATCAATTTCTTTGGGAATCCTTCCCAATTACAATATTTATAGATATTTATCCAAAGGAGATGTTGATCCCCTAATATCAAGTTCATGGATCTCTTCCACAGGAGAACTCTTTCCCTTTATACTCTAGCTAGTGATCTTCTAGAATATTTTGTCTCTCTACTACATTGACTGGTGGATCTGTATTCAACTATCCTGGCTACTGGATCTCTATCCATTGAGACTCTGTCATCTATACTCTGTCACCTCCAAAGCTCTATAAATAGGCTCACTCAAAACCTGCTCAATAGGCTCACTAAGAACCTGCTCAACAAGCTCACATAGAACTTGTCCAAATATGCTCAACAAGCTCAAAAAAAACTTATCAAATCTGCTCAACAAGATCACACATAACTTGTCCAAATCTGCTCAACAAGCTCACACAGAACTTGTCAAATCTACTCAACAAGCTCACATAGAACTTATCCAAATATGCTCAACAAGCTCACACAAAACTTGTCCAAATATGCTCAACAAGCTCACACAAAACTTGTCCAAATTTGCTCAACAAGCTCACCACAGAACTTGTCAAATATGCACTAGCAAGCTCACCAAAAACTTGCTCAATAATTCAATCTCATAGAAGCATAAAGAGAATTGTTAGAGACTCAATATGTTCTATACTCAAATTCAATCTCAACTCAAATCAATATTATAGAAGCATAAAGAGAATTGTTAGAGACTCAATATGTTCTATCCTCAAATCTCAATCTCAACTCAAATAAATCTTATAGAAGCATACAGATAATTTTTAGAGACTCAATATGTTCTATCCTCAAATCTCAATCTCAACTCAAATCAATATTATAGAAGCATAAAGAGAATTATTAGAGACTCAATATGTTCTATCCTCAAATCTCAATCTCAACTCAAATCCAGAATATGTTCTATCCAACGATATATAATATGATATACTTCTAAAAAATAAATCACCAAAAATCTCTCTTTTTTTAAACATGCATCATAACCCTTATTCCTCCTAGGGTAACTTTAGAAAAATAAAATATATCTAAAAATTATTTACTTGCCTCTGTCCCTGATGGGATTCGATCTCGTGCCCTTCCTTGCTCAACACCTTAACCACAGCCAACCTGCCATTGGGCCACATGCCCTCATGTGCTCAAAAGGAGCACATAACAAAACCTTATGCCATAAATATTTGTGCCCTTAAAAAATAAAACACGCTTCACGCGTGTCAACACAACAAAACACCTCTAAAAAGAATCGAACGCAGGACCTCCTGCTTCACACACAATGCACAAACCACTAGGTCAAGGAGGCCTATACATTTGGCTTTACTCTACAATAGTCTCTTCAATGAACCCAAAAATTGTAAGCCTTTTAAAACCCTTTTCACACACATGATGTGCATGCTCTTTTACCATTCAAATCCAAATATCAAATCGAGCGTTTAAAGAAATAAATCGAAACTTTGGGCATATATATATATATGTGTCCTCCTCCTTTCCTTTGACGTCGGCGCTATAATTTAAATATTAGTTTTATGCCTTTTCATTTCTTTGACGTCGGCGCTATAAATTAAATTTTAATTTTAATTTTAAATAATTTAAAATTTAAACTTAAATATTTAAAATTAAATATCTCCATCACCGAGGCACATTTTTTGACAAAACAAAAAGCCAAACTGGGTTTTAAGAAAAACCCATTTCAAATCTGCCATCCATGGTTTTAAGTAAAAACTTTTCATAAAAACCCTATATATATCCATGCTCTCCAAAATATCATAAATGCTTACTTATGAAATGCTTTGGCCACCAAAACTCAATGTGATCCATGTGACATAAATGAAAACATATCACCCAAATTTCCAACATAAACTTTATAAGATATTTTTAAAATTATGGCAAACATGTTGAAAAATATTCTAGATTATGTTATATTAGAGGAACAATTTGGTTTTGGTCATGGTAAATGAATTCTTCATGGTATAATCATTGCACAATAGGCAATATATTCTCTTCATTCCATGAAAAAATTAGGTACGCTTATGAAATTAGATATGTACAAAGCATATGTTAGTGTTTTCTAAAGTTTTGTAGTTGGTGTGAAAGGATTAAATGTTGTTATAGTACTATGAATATTCTATTTTGATTCATGGTTCTCCAATTGGTTACTTCAATTCATCTTATGGGATCTACCAAGGTAATCCACTATCTCCTTATCTATTCATTATTCTTGCAAAGGAATTAAGGAGAGCCTTCTCAAATGCAAAAATGGAAGAAAAAATCAAAGGTATTCAAGTTGCAAAAAATGGTCCTTCAAATTGCTTCTCCAAATTGTTGATGATACTTTTCTTTTGGAACATCCTTCAAACAATGATGCCATGTATTTTTAAATCAATATTATCATTCTATGAGAAGGATACAGGTTAGTTGGTTAATACTACAAAATTTAAGATTTTTTACTATAACTACCCTATATTTACAACTAATTACTATGGGTATTTTAGGGTTTAAAATTAAAAAATTTCAATCAACCTACATGGGTATTCCTTTATCTCATAAATAAAATAAAAAAGGTCTTTGGATCTCTTGTTTGGATAGAATGAAATCTTATTTGGTAGATTGGAAAGGTAAGTTATTAACCATGGGAGGAAGGCTACAACTCATAAAGACTACATTGCAATCCATAACTATTTATATGATGTTATTTTAACTACTAGTAGGTATAGCATCAAAAATTGATAGAATTCAAAGAGACTTTCTTTGAAAAGGACGCAAAAAAAAATTTAGGTTTCCTCTTTATAAGTGGGATATTCTTTGCAAAGGAAAGAATATTGGAGGAGTAGGCCAACAAAATTGTAGAATTATAAGTTTATCCTTAGGAGCAAAGCTTGGGTGATTATTATTCAAAAATCAAGAAAATAACTAGGAAAAAATATTACTTCAAAATATGCTTCAAGAGTTTAATTTATTGATTTTTACATGGAAAAATGGGTTGGTTTAGAATCTATCAAAGGATGGTTGATACTCGATGAAGTTGGGATATAAGGATTTAGAGAAGTTGAAATTTCCTACTCTTAAAGATTTTTCTTGGAAGAATTTTTGGTCACTAGAGGCTCTCCCTAAGGCATAAACATTCCTTTGGTTAATTATTAAAAGTAAGATTCTTATAGGAGAGGGTCTATAAAGAAGAGGATATCATGGACTTTTTATATGTTCTTTGTGTGAGAAGCATTTAGAAATATCAAGCCATCTACTTTTTCATTGTCCCTTTGCTCACACCATTTAGGGTTACCTTTTTAAAATGGAAAATATATTAGGCAATTCCATAAATATTGAAAGAGTTTATCAAATGTTGGATTAATTATTTCAAAGCTAAAGCATTATATATTCTATGGAGTGTTGGACCTACCATTATATGTTGAAAATTATGCCTTAAAATAAATAATATAATTTTTAAATTAAATCTTAAAATCATACCTAAGCTTAGAATTGCATTCTTACCTTTCGTATAGAATGTTTGCATATGTGGTGCTCATAAGAGAAAGTCTCAAGTGTAGAAAAAGATGTAGGAAAAACTTGGTTATAGGATTTGAACATACATGGAAGATTCATCTATGGCAATGGAATTAAAATAAAGGATATTCTTCAATCTAGGATAAAATAGACATGTCTAGAAAGTAGGTTTACCAAAAATTAATTTTGATGGTGCTTCTAAAGGAAATCCAAGTAAATATGGTGGAGGTGGTTTTTTTGAAAATAATAAAGGTAAAATTCTCCTTATTTATTCAGAGTCATATGGAACTTCAACTAACTATGGAAAGACCAAGACACTTCTTATAGGTTTTAAAATTGCAATAGAAAAATGATGGAAATATATTTAAATTTAGGGGGATTCACAAACTATCATTAATGCTATAAAAAAAAGGATGTAGGAATTGGATTAAAAAATAATATTATTTTTTATGTTCATCATCTATTACTGGAGGAAATATCTTGGAAACGTGAGCATATTTATAAATAATAAAATTGGATGGTAGATAATTTAGCCAATCATGGTGTTAATCTTTATCTTGGTGAAATTTAAATTTTAGAAGGAAACGAGCCAATAAATATTTTATCTCTTTTATCAAAAGGATGCCAAGGAGCTGATTGTGGAAATGTAACACTTCGAGGAAGTTGAATATATTTGATAGAAAAAGAAATGAAAAGTATTTGTGATAAAAAGGTATTTTGGATATGATTTGTTGACCTAAAACCAAAATGTAATATTTTGGTATTTTTATGGGAGTGGCCCCAATAGAAGCAACACATAACTTATTTTCAAACCTTGGTTTGCTCCTTGATAATTAAGAAATTTATCTAGTTGAGCTAATGTCATTTGATAAATTAATATGTAATATCATTAAAGTTTTCATATAAATAAAAATTCAAAAAAAATATACAACTAAAAAGTAGAAGCCTATTCATTGTGATTTAATTCTATCCATAACAATTTTATTGTATTTCATTTATTTTTTATTAGGTGGTAGAAGGAGTTTTGAAAGGTGCCCCAAAACTTTTACAAAAAGGAACCAGTTAACCTTCCTGGAGAAGTAAGGAAGGTAGAAGTAGAAACAAGACATAAAGAGGACTTGTCATATTGGAGACTAACAATCTCCTCGGATGGACCAGTGCAACAAACCAAAAACCAAAATTAAAGGAGACTAGACTGATCCAATAAAAATAAACAAGCCTACCATGCAAGGAAGTGCCAAGCATCCAAACAAGGCAATACAGAGATGACACTAAACAAAACTAAACATAGGTAGGGTGCCAAAAATTATTCTTTAATCTCAATAGGCCCAACACCCTTGTCATCTTCTTATTATTATCTTCCACTATTCCTAGCCTATAAGAACCAAAATTTCTTTTGTGCAATAGATCATCACCTATATAGAATCTATAAGAGACTTGTAACTTTAGGAGTGTCCACTTGAATGACTTGGGGGTAGATCCTGAACTGTAGACCTGAATGTCTAGCACCTTTTTGTGCTTCCTGCATCAAGAATAAGTTTGTCTTTCTTGGTTGGTTGGATAGACTCCTCTGAATTAGAATTATCAACATACAAAGAGGCTTTTCCAAGGTTGGCTAGGTTAGCCACCAGGTACTTGAAACACTTGGTCCTATCATCACTACCTCCCATCCCCTTTAGGTAAGAATCTTCCACCTTGGATACATATCCCAAATTGGGGTATCATTTACAACTTCTCGACTTATCTATTATCTTATCTCTAAATTGAAGGATTATGGGTAATTCAAAATAGGAATTGGAACTCTTGTGAAGGATTTCAAGATGTCCTCCCTAGACAAGCCTCTAATATTAACCACATAGTTGAACATCATTTTTGCCAATCCCTAGTGGATTGGATCAAGGACAACTCTTTTTTAATTCTGCTCATTAACCTGGACATGAATTGGAAAATAAAATAGGGGATTTTCATCCTCTTATGGCGTGGATGATTCATAAACATGAAATGAAAGCTTCTAATAATATCATGTTTCTCATATAAAGTAAATTATTGCATTATTACCAATGCAAATATGTCCCTAGGCACTTTTAGCAAAGCTCATTTAAACCTATTTTGAATTCTTACTAACTCTTCTTACTCACCCAGTAAAATTTGATATTCCCTAGTAAGAGGATGTTTCTCTCTATTATGCATGAAGCCATCCGTTGGCAAACCTGTCACCTTGATAATTAGGGGAATATTGATTTCAAATTTGAGGGTTTCAACCCTGATCGACCCATTGCACCACGAATAGGCCATATTCTTGGACATTTCTCTATGGTGCATAATAAATTTCAATAGACATTGTAGGATATTACCTTTTTTTAGGATCTTCTTTATGTCCTTGTCAACTACTAGTGAACTTGGTTTCAAAATCAAGGAAGCCATGCTTTCAAGGGTACCTCTAACATAGCTCTTGATACTTTAAATTTAACCCTTAGTCCCAAGTAAATCACCACAAACCCAATATACTTCCTCACCACTTTGAAAGATGAATGCACTCAGAGGATTCAAATTTACCTAATAAAGGTTATAATTTCTAACATCCCTGATAACCCGAGGCCTCGGATACTCATGAAAAATCTTGAGAAGTAGAGAAAATGGGATACTTTACAACCACATGACCAATTGGTATGGTAGGTACTTTTATAATCAAACCAACCAATTACATTATTACCACCTTCACACCATCTCTCACACCAGGAGTTGAGTCGAGGAAAAAAGACCCTATTAATCTTTCCAAGAATTATAAAAATACTTTTGAATGGGGGATCGATTATTCAAGATTTCTAGTACCCCATTCTGAGTTGAATGGTGGTTATAACCATGGCCTATGGAAATTATTCCTTATACATGATAACTCTAGTAGGGAACACACATAGCCTAGGTGCCACAATGCTATCTCATCCTCTACATGACCAACATGGGAAAGAGCCTCATTTCTAATCCAATCAATTCAGCCCACTTCATGCAAATATTTGACTTGTCCCTCCTCCTAGGGGGCCCTAGAACATGGGGTAATCATAACCATAGTGTAACCATGTCCACCTCCCAAAACCTCTCTAGAAAATTATTGCTAATATGTCTAGCACCACCTGTCCCAAAATAACTGACACACACCTCATACAAATATGTGATGAGTATCATTATTGTCATCATTTAATATTTATGATTATCAAATCCAGGGTGGTGTCCAAGGTTGTCTGTGATAGCAATTTTTGGTAAATTACAGTTCAAGAAATTAGGTTACAAGGTTATTTGGTGAAACAAATGTTTTTTGGGTCTTTTAATTTCACTTTTAATCCTAAATTGCAGAAATGAAACTATTTTACTTGACAGAATTGAAATTGCAAAAAATTAACCTTTAAGCTATAGTTACAAAAAATTGACAATTCTAGAATACAGTTGTAGGATTGAAAAATTGTAGAATTGAAAAGCCTATTTACTCTTACTAATGGAAATAACTTGGAAAGAAAAATACTCAAATTGAAATCATCATGCTGAAATTCACACTGCTAGAAACTATAAAAAAATGCTACAAAAAATTGTCAATAAATGTTATTGAAAAACTTATCAAAAACTTTTACAGAAATAAAATTACAAAAAAGAGAAGTATTTAAAATAGGGATCAATTGGTTGCACATTTTAAAATCACACTTCATCATAAAATGAATTATGCTAAAATAAATGTTAGTATTGTTGCACAAGTGAAAGAAAGGAATTGACAAAAATTATGCAAAACAAAATTAATCCAAAAACCTGCACTTTTTGCTCCCTCCTTCCAGTCCTCAGAGTGGTCCCTTAATCCTTGGTCTAGAGGGAATAATTTATACTCTAAGACTAAGGACTACTCATTCATAAACTCACAATCTCATACAAATGAATAAAATACTACACTTTATTCAAATATTCAAAACATAACAATTACAAAGGACTTCTGCTTTCTGACTATTTGACTTCTAATTGGACTCTCCATGGACCTAGATAAAGCAATTAGGGAGTGTCCTATATATACTATTTTCCTACATGAATTTTTTGTAATCACTAAATTAATATTTCTTGCTGGCTATTTCTTATTTACCTACTTTATTGCAGGAGACCCAATCTATATTGAGACATAGATCTACTACAATAAATTATCTACATCCTCCAAATGGTAGAAAAGGGTAAAAATAGCCTAAGATTATTTTTCACATTTGTCTTTTCCTTATTCTTCCTTTCTTCTTCTAAAATGGATGCATTCTTGCCTTTTATGTCAAAACAGTTCAACTCTGCCCTTCATTCTGGAGCTGCTTTGGAATATAAAACAATAGGATTGTACTATTGCCACCAATTCTGATTAAGTAGGAGTGTGTTCAAACATTTAGCTGATATTTTATTTCCTTTTCATACATATTACAACCATTTACACGTGCCTCGCTTGATCTGGTGTGTGACCTCCTTAATAGTTGCACAATTCTAGTTTTTATATGTTGTTTCCATTTATACCTATAGTTTTTTCCTTGTGTCTTGTTGACTTCATTTGGACCATGTAGAAGTGCTACCAAGTGGATCAAGAGTCTTCCTAAGTTTACCTTAACAGTTTCCCATCATTCCCATTTGATGCTTTTGATAAATTCCATGCCTTCCTTTATCATGATAGGTGGCTAGAATTTGTATGAGATTGTTGTTGTAGCTGAAATGTCTTATTTTTTAGAAAAATGGTGGATCTAGTGCCAAATAATCTTACCAGTTTGTATTTAGAGTAGGAAAACATTCAAATCATATTATGCAATCACAATTCTCATCACACTTTATTGGCTACCAAATTCATTATATACTTTTCACTAACAATCATGCAAAACCAGAGTAAAAGATGCTGAAAAACAGTCAAAATAGGGTATAATGCTCCTATACATTAAATCATTCAAACACTTCAAAAATGATGCATTTAATCACATAATTGGAATAAAATAATATCATATTTAATTTGAAGACAATATTTAAGTATTCAAAATATGACAAAAATGAGGTATTTCAGGGCCTCATCATTCCCCCAACTTAACCTAATGCATGCCCTTGTGCATTTTGTTGGGCCATAGATGCACTAAGGCCCAAAATATTAGCTTTCTAGTATAGTATCCTCTGCACTATTTCAGCTCCAATAACCATTTTTGAAACTCTTTATCAACATGTGGATCAGAATCAAAATAATATGGCACAAAAGTGATAATAGTTGATGGCCTGAATCTCAAACCTATCCACTAATATTTAACTACTAGGATTATTTGCATTATTGATTTTTCCCTCCTATGTGACCATAACAGGTTAGTAGGTGACATTGGATCTCTTTTCAGTAAGGATATAGGCAATTCTCCCCATCTAACTTTGCAAGCTGACTCGACATTTACAAAGTTTTCTATGCAAAACTATTGACAACAAACTTGCTATCCTTCAGATTAAGTAAATAAGTGTGTCCAATTTCCAAGTTGTTCATCATGGCGAAATGTTGGTTTGTCACTTCTTTGTCATTTGGTTGGATATACCTTAACAACAATCCAAGATCCAACTCTATTTCCTTATTCCTCCTTTTCTCTTAATCCCAATATAACTAATTGTTCAAGTTGAAGACAAAGTATCAGAGTTGTATGTCCCCTATGTAGATGTGAGTAAAAACTATACATCCTCTAGCATGATATCCTTGTGCAATAAAAACTCACACAATAGATTTTTTTTCTCTTGGCTATGTAAATATGCTTCTAAGAAATTAAGGGCAATATTCAAATCAAAAGTTAACTCTAAACAAATACACATTACCTACCATCTGAAGAAGCATTATCTAAGGATCAAGCTATAAATCCTAGTAGAATTTTTTATTGTATCAGACCTTCTATAATTTAGCATAAGTTTTGCATATTTTTGTTCAAGTCGATCTTTTCTATAACATGTATTTCATTTTTCTTTTACAGGGTTTCAGTGTTGCAATACGTGATTATAGGGTTTGTGTGAGACAAGCAAAGTCTCCCCAAGATCGAAGAATGCTCCACAAGATCAATCACACATAAAAGAGGTAAACCCACAACACAAATATTGAGTGGTAAAACCCTACTTCAAATGAAGAAGGAAAACAACCACTATGAAGCTCACTATATTACTCAATGATTCAACAGTACAAGAATGCTTCAATTTTATGCAACAATATGCATCAACATAAACTACAACACAAGTCAATATGACAAGATATGATAATATGTAGTAGAAAACACCCCTATTTAAAGAGAAGCTTTTCTACTACAACCCTAAATATTATCACAATCTATCAAATATTATAAAGTGCTTTAGTTACTTTCTAATTTTATCACAATCTAATATTTGAGATATGTGATAAGTGGCATCTATAAAATATTATAAAGTGATTAGTTACTTTCTAATATTTGCTAAAAAATGGAAATAACATTTTTCCAAGAAATTAAATATTCCTAACACCATTAATTTATTTATTAATTGGGTGGGAATATTTTACATAAGATAGAATTATATTCTAATTCAAATATTATTCTTTAGACTTTATATTTTAGTCTAAGAATAATTTACGCAATGTTGCATTACATATTACAACACTCCCCCTTAATGCAATATTGGGGAAATGAATTACAAGAAAAAGAAACATTCTCCCCCTAAAGATACAAACAGGGATGAGAATCAAATGAGTAATATAGTTACAATGAGCTTCTATGACCAAGAATGGTCTACAATAAGGCACCAATACAAAATGGGCCAAAATGAGACTGCAAGCCCCCAACGAAGTAGCTTCAGATACAAGCAACTTATAAAGCCATCCATCAACCACAAGTGGTTGAAAATAATAAGAAGAAAACATCACAAGGGTGTCTTCAATAAGCCTACAAAATCCCAAACGAAAGTACCTGCAAGCTACAAGCAGCTCAACATAAGATCAGTTAGATACATCATCATAAATATATTCACCATAGCATATATGAATATCCAAAGATGATAACAAAACTGATCTAAAAAATAGTGAACTATAAGTCATCACAAAAATATGCCAAGCCATACTTATAGTCACGTGTTATATAGTTGATCAAAAAATATCATGTACAAAGTTGCATAAAGCAAACAAGGAGTACCATGATAATGCAAACTCTAAAGTACCATGTACAAAGGTAGCACAAGGCTAACAAAAAAGTACCATGTACAAGAGTTGCATAAGGTATATGAAAATAATAAAGTGTGCACACCAGTTGCATAAAGCCAACCATAAAATATCATGTACAAAAGTAGCATAAATGCTAACAATAAAGTACCATGATGAACTAATTGCATAATGCCAACTACATAAAAAAACATGTACAAATTTTCACAAGGCAACAAGAAAGTACCATGTAAAAGAGTCGCATAAAGCAATTGCATCATATACCATAATTGCACAATGTCATCTACAAAGTAACATGTACAAAAGTTACACAAGGCAAACAAGAAAGTATCATGTTCAAAAGAGATGCAAAAATCAATTATACCACCAAATATCAACTCATATATATAGCACAAAACACCTCATAAGTATGAAGTTGTCATCACATAAGGGTAACTACACTTCATTCCCCCTTGAGGATAACTTCACCAAACTAAGTGAGTCCCTCAACTTACAAAACTGCTCCTTGGGAAGAGGTTTGGTAAACAAATCAGCAGAATTAGAAGATGATGGGCAAAACTCCAACTGATAGTCCCATCCAATACATTCTCTCTGATAAAGTGGGCTTGGATTTCAACATGCTTTGTCCTTTGATGCATTACAGGATTTTTAGCTAAGGCAATAGTTGATTGATCATCATGAAAGATAATCATGAACTACTATAACCATCTTGCAATAAACAACTATAACCATATTGCAATTGAATAAACCAAGATCAACTTGCAATAGATTAACTTGCAATAAGAAGGTAACTAACCATAACAATCATCTTGCAACAAAATAAACTAACTTGAATTGAACCATAAAACATTTGTTAAATGTTATATAGTCAATAAGTTAGTAAGTTAGTGTTCATTTTAGGTTTTTCTATAGCCTAATGAATTGCCAATTCATCTCACTCAAGGTCAACCAAGCTATCCAAAAGGGTACGGGTAATAGGACCCGAAAAGGACTTGCTATCGGTAGAGTGGATTATTTTGGATTCAATAGGTGTTTAGCAAATATAAACTGTGTTGCAATATTAAGTAAATTTTAATCAAATACTAAATTTGTGGTTGGTAAGTTGATTCATTTTTAACCTTCTTGATTAATATGAAAATTAGTAAATTGCAAGTTAGTTGGTTAGTAGATTGTTTAGTAGCAAGTTAGTAAGTTAGTAGTTAGATTAGTTGAGATGCAAAATGTAAGAAAGATGAACAAGAGATAGTGGAGACACAAAGCAAAACACAAATACACACTCTCTGTCTCTTTCTCTCTCTCTCTCACTCTTTTTTCATTCTCTTTTACTTTCATAATGAGAGATAAGTTACATTAATTTACAGTATGCTTCAAGCAAATACTGGAGATAGATTAGAAGAAATTAAAAAAAATAGGGGAAGATAGTGAAAAAATTGATCCGAAATTGCCTTGTATACTCCAAAACATACTTGGATAACCTTGTAAAACAAGCAAACTCACAAGCAACCATTGTTAATGTGACACAAAAAAAATATTGCATTTTAAGGAGAATAATAATATTTTTTAATACAAAAATTGCTTAAAAAAATGCAATTAAATTAATAATATTTATTTTATTAATAAAAAATGGCATGAAAAAGTTTAAAGATTTTTATAAAGCAAAACATTTTCAAAAAAACAAAATTGTTTTTTTTTTTTTATAAAGCAAAATAGTTAAAAAAAAAAAAAACAAAACTCTTGTTTTATAAAGCAAAACTGTTTTTTTTTTTTTTTCCTGTTGTATGTCTCAAGTCTCCCCAAGATCGAAAAATGCTCCACAAGATCAATCACACATAAAAGAGGTAAACCGACAACACAAATATTGAGTGGTAAAACCCTACTTCAAATGAAGGGAAACATCCACTATGAAGCTCACTATATTACTCAATGATTCAACAGTACAAGAATGCTTCAATGTTATGCAACAATATGCATCAACATAAACTACAACACAAGTCAATATGACAAGATATGATAATATGTAGTAGAAAACATCCCTATTTAAAGAGAAGCTTTTCTACTACAACCCTAAATCTTATCACAATCTAATCTTATCACAATCTATCAAATATTAGAAAGTTCTTTAGTTACTTTCTAATTTTATCACAATCTAATATTTGAGATATATGATAAGTGGAATCTATCAAATATTAGAAAGTGATTAGTTACTTTCTAATATTTGATAGAAAAGGGAAATAACTTTTTTCCAAGAAATTAAATATTTCTAGCACCCTTAATTTATTTATTAATTGGGTGGGAATATTTTACATAAGATAGAATTATATTCTAATTCAAATATTATTATTTAGACTTTATATTTTAGTCTAAGAATAATTTACACAATGTTGCATTACATATTCCAACAAGTTTGACAACATGATATCCATTTTGTAATATCCTCATTATTTTTGCTAATGGAATCATATCAGGTGGATGTACTACTGATGGAATTTTAGGCAACACATCAACTTGAACTCCTATTTCTCATGTGTGCACCTTAAAAATATAATTGTTTTCATTTAGATCTGCTTGAGGTAATGTACTTACTTGTGGTGGATGATATGAACTTAAAGGACCTCAATTTTTGATGTGAATTGCTCTTCCTACCATTATACAATATTTTTATGGTGTTCTTGCATAATTTCTAGATGCTCCAGAGTTGCTTTAGAATGAGACTTTGTATCTATAGGTTATTTTGGAGCTACCCAAGATGTTTCAGAGCTACGTCTAAAAGTTCCGAAGTGGAATCCTTTGCCAAAGTTTGCTATAGATTCTATTGTGGTCCCATATCTAGGGTGTATAAGCCTTCCATGACATCCATAATCCCTTCTCCATCCCCTTGTTTAGGTGTTATTTCTTGTCCTATATGTTGTTATGCTATTGCAACAATAATAAAAACAAAATTGTCAGGTGCATTTTCCAGATTATTCTCCTTGGGTCTATGAGGAAATTTTGGGGTATCAACTTATGTTTCTTCTTTTGGAATCTATCCTACCAATGCAATTATAATCTCTATCATTTCCTTAACAAAATCTAAATTTTTAGGTAGTGTTTCAAATGGTGCTATTTTTCTTCTCAACTCTTCTATTTCATGCAATAATTAGCTGATATTTCATATTTTTACTTAATTGTTGCTTCTCTTTTCTCAATCCAGGTTTGTTAAGTTTTTATAAGCACTCTAGAAGCTTTTACATGGTCATCTGGCTCATATTCTTCATACTCTTTAGTTTCTAAAGAATAGGTAGGTAGGTCCATAGCAGGTGGTGAACTTGGCTCTCCAACCTCTCCAACCTCTATAAATGATTTCTATCCCTAATTAAAGGATTCTTGAAACAAAGTGTCCTATTCTTGGGTAGGAGTTTCCTCAGTCACTTCTTCCTCATCCTTTTGGAGTATCAGTTTTCTCCTTTTCTTATGACTGGTTGAGGCTGAAGACGTGACTTCCATAGTTGCAGTTGTACTTTATTTTATCTATCTTAGAATCCTTCTCAAAGGAGGGGGTGAAGGTGGTTGAGTTGTAATTTCAACCTTTGTTTCCTCAAAGTGATCTTCTACAACAACATATCCCTACAATCTAGAAGACCTCCTCAATTGTTGTGTACCTATTGGTTCCCTAACTTTCTCAATTCCTATAGAATTTTTTTCTATAGATTTGACTAAAAATTTAGAGTCTAATTCCTCATCCTCAAAGGAATTTGTTGCTTTAGCCAGTGACCCAATTGTGTTAGGATCTGATTGTGCAAATGTTTGAGTAGAAATTTCTATGACTTCTTCATAGAAAGTCACTTTCTTTGTTTTCCTCTACTCTGCAAGTTTAGATTCAATTTTCCTTTTCCTCTATGCTCTGGTCCTGGCAAATGGTGGACCAGGAGGGGATGAAGGGGTTTCTTCAAATTCAAGAGTAACCCTCTCATCTACATTACTTTTAGGGGTCTCTACCCTATCTACTTCTTCACTAGAGGACTCTACTTCTCCTACATATTCCTCCTCTGCTTCTTGTATGGGTTCTTCTTCCTCCTCTTCTTCTGGTCTAGGTCCTTATTTTTCCACAATATACTCATTCTAGGGGGCAAAGAACCTATTGAAACTATGAGGATTTCCCCTAAAATGATGTTTATAAATAAGCTTTATGAGCCCATGGTGTCTAGGGGACCCCTTTCCCTATTGATACCTCTTGGACATATTATGCAATTCTTGATGCAGGTATAGAGGGATATTGATTTTCATTTCAAGGTGTTGGTTACCATACCTCAAATGGCAGAGTAGTTTCATATGGTGCCTTGAAAATACAACATATTGTCCCTCATAGGTCAAGAATTTAATTATCCAGACTGCAACTTCATCCCAGGGTTTCTAAATACTATTTCTTTTTACCCCTTTATAGATGTTATTTTTCATTTGCATAACAGGTTTTATATCCCTTGCTTCGGATAATGTTTGAACAATTTTTGAGAATGTATTTCTACTATCTCTGGTAATTTCTAACCCTTGCAAAGGAAATTCAATAATTTGGCTTAAGACCAAGGGGGTTACCTCTATTATCATGTTGTTGATGTTCACCATGTTATTCTAGAGAGTGCTAGCGAACTCTGCTACCAACCCCTACGAATGACCATCGAATTTCTCTAAAAATGTCATTAAACCTGCTTGTTGAAAAATTCTCACCATTTCAAGATACTTTTTGAATTCCTTTAGGTTATCAGGCTCTGCTTTGTTCTTCTGCCCCATATTATCTTCAACTACATCAATTTTTGCTATAGATTCCTCAAACATTGGTTTCTACGCTCAAACGATTTTGATCTGAGAAATTAAATTTATGACACAATATGTTTTTTTGTTTTTCTTCAAAACATTACTATGGTTTGATCCAGTGTATCTTATAAATGTTGGTGATTATGGAGCTCGAGAATGATTATCTTAGGAATACCCACATGTGCTTGAAACATCATACCTAAATTCATGAGGGTTGGTTTATGGCCTACGTATCATGGATTTTTTTATCACATCAGTGTGCCAACCGATTTGAATTATTTCGCACATGCATGCCAACCAGTTTTGACTTTACACGCTGTCGCGTGATTTCAAATTTTAAACTTCATTTCAAAGTTTTTTTTCATTTTGGAGCTCTTTTTTTCTTCCCATACAAACGATAAAATGTAAAATTTCATTCGGGTGCCCTTCTTTGGTATGGATCTCTATGTTATATCCTTCATATATTCAACCAAAACGTGTAGTTTTCATTTTGGAGCTGTGTTTTTATTACAAAGCTCTATGTTTTTCTTGCATATATACATCCAGAATTATATTTTCATTTTGGAGCTATGTTTTATTCCAGAGCTTTATGTTTTCTTTGCAACCAGACCTAAATTTCTCATTCAACCAGGAGCAAAATAGGGTACTTTTTGGTATTTTAGAGATAATATCTTTTTGTACTTTCTAGGTTTATGAATTTATTATGACAAACAAGGATTATCATACACTACATGCTAAATACCTACTATGGAAAAAATACAAGAAACACATACTTGGTTGTCTTGAATATTAATCATGCACTTTCAAATTGCTACTTGTGATGATACTTAGCTGAGTATTTGAATAATAAACAAAGCATTTGTATATTTGGTGATATTTATACAATGGTGGAACAATTATGAGTAGATAAAAAAGATAAACATACCAAAAATCAGTTTTCATTTAATTCTATTTCAATAGCACCTTTGAAAAGGTTTTCACGATTGGATTTTTTTTCATTCTTTTTTTTCTCTTTTTTTATCATTTTTTTCATCTCTTTTTATTTTTGTCTTGGTTGTGATCATGAAGGAACACAATTTCCCCAAAATTGTGCCCATGAAGGAATTTCACAATCAATATTATTTCCTTTTTTTGTTTTCTTGTTTTCTATTTTTTTCGTTTTCAAATTTTTTCAAAAATCATGCTAAATTTGTGTTAGAAGAGGGTGTCTCTTATGATATATGTATTTCCAACTGTGTGATCTGCTTTAAAAAGTCTTCTTTAGTCAATAGCTTATGGTATACCCAAAGGCAATGTCCATTAACCACTAACTTTCTCATTGAATTATTGATGGGAGAAAGACAGACTACTCCATTATCAAACACTTATTCAATCAGGTATGGCCCAGGCCATCTTGTCTACAGCTTCCCAAGAAAATCCTCATAACGAGAATAAAAAAACAATGCTCAAACTTATTTTTTTGATTATGACAATCATGCCACAACTTTTGAAGTTGTTCGATCACCTCTTTTTGGTGCAATGCATCCAATTGAAGTTCATCCAATGCATTCAGTTGCATGATTCTATCCATATGTACCTATGACAAGTCAATATCAACTTCCAAAGATGAACAAAGTGTTAGTAACTCGAATTAAATAATAAGAAGAGGTTTCTTACCAAAAACCATTTCGTAAGGTGTGAAACCCGTGGTGGATTTCCATGTTGTATTGTATACCCAAACTACTTCTGGTAATTTATTAAACCAATTTCTCCTATGCAAGTCTACTGTTTTGGTCAAAATTATTTCTAACTCCCTATTTGTTACCTCAACCTAACCATTTGCTTTTGGGTGATAGGGTGATGATTTTCTATACCTAATTTCATAGAGTTTAGTAAAAGCTTCAATTACCTTTGATGCAAATTGGGGTCCATGATCTGTGGTGATAGATCGTGGAGCTACAAATCTCTAAAAAAATTGAGTGTAGAGTAAATCAACAACCTTCTCTTCACAAGCATGCTTAAAGGCACGTACCTCAGCCCACTTAGTCACATAATCAGTGCATACCAAGATATGCACCTTTTCTTGAGATGGTGGGTCAATGGGTGCCACAAAATCTAACTCCCATTTCTCAAATGGTTCTAAAACCACTTGAGGCTGTAGAGACATTTTGTTTGTGTGTGTGGATTTCCCCATTCACTGACATGCATCATAATAGTGAATATACCTTTTTACATTTTTATGAAGCGATGTCCAATAATAACTTGTACCTAAAATTTTTCAAACTGTGATGTTTATTGAAAAATGTCCTCCTTATGGTTCATCATGACAAGCATGAGGGATATCATGCACCTCATCCTTTCGAATGCATCTACATAAAACATAGTCAGGTTCAAACTTGAAAAGTAGACCTTTTATCCATTTGAAAGATGAACTTTGTCTTACCAATTGCTTCTTTTGTTTGGCAGTGAAATGAGAAGGAATTTTCTCTGTTACCAAAAATTTAGTTGTATCTGCAAACCAAGGTGATTGTATCAATATAGAAAAAAAAAATTCATCTGGAAAGCATATTCAACTAAATCCTCTAACCCTGTGTTATTCAACCTTAATAGGAAATCTACTACTACATTTGCTTTCCCCGGTTTATTTACTATTGTAATATTGAATTCTTGTAATAGCAATAACCAGTGAATAGTTCTTGCACTAACCATGGGTTTTTTCATCAAGTATTTGATGGTTGAATGATCAGTATGGATGAATACTTGATAACCAATGATATAGTGATGAAATTTATTTATGGCATATAATACTGCTAAAAATTTCTTTTCAATAGCAGTATAGTTTTTTTTGCTCCAATCAAGTTTTTGCTTATGTAGTATATGGCATAATGTTCCCCATCATTTATCTACCCTAATGTTTCTCCAATTGTAGTATTTGAGGTATAAATTTGGATATTAAATGGCAATACCCAATTAGGACCTCCTAACACAAGTGGAGTAGTTAGCTTTTCTTTCAAAGCCTCAAAATATTCTTGGAATTTTTCAGTCCAGTTAAATTCAAAATATTTGGTTAATAATGCAAACATAGGATTTGCTATTGTACTAAAATTTTAAATAATTTGTGATAAAAGCCAATGTGTCCTAATAAACTCCTGATATCGGTTTGGATTTGAGGAAGGTTCTTGATTATTTCAACCTTCTTAGGATCAACCTTGATCCCATTAGAAGAGATGTGGTGACAAAGAACAATCTCTCCCTCCATAATAATAAAGTATTTATCAGGATTCAAGGATAGATGGTAAGTTTCATAGTGAGTTAAAACCTTATCAAGATGTTCCAAAGTAAAATCAAAGGTTTCTCCACACATTGTAAAATCATCCATATATATTTATAATTTTTGAATGGCTAAAACAACTCACTATAAAGTTGTTGGGGTATTACATAGGCCAAAGGGTAAAAAACTATAATCAAATTTTCCCCATGGGTAAGTAAAGGTGGTTTTATCTTGGTCCTCAGATGCAACCTATATCTGGTTATACCTTCTAAAACCATCAAAAAAGCAAAAATGCTTCTTCCCTACGAGTGTATCTAACACCTGATTTATGAATGGTAATGGAAACTGGTCTCTGTGTGTGACTTTGTTTAACTCTCGGTAGTCTACACATACTCTTAGTTTTCCATTATTCATTGGTACAATAACCAATGGAGAGACCCATTAGCTATCTAAAATTGGGGAGATGAATCCAACCTCCAAGACTTTTTCTATTTCTTCCTTAACAATGTATCTCAGAGCAGGATTCAAATATCTTTGGGGTTGTCTCATAGGTTTGACATCTTTAGTATATATCCTATGAGTGCATACATCAGGATGAATTCCTAATATATCTTTATAGTCCCAAGAAAATGCTTTAACATGTTTTAAAATAGCAAATAATTTTATTTCTTGTTCATCATTCAACCAACTATTAATGTTCAAAATGTTTCCTGGCTACACTTCAATTTTTATTGTCCCTGGGTAGATAGGGTTAAATATTTCATATTTATTTATTAAATATTTTAATGGATAGTGGTGTGGTTGAAGAGAATAAAAGACTCTTGTCTCTCTACCAATAGTAATCCCTAATGGAATCAACTCTTGCATAGGACAATGGAAAGAGGAAATAATATGATGATGTCATCCATGTTGCAAGGTGAAGGAACTTTCCTACAATGGAATGGATGAAATGTGTTTAGATGTCTAAACTTCATCATTCTACAACAAGCAATGAACAGTAACTGGTTCATCCTCAAGTTCTTATTCATGCAGTGTATCCACTAGGATATTTTTATTTTCAAAAATATATCTTTCTCATGTGATTTTATTTCTTCAATATGTTCTTTTACTACCACTATGGCTAAGGTGGAAACTATTTCTTCTTGTTCTTCATATAACTAGGATACCATAATTGACATCAAATTTTATGAAAGGTTTGGTAGGTGGATACAAAGAAATCTTTTTCAAATCAATGCCATTGGAAATAGTCATTTCTCTTGATCTACAATCTATTAAAGTAGTTGTAGTAGCAAGCCAAGGCCTACCTAATATAATGGGATAACCATTTGTAGAATTATGAGGCTGTAATACCAGAAAATCAATAGGGTATTCCCATGAAGAAATGATCACAAGAATATCCTCAATGATACCTTTTAGTTTGGCAACAGATCTGTCAGTCATTTCCATGATAGTAGAGGTAGGATGCAGATTGTTCAACTGTAATTCATACATTGTGTCTTTGGTCATTATATTAATGGTTGCTCCTAAATCAATCAAGACATTAGAAATTTATATTGATCCAATAGTTATGGTGAAAACTGAACTTCTTGGGTCACTATACTTTGGTTGGAAAAACTTCCTAGAAATTAGGTCAGCCAATTTTCCTTCTACATGCATAGTTTTAGGAAATTACTTCTTCTTTCTACCTGCTCTTTTTATGCACAAATCCTGAATAAATTTATTGATTAGAGGTACATCCTTGATTTATTGCAAAAAAGAAATTGAAATGGTCAAATTTTTGAGTTATTTTACTAGGTCTGATTTTGGAGTTTTTCAAAACTTTTAAATTTTTCAGGATATGGTATTTTCTCTAAATAAGGTGAATTTTCTATATGCATTTTTTTTGTTTTTTCTTCTCCTTTATCCATGTCCAATTTATGTTTTTCTGGAATAGATGATTCTTGTTTCTCATTTGTTATTTCTTCAATAGTGGGTGGAACAGACTCAGGTAATGTATTTCCTGAGTGCAGCTGGATGTTGCTATAGTAAATAACATTTAATGCAGTATTTTCATCAGATTCAGCTATATAGATAGGGGTTTCATGTCTTGCATTATTTGGATTAGCCACAGATTGGTCTGGAAGTGATGGTTATTTTACCTATTGTGATTTTTGTTGTTGAGATATTCCTTGAGAAATTTTTTGAGTAGGACCAGGCAGTAAATTTTGTGTTTGTCCTTGATATCTTCGTTGCCCTTGATATGATGGATACTGTTATCCCTGGCTTTGTCCATATTGTTGGGTTTGCATCCAAGGTGTATTGGCCTAATTCCATGGTGGATTCATCCATAAATATTATGACCAATCTTGAAGATATGTCCAAGGATAATTATTCCAACACTTTTGGGGTGGTTTTGAATAACCCCATGGTATATTCCAAGGATTCTATCCCCAATTTGTGGGAAAATGTGGGGCATGTTCGTATTGTGAAAAAATTCCCTTATTTTTGCCCAATAAAGTTGAGTTCCTCAGCTTGTGTTTCCAATATATTTTTGAGTTATGAAAGCAAATGGTATTTATCGATGATATGTTATTTTGAATAAATGCTACAAATGGCTAAAATAAAGGTTTTTTTGAAGGGACAGTCTTGCAAAGTATGCTTATTCATACATCTTGGGTAGTAAATAGTTAGGGGTGGTGTAGAGGTGGTTTTTGAAATTTTCTCCTCTAATGTGGCATTTAATTGCATAAGAATATTAGTTTTTATGTTAGCCATTTATTCCATTAGCTCTTTAATCTCACCGCTATTAGTACTCCTCTTTCGTCTTCTTTGTCTTGTACAGGAGCAATTTCTACATAATTCTAAAATCTCTTCAATTCTAGGGTGCTCACATCTCCCTTGCCCATTAAATTATATACTTCCATGGAATCGTCTTGTAATCCTCTCAAAAATATGATTTTACACATTTTAGATTCTACAGACCCACATCTCTTTTGTATAAAAGCATACCTATCAAGATAATCTTCTAAATTCTCATCCTCTTATTGTTTGATTTGGAATAATTCATATTTTTTGTTTCTTACCTTGCAATACTCTTGGTATTTATCCAAAAATTCACTCTCCATTTATTTCCAAGTTCAGATTGATTCAAGTTCTAGACTCATAAACCAGCATAAAGTTGCATCTTTGAGTGTAGAAGGAAACACTTTAAGCTTTTGGTTGTCGCTTACATAATCATAAGTCTAACACACAACCTTAAACTCAAACAAGAATTGGTCAGGATCTTCAGATACAACCCCCCTAAATTTTGTAAGGACTGAAGGTGAGATTATTTTCATAGAAGAATTTTGTGTAGGATTCAATCGAATGGGGTATTCGAAAGTCCTATGAGGAGGAGGATTATCTATGTGATTATGAATATTATTGTCCCCCTCTTGGTTTTGCATATCTACCATGATATCATTACAACACCTGGTATAGATTTATCTAAATTATACTAATGGTATAGACACAAGAGTAGGTGGAGGAGTACTAGCATATGGTTCCTCTAAAATTTCTTGTTAAGAGGATCTTATACTTCATTGATGATGGAGTTGGTGGTTTTATTTCAACTAATTTAGGAAGTTCAAATATAGGAAATTCACCACCTTGACATGATTATTGCCTACCTATGATAGGTAAGGGGTTATATTTGATTAATCTTCCTTGCTCGTCCCTTAACCTATTCATTCATGCTTGTTTTCTAAATGTTCTGTAATGCAATTTTTAGATTTTGCAACTATTTCTCATGCAAGTTGTTTCCAAAATTTTTACTTTAAATTTCACAACTCACAAAATGAAAATTGGTTTGACTATTTACCTACTAACAACACGTATGTTCCCTAGCAACGATACCAAAAATGATGAGTGTTGTTATTATCATCATTTAATCTTTATGATTGTCAGATCCAGGGTGGTGTCCAAGGCTATCTATGATAGCAAATTTTAGTAAATTATAGTTTAGAAAGTTAGGTTACAAGATTATTTGGTAAAAAATATATTTTTTGGGTCTTTTAAGTTTACTTTTAATCCTAAATTGCAGAAATAAAATTATTTTACTTGACAGAATTGAAATTGCAGAAATTTAACCTTTAAGCTACAGTTGCAAAAAATTGATAATTTTAAACTACAGTTGCAAAATTGAACATTTGCAGAATTGAAAATCCTATTTACTCTTGCTAATGAAAATAAATTAGAAAGGAAAATACTCAAATTGAAATCATCATGCTGAAATTCACACTGCTGGAAACTATCAACAAATGTTGCAAAAACTTATCAACAAATGTTGCTGAAAAACTTGTCAAAAACTATTGTATAAATGAAATTATAGAAAATAGAGAAATTTAAAATAGGGGTCAACCAGTTTCATATGTTATAACACAAATCACACTTCATCATAAATTAAATTATGCTAAAACAAAGGTTAGTACTATTGCACAAGTGAAAGCAAGAAATTGACAAAAATTCTGCAAAACAAAATTAATCCAAAAACCTGCACTTTTTTCTCCTTCCTTCCAGTAATCAGAGTGGGCCTTTGATCCTTGGTACATAGGTAATAATATCTTCTCCAATACTAAGGACTAATCATTCATAAACTCACAATCTCATACATATGAAGAAAATACTACACTTTATTCAAATATTCAAAACAAAATAGTTGCAAAGGACTTCTTCTACTTTCTAACTATTTGACTTCTAACTGGAATCTCTATAGACCTAGCTCAAATAATTAAGGAGCATCATATATATAATATTTTCCTACATGATTTTTTTGTTATCATTAAATTAATATTTCTTATTAGCTATTTCTGATTTGCCTACTTTATTGCAGGAGACCCAGTCTATATTGAGACACAGATTTGCTGCAATAGATGATCTGCATCCTCCAAATGGTAGAAAAGGGTCAAAAAAGCCTAGTATTTTTTATCACACCCATATTTTCCTTATTCTTCGTTTCTCCTTCTAAAATGGATACATTCTTGTCTTTTCTATCGAAACAGTTCAACTTTGCCCTTTATTTCAGAGCTGCGCTAGAATATAAGGTAAAGCAATAGGATTGTACTATTGCTACCAATTTTGATTGAGTAGGAGCATGTTAAAACATTCAGTTGGTATTTTATTACCTTTTTAGACATATTACAACCATTTACATGTGCCTCCTTTGACCTGGTGTGTGACCTCCTTAATAGTTGCACAATTCTGGTTTTTAGATGTTGTTTTCGTTTGTACCTATAGTATCATCCTTGTGTCTTTTTGCCTTCATTTGGACTATGTGGAAGTGTTGCTATGTGGATCAAGAGTCTTCCTAAGTTTACCTTAACATATTCCCATAATTTACATTTTCTACTTTTGACAAATTCCATGCCTCCCTTTATCATGGCAGGTGATTACAATTTGTATGAGACTGTTGGTATAGCTGGAATATCTTGTTTTTAGCAGAATGGTGGATCTGGGGCCAAATAATCTTACCAGTTTGTATTCAAAGTGGGAAAACATTCAAATAATATTATGAAATCAAAATTCTAATCACAATTTATTGGCTAACAAATTCATTATAAACTTTTCACTAACAATCATGTAAAAATAGAGTAAAAGATGCTGAAAATTAGTCAACGCATTTAATCACATAATTGGCATAAAATAATATCATATTTAATTTGAAGATGTTATGACTAAAACTGATGAGATTTTTTTACAAATGAAAAAGGGTTACAATATATAGGCATAAGCCTATATGAAATGCATGACACTTGTCAAGTGAAACTAACAAGTGTCAAGGTGAAGGCATAGTGCACTTTAATTCTAACATTCCCCCTTAAAGTGCACTATCCTAACTAAAGAAAAAAACAAGTCAACATTAGGTAACATTCCCCCTTAATGTTGACTTCTCTAATTTTTTTTTTTATCATCCTCCTTTATTGTTGTTGATTTGGTCTAGGCTCGTGCTCTATGCGCTTGGCTCTCCAGCTATGAAAAAATGCTAGATCAACGGTGTATACATCTTGGTATGTTGCCACAGGGTCAGCCACTTCCTCGGGTTTGTTGCCTCTGGGTCAGCCATCTAAGTGCCTCAGGGTCATCATGGGTGCCTTAGGGTTAGCCACTCTTGGGTCTGTTGCCTCTGCAGGTCATCCTCAGAGGATGTTGCCTCTTGTAGGTCACTAACTAGATTCACCATGAATATCATATCCTCCTCATGGTGAACACAATCTAGAAGGTGTCGGTATCTGCCGAAAATGCACCTTAATACAAAGGAAAAATGAGCCATATAAGAGTGTCGGTCTCTACCAAAAATGCACTCAATACAATAAATTGAGCCATAGAAGCCAAATATGGAGGAGAATAAGAAAGAAGAATAGAAGAGAATCTTCTGAAGTGTCTTTGTCTGTAGTCTTCAAAAGTAGATCCAAAAAAAAAAAACTCGAATAGAGTCTAGGGTGTCTATGTCTATAGTCCCTAGAATAAGTGTCCTTATGGTAGTCACCTCATCTTACCGAAATGCATGGGTAACCAGCCACTACATCCGCCAAGTAGAAAGAGGATAATACTAGATACTAGGTTCACTTACAAGTGCCTTGGGAGTGTCGGGTTCAACCGAGAGTGCACTCCAAGGTAGAAAACTTTGAGGCTAAAAAAACTCAAATGAAACAGCCTCAGAATTACAAATGGACACTACCAATGTGTCTATCACGGAAAAATATTTCCAATGACTATAAATACCCCTATATTCTACCATCAAAGGGGCCTTCATCATGTGGAAAAACAATAGCATGTCTTTCTACGCAGTAAATAGACAACATCGCTCAATGGCGGCATCGCTCTCAGGTGGAAAAAAATAGCATCAATTTCCCTCGTAGGGGAATTACAGGGACTATGTAGGTCGTCATCTTTACAATAATCACTCATGTGGGCCTTCCACTCCCTCGAAGTCTCCTAATAAAAATTCACAATCAATTTAAAAAAATTCATTGTCCCCCGTGTTTGGAAAATCATAAATGCTTTATGGAGCCTTTGCAAAATCAATGGCCCATTTAATATAATGCCCCCACTCTGATTTTAAAAAATATTTAGTTTTAAATAAATATCAACTTCCACCTGTGCATGCCAATGAGCACCGTAAAATCATGAACACTGCCAATTGTGTACATGGGTGCCAATTTTTCTTTAAAAGGATAGGGACTGGTAGAAAGCTGTAGTCTCACATATCGCAACAGCCACCAAAACTCGCCTCCTGCGCACATCGTGGCGTCTACCAGCTCTACGGCCTTCACGACCATCGTCTTCAAACTCCACGGAGGCTACTAGACTGCATCTCCACCATTTCATTCCATTTAAGCCGATCAAACAATCACACAAGGCGGTCAAATGTTCAGCAACCTCGGGTTCTTCTCTGTGTTACATCTTCAACGATCCTTTGGAAATCTCGGCCATTGCGCTCATCATGGCAATATGAACAGGTAGAAAATTTCACAATCTCAACGAGAAATTACTGGCAGATAGCTCACAGTTTCAATAATTTGTAGAATGACTACACCCTCTTGATTTAATGGTTGTCGCATCGCTCGTAGAATTGCTACCAACTAAAAATTGAGGACATTTCTGACCTCGCCTGGTCCTATGACTCGTGCTACGTCTAATCCACCTTCGATGATCACAATATCCACATTTGGGATGTAGATACAGGTGACTACATCAAGACTTTGCATGGCCACTCCAGCTTCATCTTCTGTGTCAACTACAACGACCACTCCAACCTCATCGTCTCTGAGGGCTTCGACGAGATGCTTTGCGTGTGGGATGTCAAGATTGGGTGATTTCTGCGCATCGTGGCCATGCACTTAGAGCCCGTTACCATGGCCAAATTCAACCGCGATGGATCATTGGTCGTCTCGTCCTCGCATGACGGGTCGTGCAAGATTTGGGATGCCGCAACGGGGAATTGCCTCAAGATGCTGATCGACAATAAGGCACCCATCGTCGCCTTCATAAAGTTCTCCCCCAATGGCAAGTTCATCCTTGCCACTACCCTCGATGACACCCTCAAGCTTTGGAACTACTCAACAGGTAAGTTAATGAAAACATATACTAGCCACGTCAACAAGGTGTATTGTATATCTTCAACATTCTTTGTGAAATAAAAAATAAACCGCCTAAGTCTTCTTGGCATGCAGAAGTTTTGAAATGGATCAGGTTTTACCCCTTATGAAACTGAAGGGAATGTAGCCCCTCGAAAAAAAAAAAAACTCCTTGTCCACCTCATTTTTCTTGGCAAGGTACTGATCATTTTGTTGTTGCGATAGTGAGATCTATCACTTGGTCATGTATCAACTTAAAAAACATTCTATATCTGCAATCTACGACACTGCACGAGCTACGAATAGCCAAATAGAGCCAGAATCGGCTTCCAAAAACAAGCTGTAGAAAACTTTTGAGAGCCGACCAAACAAACCATTTGCCCACCAATTGTGACCATCATTCTCTTCGACAATGCAAAAATAACAGAGCCCCCACAAAAAAATGGCTGAAAAAAATAGGCATACATAGGTAGTCATTTTTCTTAGACTTTCTGGTTTCTGATCCATCCTATGGATGGAGAGCATACTCCCTCAGTCAGAAAAAAAAATTGGGAGAAAACATGAGGGGGGGATTTCTATGAGGGAAATCCCTCCCTCAAGCTCACAAGGATAGAGAAAGCCTAGAGCTCTGATACCAAATGTTAGGACTAAAACTGATGAGATTCTTTTACAAATGAAAAAGGGTTACAATATATAGGCATAATCCTATATGAAACGCATGACACTTGTCAAGAGAAACTAACAAGTTTCAAGTTGAAGGTATAGTGCACTTTAATTCTAACAGAAGACAACATTTAAATGTTTAAAATATGACAAAAATGAGGTATTTCAGGGCCTCATCAATTTTCACACAAAAATTTATCCACCTTAGGTTATGATGGTTCTCTTTAACACTCCCTTTGAGTTCATAAGTGAAATTACTATTAATAAAAATTTTCCACCCATGATTCCTCCACCTCAAAGCCAAACATATCTCTTTAGTAAAAAATATTAGGACAAAATTTAAAAATGGGAGTAGGCAGCACCAAAAATTTGGCTCCTACTTTATATCCCCCTCTTTGTTAGAGAAGAGAATTTGCCACTTGTACCTTTACCACCTTCAATCCTGGACCCTCCTCTTAAGGTTACAAACTAGTGTTATATTAAAATACAAATTATAGAAGCAATTTAAACCTAAATCTTAGGCATGATAAATCAAGAAAGCAAAGACCCAGCTCTAATTTTTGAGGGGGGTGTTGCAGGTAGAACTACTCATGTCTGATTTCATTGTCCATATGATTCAACCTGACTAGGAAGTATTATTTCTAGATAGTGATGTCTTCCTAAGACAAACCCAAGTTGGCCAAAAGATCCATAGCTTTGTTTCCTTTCTTGAGCACATGCTTAATTTAAACTGCTTTAAGAGCTTGAATTATTCTCTAAGCTTATGCTAAAAGATTTGTTATGGTCTAGGATTTTGAGTGCCCTTGAACATGTTGATGATATTGAGAGAGTCACCTTCAATAATAACATTTATACAATCTAGAGACTCTAATTGTGAGACACCTTGGAAGAGCGCTCTTGCTTACACAAAATGGTTGGTCTGGTAGCCCAATATTTTAGCAAAGGCTAACAATGTTTCACTGTTTCAATTTCTAATAACACCACCCACTCCAGTTGTCCTAGGATTACCTTTAGAGGTCCCATTTAAATTCAAATTTATCCATCCATGGGGGGGTTACCACATAGTATTAATTCTTACATTATGCTCTAGATGGGGCGAGGGATTCAACTGAGCTTCGAACCTAAGGGTCGACTCCAACACTTTTTCTCTATCCAAAGCTAAAACCTTTTCCAAAGGAAGGTTCGGCAAATTCTCAACCAAGGTAATCATGGCATGATGAGTTTTTTTTTTTTTTTTAAGCGAAAAACCCCTTGTGGGGCTGCCTTGGTCTGAGAGACCATGAACAGGGGGTTCTACATCATTAAAGTCACTCGGGAGTCGCACCCAACCCTACCCGCACCAATATTATCAATTGGATTTTGGATACCCAATTTAGCTTTTTGGTAGGGTGGAGATTTGAACCTAGGACCTCCCTTGGAGGATTGCCCTCTCCTCTCCAACTCACCTACAACACCTGGGTATGGCATGATGAGTCATAAATTCGATAGAATGTGAAATTTTTTTGAAATCTTGAGAGTTTCTCTCCTTCCAAATACACCACAATAGATGGGATAAACCTAAAGACCAAAAGGCATAGATATGAGGATATGAAAATGAGGAAATACATTACTCCATCAAGTCGATCAAAGTATTTGGGAACACCTAGTCAAAACCTACCAAGCATAAAAAAAGAGAAAATGCCTCACAAGTGAAAGTAAAATTGGATAAAATATACACCAGGGATTCCTCCACATAGCCACATAGGTAACACCTATTTGAAATAGCAAAGCCCCTCTTCTGAAGATTATCTATCATGAGAATTTTACCTTGAACCACCAACCAGAAGAATATGTTAATTTTAGGAGTGATACCCTTAAGCTAAAATTTATAGGATAGGAACCAAGGATTAGAAATCACATCTAAGAGGAAGTAAGTCAACCTAATCGAGAACAAACCATCACTCTCTAAGATCCAAATCAACTTGTTTGGGGGAACCTTATTTAGAAATACGTGTATTTTCAAAAGATCATATAGATATTTGAAGGTATCCTCATCAGCCTGCAACAACCCAAGGAGGGCAAAGGATTTCCACTATTTCCAACCATTGATAAGTTCAATGAAGTCACACACCTTTTATCCAAAGGCTTGGTTAGTAATTGATTTCACCATACTTATTATTGGGTATGATTCCAATGGGTGTTCAGTAAACCATGTATCCCTCCAAAATTTAGTGTTTTGATCATTCCCCATGATCCATCTTACTCCATTCAAAATGTTTGTATGGATTTTTATGATACTCAACCAAAATGCAAATCCATGAGGGGGTAGGATCAAAGAAAAACTACCCAACAATATCTAAAAATTTAGACTTCAAAATTGGCACCCAAATTGCATTCTCATTTTGGGCCAACCTCTAGCCTTGTTTGGCAATGAGCACTTTGTTCATAACTTTTAGTATTCTCAAGCCCAATCCTCCCATTTATTTTTGTTGCACACTTGATCCCAAGCTAGCATTAGGAATTTGTCCTTCTCCTCTAAGCTATACCAATGGAAGAACAATGGATTTGCTCAATTATTTGAAGGATATTTTTTGGTAATCTAAAAAGGGAATGGAAATACATCAATACACTTTGGAGAGTGGACTTGACTAGGATAGATTTTTCTTGTTTGACTCAATAGAGCACCTTTCTATCTAGTAATATTCCTATAGACTCTTTCCACCACTAGATCCTAAAGATATGCCTTAATATTCCATTTAAAAAGAGGTATTACTAGATACACTAAAGGAAGGGAAGCAATATCATAGTCTAGAATGTTAGCAATTCTTCTCTATCTCACGAGGGAAGTGTTGAAGAAAAAACCTTGATTTTCGAGAAGTTAACTTTTTGGCCTATTGCTTTCTCAAACACTAAAAAAATATCTTTAACTACCCTGGCTTGTGGTATCAATGCTATAAATGATATAAAAGTGTCATCAATGAGTTGATGGTGGAAAATCAAGTTAAGATCCAGGGCTGGTTTGATCCCTTCTATGATCAAATCAGCTTTGAGAGCCCTCCCTAACAATTTAGCCAATAGAATGAACAGATAAGGGGAAAGAAGATCACCTTGGTGAATTCTCCTTCAACTAAAAAAATACCATATAGAAGAGCCATTGATAATTACTAAGAACTTTGCAAAGGAAATGCAAGCCCTGATCAACCTCAACCATTTAGTCCTGAAACCAAATTTATACATGATCTTTAATAGGAAGTCCCATGAGACTCTATCACAAGATTTATTCATGTAATGCTTTGGAAATATTCTTGGTATCCCACTCTTATCCATTGAATGTATGAGCTCATGCACCATAATGATTCCATTAAGGATTTTCCTACTAGCCACAAAGCCAATTTGGGTATGATCAATGATTATCGGTAGGAAAACTTTGAGTCTGTTTGCCAAATATTTAGTGAGGATTTTAAAAATTATATTACATAAGCTAATGGATCTAAAATATTTGAATTCTAAAGCTCCCATGAAATTAGGAATGATAACAAAGAAAGTGGAATTAACATCATATGGTATGAAATTTGATCATTGAATCTCTTTCATCGCCACAAAAATATCCTTCCCAATGATATGCCAAAAATTCTAAAATAAAATGAGAGAAAAATATTTCAGACCAGGGACTTTGAGCTAGCCCATGGATAAAATAGCATCCTTGATCTCTTCATATCTAAATGGTATGCATAAAGCTTCATTCATCTCTTCATAGACTAAGGGAGGAATTTTGAGAAGGATTCTGTCTTCAGCTACCTAGTCCTCACTTTCTCTCATACAAAGGAGAGATTTAAAGTATTCGATCGTTTCATCTCTAATTTCTTCAATATCCTTTGTAACAACACCATTATATTTAATGATTTCCTTAACCCTATTGTTACTCTTGTTCCTCAAGATGGAAGTGTGAAAAAAATAGTATTTTTATCTCCCTCTTTGAGTCAAAGAAATCTTTATTTTTATCACCACATAATTTCTTCATCAACAATGATATTATGCAATTCTACTAGCAATTTTATTTCCCTAATTCTAACTTCCCTAGCAAGCTCCCCTACCTCTAGGATGGATTTGAGCTCCTTTAATTGACCAGATAATTTTTCCTCAAGTTCACATTCCTAGAAATGTATTTGTTCCAGATATTGAGATTAGCTTTAACAAATTTGAGCTTAGATGCCACTTGGGAGATAGGAGGACCCAAAAAAATACATGACCACCACTCCTTAATTCTAGATTCTAATACTAGATGAGTGCTAGAATTTTTCAAGCACTAATAGGTTGTGGCTAGAATCCACCTTAGGAAGGGAGCAAAGGGATACATCTCCAAATAAGGGGAGACCTTCCTTGGATATCGATACTCTATCAAGCCTTGTTTGAATGTGTTGACTACCCAGCCTTCTGTTACTCTACTAATATTTGGATCATTTCAAGTCTACATCCATAAGTTCTTGACTATTAACAAAATATGCAAAATATTCCATGCTTCTGGAAGCAAGGTCATTACCCCCCTTTTTATTGAAGGGATAAAGTGAGGTGTTAAAATATTCGGTGAGAACCTAGGCCTTGCCCTTAAAAATATCTCTTATTGAACTCAAGGAGCCCCAAAGAAGGTTTTTTTAGGACTAGAATTGGGAGCATATATGTTGGATGTAATACATCTACACCCATATTCTTTATAATAAATAGGGTATGTATTACTCTATCAAAGACTAAGAGAGTTGAACCGCTTAGCTTCTTAGGGTTCCACATGCAAAGCAAGCCTCTAGATGCCCCATTGGCAGAGTTTACCATAATTTCTACCTCTTTCCAAACTATTATTTTAACTACCTTTGCATTACTACTATCCATCTTAGTTTCCTAAATAAAGATAATATCAGGCTTAACTTATTTCCTAAGGGAAGCCAAAATTCTCTGCTTGGAAGGCCCATTAAGGCCTCTAAGGTTCCATGATAACAACTTCATTTATGATTTTGGGTAACTTTTCCCATTTGGATACTGAGGGGAGTGGCAATAAGCATCAAGCTTTATATATTTATCTTTGACATCCTTATACTTTTCAAACTTCAATTATGTTTGGATCCCATTAGAAATTTTAGACTTGGCCTCTCAATTCCTCAAGACTTTGTTAGAGGGTTTTCCTACCTTGTGATTCACCCTGACATCAATCTACCCTTTTTGATGGCTCATTTTTTTAGGTCCTGTGATAGCTACACCTAATGAGCCCTTTGCTAGAGAAGGGATGGGGACCCTTTAGCATAATATTATATTGGTGAATCCTTCACTAAAATATCTAGCTCTCAAAGATTATGTGGGGAACTGAGCTCCTCAATAACAAACTCTTGGAAGCCTAGGTATTGAAATAAATTTTGGATATAATCTTGAGGGATAAGGGTCTCAGTAATAATATCATTAGGATTAACTTGAGAAGTTTCCCTATATATAGTTGAGCTAGCAAGGACCTCTAACTGGATCACCACTATTCCTAGATTGTTGATATCCATCAAAGAAATACCTACCTGCTCCACTAGCCCCTCCTCTAGATCCAAAACTCCTAGCTAGTCAAGAATCATAGGTTTAGGTTGGTCCACATTGGTGGCCACCGGTTCCTCTTGAGTCTTACTTGCTTGTTCCTTGGTCCATTTATTTTTTGGGCCTCTATCTCCTAGAACTTTGCAAGAACACATATCAAAAAAATGGATAAAATTCTTATAGATAGATCATCGAATGGGCCTGTTCTCATAGATAATAGGTTGAATCCATGGCCCTTGCCTAGATATGAGTTCAATATCCTATAATGTTGACCTTTGGATCTACCATGATACACATACTAGAAAAAATCATCCTAGACTTAGCTTATTGTTTTTTGTTTTATTATTTAGTTTAGTTCTAGTTATTTTATTTTAAAAATAATTTTGACTATTTTTATATTATTTTAAATAAACTTATTTTTTACATATTATATGTATTATTGCTTTGAAATCAAATGGAGTGTTGTGGACATCTATCCTAGCCCATGACAAGCAGTGAGGACTAAGAAGTATCACATATTAAGCTAAGATTAAAATCCCATGGGTGAACTATTAGGAACCTACTATTAAAAATAAGCACACTCACATAAAATATTGAAATTAAGCAGAAACTCATGCAGCATCACAATATCACAATATGGAAAGTAAATGTAGAAATAAACACTCTCATAATAAGCACTGAATTGTAGGCCTTTTCAAGGGGGCAACCTCCTTCAATATTTCATTCACTTACAAAAAGATACATTCGTACATGGCTTCATAGATTTTAAAGAAAATACTTCATGCAACCCTAACCCTAAGCTCAAGAGTTGGCTTACATGCAAAATACCACTTGAGATAGAATCTTCTACCAAACATCGGTTACAATATTGATAATTATTACATCAAATGGCCCCACTTTTCTAGGCACCTTCTTGCCACATACATAACAAAATAATACAAAATATCATTATATATGGGATCCCCACATTGGAAGTGGGTCATTACATAAGCAAATGATAATTACAAAATAATATTAGGATGGGGTCCTAACATGTCCTTCCCCTTCAAAAAGCTTTTTCCTCAAAGTTGGAGATGAGGAAACAAGTACTAGAGCTACTAGAAAGATTCCCATGCAGCATCTTCTAGCTATAGACCATGCCACTAAACAAGGACCTCAGTAATGACTCGATTGCATAGGGTGCATGTACGATGATCCAACAATTATTCAGTCTTGAGAAATATAGAACATTCTTCATCCAATTTAAGAAATACATATTGAACTTGTACCTGAGTGCCCACAACCTTCTTGATAGAGGATACATGAAAAATAGAATGGAGCTTGGATGTAGGTAGGAGGGATAATTTTGATATTCTCACAATGACACTGAGAGGGGGGGTGAATCAGTGTAGCTAAAAATCTAATATGCAATTCTTAAAACTGAAGCAAAGAGAACTAGAAAACAGATAAAGCAGTAAACACAAGAGAGCACACCACAACACACAATGTAATGAGGTTCACCAATTTGGCTACTCCTAAAAAAATGACTACTTGGACTTCAATCCAAATTCAGCTTTTGCAAAACACCAATTTACAAGCACTTTACCAGCACCCACTGGAAGGAGCACCAACCCCTTGTTTTTCTGCTGCAACAGATAGGAGCACCAACCCCTAATGCCAAGCACCAACTTGGACTGCAATTCTGATTTAATTCAGTGACATAAAAATGCCTTTGCTGTTTACACGACCCTGACTGGTCTGCAATTAATTAAACTTGATTAAACTCTGCACGTTCTCACGGCTCTGCTTATCTCTCTCTCGGTCCTCTTCTAACCCTCTTTACGCAGCAAATTCTCACTTATAGCAGCAGCAATAAACTTCATGCAGACCTACTTTTATAACAAATAAGTCTCTATTTTTAGCTTCCATATTTATGCATGCAACCCGTAACTGTTCTTTTAATATTCTCTTCTGCCACTTTTCAACTGTAACTCCTGTATTTATAGAGTGTGTATTATTACGTTACATGCAACGTATATCTCTACCATGACTGTACGAATTCATTTTTGTGCATGCATGTATTTTACAATTCTACTAATGCAACTGTTCGATTTAATCCAGTTAACTCCAGTTCTTAAAAAGCTGCATGACTGCATCTGTAACTGTCACATTTACTCCAGTTACCTCTTCTTATTTTGGCTACATGATTTTCCTCTACAACTGCCCCTTTAACTATTGTTCTGTTCCAGTCAACTGTCTGTTATCGTGCTATTGTGACCTGTCGTGAAATTGTGAAACTTCTGTATCTTTCTGCCCTTCACACCTTTTACCCATGAAAATACATGTCATGAAATCATGACAGTTTCCACATCCTTGTCCACTTCTTTGTTTGTACCCGTGAAAACCAGACATGTCACAAAATCACGACACTTTTGCCTTCTCGCTACTCTTCTTGGCTTGCTCTAGCGAAAACCAGACATGTCGCAAAATCGCAACACTTTCACCTTCTCGCTACTCTTCTTGGCTTGCTCTAGCGAAAACCAGACATGTCGTGAAATTGTGACACTTTTGCCTTCTCGCTACTCTTCTTGGCTTGCTCTAGCGAAAACTAGACATGTCGCAAAATCATGACACTTTCACCTTCTTGCTACTCTTCTTGGCTTGCTCTAGTGAAAACCAAACATGTCGCAAAATCGTGACACTTTCGCCTTGTCGCTACTCTTCTTGGCTTGCTCTAGCGAAAATGGAACATGTCACAAAATCGTGACATCTTTCTCTGCCTTGTGCCTTTTCTTCCTTCCGCCCATGAAAATGGAACATGTCACAAAATCGTGACATCTTTCTCTACCTTTGCCTTTTCTTCCTTCCGCCCGCAAAAATGGAACATGTCACGAAATCGTGACACTTTCTCTCCTTGGCACTTTCTCTTCGATCCTATCGTGAAATCGTGACACTTTCTCTCCTTGGCACTTTATCTTCAATCATGTCGCAAAATCGTGATACTTTCTCTCCTTGGCACTTTCTCTTCGATCATATCGCGAAATCATGACACTTTTCTTTGCGAGCTCCTTCTCCTCGAGCATGTCACAAAATCGCGATAGTTTTCTTTGCCTGAACCTCTTCTTCAAACATGTCGCGAAATCATGAAAATTTTTCTACTTGCCTCCTTCTCTGCCAACATGTCGCAAAATCATGACAGTTTTCCTTGTGCCTTCTCTCTCCTCGGCCATGTCATGAAATCGTGACAATTTTTCCTGTGCCTTCTCTCTCCTCGTTCATGTCACGAAATCACGATAATTTTGCTTGCGCCTTCTCTCTCCTCGTCCATGTTGCAAAATCATGACAATTTTGCTTATGCCTTCTCTCTCCTCATCCATGTCATGAAATCACGACAAATTCTCTTGCGCCTTCTCTCTCCTCGTCCATGTCGCGAAATCGTGACAATTTGGCCTGCATTTTCTCTCTCCTCCGATATGTCGTGAAATCACGACAGTTTTTCTTTCTGCCTTCTTTCTTCTCAACCTGTCGCGATATCACGACAGAAAACATGTCGTGATATCGCGACAGAAAACATGTCGTGATATCGCGACAGTTTTCTTACTTGCCTTTTTCTTTGATTTTTTGAATCTGGGCCACTTCTGTCTTCTTGGAAATTCACTGTACATGTTTTGACTGACCTTTGAACTCCTATCCATTGCATCAACTGTCTATGTTGACAACAATGACAATACTTTTGCTACACCTTGCTCAACAATCTCCCCCTTTGGAATTGTTGGCAACACTCATGCACTCTCCTGTAATTCTTCTCCCCCTTTGACAATAATACCAAAGGGCTGCTGTAGACTCCCCCTGAGTCTATGCACAACATTCTCAGATACACATTGTTATAGTTAGCAAAAATCATGAATATGAGCAAAACTATAAACATAGGCATGAATACTCCCCCTAAGAATGTGATCCCACTTGATAGTCAGTTCTTGGGAAATGTGACTACTCCCAACTTACTCCGAAGGTACTCAAAAACTTCCTTTGGCAATGGTTTTGTGAATATATCTGCTACTTGCTCTGTAGTTGGAACAAAATCCAATTTGACCTCACCTTCTGCAACTTTATCCTTCAAGAAGTGATACCGGATCACAATATGTTTGGTTCGAGAATGCATAACCGAATTCTTTGATATGTTTATAGCACTGGTGTTATCACATTTAACTGAAATTGGCTCTTTGAAGTGAATACCAAGATCTTTCAGTGTTTGTCTCATCCATAATATATGTGTACAGCATGTTGTTGCTGCAATGTATTCTCGCCTCTACCGTGGATAGAGAGACTGATTCTTGTTTCTTGTTGTGCCATGCTACCAACTGTCTCCAAGATAAAATGCTCCTCCACTCGGTACTCTTTCTATTATCAATACATCCTCGCCCAATCTGCATCGAATATGCAATAAGAGTGAAGTCCTTACCTTTTGGGTACCACAACCCATACTCCATAGTACCCTTGAGGTACCTAAAAATCCTCTTTACGAGCTATCACATGAGTCTCTTTGGGACTAGCCTGAAATCTTGCTACCATGCATACTCGCCCGTAATATATCCGGTCTAGTGGTCATCAAATACAACAGAGCTTCCAATCATAGACTCGTACATGGTTTGATCTACATCCGGAGATTTGTCATCCTTGCTCAACTTGCAACCTCGTTGTCATGGGAGTGCCGACAGGTTTACTATCCTCCATTGTGAACTTTTTCAACATTTCTTTCACATATTTTACTTGAGAGATAAAAATGCCCTTTTCACTTTGATTGACTTGCAGTCCGAGGAAATAAGAAAGTTCACCAATCATTGACATCTCAAATTCGGTCTTCATTTTATTTGCTATGTCTCTACAATATTCATCCATGCTACTGCCAAATATTATATCATCTACATAAACAACAAGTACAATAAGATGGCCATTCTCTGTTTTGATGTATAAATTGTTGTCCACCATACCTTTCTTGAACCCCTGTTTAATAAGATAGTTATCCAGCCTTGCATACCATGCTCTGGGTGCCTGTTTGCACCATACAACGCTTTCTTTAACCTGCAAACAAAATCAGGATTGTCATCGAGTTGGAAGCCATCTGGCTGTTCAATGTAAATCTCTTCTTCCAGTTTTCCATTCAGGAATGCTTATTTTATGTCCATTTGATAAACTTTGAAATTTTTATGGACTGCTAAAGCCAGAAACATTCTGATTGCCTCTAGTCTGGCTACTAGTGCAAAGGTTTCCTCAAAATCAATGCCTTCAACCTGAGAATAGCATTTATAGACCAATCTTGCCTTATTTCTGACAACCTGTCTGTCTTCATTTAATTTATTTTGAAAAATCCATTTAGTACCGATTATGTTTTTATTTGCTGGCCATGGTACTAATTCCCAGGTTTTGTTTTTCTCAATCTAATCTAGTTCTTCATTAATTGCCTTCATCCAACTTTCATCTGTGCTGGCTTCAACAATATTTTTGGGTTCAATGTTGGATAATAGAGAGTAGTTCCGTATTACTGCTCTTCTTGTCTAAATACCAACTGTTGGGTCCCCAATAATCTGTTCTCTAGGATGATTTTTCTGCCAGCTGTCTGTTTTGAATTTCTTGTTCTCTTCTTCTTCTGAGTCAATTCTTAAATCAACTAGGTCAATTTTATGATTTTCTTCTATTTCCATTTGTTCATCTCCTTCAATGACTTCTTCATAAATAGGGTAGTTTTCTTGATAAGTTGTTTCTCGATCTCTACCTTCATCAACTTTAACATCTGCACTCTCCACAATTTTCTTTAGCCTCTTGTTGTAACATGTGTAGGATTTGCTTTTTGTTGTGTATCCAAGAAAAATACCTTCGTCAGATCTATCTTCAAATTTATCGAGATTATCTTCAGTTCATTTGATGTAGCACTTGCTGCCGAACACTTTGAAATATCTTGTTGTTGCATTTCTGCTGAACCATAGCTCATACGGTGTTTTGTTTTCATGCGTTCTTAGCATGCACCTATTTTGAATGTAAACTGTAGTATGTACTGCCTCTTTCCAAAATCTATCAGCTATTTTGTTCTCAGCCAACATTGTCTGTGCCATTTCTTGCACGATCTCGTTATTTCTTTCAACAACATCATTCTCGCTCGAGGTGTCCTTACTGCTGAAAACTGTCTTATGATCCCATATTTTTGATAGTATTCTGCAAACTCCTCTGAGATAAAATCTCCTCCTCTGTCTGATCTTAGGCATTTAATTCTTTTACCAATTTGATTCTCAAGTTGTTTTTTAAAAATCTTGAACATCTCAAAGGCATCTGATTTAAGCTTTAAAAATAGTACCCATGTCATCTATGAACAGCATAAAGTATTTGTCACCATTTATGCTTTGTGTTCTCATGGGTCTACATAAATCAGTATGTATCAGCTCTAACGATTTGCTGGTGAAGTATTCCTTTGCTTTAAATGTGGATCTGGTTTGCTTCCCTTTTTGACATGAAGCACAGATGTTATTTACTGGTTTGCCAATGGTAGGTATATCTCTTACTGTTCTTTTTGAACTTATTTTTACCAGATTGTCAAAGCTAATATGACCAAGCCTCTTGTGCCACAGCCAATTTTCATCTTCCTATCCAATCAAGCATGAGCCTTCTAAAGTTTTTGAGAGAGTATATAGATTTCCAGAAGTCCTCGATCCAGTAGCTATTAGCTTCCCACTGTGTGCTTTTCTGACTTCACAGCCCTGCTTTTAAAAAATGACTTCATGACCTCTGTCATAGATTTGACTTACGCTCAGTAAGTTGTGCTTCAAACCAACTACAAACAGAACTTCTTTGGAATTGATATTTCAATCACTTATCTTGACTGATCCTTTGCCAACTATTTTGGCTCCATCATTATTTCCAAACTTTACAGAGCCCCCTTCATATTTCTATAATTTTTCAAATTTTTGTTTATCTCCTGTCATGTGACTGGAGCATCCACTATCCAATATCCATGGTGTAGATTTGTTCTGTGCTTTGAATGTTTTCTGTACAATCAAGGATTCATTTTCTTCTTTGAGTTGCTCTTTTTCTTTCCATTCTGATTTGACTATAGTTTTGGTCACTTGTTTAGAATTTTCTTTGTCAATGGCCTATGCATGTTTATCTGGTAATTTTTTGTTTTGCCTTAAACTGTTTGGTTGAGTTCTTCTTCCCTGATATTTATTTGCTCGCATATGTGCTTCTACGGTTTCTTGCAATGTGTCCAAAGTTATGACAGTTTATAGCATTCTACCGCATAATCCATCAAGGGTGAAAATACATTTCTACTAAAAAAATTTCTTTGTCCTATATCATAAATGCAGTCTGAAATCTTATGACCATAAGTATTGCATTTAAAACAATAACCAGAAAATGAATGATTGAACCTGGGAGTTGGTCTTTGCCAATTTGTAGTAGGAGTCACAAATTTTCTTCTCCTTTGATGTGTGACTTTTGTGAATCCCTCATTGTCAACAGTCTTCTCGTGCCTGTCATTGTTGCTTTCTTTTGCAAGATTCATTTTTCTTTGGTCAACCTTGATCTTATCCTCTTTCTTTACTGGTTCTACAGTTACGACCTTTGATCCACTTGATGATTCTCCTTTGACAAACCCCAAGCCAAACTTGATGCCTATAGTCCTCTGACTATTTATAATCTTTTCAAGCTTTGCAGAACTTCCTTCAAGTTTGTGATAGCAACTCAATTTTTGATTCTTTTCTTCTAGCCGCATTCTTAAAACAAAAATCTCTTCTTCTAGTTTCTTTGCACTCATCTATGCTCATGGTTAATTGTACTTCAAGTTCTTTAGACATTTTTTTAAATTCTTCTGTCTGTTCTTTCAAACTTTTTATTATGTCATTCGCATCCTCAAGATTTCTTGAGACCTTATTATTCTTTTTCCTTTCTGTCTTCAACTCTTTAAGTGTAGCAACCAACTCTCCTTCCAGATAAACATTAACCTCATCCTTACTTTTTGTATCACCTTCCTGTTTTTCTTCTATTTTTGCTTCTTCAAATGCCATGAATAGAGCTTCACCTATTTCTTCTTTAGAATCTTCACCTGTGCTATCTTCAGAAGAGCTGACATTCTTGGATATGAAACTTTTCCTTTTGAAATTATTTTTCCTAAAATTTGGTTTCTTCTTCCAGTCACTTATTTCTTGGTGTGACCCTTCATCACTTTTGGTTTTCTCATTCATTGGACACTTAGCTGCAAAGTGACCGACCCCTCCATAATTGAAACACTTAAACGGTAACTTTCCTCTATACTTTCCTTTTCCCTTTGTAAGTTTCCGAACAAAGTTTGCTTTCGTTTCATCCGATGTCTCTTCATCCTCAGATTCTCGTTCAGATTTTGTATTCTTGTGTGCTTTAAAAGCAGCTTCTCTGTCTATGGGCTTAGTTTGTCCTATTCTTATTTTGTATGCAGTCAAAGAACCATGCATCTCGTCCATGCTAAAATAATTTAGATATTTAGCCTCTTCTATTGCAAAAACTTTAGAATTAAATATTTTGTGAAGAGTTCTAAGTACCTTTTTCATGACAACCGCATCTTTGATCTCTTCGTCGAGTCCTCTGATTGCATTAATGACTCCATTGACTCTCAGCATATAGGCATCTATGTTCTCATCGTCATTCATTTGTAATGTCTCGAACTGAGCTCGATGCGTTTGCAGCTTGGCTTCCTTGATCTTGTTATCTCCTTCATGGATGCTCTTCAATTTGTCCCACATGTCTTTTGTCGATTTACATCTCATGACCCTTATCAGTTCACTGTATACTAGACCACACATTATGGCATTATTTGCTTTGGAGTTATTCTCAGATAGTTTCTTACCAGCAGTATCTGTTGGAGGAGTAGCGGGTCATCGTGTATCCACTTTCTACTGAATCCTAAATGTCGTATCCTAACGCACTCAGATATGTCTGCATCTTGAGTCTCCAGAATGAGTAATTAGTTCCATTGAACAAAGGAGATTTATTTGATGAGAATCCTTCACTACCTACCATTGTGTTCCTTCTAAGATCACCTTAGCTGATTAAGCTTGTTCAGGAACCTTGCTCTGATACCAATTGATATTCTCACAATGACACTAAGAGGGGGGGATGAATCAATGTAGCTAAAAATCTGATATGCAATTCTTAAAACTAAAGCAAAGAGAACTAGAAAATAGATAAAGTAGTAAACACAAGAGAGCACACCACAACACACAATGTAACGAGGTTCACCAATTTGGCTACTCCTCAAAAAATGATTGCTTGGACTTCAATCCAAATCCAGCCTTTGCAAAACACCAATTTTACAAGCACTTTACCAGCACCCACTGGAAGGAGCACCAACCCCTTGTTTTTCTGCTGCAACAGATAGGAGCACCAACCCCTAATGCCAAGAACCAACTTGGACTACAATTTTGATTTAATTTAGTGACATAAAAATGCCTTGGCACTTTCTCTCCTTGGCACTTTCTCTTCGATCCTGTCACAAAATTGTGACACTTTCTCTCCTTGGCACTTTCTCTTCGATCATGTTGTGAAATCGTGACACTTTCTCTCCTTGGCACTTTCTCTTCGATCCTGTCACGAAATCGTGACACTTTTCTTTGCGAGCTCCTTCTCCTTGAGCATGTCACGAAATCGTGACAGTTTTCTCTGCCTGAACCTCTTATTCAAACATGTCACGAAATCGTGACAGTTTTTCTACTTGCCTCCTTCTCTGCCAACATGTCACAAAATCATGACAATTTTCCTTGTGCCTTCTCTCTCCTCGGCCATGTCACAAAATCGTGACAATTTTGCCTGTGCCTTCTCTCTCCTCGTTCATGTCACGAAATTACGACAATTTTGCTTACGCCTTCTCTCTCCTCATCCATGTCATGAAATCACAACAATTTTGCTTATGCCTTCTCTCTCCTCGTCCATGTCGCGAAATTGTGACAAATTCTCTTGCGCCTTCTCTCTCCTCGTCCATGTTATGAAATCATGACAATTTGTCCTGCATTTTCTCTCTCCTCCGATATGTCGTGAAATTGTGACAGTTTTTCTTTCTGCCTTCTTTCTTCTCAACTTGTCATGATATCGCGACAGAAAACATGTCACGATATCGCAACAGTTTTCTTACTTGCCTTTTTCTTTGATTTTTTGAATCTGGGCCACTTCTGTCTTCTTGGAAATTCACTGTACATGTTCTGACTGACCTCTGAACTCCTGTCCACTACATCAACTACATCAAATGTTTGTGTTGACAACAATGACAATACTTTTGCTGCACCTTGCTCAACAAATTTGTAGGTTGTGGCACCAATCTATTGTAAAACATAGTAGGACCCATAGTATTTGTCAGCAATTTTATAACATCGATGAAGTTGAAGGGATGACTATTTGTATAGTTGTGGGAAAAGGAAAACCATATCACTCACATCAAAATTACACTCAAAATGATGTTTATCATCTTTCTTATGCATCTGATTCTAGGTCGCTTTCAAATTCATCTTTAGTTGATAGAGGAATTTGGTGCGTTGGTTGAGTGTAGTGTCAACTACATGGACCTTAGAACTACCTGGAATGTAGGAGGAGGGTGTGCATGGAGGTCTACCATAAACTACTTTAAAAGGTGTGACCTTGGTCACCATGTGATAAGAAGTATTATACCACCACTCGGTTAAGGAAAGCCACTTCGTCCATTATGTAGGATACTTAGAGGTAACGTAACAAAGGTAGGTAACCAAAAATTTATTGACAATATCAGTATGGCAATCCATTTGTGTATGGTAGGATGAACTCATATTGATATGAGTTCCCTACAACTTAGATAATTCTTGCCAAAACATACTAGTGAATGTAGGATCATGGTCAGACACAATGGAGGTAAGCATACCATGAATGTGGAAGATAGAGTCAAGGAAAATTTGGACAATGGTGGAGGTCATGTAAGGACGAGATAGGTAACAAAAATGAGCATACTTTGAAATATGATCCACTACCACAAAAATAATTGATTTATCGTCTAACTTAGGTAACCCTTCAATAAAGTACATTGAAATATCTATCCAAACTTGTTTAGGAATTGAAAATGGCTGAATATTTCTTGGATAATGCACTATTTCACCTTTCATCTATTGATAAGTGTCACATGTATGTCTTTCTTCATACCCTTCCAAGAAAAAATATACTTTAGCCTTTCATGTGTTTTAAGGAACCCTGAATGGCCTACCATGGGGGAAGCATGCATTTCCTTCATGAGAAGGTCCCTGAGGGAATATGTGCTAGGAACCACAAGGTGTTGATGGTAGCGTAAATCTTGTCCATCCCAAGTATATCCAGGACATGAGGTAGGATATTTTTGAAGGGAAACAACCATAGTTTGCAAATATGAATCTTGAAGCACCTCCTCCCAGAGAGATTTTATCCATTGAGGAATGGGAGAGGAAATGGCACATAACATACTATAAGCCTAAAATTGATGAGAGAGGACATCGACCACAATGTTCTCTTTACCCTTTTTATAGGTAATATCATAATCATAATCCATAAGCTTAGAAACCCACTTCTATTTTTTAGGGGTAGCAACCCATTGCTCTAAGAAATATTTAAGACTTTGATGATCTGTTTTAATAGAAAAATTATGCCCAATGAGATAAGGTCACCAATGAGTGACCACATGCAAAATGGTAAGCATTTCCTTGGCATAAGTGGATTTTTCTATATTATGACTAGAAAGTGCTTTATTAGTGAAAGCCAAGGGTCATCATTCCTACATAAATACTGCATCAATACCATTTTTAGAAGCACCACTTTCAATGACAAAAGTCTTAGATAAATTAGGCATTTCTAATATTAACGTTGTTGTCATCGCATGCTTCAAATCAAGGAAAGCCTATTCAGATGGACTTGACCAATTAAAGAAATAATTTTTCAAAATTGATGTTAAGGGAGCAAAAATTCTTCTATAATTGTGGATAAATTTGTGGTAATAGCTAGTTGTCCCAAAAATTCATGAAGACCCTTGAGAGTGCGAGGTTTCGACCACTCTTGAATTGCCTGAATATTTCTAGGGTCAACTTTAACACCATATTTGGAGATGATGTGTCCCAAATATTCCACTTCTATCAACCCAAAATAACACTTGGATCATTTAGCATAAAGTTGATGTTGTACCAATAGTTGTAGGGTTTGATCCACATGGATGAGGTGCTCTTCCCAAGAGTGACTATAAACCACAATATCATCAAAGAAAACCAGAATGAATTTATGAAGAAATGGATGAAAAATATTTTTCATGAAACTTTGGAATGTGGAAGGTGCATTGGTCAAGCCAAATTACATTACCAAGAACTCATAATGGCCCTCATGAGTACGAAATGTGATTTTGGGAATATATTCTTCCTTGAGCCAGATCTGATGGTACCCAAACTGAAGATCTAATTTAGATAAAAACATAGTCCCATATAACTCATCCAAAAATTCATACACTATTGGAATAGACAACTTATCCTTAATGGTGAGCTTTTTGAGCTCACAAAAATCAATACATAATCACCATGAACCATATTTCTTTCTCACTAATAAGATAGGCAAAGAGTAAGGGTTGTTACTAGGGCAAATAACTCCAACTTTTGACAATTCCTGCACTAACTTCTCAATATCTAACTTAAGAGCATGAGGGTATTGGTACGAACTAATATTAGGCAATACACTACTAGGTACCAATGGGATGGCATGACCATGGGAGTGGTGTGGTGGCAATTCAGTTGGTTTAACAAAGACTACATTGTACTTTGTCAAAAAAAGTTGTAAATATTCTAGAATTTGATCCACTTTTGTAGTAGGTGGCTGGATGGAAAATATTTGTGCAATGACCCCATGAGATGATTTTTTTTAACAAATTCTCCATATGATTGGAGCTGATAATTTGAGGAGGCCCTGCTTTTGAACCATGAAGAGTGTATGATTGTCCATTCTATGAAAACCGCATCCACAATTCTACAAAATTCCATGAGATGGTTTCCAAGGCACCCAACCACTAAGCTCCTAACACAATATCACATCCCCTTAATTGAAGGGTAAACATATCTTGTTTGAGCTCATAATTCCTAATTTTCAATTTGACATTATTACATTTACCTTTACAAGGAAAGGTCCCTCCATTTGCCACCATGAACTCAAAGTAATTTCTTGTGTGTACGTAACAGTTGGCCTATTTGGTGATTTAAGGATCAATAAATTTGTATGTGCTACCTGAATCAATAAGGAGTGTAAGGTGTTGGTCTTTGAAGAAATCCACAACTTTCATAGTTAATGGAGAAGTAATCCCTACAAGAGCGTGGACAAAATTTGTTCAGTCTCAAGATATTAAACCTGAGGACCGATTTGAAGCTTGGATTCCACCTCTAGAATTTGTTCAAGTATATCTATTTTGGAGGAAATGTACTCTTTTCTAAAATTTTGGATATCTGCCTTGATTGATTGATTGTCTTGAATAATGGATTGGAGTTTTTTTGTGATGGTGTCCAATGTTATGGCTTGTTCCATATTTTTTTGGTGTTCACAAGTACCAACAACCATTTTGGGTTGACTACCAGTGACTTACTAAAATAGAATATGATTTCAAGGGTTACTATTTTTAGTATATCTATTTTTTGAATTACGTTGAAAAAAATATTTCAGGATAGGGACCACTTCAATGACCACTCGATCTGAGTGCTCAGTGAGGATATATACTGACTTCTTTGACATTTTGTGATCACCTAGTAGGTACAAGTCAATATCGAGGTAATTTCTTCAACTTGGACTTAAAAATTCATAGATGGGTCCTTGAGGTTCTTTGGTGTAGAATAAGGAGCTGCTTCTAGTCCCCAAAATTTTGGGTCAAATTGACTAACCATTGGGAAGTTTTGGTCGTAACAAGAAAAATGAAATATTATCGATTTTAGAAAATCGATGCAAAATTTGACCAAGATCTAGCAAGGACAATTCTATCTGAAATAGAATGTAGAGTTGTCTGGTAAATTTTGGATTCAATCTAAGATCTAAGTGAAGAAATGTCCCTATTTGAGTAAAAATTCAATATTTTTTTTCTCTTCAAAGGTTGGATTACTAACCACTCTTGTCTCTGTCTATCCCTATCACCTGTACTATGATTACTGATAATATTCAGACACTGTATGTTCTAACTTTGCCCTGTGTGTTCTAACAATTGACCACTCATATCCTTGTCCTTGTCACTTGTACTATGATTAGTGAAATTGTTTAGACACTGACCATGGGATTCCCTATAGTTATTGATATTGTTTATTTTTTTTTTGTAATTGAAAACCCTGTTACTGATGACTATTATTGTTACTATCGACCTAACTATTACTGTAATTTATTTAATTTTTACTTCCAATGATTTTTTTATTATCATAGACACTTGCCAACTTTATCAAGACTATTTGGTGCATGCAAATGTATATTCTCATGATAGGGAAGTCTTCTCCATATGCTCACTTTTATGGGAAGGAAAACTATAGGTTCAATAGGTAGAAGGCTTTGTCTTTGCACGTTGAAGATTTTTGTTTAGAAAAAACCAAGGTGTGCTAAGCAAAGGAGTATGTAATACCATAGGCCCTCTATTATATTGTAGTGACGAACAATAGTGCTCAAACCAATATTTCAAGCCACTACCCAAGGAGGATTCCACACATACCCTTGAGCACTCTATCTGCCTCTCTGATAGTACAAGAGGGTAATCATCTAGGATGTTGTATCCTGTGGACTATGGATACTCGAAGATGTGTGGTAGCTCAATTCCATATGCAAGTGTTGTCTGGGGCCTGGGTATTGAAGCCTAATCACCCCTCACTTCACTAGATGCTTTATGGGCTATCTAGATTAACCAATAATAATAGCTCCTTCATGCTATTTTAAAACCCTCGACACAAGGTTTCTAGTATACTCAACTACTATGAAAAGAGGGATTGTATTTTTTACTTTTTTGCTTTTTTAAATAAAGAAAAACAAAAATAAAAATAGAGGAAAATTATACCTAACAGGTGGAAATGGATGGACAAGAATTGTTGCAGTTGTAGCAGAACTCGGTCCTGGAAAGTGCTCTAATACCACTTGTCAGTAACCTACTATTAAAAATAAGTACACACACAAAATACTGAAATTAAGAAAAAACTCATGCAATATCACAATATCACAATGCAAAAAGTAAATGCAAAAATAAACACTCTCACAATAAGCACTAAATTGTAGGCCTCTTCAAGGGGGTAACCTCCTTCAATATTTCATTCACTTTCAAAAAGATACATTCATACATGGCTTCATAGATTTTAAAGAAAATACTACATGCAACCCTAACCCTAATCTCAAGAGTTGGCTTACATGCAAAATGCCACTCGGGCTAGAATATTCTAACAAAAATCGGTTACAATATTGATAATAATTACATGAAATGGCCCCACTTGTCTAGGTGCCTTCTTGCCACATACATTACAAAATATCATTATATATGGGATCCCCACATTGGAAGTGGGTCATTACATAAGCAAATAAGAATTATAAAATAATGTTAGGATGGGGTCCTAACATGAACCTTAATATTTAGTCAAATGGCATGAGCTAAATATATTAAATACCTTGAATTTCAAGGAGGAAACCTAGTTTTGAATCTTCATAAGTGATACATGTATAATTACCAAAAATGACGTTTACCACTATGTGGTCACAAAATTAAATGGGTGGGGGCCATTTCAATATATATAGTCATTTAAAATATATTTTTTATACTCTTTAACAATGAAATATAAATGTTCCCCAAACCCTGTAAGGGGGGTGGAGGTCCAAGGTTCAAATCTCGAGCCTTTCTGGACTGAATGCTTGTCCCTTTCTTGGTGCTTTTAGTGGCGTAAAAGGTTTAAACTGATTATGGAATGGTGGTTATAGGGGTAAACTGCATGAAGATCTATGTGGCGGCTTTCGAGGCAGACAATGCAGAATACTGTGGTGACCATAAAAATTTGGACAACCTACCCAGATTCATGGCAGCTACTGATTTCGCCATGTAAATAAAAATAATAATGAAATATAAATGAATATCAAATTTTTCCCTCACAAACCAAAGCTTTCTTATACACTTACCAAAAACTTGTAGATATGATTGGATGGACTAAGTCACATGGAAGTAATTATTTTTATTTATAGGAACTAATAGTATTATAATAAATACAAGTCCATATAAAAATGTTTGAACTTGTGCCCATGAGGTTTAGAGAAGATGATTGGGAGTGAAAACTATCACACCGAAGATCAAGGTTTGAATCACATGGGTGAACCTTAACATTTTGGAGTAAAGTATGAGCTATGAGCAAGTGTGATCAAGGAATGAGCTACACCTTTTCTTATTTTTGAAAGCAAGTATTGCAAGTGTGAGTATGAATCAAAGTGCAAGCAAGGAACAAACACTACTTTTTTTATTTTATATCTTAGGGGAAATTAAAAAATACAAGATTTCTATGAATAGGTGATATGATAGGAAATTCATTTTTGAAAGTCCTAAGTAGAAGTAAGTATGCCTTTTTGTAATTCACACCAGTTTCCAAAAATTAATAGAAGCAATTCATTCACTCAATATTATATAAAAATATAAGAAAGATATAATTAGCACCTATATGCACCATATAATCACTAAATTATTTATAGATATTACAATACTTAGATGCAAAGGATGGAGTCATGGGGGGTATTTATACCAATATCAAAACCCTAATTACATAAATAAATTGAACCTAATTCCATATAACAAGAGGTAATTAAGGTTAATGATAAGTTTATAAGATGGATTTATCTATAATAAGGTTAACTGTGACCCATAGGGATTACATAGTAAAATATTACAATAAATTAGATACATTGTACAATAATTTTCCTTAGGCCTATACATTAATGCTTCATACAATTTTGACCTTGAACAAAAGCTAGATTAAAAATTTCAATACCCCCTCATAATTTGAATTGAGGGTCCAAGGAGAGAAGACATTAATGATAATAATATCTCCCCCATAATGGATGTTCTAATGGTCCTCTATACTTGAGGTAGGCTCATGTAAGTCCCCATTATCATATACATTCCATTACTACAAAAATATTTCCTACACAAGAGTCTCCTTAGGATGGACCATAATCATCACTACCAATATTAGATACTCTTGTACACATATAAAAATCACTTTTTCTAAAGCTTCAAATAAAGAAGAGAAGTCAAGATCATTGTATCTTTTAAATAAAAGTTGATTTCATATTGCATACTCGCATAAGGCATGACTTATAGGCATAGATTTTCCTTTTACAACACACATCATTTTGTTTGAAGACTTCCACTTATCCTTGGACCACCTAGTTTCCATCACTGAAAAAGGATCTGTATGAACCTGCTTAAAAGAAGAGCTATTACAATCTTCCAAGATTACCTATACAAGCAATAGGAGGAGATCATGAATGATTAGATCATCATGAATAAGTATATTGACTAAGAAGGAAAATGGATTGACTAAGATACATTCTAAATTCTTTTTCTATATGCCTATTGGAATTTACTACATCATATGATGTGATAAGGTCAAAATTATTTGAGTGGTTAGAACCACTCACATAGGATTCTTATGTTATTAGTTGTGATTTACATAAATTATGGAAATCACATTATTAGTATCATATTATATGTAGTTGCTCTCTATCGGGAAATGTAATTGATATTTAAACAAGCTTCGATTAATGAAACATTCTCTATAAGTGGTATCAAAGCATGTTGAAGGAAAAGCCAACTCTTCTTTCTTCTAGACCAATAATTTCTCCTCCTTATTGTAGATCCTAGCTACTATTCAATTATCTAGGCATTGGATTATTATATAATTTAAAGTGCCCTCACTTTGGGGGGTATTATCTTAGTATTGGATGATAAAAAGTGATTCATCACTTCTAATAGTGGTGGTTGTTGGTGGTAGCGACTATTTGTTGTATCTTAGTATAGCAATGAGGAGAAAAGATTTGAAGGTATAGTCGGTGTGAAGTTTAGGTATTTTTATCATGATATTTCATTGCCATAAATTGTGAAAGCCAAGAAATAGAATTTTCATGGGACGAGATTAGTTTCTATTTCTATCAGTTGATAATGATGAAGTCCCCCGATACCAACAATATCTATCACTCTATGAGATAAAAAAAAAATGGAAAATCTCAATGAGAATTGAAATAAGATGACAAACATTAGGATGTATTCTCCTCTTATTTTGTAATTATTTTTTGAAATAAAATATAATCTATATAAAAAATACATTTTCTCTTTCAATTATGCTCAAACAAGGAAAGGGAATAAAAGACCATTATGTTGTTTATTTTGTATTTGTTTGTGAAACTAGGGGATTTTAATTTAGTTGTATTTTTCTTTATCTTAAACAAGCATTTCTAGTAAGGAATCTAAATTAAATCATCACTTCTTATAATAGTACTGGTTTTCCTTTAAATTAATGATGGTGCAAGAATATATAATTAGTGTAAAAAAACACAGCAAGAAAATCTACTGTGTCAAAGTCCAAGGTATATAAAAATAAATAAATTTCTCTTATGAAGGTTGGTGATTAGTGGTATGTATATTATATTTAGTATTAGGTTGTTTTTTAAAGTCATATTAAGAAAGGTCATTTTTTTAAATTATCAGTTTGTCTAGCTATAGTTAGAAATGTCAATGTGTTAAAGATATTTGCTTTTGTAGTCTTGTTTTTATTGATTCGAGTGATTCAATTAGTGTTAAAATTGAGTTAAATGTATATTCTTGATAGTACTCAACATGTTTATAGATTATTTTTATTAAGGGAGATAGTCCTTTATTATTTTAGTACTCATGGACAAGATAATAGTGATTAAGAAGTTCAAAGGATGATATTTTTATACACGACAAGTCAATATTCAATTGCTTCTAATTGAAAAATATTTGTGTGATGTATAAATGCAATCACACCTAGAGCCACACACCCCTAATGAGGCAACCAAGTGGGTTGCAAAATATCAAAGAGAAATAGCTATGACTGGTCTTGGGCCCTTAGATGAATACTTACATCACATAGACCTCTCAAAAACTATGGAAGAAGTTTAGGATTTTTTAATGCATTGTTCAATTTACAAGCATCAAGTGCAAAAAAGGCACTTAAGCTAAAAAAAATTGGACTAAAGATAATGGAAGGTGATGATATAATCCCACACATAAATAAGTTTCACTCTTTTATGAATCCCAAAGCCAAACCCTAATGTTGAAGAACTTAGGAAGAAAGTTGAGGCATTGGAAAATAAAAAATCTCATCTTCCTAACATCATAACTAGGAGCCAGGTGAATCCTACTGAGGGGTCATCCCGCAGACCAAGGGAATATAGGAAAAAAGGAGAATATTTGGATGTAGGGGTGGAGATATGTGAAACTCTTTAGACTGAGGAATATGGCAGTCCGGTTCTGCAACAAATTCCCTCCCCCTAGTTTAGTCCTAAACAAACCAGGAGCACTGTGAAGTCTCTTATATATTTTGGCAGTGAAAAGAAGAGGGAGAATATCAAATGTTGAGCATCAAAAAATTAAAACTAATAATGACATTTCCAATGGAAAACATAGAACCTTGTTTCAACAGGTTATTCCAGGTTATGAAGACAACAAATTAGGAAAACCCCCTCAAGGGAGAGGGAGAGGAAGAAATCCCAAAAAATCTAAATGAAGTTCCTCTCATGGAATGTGAGAGGCCTCAATGGCCTACCCAAACATAGGGAATTCAGTGCTATAATAAATCAAGTGAATCCAACTATTATCATGTTGCAAGAAACAAAAACTTATGAGATTCAGTTAAAAAAATTAGCAAAAAAAATCTGGAATCAAGGGGATATGGTTTGCAAATTAGCCAGAGGAACATCTGGAGGCCTTATGACTTTGTGTGATCCTCAGATAGTAGAAGGTACCATTATTCAAAAATATGACAGGGTTATTAGATATTTATTTAAGGAAATAAATAGCAACAGGTCGTGGATCCTTTCAAATATTTATGCCCCAAATTCAATTCAAGGGAGAGCTCTATTGTGGGAGTACTTAGGCAATTTGAGTGAAATCTTCCATAATGTCCCTTGGATTCTGGCTGGGGATTTTAACACTCCTCTTTATCCTTTAGACAAAATGGGTGGAAATGGACCACCTATCAGGAGCATGGATGAGTTCAATGACTTTGTGAACTCCAACATGTTGATGGATGTAAAACTTAGAGGAGCGAATTATACCTAGAGCAATCGGCGGATAGGGTGTCATCTCATTCAAGAAAGGCTTGACAAATTTTTTCTATCAAAGGAGGCTACAACTCTGTTCGGTGATTCTACCCTGCAAACCCTTCCTAAAATTGCCTCTAATCATAATCCCATTTTTTTGGATATCCCTAACTCTTTGTCCTTCAAGAAATATTTCATATTTCAATCTACGTGGATCAAACATTCCAGTTTCAAAGATAACTTAATTCAGTGGTGGTAGCAACTTGTCAGGGGTAGTGCAGCTTTTAAACTTGCTGGTAAATTAAAGTTTGTTAAGGAAAAGCTTTGAACTTGGAACAAAGAGGTCTTTGGAAACCTCTTTGAAAATAAAAAATAGGTTGTTGAAAGTTTGAAGATAATTGATCAGAGGATTCAACATGGTGATGCTGATGAAACTACTAGGCAAGAGGAACGTAAAAAAACTAGCAGAGTTTCATAAAATTTTGTCTTGTGATGAAATCTATTGGAGATAAAAATCAAGGGCTCTTTGGTTGAAATATGGAGATTCAAATTCCATGTTTTTTCATGTCACCACACTTAAAAATAGAAGTAATAACAAGACAAATTTTTTTAAAAAAGTAGATGGTTCTATTACTCGGAACTTAACAGAAATCAGAAAGGAGGCAGTAACTTATTTCAATTCTATCCTTGGTCAGGAATCACAATGCAATGAGGAGGCCAAAGATATTCTCTTGCAATCCATTCCTAGCATAATAAATGAGGATATAAACCTTAAGCTTCTAGCTCCCTTTTTTGATGAGGAAATTAAGGAAGCCTTGTTTAGCATGGAGCTAGACAAAGCCCGGGACCCGATGAATTTCCCCCTCATTTCTATCAATATTTTTGGGACATCGTAAGAGGATGTAATTTCTACTTTCAAATAATTCCAAGGAAGCAATCATATCCCAAAAGGTCTCAACTCTACTTTTATTTCTCTAATTCCTAAGAAGCAAACCCCTGAATCTATGGCTGACTTCAGGCCAATCAGTCTGTGCAATGTTTCTTACAAGATCCTAACTAAAGCCATTGCAAATAGAATGAGAGATGTTCTACCCCACATCATAGATCTATGCCAGGGAAGCTCTGTCTAGGGCAGGTCAATATTGGATGGAGTTATCACAGTTTATGAAGCTCTACACTCTGCTCATAAGACTAACAGGTCTATTTTTGCCCTCAAGCTTGATATGAACAAAGTATTTGATAGGATAAATTGGGACTTTTTGATTGTTGTTCTCCTTAAGTTTGGTTTTCACCACCAATGGGTTAATTTGATCAAATAATGCATTTCTAAAGCACGATTCTTGATTCTGGTTAATGGAACAATTGCTGGTTACTTTCAAAGTCACAGAGGAATTCGGCAGGGGGACCCTATCAGCCCCATGTTATTCATCATTGTGGCAGAAGCTTTAGGCAAAACCATCAAAAATGCTTGCAGTTCAAGGCTAATATCGAGAATCAAGGCAACATCTCTCACTAGGGCTATTTATCACCAACAATTCATCGATGATACTCTTCTATTGACTAAGGCATCGATGGTTGAGGCCAAAAGAATTAAATACATCCTGCAACTCTATGAGGATGCTGCGAGTCAGAAAGTTAATTTCAGTAAAAGCAAGTTATATTTCTTCAACACCCCCATTTAGAGGCAAGGAAGGATTGCAAAAATTTTAGGGTGTGATATAGCAAACCTCCCCACTTCGTATCTTGGTCTCCCTATTTTCATTGGTTCTCTGAGAGAGTCAATGTGGGACAGGGTTATTGAAAGAATTCAAAAAAACTTGCTGGATGGAAAGGACATCTTCTATCTCAAGCAAGAAAGCTGACCCTCACTAAGGCCTCTCTTTAGAGCATTGCAGTATATTTCCTCTCCGTTTTAAAAGCCCTATGAAGGTTTTCCATAAAATTGAGAAACTCCAAAAAGAATTTTTATGGACTGTATCAGAGGAGAAAAAAAGGATACACCTTGTAGGATGAACCAAAGTGTGCAGACCCAAGGAAAATGGGGGCTTAGGTCTGAGGAGAATTGCTCATATGAATTTAGCTTTACTAGCTAAGAAGGCGTGGTGCCTCATTTTTGGTGAAGAAAATGAATGGACAACTATCATCAAATGAAAGTATCTTCAAAATATGGAATTTCTAAGTGACTCAGTTCCAATCAGAGGTTCTGCTTTTTGGAAAGTAATTCTCAATTGTATGGAAATCATCAAAAAAAATTTAAGATGGATTTTAGGCAATGGTGAGAGGATAAATTGTTGGAATGATAGGTGGGCTAAGTATGAACCAATGATGCAATATCCTAACTTAGCCCGAATTAAAGATATCACGAAAGAACTCATTGGCAGAAAAGTATCCGATTATATGGTTGAGGACAAAGGCAAAATGAAGTGGAAACAAATAAGGATTCAAGGATTTCAAGTAGAATAAAATGATCTTTGTAACATTCTTGGGAAACATTTTATCCCCATGAGACCCAAGGAAGATCAAGTGACCTGGGCTCCTACGAAAAATGGGCAGTTCATTGTTAAATCAGCTTACAAGCTTCTACTTGATGACGAGGATTTTGTCCTCCAAAAGGATTTAGTTTGGATAAAAAATTTAATTCCAAAAATTGTAGTCTTTTCATGGTTGGTTATCCAAGGAAGAATTCTAACCATTGATAATATAATGCGTAAAGGTATTTGTATCACTAATCGTTGTTATCTGTGCAGGGCTAATTGGGAGACCATTTATCACATTTTCCTTGAGTGCCCTTTTTCCTTGACTATCCTAAGTGGTGTTTTTCAGGCCTTCAACATTTCTTGGGTTAAACCAGCCACTGTAATTAATTTGTTCATCGAGTGGCCTTGCCCCTTTTCAAGCCAAAGACTTAGATACATGTGGAAAATTTGTCTCAATCACTATCTTTGGCAGGTTTGGTTAGAAAGGAACCATAGAGTCTTTAATGAGTCTATCCATGATCATCAAACTATCATTTCCAGGATCCTATCCTTTGCCAATGAGAATGTGAATCTTATCCCTTTTGATAGTCGTAAACCTCATCTATAGGAGACCACGATTGCTCAATATTTAAGCTTAACCTTGTTATATGAGTCTGTGCCTAGGGTAGTCAACCTCGGAGCCAATGTTAAGTGGTCCCCACCTCCTACGGGTTGGTTTAAGCTTAATTTTAATAGAGCAACTAAGGACAATCCTGGCAGAGTAGGCGCTGGCGGTATTGTGCGAGATCATAATGAGAATATGATGCTTGCATTTTTTGAATATTTGGAAACAAGGATGAACAACGAAGCTGAAGTTAGAGCTATGTGGAGAGGCCTTCAAATGACTCAAGACTTAGAAGGCAATTTTATCGTAGAAGGAGAGTCTATGTATGTTATATTAAAACAATTGTTGAAGAGGCTAGGATCCTTTTCCAGGGAAGAAAGGACATAAAACCTCAACATGTCTTTCGAGAAGCTAACAAAATTGTTGATAAGCTGGCCAATTTGGGTGTCTATGGTGACAGACTTTTCAAATGGGAACACGGTGTCCCGAGTGAAGTAAAGGATCTTATTCAACAAAAATTCCAAGAATGATAATCGAATTTACCAACAGGGAAGGCACTGTAAGTTCGAAGGCTGGGATTATTCCCGTCTCTTTTTTGAAATGGACTCACAATATAAATTATCTGAGTTGTCAGTCTTCGTGGATGCTGCTTGGAAATACCACAAAGACTAATGGGGACAGTCACATGTCAGATAACATGGATCCTAGTCATCTTAGTAATTTGAGGTTGGTTGATAATTATAGGGTAGGAAAGAAATGGCAATATAAGACTTCGAACCAAAGCCACATGGACCACCAAATAGCCACCGCCATAAATCTAGCCAGCAGGTTCACTTCTCCAAGGCTGATTGGCCAAGACGAGATGTGGTCCCAAAGCATGTCATATACGAAAGAAAGAAATTACCACAGAATTATTAAGAGTAAATGTCAATACAAAGCTTGTGTGAGTTTTTTTCAGTACTTTGCTATGTGTGTCTTTAGCTTTTTGTTTCTCCACTATTTCAAGGAAGGGATCCGTGTCTATTTTTTTTTGTAAATATGATGTAGGTGTGTTTTCTCGGGATATACCCAAAATGTTGTATGGGAAGTTTCTTTTTGATAGCAGGCTATGTGCCTTACCGGATGTAATGACTTTGGTAGCATGTAGATTTTACATATATAGGATCCTTAGTAAGGACATGTTCATCAACAGCCCTGGGCTGATTTTTGTAAAAGGTTTTGGGTCAACCTGTAAAACCCGGTATTAATGCTATAGTATCTTATCTACCAAAAAAAATAAACTATCTAAAATTAATGCTAAGGATGAAAGTGATGATGCCAAAGTTGTTTTAAATATCATGCCTTCTAGTTATGCTAAAAATATGTTCATATTGAACAAAATTCATCCTACTTTGGAATATGTAATATCGTCTTTGACTGATCAAGAAAATCCAGTTAAGAAAAATGACTCAATTAATGAAGAAAAGGTATTATTTGTAAAGAAGAAGCAAAGTAGTAATGGTTCTTTATCCAAGGATTGATTTATGTGCTTCTACAACAAACAATGGGGTCATATAGTGATGAACTACATCTAACAAGCCAAGGACCTGATAGATGGAGAGCTAAAAACAAGCAATACAATGGTTGTAATTGAAGACATCCATGCATAATACAGTCTTGAAGCACATGACAAAGACCATCCTCACAAGGACAATGAGGAGGAATATATTTATTGAATTGATTCAATATTGATCCTTATGAATAGATGTGTGTGTCCCTATTTACAAGATGATGTATAATGTGGTTGTAATTCCCATTGAAATTATGTTTGATGTATTAAGTGGAGTCCCATGCCACACTTATCTATTATTAGTTGTGTGTGTCCCCAATCATAATTGTTGTGAAAAATAGTGTATGTCCCTATTTATAACTCTTGTGTTGGATAGAGTGTGTATCCCTATCTAATTGTATTTTATGACCCTAGATAGTTGAGTTTGTTCCTCTCCTTGGTTAAGATTCCAATGAGATCATTCCCATTGAAGAAGCATAGTGAGATCATTCTCATTATTTCTTAGTGTAAATGGTTGAGTGTGTCTCTATTTGTATCCTAAGGGTACTTTATGAACAATTGAGTGTGTCCTAGTTCTATTGTTAGTATCCCTACCCATATTTTGACCATGATATAATAAGGGTAAAATGTTGGGATTTATTAAATCATATGATGTGATAAGGTCAAAATCAGTTGAGTGGTTAGAACCACTCACATAGGAGTCTTGTGTTGTTAGTTATGATTTTGACCAATTATAGAAATAATATTATTAGCATTGTATTATATATAGTTATATGTTAGGAAACATAATTGGTATTTAGACAAACTCTAATCAATAAAAAATCATCAAAGCATTCTTTGTATAATACCTCCAAAAGACTCAAAATCTACTACATCTATCACAAATCCAACCACATCTCTCAATAAAGGGGACCATAGAATAAGGTAGATCCTCACTTTGAAAATAGATTAATAGTATTTAAGGACTATTCCACACAATTCGGCTCCTAGCACTAGAAAAATTCCATAAATTGATGTCACCAATACATAAAACTCAAAAAATCATGTTATTTTAAAAAATGGGCTCGAAACACTTCTATACATGAAAGTTATGGCCTCAAAAACATTTACCCAAATAACTCTCAAAAATAAAAAATAAAGCTTCAAACTTTAGAAATATTGTGTCTAATTGCAACATGCCATATGTCATCCACTCATTTTCTACTGATAACCACTAATTTTTTCTAGTTGGTTACCATTGGTTCACTGAATACCTAATGCTTGTTAGCTTTTAATGAGTATATGATATAGGAAATGCAACCACAAGATGCAATATAAGAAAGCTATGATATCTATATGATAATGACACTATAATATACAGGGAAACAAAGATATAAACTTCAGAAATAATTAAAAAATATACCATTAATAAAATCTCATGAAAATAGTACAATGTAGTATAATGGAGGACATGAACACTCCATAAACTATTTTAAAGGAACTACATTGTACCACACTACCAATCTATACTATGCACTCTCTATATTCTCTACTCTCTCCATTTCACTCACTATAAGACCTTATATAAGAAGATAATTTCCTTGGATCTTACTCTACCTTTGAATCTATCCTATGACTCATGTACATGTGGACTACATGCACATTTACATCATTGCACATTCTAACACTTGTGCATTTATTACATGTTGAAGTAACTACTTAACTTTACTCTAAAGTAAACTTCTACTCTAATAATATACCAAAGGTGGTACTTTGATATGTACCCAATCATGTAATATATTCTCTAACACCCCTTGTATTACATTATCTGGGTATTGAAGACGTTAGTCTTCATGGATATTCATCTTTAGATGTTCTTCAGCTTGATCTGGTACTTTATATTATCTTTAGTTCATCTTGAACTATATACCTCCTTGATATGGTTCATCTCCTCCTTATTCTTTATTCTTGTCTTTGGAGTTAGTTAATGCACTTTCATAGGTAGATGTGCTATCACCTGATTCTTGCAAAATTATCTCCTCTTTGCCTTTGTCCTTTTTATCATTTTCCAAGTTCTATATAGAAGCTTCTAAACAAACACTTAAGGCATCATGATAACATTTTGTGTTAGTAGAATTTGAAGTATCAATACTGCATTATGAAAAAAATATCTGCTCTAGGTATGATTCATCCATTTCTATTTTTTTTAAGTGATTCTATCAATCCTTTTTGTTATACATTCTCATCCTTGTAACATTTAAACGTAATGCCATATATAATATGATACCAAAGTCTAAAGGAATTTGAATTTCACTCTTTCCATTATCAATTGCTTCAGTGAGTCGAGCATGTAGATAATATTCCATGGTTTCAAAATTGTCTTTTAAAGCTTCACTATGAATCACTTTTGAAGTAAGGTCTAAGTCTCCTTCAAACTTTATAAGTAAATTCTTGATTCCAATTTTTATAACACTTGCCCTTTCCTTTCTAATAGTGTATATCATTGTTCACTATATTATTTGAGGTAGACATCTTTCCTAGTTTTAGCTCTTTATATTTTAAGAACACTTTTGATAGATCCTTTGTAGTAGACTACCTTATGACTCCCTAGTTTAGTGTATGTGAACTATTTTGATAAAACCTTTCTAAGGCTTAGGTTTTATAGGATCCTTACGTCTCCATAGTGAATGGAATATATTCTAATATTGGTAATAGTTAATCTTTTAAGTTGATTTGGTAATGTTTTGGGAATAATCTAAGACTATTTCACCTTATTTCTTCTATTGAACTATGCAATTATCAATTTTATGGAGTTATTTATGTTTGGATTTCTTTAATCCCTTTAATGTGACTATGAGACAATAATGTACAATAAATTCCAACTCAATTAACCAAGCAATATTTTTCCTCCTCTATCCTTAAAATTTTCAAAGGTTTAATTTTCTAAATCCCAATTAATTAAAGTTTGATGTAACACTCCTTATATCTCCATAATTTTATTTGCAATAATAATAATTTTTTTCCAAGTAGAAAATGTTAAATATCCTATGATATTAATTGCAAATATTGTATTTCAACTAGGGTGATTTGAAATGAAATACTATTTAAGGATAAGAATATGAACTCCTTTTTTTATTGCTTTCAAATCTATAAAGGTTGATTTGCATATAAATTCAAATGCAAATGATAATAATAATTTCAATCTTATACTATCCCTTATTACTCCTTATGAAAGAAAATATGAAATAATACCTATATAAAGTTGATGGGTGCTATGCTTGACTTCAAACTCCTTGAAATATGTTGTATCTCCTTGCTAGTTTATGATAGACTTGGTGGATGTCCTCTTATGATAGTATTTAATGCACCTTTGACTCCTTGACTTCATGCCTTGAATACACTCTCACTTAATGTAGGCTAAATATGTGCTTCCCATTATGTTTCAGCTCTTTAATACTTCATGTCTCACTTTGGTATGTGTGACAAATGGTGCCTATCTTGCTTTGGAATGTAAGTTACATGAATTTGAAGCATTGTAAGCTTTAACCACATTAATACAAGTGGCACAAGTTTTATGTGAAGTGCTTAGGTAAATTAGATGTTACTCTAATCATAGGTGCTCTCCTATCTTGGAAAAGCATTACTCCAATTGTTGGCACACTTATCTCTTGGAAGAGTGTGTTAGGGTGCCTAGGAATAGATATTTGGGGATATATTATTATATTGTATAAGTTTTGGCATGGCCCACACATAACCCAAGGTTGATTGTATTATAATATTATATTATATTATAATATTATAATATTATAATATTATAATATAATATTATATTAGTAGTAGGCTCCCCAAAGTAGAATAAGAATATGGATATCTAAAGAAGAGATATTTGTCATTGTAATCATCATGGGGATAAATCATATGTAATCGTCTTTGCCCTTCAAGTGGGTTATGGGACTCGGCCCTCCTTGAGTGGCTTTCTCATCTTGGGAGATATTGTGGAGTTATTCCTTTCTTAAGAATTATTATTGGTGTTCCCCTACCTTAAGGGTATTATCTATCTCTCTCATTTTTGGATTGTTATTATGGATAATTACTTGTGGATGAATGATTTGATATTTTTGCATATTGATGAATTATTTCTATTTATAAGAATAAATTTTTGCAACAAGTGGTATCAAAGAAATGATTTTGGGAAAGTGAGGATTTTGTTTTGTGGAATTGCAAAATTAGGGTAAATTTTTTCTGGAAAAAATATCTCATATTTCAGGAGCCATATCTTTGCGAAAGTTTATCTGATTTAGATGATTCTTTGATTAGTTTGTGCAGACTTTGAAGAGATTTAAAATACATGGTCATATGAAGGAATATGAGTAGTATTGAGAGAGATACAACCTTTTGAAGTCAGTCATATAGAACAAGGATAGTGACAAATTTTACATATTTTTTTGGAAAAACATTTCCTCTATAAAGAGCCATATCTCTGCAAAATTTTATTCGATTCAGATGATTTTTGGATTATTTTGTGTAGAATTTGAAGAGCTTTAAAATGAATGGCCATATAAAGGAATATGATGAGTATTGATGGATATACGACCTTTTGAAGTCATTCATCTAGAAAAAGGGCAGTGACGAATTTTCAGTTCGTAATTTTTTTGAAAGACAAAATTTGTTAGTTCGGTAAGAAAATTAGTTGCAATTTATTTTTGTTTGGAAGAAAAATTGTAGATTTAATTGTTTATGTGGAATTTTAGCTTCAAATCAGTGGGGAGATATATATTTCTATGAAACCCTAGTTTGCATTATTGGGGTGTGAACTTATGGAGCTACAAGATTTTTTTTGGGAAGGATGATATTGATGCTAGAGAATGGTGGAAAATTTTTAGGTCTCTATATTGTAATAATCCTTTATGGATATTCATCCTTAAGATGAGTCTTAAAGGGGAAGCTTGGTCTTGGTTGAAAAAAAATTGTAATGAAAGGAATAATGAATACACTTGGGATGAAATAGAGCATGCATTCTTGAGTAAATGGGATCCATATTATATAGATAGCCTAATGGATGTCATAAAATACCTTGAAAATAATCTACGAAGGATTCAAAATGAGCAAAATAAAATGAAAGGAAAATGGAAAGTTTTCAAGAAACAGAATGAAGACTATGAAAAAGAAATAAAATTACTCAAGAAGGAGAAAGAGGAAAATATTAAGGAATATAGTGAGAAGAATAAAGCCACATATTTGGATTTTCAAAAGCAAGCAAAGGATCAAAAGGGTTTAAATTCATCTAAAAGTTCTATTTTGTAGGTTCATGGAAGCATTCAAAAGGAATAAGTTATTATTTCCACTAACCCTAGTAGTAGATATAATTTTCTTAATATTGCTTTGGCTAAGAGGTTGCGGGTTCAAGCAAAAAAAATTAAGGACATACAGTTGGAGGGTGAGAATTTTTAGATTTTTGAATATTTGAAGATCACCATAGATAAATATGTTTTAAATTCAAATTTTCATGCTATTCAGATGGATTATGAGGATATTGTTCTTGATTATCCTTGGTTAGATTCGTTGGGTACTGTTAACATTAATGTGCAAAAGAATTTTATGAAGTTATGGTATAGGAAAAATAAGATAATATTGCAGGATATTTCTCAGCTTAAGGAGCAAGGATCCAAGGAAACACAAGAAATGCTTGTAGAGAAACAAACTGAATAACAAATAGAAGAACTTGATATAGAATCCAAGAAGACAGTAGCAGCAAAAGAGTCCATGGAAGAAGTAGAAGTAACTGAGTTTATGGAAATAATAGTAGCAGAGTCCAAGAAAGCTTTGATAGAAGAGCACAAGGATACACCAAACAAATGAAATATGAAAGAACAATATGTAGAAGAATTTAGAACAGTGGAGCCAAATGTTGAGGAGTAAAAGAAGGTAGAAAATCAAGTTAAGATTGCATTAACTTGATGTTCCCCTACCTTAAGGCTATTATCTATCTCTCTAATGGTTTATGCTCTCTTGTATGAGCATTACCCTTAGATAGTAATGCTCATATGACTACTCATTTTAAAGCTCTTAAAATTCTGCACAAAATGATTGAAGAATCATCTAAATCAAATAAAATTTCATAAATATGTGGCTCCTGAAATATGAGATGTTTTTTCCAAAAAAATATGTCCTAATTTTGCAATAAAAAAATAATCCCCACTTTTCCAGAATCGTTGCTCTGATACCACTTATTACAAACTTTATTCTTATTAACAAAAATTATTCATCAATATGCAGATATATTAAATCATTCATCCACAATAATAATCCACAAATGAGAGAGAGATAGATAATACCCTTAAGTTAGGGGAACACCAATAATAATCCTTAAGGAAGGAATAACTCCACAAGATATCCCAATATGAGAGAGCCACTCAAGGAGAACCAAGTCCCATAAGCCACTTCGTGGGCAAAGATGATTACATATGATTGATCTCCATGATGATTACAATGACAAATATCTCTTCTTTATATATCCATCTTCTTATTCTACTTTGGAGAGCCTACTAATATAATATAATATTATAATACAATCAACCTTGGGTTATGTGTGGCCCATGACAACCCTTATACAATATAATAATATATCCCCAAATATATATTCCTAGGTACCCTAACATGCCACCCTTCTTACAAATGTTTCGTCCTCAAAACATGTGAAGAAACAAGATAATATGATTTGCTAAGCAATGTTAGCAACTGGTACCAATCTCGATCATCCATCCATCCAAGTGAAACATGTTGATGCTAGTATGCCATTTTATTACTTGAGTAGTTGAGTCGATATTTATGAAAGTTATTGGTGTTCCCCTACCTTAAGGGTACTATATATCTCTCTCTCATTTGTGGATTGTTATTGTGGAAAATTATTTGTGGATGAATGATTTGATATTTTTGCATATTGGTGAATGATTAATATTAAGAAGAATAAATTTTTTCAACAGAGTGTTACTCTAATGGTTGACGCTCTCTTAGATGAGCATTACTTTAATAAGTACCTATCTTCGAGTGCTGGTATTATGGCTATGATTGAAGACATTACTAAGTATAGTGTATTTCTCTTGAGTGTTGGATATAAAAGGGTGAATATGCTCTTTGTTCCAAGTGGTACAATATTCCTACCACCTTTAGGACAAATCTAGATGTCTCCCTTGCATTCACACTCTCTCCAACGTACCAAAAAATAGCCTCAAAGCTTTCTCAACACATATTTTTACCAACCATTTGCAAGCTTGCTTGGCTCCTTCGATAACAAATGATTTCTCCTTGCAAGATATTATGTCGATGATGATGATGTCTTTCAAGGTTGACTCCAACTGTGATGATCCTAGGGCATTGGAATGGATATTCTATGGTGCCTTAAAGGTAAATTTTTGGTGCTTCCACTCGGATGGAGTATCTTAGATATTACACCTTTTTTTCTCCTTTCTACCTTATTCTTTTACATTGATTTCAATAGCCTCTTCACATATATAGTTTTTCTATCTCCTACATGGATATCTTGTGATATAATGACCTGTAGATGTAGATATCTTGTGCTATGATATCTCCTTTACATGGAAACCTTGTGTTTTAGGTTGATGCTATCATAGTTATTGGATGCAATTATGAAAATGGTGTCTTTAGACACCCAAAAACCTAGCCTTGTGAACCCTTCCTTGGATCTCTACTCCGCTCAAAGTTTACTCCTTAAACTTCAGTGATGTGGCTGCTTGGAGACTACACTTTTCTACCTATTATAGTGTCTTTAAGACACTCTTTCTTTTATCCTTATTTATTGTATTTGAAAGGACAAAACTAGTGCCAATGTAATGCAAACACATTTGTAATAGATAGGATTAGATCCTTTATTTTACATCGAAGTTATACGTATCCTTTTGAAGCTATAATGGTGGCTCTTTGCTCTAATCCTTGAGAGAAAGTAGTAATGTATTGTTGCCTTCCTTACTAGATAACACTAACCTCTAACTTTTTTTCTTGGATAACTAAGTAACAATGAATCCAAGTACATAGTTGGTGGCTCTCTACTCTAATCTTTGAGAGCAAATAGTAATGTATTGTTGCCTTCCTTACTAGACAACACTAACCTCTAACTTCTTTTCTTGGATAACTTAGTAACAATGAATCCAAGCTCTTAATCATGCAACTAATATGTTATTTTAGAGGTTTAAATTTGCAGTAATTTTCACTGCAACTAAAATACATAGTGCACCTTAAAAGAATATTAAGAACAATTAGTATAGTGCAATATTGAACTCACCTTATCACTCTTGTAAAAGAACTCTCAAAGTAACTTTAAATATGCACTATAAACTATGCAAACTTAATGTAGACTTCTTTGCTTCAATTTATACAATAGGAAGATGGTATTTTTATTTCTATTGAAATATATCTAACTCCTAATTTAATGTGTAGGTATTAACCTTAAAGAAACTATCTTCTGCACTCCCTTGAAGACTATAATATGCAACCTTCTATTTGCAACTTTTAACTCTAATATTGTGCTTTAATGAATCTTAATAATAAACCAAAAATATAAAGTCCAACTAATGAACATTTTGCATCAAAGTTGCTTACCTTAACAAACTCTTTAGATGAAGGATTACAAGGTGATTAGATTCACCTTATTGCTATATTTTACTAGATGAACTTGCAACTCTTCTTTTGTTGTCCAAAATAGCTTCACAACACACCAATTTGTAGCTTTGTACCTCCTTATATCTTGCTACCTGATACTATAGTTTGGTGGCTCCAACCTTCAAGATGTATCTTGGAAATCTAAAACTTAGTAGCTATTGATGCTACCTAAGTTGCTACTATATTTCTATCCTCAAAACTAAAAAATTTAGATTGCAAAGCAGTCAATCTCTCCACTAAAATGTTGTCCTTGAATCTCAAAAATTTGGTAGGGAACTCCTCTAAATCATAGCTAATATTTTTCTTCAAAAACCCTTCAATTTTTTTCTATAGAAACTAGCAGATCTCCTTTCTTTGAATTAGCCTTGTAGAATTTAAATCTTCAAAACTCTTATGTTTAGTAGTAATATCTGGCTCCTTTCTCCTTCAACCTCCTTGTCAAATTCTAACTTCAATCAAGGCCTTCTTCTCAAGAATCTAAAAGTATTGAGGTCTTCTCTAGGATCTTCTCCCTTACAACTTATCTGGTATTCTCAATGAGACATTTTATTCAACCTTCTATTGTTAAAGTTTGGCAATGAGATCTCCCTCTTGTGTCTCTAAAATCTATTGCTTTAGGAATGAGACTTTTGCTAGTCCTTCTCCATCTCTTCCAAAACTAGAAGTTCTTCAATGGGATATCTCGTAGGTCTCTTCAAATTCTCAGGATAATTTCTTCTACTCCTTTAGGGTGAAGTATTCAATCTTCAATGGATATCACCAATCTCCTATATTCACCAGGACTCTTCTCTAGAGTCAATCAATATTTTATTTGCAGTCATCAATGGAGATCACCAACCTCCAATCTTCTCCTGGACTCTTCTATGGGGTCTCTTCCTCAAATCTACAACAAGGCTCCTATGGCCTTTTCTTGTTCTACACTTTGCAGGTCTGTAATCTCTAGTAATGGGACCTTTTATTTAGGCCTCTAAATATTTTTTCTTTGGTTTGTTGCTTCTGGTGCTAGATTGATTCTAAAGAAGATATTATTCCTAGCTCTTTTGTAGGAAGCTTCCCAAATTTTTTTGAATATCATTTTTCATACAACAAAGTATTAGGATTGTAATGGAAGAACTTTAAATCTAGAGATAATTAATCTTCACTAGTCGATTTGTCAATCTAGTGGAATTTATGTTGATTCCTAGTCTTCACGAGTTTTTATGCAACCCTATGGAAAGACTCTAGCCAAATGCAATCATAGAATTTTTTTAAATGAGATTTTTGGATTTCTCTCAATCTCACTTGTGGATCTCTCTATTTCCTATCAATCTACCATGTGCTCTAATACCACTATTAGTTTTTGATGAGTATATAATATAGGAAATGCAACCACAAGACGTAAGATAAGAAAGCTATGATATTTATATGATGGCACTCTAATATGTAGGGAAAAAAGAGAAACTTTTGCAATAAATCAAAAATATACCATTGATAAAAGCTCATGAAAATAGTAAAATGCAATATAATGGAGGACATGAACACTCCATAGACTATTTTAAAGGAACTACATTGTACCACCCTACCAATATATAGTATGCACTCTCTATATTCTCTTCTCTCTCCATTTAACTCACTATAAGATCTTTATATAGGAAGATAAGTTCCTTGGCCCTTACTCTACCTTTGACTCTATCCTATGACTCATGTACATGTGGACTACATGCACATTTATATCATTGCACATTCTAACACTTGTGCATTTATTACATGCTGAAGTAACTACTTTACTTTACTCTAAAGTAAACTACTACTTTAGTAATGTACCAAAGGTGGTACATTGATATGTATACAATAGTGTAATACATTCTCTAACTATGCCTACCTATATTTGATTAGATGAAGGGGTTTAAATATGTGAAAATGTAAATTGTGTGGGGCATGAGGGTTCCACGTCATCCTCTAGAGAGTTTAATATGTTATTTCTTCTTAAAATAATGTTGTAGAGACTCAAAAATAGGTTTTATTTATGTTAAGATATAGAACCTTGTTTCAACAGGTTATTCCGGGTTTTGAAAACAACAAATTAGGAAAACCCCCTCAAGGGATGGGGAGAGGAAGAAATCCCAAACAATCTAAATGAAGTTCCTCTCATGGAACGTGAGAGGCCTCAATGGCCTGCCCAAACATAGGGAAGTTAGTGCAATAAGAAATCAAGTGAATCCAACTATTATTATGTTGCAAGAAACAAAAACTGATGAGATTCAATCAAAAAAATAGCAAAAAAAAATTGGAATCAAGGGGAGATGGTTTGCAAATCAGCCAGAGGAGCATCTGGAGGCCTTATGACTTTGTGGGATCCCCGGATAGTAGAAGGCATCATTATTAAAAAATATGACAAGGTTCTTAGTGTTTTATTTAAGGAAATAAACAACAACAGGTCATGGATCCTTTCAAATATTTATACCCCGACTTCAATTCAAGGGAGAGCTCTACTATGGGAGTACTTAGGCAATCTGAGTGAAATCTTCCATAATGTCCCCTAGATTGTAGTTGGGGATTTTAACACTCCTCTTTACCCTTCAGACAAAATGGGTGGAAATGGATCACCTATTAGGAGCATGGATGATTTCAATGACTTTGTGAACTCCAACATGTTGATGGATGTAAAACTTAGAGGAGCGAATTATACTTGGAGCAATCAGTGGATAGGATGTCATATCATTCAAGAAAGGCTTGACAAGTTTTTTCTATCAAAGGAGGCTACAACTTTGTTCGATGATTCTACCCTGACAACCCTTCCTAAAATTACCTTTGATCATAATACCATTTTTTTGGAGATCCCTAACTCTCTATCCTTCAATAAACCTTTCATATTTCAATCTATGTGGATCCAACATTCCAGTTTCAAAGATAATTTAAGTCAGTGGTGGCAGCAACCTGTCAGGGGTAGTGCAACTTTTAAACTTGTTGGCAAATTAAATTTTATTAAGGAAAAGCTTCGAAATTGGAACAAAGAGGTCTTTGGGAACCTCTTTGAAAATAAAAAATAGGTTGTTGAAAGTTTGAAGATAATTTATCATAGGATCCAACATGGTGATGCTGATGAAACTACTAGGTCGGAGGAATGAACAAAACTAGCAGAGTTTCATAACATTTTGGCCTGTGAGGAAATATATTGGAGGCAAAAATCAAGGGCTCTTTGGTTGAAATATGGAGATTCAAATTCTAATTTTTTTCACGTCACCATGCTTAGAAACAGAAGCAATAACAAGATAAAAATTTTAAAAAAAGTAGATGGTTCTATTACTCAAGACTTAACAGAAATTATAAAGGAGGCAGTAACTTATTTCAATTCTATCCTTGGTCAAGAATCGTAGTGCAATGAGGAGGCCAAAGATATTCTCTTGCAATCCATTCCTAGAATAATAAATGAGGATATAAAATTTAAGCTTCTAGCTCCATTTTCTGATGAGGAAATTAAGGAAGCCTTGTTTAGCATGGAGTCAGACAAAGCCCTAGGACCCCATGGCTTTCCCACTCGTTTCTATAAAGTTTTTCGGGACATCGTAAGTGAGGATGTAATTTTTGCTATCATAGAATTCCAAGCAAGCAATCATATACCAAAAGGTATCAACTCTACTTTTATTTCTCTAATTCCTAAGAAGCAAACCCTTGAATCTATGGCTGACTTAAGGCCAATCAGTCTGTGCAATGTTTCTTACAAGATCCTAACTAAATCCATTGCAAATAGAATGAGAGATATTATGCCCCGCATCATAGATCCATGCCAGGGAAGCTCTATCCAGGGTAGGTCAATCTTGGATGGAGTTATCACAGTTCATGAAGCTCTACACTCTGCTCATAAGACTAACAGGTCTATTTTTGCCCTCAAGCTTGATATGAACAAAGCATTTGACAGGCTAAATTGGGACTTTTTGATTGTTATCCTCCTTAAGTTTGGTTTTCACCACCAATGGGTTAATTTGATCAAATAATGTATTTCTAAAGCATGGTTCTCAATTCTAGTTAATGGAACAATTGCTGGTTACTTTCAAAGTCACAGAGGAATTCGGCAGGGGGACCCTATCAGCCCCATGTTATTCATCATTGTGGCAGAAGCTTTAGGCAGAACCATCAAAAATGCTTGCAGTTCAAGGCTAATATCGAGAATCAAGGCAACATCTCTCACTAGGGCTATTTCTCACCAACAATTCATCGATGATACCCTTCTATTGACTAAGGCATCGATGGTTGAGGCCAAAATAATTAAATACATCCTGCAACTCTACGAGGATGTTGCTAGTCAGAAAGTTAATTTTAGTAAAAGCAAGTTATATTTCTTGAACACCCCCATTCAGAGGCAAGGAAGGATTGCAAAAATTTTAGGGTGTGATATAGCAAATCTCCCCACTTCGTATCTTGGTCTCCCTATTTTCATTGGTTCTCCGAGAGAGTCAATGTGGGACAGGGTTATTGAAAGAATTCAAAAAAAACTTGTTGGATGGAAAGGTCATCTTCTATCTCAAGAAAGAAAGCTGACCCTCACTAAGGCCTCTCTTCAGAGCATTCCAGTCTATTTCCTCTCAATTTTCAAAGCCCTATGAAGGTTTTCCATAAAATTGAGAAACTCCAAAAAGAATTTTTATGGACTGGATCAGAGGAGAAAAAAAGGATACACCTTGTAGGATGGACCAAAGTGTGCAGACCCAGGGAAAATGGGGGCTTAGGTCTAAGGAGAATTGCTCATATAAATTTAGCTTTACTAGCTAAGCAGGCGTGGCGTCTCATTTTTGGTGAAGAAAATGAATGGACAGCTATCATCAAACGAAAGTATCTTCAAAATATGGAATTTCTAAGTGACTCAGTTCCAATCAGAGGTTCTGCTTTTTGGAAAGCAATTCTTAATTGTAAGGAAATCATCAAAAAAGGTTTAAGATGGGTTTTAGGCAATGGTGAGAGGATAAATTGCTGGAATGATAGGTGGGCTAAGGACGAACCACTGACACAATATCCTAACTTAGCCCGAATCAGAGATATCACAGAAGAACTCATTGGCAAAAAAGTCTTCGATTATATGGTTGAGGACAGAGGTAGAATGAAGTGGAAACAAATAAGAATTCAAGGATTTCAAGCGGAATCAAATGATCTTTGTAACATTCTCGGGCAACAGTTTATCCCCATGAGACCCAAGGAAGATCAAGTGACCTAGGCTCCTATGGAAAATGGGCAGTTCACTGTTAAATCAGCTTACAAGCTTCTGCTTGATGACGAGGATTTTGTCCTCCAAAAGGACTTAGTTTGGATAAAAAATTTAATTCCAAAAATTGCAGTCTTTTCATGGTTGGTTATCCAAGGAAGAATTCTAACCATTGATAATATGATGCGTAAAGGTATTTGTATCACTAATCATTGTTATCTATGCAGGGCTAATTGGGAGACCATTTATCACATTTTCCTTGAGTGCCCTTTTTCCTTGACTGTCCTAAGTGGGGTTTTTCAGGCCTTCAATATTTCATGGGTTAAACCAGCCATCGTACTTGATTTGTTCATCTAGTGGCCTTGCCCCTTTTCAAGCCAAAGACTTAGATACATGTGGAAAATTTGTCTCAATCACTATCTTTGGTAGGTGTGGTTAGAAAGGAACCATAGAGTCTTTAATGAGTCTATCCATGATCATCAAACTATCATTGCCAGGATCCTATCCTTTGCCAATGAGAATGTGAACCTTATCCCTTTTGATAGTTGTAAACCTCATCTGCAAGAGACCATGATTGCTCAATATTTAAGCTTAACCTTGTTAGATGAGTCTGTGCCTAGGGTAGTCAACCCTAGAGCCAATGTTAAGTGGTCTCCACCTCCTACGGGTTGGTTTAAGCTTAATTTTTATGGAGCAGCTAAGGAAAATCCTGGCAGAGCAGGCATTGGTGGCATTGTGCAAGATCATAATGGGAATATGATGCTTGTATTTTCTGAATATTTGGGAACAAGGACGAACAACGAAGCTAAAGCTAGAGCTATGTGGAGAGGCCTTCAAATGACTCAAGACTTAGAAGGCAATTTGATCGTAGAAGGAGACTCTATGCATGTTATAAATCTCCTCAATAATTGGAAAACACCTCCTTGGAGGATTAAAACAATTGTTGAAGAGGCTAGGATCCTTTTCCAAGGAAGATAGGACAGAAAATCCCAACATGTCTTTCGGGAAGCTAACAAAATTGTTGATAAGTTGGCCAATTTGGGTGTCAATGGTGACAAACTTTTCAAATGGGAACACGGTGTCCCGAGTGAAGTAGAGGAGCTTATTCAACAAGAATACCAAGAATGATAGTCGAATTTACCAATAGGGAAGGCACTATAAGTTTGAAGGCTAGGAGTATTCCCGTCTCTTTTTTGAATTGGACTCACAATAAAAATTATCTGAGTTGTCAGTCTTCATGGATGCTACTTGGAAATACCACAAAGACTAATGGGGATAGTCACATGTCAGATAACATGGCTCCTAGTCATATTAGTAATTTGAGGTTGGTTGATAATCACAGGGAAGGAAAGAAACAACAATATAAGACTTCGAACCAAAGCCACGTGGACCACCAGATAGCCACCACCATAAATCTAGCCAGCAGGTTCACTTCTCCAAGGCTGATTGGCCAAGATAGTATGTGGTACCAAAGCATGTCATATATGGAAGAAAGCAATTACCAAAGAATTATTAAGAGTAACTGTCAATACAGAGCTTGTGGGAGTTTTTTTCAGTACTCTGCTATGTGTGTCTGCAGCTTTTTGTTTCTCCATTGTCTCAAGGAAGGGATCCGTGTCTGTTTCTTTTTTGTAATTATGATGCATGTGTGTTTTCTCGGGGTATACCCAAAATGTTGTATGGGAAGTTTCTTTTTGATAACAGGCTATGTGCCTTACCGGATGTAATGGCTTTGGCGGCATGTAGATTTTACATATATAGGATCCTTAGTAAGGATATGTTCATCAACAACCCTGGGCTGATTTTTGTAAAAGGTTTTGGGTCAACCTGTAAAACCCGGTATTAATGCTATAGTATCTTATCTACCAAAAAAAAAATAAATGTGCTAGCCACATTTTTGCCATCACATTTGAGAGAAAAATCCAAACCCCTCTACACCTATCTTCCATTAGTAGTGAGAAATAATTGATCATGGTTCAAACACACAACCTTTAATTCCTAACCATTTCCTACTAGTCATCTTGCATTTTCACATGAACATGACACAAATTTTTTTGGCATCTATTACATCATCTAACTTCCTTACAAAAAGGTGATGGTATGATTCAAATCTTGTATTATTTTTCTTTGTATACAGTCTATTTCCATGCCACAATATCAATTGGTAAATAGTTTAAGATAGCAAAGTAAGACTTTTTTTGATCACTACAAAAATGGTTGAGATCATATTTTGTTACAAAGTAATGTTTAACCATGTCTCAAACTTACAATTTCTATTTACCAACATCGAAGTGAATGCCCAACTAGCTATAGTAATACCCATTGTCTTTGGTCAAAAGCATGTACCTTCTCCTTGAATAAGGATACCACATATTTTTATAAGGGTACTAAACCAAAGTATCAGACATATACCAAAATAATTACCTTATAATTCAAAATAGAACATGCTAAAATATGGATTTTTGAATTTAAAATAGTAGGAAATTAGAATAAGAAAAAACAACCTACAATTTTTGATAAAAATCATCAAATTATGATCCCTCAATAGAATTGTGAAATCCTTTTTGGAAGTAGCAAGGTAAAATTTTGGAAGGATGGATTTCAGAAGATAATGTAGAGTCCTTTTTACCCCTTATGTGGAAATTAATTATGAGGCTTCAAGGAAAATATTGCCCTAGAATTCATATGAAGAATCAAAGGCTCCAAAAGATTTTTTTTGTGACCAAGTAAAGCAGCTTCATACCCACTATAATACCATGTTAGAAGTCACACCTATTTCTAAAAATAAACAAAATAAATCCATTCACATAAAACTTATATAAAAGCATAAAATGGATTAAATAGATAAATATATAGTAGTTACTCATAAGCACCATAAATAATCACTACATTATTCATAGATAAAAATCATAACACTTTGACACAATGGATGGAGTGGTGGGGGTGTTGGGGTATTTATACCAATACGAAAATCTCAATTACATAAATAAATTTAACATAGTATGATATAACAAGAGGTATTTAATTTTAATTACAAGTTTATAAGGTGGCTTTAACCATAACAACATTGACCACGGTCCATAGGGCTTACATAAAAAACTATTAAAATAAATTAAATATATTGTACAATGATTTTTCTTAGTCCTATGCATTATTACATCACACAATATTGGCCTTGAAAAAAACATAAATTACACTTTAACATATTGTAGTTGGAAGTATAGAAGTCCTAGCCAAAATGAGGAAAAGTGAATCTATGGAAAATACTATTTAGGTAGTAGATTTTACACTAGGAGTGATTATCAAATATGAGATGATTGAGCATGATGTAATGGTTCTTAATTAGAGCATTATGTAAGTTCCTAGGATATTGGTTAGGTATTTTCAAGAATCAAAATTGGATAAAGTGAAATGGTGGAATTAATTCAAACTACTCGACTTTTCTCCTAAAAGTATATTTTCTCATCATCTTCTCTAGTTAGGAAATTAGGGATAAATTAATGGATGGAGATCCATGGTTTAGATGAAGATATGCATTGTATTTAGTACCATGGATTGAGAATATTTCTATGAGAAATAAAATATTAAAAATTGTTTTGATGTGGATTATATTTTTGGAATTCCATATCGACTTATCAATACAGAGGTTTTTGCAAAATATTGGTAATACTCTAGATGAGTTCATCCAGGACGCACCAACTACTAAGGAGCAAAGGCATGTTGTATACACTTGAACATGAATTTACATAGATATTTCAAAACCTTTATCATTTCCCATTAGTATTAAATTTAAATTAAAAATGAAATCAATAAGTGGATTATGAAAATATTGCATTTTGATGTTAGAAATGTTATAAGACTAAACACATGGTAAGAGATTGTAAAATGAAAACAATGGAGAATAAGATGAAACTTTTTTTGAATGATGTAAACTTTAATATAAATCAATAAAACATATTATAATAAAATGTTGGTCATACCAATGATTTTCCACTCTTAATAAAGTGACAAAGAAATACCCTCTACATCATCAAAATGCAAAGGCTATTACAGTTTACTCAAAACAGATATTAGAAGAAAACATATCACAAGGTGTGAGGAAGCGCAATGCATAAATCTAAATTTAGGATTTAAATGTGTGAAGGAATATGGGGAGGTAATTTATAAAGCAAAGGAGTCAAATAAAGTCAATATCAATCCAAGTAAACCATCTTTATTTTCTTTAACTAGTGTAAAATTCTTTCCTTGAAGTAAAATAAAAGTACTATAGAGTGTATCCCTTGAAATTTAGGGTTTAAATACCAATATAATATAGAAATGCATATGGAGGATATCCATTAAAATTTAGGGTTTCCATTGTAGTATACGAAAGTATACTATGGAGGATCATCCTTGTACTTTATGATTTTTGAGAAAAAATAAAGAAGTGCTTGTAAGGCTATTCCTTGTATTTTAAATTCTCTAGGTTGACATAAATCTTTAGAAGCTTATTATCATTATATAAAATATTTAAAAATAGAAGATATTTATGATGTAAAAATATTGGTGGGAATGGAAAAATGAGAGGAGATCCTTCAAAGCAAGAATAAAGAGAAAAGGAAACTTAAAGAGATATCAATTTGGGAAACCAAGAATAAATATCACGAGTGTTAACAAGAAGAGGGGTTAAACCCATGCATAAAAATAAAATGTGATTATGAAATTGATATAATGGAATATTAGGGGTATGAATAAGACCCCTAGAAAAGAGTTTTTAGGAAATTAATATGTTGTTATAATCCTGATTTTATTTTAATACAAGAAAAAAATGAGATACTCTATATATTGAGGAAGAAGAAATCAGTTAATTATTTCAAAGATATTGTGTTAGATGTTGGGAAATATAAGGAGGCTCAATGTAATATTTTACCAAGTGTTCCATCAATTATCACACAAGTCCAAAATAAAAATGTAATGAAGAAGATACCTATGGAGTGCCAAAATTTACAATATTTCCATAAACAAACAAAAGCAATCCATCCACTCAAATCTTATAAAAAAAGAGGATGTAAGAAAGGAAATATACACAAAAATTGGGACCACCCATAGGCACCATAAATAATTATTGTATAATCCATAAATTATATTCACAACACTTCAATGATCAAATGAGGCTTAACGAGGGGTATTTATACTAATATCAGATCCCCAAATATATAAATAAACTTAATCTTAAGTTGGCATAACAAGAAAGGCTTTAGTATTACTTACAATTTTATAAATGTGGGTTTAACCTTAACAATTTTAACCATGGTCCATAGGGATTATATAATAAAATACTACAATAGATTCAATACATTGTACAATCAATGCCCTTAAGCCTATCCAATATTACATCATACAATGCTAACCTTGTCCATAAATTAGATTACAATTTCAACACCCCCCCATAATTTAAATTGAGGGGAAAAGGAGAGAAGATATTAGTGATAATAATATCTTTCCCCCATAATGGATGCACTAGTGGGCCTCTGCAGTAGAGGTAGATCCTTTACAATCTACTTCATCATTTGAAAAACATCCACCTATCTTCAAGAACTCAATTTCAATCCCTTGAAATTTCAATAAGCATTTCTTAGTTGGATGTCCTTCCATATTATAGTATTTATAAATAATATTTGACTTCTTTGAAGACTTAGCCTAGCCCTTAGACCCCTGGGTCTTAGTCTCCTTAGATTTGAATTTCTTTGCATGAGCCTAAATTTGTGAAGTACCACCATAATTCCTCATTGCCACCTAAAAATGAACTAGGAGAGAAAAAAATTAATCAAGAGTAAGAGTATTTTGAGCTTCCCAAAATATAGGAATACCATGAGGTTCAACATCTAAAAATAATGGGATAGACTAGTGTTGAGTGGTATTTTCACCCAGTTGTGAAAGTACACTCTCCGTTAGGATTTGGGTTCCCAAATCCCCTCTTGCAAAGAAGTTAAACACACAACTTCTCCAAGGTCTCCGCTATATTAGCATTTCGTGTATATGTATTAATAATCTTAAATAAAGATACTCAATGTAAATGCTTGGAACACCTTAGTGCTTGCAAGTAACTGTAAACAAGGGGCAATGTTGGTTTATTTTACCGTGAAGCTTTAGTGATTGTTCATTGAACCAAAATAAAGCAAATATGAGTTGGCCCTCATGTGACCACGATGTAGCTTCAAATGGAACTTTGTGAAAAGGCCGTAAAACATAACTCCTTCGATGAAATCGGGATTTTCATGAAGGGAATGTCATCATAGGCTTGTGAATGAAACATGAAACAGAGGAAATGAAATTTCAGCCTGCAATGATAAAATTGTTTTTTGGCTTTGAAGTTTTTATTTTTTTATTTTTATTTTTATTTTAATGTCTGTGAAAATAAAAATGCAGAATTTCTGGAATCAATAAAATGCAGAAAGTAATCGAAAACAAATGCAGGAAATTAAAAATAAAGTGCGTTCAGTATGATGCTATCCTGTTTCGACAAAACCGAAGATGCGAGGTTTCCATGCATGCAACCTAACCTACTGGACCTGCCAAAATCAACACAATCCCCATAGACTAAGTGCTAACTCCTAGGGTTTTGAAATAAATTTCAGATTCGGGCATTCATATGAAGCAACCAAGTACACTTGCATTTAACTTCATCTACAAACTCGAAATCTAAAAAAGAAAAGAAATAGACATTAAATCCGTAGCATGCAAAGATGAATCTCCTTCTTTCTTGCCCACAAGATGCAAATTTCTGAAAACAACTCTGTATTAAAGATTTGTCATTTACTCTAACAGAGATTTCTAATCTTTCCCAAAAAATAGAACAAGTGGTAGAAAAACCCCAAAGAATCAGGTCCAGAATGGCCTCTCGCCTTTGTCACTGCAACTCTGCTCCAGCAGTTTCCCCCCCTTTGTTTGAGATATATCTTGATATTTATAGAGGTTGCCTCTCTGCAGTGTTTTTAAAATATAAATCCACTTTCTGTCTCTCTGTAATATTTAAAATATAAAGCCCATAAAACAGGTATCGGAGAAGAGGGACAATCCGCCGAAATCTCTCTCTGTAGTATTAAAATATAAAGCCCATAAAGCAGGTACTGGAGAAGAGGGACAATCCACCAAAATCTGTCTCTCTGTAGTATTAAAATATAAAGCCCATAAAGCAGGTACTGGAGAAGAGGGACAATCCGCCGAAATCTGCCTTCCTGCAGTATTAAAAACATAAAACGGACTTTCCTGGGACCCACAGCATAAGCACTGGAAAGTGTCGCGATATCGCTACAACTTTGCGCTGACTGTTTCTTTTGTTGCTTTGACCATGATTTCATGACAAGTCGCGATATCGCGACAACATTCCTTCTCTTGTCCTTTCTCTTGCTGGTAGCCGCGAAAATACAACATGTCGCGATATCGCGACATGTTGGCCCTTTCGTCTTCTTTGGCTGCACTTGGTCGCGAAAACGTGACGTGCCGCGAAATCGCGACACTTTCCCCTTGCTCCGTTCTTCTGTCTCCATTAGTCGCGAAAACGCGACAAGTCGCGAAAATGCGACAGGTCACGATTTCGTGACATCTTTCTATCTTCCTGCAAAAGATAAAGGCAAAAGTTAGAATTTTCCTATTATCAATTCAAATCTTAATGTTCATTACATGTCAGCTTGATTTTCTCCTTCCCAGCTCATATTCTTTAAAACATGTCGTGATTTTGGAACACGTCACGATTTCGCGACGTTTTTGCCAAGCTATGCTTCTAATGGAAACTTGTCGCGATTTCACGACGTTTTTGCCAATTTTTGCTTTCAACAAAATTTGTCGCGATTTCGTGACGTTTTCATCACTTTTACTCTGTTTAAGATTATGCGTCGTGAAAATGGAACACGTCACGATTTCGCGACGTTTTCGTCGCTCTGCTGCAAATTGGAACTTGTTGTGATTTCGTGACATTTTTCTTCGACACTTCCTTTTATCACATCGTCCCCATCCAAACGCGACATGTCATGATTTCGTGACGTTTCATCGAGTTGTGCTTCTGATTTGAAATTTGGCGCGATTTCGTGACGTTTCTCTCAAGATTCGCCTTTAGCCAAAATACGTCACGATATCGCGACGTTTTCTATACTTCACTTCTGCAGAGCTCTTCGAATCGTGATTTCATGACATGCGCGATATCGCGACAGTTTCCACAAGTTTTGCCTCTGACTCAAAATGTGTCATGATTTCGCGACAATTTTGGCTCCTGTTTTGGTCAACTGCTTTTGACCGCGATATCACAACACGTCGTGATTTCGTGACAATTTCCCACTTGGATTTCTCTCTCCTCTTTGAACAGCGATTTCATGACATGCGTGATATCATGACGGTTTTGCCTTGACTGCTTCCTTTGCTGCCTTCGACCGTGATTTCACAACACGTCACGATTTTGCCTTGCTTCTCCCCCCGCGATTTCGTGACTCGTTTTGCCTTCGTGCCTTCTATTGCATCTGGGTCACGATTTCGTGACATGTCATGATTTCGTGATGCATTTTGCTTTCATACCTTTTGTTGTGATTTGGGTCATGATTTCGTGACATGTCGTGATTTCACGACGTGTTTTGCCTCCATACCCTCTATTGCATTTTGGGTCACGATTTCACAACGTGTCGTGATTTCGTGACGTGTCGCGATTTCGTGACACCTTTGAACTTACTCGTTCTGGCATAGAAACTCATAGGGAAACATAGAGGAGTAAGTATTTCAACCCACCATGCAAGATTTTGCGTGAGCAGCAACAATAAAAATGATGTGGTAGAATGCCAATAAGACGAACACAACTAAATATCAAAAACAAGAAGGGTGGGTCCCCAATTTTGGGGTACGTTGTGGAACAGCCACAACAAATGGCGACTCTACTAGGAAATGCTCCTGAGCATTTCGGTAAGAACCAAACCTGAAAACCTTCAAAATTTTAACACTAGCGTCAGCACATATCCAAAGAATGAAACTAGACGAGAAATACATGAAGGATTAGAATTACTCAACATCAGCTCAATGTGTGTGTGTCGTGATTCATTCCTTATCATTTGAAACTCATTTAGCTTTCCACTGTCAGTTTTACCTGAGTGCATATGCGGGGCTATGAATGATTTGTTCAGATTTTAATGCATGACAAATATGACAACTGTCTAGTACCATGAACAAACATATAAAAACTGTCAAACCCTCTCAGGATCAAATATATATATACTGAATTAATTTATCAGATCCCAAAGCTGGTCGTGTGCCACTACCATCTTGAACCCATGTGTAGTGTAAAGAAAAACAGAAGCTTTGGGGAGTCGGATTCTCACCCTTAAGGAGATGGGAATTTAACCCTACCCTTACTACTCTGATCTGGAGTTTATTACCTTATCTTGAACAAAATGATTTAACCTGCTATGGATGAAACAGTTAGGCTAGTCTATCCTTTTGAGCAGTCAGCGGTCCTGCTTTTAGGCAAGACATGTTGCCACGCTTGAGCATACTCCACTGCCAGCCAGGCGTCTATAGCCCCGGTGGAGATTAACCCCATAATTCATGATTGGGCTTTACTTTTGATTTTCTTGGATCTTGGGGATGACTACCCATCCTTGCCAGGGACACGTAGTACGATCCTTCCAATCCAATATTGATGATGAAAGAAAAACAGAAGCTTTGGGGAGTCGGATTCTCAACCTAAGCGAGATGAGAATTAAACCCTATCCTTACTACTCCGATTTTGGGCTTTAAACTTTAGGGGAGTGGTAAAAACCACTGTTAAAAAATTATGTTGCATGATGGGATAGACATGAAGTATTCTTTTCGCCTTACCTATTCTTCCAAGTGAGGTTTTGACCATTTTGCTCAAGATCTTCTTTAATATGTGTAGATCGTGCTCGGTTCAAGATAGTTCGGGCCACCAGTTCCCAGCCTTAGGGTCCTTTTAATATTTGTTATATAATGACCCTAAGAGGATTTGACACCTTTTCAATGAATGTGCTTGAAATGTAACTGAGATAATAGAAATGCCTATGCAATGTGGAATGTAATGCACGATATGGATGGATGCATTGCTTTCTTGAAATGTGGATGGAGCCTACCACCTATTTTTTCATACTTTGTCAAAGCAAACTAACAACTTCACGCATCATAAATTTCAAACGATGCTATTTAATGAGTTTGCGATATCTGTGGAGCTCTCTGCAATATAATTCCAATACTTCATATTCTCCTAGTCTTGATCAACATTCATAAGGACATAAGCTGACGACTTGCTTTATTACCCTTTTTTTTTTTATAAAGAAAAACCAAAAATGTCCAAAGGACCAACACACAAAACTTAAAACCAAACCTAAAAACACTCCCGAAAACAAAACTTGAACACACACAAAACACCAGGAATTATAAACGGATGTACAACATGAAGCAAGATGGTGCACAACTTTGATTATTATTTTCCCGGATCCCAGATCTGATTAGAATTCTTTAAAAGGCCTATGACGTGATACACATGCCAAATATGGAAGGAATCAAACAAAAATAAAACTAGACCAAACCATGCAACCAACTTCAGCTTTCCTTTCTCACTCCACCAATTAGATTTAGTTCCATTGTTATTCTTATAGGTGAGATTCAGATTACCGAATTGATTAGACAATGGTTGATTTTCAATTCTTCCTTGTATATTCCTTAAGGTGTAAATTTCATAATTCTTTTCATGGTTTAGAAGTAAGCTTTCTTTATTCACAATGAAATTTTGTAAGCAAGAGCCTATTTCTAAAATTTTCAAAGCCCATTCATTTTCCCTGTTCTTAGGCCAATCAAAGTTGTGCAATTGTTTACAAGCATCTAGGATGCTTACTAAATGAAAATCATCGCAAGCTTTTATCCTAGATTTCTTTATTAATTGTTGATGGATTTGATTTAGCAATCCAAATACATCAACTTCCTTTTCATTCATCAATTCCATGTTATCAAAGGTGTGGTTAGAAATTAATCCTTGTTCTTCATTCACTTTCAAAGGTATTTTATCATAAACATCATCTAAATTATACAAATTTTTACCTAGATCTTGGATGTTTGGACACAATGGTTTAGATTTTACCTTTTTCACATTTTCATTTACCAAAATTTGGTGAGGATTTGCAATTCCTTCTTTTACCTCATGATCTTCATATTCCTCATTGATTACTTGTTCATCAAACATACCAAAATTGGGCACCCAATTGAAAACATGCCCATCCTTTTCAACCCTCGAATATTTTTGGTCAAAGTGTATGTCAAGTAACTCATCTTGATGATCGCTCATTTGAGTTGCTTCCAATTGATCAATTTTTTGATCATTAGTTCCCCGCTTCTCATCGAGAGCTTCTTCCAAGGGCAAGTGGTGAAATTCTATCATATCTTCAAATTTATCTATTGATTTTCTTCCAATTTCAGTTTCAACCACTTCCTTCAATTCTATGGTAGGTTCCGTCCTATCACATATTTCAGACATGGTTGAATTTAGAACCCCTTCATCTAAATAATCGTGTATTTCTATGAATGAGATCATTTCTGCATAATCCTCACTAGTGGACGTTGGCTTAGCAATTTGCACCCCCTCTTGGACTACCTCAAAGGTGGTTATAAGATTTGGACATTCAATTTCATCCCCTTGATCTTTTACCTCAGGTATCATTGGAGTGGAGGTTGCTACATTTGATGGTTGGTGTAGGTTGGCGTCACTAATTCCAAAAGAACAATCTCTCATGTGAACATGTTGTGTCTTTTCCTTTTTTAACACTTGTTGTTCTACCTTTTCCAGAATCTCATAGATTATCTCTAGAGACAAGTCATCCACGTTTTCCTCAATGACGGTAGCAAGTGCGGGGTGTATGGCTCTCAGGTATATTTCAATAGCTTCTTCTTCTGATGTACCCAAACTTTCCCACATTTGAGAATATAATTCATGAAACCTCATATTGAATCGACCTGTGGACTCACTAGGTTCTTTACGCATAGCGGTGAATTGATTTTGCAGCCCATTTAAGTCAACTTGGTTACCAAAGTGATAAAGATAGGCTGCTTCTAATTGGTTCCAAGAAATCTTAACCTCCATGGGTAAATGATGATACCACGAGAGTGATTTACCGTCCAAAATGTATGCAAATAACCTACAAGCCACCTCCTCATAGAAAATCTGGAATTGACATAGTGTATTCTTGTAGATATGCAGTTTTTGCAAGTATCCTAGTGGCACCTCTTGATTAAAGCATCGTAGAAACTCTAATAATAAATTAGGAGTTTGATAGGGTATCACCTGTAGAGACAAACCCTTATAATGATCCCCTATCGTAGATACCATTTGTTCTCTTAGAGCTGCGATTTCAGCTCTTAGGGATACCATTTGCTCTTCAAAAGTTGCCATTAGTAAACTCAGAATATATTTTTAGAACCAAGTCTGTTAGTCATGAATAGAAGAAGGAATCATGATAAAGCCATATTCTAAACAAAAGTAAGGTAGTTTCTGATTCACCAGGTCGCATACGCGCAAGTGAAGAGCATACTCCTAGTGTTGTAGGCTTTCTGATTCACAAGATCGCATTACACGCAAGTGAAGAGCATAATACCGACAACAATACTTTTAAGACAGGATAACTCCTTATAAATGAGCACAAAATGACTAGCAAATATCGGACATGTGAAGCATGAATAATCATGTTAGCATCAACCAAGAGATGTGTCCATTAAAATCAAATGAAAGTAATTGCATGGAGACAAACTCGTTAGTCACGACCAAATTTTTTTCAAAATAAAATCGAAACACATTATTCCTGTATGAACAATCAAAGGCGTTAGCATACCGCATAGCAATTCAGGCCTTCCTTTTAACATTACAGGGTTGTATTGTTAAAAGAGGGCTGAAGATAATAATTAATAGGGCATGAAATATTCAAAATGTAAATCCCTATAGCATTTAAATCATACTGTAATAAACCAGTTCAGGCCCTCCTTCTAGCGCCAATCTGTTGAGTGGTATTTTCACCCAGTTGTGAAAGTACACTCTCCGTTAGGATTTGGGTTCCCAAATCCCCTCTTGCAAAGAAGTTAAACACACAACTTCTCCAAGGTCTCCGCTATATTAGCATTTTGCATATATGTATTAATAATCTTAAATAAAGATACTCAATGTAAATGCTTGGAACACCTTAGTGCTTGCAAGTAACTGTAAACAAGGGGCAATGTTGGTTTATTTTACCGTGAAGCTTTAGTGATTGTTCATTGAACCAAAATAAAGCAAATATGAGCTGGCCCTCATGTGACCACGATGTATTAGGTTTATCTAAAAGGTATGATTAACCAAATTTATCAATCGATCCAAATCGAGATCAAACTACTACAAATAACATTAGGCTTATCTAAAAGATATGATTAACCATATTTATTAACCAATCCAAATCAAGATAAAACTACTAAAAACAACATTTAAATTAGTTCAAATATCACTAACAGTCAACCCACCCAGTCAATGATATCTATCAACACCCTAGTCTCTACGACTAGGTAGCTAGCTCTCTCAGGTAGCCCTGACCACCATGATCGTATCACTAGGGAAGTAATTTTCCATTTGTATGTCCATACATTCTCCCATAGAGAGCATGTGGGACATTAGTCCTCATACTTAAACAAAAGACGATGTGAATGTTATCTGTCAACACATGACAATAATGCATCCCAAAAAAATACATAATCCAAGGGGTCTACCATGTGTCAAATCAAGTTATACATGGTCTAATGATGAGCTAGGGGGTTTGGTAACAACTTAGTCATTAGAAATAAACCTTTTAGTACCAAGTGCATATTATAATGCTTTTATCATACCACATCAAGCATGTGGAACAAAAGCTTATAACCTTCAACCAAATCCATACTGCCTGAGCTTGCCACACACAAGACCAACATTATGGTGGCTTAGGATTGAGCATGTGGATCTTCTATCCCTGCTCAAAATCACCTAGCAAGTAATTTAGACCAAATAACTTCCTAACCTATGATATTACAAGGTGGAGTATGAATTTTGAGGTCACGGTTCACAACACAGTTAGTTATAAATAGTATAGATTTTGCAGCGAGTTCTATCGCAAAGAAGATAATATTACCCAACTTTAACAAGGTACCAAATTATGTAAAAGTCATATATACATTGAATAAAATTCTAAGGTATGTCTGGAACATCGTATCAAAGGTTTCACATCATACGCGAAATCATTCCCATGACGTCTTCAAAATACTTGAATTACAGGCAGAAGGGTTATACTAACGAAGAGGACATAACTCGTTATCCCTAAGCCTTCGAATGGATGAGGAGTTAAATTTTAATGACTGAAAATATCATAGTATTGGATAAATTGATATATCATAGCAATAAATTTATAGAGGATTTAACACAGATACAAACTCCTACATGCTCATTCTTAGATCTATTACTTTAGTAAGTCCTACAAAAATCTTTAAGGGTCTAAGCAAATGCAACTAGGTGTTCGAATAATAATAATTTTCTATCATCATTATTAAACAAGTATTTCGAATAAGACCTCATGATTTCACCATAAATTAATAAAGCATATAAAAGTTCTCTAATCTCAACTCCTACAAATTCCCAAGTAGCTAAACTTTCTACACTCCGCTTGCCTCTTATGGAAATCAAAATTTTCTTTCCAAAGTTACTTTCCTTCAAGACTCCTACAATACTCACTCTAAATCCCCCATGCACAAGCTACCCCTTTTTAAAACTAAAAGTTTATTTTTTAGAAGATTTTCTCCTCTTTCACAAGCCAAATAGTGGTGTAATATAAAATTATGAACTACCCCAATTAATCCTAATTAATTATTTGAACTACCCCAATTTAATCCTTCCTGAGGGTAATTAATATCTTTTCCAAAAGTATTATTTGACTTCCCAAATTCTCACAAAATTCCTTTTCACCTTTACAAAACATTACAAAACTAGGGATTAGGCCCTAATTCGCCATGTGAAAGGGTACTACCAAGTCAGATCATGACATCCTACCCCACTTGGACTAAACACAATCCCTTGTGTTTTCTTTTAATATTGGAAAGCAATCATAAATTTCCATAAACATTGCAAATCAACAAATAAGCAATATATTTTCACAAATCAGTAAACTAGTAATATATTTTCACATTATATCTTACAACTTTGTAAAGCATAAATCAAACATTATACTTTCACAATCATTAATCATAGGCATCAAATGCAATCTCAATGTTTCTCCATTGTTTTATCCTTGAGTGGGTGGAACTCTAAACCGACCAATTCCAAGGAGACTAGTGCCATACATCATTGTCCAATGGAGTAAACATGAGTATGAATTTTAACATGCAAAGCAGCTATATGAGGGTAATGTTTCTTGTTACCTTGAGCTATCATTAACATCATTTCCCTTTTTCTAGTATCCTGTTCTCAGTGGTCGATCAACTTCTTCCACCCACTCGAGTACCTGGACTTGCAATTTAACAAAGTATCAGCAGTACCATATTCTCGATGCAGTAAAAAATCCACATTGCATAAACATAAAGTATTGGAACATCCATAAATACATAAATCTCATCATAGATTCAAAGCATTTATCAATGCATAGCCAAATTATAGTAGCATCCTGCAATGATAATATATTAACAAATTATTTTTATTAAAATGATATGTAATCATATTTCCATATTAATTTAGATACAACAAGTCTAAGTACAACTAGGTATATCAAGAATCTCTCACAAAGGAGTTTTATCCTAGGATTTGATGATCCTTATCATGAGTTATTCTTATAGCAAATAGGTGTCATCAAAGTCAAAAACATAATGTCATATTTCTCATTTTCAAGATACCCATATATCTTGAAATTATTTTTAGCAAAAATATTTACCCCTACCAGTGCATCATCCTCAATATCCCCTGGTATACATCCTTAGTCAACTTATTGACTAATTTTCAGATGTTAAGGGAATCCTTAAAATAATATAAGGTACACCACATAATACCCTCAAAATATGGAGGGTTCTCTTAGTTCTTCCACTTGATTCACCAATGGTATCAATAGTGTGAGGAATATTAATAATACCACATGCATTCGGTTATAGTATAAATTGTTATTTATATATCTCGCTACACGCTATTATACTTGACCATCACCCGATGATCAGGTGGCATATTGCTCTATTTTGTCGATGGTGTTGTTTTAGGGTGTTTCAACCGTGGTAAAGGTTCTGGTTGCATCCATATCTGGGTAATATTTCAATACATCACAACTGATACCCAAGGTTTTTCCACACTCCTTACTTTGGCCAAAGGCCATATTTGTATTGTAACACAACTTAATAAAAGAAAATATTTTTTTATTACTCTACCTATCCACAAAATCAATAGTCACACTTACTCCATGTAAGGTGCCATTCCAAATTGTTGAGCAACAAAATCAATGACATACTTCTTCATAACTTCCTAGAAGAAGATCTTCTTATGCTCATACTCATATTAACCCCTCAAAGATGAGTAAAATAGGGAACTATGTATTTCCTTTATAATAATTCTTTTAATTTTGGTATAAGTACCCAAATTTAAGATATAAGAATCCATATTTTAAGTCGAAATCCTTATCCTCTTTAGGATTTCTTTTATTTTGGTCCAACTTTTACTGCAATATTCTTCTTGAGATTGCATTCTCTTGCCCTAACTTGTTAAGTCAACATAACTATGGGTCAAATTGGTTATAAGCATTTTTTCAAGAACTTAAAATTATACAGGTTTATACCATTTTAGTCTTAGGATCTACTCCTAACTTGGACTTAAGTAATTTCCTTTGTTCATAACCCACATACTTTATCAACTTTAAAATAAAATTTTTATTTAAGGATAGTCAAAGCTCAACTAAGAATATAATGTTCCATTACTATTCTTTCTCATGATCAAAACTTAACCAAGAATTAATTTACATATTTATTTATGCTTATTGGTTACATTTTTACAAAGTCTACTGTCATACACACCAGGGAATAAATTTTATGGTAGCTGCCTCTCAGTTCCTTCACCACTATGTGTTGGACCTACTCCTCTTGTTTGGGAGGCTGCCTATGAAGCTGTTGGAGAAGCTATTTGAAAAACTTCTTGTGTTATCCTTCCACGCCCACAATGTGCTTCGATATCTTGTTATGAGAGAATTATCATACCATGGCTCACCAATGCATAAAAGCACGATACCAAGAATGCAAACCTATAATATTCCCTTGCTCATTGTAGTTGTGCATTTTTTGTTTATAGTATTATCATTGTTGTTTCTCTCTAGTTATATCTTTGAGCTATCTCTAGATGGAGCCTATATCTCTCTGCTATAACGACATCTTTTCAGCCTCAAGCCTCAACTTCTCTTGTGCCCACAAGCCTTCTTGCTGTAAATTTTATGATTCTAATTGTTGGACTTGCTTCCTTAAATATTTTACCTCACACATTCCATCCATCATCAAATGCCAATCATCATCTTCTTGATAATTTGATGGACCTTCTTCTATTTCAACTCGACGATGTACATTTCATCTAGGAATTTCCTCTTCAATGTCAACAACCTCTACTGTATCTTCAGCTACTTTATTAGTTTCTTCTATATCTATGTCTTCCTCTATATCCTCCTCTTTTTACTATCCTTGAGTGGCCCACCATTTATCATACTCTAGGGTTGTACCCACATCATCATCATCTGGAACCTATATATCTTCATTTGGTTCTATGGTCAATGGTTCCATTCATGGTGGTACTATTATATTCCTCCCCTTCCTTATATAGATCATAGGTGGATCTGGTATTCTTTGTCTAATACTGAACTATCACAATACTTGAGTTTATTGAAAATACTCATAAAGTATGCTCTATCGTCAAATCAACCACCTTGCTCATCGTACATGAGCTATTTGTATTCCATCCTCAATCCACATTGGACCTTTTCTCCATGGACGTTAGGTCACATATTGAGGTTGCAAACCTTCCAATGTAGAGTGATACTTCTCCTCGTTGCCTTCATAGGGTCTGTTAAACTTCATCTCTTTTCCCCTTTGACATCTTAATTCATAAGGTATCTCTGGCTCCACAAAATTGTGTGCATCATAAGGCAATCATTGGGGTATTTCCATAGTCAAACGTACCCAAATTTTTCATTCACACCTTGAATAACTCTATAAATTTGGGACAATAAGGCTAGTGCCCATGTAAACACAATAGAATTATCCACTAGATCTTGCACCACTCCTAATAGTTTCCAAGGAAATCGTGCACTAGGTGAATCAGGTAAAATAGTACCTGTTATGAACGCCATTACTAAAGCCTATCTATGTGTTAACTTTCCCATCACATAATGCATCTCATACATTATACTACCCTTATTAGTGGTTATATCTCTCCACTTAGATCCAAACACTCTTTTCAATAAGCATCCCTTCTCTGCTTCCTCAGTAATGATTATTGTACATCCCTCTATTGGTAATTTATATATCTAGTATACATATTCTAGAGTGATGGTTATATCTCCAGTGGGTAACTAGAATGTTCCCCTATTAGGATCCTATATTTCAATCAAAGTCGATAGATAACATCTATCTACATGCACTAGCTCTAGATGTGCAACTCCTTCCAATCCTATTGCTCTCAACCACCGCTAGTCATTGTCATTCAACATATCCCTCACACTTCAAAATATTTCTCTAAACATATGATATGGTCTTACAATATTGAATGGATTTATTTCTTTTGCATTACCCTCTTGACAAGATCCAACACCACCAGAAGCCATCTTCTCTTCAAAGTGTATGCACTAGTAGGTCAAAAAGCAGTAGCAATAGAATCATGAAGCATACTATAGGGTTTGCTCCAAATACATTCAAACTTAATAAGGATATCCCTAGAATAAGTATAACCTCATTATACTTCATGGTAATTGATAGGTATTTCTTTCCTCCTTCAAATTTGGATAAAAATTAAAATCCAAGCTTCCATCTCAACCTTTGAAGTTATAGAGGTAATGATTTAAATTACTCCTTCAATCATTGCCAAGTGTCTAAACAATCAATGGTTTATGACACATCGATCATGTTCAACCATATATATGATTACATCTCAATCATTTCAAGACTCCATATTCATCCTCCGTGGATTGCGTCTCGATCATCTTGGGTCACCTTATTCTTCTTAAGATGCCCATCACCATTATCATATTAATTAATTAGGGATACATCACTTCTCTAAGCCACCTTAGCTATAATGTTTCCCACTATGAATGAGATCCTATTACGCATGTTCCACTTTTATAGCTTTAATTATGATCATTATCAGTCTGTCGATAATGATCTAGATTACACTCGTCTATCCATAAGGTGTCACCTCACAATGTTGTGAATCATTCACTAACGACTCAGATTACTCATTGTTGAGTTTAGTTATTTATAGTTAGTCCTTTATTTTTTTGGACTTAACTTATTTTATCATTGGTGTTTGTTTTTACACTCATTTCTCATGTGCGGATATTAATACCACATGCACCGTGTAGTGGGACTATCTCGTATTTTAATAGTGAATAAAACACTATTAAACTTGACCACCACCCGGGTGGTCGAGTGGCATACTATTCTGTGGTGACGATGTTACTTGGGAAGATTGATGATGATTCAGGTGGTGGGGACATGTTTTGGGTTTCCAATGGTTTCGTCCTTGTAATATTTTGCCATTGCTGAGATGTTCAACTCCTTGCTCTAGTCGATGGCCATATTTGTATTCAGAGATTGTTTAGTCTCTCCAATCCAATAATATAAAACATTCTTTTGTTTAAACACCTAATCATATTCCCACTATTACCTCTTCACAAGATTTTATCACAATTTTGTATCCAAATGGGTTTATTTTCTTACTCCCCATAACATCAATGTCCTTACCCCTTTATGCAATGTTCCATTTCTAGTTGATCCTATAGCCATTAAACTTAGAATTTTAATAACTAACACATTGTTAGTTATTGTTTAACAACCATAGCTTAAATAGAGCATTCAATAATTTTGAACCAACCTATGGTTCTTCTTGCCCATATATTTTACTAACCTAGACCTAACCTAGAATCCATTAGCTAGTCTAGTTGATAACCAAGTAACAATATTAGGCTACAAATTCACCTTAAACTGCATCACTAACCCACACCACAATACAAAGTTCTTTTATCAACAACATAAAAAATATAACTAGGGTAATATTCCAATGTTATGATGTATTATTAATACCAAATCCCATACTAAGGTATCATAACATTCATTCATACTTGGAATTAACTCCCACTAGATCTTAGCAATATGGCATTCTAGGTCATCCCTCCCATCACTCTTGATGAGCTAAACTTATCATCTTCAATCCATCGAAGGTATACACCCATCTCCATACCATACACAAATCAGTTTGTGTAAGTATGCTATGCGTACTATGAGTTAAGCTATCCCTCTCATCTACATGATGAGCTATCTTAACTCAAATGTAGTATTTCCACAACTTAGTTCCAATCTCCCTAAGGGGGTCTCAATTCCCTTAGGTCACCTATGTTCACCCTAAGGGGGTATTAATTCCCTTAGGTCACCACTAAGTTCACCCTAGAACTTCATACTTAGGTTTGTGTTGTTTTTAGCAAGAAAGCAAGAACATATATTGAATCTAACAAAAACATAAATAAAAAGCATACATAATATATTAGAAATAATCCACATCTAAAGAGGTAAACATTAATATAAAGGAATTTAAATGTAAAACATAAGTAATTTAAAGAATATCTTCCAACATTTAAGCAATTATTACAATTAAGCTAGTATGATAAATCCTTCGTACCCATATAGAACAAATCATAAATTAGAAATATACTCTTCAATCATTACCTCAACTAATGTCAAGGTCATTGTTTTGGTTCCAAGTGTATATTTTGATCCTCTCGTCTCTCCATCGCTCATTTGATGGTAATAAGGGATCAAGACAACTTATGCATCTAAATTCATCTACCAAATAACTTGAAGCAAGTGCATATATAATAAAAATACCAAATTGCAACTATACAAAGCTACTTAATGCATTGAATCAATACTTGAATGTATCCCATAATTTTACTCTTATTCTCATCAACAGAAAAGAGAATCATTTCATCAATTATAGAGTAATTCACAACTCCTCCTTTATTCAATCAAAGGTTCATGCTTCCATCATGCAAAGTCTTTTCTTTAATCTACTAAGATTCCATACCCTTAATAAATCAAATCCATTCCTTCAATTAACTAAGGTCCCATACCCTTAATCAATCAAATTCCATCTATTCCATTATTCCATCTATTCAATCAACTAAGGTCCCATACCCTTAATTAATCAAATCCATTCCTTCAATTAACTAAGGTCCCATACCCTTAATCAATCAAATTCCATCTATTCAATTATTCCATCCATTCAATAAACTAAGGTCCCATACCCTTAATTAGTCAAATCTATTCCTTCAATTAAATAAGGTCACATACCAATAATCAATCAAATTCCATCTATTCAATTAACTAAGATCCCATTTCCTTATTTAATCAATTTCCATTTATTATTTCATCCATTCAATCAACTAAGGCCCCATACCATTAATTAATCAAATCCATTCCTTCAATTAACTAATGTCCCATATCCTTAATTAATCGTATACCTTAAAACATTCCATTCATTCAGAATATTCCTATGCATTCAATAATACAATTATCAAATACTTATTTAAAATTTGATCTATGTTTACCTTTCTAAAATCATCCCCTAATTTAGTATAAACATCTTTATTTCAGGCTTTACATGTTAAAGGGCTATCTAAGAAGCATGATTATCCTGATTTATAAATCAATTCAAATTGAGATCAACCTACTACAAACAACATTAGGTTTATCTGAAAGGTATGATTAAGTAGATTTATTAACCAATCCAAATTGAGATCAAACTACTACAAACAAAATTAGGTTTATCTAAAATATATGATTAGCCAAATTTATTAACCAATCCAAATCGAGATCAAACAACTACAAACAACATCCAAATTGGTTCAAATATCACTAACAGTCAACCTACCCAGTCAATGATATTTGTCAACACTCTAGTCTCTGTGACTAGATAGCTAGCTCTCTCAGGTAGCCCCGACCACCATAATCGTATCACTAGGGAACTCATTTCCCATTTGTATGTCCACACATGCTCCCATAGAGAGCATGTGGGACATTAGTCCTCATACTTAAATAAAATGTGGTGTGAGCGTTATCTATCAACACTTGACAGTAACACATCTCAAAACAATACATAATCCAAGGGGTCTACAATGTGTCAAATCAAGTTATATGTGGTCCAATGATGAGCTGGGGAGTTTGGTCACAACTTAGCCATTGGCTATAAACCTTTCAATGCCAAGTGCATATTATAATATTTTTGTCATCCCACATCAAGCATGTGGAACAAAATCTTATAACCTTTAACCAAATCCATGATACCCGAGCTTTCCAGTGCAATACCAGCATCATGGTGGCTTAGGATAGAGCATGCAGATCGTCTATTCTTGCTCTACATCACCTAGAAAGTAATTTAGACCAGATGAATTCCTAACCTATGACATTACAAGGTGGAGTATAACATTTGAGGTCAAGGTACACAACACATTAAGCTATAAATAGTATATATCTTGCAGCAAGTTCCATCACAAATAAGATAACATTGTCTAGCTTTAATAAGGTACCAAATTATGCAAAATTCATCTATCCATCGAATAACATTCTAAGGTATAGCTGAAATATTGTATCAAAGGTTTTGCATCATGCTCGAAATCATTCTCATGACATATTCAAAATACTTTAAGTTGCAGGAAGAAGGGTTATACTAACGAAGGGGACATAACTTATTATCCCTAAGCCTTTGAATGTATGAGGAGTTAAATATTAATAAGCAATAACATCATAGTATTGGGTAAATCGGTATCTCATAGCAATCAATTCATAGAGGATTTAACAAAGATACAAACTCCTAAATGCTCATTCTTATCTCTATTACTTTAATAAGTCCTACTAAAATCATTAAGGCTCCAAGAAAAGGAAACCACGTGTCTGAATAATAGCAAGTTTTTATCATAATTATAAAATATATATTTTGAATACATGATTTCACCCTAAATAAATAAAGCTTATAAAAGTTCTCTAACCTCAACTCCAAAAAATTTCCAAGTGGCTAAACTTTCTACTCTATGCTTACCTCTTATGGAAATCAATTTTTTCTTTCCAAAGTTACTTTCCTTCAGGACTCCTACAATACTTGCTCTAAATCCCCTATGCGCAGGCTACCCCTTTCTAAAACTAAAAGTCTATTATTTATAATATTTTCTCCCCTTTCACAAGCCAAATAGTGGAGTAATATAAAATTATGAAAGGATGCCTTTCCAAAACATACCCATGTGAAATATCTTTATTTTACTAATAAAAATATGCCCACATGGACAAGCCCATGTGAAGTGGCTATTGTTTTATTAATTTGGAGGAAACCTTGTCAATTTGCCTCCCAATCCTAAGTTAGCCTTTTAACTAAATTTAAAAGGCCTACTATTTATATAGTAAAATACCTTTATTAAATTTATTAAATATTACCACCAACAAAGATGCCAATCGTCCTCCCTCCATTTGGAGTGGGGTCAATTTGACAAATTAATATTTTATTCAGATGGAGGAGATGCTCTTTTTGGTTCAATTGTACTTGGACACCTAATTATATTTAATTAGGTTAATTAATCCTAATTAATTATTTGAATTACCCTAATTTAATCCTTCCTAAGGGTAATTAATCTCTTTTCCAAAAGTATTATTTGACTTCCCAAATTCTCACAAAATTCCTTTTCATGTTTACAAAATATTACAAAACTAGGGACTATGCCCTAATTCACCATGTGAAAGGGTATTGCCAAGTCAGGTCATGACATCCTACCCCACTTGGACTAAAAATAGTCCCTTGTGTTTTTTTTATATTGGAAAGCAATCATAAATTTCCATAAACATTGCAAATCAACAAATAAGCAATATATTTTCACAAATCAGTAAACTAGTAATATATTTTCTCAATATATCTCATAGCTTTGTAAAGCATAAATCAAACATTATATTTTCATAATCATTATTCATAGGAATCAAATGCAATCTCAATGTTTCTCCATTGTTTTATCCTTGAGTGGGTGGACCTCTATACTGGCCAATTCCAAGGAGACTAGTGGCATACATCATTATCCAATGGAGTAAACATGAGTATGAAATTTAACATGCAAAGCAACTATATGAGGGTAACTTTTCTCGTTACCCTAAGTTGTCATTATCATAATTTCTCTTTTTCCAATATCTCATTCTCAGTGGTAGATCAACTTCTTCCACCCACAAGAGTACCTGGACCTACGATTTAATAAAATATCAGCAGTACCATATTCTCAATGCAATAAAACATCCACATTGCATAAACATAAAGTATTGGAACATCCATTAATACATAAATCTCATCATAGAGTCAAATCATCTATCAATACATAGCCAAATTATACTAGCGTCCTGCAATGATAATAGAATTACAAATTATTTTCATAAAATGATATGCAATCATATTTCCATTTTAATTTAGACACAACAAGTCTAAATACAACTAGGTATATCAAGAATCTCTCACAAAGGAGTGTTTTATCCTAGGATTTTATGACCCTTGTCATGAGTTATCCTTATAGAAAATAGGTGTCATCAAAGAAAAAATATAATGTCATGTTTCTCATTTTTAGGATACCCATATATCTTGAAATTTTTTTTAGCAAACATATTTGCCCCTACCAGTGCATCATCCTAGATGTTCCCTAGTATACATCCTTAGTCAACTTACTGACTAATTTTTAGATGCTAAGTGGAATCCTCAAAATAATCTAAGGTACACCACTTAAGACCCACAAAATATGGAGGGTTCACTTAGTTCTTCCACTTGATTCACCAATGGTATCAATAGTGGGAGGAATATTAATAATACCACATGCATTCGATTATAGTATATATATATATATTGTGCTACATTCTATTATACTTGACCATCGCTTGATGGTCGAGTGGCATATTGCTCTATTATGTTGATGGTGTTGTTTGAGGGTGTTTCAACCATGGTAAATGTTTTGGCTACAACCATATTTGGGTAATGTTTCAAAACATCACAATCGATATCCAAGATTTCACCCAGCTCCTTACTCTGGCCAAAGGCCAAATTTTTATTGTAACATAAGTTAATAAAAATATATTCTTTTATTACTCTACCTATCCACAAAATAAATAGTCAACCTTACTCCACATAAGTTGTTATCCCAAGTATTTGAGAAACAACATCGATGACATCCTCCATAACTTCTTAGAAGGTCTCTCATTTTAACCCTTCAAAGATGAGTAAAATAGGGAATTATTTGTTTCTTTCATAATAGTTCTTAATTTTGGTATAAATGCCTAATTTTAAGATGTAAGAATCCATATTTCAAGTCGAAATCCTTATCCTTTATAGGATTTATTCTATTTTGGCCCAACTTTTATTGCAATTTCCCTCCTAATATTGCATTCTCTTGACTTAATTCATTAAGTCATCTTGACTATGGGTCAAATTAGTTATAAGCCCCTTTTAAAGGACTTAAATTGAACAGGTTTGTCTTGTTTTAGTCTTAGGATTCACTCCTAAGATGAACTTATGTAACTTTCGTTTGCATATTCTTAACACATTTTATCAATCTAAAGAGGAAATTTTATTTAAGTACAGTCAAAGCTTAATTAAGAATAGAATTTTCCATTTCTATTATTTCTCATTAAGCATGATAAAAACTTAATCAAGAGCTAATTTATATATTGATTCATTTATATTGGTAATATTTTTATAAATTCTATTGTCATACACACCAAGGAATAAACTTTGTGACAACTACCTCTCAGTATCCTCACTACTCTGTGTTGGACCTACTCCTCCTATCTAGGAGGCTTCCTATGAAGTTGTTAGAGGAGCTATATGAGAAGATATTTGGAAAGCTATATGATCTCTGCTCTGTGAAATTGCTCAACTTGCTCGTGTTGTCCTTCCATGCCTGTTTTGTGCTTTGATAGCTTGTTGTACGTGAATGATCATACCATAGCTCATTAATGCATCAAAACATGAAACCAATATTCCAGTCTTGTATTCTTCCCTTGCTCATGGTAGTTGTGCATTATTTTCTTATATGGATACCATTATTGTTTTTCTGTAGTTATTTCTTTGAGCTATCTCTAGATGAAGCTTATCTCTCTTTTCTACAACGACATATTTCTCAGACTCGAGCCTCAACTTCTCTTATGCCCACAAGCCTTCTTGATCCAACTTATGTTATTCTAAATATTAGACTTGCTTCCTCAAAGACTTTACCTCATGCATTCCATCCATAATCAAGTGCCAATCATCATCTTCTTGATAGTTTTATGGACCTGCTTATGTTTCTACTTGTTAATGTACATGTCATCTAGGAATTTCTTCTTCATTACAAATATCTCCTATTGTATCCTCACCTACTTCATAAGTTTCTATCATAACAATGTATTCCTTTGTATCCTCCTCTTTCCTTCATTATTGAGTGACCCATCATTTATCATACTTTGGGGTTGTACCCACATCATCATCATTAGAAACCCATATATCTTCATCTGGTTCTATGGTCAATGGTTCCATATGTGGGGGTATTATTACATTCTTTCCCTTCCTTATATATCATAGGTGGATCCGGTATTCTTTATCTAATACAAAACTATTGCAATACTTAAGTATATTGAAAATACTCATATAATATTCTCTGTCATCCAATCAACCACCTTGCTCATTGTACACAAGCTAGTTGTATTATATCCTCCACCCACATTGGGCCTTTCCTCCATGGATTCCAGATCACATCTTGAGATTTCAAACTTGTACATATAGAATGATACCACTCTCTATTACCTTATTGTGGTTTGTTAACCTTCATCTCTTTCTCCCTTTGCCATATTAATTCATAAGGCATATCTAGCCCCACCAAATTATGTGCATCATAAGGCAATCCTCAAGGTCTTTCCACAACCAAATATTCCCAGGCTCATACTTGTAGTAAGAGACTACAGCTCATTCTTGTTCATATTATCATTTGAACCTTGTATAACTCTCTATAAATATAATACAATAATTTTGGTGCCCATGCAAACACGATAGAATTATCCACTAGATCCTGCACCACTCCTAATAGGTTCCAATGAAATCATGAACTAGATGAATCAGGTAAAATTACACCCGTTATAAGCATCATCACTAAAGTCTATCTATGCATTAATTTTCCCAACACATAATGCATATCATACATTATACTACCCTTATTAGTGTTCACGTCTCTCCACTCAGATCCAAACACTCTTTCCTATAATCATCCCTTCTCTGCTTCCTCGATAATGATTATTGTACACCCATCTATTGTTACCTGATATATTTGATATACATCTTCTAGAGTGATGGTTATCTCTCCAATGGGTAACTAGAATTTCCCCCTATTGAGATCCCATATTTCAATCAAAGTTGTTAGATAACATCTATCTACATGCATTGGCTCCAGATGCATAACTCCTTCTAATCCTATTGGTCTCAACCATCTCCAATCATCGTTATTTAGCATATCCCTTGCATTTTGAAATATTTCTCTAAATGTATGATGTGGTCTTACAATATTTAATGGATTTATTTCCTCTATATTACCTCCTTGAATAGATCAAATACCACCATAATCCATATTTTCTTCTCAAAGTGTATGTACAAGGAGGTCAATGAGTAGTAGCAATAGAATCATGAAGCGCACTATAGGATTTGCTAAAAATACACTCAAACTTAGTAATGATAGACCTAAAATAAGTATATTTACGTTATACTTCATGGAAATTGATAGGTATTTCTTTCCTCCCTCAAATTTGGATAAACATAAAATCCAAGCTCTCATATTAACCTTTGATTTTTATAGAGGTAATGATTTGAATTACTCCTTTGATCATTGCCAAGTGTCCAAATAATCAATGGTTTATGACACATCAATCATGTTCAGCTATCTATCTAATCACATCTCAATCATCTCAAGACTCTACATTCATCCTCTGCAGATCACATCTCGATCATCTTGAGCCACCTTATTCTTATTAAGTTGTCCATCATCGTTCTCATATTAATTAATTAACAACACATAATTTCTCTAAGCCGCCTTTGCTATAATTTTTCCTATTGAATGAGATGCAAACACGATAGAATTATCCACTGACATGCACCGTGTAGTGGAACTATCCCGTATTTAAATAGTGTATAACACACTATTAAACTTGACCACCACCTAGGTGGTCGAGTGGTAGACTATTCTAGGGTGTAGATATTGGTTTGAAAAGCTTCATGTTGTTTGGTGATGTCAGTGTTACTTGGGGAGATTGGTGATGATTTAGGTTGTGGAGACATATGTTGGTTTTCCAAATATTTTGTCCTTACATTCTTCCACCATTAGTGATATGTTCAACTCCTTCCTCTGGTAAACGACCATATTTGTATTTAAAGACTATTTAGTATCTCTAGTCCAATAGTATAAATATTTCTTTTGTTTAATCACCTAATCATATTCTCATTCTTGCCTCTTCGCAAGATACTACCACAATTGTGTATCAAAATGGATTTATTTTCTTTATCCCCATATAACATTAACATCTTTACCCCTTTATGAAATTTTTCATTTCTAGTTGAGTTATAGACATTCAACCTAGAATTTTAATAACTAACACATTGTTAGTGATGGTTTAACATCCATATCTCAAATTGAGCAATCAATATGTTTGAATCAACCTATGGTTCCTCTTGCCTATATCTTTTGCCAACCTTAGGTGCCATTTATCTTGGTGATAACCAAGGAAATATTGGGCTATAGCTTCACCTTAAACTGCATCACTAACCCACACCACAATACAAAGTTATTTTGTTAACAACATCAAAAATCTAACTAGGGTAATATTCCAATGTTATGATGTATTATTAATACCAAAGACCGTACTAAGGTATCATAACATTCATTCACACTTGGAATTAACTCCCACTAGATCTTAGCAATAGGGCATTCTAGGTCATCGCTCCCATCACTCTTGATGAGCTAAACTTATCACCTTCAATCCATTGAAGGTATACACCCATCTCCATACCATACACAAATTAGTTTGTGTAAGTATGCTATGCATACTACGAGTTAAGCTATCCCTATAATCTACATGATGATCTATCTTAACTCAGATGTAGTCTTTCCACAACTTAGTTCCAATATCCCTAAGGGGGTCTCAATTCCCTTAGGTCACCTATGTTCACCCTAAGGAGGGTTTAATTCCCTTAGGTCGCCACTAAGTTCACCCTAGAACTGCATACTTAGGTTTGTGTTGTTTTTAGCAAGAAAACATGAACCTATATTGAATCTAAAAAAAAACATAAATAAAAAAGCATACATAAGATACTAGAAATAATCCACATTTAAAGAGGTAAACATTAATATAAAGGAATTTAAATGTAAAACATAGCTAATTTAAAGAATGTCTTCCAACCTTTAAGAAATTATTACAATAAGCTAGTATGATAATTCCTTCATACCCATATAGAACAAATCATAAATTAGGAATATACTCTTCAATAATTACCTCAACCAATGTCAAGGTCATTGTTTCGGTTCCAAGTGTATCGTTTGATCCTCTCATCTCTCCATCACTCATTTTATGGTAATAAGAGATCAATACAACTTATGCATCTAAATGCATCTACCAAATGACTTCAAGCAAGTGCATATATAATAAAAATACCAAATTGTAACTATACAAAGCTACTTAATGCATTCAATCAATACCAGAAGGTATCCCATAATTTTACTCTTATTCTCATCAACAGAAAAGAGAATCATTTCATAAATTATAGATTAATTCACAACTCCTCCTTTAGTCAATCAAAGGTGTATGCTTCCATCATGCAAAGTCTTTTATTTAATCTTCTAAGGTTCCATACCCTTAATAAATCAAATCAATTCCTTCAATTAACTAAGGTCACATACCCTTAATCAATCAAATTCCATCTATTCCATTATTCCATCCATTCAATCAACTAAGGTTCCATACCCTTAATTAATCAAATCCATTCCTTCAATTAACTAAGGTCCCATACCCTTAATCATTCAAATTCCATCTATTCCATAATTCCATCCATTCAATAAAATAAGGTCCCATACCCTTAATTAATAAAATCCATTCCTTCAATTAACTAAGGTCCCATACCCTTAATCAATCAAATTCCATATATTCAATTAACCTAATTTATAGATCGATCCAAATCGATATCAACCTACTACATACAACATTACGTTTATCTAAAAGGTATGATTAACTAGATTTATTAATTGATCCAAATCGAGATCAAACTACTACAAACAAAATTAGGTTTATCTAAAATATATGATTAACCATATTTATTAACCGATCCAAATCGAAATCAAACTACTACAAACAATATTCAAACTGGTTCAAATATCACTAATAGTCAACCTACCTAGTCAATGATGTCTGTCAACACCCTAGTCTCTGCAACAAGTTATCTAGCTCTCTCAGGTAGTCCTGACCACCATAATAGTATCACTAGAGAAGTCATTTCCCATTTATATGTCCCCACATGCTCCCACAGAGAGCATAAGGGACATTAGTCATCATACTTAAACGAAAGGTAGTGTGAGCGTTATTTGTCAACACCTAACAGTAACACATCCCAAAATAATACATAATACAAGGGGTTTGCCATGTGTCAAATAAAAATATATGTTGTCCAATGATGAGATAGAGGTTTGATCACAACTTAGCCATTGTCTATAAATCTTTCAGTACCATGTGCATATTATAATACTTTTTTTATCCCACATCAAGAAGGTGGGACAAAAGCTTATAACCTTCAACCAAATCCATACTATTTGAGCTTTCCAGGTGCAATACCAGTGTCATGGTGGTTTAGGATTGAGCATGTGGATCTTCTATTCTTGCTTCAAATTTCCTAGAAAGTAATTTATACCAGCTAACTTCCTAACCTATGACATTACAAGATGGAGTATGATGTTTGAGGTCATGATACACAACACAGTTAGTTGTAAATAGTATAGAGCTTGTAGCAAGTTCCATCGCAAATAAGATAACATTGCCTAGCTATAATAAGCTACAAAATTATAAAAATATCATCTATCCGTTGAATAGCATTCTAAGGTATATTTGTAACATCATATCAAAGGATTCACATCATGCTCGAAATCATTCTCATGACATATTCAAAATACTTTAAGCTGCAGGCAGAAGGATTATACTAACGAAGGGGACATAACTCATTTCCCTAAGCCTTCTAGTGGATGAGGAGTTAAATGTTAATGAGTGAAAACATCATAGTATTGGGTAAATTGATATCTCATAGAAATCAATTCATAGAGGATTTAACAAAGATACAAATCATACGTGCTCATTCTTAGCTCTATTACTTTAATAAGTCTTACTCAAATTATTAAGGGTCCAATAAAATGCAACCAGGTGTCCAAATAATAAAAAATTTCTATCATCATTATAATATATATTTCAAATAAGACCTCATGATTTCACAATAAATCAATAAAGCATATAAAATTTCTCTAACCTCAACTCCTACAAATTCCCAAGTGGCTAAAATTTCTACTCTTCTCTTGCCTCTTTTGGAAATCAAATTTTCCTTTCCAAAGTTACTTTCCTTCAAGAATCCTACAATACTCACTCTAAATCCCCTATGTGCAGGTTACTCCTTTCTAAAAATAAAATATTTTTTATAATATTTTCTCCCCTTTCACAAGCCAAATAGTGGTGTAATATAAAATTATTAAGAGATGCCTCTCCAAAACATACCCATGTGAAGTCTCTTTATTTTACTAATAAAAATATGCCTACATGGACAAGCCCATGTGAAGTGGCTATTATTTTATTAATTTGGAGGAAATCCTTGCCAATTTGTCTCCCCCCTAATTTGGCCTTTTAACTAAATTTAAAAGGCCTACTATTTAAATAGTAAGATGCCTTTATTAAATTAATTTAATATTGCCACCAACAAAGATGCCAATCCTCCTCCCTCCATTTGGAGTGGGGTCAATTTGGCAAATTAATATTTTATTCAAATGGGGAAGATGCTCTTTTTGGTCCAATCCTACTTGGACACCTAATTATATTTAATTAGGTTAATTAATCCTAATTAATTATTTGAATTACCCTAATTTAATCCTTCCTAAGGGTAATTAATCTATTTTCCAAAAGTATTATTTGATTTCACAAATCCTTACAAAATTCATATTTATCTTTGCAAAACATTTCAAAACTAGGGATTAGGCCCTAATTCGTCATATGAAAGGATCCTGCCAAGATGGGTCATGACATACTACCCCACTTGGACTAAACACAATCCCTTGTTTTTTTTTTATATTGGAAAGAATAAAGCAATCATAAATTTCCATAAACATTGCAAATCAAATAAGCAATATATTTTCACAAATCAGTAAACAAGTAATATATTTTCACAATATATCTCACAACTTTGTAAAGCATAAATCAAACATTATACTTTCACAATCATTAATCATAGGCATCAAATGCAATCTCAATGTTTCTCCATTGTTTTATCCTTGAGTGGGTGGACCTCTATACCGACCAATTCCAAGGAGACTAGTGCCATACATCATTGTCCAATGGAGTAAACATGAGTATGAATTTATCATGCAAAGCAACTATATGAGGGTAATTTTTCTTGTTACCCTGAGCTATCATCATCATCATTTCCCTTTTTCTAGTATCCCATTCTTGGTGGTCGATCAACTTCTTCCACCCATGAGAGTACCTGGACCTACGATTTAACAAAATATTAGTAGTACCATATTCTCAATGCAATAAAACATCCATATTGCATAAACATAAAGTATTGGAACATCCATCAATACATAAATCTCATCATAGAGTCAAAGCATTGAAACATCTATCAATGCATAATCAAATTATAGTAGAGTCCTATAATGATAATAGAATTACAGATTGTTTTCATAAAAATGATATGAAATCATATTTCCATATTAATTTAGACACAAGTCTAAATACAACTAGGTATATCAAGAATCTCTCACAAAGGAGTTCTAACCTAGGATTTGATGACCCTTATCATGAGTTATCCTTATAGAAAATAGGTGTCATCAAAGATAAAAACATAATGTCATAATTCTCGCTTTCAGGATACCCATATATCTTGAAATTATTTTTAGCAAACATATTTACCCCTACTAGTGCATCATCCTCGATGTCCCCTAGTATACATCCTTAGTCAACTTATTGACTAATTTTTAGATGCCAAGTGGAATCCTCAAAAGAATCTAAGGTACACCACTTAAGACCCACAAAATGTGGAGGGTTCACTTAGTTCTTCCACTTGATTCACCAATGGTATCAATAGTGGGAGGAATATTAATAATACCACATGCATTCAGTTATAGTATAAATCATTATTTATATATCGTGCAACATGCTATTATACTTGACCACCACCCGATGGTCGGGTGGCATATTGCTCTATTTCATCGATGGTGTTGTTTGAGGGTGTTTCAACCATGGTAAAGGTTCTGGTTGCATCCATATCTGGGTAATGTTTCAAGACATCACAACCAATACCCAAGGTTTCACCCAACTCCTTACTTTGGCCAAAGGCCAGGTTTGTATTGTAACACAACTTAATAAAAGAAAACATTCTTTTATTACTCTGCCCATCCACAAAATCAATAGTCACTCTTACTCCACGTAAGGTGTCATCCCAAATATTTGAGCAACAACATCAATGACATCCTCCTTCATAACTTCTTAGAAGGAGGTCTCTCATCTTAACCCTTCAAAGATGAGTAAAATAGGGAACTATGTGTTTCTTTCATAATCATTCCCTAATTTTGGTATAAGTACCCAATTTTAAGATGTAAGAATCCATATTTTAAGTCGAAATCCTTATCCTCTCTAGGATTTCTTCTATTTTGGCCCAACTTTTACTGTAATTTCCCTCCTGATATTGCATTCTCTTGACTTAATTCATTAAGTCATCATGACTATGGGTCAAAATAGTTATAAGCCCTTTTTCAAGGACTTAAAATTGAACAGGTTTGTCTCATTTTAGTCTTAGGATTCACTCCTAAGATGAACTTATGTAACTTTCATTGCATATTCTTGACACACTTTATCAATCTAAAGAGAAAATTTTATTTAAGTACAGTCAAAACTTAACTAAGAATAGAATTTTCCATTTCTATTCTTTCTCATTAAGCATGATCAAAACTTAATCAAGAGTTAATTTATATATTGATTCATGTTTATTGGTTATATTTTTACAAAGTCTACTAGCATACACACCAAGGAATAAAATTTATGACAACTACCTCTCAGTCTCTTCACCACTCTATGTTGGACCTACTCCTCCTATCTGGGAGGCTACCTATGAAGTTGTTGGAGGAGCTATCTGAGAAGTTATTTGGGAAGCTACCTGAGCTCTGCTCTATGAAATTGCTCAACTTGCTCGTGTTGTCCTTCCATGCCTATGCTGTGCTCTAACAGCTGGTTGTGAGGGAATGATCATACCATGGCTCACTAATGCATCAAAACATAAGACCAAGAATGTAATCATGTATTCTTCCCTTGCTCGTGGTAGTTGTGCATTCTCTGCTTGTATGGCTATCGCTACTGTTGTTCTCCAGTTATCTCTTTGAGCTATCTCAAGATGAAGCCTATCTCTCTCTGCTATAACGACATATTTCTCAACCTCGAGCCTCAACTTCTCTTGTGCCCACAAGCCTTCTTGCTCCAAATTTTGTGATTCCAATTGTTGGACTTGCTTCCTCAAAGACTTTACCTCATGCATTCCATCCATCATCAAATACCAATCATCATCTCCTTGATAGTTTGATGGACCTACTTCCATTTCTACTCGATGATGTACATGTCATCTAGGAATTTCTTCTTCACTATCAACAACCTCTACTGTATCCTCAGCTACTTCATCAGTTTCTTCCATATCTATGTCTTCCTCTATATCCTCCTCTTTTTTCCATCCTTGAGTGGCCCACCATCTATCGTACTCTAGGGTTGTACCCACATCATCATCATTTGGAACCCATATATCCTCATCTGGTTCTATGGACAATGGTTCCATCCGTGGTAGTACTGTTATATTCCTCCTATTCCTTGTATAGATCATAGGTTGATCTAATATTATTTGTCTAATACCAAACTATTGCAATACTTGAGTATATTGAAAATACTCATAAAGTATGCTCTATCATCCAATCAACCACCTTGCTCATCGCACATGAGCTAGTTGTATTATATCCTCCACCCACATTGGGCCTTTCCTCCATGGATGCTAGATCACATCTTGAGGTCTCAAATTTGTACATATAGAATGATACCACTCTCTATTACCTTCTTGTGGTCTGTTAACCTTCATCTATTTCCCCCTTTGCCATCTTAATGCATAAGGCATCTTTGGCCCCACCAAATTGTGTGCATCATAAGGCAATCCTTGGGGTCTTTCCACAACCAAATGTTCCTAGGCCCATACTTGTAGTAAGAGACTACAACTCATTCATGTTTGCCTTGTCATTCAAACCTCGAATAACTCTCTATAAATCTGAGACAATAAGGTTGGTGCCCATGCAAACATGATAGAATTATCCACTAGATCCTGCACCACTCCTAACAGGTTCCAAGGAAATCATGCACCAGATGAATTAGGTAAAATAATACCTGTTATAAGCACCATAACTAAAGCCTATCTATGTGTTAATTTTCCCAACACATAATGCATCTCATACATTATACTACCCTTCTCAATGTTCACATATCTCCACTCAGATCCAAACACTCTTTCCAATAATCATCCCTTCTCTGCTTCCTTAGCAATGATTATTGTACATCCCTCTATTGGTAATCGATATATTTGATATACATCTTCTAGAGTGATGGTTATCTCTCCAGTGGGTAACTAGAATGTCCCCCTATCAAGATCCCATATTTCAATCAAAGTCGATAGATAACATCTATCCACATGCACAATCTAGATGTGCAACTCCTTCCAATCCTATTGCTCTCAACCATTGCCAATCATCATTATTAAGCATATCCCTCACATTCTAAAATATTTCTCTAAATGTATGATGTGGTCTTACAATATTTAATGGATTTATTTCCTCTGCATTGCCTCCTTGACTAGATCCAACACCACCAGAAGCCATATTCTCTTCTCAAAGTGTATGCACTAGTAGGTCAGCGAGCAGTAGCAATAGAATCATGAAGCACACTATAGGGTTTGCTCCAAATACACTCAAAATTAGTAATGATAGCCCTAAAATAAGTATAACTACATTATACTTCATGGCAATTGATAGGTATTTCTTTCCTCCTTCAAAGTTGGATAAAAATAAAATCCAAGCTCTCATCTCAACCTTTGAAGTTATAGAGGTAATGATTTGAATTACTCCTTCGATCATTGCCAAGTGTCTAAACAATCAATGGTTTACGACACATCGATCATGTTCAACCGTCTAGATGATCACATCTCAATCATCTCAAGACTCTACATTCATCCTCCATGGATCACGTCTTGATCATCTTGGGCCACCTTATTCTTCTTAAGTCACCCATCGTCATTCTCATATTAATTAATTAAGGACACATCATTTCTCTAAGCCACCCTAGCTATAATGTTTCCATAGTGAATGAGATCCTATTACGTGTGTCCCATTTTTATAGCTTTAATTTTGATCATTATCATTCTATCGATAATGATCTAGATCACACTTGTCTATCTATAAGGTGTCATGCTACATTAGCAATCATTCACTAATGACTCAGATTACACACCGTTGAGTTTAGTTATTTATAGTTAGTCCTTTATTATTCTGGACTAACTTATTTTATCATTGGTGTTCATTTTGACACCCATTTCTCATGTGTGGATATTAATACCACATGCACCATGTAGTGGAACTATCCCATATTTAAATAGTGTATAACGCACTATTAAACTTGACCACCACCTAGGTGGTCGAGTGGTAGACTATTCTGGGGTGTAGATATTGATTTGGGAAGCTTCAAGCTATTTGGTGATGTTGGTGTTACTTGGGGAGATTGGTGATGATTCAAGTGGTAGAGACATATGTTGGTTTTCCAATGGTTCCATCCTTGCATTCTTTCACCATTGTTGAGATGTTCAACTCCTTCCTCTGGCCAATGGCCATATTTGTATTCAAAGACTATTTAGTCTCTCCAATCCAATAATATAAAATATTCTTTTGTTTAATCACCTAATCATATTCCCATTCTTGCCTCTTCGCAAGATACTATCACTATTGTGTATCCAAATGGATTTATTTTCTTTCTCCCCATAACATATAACATCAACATCTTTACCCCTTTATGAAATGTTTCATTTCTAGTTGAGCCTATAGCCATTCAACCTAGAATTTTAATAACTAACACATTGTTAATAATGGTTTAACAACCATAGCTCAAATTGAGAAATCAATAGATTTGAACCAACCTATGGTTCTTCTTGCCCATATCTTTTGCTAACCTTAGGTGCCATTTAACCTGGTGACAACCAATAAGGAAATGTTAGGTTATAGTTCCACCTAGAACTGAACTACTAACTCAAGCCATAATACAAAGTTCTTTCATGCTAAAAACATCAAAAATCTAATTAGGGTAATATTCCAAGTTTATGATGTATCATTAATACCAAATCCCATACTAAGGTATCATAACATTCATTCACACTTGGAATTAACTCCCACTAGATCTTAGCAATAGGGCATTCTAGGTCATCCCAGATTTAACTTATACCTTAAGCAAGCCTTCGTTGGAGACATCCAAATCCCTTTAGCACACATAAGAAGCTCTATACCCTCGTACCTAGAGCTTTGATACCAAATGTAATGACCCAAAATCTAGTTACATTAAAACACATAGAAATAAAAAAAAAAAAATAAAAATATTTTTTTTACTAAGGAGAGGGATTCACAAACCCCTAACCGATCCTTAATTGACCTATTGTTTAAATCCCCTAAGTTTATTGAAGAGCTACACCTCACCAAATACCCTCACACAAATCCATATGTGTAGGCGTATTATGTGTTACCGCAAATAAGTTTATCCCTCCCATCACTCTTGATGAGCTAAACTTATCACCTTCAATCCATCAAAGGTATACGTCCATCTCCATACCATACACAAATCAGTCTGTGTAAGTATGCTATGCGTACTACGAGTTAAGCTATCCCTCTCATCTACACGATGAGCTATCTTAACTCAGATGTAGTCTTTCCACAACTTAGTTCCAATATCCCTAAGGGGGTCTCAATTCCCTTAGGTCACCTATGTTCACCCTAAGGGGTCTTAATTCCCTTAGGTCACCACTAAGTTCACCCTAGAACTTCATACTTAGGTTTGTGTTGTTTTTAGCAAGAAAGCAAGAACATATACTAAATCTAACAAAAACATAATTCAAAAAGCATACATAAGATACTAGAAAGAATCCACATTTAAAGAAGGTAAATGTTAATAGAAAGGAATTTAAATGCAAAACATAAGTAATTTAAAGTACATCTTCCAACCATTAAGCAATTATTACAATTTAGCAAGTATGATAAATCCTTCATACTCATAAGTCATAAATATAAATTAGAAATATACATTTCATTCATTACCTCAACCAATGTCAAGGTCATTGTTTTGGTTCCAAGTGTATCTCTTGATCCTCCCATCTCTCCATCACTCATTTGATGGTAATAAGGGATCAAGACAACTTATGCATCTAAATGCATCTACCAAATGACTTCAAGCAAGTGCATATATAATTGAAATGCCAAATTGCAACTATACAAAGCTACTCAATGCATTCAGTCGATACCAGAAGGTATCCCATAATTTCACTCTTATTCTCATCAATAGAAAAGAGAATCATTTCATCAATTATAGAGTAATTCACAACTCCTCCTTTAGTCAATCAAAGGTTTATGCTTCCATCATGCAAAGTCTTTTCCTTAATCTACTAAGGTTCCATACCCTTAATAAATCAAATCCATTCCTTCAATTAACTAAGGTCCCATACCCTTAATCAATCAAATTCCATCTATTTAATTATTCCATCCATTCAATAAACTAAGGTCCCATACCCTTAATTAATAAAATACATTCCTTCAATTAACTAAGGTCCCATACCCTTAATCAATCAAATTCATCTATTCCATTATTCCATCCATTCAATCAACTAAGGTCCCATACCCTTAATTAATCAAATCAATTTATTCAATTAACTAAGGTCCCATATCCTTAATCAATTAAATTCCATCTATTCAATTAACTAAGGTCCCATATCCTTAATTAATCATATACCTTATAACATTCCATTCATTCAAAATATTCATATGCATTCAATAATACAATTATCAAATACTTCATTAAAATTTAATCTATGTTTACCTTTCTAAACCATCCCCTAATTTAGTATAAACCTCTTTATTTCAAGCTTCACATGTTAAAGGTTTATCTAAAAAGTATGATTAACCCGATTTATAAATCGATTCAAATCAATATTAAACTACTACAGAAAACATTAGGTTTATCTAAAAGGTATTATTAACCAGATTTATTAACCGATCCAAATCAATATCAAACTACTATAGACAACATTAGGTTTATTAAAAAGATATGATTAACCAGATTTATTAGTTGTGATGAGGCTTGGAAATGCCTCTATCATGATATGTTTTGAACCATTGAAACTGCCTAAAAAATCTATGAAATGTCTCTTATGTTGACTAAGTTGATTTAATATGCTATATATCAGATATTTGCATGATTGTTGTGTTTAGAGATATTATGCCTTATTTTTATAGTTTTAGTATAGTTTTGTGTTAATTTAGCATAATCCTGTTAAATGATGAGCATGAATGGATAATAAACAACATTTTTATATCTTTTTATATAATTTTTTATGCAATGTTTAATCTAAATCTGCAAGATATTGCCAAAGAACTGTAATTGTGCAATAAAAAGCAGGATTTCAATATAAATTCCAGCCAGTTGCCAATAAATGGTAAGGCATGGAATTTATCAATGGAGGTAGAATAAGTTCATTGGAACCACATTTTGGGAGTTATAATTGAATAACTTCATGAAAACAACAGCTAAAATAGGCATTTTGAAAGCATTCTGAAGTCAAGGAACACCTACAATAGTTATATTCCGAAGATCTTCAGAATATCAACATAAAACACTCTAGTTTGACTTTTACGGTTTTTGAACAGTTGGAAAAGAACTTTTTTGGTTGAGGAGAGATAGGAAAATATCTCACAGTTGTATCCTTCCTCCCTTGCCAACCATAAGATCCCATTCAAGGAAAATATCAATTGCTGCAACTACTTTCCTGAATTATCTACAAGATAACTGCAACATAATAGGCAAATATGTTGGAAGATAAGAATGGCATATTTTTATGCACGTAAATAGGCTTTAATTAATTATAAAAAAGGTAGCTCCCATGTTGGTAGAGCTACGTACATAGGGTTTTTAATAGAAGAAATTATATAGCAGTTTAATTTCATATCTGTAATCTGCAATAGCAGATTTGTAAATGTTGATTTTGGAATAAAAGTGCAGTTCTTTTATATTTTTTGTGTCATATGAGTGTGTCTAAAGTTTAGTAAGTAAAAGGAGTTTCACACCTTCTTCTGGAGAAAGAAGTTGGCCACTTCCAGGCCTAGGAGAAGGACTAACTAGACATGTTTTCCTCTAATTCTTGTTGCAACAGAGTTAGTTGATTATTTGTCTATTTTATTTTTATTGCAGACTAACATTTCTTGTTTAGCATAAACCTGCAATTTCTTTTAGAATTTGATCTTTTGATTACTGTTTTTATTTTCAGCAGATTATAAGTTTTACTTTTGCATGTTTCCATTTCAAGCATTTAATTTGCATTTCCTGTATTCTTTTCCTTTTGTTGTCAACCCCTATTCAGAAGATTGACAACCTTCTAAAATAGAAGTATTGACAGATTCAGCAATTTCATTCTTGCAACAGATAATTAGATTTCATTTTCTATAGACTTAATTAGATTTCCATTTCTACCATTAGATTAATTTGTTTTATGCAGTCCAAAAGTAAAGGTGACCTGAAAATCCCCACATAATCTGTTCTGCCAATAAAACCTGCTGCTCCTAAATGAACTAAAACTGCAACCCTGCTTAAAGTCTTCTCTCGTAAATTGCCTTGGACACCACCTCGTATTGATAGATCATTGAGATCAAATGATGTGATTAACGACACGCATCATTTTGGCACCGTTGTCGGGGACACGGTGTTGTTAGAAGGTGAAAAGCAGTCCAATAATTGTTAAATATGCTAAGTTGTGAACTTTAGAGTAAAATATGAATGTAATGACTGGTATAAGTAATTGTTGTTGGTAAATTGCATTTCAGTCCATTTAGAAAATAAGCAGAAACCACAGGAAGAAAAATTTCACAAGAGGTTGAAACTATGTCAAAGTTGTCTAAATTTTTTATTTTCAAAAATGTTGGAATTTTCAAAGAATCACAATCATCCACTTCAAACACTGCAAGACCCCTTGATAAATCATTACAATATGGAAAAATCAGTAGTTCAACACCACTTTCTCTTGACAAATCCATACAATCAGGAAAATTTGATAAGATTTATAATTGTTTTTGGGAACCTATAATGGAAGGCTCACAAGAGAATCCAGGGAGAGCCAGTAATGTGCTCCATCCTAGTGCAACTAGTGCACCTGCCAAAACTTTTCAAAATCCCATTCAATTAGATCCTAATCAAAATGCTCCCATGAAGGCCATTTCACCTTTAGTGTTACCAACTTTCAAGGGAGTTACATCTGAAGACCCTGATATGTTTTTATTTGAGTTTAAAATTGTATGTCAAGCTCATGATTACACTAATGACAATCAAAATCTCAAACTATTTCCTTCCACTCTTAAATGATTAGCTCTACGATGGTTTATTACCTTAGAATATGATTCAATTAGAACTTGGGATGATATGGAAAACATATTCTTGGAGAGATACCAAGAATATTGTCAAGTAAAGAATCAAAATGATGAATTTCTTACAATGAAACAAGAGGAAAATGAAATCTTAGAAGACTATCTAGACAGATTTTCTTTTGTTCATAAGAGATGTGGAAGTTTTGAACCTGAAATTTGCAAAGTCATATTCTTAAGAGGACTGCAAGATGAATCTAGGGATGCATTGGATATCTTGGGAAGAGGATATGTAAATGCACTTGAATTTTAGGAAATCCTTAAACTCTGTAAAAATTACTCTCATTCAGGGCATAGAAAACATAGAATTGGTAATGATAAACATGATTTTAAAGAATGCATGAAAGAGGTTGATATTTTAGTACATCTTGATAAAATATTAGATGAAAAGAATGAATCTGTTGAACCTTTAGTCATCTATTGTTCAAAATGTAGTGAGAAGCAACACTCTGTTCATGACTGTCCTTTGAAAAAAACATTTATACTTGCTACATGTAGCATTTTTCAATTAGGACACCCCACAGATCAATGTAGTTTATTGCCAGAACTTAAAAGTGTCTTTGAAAAATAGTCTCAACCTATGAAAAAAATCAATTTTGTAGGACAAGGACAAGGGAATAATTTTCATAAATTTCCATATCATAATGCTTCTCAATTTCCTGCACATTGGGGAAATAATCCTTGGTATATGCCATGGTCTACTTCAGGTCCACTTCAACAATGTTGGAGTCAACCACCATGGGCATATTCCCAACAATGGTCTCAACATGGTTGGGTGCAACAACAATGGAATCAACAACATCCACAAAAACTGTACAATGGGCAACAACATTATCAAAAACAAAAATCAAACTTGTTGCCTACTCATACCTATAATTTCTCTCATGGACAACAACAACAAAAAGTAAAACAACCTCTGTTTTCAGCTCAACCTATGGTCATTCCAAATCATGTTAAACAGGTAACCCCTGTCTCTATGGCTGAATCAGAAAATACAGCCATAATAAATGTTAGTGACTGTGATAAAACTTAGTTTTGTTCAGGTAAACCACTGCTTGAACCTATTCCACTTATCAGTGTAGAAAGGGGAGTTAAAAATAATGAACATGAAAACAAATCTGCACTGAAATATCAAAAAGAAAAAGAAAAGCTCTCTCAAAAGGATTTAATGGAGAAAACATCATATCTTGAACAATTTGAAATATCAAAACTAACATCTTTGAAATCAGATTTGACAAAGGAATTGGAATATTTAACTATTACAATCCCTTTACTTCAAGCTATTAAATATGTACCAATCATTAATAATATTGTTTAGGAAATATGTTTTAGGAAACCAAGAAAAAAGAAGAAAGTATATCCTGAAACCATACAAAAAGGTGGAAAATTAGTTGACTTGCTTGCAGGAAAACTTACTCCACCTAGGTATGATTGTCTAGGAAGCCCAGGGTTTCTTAGAACACATAAGGAAAATGAAAAGAATACTTCAATTTTGGCCTCCATTGTTGTAAAGAAAAATGTAGAAGAGTTGGATTCCTCCAAAAATTATGTTTTTGCTGAAAATGTTCAAAATTCAGATTTTAAAAATGAACCAATTACTGTTCAACAATTACTATGGACTGATGAAAAACATAATTCTGAAAATTTATCACCCATTCCAGTACAAAACAGTTTTCTTCATTTACCACATGGATGTCATCATTTTTTCTCATCTTTTCATTATCATTTATCAAAGTTAATTCTTTCAAGAATTGTTTTTGGTAAACATACACAGATTTTCCATTCTTTTCTACCACACCATTGCTCTCTTAATTCATTGATGCATCATTTTCCAAGAATCAGTTCAATACATCTTGGTATGACAAAAACTGGAATGTAGCCAAAACAACCTTTGAACATCAATAGTTGGTTGACTAATCACCAAGAAGCAAAATTGTTTGATACATTGATACTACAACCTAATGCTTTACTAACACTTTATGCATCTTTAGAAGTTGGCATTGAGTTGTTGCAGGTACAAAAAAGATAGATTTTGTAGTTGAATGCATTTGATGAACTTTGGTTGGAAGCACTTCACCAAACAGAGTTCATTCAACAACAATGGAGAATGTGGCATGATGATCACATTAAGAGCAACAAGGATGAACCAGAGGAGTTTGAAAATGAAGTTGTTCAACTTTCTTAGTTGATGATTCAAGAAGGACATTAGTGGTGAATGGACATATTTTACAGTTGTACCATAAACCACTAACAAAGGTGGAATTTGCTCAATATTTCACACAGTCCCATTTGCATATGATAGAAGAGGATTCCTCTTCTAACAAATATTCCAATTGATCATATCTTTGAATCTTGAAAAAACAAAAGAAAAAAAGAGAGAGAAAAAAAAGAATTAAAAAAAACACAGAAAAAAGGGGGAATAAATCATGATTGTGAATTCCTTCATGGGCATGATTTTGAGGAAATCATGAATTCTTTCATTGGCACAATCAAGATCAAGAAAAAGAAAAAAAGAGAGGTAAAAAAAAAAAAAGAGAGGAAAAGAAAAAAAGAGAGAAAAATGAATAATTCAGCAATGAAAACCTCTATGAGGCGCTACTGAGTTGGTATGCATGAAAACTAGTTTTTCGGCATGCATAGCCTTGGAGACACTTTGTATCACCATTGTAAAAATCCACCAACTGCACTTATTTTGAAATGTTTTAGCAAATATCAACAGAACATCATCAAAAGCATCCATCACTCAAAACATGCAAATAACTTGTTTAAAACAGGTATATATTTCTTACACTTCTATCATTGTAAATATTTAGTATAGTGTATAAATATTGACCATTAACATTAAGATATCCATAGAGTTTGGCACAATCAAAACATACAAATCTGCTTGGAAAAAAAATTCTGGTTTTTGTTTAATTTTTAGAACAGAAGTATTTTCAAGGATGATCTGATCTTCAGAATAGGGTATCTTCAGAATGACAGTGTATGTATATCTTGAAATGGCAGTTTTATTTCATCTTTAGAATAATAAGCTATCTTCAAAAATAACAGTGTTTGTATTAGAAGATATCAGGAAATAAAATGGAGTCCTCACCACCATGGACTCATTAAACTCATCTACAAGCATCATTTTAGGGGGAATGTTGCAAGTTTTAATAGATTTTTCTCCATGTGGAATGAAGTAGTTTATGCAGAAGAAGAGGAGAATGAGAATGTTGTCATGGAGGAGGAGGCACCTCAAGAAGGAGAAACAGAAACTCCTTCCCCTGAACCTTCTTCATAAACTGCCCAAAAACAAAGAAAAGGGGGTCTAGAACAAGCCCTAAAGTAGAAAAACAAAAGAAGGTTAGATTTTCTGAAAATATTACTGTGTTAGGTCAAGAAATTCCATCCTCTAGAAAACAGGGCATAGGAAAGCAGTCTCCAGTAAAATTTTGGAGGTCACCAAGACTCTGTCAAGACATCATAATAGAAAATCTAGTTGAAGAGGAGATAAGAGAAGTAGAAATTGCTCCTATGCCACCCTTAAGAAGAAGCCCTAGGAATATGTAGAAATAGACTATAGCCACAAAAGAAAAGAATTCTAAAATTATGGAGGAACAAGAGGATGTTGTATTTCTTGATTCATCAGATGCAAATATAGAGGATTCACCAGATGAGGTTGAAGAAACAAATACAGGAATGCTTGAATCTCAATTTGAAGATAGTCTACCTACTTACTCCTCTGATTTTGAAATAGAGGAAGAGGAAGAAGAAGAAATATCATAATCATTAAGAGCTTCTAGGAGTGTTATTAGGACAAAAATGACAATGATTGAGGAGAGGGACGCAGTTATTCAAAAATGGGATAGACAGATTTTTGAATTATAGCAAGAAGTAGAAAGGTTGAAAAATAGGGTAGCACAATTAGAATCACAGCATGAAGAATCCAGTGAAGGAGGTGATGTTGCCCAAGTCTTGCTTGAGTTATCCATGTAGTATGACCTAGCACAACCTCTTATTCAAGTAGAAGCAAATGAACCTTTTGTGGAGAATGTAGAAAACATAGAAATGGTTACTGACCAGACCCATCAGGAGGATATTATTCCAGAAATAGATGAACAACAAAATTCTTAGCAACATCCAAGGATAATTGAATTCAGAGATCAAAATCCACAACAAACATTGGCAGATTTGGGGTATTCTAAAGCTATCGTTTCTCATTCTGAAGCAATACCTTCTCATTTCGGAGATGCTTCAGAACATGCCAGAAATAACCATGAAGAGCTACAACAACAATCTACCATGAAGGCCTCAATTCATTTGGACATGAACAATCAAGTAAGTGATTCTCTGCATCAAATTTTTGTGCCTAATTTTTCGTTTGTCAAACCACAAATAGAAATAGAGGATAAAGGAATACATGTAGAATTATTGCCTAAGTTTTAACCAGTAGTCAAACCCCAAAAACATTATTACTTTAGAAAAGTATAATGAAGACATGGCTCAGTGGATGTTGAAATATATGAAAAAACTGGCAAGAAAATAGTTGGAAGAGAAAAATGCAGAAGTCATTAAATTTTAGGAACATATAACATACCTCTTCCAGGCTGCAAAATATTTGGTGCAATTCAGAAGACCAGTTAGATTTTACAGTCTAGTCTTAAAATAAAAATATCTTCGTTGGCAGATCATGAGAACTAATTCAAACCTGCTTTATAAACTTGATATTGCTGAGGAATTTCTGGAAGCTTACCTGGGGAGCCCAGAAGAATAGAAAAATTTGTTATGTGAATTATTTTTTCATAATTTCTTCCTTCTAGATGATGTCAAATTTCATCTTCACATTTTCACAGGAGAAGTTCAAATCAGAGCTTTTATGTCCACCATGCAAAATCAGGTCTATTGGAGTCAGAAAAAGAAGAGGAACAAGGAGCTGGAAGTAGAAATTGAATTGTTTTTAAGAGTTATCCAGCCAAATCATAAGGTCATTACCAATCAAAATTTTGTCATGATGAACATGGTAGATATTAAGATAACATATCTGAGAAATCTTAGGTATTGTTTGATCAATTTTCAAATTTTTTGTGCAAATGATTTTGCACCAGCCCTAGCATCTTATAAGGAAAGATGGGCAGAATTATTTATGACTTTGCAAAAAAGAGAGCCTATCTCCCCTACCAATTTAGAATGGTCCAAAAGAAGAGCAGAGGCAGTAATGAAAATTATCCTCACTATAAAGGACCAATGGATAGGTCTAATATTTAGGCCTCCCACCATCATTTCTCATGTTCCTTATTATTTTGACACTGATCCACAACCAGATGACCAGTTTCAGGAGTGGGTTTGGAACCTCCAAGAATGCAGGGGATATTATATAGGTGATGATTTGTTTTATGAAAACTGGAATGTGAATATGGACATGTGTGAGGCAGTAGCCCAACAAAATGCATGAGGACATGCATTGATTTAAGTTGGGGGGAAAATGATGAGGCTTGGAAATGCCTCTATCATGATATGTTTTGAACCATTGAAACTACGTAAAAACTCTATGAAATGTCTCTTATGTTGATTAAGTTGATTTAATATGCTATATATCAGATATTTGCATGATTGTTGTGTTTAGAGATATTATACCTTATTTTTACAGTTTTTGTATAGTTTTGTGTTAATTTAGCATAATATGTTAAATGAGGAGCATGCATGGATAATCAGCAACATTTTATATCTTTTTATATAAGTTTTTATGCAATGTTTAATCTAAATCTGCAAGATATTTTCAAAGAACTATAATTGTGCAGTAAAAAGCAGGATTTCAATATAAATTCTAGCCAGTTGCCAATAAATGGCAAGGCATGGAATTTATCAATGGAGGCAGAAGAAGTTAATTGGAACCACCTTATGGGAGTTATAATTGAAGACCTTCTTGAAACCAGCAGCTAAAACAGGCATTTTGAAAGCATTCTGAAGTCAAGGAACACCTACAACAATTATATTTCGAAGATCTTCGAAATATCAGTAGAAAACACTCTAGTTTGATTTTTGCGATTTCTCAACATTTGGAAAAGCACTTTTTGGGTTGACAAGAGATAGGAAAATATCTCACAACTGTCTCATTCCTCCCTTGCTAAACATAAGATCCTGTTCAAGGAAAAGATCAATTGCTGCAACTACTTTCCTGAATTATCTACAAGATAACTGCAGCATAATAGGAAAATCTATTGGAAGATAAGAATGGCATATTTTTATGCACGTAAATAGGCTTTAATTAATTATAAAAAAGGTAGCTCTCATGTTGGTAGAGCTACGTACAAAGGGTTTTTAATAGAAGAAATTATATAGCAGTTTAATTTCAGATCTGTAATCTATGGCAACAGATTTGTAAATGATGATTTTAGAATAAAAGTGCAGTTCTTTTATATTGTCTATGTCATATGAGTGTGTGTGAATTTTAGTAAGTAAACGGAGTTTCACACCTTCTTCTGGAGAAAGAAGCTGGCCACTTCCAGACTTAGGAGAAGGACTAACTAGACAGGTTTTCCTCTAATTCTTGTTGCAACAGAGTTAGTTGATTATTTGTCTATTTTATTTTTATTGCAGACTAACATTTCTTGTTTAACATAAACCTATAATTTATTTCAAAAATTGATCTTTTGAATGTTGTTTTTATTTTTAGCAGATTATAAGTTTCACTTTTGCATGTTTCCATTTCAAGCATTTAATTTGCATTTCCTATATTATTTTAATTTTGTTGTCAACCCCTGTTCAGAAGATTGACAACCTTAAGAAACAGAAGTATTGATAGATTCATCAATTTAATTCTTGCAACGAATAATTAGATTTCATTTTCTGCAGACTTAATTAGATTTCCATTTTTTCCATTAGATTAATTTGTTTTATGCAATCCAGAAGTAAAGGTGACCTGCAAATCCCCACATAATATATTCTGCCAATAAAATTTGTTGCTCCTAAATGAACTAAAACTGCAACCCTGCTTAAAGTCTTCTCTCGTAAATTGCCCTGGACACCATCCTGGATTGATAGATCATTGAGATCAAATGATGTGATTAACGACATGCATCAAGTCAATCCAAATTGAGATCAAACTACTAAAAACAACACTCAAACTAGTTCAAATATCATTGACAGTCAACCTACCCAGTCAACAATATCTGTCAACACCCTAGTCTCTACAACTAGGTAGCTAGCTCTCTCAGCTAGCCTCAACCACCATGGTCGTATAACTAGGGAAGTCATTTCCCATTTGTATGTCCATACATGCTCCCACAAAAAGTGGTGTGAATATTATCTATCAACACCTGATAGTAACACATCCTGAAACAATACATAATCCAAGGGGTCTGCCATGTGTCAAATCAAGTTATGTGTGGTCCAATGATGAGTTGGAGAATTTGGTCGTGACTTAGCCATTGGATATAAACCTTTTAATGCCAATTGCATATTATAATGCTTTTTTCATCCCACATCAAGCATGTGGGATAAAATCTTATAACCTTCAACCAAATCCATACTACCTGAGCTTGAAAACATGTGGGAAAAAATCTTATAACCTTCAACCAAATCCATGCTGCCCGAGCTTGCCAGACGCAAGACCAACATCATGGTGGCTTAGGATGGACCATGTGGATCTTCTATTTTTGCCTCAAATCACCTAGCAAGTAATTTAAACCAACTAAATTCCTAATCTATGATATTACAAGGTGGATTATGACGTTTGAGGTCACAATACACAACATAGTTAGTTGTAAATAGTACAGAGTTTGCAGCGAGTTCCATCACAAATCAGATAAAATTGTGCAAATTTAATAAGGTACCAAATTATACAAAAGTCATCTATCCATCGAATAACATTCTAAGGCATGGTCAGAACATCGTATCAAAGATTTTGTATCATGCATAAAATCATTTCCATGACATCTTCAAAATACTTTAAGTTGTACGTAGAAGGGTTATACTAACGAAGGGACATAACTTATTATCCCTAAGCCTTTGAATGGATGAGGAGTTAAATTTTAATGAGAAAAAATGTCATAGTATTGGATAAATCGATATCTCATAGAAATAAATTCATAAAGGATTTAACAGAGATACAAAATCCTACGCACTCATTCTTAGCTCTATTACTTTAATAAGTCCTACTAAAATCATTAAGGGTCCAAGAAAAATAAATCAGGTGTCTGAATAATAACAAGTTTCTATCATCATTATAAAACATGTATTTCGAATGAGACATCATGATTTCACAATAAATCAACAAAGCATATAAAAGTTCTCTAACCTCAACTCCTATGAATTCCCAAGTGGCTAAACTTTCTACACTTCGCTTGCCTCTTATGGAAATCAAATTTACCTGTCCAAAGTTACTTTCCATTAAGAATCCTACAATACTCACTCTTAAACCCCGATGCGCAGCTTACCCCTTTCTAAAATTCAAAGTATTTTTTTTAATATTTTCTCCCCTTTCACAAGTCAAATAGTGGCATAGTATAAAATTATGAAAGGATACCTTTCCAAAACATACCCATGTGAAATATTTTTATTTTACTAATAAAAATATGCCTACGTTGACAAGCCCATGTGAAGTAGCTATTATTTTATTAATTTGGAAGAAACCTTGTCAATTTGTCTCCCAATCCTAATTTTACCTTTTAACTAAATTTAAAAGGCCTACTATTTAAATAGTAAAATACCTTTATTAAATTAATTAAATATTACCACCAACAAATATGCCAATCCTCCTCCCTCCATTTGGAGTGGGGTCAATTTGATAAATTAATATTTTATTCAAATGATGGAGATGTTATTTTTGGTCCAATCCTACTTGGACATCTAATTATATTTAATTAGGTTAATTAATTATAATTAATTATTTGAATTACCCTAATTTAATCCTTCATGAGGGAAATTAATCTCTTTTCCAAAATTATTATTTGACTTCCCAAATTATCATAGAATTCCTTTTCACCTTTATAAAACATTATAAAACTAGATTAGGCCCTAATTCGCCATGTGAAAGGGTACTTCCAAGTCGGGTCATGACAATTACACAGCCAATTTAAGATAAGAGATCTCTACTTCTAAGTGACAGACTTCAATAGTATTAACGTTTCCAAATAAATCATGTAATTTTAGCCAAACCTTGATAAGTTCACTTTTCTCTTTAATATGGAAAAGCAACTTTAATTCAATAAGCAAGGAAAACAGGCCAAGATCCTCTTCTTCTCCTTGATAGTAGGTTTCTTCATCAAGGGTTGTCACTTTATATTCTTGAGAGATGCACCATAGTTTCTTATTTTGTAATAGATCGATCGATTGTGTTGATCAAATATAATAATTTCACCCATTGAGGTGAGTAACTAGTGCTTTATGAGCCATCTTACACAATTCAACCTCTAACACTATAATAGGTTTATGAAATCATGGCATCAATGTGCAAATCTTGAAAAATATGCCAACTGAAAAAAGGGTTCAAAGTATTTTTACATGCCTCTAAAATATTTTTTCTAATGGACCCCCAATAATGAAAAATTAAAATACCAAACCAATTGCTTTTTACCTTTTGATGATCCATGATTTTTTGATTTCTTCCACTTATTTGTTGCCACTTTGGCTCCTCTTGTTCTATGTAGTTTCAGCACTTGTTTCACTTTGATTGATTTGATAGGATTAAATATAAAAAAAATATCTTGATCAATAACCACATCTACTACCACCTTAGCCAACAAAATAAGAATTTCACACACAAGATAGTTAAAGGGGTAAGGTTTGAACATCCAACCTCTACTAAGCGAATGACTTGAGCTAGGTGATCTAACTAACTATTGACACACTAACACTATGAGAAAAATGACATATTTTCCCCTTAAGGCACCATAAATAATCATAGTATAATCCTTAGATTAGATTCATAATACTTAAATGATTAAATAAGGAGTGGGGAGGGGTATTTATACCAATACCAAGTCCTCAAATACATAAATAAACTTAACCTTAAGCCGACATAATAAGAAAGGCTTTAAAGTAAATCACAAGTTTATAAAGGCAGGTTTAACATTAATAAGGTTAACCACATCATATAAATAATACAATAAATTCAATACATCATATAATTAATTCCTTTGCATGAGACTAAATTTGTGAAGTACCACCATAATTCCTTATTGTCACTTGAAAATTAACTAGGAGAGAAAAGAGTCTTTTGAGATTCCAAAAACATAAGAATCATATGAGCCATGAGGTTAAACATTTAAAAAGAATGGAAGAGATTAGCAAGGACAATATTTATGTATTTGGCATCATCTTTCTTTTTGCCTCTAGAAGATACAATATTTACTCTCAAAACCTTAAAACTCACAATATAGTCCTCAATGTTATCAAACTAAGTCATTTTAAAAGAGAAAAGCTTTGATACCATGTCAAAATTTACAATATTTTTTAGAAATTAATAAAAGCAATTATATAGAAAGAAAAAATGATGAGAGAAAGGAAAAGAGACGAAGATATTAGAAACACTCATAGGCACCATAAAATAATTTGTAGATTGGATTCACAACACTCCAATGATCAAATGAGGAGTGGTGGGAGATATTTATACTAATACTAAATCCCCAAATACATAAATAAACTTAACCTTAAATAGATATAATAAGAAAGGATTTAAGTCTAATTACAAGTTTATAAAAGTGGGTTTAACCATAACAAGCTTAATTACAATGTACAAGGTTTACATAATAAAATACTACAATAAATTCAATATATTGTTTAATGAATGCCTTTAGGTCTATCCAATATTACATTATACAATGACATCTTTGGCCATGAATCATATTATAATTTCAACATGAAGGAGCTACATGAGGTAATTTTCTATTTCTATCCTAACAAGACATCTAGCCTTAATGTATTTCCTACAATTTTCTTTCAAAACATATGGGATTTATTAAATTTTGCTATGTTGGCTATGGTTGAAGGGGCCTAAAAATGAGTAAGTAAGATAAATGTCATCTTTTTTTCCATTGGTTCTCAAGAAAGACAAGACGAAATATTTTGATAATTTTCATCCAATAAGCCTTTGTAATATAATGTATAAGATCATTTAAAATAAGGACAACCAGGTTGAAAAACATTCTAGATTGTGTCATCTTATAGGAACAAGGTGGTTTTGTTTATTATAAATAAATTTTCAATGGTGTAATCATTGAACAATATGTCATATATTCCCTTCATTCCATGAAAAAGCTAGGTATGCTTATAAAGAGTTTTCTACATTATTCTTAAAAGTTTTGGTTTTGATCAAGATTGGTGTAAATGAGGTAGATGTTGTCATTGAACTTTAAAATATTCTATTCTGATCAACTAATCCTCTACTAGATACTTTGAGTCATCCCATGGAATATGTTAAGGTGATCCATTATCTGCTTCTCACTCTATTATTCTTGTAGAGGCATTAGGGAGAGCTTTCTCAAAGACAAAAATTAAAGGAAAAATCAAATGTATTCAAGTTGTAACAAATGGCCCCTATGAATATCATCTTCAATTTGTTGATGATAAATTTCTTTTAGTTCATCCCTCATGTAGTGAGGCTACGGATAATTTAAGTCATTATTATCCAACTAAGAGAAGGATAATAGACAATTGATTAATATTACAAAATCTAGGATATTTTTCATTAACACTACCCTAGATTTGCAATAAATTATTATGAGTATTTTAAGGTTTAAAGTTAGAAAATTTCCATCAACATATTTGTGTATTCCTTTGTCTCATAAAGGAAAGAAGAAGAAATTTTAAAATTCAATTTTGAATAGAATAAAATCTTGTTTGGTAGGTTGGAAAGGTATGTTCTTAACTATGGCTTGAAGTTTACAAATCATAAATAATACATTCAATCCATACCTATTTACATGATGTCACTTTCAAGATTGTCGATAGGTATAGCAATTGAATTTTATAAAATTCAAAGAGGTTTTCTTTGGAATGATGTAAGAAAATTTTAGGTTTTACCTTTATAAGTGGGATAGGATTTACAAAGGAATGAATATTAGAGGGGTAAGGTTGTAGAGTTGCAAACTTATGAGTTTGGTCTTAGGGATAATTCTTGGCTATATATTATTCAAAGATCTTCTCTTGATGCAATGAAATGATTCAAGAAGCAAACCCTACCCAAAGGACCGTCAATATGGAACTTCATATCAAATAGTTTACAATTAATCAAGAAATATATTTATATGGTCAAATGATGAGGGGGTTGCAAAAAAATGGTTCAATGTTTGGTTGAATCCTTATATTCTTATCTCTAATTCAAAATGATAATCATTAGCTCATGCATGTCTAGCTTGTAAAATTCCAAAAGGCAAAGATTATATAAATGTAAGCAACAACTTTAGATCATGGATTTTTATTAATAACCTAGTTGAAAAAGAGGAACTCAAACAAACAGCATATGAGCTTCAAAGGACATGTTAAGAGTTTTATTTGTATATGTTTACATAAAAGGATGAGTTGGTTTGGAGTCTACCAAAACATGGTCGATACTTGGTCAAGTTGAAATATGAGGATTTAGAGCAATCAAAATTTTCTACTCTGAATGATTTTCCTTGGAAGAATGTTTAGTTACTAGAGATCCTTCCTAGGGCCTCAAGATTCCTTTTGTTAACAGTCTAAAGCAAAATTCTTACAATAGAAAGGCTACAAAGAAGATGATATTATGGACCTTTTAGGTGTGCCTTGTGTGAGAAGGATCTAAAAGCATCTAACCATTTACTTCTTCACTGTCCCTTTGCTTACACCATCTGAAGCTATTGTTTCAAAAATATGAGAATACATTGGATAACTACATCAACATTGAAAGAGTTGATGAAATGTTGGATTAATTATTTCAAAACTAAAGCATTATGTATTCTATGGAGGATTGATCCTGACATTATTTATTGAAATTTATGGTTTAAAAGGAATAATAATAAATATCAAGATCATACTTAAGTTTGGAGTCATATTATTGCCTTTGTTGCAAAATGGTTATAGGCATGGTTCTCATCATGAAAAGTCTCAAGTGTGAAAAAGGTTCTAGCCTCTTGGTTACATGATTTGAATATACATGGAAGGTTCATCTACGATAATGGAGTTAACACAAAGGATTTGCTTCGATTTATGGTTAAATACAAATGTCTAGAATTAGGTTTAGCAAAGTTAGTTTAATTGTGATTCCAAAGGTAATCCAGGAGGTGTAGGTGAAGGTGGTATTTTTGGACATAATGAAGGTAAAATTCTCCTCATTCATAATCATATAGAATTTCAACTAACAACTATACAGAGACTATGGCACTTCTTATAGGATCGAAATTACAACTAAAAAAAGATGTAAATATATTTCAATTGAGGGGGATTATAAATTATCATTGATGCTATCAACTAAAATAGATATAGGGATTGAAAAAATAACATTATTACTGATATCACTATTGTTAGAACTAATCTCTTCAAAATGTAAACATATCTATAGAGAAAGAAATTAGGTAGTAGATAAATTAGCCAATTATGGTGTTGATATTTGTCTTGATGAAATTCAAATTTTAAGAGGAAGATTTTATCTCTTAATAAAAATGATGTCAAGGAGTTTATTGTGAACACAAAGATAAAAAACATATTTAATAAAAAAGAAAATAAAGAATATCTTTGATAAAAGGATAAACTATTTAATAGAAAAAAAAAACAGAGAATATTTTAATGAAGGACAAGCTAGGTATGATAGAAGTGGTCCCAATAAAAGCCACATGTAGCTTATTTAAAAATGTTAGAACTTGTAAAAACCCATTAAAATTCAATATTCATGGAAATTATCAGTATACATTTTATAACATCATTATTAAATTATTCATTAAAATATTTTATTAACACAATTATGATATATATATAGATATATATAAAGATTAAGCAAGGTCTAAAAGAGTGAAGGCGGGGTACTCTTTAAGAGATCTATATTTTGATTTTGAAAAGAGTGTCTACATATCAAGTTCATTTAAATAGACCATATATAAATGGAGCACATATGATTTTAACTCCACAATTTGCACTTTGTTTCCCTCTACAAAAATCAAACAAAATTCGTAGATTCAAAACACTTTGGACTAATATAGCTATATTTGAAATTATAAGGTAGCACAACTGCGCCTAATCCCCGGTACAAAGGAGTCCTGGGCTTATCAAAAGAATGAACTCTTTTCTCAAAATAAAAAAAATGTGTATGGGACTATAAATCAAAGGGGGTAAACATGAGTTGCATTAGGATACAAAAGGCCCCAGTTCCTCTCTGTCTCAGCCCCCGTCTTTTGATTTTCGTTGAAGAGCGCGAATATGAAAGTGGGTATACACGCCCCGGGCCTCCTAGGGGTACCCTTGCAAGGAAACGACACCATTTTCTCCTTCAGTCTCCCGTTAAAGTTAGCGGCGTTTGCCACGTTGGCACCCAGGCCCCCGGCCGTCGGCCACCCGGTCTCGCTCACGGCGATCTTGACGTCCGGGTACCCCAGCGCCGCCATCGCCGCCACGAACGAGTCCAGCTGGGCGTCCAACAGGTTGGCGTACCTCAAATCACCGTCCTCCACGTCAGCAGCATCGGTACGGAGCAGCGCGTAGTCCAAAGGTATATCGTTGCTGTTTGCCGACCAGGCGAAATACGGGTAGGCGTTGACGAAGAGGTAGGATTTGGTGGCGGACAGCAGGCGGAGAATCGGCTTCAGGATTCCGTCGATGTCCGGCCTGAAGATTCCGGCGGAGGGCGGGTAGGAGGCGTTGAGGGCGTCCATGGCGACGCAGGTGGAGATCTTTATCCGGCGGTGGAGCCCGGCGGTTTCCAGGGCGGTTTGGAGGTTCTGCATCGCCGGCACCAAGTGTGGCCACAACGCCTTCATCTCCGGGTGGCTCAGCAGCTCGTTGCCCACGGTGATCACGCGCATGCGCGTGGCAGGGAAGTGCGGCGCCACCCGCTGCGCCACCCAGGCCGCCGCTGTGGAGGGCGACGCCGCCAGGGCGGCCAGTTCGTCGTTCGTGGCCGCCATCACCACCCGTAGGCTGGTGTTGGCAAGGGCCGCAAGGACCCCCGGATCGGAGTCGTAGATCTTCACCTGGCCGAAACCCATCGATTTTATCAGCGCCATCGCCTCCTCCGGCGCCGGCAAATTGTTGCCCAGCCCCCCGTAGTTTATCCCCAACCTCGGACGTGGCCTCGCCGCCACCGCTGCAGTAACAACACCAAATTTATGTAGATGTTTAAAAAGGAATCTCATCAATTATACCCAAAAAAAAATTCATTTTTCATATACAGAAGAAGATCAAATCCATTGTAAGTGCAGAATTAGCCCCATGGTAACAACAGCAAATTTATGTTAATACTTAAAAGGAGTTATCATCCATTAAATCCATGGTCACTGCAAAATTTTCTGGTGTTGAATGCAACAACATTAAGGAAAATAAAATACTCACTGCATTGGATGAAGAAAAGCATGGCGAACATGAATGTGGAGCTCATTACTCCTCTCATGGTGGAAGCGAAGGTAAAACTGGAGCCTTTAGTCTGAAGAAAGGTTTTTTTTTTCTTCTAAAGCTGCAACTGGGAGGATTCGAAGTGGCACTCTCTATTTATAGCAGCGTAAACCGGAGCTCCGACCGTGATACCTGCACGTCCTCCAATTCATACCACTCGCTGATTAGTTGTTGTGAGGTATTATGTCATTTATTTCTTTGATGTTTCTGCCGGAACGCTCCACCCAGCATTGTCGTACACGATCCACCGCATTTCCCGATCATTGTCTCGGATGAAAAGGTTCACAGCTCACTCATGATTGCCGGGTTCTGTGTCTTGGTGCATGTGTGTAAATAGATGACGTCAGTGTGTGAACTTGGAGAAAAGTTGTGGTGCGTTGGATTCGGAGGCCGCGGAGGAGAATATAGCCGTTACAGCTCTGTCGCAGAGGTAGACGTTTGTTAACGGATAAGACAACTGTGTCGGGACTGGACATTGGACTTTGTTTGGGGTGATGGGACACGCCTTGAAAATGAGCACATTGAAGGCGCGTTCGACATTGGGAATCATTCTGTACACTATTTACTTAAATCAAATTAAGTGGCGCACTTAAAGGGCTCTTGAAATTATGATTGCAGTAACACTAGAAGTATACAGTGGAGGTAACATCCATGGAAAAAAATTCAATGCCTTGAAAGATTAAATGAAATGCTTAAGGTGTACCCAGAATCTCAATCCTATGAATCTAATTTGATCTCTACTAAAAAAATCCAATACTTTTAAGATTAAATGAAATGCTTAAGGTGTACCAACTTTCTATAAACTGAATTTGGTCTCTACTAAAAAAAGCCCTGTGCTGTAACACCCACCCTAAAATTTGATCTCTTGTAACATCCACTCTAAAATTTGATCTTTAGAAAAGTCCAAAAGTTCAAGGCTTAAAAAAGTTTTTAGGTAGAGTGTAATGTTTTAGGTTTTGATTTTTATTTGGAAGGTTTAAGGTTTAAACTGTTACATGGATGAGTGTGTGAAAGAGTGAATGTATTTGTGTGTTTGGTCCTTTTGATGAGTTTAACTTTAACTTTTATCACAAACCATAGTTAAGATGAAGATACCTAAGCTTTAAATTTGATGGTAAAATTTTTTCACACTAACCTTAATTTTATGCTTAAACTGTATTTTAAGCACTTTTGAAATTTGTTAGTAATAGCCGGCCCTTCACAATGTTTTGAAGTTCGTCATTTAACTAACCTTAAATTAAATACTACTAAAATTGTTGTGACCTAGAAAGAAAGTTCCCATCTGGCCTCCTGGCCAACAGGGTTAATAAACAAAGTAAGTTGTAGGCGGATTTGAACATATGAGGACTAAAACATGGTAAATTCCTCTAATCTCTATTTAATTGGAATTTAATTTTAATATAGGATACGGTAATCCTATTAATGAAAATAGATGACACTATTCAATGGAGACTGCATAATTAAAAATATTAATACGATTATACATTTAAAATTAATAAATATATTATAATTAATAATGTATATTATAATTTTTTAAATAATATATAAAATATATTAAGTATTTTTTTATTTAGAAATATATTAAGTATTTTATTTATTTATGTATAATTTTAATATTATGAAGGTAAAGTAAAAGGCAAAATAGTTTTTAATATCTACAAATTATAGGTTATATATGATGATTGTCGTGGAAGATGTTGTTTATTTAGTATATGGTTATGTAATCATATTATCAATTGTAAGATTATAGGTTATGTAAGATGATTGTCGTGGAAGATGTTGTTTATTTAGTATATGGTTATGTAATCATATTATCAATTGTTAAAGCATGGTGTATAACCTTATCCTCTACAAGAATCAAACCTTGGACCAAGAGTTCCAAAGTCTTTAGGCCCACTAGGTTTGACCTTTACCTTTATATAAAATATTTTTAGATTATTTTATATTGAAGATGTTACAACATGCACATTAGAACTTAAGATCATGAGGTTTGAACCCTTAACCTTATCAAAACTAGTGCCTTGTACGCACCTTTCTCACTTCTATGTGAAAAACTTATGGTCTTAAATTTTTACTTGCTCTCGAGGGTTAGGTGGATTGGTAAGTGTTTGTCTCGTACTTACCAAGAAGATACCCAAGTTTAGACCTCGGGGGAATCCTATTTGCAAAGGTAGTAGTCTGATATGAATTCTCTGAGTGTGCGTCAAATTGACGATGATAGTACGAGTCTCGAGCGATAGATGGTTCCGTTCACATCGAGTCAATAATAACGAGGTGAAATAGGTTTTATGGGAGATCGATGGTCTCCTTCATGTCAGGTCAACAATAACAAGGTGGGAGATCGATGGTCCCCTTCATGTCGGGTCAACAATAATGACATGGGAGATCGATGGTCCCCTTCACATGAGTCAACAATAACGAGGTGGAATAGGTCTGGTGGGAGATCGATGGTCCCCTTCATGTCGGGTCAACAATAATGACATGGAAGATTGATGGTCCCCTTCACATCGAGTCAACAAGAACGAGGTGGAATAGGTTTGATGGGAGATCGATGGTCCCATTCATGTCGGGTCAACAATAACAAGGTAGGATATCAATGAACCCCTTCATGTCGGGTCAACAATAATGTGGGAGATCGATGGTCTCCTTCACATCGGATCAACAATAATAAGGTGGAATAGTTTTGGTGGGAGCAACTAGTGTGGTTGAACCCTACAAATAGTATGGTTGCGACCAACTTTCCTATGTAACCAAAAAGAAAATATTAAGCTCACCTCTATGTGAAAATCTTATGATCTAATAATTTTAAACTTGTTTAAGTATAATTATTTAGTTTTAAGATAATTTTTACAATCTAACATCTTATATACTAGTTTTTTATTATAAACATTAGTAACTTTTATTATTAAAATAAATTAGAATAATTATATTGTGGATTTCATATATATATATATATATATATTGCTTGATAAGAGAGTTGGTTACAACCACACTATTTTTAGTAGCTAGCAAACCATAGGGGCTGCATCCGCCAAACCTATTCCACCTCGTTGTATTATAGCCTGACTTGAAATGAACCATTGGGTGCTCGGGATTTGTACCATCATTGTCAATTTGGTGCATACTCATAATATTGTGTTGTTTTATAGCCTAACATGAAATGGACCATCAGGTGCTTAAGATTTGTACCATTGTTTTATAGCTTGATGTGAAATGGACCACTAGGTGCTCGGGACTTTTGTCGTTATCATCAATCTAGCGTGCATTTAAATGATTTCATTGTTTTGTAACCTAGCATGAAATAGACCATCCAGTGCTCGAGATTTGTATCGTCATTGTCAATATGGTGCACAAAGGATTTAGATCAGACTACTACCTTTGCAATAGGCTTCTTCCAAGGTTTCAACCTGGTCTCTTCTTGGTAATTGCCCAGCCAGAATAGCACTTACCAATTCACCTAGCCCTTGGGGGTAAATATTTATATATATTTTTAAAATATTATTTTTAGCCATGACAAAATTATAAAGCAATAAAAAAAAATAACACGGCATTAGTTCTAATACCATTTGATTTAATGTCTATGTTATTTGATTTGAATACAATTTTAGATTTTATAATTGATTTTTAATTCTATATTAAAATATTTATTCATTTTTGGAGAGCGCTAGGTTCAAATCTTGCCAAGAAATGCATATATAATTGTTAAAATTGTTGTAATATCACCATGGTGATAATATAATATTAGGCGGAACTTGGTTTTTTATAGAATTAGTATTTTTAGAAAAATATATTTTAGATTAATATAAATAATTTGTCAATGAAATATTTATATGATAGGCGATTGATTTAGAAGAAAATAATAATTTAATACAACTACAAGGAGAGTCAACTTTTAACCACTTCTTGTACATGTTCATGTATTTGGGATAATTGTTCAAGACATTCTTGATCTACCTTATACTAACAACCACGTTCTCACTAAGTGTGTCAATTTTTCTTGTGGTCTATGTTCAAAAATGTAGCTACATATCCGCATATGTGTGGTCTATAGACAAGGATACCACTTGCATTATTGGTGATGATACTTAGGTTCAAACCCCACGATGGATGTGTATAAGAAGCATTGATAAAAAAAAAAAGTTAGCCATATGTGAAATGTATAATTGTGTAAATTTGCTTCTTATGTCCTCATTGTTCATAATTTCCTCCTAAAATTCCTTAGAAATCATAAATATCTAAAACCAAAAGAGAGAGTAAATTTAATTATTTTTTATTTTGAGGGATAAATTGTATGATCTAAAACAATTCTTGCATCTTCAATACCACAAATAATCCAATACAAATTATCTAAAAAATTCAATAATCATGTTGTATGATGAAGAAATACCAAATAATGCAAACTTCCAAGACAAATGATTGTGAAACATGTTTGGGCTAGTCAAAACATGCTTTTCAAATCTATCTAACAATTCTACATGACCAAAATATATGATTAATTATCTCTAGATTTTTGCAAACCCTAAAAATAAGAGGACAAAGACCAAACTTTGACAAGTATTCTATGGAGGCAAGATTTTAACATAAGAGTCTCCATTCAAGGATTTTATTGTGTGTTGCTACATTCATTTCCATATAGTTTACTCTAAGTTGTTTTTAGGCATGCTCTTTTAGCCTATATTTATTTATCATTTAACTCGAAAACTATTATAAAATAAGGTATGATGTATTTATACAATGCTTTGATAAAAAATAAAGATAAGAAATGCTTGTTTGACAATAGTAATCCTTGAAAAATACATGTTAGTGCTTCAACAACTTAACCTATTATTCTTGAATTATAATGCCCTATACGATCAAGACAAGGCTCCTATGAGCCATGCACAAAGAGAATTGATATTCAAATTCATCCTAGGAATTTCATCTGTAATAGGCAACACCCCATAGATATTTAAATATTTTAATCCTATTCTTAAACAACTTTGTTTTTGGGATGAGTTTGAGGGCTAAGGAAATATCATTATTCAGGACTATATGATTCCATCAAGACCATTGCTCATGTTTGCATGGAGGTGGATATGATAAAGGCCTACCAATAGAGTTTACATCAGCATGGAGGGTTCCACTAGAACATAGAAATTAGTTTATGAAAACATTTTTCTTAGATGTGGGCAATGTTTTAGATATAATAATCTTGTCAATGGTTACTCCCAATTAAAATATCAAATCCAATAGAAGTCTAAGGATAGTATGACCTCTATAGATAAGGACTTCCAAGTGATTCAATGGATAAGAAATCAAAATTCTACATGGTGGAAAGGAGCCACAAAAGAAAATTATTATGTTGAACCATGCAATAAGGAGAAATTGGTGTCTGATGAAGAACAACCATGTCTTGGCATAAAATATCCAAGTGAAGATCAAATCATAAAGGAACCAGTGGTTTCAATTTGTATGGAGTTACATATGCAAGATTTATTTCCAATAAAGGTGAACAATAATAGTATGGGAAGAAAACAAGGTTGTAGGGGATCAACTATATTGAATATTTTCTTATATTAGTAAGCTAATTATCATGATATGTTACATGAAATATCTTCAAAAATTTCAAAGGGCAAAAAAGTCCTCGATCAAGAAGTAGTGAGACCTTTTTTGGATTAACTAATTGTTTGAAAGTTATTTGTGTAGATCATGCAAGCAGGCACTATTGAACATAACTTGCATGCAATGTAAAATGCAAGCATACAATAAAAAATCAAGAATGATCTAAATAACCATACATGCATAGAAAATATGTATTTATTGAAAAAGCATGCATGCAAATATAAGTGGAAAAAGTGAGAAAGTTTCTAAGGCTAATTGGAAAGTATAAGTAGAAAGGAAAGTAAGAACTAGGGAAGTCTCCTTTAAGAAAAAATCATTTTAAGAAAGTAGGAAGATAGGAAAGTTCTTAGAAAAGTAAGTTTATTTAAGGTAGCTGCGACCTACATGTCTATTAGTAAACCTTGGACAATAAGTATTATATTAGTAAACTATTTTTTATTACTTCTAAGGCTTACTACCATTAATAGCTTTAATGATCCATTTAGACATGAAACAAATTCTATGTAGTCCTTGCAAAATCATAACTAAGCCTCCTTTGTCTAGGTTAGATGCACTATACCCATGAATTGTAGCTTAGATAGAATACTTATCCCATTTGGACAAGAGAATCTCCTAACAACTTTAGTCAATTGAACTGTTGTAATGCTAGCATGAAGAACAAAATTTTGGGTTGTTGAAAAAAATTCTACTAATATATTATGGTGCTAACAATATATATTTTACCACCTAACTATTCAAATTATTTTGAAACTTGATAATAAATCGATCCCAAAGAGCCTTGGATGAGGTTTTGCAATGAAATAAAATATCTAAGTAATAAATAATTTTGCTTTGGTTAAACTGCTTCCATTATTTATGTATCCAAAGAGGTCTATTTAAAACCCTAACCTTAATGAACTTAGCCTTTGTATACAAAAATTTGGATTTATATGCAATACAAAGAACTTCTATTATTGTAATTGCATTATCAAATTTTGCCTTGTCAGTTTTGAGAAAGAGTATTGAATCGTCAACAAAATGAAAGTTTACCACACACCCTTGGTGAAGTAAGGAGATGCCATAAATAATCCTATTCATAGAGATATGCTAAAAAATGTAACCTAAAACATCCACTAAAATAACATACAAAATAATTAGAGGGTATCATTAACGAATATACCTTGTAAGAAAAACACCCAATCAACGAAATGTTGAAACAATTATTTGCAATGAACAATATAAATTTTGTATTAAATTTAAGAGCCTTAATCTCCTCTTTTTATAATATTTACCCCGTATTGGTAGGGGTTACAAAAGAATACTTATTTCAGATTACAATAAATCCAAATAATGGTGGAAAACCTCTTGGGCATCTCACATTGGAAATGGATGTCTCGAATCTCCTCTACTACAATCAATTTTGTGAGTGGGCTTGTGTATCCTTGGCAAACCACTCTTTACCTCAACAACTTCTCTGAAACTTATCTCCTACACTTGTGTAAAATACAAACAAGAAGAAGATTAGTAGCACTTGGAGGGCCTCCACTGTATGAGGCCCTCTTTGATATGGATAAAGCTACAAAAATCCTAATATGAATATGTTGGCATTTTTGCCACATTGTTTTTGTTGTTGCTATTCAAGCAAAAGAATGCTCAAAGTGTAAAGATACTCACTCCTCTATTTGTAAGTGAAAAGCAAAGGTGTCACGATTTCGCGACATGTCACGAAATCGCGACCTGTCGCGTTTTCGCGACATCCGTACCATAAAAAAACTAAGCCCAAAAGTTGTCGCGATTTCGCGACATGTTGCAAAATCGTGACCTGTCGCGTTTTCGTGGGGTCCAAAACCAAAAAGGTGCAAGCATGAAAGATGTCACGATATCGTGACATGTCGCGATATCGCGACCTGTCACAGTTTCGCGGCGCCAAATGCAGAAAAGGGCTAAGTCAAGAAAATGTCGCGATATCGCGACATGTCGCATTTTTGTGACCTGTCGCGTTATCGCGATCAACGACAGCAAGGGGGTAAGACTGTCGCGATATCGCGACATGTCGGAGTATCGCGGTCAACGCAGTCAAAGGCAACACCAAAATGAAAACTGTCGCGATATCGCGACGTGTTGGAGTTTCACGATCAACGTAGTCAATGGAAGCACTAAAATGAAGTTGTCGCGATATCGCGACATGTCGCGAAATCACGACAGAAAAGCAAGCAAGGAGAAAATGGTACGGAATGTCGCGATATCGCGACATGTCACGTTATCGCGGCAAGGTTGAAAGAAAAACATAAGGCATGAAAGACGTCGTGATTTCACGACATTTTTAGAAATGAAGCTAAGTAAGAGAAACTTGTCGCGATATCGCGACAGGAAGCGGCAACAATAGAGAAAGCAAGAAAATGTCACGATTTCGCGACATATTGGACAGGAAGGGCAAAGTGCGGAGAATTGTCGTGATTTCGCGACATGTCGCGTTTTCGCGAGGAGGAAGCGAGGAGGCAGCCAGATTGTATGGAATGTCATGATTTCGTGACATGTCGAATTTTCGCGACCTAATCAAGCATTTTCAGGGTTGAGAGCACGAAATCGTGGAGAAAAGGCCAAATGGAAAATTGTCGCGATTTCGTGACATGTTCCATTTTCGCGAGGCAAAGGCGGAAATAAGGAGAACATAGAAAACGTCGCGATTTCGTGACATGTCTCATTTTCGTGACCTATCGCGTTTTCGCGGGTAAGAAGGAGGAAAAGACAACGCAAGAGAAAGATGTCACGATTTCGCGACATGTTTCATTTTCACGATAAGGAGCAGCGAAGAAGCCAAAGAAAAGAAGATGTCACGATTTCGTGACATGTCATGTTTTCACGACTGGTGGCAGAGAGAGAAGGCAACAAGGTAAAAGTGTCGCGATATCGCGACATGTCGCATTTTCGTGACCTGTCTCATTTTTGCGACAGAAGCAACGACAAAAGGCCCGATACAATTCTGTTTGCATTTTCCTTCAAGATTGCATAGGAGAATGTGAAGAGAAGATAAGGATCAAGTAAAAGCTCTCCAACTGATTTTCAGATCATGGTCAAGGAGTCTCCAAGATTAAATGTTGCTGCGCAAGATGGAAGAACCTGAGGCAGTTTTCGATGCCACCAAAATTAAAGACGCCTCCAGCATTAAAAGTTTTGTTCGTGGTCTCCTAACAATTTTCGGCTTGCCCTGATAATGGTCATTTAATATGTCATTTCTCCGAGGCAGATTAAGGGGATTGTTTCTCCTTTCAAGTGCACATTTTGTGGATCACCTCTTCAAAATCTGTTGTATGTTTTTAATGTTGTGATGCAAAAGAGAGAGGGAAGACCTCTATAAATATTCATGTATATCTAAAGCAAAAGGAGGTTAGACATTTTGTAAGAAAAACTCTCTAAGTTCTCTGCATCAATAGAAGAGACTCGGCTTCTGAAATTTGCAAGCATTCTTATGTGTGTGATGTCCCTCTGTTTTACAAGTTATTTCTGTTCATGCTTATGATCTTGCTGTTAGATTTTGAATTCTGCATGTTGAATTCAAGCATTGCTGATTAGTGAGTATATTCTGAAATGCGATCTGGGGATTATCTCTGCAAAGGTGTGAGTTTAATTCTGTTGCTTTCTTTTTCTAGATGCTGTAATACAACTTGGTGTAATTCTTGTTGTTAGTCTGCCCCAAATCATACACTTCGGCCTATGGCCATATTTCCATTCCTTTCTATTATTTCCCTCTCTTTCAGCATTTTCCCATTTCTTTCCTGCATCTTTATCCTCAAAACCAGTTTAGAGTAGTTTGGGAGCCAGCCCTCTCTGGAGATTGGCCCGGGAGACTTCTCCTTCTCTCGGCCTTTCAATGTTGGCCAAGTCTAGGGCGCATATATATACAAAATCCTTTCCTGTGGCAGATTTGTGACCAACAGTTTTTGGCACGCCTGGTGGGACCCTGAAAGTTTCACTTCCAATAGTATTAAGGTTTAATGTTCGCCTTCATGTTGTATAATTAGAACATTTGGTGACTCAGCATTACCCAGAAGCCTCCGAACGTGGATACAGTGAAAGCTGTACTTCATGATCACAAGATCGAAGGCCAAAAAATCTAAAAATCCCATTGAGTTTTTTGAACTTGACAACCAAAAATTAAGCGAACATCCTAAGTTGGTCTCCCCACCACTTTTATCCTCTGCAACATCCTCACAAATAGCTGGTGTGTTTTCTGTTCCTTCAAATTCATCTAGTACTGCTACTAGTTTTCCACCTCTACAGCCATACGTACCATTCCAAATGGCCCAGTAGCCTCCACCAAGGAAGTTCTCAGCATGGAATGATTCGGGAGCCTTGAATTTACCAGCACAGAATCAAGTCCCTCAAGCTGCTTTGAAAGCTTTGCCGACCTATGATGGTACTGGTAAAACTGCCTATGAGCATATCAATGATGTAGCCTCTTTGGCGGCTATCCATGACATAACGGACGAGGATGTGATGGTAAAGTTGTTGGTGTTGTCACTAAGAGGCAAATTGTTGTATTGGTACCGAACGTTGCAACCAGGCACCATTGCATCATGGGATCAATTAGGAGAGCTACTAGTAAAAAATTTCCATGAACAAGCTGATCCATACTCCTTGTTGCATCAATTTAATGCGATCCAAAGGCACCCCCAAGAGGAGATAGCTGATTTCAATGTCAGATTTACCAGAAGCTGGCAGAGAATTCCTGATGGTCTTCGGCCTGCTCATGAACTAGCTGCATTCTACTATCTTAGAGCTTTCAACACAGACATCGGCTTGGCTGTCCGACAATCCAATGTGACTACATTTCCAGAGTTGTTCGAACAAGCACAAAAGGTGGAAGCTGACTTAATTGCCATAGGTAGGCTTCCTCCAAAGGTAACAATGCCTATCATACCTGATCTTCCTAAGCATTTGTATTCTGGTTCATTTTCGTAGCCTATGCCTTCCATGTATCCTATTCCATCATGGAGCTCAAGTGCGCCTCAGATTGCACCCATTCCAGTTCCCCAGCTTCCTGCTCCAACTATTCCATAGTTGTCTGCACCAATCATTCCGCAATTGCCAGCTCCCACTTCATTCCTCGCATTACCTGCACCGCCAGCACCTCTACCTCTATCGGCACCTCCTGTGCCCTCAAATCCTGATCCTTTCACAATCCTATTACAAGAGGTACAATCGGCTAATTCAGCTATAAGAGCGATGGGAAACAAAATCACAGTTCTCGAAAGGAAGCAGGCTGAGAGAGATTTCCAACCCAGGAGATTTCAACCTCCGCCGATCACTAGAGAACAAGCAGCTTCAACAAGTAGAGTGCCTGAAAAGAGCCCGACTGTGTTGACAAATGAGGAAGTTGGCCCTGCAGAAAGAACATATTGGTGTTCCACATGTAATGATCCACACGGCGAAGACACTTGTATGGTTCATCTGAACTATGTGCACACATTGGCTGCAAGCTCTTCTGGAGGACAAGTTAATATGATTTCTGAGGTAGATCATAATTTTATGGTTCCATCTAAAGAACAAGTCTCAGTTCTCACCAGAACCGGGAAGAAGCCAGTCACTGTAGATCCGGTAGAGATGGAACCTTTGAGGGTACCAGCTGATCCTAAGATGCAGAATGAGAAGAAACAAGTACAAATGAAAGCTCCTATTTTAGTACCAAATCCAGATTCACCTATTCTATTGAAAGATATTTTGCCACCACGAGCAAAGGAAAGATTGCAAGAAAAAGCCTCAGCTTCGCAGGCAAGAGCTGAAACAGAGGACCGAGCCAGAGAAAAGCTCAAGTACCCATCTTTGACTAAGAGGCTGAGGGTAGAAGCCACTCAGCAATATCGGAGCAAATATGAAGACATTAATGAAAAGAGGGAGTCTGGTGCATCTGCATACAATATTGTTGAAGAATTGAAGAAGATTCCAGCCAAGGTTAGTCTCTATGATGCATTGCACTTACCTGGTCAAGTTGATCTATTGCAAGAATCATTGAAGTCTATGAAAGATAGTGAGAAGAATCCTACCCAGATGATTTTTGCTCAAAAATTAACTACTTCAGCCACTGGAAAAAATAGACCACCCCCATTTTATTTGTCACTCAGGATGGAGGGTTGGATAGTGCACAACTGCATGATTGATTCTGGTGCTGCGACAACTGTCATGCCAAAGGCAGTTTGTGAAGTCATGGGTATGGAATATACAAGAAGTAGCCCTGGTGTCTTGCAGTTGGACGGGACTCCCATGAAAATAGTGGGTGTAATCAAGGATGTTCCTATGGTTCTACATAGTATGCCTCAGATTACAGTAATTCAGGAGATAGTTGTGGTCGATCTAGAACCATATTTCAGTATGTGTTTGTCAAGAGAATTTACTGCCAAGCTGGGAGGCTACCTTTCTCTGGATTATTCTCACTTGGAAATTCCTTTCAAGGGAAGAAGAATCCGGATCTCCAATGAGAAGCCTTCTACTTTTCATATAGAGAAGATGGGGGAAGAAGAAAAGTCCACACCCTCTGTTCACATGATAACTGAAGAATTGGAAGATTCTGATTTGATAGATGAAGTCCTGGATGAGCCTCACTTAGAGGATGAATTTTCAATGCTCGATTTTAATGCCATGGTGGAAACTAAAATTGGTTGTTACTCTATTACAAAGCCTGAGGAGGTTGAAGTCAAACTGCCTCCTGATCAAGTTGGTCAAGACTCTGTGCCAGATCAATTATGGAAGTTGTATTTTGATGGAGCACGATGCAAAAATGGTGCGGGAGCAAGGATTGTTCTTATTTCTCCCTCTGGCCTACAGAAAACATACTCATATCGACTGACCTGGAGTTGTACTAACAATGCTGCTGAGTATGAAGCGTTGTGCCTAGGCTTGAAGAAGGCAAAAAAATTGGGGATCGAACAATTGCAGATATTTGGTGACTCTGAATTGATTGTGAATCAAGTAACAAACAAGTGCATCTCCAAGCAGCATTATCTAAAGGCGTATCGCAACAAAGTTTGGGACCTGTTTGAAGCTTTCACAGCATTGAATATTCAATCCATTTCTCGAGAGATGAATAAGCATGCTGATGTTTTAGCATCTCTTGGAGCAAACTTCTCTCCGATTGACCATGTAGTGAGGAAACCCAAGACTGTAAGGTTAGTTTACAGACCTTCAGTCCCGGACAAGAACATGTATTGGCAAGTATTCGAAAGTGATGAACAGATTGTAGATTTTTTGATAAGAGAAGCAAGCACTGTGGAAGAGAGAACACTTGATGAGGAAGAAGCCAAAGGGCTTATTCAATTAAGGAATAATCATATCCCCAAAGGATTGATTACACTTGAAAGCCTTTTTGACCAGAATGATAGGGCAGAGAAGCACAGGATCAAGGTAGATGAGAAGGAGTATACTGAACTAGAGATAGGTCCCCAAAAATTGATAAAGGTTGGAACAGATTGCACTCCTGAGGAGTTAGAACAAATCAGAGATTTATGTCATGAATTTCCTGACATAGTTGCTTGGAGTTACCATGATTTGAAGGGATATAACAAAGATGTAATCCAACATACTATTGAGTTGCATGATGGGGCGAAACCCTTTAGACAAAAGCAGAGACCAGTCAATCCCAAGATTGAAGTACTGATGAAGGTGGAGCTTCTTAAAATGTTGGATTCTAAAATCATTTACCCCATCAAGCATTCAACTTGGGTGGCAAATCTAGTCCCGGTATGAAAAAAGAATGGAGACATTCGCCTATGTGTTGATTTTCGAAATTTGAATCAAGCCTCGCTAAAAGATCATTATCCTCTACCTCAGATTGACCAGATTCTTCATGTGGTTGCGGGAGCTCAGAGATTCTCTTTGTTGGATGGATTCTCTGGGTATAACCAGATATGGGTCAGGGATGAGGACCAACACAAAACAACGTTCACCACAAAATGGGGAACCTTCGCTTACCAACGAATGCCGTTTGGACTCTCAAATGCTGGCGCAACTTTCCAAAGGGCAATGGATGTGGCTTTTGGTGAGTTGTTAAATCGCATTATTGTGATTTATTTGGATGATATGACTATTTTTTCTCACAATAGGGAGGACCATGGATCTCATTTAAGACAGATATTTGAAAAATGTCGAGAATATGGCATATCTATCAATCCAAAAAAGTCAATTTTTTTTGTAAAGGAGGGAAAGCTCCTAGGACATCTAATTTCAGAAAATGGCCTAGCTATTGATCCAGCTAGGGCCCAAGCTCTTTTAAAGCTCCCATTGCCGGCCAATAAGAAGGATTTGCAGTCTTTTTTTGGGCAAATTAATTTTGTTCGAAAGTTTGTTGCAGATTTCGCTCAAGTAATAAAGCCAATGACAGAGCTTTTAAAGAAAAATGCTGAATTCAAATGGACTAAGCAGAGGAAGCAATCATTTGAGGAGATCAAAGAAAGGATCACTCAAGCTCCGGTCCTGGTGAATCCTGATTATTCCAAGGATTTTATCCTTTATGTCATTGGTGAACAAGAAGCTTATGCCGCGGTGCTTACACAGAAGGGAGATGATGAAGATGAACGTCCGATTGCTTTCTTAAGCCAAGTCATCCAACCGCATCAAGAGAAGTATAACTTTATTGAGAAACAAGTATATGCGGTAATGAAATCTCTGAAGAAGTTTCGGCACTTTGTTTCACAGAGTAAAACAATAGTTTATGTTGTTCATCCAGATGTCCAAAATTTTATTATACAAGGAGAACTTGGAGATAGGAGAGCTGGTTGGGTTTCTAAAATTCAGGAATTTGATGTTGAGATCCGACCGACCAAGCTTGTTCGAGGTCGAGCATTGTGCCAAGAACTTGCAAAGAATGCTTCCTCTAGATCCTCAATTCATGAATATGAGGATATAGTAGATAATTGTAATTTTGACAATCATTTTGCAGTGGATCGAGAATGGACAGAGGAGCTGATGGAATATTTTTATTCTGGAAAATGTCCTTCATATCTGAATGCCTCACAGAGAAGAAGATTTAGACTGCAAGCTCTCAAGTATGTCTTGCTACCAAATGGCTTGTTTTATAAGAATATTGATGGGGTTCTTCTTAGATGTGTCAAAGAATCAGAGAAGGAGAAAGTTTTAGAAGAGTTCCATTATGGATTATCAGGAGGTCATTATGCAGGTAGACCCATGGCATTAAATATTATTCGAGCAGGTTATTTTTGGCCAACTCTTTTTGCAGATGCCTTCAAAGTTAGTCAAAAATGTGACAAGTGCCAAAGATACATCGGTAGAACCAGGAATGCATCATTACCTCTTCACCCGATTCAAGTAGAAGCACCATTTCAGCAATGGGGTCTAGACTTTATTGGGGTCATTGATCCTAACTCATCTGCTGGTCACAAGTATATCTTGACTGCAACTGACTATTTCACTAGATGGACTGAAGCAATTCCAACTAAACAGGTGGATCAAGCCACGGTCATCACTTTTCTGGAAGGGTTGATCACTCGCTTTGGTATCCCAGATGCGATTCTAACAGATAATGGAACTCCTTTCATAGGGGCCAAAATCAGTGAATTTGTGGGTAAGCATAGAATTTATTTGAAAAATTCATCTAATTATTATCCGTAGGGGAATGGCTTGGCCGAATCCACAAACAAGAATTTGCTTCGAATTTTGAAGAGGACCCTTGGTGACAATAAGCGGAGCTGGCACTTACTTTTGAATCAAGCATTGTGGGCTGATCGCATCTCTGTGAAAAAATCCATCAAGACATCCCCTTATTCATTGGTATACGGAAAAGAAGTGGTTTTGCCTATTCATATTGAATTACCAGCCCTCCAGGCTTGGCATTTGATTGATGATCAGGAGGAGGAATCTGATTCAATGAACATGAGATTAGCTCAACTCTTGCAGTTGGAAGAAGAATGGGAGAAATCCTACCAGAATTTTATAGAACATGCTGGGATGACAAAGAAGTGGTTCAGTAAAAAGGCCTCTGAAAGGACTTTTAAGGTTGGCGATCTTGTATTGAAGTGGAATGAGAAGAAATCAAAGCCCGGTAAACATCACAAGTTTGAGGCAATATGGGAAGGTCCATTTCAAATCACAGGGGCCAATCAGGTCAATTATTTTTACTTGCAAGATATGGATGGTCATGCAATGTCAATTCCAGTTAATGGTCTTCATTTGAAGGCCTATTATCGGTAAAAAAAAAAAAACAAATTTTTATCAACTTCCTCCTTTCCACAGCCCATAGGTATGTTTCTTTTCTTTCTTTTTTTCCTTTTCCTTCCCAGTAGTTAGTGGCTTTCTTCTACTTCTTTTTCCACTTCCTCATATGCATTCCCTTCCTCTCCTGTTCCTTCTTCTTCTGCAATTCTTACTCCTTGTTCTTCTGTACATAATCAAGCCACTGCTGTTGTTTCTACTTCCCTCTCTGATGTTCCCATTTCTACTTTCCCTTTCTTCTAGTCCTTTTAGCATTACAGCCATAGTTCCTACTACCATCTCCATTCCATCCACTTCCATTTCATTATCTATTTCATAGTAGTTGGTAGCACAATAGCACCCTGTTTCTGTATCTACCACTTCTGCTCTGCCATCTTCCACCATTCCATCATTCACCACCCCCATTCCACGGCCTGCGCCTCCGCTGGTCATCACTCCATTCATTTCCATTTTCGTAGTTAAGGTGCTTTTCACTACTGCCATGAAGATCCTTTCACAGCACCTGGTGATTACCTGGCTCAACTGAGCTAGGCAAAGTGCAGTAGTTCTAAAGAAATAAGGGAGTTCTGCTCTTCCATAATTTTTGTTGTAGGTCCTATTTTTGAATGCCGAGTACCAGCAAGAGTTTGTTGCAGTAGCCTACAGAGATGTCCAACATCACTCAGCATTCACTTCTCTGCTCTCTCCTATTTCCTGACTCTGTTGCCCAATGGATAAAGGCCTGATGTTCGTGCATACAACAGAACTGTATACCCCACGAGCCGCCAAGAATGTTGGCATTTTTGCCACATTGTTTTTGTTGTTGATGTTCAAGTAAAAGAATGCTCAAATTGTAAAGATACTCATTCCTCTATTTGTAAGTGAAAAGCAAAGGTGTCACGATTTCGTGACATGTCACGAAATCATGACTTGTCGCGTTTTCGTGATGTCCGTACCATAAAAAAGCTAAGCCCAAAAGTTGTCGCGATATCGTGACATGTCACTTTTCCATTTTTGGGGTCCAAAACCAAAAGGTGCAAGCATGAAAATGTCGCGTTCATCACCAAAATAAAAAATTCCTTCACATTCCTTTTCATGCTCCTTTCTTCCAAAATATCGATATCACGACGTGTTGGAGTTTCACGGTCAACGTAGTCAACGGAAGCACTAAAATGAAGTTGTCGTGATATCGTGACATGTCGCAAAATCGTGACTTGCGGTGGCCATGGAGCAGTGTGATAGAAAATGTCACGATATCGCGACAGAAAAGCAAGCAAGGAGAAAATGGTATGGAATGTCGCGATATCGCGACATGTCACGTTATCGCGGCAAGGTTGAAAGAAAAACATAAGGCATGAAAGATGTCGCGATTTCATGACATTTTTAGAAATGAAGCTAAGTAAGAGAAACTTGTCGCGATATCGTGACAGGAAGTGGCAACAATAGAGAAAGCAAGAAAATGTCATGATTTCATGACATATTGGACAGGAAGGGCAAAGTGCGGAGAATTGTCATGATTTCGTGACATGTCACGTTTTTGCGAGGAGGAAGCGAGGAAACAGCTAGATTGTATGGAATGTCATGATTTTGTGACATGTCAAATTTTTCGAGCCGTTTCTGAGTTAAGTAAAAGGCAAAGAAATGTCACGATTTCATGACATGTTTCGTTTTTGAGAGGCAAAGGCAGAAATAAGGAGAACATAGAAAATGTCGTGATATCGCGACATGTCTCATTTTCGTGACCTGTCGCATTTTTGCGGGTAAGAAGGAGGAAAAGACAGCGCAAGAGAAAGATGTCACGATTTCGTGACATGTTTCATTTTCGCGATAAGGAGCAGCGAAGAAGCCAAAGAAAAGAAGATGTCACGATTTCGTGACATGTCATGTTTTCGCGACTGGTGGCGGAGAGAGAAGGCAACAAGGTAAAAGTGTCACGATATCGCGACATGTCGCATTTTCGTGACCTGTCTCATTTTCATGACAGAAGCAACGACAAAAGGCCCGATACAATTCTGTTTGCATTTTCCTTCAAGATTGCATAGGAGAATGTGAAGAGAAGATAAGGATCAAGTAAAAGCTCTCCAACTGATTTTCAGATCGTGGTCAAGGAGTCTCAAAGATTAAATGTTGCTGATTACCGATGTGCGCTAGATGGAAGAACCTGAGACAGTTTTCGACGCCACCAGAATTAAAGACGCCTCCAACATTAAAAGTTCTGTTCGTGGTCTCCTAACAATTTCTAGCTTGCCCTGATAATGGTCATTTAATATGTCATTTCTTCGAGGCAGATTAAGGGGATTGTTTCTCCTTTCAAGTGCACATTTTGCGGATCACTTCTTCAAAATCTGTTGTATGTTTTTAATGTTGTGATGCAAAAGAGAGAGGGAAGACCTCTATAAATATTCATGTACATCTAAAGCAAAAGGAGGTTAGACATTTTGTAAGAAAAACTCTCTAAGTTCTCTGCATCAATAGAAGAGACTCGGCTTCTAAAATTTGCAAGCATTCTTATGTGTGTGATGTCCCTCTATTTTACAAGTCATTTCTGTTCATGCTTATGATCTTGCTGTTAGATTTTGAATTCTGCATGTTGAATTCAAGCGCTGCTGGTTAGTGAGTACATTCTGAAATGCGATCTGGGGATTATCTCTACAAAGGTGTGAGTTTAATTCTGTTGCTTTCTTTTTCTAGATGTTGTAATACAACTTGGTGTAATTCCTGCTGTTAGTCTGCCCCAAATCATACACTTCGGCCTATGGCCATATTTCCATTCCTTTCTGTTATTTCCCTCTCTTTCAGCATTTTTCCATTTCTTTCCTGCATCTTTATCTTCAAAACCAGTTTAGAGTAGTTTGGGAGCCAGCCCTCTCTGGAGATTGGCCCGGGAGACTTCTCCTTCTCTCGGCCTTTCAATGTTGGCCAAGTCTAGGGCGCATATATATACAAAATCCTTTCCTGTGGCAGATTTGTGACCAAAATAATATTTGCATAATATAAAAACAATGCACAAAAGATAGAAAATAAATAAATCAAACTGCCTTGCTAATACGCGATTCAATTTGTCTTCTATGGCCGAAAATGATCCCATTAAAACATATACTTATGTTGGGGGTCTCTATTGCTCCAAATTATATAAAATTTATTGGAGACATTCTAGGGTTTTTCAGGCACCTACCCTCAAAATTTTATCTCAATTCGAGTCTAGATGAGTGAAATATGATCAAAACAAGTTTGGTAGTTTTAGTAGTATCGCGAAAATGTAGGCAACGTCTGATCGTATGTCTCATCCTCCCATTCTCTCTCTTGCCTCTCCTCATTCACAAAAGTTAATGATGTTTTATAAATTTTTAGAAGATAGAGTTAGGTTTTGGAAGTGACGAGGTAGCATTGCTAAGTGGTAAGATAAGATTAAAGGATGATTAGAAGCTATGATTTGTCTATATATATAAATATAAATATATAAAATATTTATATATTTATATATAAATAACAAATGACTAGAATTTGATGTCTACAAATACCCCTTTTTGTACTGTATTGTGTAAAATACAATGCGGTGCAAAAACAAGAGACACCTGGTTTTTATTGGATGAAGAAATGGACTCTTTCCTCAATGCGCAAGAAGAATGATTTTTGAAAATTTTGATTTTAACTTACCCTCTCAATTGAAAAATGGGTAAAGAATGAAACCCATGAGTCAATTGATGAAATATTGATGATGAAAAGGGGCAGATGTCATGGTTGTAAATGTTGAAAAGTAGGATCAAGTTGGTTACCCCAAGTTTGGGGTAGATCTATGTTGTCAAAATTTTACCTTTGGTAGCATTAGGTGCAATTTGATAGATGAACCAACCATTGCGGGTGCAGTTGAGCCACTTGTGACTGGAGTGGTGTGGTTGACCAAGTTGAATTTTTTTAAAAAAATATGCTTTACAACCCTACGAAGAAGGATTAATGAAAACATTGGGAAAATTTTCTTGAATGCAGTTGCATTCCAAAATTCAGGGACCAAACTAATTTGATTTCAAGCATCATGACATGGGATGATGTTTTGGATATTGATGGGTTGATGTGATGATTTTGTGGAGTGTTTGATTATTTGGAGACTTTTAAAGCCATTTGCATTTGAAATGGAGCTATGCAAGATGGTCATAAATAAAATTCAATGTGGGTTTCCCCAATCATAAAAAAGGCGCACATTGTCGAATCATTAATTTTGACACATTGATTGGTATTTGATTTTTGTAAAAAATTTAACCATGGGTAGATGTTTAGGGAGAGGTCTACACTTTAGGCTTTAGGTCTACTTGCACTTGATAACCTTTTAGTGATAGGTAGATGTATAGGGAGAGGTCTACACTTTAGACTTTAGGTATACCAAGTGTTTGTTTGATTGAGATTTTTGCTTGTTATATAACCCAACAAAAAGAGTGTATGATAGTATTTGGTAATGATTCTTGAATGAATGAAATTTCCAATATTGAGTTGCCAAATTTCTTAGAGCATATTCCATATTGGGATATTAACTTCAAGTTTACATTTGCTTACTGATCAAATATGTTGAAGCGCATGTTTCATATGGTAGTTAGGTTGGGGAAGTTATTTACTAACTACACATGAACTGCCGCTCAACCGCATGTATGTATTATATAATTGCATCATATTGAATATAATATTAATGCTCATTGTAAATTTCATTATGGTATAAGAGTAGAGATATTTTGGGCAATGTGTTTAGTTTTTTGGTGCAACGTGGTTTGACCACTCCATAACCTGCACTCCAAAATATGATTTGAGAGGACCTGACAAAGTGGGATGCTCTCTAACCCATCTCCTACACAGATGCACAATTCCTTAGAGACCGCATTTGAAGCATCACTGACATGTGTGATGTGATTGGATATGAGAGAATGAATGGAGAGCAACTGACGTGATCTAGTTTCAGAGTACGTTGACGTGCGTAGGTAGAAATGGAGAATGGAGACCCTCTAAATCTGCAAAAATGGTGAAAGATTGAGCACTGACATGGAATAAAAGGATGGTTAAATATATTTTTTAATCTTATTTTTTTCTCAGCTTTGTCTTCAAATTTATATCATTTTTTTATTGCGGGAAGAAGCGGATGGTCACGGGTTCAAACCCATTTTGATTACGGGGAGCAGCAGATGGTCACATTATTATTTTTGAAATATTTTTTTGTCTATGTGAAGAAAAGGCAACGGTGATCAAAGTGCACAATATTTGTTTTGAAGATAACGACGACCTCACTATATAGCATGCTGCCAATTGAGACCTACAATATTCATACAAAGATCATTATTGATAGTGAATTATGTGAAGATGATCTTGTGGAGAAATCATTGACAATAGATCAACTCTATTCACAACAGGTTGAACGTATACGTTCTATGTTCTTAGTATTTGTCTAATGAATGTTGCACTCTAATAGCGCCCAAATCCACATTTGGAGGTCGTTTGGAGGTATATGACAGATGCAGTACATGGACAAGATCACCCTATAAACCCAGCACACAGAGTACCCTATCCAATGGTGGGATGTGAGATATCTAACAAATGACGTGAAGTTTCAGGAGGTATAAGGCATTTATGAATTTGTTTTATACAATTTTTTGGAACCGTCAATTAAAGGCACATCGTGCCACTTTTTTTCACATCCACCTTTCTAGAAAAGTTGGTCAGGGAAGCCTTTGATACGACGCTTGCTATTTGACATCGGTTCAAGTCGCGTGAAATGTCCAAATCCAAAACAAAGAGGTATCATTTTTTTTTTATCTTTTTTGTGTTAGCGTACTAATACTATTTGTCTGTATTACACTATTAGGTGAACTGTTACGACTACGTAACAGTGTTTTGTTATGCCGGATGTGCTATTCTCGGCTATGTAATTCTTATTTAAACGCCTCCTGCTGAATAGAATAATGTTTGCTGGTTTTCTACATGGTATCAGAGCCAGCAGGCGTAGAGGGAGAAGGTGGAGGCGGACGACATTGCTGAAAAAGTAATTTGCTGAGCGTTTTTTTCCTGAACGCCATTATTTTTCAGAGCATTTGTTTTTTTTCTCCGAAGCGTGATAGCTGGTGGGCAGTAGAATTTTTTTTCGCAGAGGCAAAAAGTGAAAAAAAAAAATATATATACGTGCAGGAGGAAGGGGACGCGTACAGCGCAGACACTGACGCGGTCGGGACCCCCCCCGTGCTGCGCAGGAGGAAGGGAGAGCCTTCGCGACCCTCCCCATCGACGGCAAGCGCTTGGCGCGCTGCGTCGCGGGTGGCCAGAGCCCTCCCCTCGTGCAGACGTCTGTCGCGATGCACAGAGCGCGGTCGCGATAGGGACGTCTGTCGCGCATCCGCGCAGGAGGCTAGAGCCCCCCCACGTGCAGACGCCTGTCGCAGTCGTGACAGGGACGTCTGTCGTGCATCCGCGTAGGAGGCCAGAGCCCCCCACGGGCGGACGTGGAGGCAGGCGGGAAGGCTGCCCGCCCCCCCTCCTTCCCCAAACTGGGACCCCCACCCCGTGCGATGTGAAATTATCGCGCGCGCCCCGAGGTCCCCCCACCCCCCCCGGTGGGAATTCAAAATTTAAAATTCCCATGGGGTATAAACCCCCCCCCCTTCCTTTTCTGTCGTAGTTGCAGACCCCCCCTCCACTCCGCAGCGCGAAACGCGCGCAGGGAGTTTAAAAAAAAAAAAAAAAGGCGGAGGAGAACAAGAGAGGAGGCGGCACAGAGGGCTCGGGAAGCGGAAAGCAGGGTTGAAAAAGGAGGGGCTTTGCTGTTCCTTCCGGATCAGCCCGCTGGCTCACGTGGTCGTGAGCCGTGCGGTAAGGCTCAAGGAGCCTGCAGGTCGGGGGTTCAAATCCCGCCGACTTCCCCCCAAAGGTATAATTTTTTTTGCATAGTGTTTTTTAATTATTATTTTTTAATTAAAATTTTTAATTTTAATTTTTTTTAATATAGTTTTTAAACTTTATAAATTAAAATTTAATTTTAATTTATTTTTCTTAAAGTTTTAAAACTATATAAAATTAAAATTATTTATTTTAATTTTAAATATATAATAATTATTAAAATGCTTTGTTAAAGAGATTTTTAAGGGGGGATATTTTTTCAAAAAATCAAAGGGGGATAGTGAGTAATTTTTCGAAAAATAGCAATTTGGCAAATTGTAAAAGGTGCATTTTCGGCTGTGACCGACACCTTGTGGGTTATTCTTGTGGGCAGTTTTTTATGTTGTATGTTGCATATTTCATTTTTGCACTATAACATTAAAAACTTAAAATCAAAACACTCACTAAGTCCCCGGAATATAAAACCCATCCGTGCAATTTTATTGCACTACAACATTCGGTATTTGTGATACCTCTGGCCAACACTTACAGGTAAAGCTGTCGTGATTTGGCTACTGTATCCACCGCCTAATATAGCTGCTACAACGACGTCTGAGCTTGTTCTCTATAAATCGTCGGGGAGGAATAAGTACGCCATTTTTGCATTTTTTTACTCCATCCACTACCCTTTATCGCACTTGTGTTTAGGCATAAATCTTGACGAAGTTTTCTTCATAGTGTTTAGGGGAAGTTACGCCCCACGCATGAGAAGAATCTTCTATGGTAGGTGCCATCAACAAGGCGATTCCCTTTCAGTACCGCTTATGTTCCACGTATCGTATGATCTCTAAAACTCACCTATAGTCTCCCTCATGTAAGGGCGGGTGATTTTTGTTGATCTTTCTAAATACCTATAGTTTCCCTCACGTAAGGGCGAGTATTTTGTACGGTATATTGGCCTAGCAAAAGGTATATCGAAAGGGGGACCAATTGGTGATATAAGGAACCTTCACTATGGCCGCTGTTGCAAAATTGATGACTGATCCACATCAGTTATTGAAAGGTCCAAATTATACACCATGGAAACATAAGATGAAGGCTATTCTCCAAATGGAAGATTTGTGGGATATTGTTACTGGAGTAGCAACTAGGCCTTCACCAACAGGCGAGATCCACGGGTCCTTCAACGAGATCAGATAGCTTTTGACAAGAAAGACAGTAGAGCAAAGGTGCTCATTTTGTTTGTTGTTTCAGATGAAGTGCAACCTCATATAGCTGAAAAAGCAAGTGGTAAAGAGGCATGGGATGCCCTTAGAACCATCTATGAGGGGAAGAATGAATCCACCATTCTTCATCTTCAACAACAACTTCATAACCTGAGTTTGAGGCAGGGTGAAACAGTTGAACTCTTTTTGTGCAGAGTGTCTGAGTTGAAAGAGAAATTGAGTTCTCTGGGAGATACTGTGGACGAAAAGCTTCTCATTTCACTTGTGATGAGAGCTTTACCTTCTTCATTTGATATGTTGATAACCTCCATCCAGGTGTCTCAACGACAAATTACCTACATCGAGTTGGTCAATCTGCTTCAACAACAGGAGGCACGCCAACTTCACAAGGATGATTCTTACAATACAACCCTATACACCAACAGGCAGGGTTCAAGGAAGAAAGGTAATGGGAAAAAAGGAGGCAAATTTTAGAAAGGAGGAAATTATCAACAGGATACGAAAGGAAAAGGAAAGCAACCTCAACAGAAGAAGAGGTGGTGCAAGATCTGTGAGAAAGACAACCATGACACCAACAGGTTTTGGCATAAGAACAAGAAGAAAGGCCAAAAAAAACCACAAAATAAAAACAAGCAACCCTAGGTGAATGTTGCTGTTGAAGAATCTGACTCAAATTCTGAATGGGCACACAAGGTGCTCATGACTACCATAGATTCCACTCAGAGGGATCCTATTTGGTATGTCGATTCGGAGCTAGCAAACATATGACTGGCGACAGATCATGGTTTGAATCATTTGAGGCCAAAGAGGGCAAACCTGTCACCATTGCTGATGATAAAACCTATAGGGTTCAAGGAGAGGATACAGTTTCAGTCACTCTTCCTGATGGCAAGTGTCAGATTGACAAAGTCCTCTATGTTTCGGGATTAGCCAACAATTTGTTGTCAGTGACACAAATCCTGGATAGAAATATGGTTGTCAAATTTCGTGTTGAGAATGGAAAGAAGTGTTGTACAATTACCAGGAAGGGTAAGAAGATTGCAACATCTTCATATAAGCACGGCTTATTTGCACTAGATGCTATCTCTACTCCACATGTTGCCATGATTGTCTCTACCAAGGAGGCAACTTCCCTATGGCACAAGAGATATGGGCATCTTAGTTCTGGCTACTTACTTGAGCTCAGCAAGTATGAGATGGTCTTCCTTCCATTTCTGCCACATTGCCAGTGTGCTCCGACCGCTAGCGGGAAAGCGACATAGAGTACCATTTGAGAAGAGCTCTACAAGAGCACGAAAACATCTGGAGTTAATTCACACCGATCCAGTGCAGTCCTTTCACACCCAACAGTTGTGGAGGGAAGAGGTATTTTCAGTTATTCATAGATGACTACTCACGAAAGATGTGGGTTTTCTTTCTCCAACTGAAATCCGAAGCTTTCGCATTCTTCCAGCAGTTCAAGAAATCCGTTGAGGAGTCAGGAGCTTCTATTAAAACCCTCCGCTCAAATCGAGGGGGAGAGTTTACCTCTAATGAATTTTCTACATTCCTAGATAAGCATGGGATCAAGAGATAGTTAACAACTGCCTATACTCCTCAGCAAAATGGAGTTGCTGAGAGAAGGAACCGTTCTATTATGGAAATGGTTCGTTGTATGCTCACAGGAGCTACTCTTGGGCAACAATATTGGGCGAAGTTGTCACCACTACAAGTAGTATCCATGGAATAGGGCACCCATAAAGGCCCTAAAAGGAATGAATCCACAGGAAGCATGGAGTGGTCAAAAACCCTCCATATCTCATCTACGTATTTTCAGGTGTCAAGCTTTCATGCACATACCGAAAGAGAAAAGGAAGAAGCTAGATGAGAAAACACTGAGATGTATTTTTCTTGGTTATTCTGAGCACTCTAAAGGATATCGGTTGATAGATCCTTTGACCAAGAAAATTCATATCAGCAGAGATGTTGTCTTTGATGAAGCTTTCACATCACAGAGCACATCTAAAGTACACCAAGATATTGTGGAAACTAAGGAAGAGAAGATTCCTTCGTCAACAGAGACAGGAGGTCCTTCTACATCTTCTTCAACTCCACCGAAGAAGAATCCTAAATGGTGTACAAATACAATCAGAGACACAAATTTATCCACTCCTCCCAATTTGAATTTGGATAGACCTCGTACACGCAGTATGGCTCAAAAGGAAAGAGAAGCCAGAGAAATTGGTGACGTTGATGATCTTTGTCAATCTTTTGAGGAACTTTCTGTGACTCCAAGTACAGAAGTTGAGGAAATAGATATTGATGATGACAGGGCATTCATGTCTACCATAGATAGTCTTGAACCTGCATCAGTGCAAGATGCTCTTAGTGAGCCTCAGTGGAAGGCCGCTATGGATACGGAGTATGAGTCTTTGATGAAGAATAAAACTTGGAAGCTTGTTGATCTGTCGCATGGAAAGAAGCCCATTGGCTGCAAATGGGTATATAAAGTCAAGTACAAGGCAGATGGAACAATTGATAAGCATAAGGCCCGTCTTGTTGCAAAGGGCTATGCTCAAAAAGAAGGCATTGACTATGAGGAAACTTTTGCACCTACTGCTCGGATGACCACAATTCGGGTTATGTGTGCTATGGCAGCACAATATGGGTGGAAAGTTCACCAGATGGATGTCAAAAGTGCCTTTCTAAATGGTTATCTCCAAGAAGAAGTCTATATGACTCAGCTCGAAGGATTTGAAGTGGAAGGCCAACGAGCGGAAGGTCCGCAAATTGGTCAAATCCTTGTATGGTCAGAAACAAGCTCCTCGAGCTTGGTATATAAAAATGGACAATCACCTTATGCAGCATGGATTTAAGAGATGTCCGTCAGATGCAAACCTCTATTTCAAGAAACAGGGTTCTGAGATAGTGTTGCTTGTACTCTATGTGGATGATCTGCTCATTACAGGGAGTTCAAAAACTATGATCTCTACTGTCAAAAGAAACTTGTGCAAATCTTTTGAGATGACAGATCTCGGACTTCTCCATTATTGTCTTGGTCTGGAATTCAGCCAGAAGGAGCACTCCATCAAAGTGTCTCAGAAAAAGTATGCCAAGACATTGTTTGGATAAATATCGCATGACTGACTGCAAGCCAATGGCAACTCCAATGGAGAATGGACTTCAGTTATCACGATATGATGATTCACCTCAGGTAGATGACACTCTCTATCGATAGTTGATCGGGAGTCTCATATATCTGACCAATACTAGGCCAGATCTCATATTTGCTGTCAACTATCTTTCGAGGTTCATGCAGGAGCCTAAGACTACTCATTGGAAAGCAACAAAACGTGTTCTTCACTATGTCCGTGGTACTATGGAATATGGCCTAGAATACAAGAGGAACAATAAATTCTTCTTGCAAGGATACATGGACTCCGACTATGCCAGATCATTTGATGATCGCAAGTCAACTTCTGGATACATTTTTCATCTGGGATCCGGTCATGTCTCTTGGCACAGCAAGAAGCAACAGGTGGTTGCTATTTCATCAACAGAGGCAAAATATCACGTCGCACGTGAAGCTGTGTGCGAAGTGATATGGTTACGTCGCATTCTGAAAAGTATGGGCCATCCATAAAAATCTCCAATACACTTGTTTTGCGACAATCAAGGTGTTCTGAACCTCGTCAAGAATCCAGTCCATCATGAAAGAACAAAGCACATTGATACACAATGTCATTTCATTCGAGATGAAGTTCCAAAGCACCGAATTTAGCTTCAGCACATTCCCACAGATGCTCAAGTTGCAGACATTTTCACTAAGGCACTTGGACGTGTCAAATTTGAATTGTTTCGCAGCTCACTTTGTATTGCAAAATAATGTAAGGGGATTTTAGTAGTTTAGTATAGCTATTAGTTATTACATTACCCAAATAATTTAATAAAGGGGGATGTTAGCGTACTAATACTATTTGTCTGTATTACATTATTAGGTGACTATTACAACTACTGTAACAGTGTTTTGTTACGCCGGATGTGCTATTCCCGGCTATGTAATTCATTATTTAAACGCCTCCTGCTGAATAGAATAATGTTCACTGGTTTTCTACATTTTGGGCTCAAAGAAATAATAGGCACATCATGCCCTAAAGGTTTCATCCATCCGTGTGGCAAAGATGGCCAATTGCCTTACCTAAAGGCTCTCGGGTGCCTGATCTTGGTTTGAAACTCATAGAGCAATATTTTTTGAAGCATATTTCAAAGTTGAGACAAAAGGTAATTTTTTATACCTTACCTTGGGTTATATTTCTTGCAATTTTTATTTCTTTTGCAACTTATAACCTAAACAAGCAAGCACACATATATTTTTTTAAAACTAGTGCATTTGATTTTTGGAGAGATAAGACATCTAAGCTTGCATATGCACTTAGTTTATTTTTGCCCATTTAAAGGTTATATCAACTATTTCCACCTCGTTTATTTTGCAATCCAAAAGCATTATTTTTTCTTGTAAAATTTTACAACAAAGGGGGACCATTATAGTGATATAAATACACTTCATAATTGCCACCTTATGCACTAAGGGGGGATAAATATTTCTTTCCTACCTCATAAAATATTTTGCAAAAAGGGGGGGATCAACTTATAAGGGTGCATTTTTCGGTAGCGACCGACACCTTAGTCCAAATTTTTTGCAAAATCACATTGTAAAAAGGTGTATTTTTTGTAGAGACCGAAATATTAAAAATATGGGCAAATAAAAGAAAAATAATACCCCAAAACCAATTGAATGTGCAAAATCAGTTAAAGATCCTTACTTTCTAGTAGGGTGGGAAGGAATGGATTTTTTTGAGGATGGAAAATATCTCACACTACGTAGTGGTGTAAAATCCATTCTCAAATATTTTGAAGTTTCTGAAGACCTTCAGATAAATGGTGCTCAAATACCTATAGGCATTGTAAGGGCAGTCTACATGACATTGGTTTCACTTGACATGGCCCAACGTCAAAAGAAAAGGGACATCAGTGAGGAATCAAAGGTCATGATTCTAACGATCGATGCTTCTTGTGACACAAGTGATATTCAACCCATGATGGTGAATACTTGTTGTAGCACAAGTGACCTAAAGCCCATTGTGGTCAATTCTTGTTGTGATACAGGCAACCTCTTGCCTACAAGGGTAGATATCAATTGTAGCGCAGGTGATCTTGTCACAAGAGCAAATTTTTCTTGCGACACCAATGACTTAAAAACTAAACCTTCTAGCAATGAGCTCAATAATCTCATCAATAGTAACAAATGCCACATTGTTAAAAGAATTGATGAAGATGAAGAACTTGGATGTTTTAAAAAATATACCAAAGGATTTGGATCCAAACTGATGAACAAAATGGGATTCAATGGTAAAGGATTAGGTAAACATGGGTAAGGCATTAAAACTCCTATAATGCAAAATATCAAGCCAAATAATGAAGGCCTTGGCTATTATGGACAAGCAAGTACCAATAAAACCATATTTGTAAAACCTAAATCTTCTTCAACTCCTACAAAGCATTGTTGCAGTCATTGTGGAAGAACAAGACATGTAGCAACTAGGTACTGGAAACTCCATCCTTGTGACTCATGTGGATGTACAAATCATTCCTCTACAAATTTTTGGTACAAAGTGAAAATTATCAACAAGGTTCATATTGATTCTGGATGGACATATCTCGCACAATGGACCAAGATGAAAGAAATGTTGTTTGGCTTCTACATAAAAGGTAAAACCTATGGTTGACCCAGTGGCATATCCAGTGACAGTTCGAGTAGCAGTCCCAGAGGTAATGACATAATGACAGACCTAAAGGAAGATCCAATGACAATAATCCAGAGGCAGACCTACAGGCAGATCTAGAGGTAATGATCCAGAGGCATATCCATAGGTCGATCTAGAGATAGACCCAAAAGTACTAATCTAGAGGTATACTTAGAGCAAGAGCCAACATACGAACATATTTCATTATACTCTCCTACACATTAAGGGGGGGTCATCTATGCTATTACCAATAATGGAATAATGGGGGTATTAGAGTATATTCCATATTGGGATATTAACTTCGAGTTTACATTTGCTTATTGAGAAAATATGTTGAAGCACATGTTTCATATGGTAGTTAGGTTGGGAAAGTTATTTACTAACTAGTAGGAACTGTCGCTCAACCACATGTATGTATTATATAATTGCATAATATTGAATATAATTGCATGAAATATCGCTCAACCGCATGAGGTTCAATAATGCTCTTGGTGGATTTCATTAAAATTGATTTAATTTGGGATAAAATGAGGTGGGATGATGTGTGGGATGCATGGATGGTTGATTGGATATTTTTGGGTATAAATAGGCTTGGGATGCTCATGTTGACTTAATTATTGTATTTGAGAGTTCTATTTTCACATTTGAGAGGGAAAAATATTGAGTGGTTGTGTTTGCAAAGTTTTGAGTCTGATTATTTTTGAACAAGTGTCCTTATGGTGATTTACCCATCCTATCGGATTGTATGGATAACCAATCGCTGCAACCGCTAGGTTTCTAGAGTAAATTACTATACATGAGGTTGAAGTAGGGAAAAATGGTGCACCAAATTATGTAAAACAATATGTGTATCTACCCCATCTCGCTCATGAGCATCAAAAAGGAAGCATGCATGTGAAAAGGAAAGAATACCAAACAAAAGGAAATGAATTAAAGCAAGTCTCTTCTCATTAATTTGTTGGATCAGATCCAAGGTTACACAGAAGTCCCCTTGAGGGCTCAAAATGTGATACAATTGTTACAATATTGGGTGCCCAAAGACCAAGTCTTTCACGGAATCAAGGTGCACATCCAATGTTTCTCCGCGTACCCACAATCGAGGTGGGCGAGCCAATGCCACCGCTGCTTGTATCTTCAATCTCTGATGTCTGATATTCCTTCCCAATGCCTTCTAAGAACCTGCACCTGCACACAAGGAAGCCAAAGGGGTCAAATAGCAAGGGTGTATGGTGAAAACATGCAATCCCCACAGGGGCAAAATAGCGCATATATTAAAACTATATCAAAACATGTCCAAATGACTTGAAAATTTGTAGAGATGTTAAAGAGGAGGTTTTGAGAGGATATCACCAAAAATAGATCAGAAATTGCATCTGTAGACCCCTCGATTTTGCGTCGCCCGCCTACAACCTACGAAGAAGAAGACAAGCAAATCCCGAACCTAAACATATCCAAAACTCATGAAATTTGGTTAGTATGCATAAATTGACATTTTAAGACAACCCATATGATTATATTTTCAAATTGGAGCCCGGATCCACCTGCATCAAACTGGGGTGCCCGGATGGGCCCTACGAGCCTGCAAAAACTTAAAAATGCTATAACTCTTTCATTTTAACTCCAAATAACTTGAAATTTGAACTGTAGCATCATGGGACAATATAGAAAATTAATAATTAAAAATAGTAATGAAATTGTTTAAGAATTTACCCTCATCCTGGGGGCGGTGGTGACTGCAACTATTTGGGGGCACCCTAGGAGGGGATACCCACCAAATCCAACCACTTTTTGCTACAAAAATCACTATAAGATGTTCCTAAACAATATAAGGTGTGTTTTCATCAAATTTGGTGAATAAATTCACCCGGATGGAAAAGTTATGCTCGGATTACCTTCTTGAAGTCACCCGGTAACCTCCTTGGCAAAAGAGAGATTCCGAGGGCAAAAAGGTGCAATAAGGTGAGGGGAAATCTCAGAAGCACTCCATTGCATATCCTAGAACTCCTATCTATATTTTTGTGTGGATATTGAATCCATTTTATAGCCCAAAGGGGCTCATGTGCAAAAAGGCATGCAAGGGCATGCATGGCAGGAGGTGCCACTTGTCAAAAGGGAGGCATGCACTGGATGTGGAAGAGAATATCCATTTTGGGCCTCCATTAAGAAGTATGTCATAAGGATTCAATGCCCTCTAACCCGCATGCTCCATATGGCGTGCTAAATGGCAGTTTCTGGGTGCCATTTGGCCCAAATTTGACTTTTTTGGGTCAAACTTGCTCACCGTCCCACCCTGGGATGATGGCTCACCACCATCCCAGGGTGGGATGATGGGAATATACCACCATCCCAGGGTGGGACGGTGGTGAATTTTGGGCCAAAACCTCCCAAAATTGGGTCGGTAGCCTCCAAAACCTTTTTGGAGTGGCTAGAACCACTGTGAGCCTCCTGAGGGCTGCCCAAGGGGCCATATGATGTCAATTTGATCATTGTTTGTGGGTGCTTAATCGGATTTACCACATTTTAGTGTCTACAGATGCCCTTTTTGAGATGCATTGTGTGTAGCACAGTGAGCAAAAATAGATGACCAAAATGTTGAATGATTAAGGTTACTCGATAACCTAACCAACTTTAGATGCCCCAATCATGGAAAGGGTGTGTGTTCTTGAATCCTTGCTTTTGACTCATTAAATGAGCATGCTTATGCTTGAAAATTGTCTATCATGAAAGGCTAAGGCCCATGAATTCATGATGCCAGTAATTTCAAGTATTATAATGTGATATTGTGTGCTTGTTTGCTGCCCCAAGCAGGAGCATGATTGTCTTTATCGAAGATTCGTTGAACGAACGCAATTCGCATAATTGAGTGTGTGCTTGCTGATTTGGACTGAGTATGACTACCCCCTCAAGTGATGAGTCGATGAGGGAATGACCAGTGAGAAAAGTGATGAGTCACTTGACCCAATTGACTTGTGTTATGCTTACCTTCAGCTTTATCCCTTGAAAAATAGGGCAATTTGGAGAGGATTTTGGTGACTTTGTTGAGTTTTCCTAGAGGAAAGGAGCTAAAAAATGCATGTCCGAGGGGTGGTCCAGCCACAATGGCCTTATTAGGGCATGAATTAACAAATTTTCCATCCCTCCTAGGATCCTCATGGTTGCATTTTGATCTATGTGAAATTTGGACCCAATTTGAGCTATTTTGGTGCAATTTTGGACCTATTTTGGGTCATTTTGGGTTGTTTTGGCCTATTTTTGCTACCACCATCCTAGGGTGGGATGAGGGCATGTTCTACCACCATCCCAAGGTGGCACAGTTAGCCAAATGTGTGCTCATCCCACCCTGGGATGGTGGTGACCCCTGCATCTTTATATAAACCCAAAATATGAAGGTTAGGCTCATTTGTGCATGCTTTCTTTGGCAGTTTGAGAGGTGAGGAGTAGGAGAGTGATTATGAGTAGTGGAGCACTATCAAATTCATCCCACAGTCACCATGAGTCAGTGGGTGGACTCAGCCAGTGGAGGAGCCGGTGTGAGACAGGTATGCCAAGTCTCTCTTATTGCATTTTCCTAGTGTTAGGAGTTGATTTTCTTGCTTTTATGGTATGTTTTTGGCTTGGAAGCATATCACACTATATTGTAGGTAATTAAACCTAATTTATGAGATATGTACCAAATTTTATGTTTTACCCATGTTTTTGTGCAATTAGATTGCATTTTATAGGTCCAATTTTGCATTGTTTTTGCTATTTTTGATGGCCTGAAAGGCCTTTTTGAGCCCAATTTTTTGGAGTCATCCCTAGGTGGGATGGCTAGTGTGGGCTGGTCATAGGCCATCCCTTGATGGGCTGGCCATAGGGTTGGGGGCCATTCCTAGGGGGAATGGCCACAAAATAGCCTCAAAGAGGGGCCATTTTGAGTCTTTTCTTTTGAATGTTTTTGGGGCCATGCGAGGCCATTTTGGTGGTGTATTATTGAGTTGCTTATCCCTGTCAGGTGGTGAGGAGTCGGTATCGAGTACCTACTCTCTTTGATTCCATGAGGGATGCCTTGACCATAGAGGACTGGGAGTGGTTGGATGCCATCGACCTCAAGCAGGTGACCCGATTAGAGGTTATTATAGGAGACCATGCATATCTGATTACCCTGATTGATCTATGGGATCCATGCACCAATACCTTCCACCTACCCACTAGGGAGATGATGGTGATACTGGAGGATATCTATCAGATTATTTAGATTCTGATAGAAGGGGGTCGATCCACATGACACCACGAGACCAGAGAAGCAGTGCTCGAGAGGTACTTCAGTTATGATCTAGAGATGGTAGAGCTGGACTACTTGAAGGGTGGTATGCTGGTAGGATTCTAGCATGAGGTGAAGGTATTGGGGGTGAGGCATACACTACTCATGATGCTCATCTCCAATATGCTACTACCGAATTCTTCTAGAGTGAGGTTCCCATGGAACCTAGTGGAGATAGTGTTTGCTCTAGTGAGGTCTACTATGGTGGAGCCATTGGTGATGGCATGGGGTACTACACTATTGGCACAACTCTATGATGAGTTGTACGAGATCCGCTACCATCAATGGAAGGGTGTTGGGTGTAGCTTTTTTGTAGTGTTAGGGATGGTAGCACATAGTTATGGGGTGACCACATGGGCTACCATGGATGACTCGGGCACAACTAGCAGACAGGGAGATAGGATATGGTATCCTATGGCAGAGGGCTCAGGAGAGGGGATAGAGTCGATGATTCATAGGTGATGTGGCTCACTATGTAGATCTATTCTCATGACTCAAGGTAGGTCAGGTATTCTAGAGGCCATACAGAGATTTCCTAGAGTGGGCAGATGCTACTATACAGCTCCATAGGGTGCGATGAGGTAGATGGTTAGTTGGATGACATGGCACGGAGTGGGAGTACTTCCCTTTTTCTTGGGTGATGTGATAGTTTGGGCTACACTAGGGGGTGCCTAGTGAGTCGATGCCTTATCGACATCATGGGGATGAGAGGACATTGGCATGGCCGATGGTAGAGGTAGTGGCATGAGATACGGATCCTGTAGTAGACATTCCAAATGTGGATGATGTCGGGACTACAATGGAGTATGATGCTTGGTGGGTGATAGGCCAGGGGCATGGAGAGGGGCCACTAGGGAGGGGTGCAACTAGGGAGGCACATCAAGATATTTCTGGTGAGGACCAAGGTGAGGTAGGTGATTGGTAGGGACACATGGTAGGGGAGCATGTGGATCTCCTAGACTTAGGAGATCGAGGTGACTTGGGGGATGATGATGTTGGGGATGAGGAGGTGCAGGCACCACCGATGGCACCAGGGGATACAGAGGTAGAGCTATGAGATGAGCTACTCAGGGTGAGGTAGGAGAGAGATCTCCTATGGACATAGGTGCATGATGTATAGGCAGAGCTAGCAGCACAATGAGCCGAGGTACAGGTGGCTCAAGTCGAGATAGCATCTCTTTGAGCATAGTTATGATCTCGAAGCCCTACACGAGAGGATTCCAATAGTGGGGAGGTGACTAGGCTATAGGTAGAGGTGACATGACTCCATTCTATGGTGGAGACTTACCAGGCATGGTGTCGATGGGGGTAGGCTTATGCGGATGAGCTAGAGACTGAGGTAGTACACCTTGGTGGGCATCTACGGGATGATGTAGGTGCTAGTGGGTCATACCAGAGTCACCACAGTAGGATAGGGTAGTCTTCCTCTAGGCTGGAGGCACCAAGGTCTAGGTAGAGAGCTGATAGGGTAGGTGGTAGTAGGTATGGGAGTTCATAGAGGACTCCGACTATAGGTGGGAGTGCGAGTCATAGTACCGGTCCTACGTGACCATGGTAGTGGCTCGCATGACTCTTTTTGTGTTTTTGGATGTTTTAGCAATGTGAAGTCTGAGGACTCACTTTATTGTAGCCTATGGGCAACATGATGTATATTTTTATCCCATACATACACACACACACACACACACACAAAATATATATATATATATATGAGCTTTTTATGTGGTTTATCATCATGTGTTTATTATTTTATGAAATGTATGCAATTTGATTTATGCAATGATGATGAATGCCTATGTATGCATATTTTGTGATTTTGATTTGATTTTATTTTGTACATGCATGGATGTATAGTGAGATGGATGATTTATTGATTTAGAGGATACAATGTGTAGACTATATGTTATATTATGCTAGCACCATAGATGATGTATTTTGCACCAACTCATATGTAATGTTGTCATGAGACTTATATAATGGATTTGTGAATAATGTAATTGAAATGAATGTGGTGAAGTGATATGAATGACATGTTGTTTAGAGAATGCCCATTAGGTTTTCATGAGACTCAAACACTCTAGTCAACTCATCAAAAGTTGTATACTAACCATGCAAGACTTTTTGACAAGGTATGAATCTGCTAGGATGACCAAGGTACTTCATATCCCTGTGTGTGCAAGTGAGTTCATTCCTGTGAGATGCATAAGGATACCGCTAGTGCCAAGTAGGCTCTCAACCAAACCTGTACTGAGGATCACCAAATGAATGCCACCATCGTAGGTTTTGTACTAAGTATGACTAGACCACTAGGCAATCTAGGTTACCAAAGCTAGCTCATCCACATGCAAACATTGGTCTACACATACGCCCGAAAGCTAATATGGTAGACATATCATCATGCGGGAGGCTACCACCATTGACGGATAGGCTATCCACCAAACCCGTAATGAGGATCACCTGATGGTTTTCCAAATGCTGAGAGTTCCAGGGATTCAAGTTCGACTCCCTACTTTCTTCAATTTTATTGGGATACTTGCTCTCATATAAAGTGATAAGAATCATTATTTATTTTTCTCTTTTTAGTGATAATAATCACTATTTATTTTGAGTTTTTTATTTTTCTCTTGAGCAAGGGATTTGAATTTTGAGTGATGGGGATCACTATTTCTTGTGCTTTTTGACATGTGCACTTTTTTATTTTTGTATTTTTGTACTTTGAATTTTTTCTTTGTGGGGGTTTGCAAATTTAGACTATTGCAAACATGTGAAAATGTGGGATTTTGATGACAAAAATGGGGAAAACCACTTATTGTTGTGGGGGAATTGGGTAGGGGAGAACTTGTCCTTTTGCCAACTCTCAACATTCTTGAACCATTCACACAGGGGGATGAGCAGGATGACCTTTTCGCTTAAGGTAACCTAGACCACTTCATGGATTTCATCTGTCTTTGTGCAAAACTTGGATTGTTAATGATTAATTATGTTTGGGATATGATGTACACAAGGCATAATCAATGCAAGACTCTACCTCCTAAAAATCAAGCTAGCCTTCTACAAAATCTGAGTAGAGACTAGATATGGTTGAGTGACCGAAAACCCTACTGACATTCTAAAACAAATGGCTAAGTGAAGGGAATAGACATGACTATGGAAATGTGAAAAATGTGGGTGAAAATGATAATTGTGGTATTTGAACTATGAGTACTTTCACAACATTGATTTTGAGTGGTAAGTAGTGTACCATCATGGTGCTAGACATGTATGAGCAACTCTAAAATGTAAAGTGCTAATGATGAATATGCCTAAATGCAAGTGATGATAAAATGCAATGGGATGCAATGTTGTGATGCAATATTTTTGAATTTTTGAATTTTTTTTTTTTTTTGATATTTTTTATTTTTTTTTTATACAAAATGTGTGACCAACGGGCTTACTTGGATGCCATTGGGGCATTATGTTTTTATTAATTTATTAATTTATGATTTGGTATGACCAAAGGGCTTATGGATGCCTTTGGGCCTTTTAGGTTTGACCTAGATGATCATAGATAGTCCAAGAGCATTTTTACTTGACCTAGATGGTGAGAACCCTCTAGGAGCCTTTTGGGTGACCTAGACGTGCAATGACACTTAAAAAGTGTCTACGACTACCTAGGGGCATTTGGCTATGACCAAAGGGCTTATGGATGCCTTTGGGGCTTTTAGGGTTGACCTAGATGATCGTAGATAGTCTAGGAGCATTTTTACTTGACCTAGATGGTGAGAACCCGCTAGGAGCCTTTTGGGTGACCTAGACGTGCAGACACTTAAAAAGTGTCTACAACTACCTAGGGGCATTTGGCTATGACCAAAGGGCTTATGGATGCCTTTGGGGATTTTAGGGTTGACCTAGATGATCGTAGATAGTCTAGGAGCATTTTTACTTGACCTAGATGGTGAGAACCCGCTAGGAGCCTTTTGGGTGACCTAGACATGCGACGACACTTAAAAAGTGTCTACGACTACCTAGGGGCATTTGGCTATGACCAAAGGGCTTATGGATGCCTTTGGGGATTTTAGGGTTGACCTAGATGATCGTAGATAGTCTAGGAGCATTTTTACTTGACCTAGATGGTGAGAACCCGCTAGGAGCCTTTTGGGTGACCTAGACATGCAATGACACTTAAAAAGTGTCTACGACTACCTAGGGGCATTTGGCTATGACCAAAGGGCTTATGGATGCCTTTGGGGCTTTTAGGGTTGACCTAGATGATCGTAGATAGTCTAGGAGCATTTTTACTTGACCTAGATGGTGAGAACCCACTAGGAGCCTTTTGGGTGACCTAGACATGCAACGACACTTAAAAAGTGTCTACGACTACCTAGGGGCATTTGGCTATGACCAAAGGGCTTATGGATGCCTTTGGGGCTTTTAGGGTTGACCTAGATGATCGTAGATAGTCTAGGAGCATTTTTACTTGACCTAGATGGTGAGAACCCTAGAGCCTTTGTACCTAGACACACTTAAAAGTTCTATCCTAATTTTATACCAAAGGCTTATATCCTTTTTTATTCCTAATTATATCTAATTTTACTACCTAGATTAAACCACTAGGAGCCTTTTGGGTGACCTAGATGTGCAATGACACTTAAAAAGTGTCTACGACTACCTAGGGGCATTTGGCTATGACCAAAGGGCTTATGGATGCCTTTGGGGATTTTAGGGTTGACCTAGATGATCGTAGATAGTCTAGGAGCATTTTTACTTGACCTAGATGGTGAGAACCCACTAGGAGCCTTTTGGGTGACCTAGACATGCAACGACACTTAAAAAGTGTCTACGACTACCTAGGGGTATTTGGCTATGACCAAAGGGCTTATGGATGCCTTTGGGGCTTTTAGGGTTGACCTAGATGATCGTAGATAGTCTAGGAGCATTTTTACTTGACCTAGATGGTGAGAACCCGCTAGGAGCCTTTTGGGTGCTCTCTAAGCATGAAATGGCCACAAGTGAAGGATGTTCAAGGGTTCAGGATCCTCGACACCTTCAAGTGAAGCTAGGCGATAAGTTCCAAGCCCTATTTGACTAGTGATGACAAAGGGACCTAACCAGTTTACCATAAATTTGTCCCGTAGGTGGGGCGGCAAGCTAGAATTCTATTGGTTCTCTTTTAGGATGAGATCACCAACCTGAAAGTCTCTGAGATGGACTTTCATATTGTAGGCTCTTTTGAGCCACTCTTGATACACACGTAGATGCTCAAGTGCATTAATGTGATGCTCATCCAACAACATAAGTTGATCTAGGTGAGCTTGTCGTGCAGTATCATCATCAATAAACTCCTGCATGGATATGCGCAGTGATGGGATTTCTAACTCTAGAGGCATGACTACCTCAACACCATACACTAGTGAAAATGGAGTTGCCCTAGTGGGCATCCGAATGCTAGTGCGGTAAGCCCAAAGGGCAAGCGACATTTGTGTATGCCAATCGGTATGATTCTCTTTGACTATTTTCTTCAATATGGCAATTAATGTCTTGTTTGATGCTTCTGCTTGCCCATTTGCTTGTGGATAATAGGGTGTCAAAAATTATGTTGGATATTATACTTTGCTGTCAAAGCATGCACATATTTATTCTTGAATGATGTCCCATTATCCAAAATGATCTTGGATGGAATACCAAAATGACAAATGATATTATGCAATATGAACTCCGCTATGCGGGGTCCTGTCGTAGTGGTAAGGGGGATTGCTTCCACCCACTTTGTAAAATACTCGATAGCCATAATGATAAATGTGTGATGGCCCGAGGATGCAGGGGAGATTTTCTTGATTAAATCCAACCCCCATTGTGAAAATGGCCAAGCCGATTGGATCGGTTGTAAGGCCTGAGAAGGTACATGTGTCAAGTTAGCATGGTGTTGACATTTCATGCACTTCCTCACATATGTGCAACAATCTCGCTCTAAAGTTGGCCAATAATAGCCCATGCGAAGAATGCACTTTGTGATGGCCATGCCACTAAAATGGCCACCACAAGTACCATCGTGTGCTTGGGCCATTGCCCAAGTCGATTCTTGATACTCTAAGCAACGAAGGAGGATTCCTTCATAGCTCCGACGGTATAGGATGTCTCCTAACAAGACAAACTTTGTTGCCTTCCATTTAAATGTCCTTTTGGTAGCATGTGATAATCCAAGAGGGAGGTTACCAAGCTTTAGGTACTCTCTAATTGGTGTGGACCAATCCTACTGTGTGGAAGCCTCGATTGCATGAATTGCCTATCCCTCATGAAGTTCATCCCAAGAAAATGTAGATTGGGATAGAACTTGTAAGAATAGCATTATGCTGCTATCAAAAGGGGTTTGGGGGAACAGAGTCCCCCAAGTGGCATGATTCAAGTGCTCGTGAATGTGTGAGAATATCTCTTGATGAGGTTCTATTTGAATCAAGTGGACTTCTGGCATGGCTTGAGTGCTCTCACGCTCAATCATTGATTGTGATAGCATCTTGACTTGAATGGTTGTCATCTCCCCTATGGGGTCTTGTGGAATCAAGGATCCTAAAGAGGCCATTGTATCTACAAAATGATTAGATGATCGAGGGAGTGCCTCGATGTCATACCATTCAAAATTTTCTAGGGATTTGTCCACAAGGGCTTTGTAGGCTTGCAAAACTGGGCACTTGCACTGGAAGATTCCCTTGACCTAGTTGACAATGAGCAAGGAGTCACCAAAAATATTGAGCTTGGTGATTTTCATGGTGATAGCCATTTTAAGCCCTATGAGTAAGGCTTCATACTCGACATTATTGTTGGTGCAGGGGAAATCAAGTTTAAATGATAGGGGTATGGGAGCCCCATGCGGTGTGAAAAACATGATCCCTATGCCACCCCCTTGCTCGCATTTGGAGCCATCGAAGAAAAGAGTCATATCCACCTATGACTCAGGCTCATCAAAATTAGGTGATTCTGATATTTGGAAGACTCCATCATCGGGAAGCTCCATGCTAAGAGGTTGATCCTCCTAGAGAGGAGCCTCTACAAGTTGATCAACAATGACCTGACCTTTGATTGATTTTTGTCCTATGAATTCTAGGTCAAATTCTATCAACAACATGATCCATTTCATCGTGTGACTACTATGATAAGTATGACTCATCATGTATCACAATGGATTCTCTTTAGATACAACATACGTAGTGTGGCTGAGCATATAGTGTCGTAGCTTCTTGGTAGCAAAAACCACCGCTAGACATAACTTTTCAATGTATGCGTACTTAATCTCATAGCTCACCAGGGTGCGACTAAGATAGTATGTGGCATGTTCCTTATGAAATTCATTGTTTTGGGCTAACATGGCACCCAATGCAATCTCAATAGCTGAGATATATAATCGGAATGACACCCCTGGTCTAGGTGGAGCTAACACTAGTGAAGCCAGGTATTGTTTAATTGTGTCAAAGGCATCCTGACATTCATCGTCCTAGTGGAATGTGACCCCCTTGTGCAAAAGTTTGTTCATGGGTCTACACTTGTCCGACAATTGTGCTATAAAGCATTTGATGGATGCAATCCTCCCCTACAAGCTACGAAGTTGCTTGATGGTAGTCAGGGAGGCATTTCAAGGATTGCCTTGACTTTGTTAGGGTCCACTTCGATGCCTCATTTGGAAACTATAAATCCCAAGAGCTTTCCAGATGTGATGCCAAAGATGCACTTCTTGGGGTTCAGTCTCACATTATGTTCAATAAGGTGATCGAGGACTTTGCACAAGACATCTAGGTGCTCATGACGTAATAGAGATTTAGCCAATAAGTCATCCATGTAATCTTCCAAAATTTTGTGCATGTAGTCATGGAAGATATATGTCATGGCATGTTGGTAGGTGGCACCGACATTCTTAAGGCCAAATGGCATGACCTTGTAACAAAATGTTCCCCAAGGCATTGTGAACACCATTTTGAGCTGGTCTTCAGGGTTGATACGAATCTGATTATACCCAGAGAAGCCATCCATAAGGGAGAGCATTTCATGTCCTATGGTGGCATCTACCAAGGCATCTATGCTTGGCAAAGGAAAATCATCCTTAGGACTCACTTTGTTTAGGTCTCAAAAATTGGTGCAAATGTGAATCCTCCCATCAGGCTTCTTGATGGGGACCATGTTGGACAACCATGGTGGATAGTCTACAGAAATGACAAACTTGGCATCCAATAGTTTTTGTAGCTCATATTTGACCATCAAGGCCACTGTTGGGTGCATCTTTCTCAACTTTTTCTTGACAGGTTTGACTTTGGGGTCAAGCGTTAGATTATGGGTGACCAGATTTGGATCTAGTCCCGGCATGTCTTTGTAAGACCATGCAAAAGCTACCTTCTTCTTTGTGAGAAGGGCTATATAATCGGCTTGCTCTTTGGGGGATAGGCTTTCCCCTAGCTTGATACATTGTGGGTTTTTAGGATCTGAGCCGATATCTTTGTCAATCGTAGGCTCGATTGACATATGAGACCCCTCCTCCAACTGATGGGGAGTAGGGATCAAATGGATGTCATCAGCTAGATTTAAATCCTTGATGGGGACTTTAGGTCCCTCCTCAGCATGGAAGACATCATGAGTTGGGCCAGTAGAAAAGTGAAACAACCCACCGCAAGCCCAATACTCAGAGGGTGATGGGGGTGAATCAACGTGATCCCAATCAATAGCATCTAGATCTAGATGGCATGGCTTGGAAGGATCGACTAGGTTGTGAAGTGGTGTGGTCAAATCAATGGAGATCATATTGATGAAATGTGTCTGCTCTCTAGGACCACATGCATGTGACTATGTATTGATGTCATCTCTCACCCCCAGATGTGGTTCTAGGGGAATGGGGATCTTCGGATCCTATCTAGGAATAGACTATAGGATGGGATCATTAGGCTCAAGGAGCTCCATGTGTGTGGGTGGGTCAGGGAAGACCTCATGGTGAATCTAGCCTAGATTGATAGGCCTTGCCCTCAAGCATGGGCCAACATGCAACTGATGATAGACTTCATCTATGTCAATGGGCTCATGATGATGACGCAAATAATGAGGACCAAGGTATGCCCTCTCTATTTCATCCTCATAGTCACTATCATATATGGGAACCTCATTGTTGCCCCTTGGGATCCGGGTGATCAGGTAGGTGTGGTCCCATATATGCTAATTCCTCATAATCATCATCATGGATGAGGATTCCTTCATTCTCATCTCGTAGTGCCTCAGGCTCACGAGGACCCAACTGCTCAAGTAAATTAACTGCTCCTCCCTAGGAGGTCTATCTTCCTATGGGTGAACCGACTCTTCAAGAGGAAGGAGCTACCACCAAACAAGATCAGGGAAAGGGAACAGATGTATGAGGCCTTCCTATTGGTCATTAATGGGGACAATTTGTGAATGATCACTATCCGACTCAAAAGGGTCATATGGTGCTACCTCATAACTCGACTCATCCTCTGAGGTCCATTCATATGAGGTGCCTTGATCTGACTCATCACAGACATGGGGACAACTCCATGAACCTTCCCCTCTCTCAAAATATGGGGGAATGTCACTAGGGATCATGGGGTTCCCATCTAGCCATGGAAAGTAATCCCCCAGGGAGTAGACTATATTGGGATTGGCATAAGGGTCTTGGGCCAACCCACCCTCGTAGCCTATATTCAAGCGATTTAGGCTATCTAAGAGGACATCTAGAGGCAAGGGATTGTTGCATCCCACTCTCGACTTGTCATAGGGCATTTGATATTGTGGTTGACAAGGGATTCTGGTGCCTTGCTCATACAGGCCTAACCCATAACCATGCCAGTTGCATAGGTCAAGGTACTTCAAGGTGAAGTTAGGGTTAGACAAGTAGTTAATATCCTCTCCAAAAGGTTCCTCATCTTCCTCCTACTATTGGTAAGGTTCGATGCCATAGTCAAGGCCCCCATAGATAAAATTCATTTGATTAGGGGGAATACCAAGAGGCACGATAGTGCCTATGGGAAGACGGGGTCTACCCATGTCTTGCATCGACTCTAAAGTAGGAGTAGTGGTAACATTCCTAACCATGTATTCTCCCAATCTGGTAGAAGCTAGATGTACTATAACCTAGGGCTACGGATAGAAGAGGGATGAGAGTGAGACTTGATCCGGCTCATCGTTTGCCTCATGTGGTGTCTCTTCATCATCCGAGCTAAGTATCTCCTCTATAGAGATAGTGGATATGATCGATTGGTCCTCCTCAATGGGCCACTTCTCTGGGTTCCTAGGCAAAGGATCCACTAGTGTATTAGGCATCTAGGGTAGAGCCGATGATGAGGAGGGCATGGTATGTTATAGCGGTGGGGTCGAACCTTGGCTAGATTTATTCGGTTGAAAATCTAGATGTATCGATGGCAAGGTCAACTCGGGTAACTGCTGCACCATGTTGTAGTACTTGAAGGGCTCTAGGTCCATGGGGATGACATGAACTTGCCCTTCATGAGTGTACTTGAGGCACTGGTGAGTGATGGAAGGGACACACTTCATGTCCCTGATCCATGGTCTTCCTAACAAAATGTTGTATGCCATCTCACCCTCCAGGATGTGGCACATCATCGAGATGATATTTTCTCCTACTTGAATAGGTAGGATGATTGTACCAACCATTGAGCATATGGCATCATTGAATGCTCGGAGGGTGTAGGTAGATGTGACAATATGAGATGTTGGGAGCTTCAGGTGCTTTAGAGCTATTGTAGTTATGATGTTGCTCGAAGACCCAGTATCTATCAAGACTCTCTTGTATGGTGTTCCATTCACACGTGCGACAATGTGTAAAGGGGGATCCACCATATCATGTGGAACCGGTTTAAGTTCATCTTCTCAAAAAGTAATTACCGGTTTTATGCATTGCCGCACATGCCCCACAAAGTTGTTGAAGGAGTTAGACTCCTAGGGCTGAAGCTCAATTGCCTTAAGGATCTCCATCAAGGCTTCTCTATGAGGTTGTGATTGTTGGATGAGCTCATAGATGGAGAGTCGGGCAGATGTTGTTCTTAAGCTTGAGCGAGCTTACTCTTAATGGTGACTATAGGCCTAGGTGGGAGGCTCGATCCAGGAGGTGGTATAGGCTATGATGTCGAAGGGACATCACTCTGAGCCATAGGTGGTGCGGCTGGACTTGGATACCACCTATTTCTTGTCATAATACTGACCATGCCAACATATCCTTGCTTAGGAGGGGCATGGTGAACCTCATTCACCTAGGGCACTAGTTTAGCCTGCTCTGTGTGGGCAGGCAAGGGGTCCTTAAAGACCTCCATCTATTGGTTGTTTGGTGTGATAGGGTTATCTACCTAGAGGGCATTCCTATCAATTAGGTCTTGCACCAAGTGTTTGAATTTATAGCACATTTGCACATCATGCCCATTTTGCCTATGAAATTTGCAATATAGGTCTTCTCTGTATCCTTTGGGCTTAGGTGCATTAGGGTCGATAGGTCGACTATCAGGTAGATGGATCGCATTAGCCACCAAGAGGTGATCAAACACTGAATCCATAGACTCTGCAATGGGCATGAATTGTCGCTTGGGGTGACGCTATTGATTTTGCCCTTGACCATTCTGGTTATCCTTGGCATAGTTCCCAAGGGTGGCCTGATAATTAGGCTTTTGAGGTGGCACGGCTGGCGCTAGCCCCGGGACACTAATGGCAACCTGATTTACTACTGCTAACTTAGGTTGCACTGGGGTGTTCTTAGCATTCTTGCTCCACTCCTTCTTGCGAGGCTTCACAATCTCACCCTCTTGAATCTTGATTTCTTCGATGATCCTAGCCTGTGCTAAGGCATCTTCAAGAGTGGGGTATTGTTGCAACTATAGCAACAAGGAGATTGGATTTAAGCAACTTTTGGAGAACATCTGAGTCAACTCCAACATGGGGAGAAGATAAGGTAGCTTGGTGAGCAAGGTTCACCATCTATTGCCATAATTTTTTATTGACTCATCATCATATTATTTCAACCTAGCTACATCGGCCAACGTTGCCTTCCTCTTGGTATTGAAGGCAAAGCATTCTAGGAATGCATCCACAAGTTGGTCCAAATTATGGATGCTATGCTTAGGGAGTTGGTAAAACCACTCGAAGGTAGGGCCGATGAGGGTAGTCACAAATGTCCTCAAAAGCAAAGCATCATCATCATGAATGCCGAAGCATTGACCTAAGAACCTAGTGACATGTTCTTGCGCATCCTCTTCTCCCTTAAAGGTAGCCAACTGAGGCAACTTAAATTGCTCTAGATAGGGAGGCGCAGGTACTGACGGATGGATGGGTTGACTATGCAATTGATGCATAGTGGGATTTTGAGATCCCGACCCAGAGGTCTTGTTCTCTACTGACTCCAAGCATTCTAACAATGCTTTATAAGGGCCTGAGGACTTGATCTCCTCATCTTTGTTCACATCTTGTGGTGGAGGTCTAGGATCCTCCAACCTAGGGTGAGGTGGTGGTAAGTCACCCCCTACCTCGGTAAGGCATCTCAACATATTCTACTTCTAGCTCATGCTCAGTATAAGCCCCGTAAGGCATCTCTCGAGCCGGCCTATAAATGGGGGTATCTACCCATGATGGGCGCCCTATGTTTGGCCTGGGAGGCATCTCCCGATCTAGCCTAGGAGGTCATGGAAGCAACATTTGATAAGGTCTCGAGGACCTCTCTCGAATGAGCGTGGGTTGCCTCGGATGGACTTCCTACCTATGTGTCTTAGGGGTAGGGACCCTCTCTCTCAAAGTCTTCTAGAATAGCTCATTGGTCTATCGTTCGATCCTTTCTTTCTCAAGCTGGTGCAAGTGGTCTAGTTGCTCTTTATCCCATCGAAGCTGCTTGAACTGAGCTTGGCATTCTATATATCTCACAACCACTTGCCTAATTTGATCCATAGTGTGAGGCCTAGGAGGCCTAGGAGTCTCACCCTAGGGTCGACCTTGTCCAAGGTACTCTATGTTCTCCATAGGGCGCTTGCCTCTCTCGAGGTTCACCACATTGACTTGAGGCTCAGGCTGGAACATGTGTTCATTACACTCAGCTGGCGTAGAGGCACATCGGGCATGCATAAAATATTGTTCCTGAGGAAAGTCTAGGATCTCCTCATGTCTTCCCTCCTAAACGAGGAAAGGTAGGGCAGAATTGGCTCACCTCGACCGATGAGTGTCATTCCCATCGGGCTGCATGAGCTATTGTATCCTATCAAGGTGATGGAGGTAGAGTCATGTCGACTTGCTCGACCAGTGTGTGAAGTCATACTCCTACCTCTGCTTAGGCGTGTCAGCCCTGATGGGTACGTGGATGCATGGCACCACTCTATCTATTAGCACCTCAATGCATAGTTGCCTTTCACCAAGGAAGGCCTATGAAATATCTACATACCAGGAACACTCTCCCAAGTAATGCTCATCATCCCTCGGGGTGTCCTAGAGAGGATCCCTTCGGAGATGAGGCTCATGCCCTACTGTCTTGGGGCTAGGTGGAGTGGAGGCTCACCAGGGAGGTATAACCAAGTCCCTAGGGCTATATCGGAGATGATTCATGTCTCCTAATCCACTCTCCATAGCTTCCACCCATGATTGGGCTTGGCTATGGGTGCGCACCATTGCGCTCCTCTATTAGTACCCCAAGTGATTATCTTCTTTACAAATTCTTAATGAAATAATATACAAGAAAGAAACACTCAATAAGATAGATGATTATCTCTTTTAAGTTTTAAGTGTGAATCCCTAAACTATTTTGTGTGTTTCAGATGTGTTGTTTTGTAAAGAATGACCTTGTGTCACGTGTTTGAAATATTGTTGGATTGTAATCTCATGTTCAATTGGATTTCACCTATATACTCATAGCTCGACAACCTGGCTATGAACTCCAGGTTGTATTATCCCACCTATAATGTGTGGTGATGAGGTCCACACATGGCCAGGGAGCACAGGTCCTACCAGTTCCTCACCCAGTTCACCCATAGTCTATGATACACCTCCCCGAAGGGTGATGCGTGCTATAACCCATGGGCTATGATGGATCTTGGAACTGGCCTTGGCAAGATGGATCAGGTTCATGGGATTTGAGCCAAGTGGATGGAGATGAAACCCACCATCACTTGCACTCTACTAGTGGATGGTAATGAAGTCCACCTCACTAGCGTTTATATGAATCATGGTGTGTGTGGTTCTTTATTATCCAAGAAAGTAAGCAAAGAAGCAATCAATGATCATTCACTAAATGCATGCAAATAAGTGCATTTTAATTTCAGAAAATTAGGATAAAGAACCTACAAATTGACTTTATGAATGCAAATCCTAAATGCTAACTTACCCAATGGGTAAGCCACAAGCAATCAAACCAAACAGATGCATTGCTACTACAAGTTCTTTTTTATTTTTCTCCTTCTTTTTGCTACTTTATGTGATAAGAAAAGTAAAAAGTGACATTTAACCTTTCTATGCAAACAAAATAATGTGAGAAAAACCAAATTTTGCAGTCTCTATAAATGCAACAGAAAATCAGAGGGTTTAGGCACTTACCTTGTCCATTTTGAGCTCTCCAAATTCTGAATTTTTGGGCAGAAATCTCTCTGTTTCACCACCGCTCCAGGGTGGGGTGAGTAGAAGCTTCACCACCATCCCAGGGTGGGATGGTGAAGCCACCATCCTAGGGTGTGCCAGATAAAGCCTCTGCCACCGTTCCAGGGTGGGGAGGGGAGCACCTGCAACACAAAAAGGGCAAAAATGCAAGAAAGAGGTCAAATTTTCACCCAAATCAAAAGGGACAAGGGTCCCACCATGATCACCACTGAAGTAGGGAAAAATAGTGCACCAAATTATGTAAAAAATATGTGTATCTACCCCATATCGCTCATGAGCATCAAAAAGGAAGCATGCATGTGAAAAGGAAAGAATACCAAACAAAAGGAAATGAATTAAAGCAAGTCTCTTCTCATTAATTTGTTGGATCAGATCCAAGGTTACATAGAAGTCCCCTTGAGGGCTCAAAATTTGATACAATTTTTACAATATTAGGTGCCCAAAGACCAAGTCTTTCACGGAATCAAGGTGCACATCCAATGTTTCTCCGCGTACCCACAATCGAGGTGGGCGAGCCAATGCCACCACTGCTTGTATATTCAATATCTGATGTCTGATATTCCTTCCCAATGCCTTCTAAGAACCTGCACCTACACACAAGGAAGCAAAAGGGGTCAAATAGCAAGGGTGTATGGTGAAAACATGCAATCCCCATAGGGGCAAAATAGCGCATATATTAAAACTATATCAAAACATGTCCAAATGACTTGAAAATTTTTAGAGATGTTAAAGAGGAGGTTTTGAGAGGATATCACCAAAAAATATCAGAAATTGCATCTGTAGACCCCTCGATTTTGCGTCGCTCGCCTACAACCTACGAAGAAGAAGACAAGCAAATCCCAAACCTAAACATATCCAAAACTCATGAAATTTGGTCAGTATGCATAAATTGACATTTTAAGACAACCCATATGATTATATTTTCAAATTGGAGCCCGGATCCACCTGCATCAAACTGGGGTGCCCGGATGGGCCCTACGAGCCTACAAAAACTTAAAAATGCTATAACTCTTTCATTTTAACTCCAAATCACTTGAAATTTGAACTGTAGCATCATGGGATAATATATAAAATTAATAATTAAAAATAGTAATGAAATTGTTTAATAATTTACCCTCATCCCAGGGGGACGGTGGTGACTACAACTATTTGGGGGCACCCTAGGAGGGGATACCCACCAAATACAGCCACATTTTGCTACAAAAATCACTATAAGATGTTCCTAAACAATATAAGGTGTGTTTTCATCAAATTTTGTGAATAAATTCACCCGGATGGAAAATTTATGCTCGGATTACCTTCTTGAAGTCACCCGGTAACCTCCTTGGCAAAAGAGAGATTTCGAGGGCAAAAAGGTGCAATAAGGTGAGGGGAAATCTCGAAGCACTCCATTGCATATCCTAGAACTCCTATCTATATTTTTGTGTGGATATTGAATCCATTTTATAGCCCAAAGGGGCTCATGTGCAAAAAGGCATGCAAGGGCATGCATGGCAGGAGGTGCCACTTGTCAAACGGGAGGCATGCAATGGATGGGGAAGAGAATATCCAATTTGGGCCTCCATTAAGAAGTGTGTCATAAGGATTCAGTGCCCTCTGACCTGCATGCTCCATATGGCATGCTAAATGGCAGTTTTTGGGTGCCATTTGGCCCAGATTTGACTTTTTTGGGTCAAACTTGCTCACCGTCCCACCCTGGGATGATGGCTCACCACCATCCCAGGGTGGGATGATGGGAATCTACCACCATCCCAGGGTGGGACGATGGTGAATTTTGGGCCAAAACCTCCCAAAATTGGGTCGGTAGCCTCCAAAAACCTTTTCGGAGTGGCTAGAACCACTGTGAGCCTCCTGAGGGCTGCCCAAGGGGCCATATGATGTCAATTTGATCATTGTTTGTGGGTGCTTAATCGGATTTACCACATTTTAGTGTCTACAGAGGTTCACTTTGAGAATATATTGACCAAAGAGGTTAGGTACCTTTGGAGCATTTTGAATTGAAATGTGACTAAAGGGGTTAGGTTCCTTTGGAGCCTTTTGGATTGAAATATGACCAAAGGTGTTAGGTACCTTTGGAGATTTTTGAATTGAAATGGAATTTTATCTTATGGTAAATTGTATGAAGGATGCTCTGACCAAGTGTCCTTATGGTAATCTACCCATCCTACTAGATTGCATGGATAACTAGTCAACCATCAGGTGACTAGAGTAGATCACTAGATACAAGGTTCACTTGAGTAGTGAATGTAGTGGATGAATGGGAAAAATAAAATCCTAGAAAGTAAAATGGGATCAAATGTGTTTGTAAAGGTGAGATAAAGGGTGCAAAATTTTGAACTTGGCAGTTGATTTTTTTATTGATGTGAATTCAAGGTAAAGGGTGCAACCTTTGATAAAAGGATACAACCATTTGAACCTAGTAGTTGATTTGTTGATTGATGTGAATGCGAGGCAAAGGATGCAACCTTTGACAAAATAACACAACCTTTTGAACCTGGTATTTGATTTATTGATCGATGTGAATGTTAGGCAAAGGGCATAACTGATGCATTGTCGTTAAGCACATAATTAAATCTCAAAGATCTTATCAATCCGGGGTGGTGTCCAAGGTTGTCTACGATAGAAGGCTAGGGCAGAGTACAATTCAGGCATTCAAATTTCAAGCATTTATTGGTGAAGTAGATTTTGGTTTAGCCTTTTGGTGTCACACTAAACCTAGTCTACAGAATGGAAACTGAAATAAATTATAAGAATTGAAAACTAAATCTAAATTATAGAATTTAACAATTAACTACAATTGCATGAATTGAAATTGCTAAATTGAAATCTAATCTACTTTTGCAGAATTGAAATCTAGTTACTCTTGCATAATTGAAATGATGCTTGTAAATGAAACTTATTCTAAAAGCACCTGTCAATGCCCTGCCACAAAAGGTCGTCAAGCTTCTACTACAGGAATTGATAGCAAAATGAAATATGTTGAAAATGGAAAGTTGCTAAAATAGAAAGCAAGGAAAATATGGAAATCAAAGGAAAAATGCTTAATATAATTTTTCAGCTGACATACACACAAATGTTTTACACAAACATAATAGAAAACATAAATCACATAATATAAAATAAAAACAAGAAAATGAAATCTGGCAAGCAATCATATTCATTTTCTTATTTCTATTTGTGAAAATGATTATAGATTTAAAACCTAACCATAAAATCCCTCCTTCTATGAAATCTAAAAATTGGGCCCATACTTCCTGATATAGAAGGAGGTGAAAAGCACTCCTTAACTAATTAACACTCAGAACAGAAAATGATAAAATAGCTGCACTTTTATTGATGACAAAACATGTTGAAAACTGTTACAAAAAATTGTTGTATAGTCCTAATTGCTGCTATTGAAAACTCTCCTCTATTCTAATTCCTAAATGGCTCAACCAAAGAGGGAGCTGTGTTATTTATATAAATATTTACAACATATCCCATGCTCAAATCAGCCTATGTGTTGCTTTACAGTGATTTGCCAATAATTTTGGATCTGAAATAAATGCAAATCTGGACGATTTGTGTTGCAGTAGTAGTCATTGGCCCTTAGAAAGCATATTCAGTGGTGGGAGTACATGGGAGGAGTCTAGAAATATCTCACACATATTTCTCCACTTCATAATATGCCATTTCTATCTTGCAAACAACTTACTATTATGTTGCAGTTTTTCTGGGTTTATCCTAGAAGAGGATCAAAATTGATCTTTTCCATGAATGGTGGCTTTGGACGGCAAGGACGGAAAAGTCAGATGGGAGATATTTTCCTTTAAACTTTTCAACCTTCTTTCCCTTTTTCCATTGTCAAAAATCAGTCAACAAGTCAAAAAGCACTTTTTGTTCTCATTTCGAAGATAAGTGGCTCATTCCGAAGAGACTGCATTTCTCATTTCGAAGATGTCTGTTCATTTCGAAGATCTTCAGAATGAACAACTATGTGCTCTTCAAGTGATTTTAGCTACATTTCTCAGGTGTATTAGTCCTCAGGATCATATTGCAATAGCCTTCATTCCTCTCCATGTGTGAATTCCATGCCTTGCCATTCATTTGTAGCTTGCTGGAATTTACATGGTAAATTACTGCATTTTCCAATTCTGTTGCACAATTGTAAAATATTGGCATTTATTGCAAATTCAAACAAATTAGAACATGGAAAAATTATTCAAATATCAACATGAAGGATTACATCAAGTTGCTACTTAATTTATACACTTCATTCACCAAGTAACAATGTTGAAATAGTGCAATAGTGCTGCACAATTGTCCCTGCTCTGTTATACCCTGTTGCTGCCTATTTAGACCATGTGGGAATGCTTCTAAATAGGTCAGATGTCTTCTGTAGTCCTTCTGAACTCATTCCATCCATATCCTCATACTTTTCTTGACAACTTCAAGGTGTTCCTATAAAGTGACAGCTTGCTGATTTTTATATGGCTGTTTTTTCAGATTTTCAGATTTATGACAGTCCTAAAATTTTGGCTTCAATGTGGATTTGAAACAAGTTGAAGGGCAGGAAAACATTCAAAAACCATTGAGAAGTTAATGGATATCAGCATACCACATTTGGTTAATTGAAATGCATGTTTTTACTTGCTACTTAATCAAGCAAAATCAGTCACAAAATGCTGAAAATAGTCAAAAACAAAGATATAGTATTCCTAACATAAAATCATGCAAACACTTAACAAATAGTATATTTTAGTCAACTATTTGGCAATTAACTTATCATATGGTAGTCAAACATTGTGCAATAATGAGGTATTTTTGGGCCTCATCAACAACCTTTGATAAAATGAAGTAACCTTTTGAACCTAGCAAATGATGTGTTGATTGATGATTATGTGATTGATTTATGATTGAATTAAATTAAATTTTTGGTGGGGAAGGTGCACTACCTTGATTGCCCCAAGTTGGTTGATTTCTTGATGTGATTATTGGAGAAGGTGTGAGACCTTGAACCCCCCTAGTTGGTTGATGATGTGATTGTGCATGTATATGTGTAATGGTGGATTATTCGGATTTGTTTTTGGTGTGCATGTGATGAAATGAATGTATGCAAATGAATAAATGGTGTTACCTTATTTATTATCATTCGAAGAGGTTATGGACCATTGTTTATCAGATTTTACCTTTATTACTTAATTAGGGGCACCAATATAGTAGTATTGGTTTGACCATATGTTGTAGGATGAAATGGACTATGATACATGTGTGACAATGTGATGGTGGTATGGAATGGAACCTCACTTATGAATTTGTTTTCCTTAGGGATAAATGATCTAGAGTTGTTTTACAAAAGATCCTAATGATCTCAAATAAACTCATCTTGCAAATCCATAAGGTATCAAGGTTGTCCTAGTAAAGTCATATTTCTCAAGGATCAATTGTGTGTGCAATGGATGTTCATTTACCAATCATGAGCATGGTAATGAATCAAGCCAATTAAGAACCATCGTGTGAAAATTTTACCCATTTTGAGTACAGTGAGACTAAACCAATCATAAAGAGAATCAGAAAGTTAGCTTGTACTTATGTGCATTCAAAGGTCTCTTGAAGAGAGACGTGTCACCACGCATGAACATAGTCCAAGGTTGGTATCCAAGCTTTGCGGAATCAAATTCTCAACCACTCGAATCAATTCCTGATGAGAATTAAACCCTATACTTACTACTTGGAGGCCTACTATTATAATTATTATGTGTTCATAAAGAGATATCTTTGGGGAACCAGATTCTCAACCACTCGAATCGAGTCCTGATGAGAATTGTATTATATCCTTACTAGTCACTCTATTATTAGATTGTTTTTGTGACAAGAATTAGAGTTTTGGGGAATCATATTATCAACCATTCAAATCGAGTCCTAATGAGAATTTTTCCCTTATCCTTACTACTCTTTCTATCATTTAAGATGTATGTTTTAAAGTGGTGAAAACCATTGTTTTCATTATTTTATTTTTGGACTATGTGCATAATGGGACAAGCAAGAAGACATTTTTGCTTCAAGTTCAACCTAATCATGGCATCATCTCTCTCTAACGCAAGATGTTATTAATAAGTGTGATATGTGTTTGGTTCAAAAATGGTAGATTCAATTTCCAAAACTCAAAATTTTCTTAGTGAAAGTGTGCTTTGGTCCAAGAGGAGACTTGATTTAACTAGGAATAATATATAGAACCTAAGGATTTTTTGAATTTCAATGGAGGTTTTCCGAAACACTAGGGATGGCTGAGTGATTGAAAACACCTAGAGATTCCTTAAACCATAGACTACCAAATAAATGAGGTGCTATAGGGTTTTATTGTAATTTTTTCTCTTTTTTTTTGAAGGTGCCCTTGATTAAGGTAACAAGATTTAGTGGATGAACAATTATCCAAACTGATTAAATGATGATGTGACACCATGAAGTGAAGTGGATGTAAAAAAGTAATGTATGTGAAGACGATGTGGAATATCTGTACAATGAATACATAATGGATGTATGGAATGTAATATGAAGAATTAAGTTGGATTTTTTTTTGCTTTATTATTATTTTGTTATTTTATATTATTATGTACATATTTTGCATCAACCTAGCCAAGGTAGTTATGGTGTATCGATGGGTGGATCGGGTCACTCGTGTGGGAGGAAGAGGTGAAAGATGGGCCTATATATGGGAAACATGTCTAGGTAAAACTCATCATCATTAGTGAAGGACACAATGAATATTGACTCTTCTTAAAATCTATCAGAGGTAATTGATAATATGACATATTCCTTGTCAAAGTCTTTCTTAGAGTTATCATCAAAAATGGAGTTTATCATGGCAACATGTAGTCAAATTTTTGGAAATACCTCGTATAGAAGAGACACAAACTCAAGGTCTATGTATTCATCCTTACTATCATCGCTCTCTTCATCCTCCTCACCATTATCTTCAAGAACTATAGTGAGTTGTTGAAATGCTTGCTCGAAGGAGGTGGTGGAGGAGAGTGGCCTGTATCCTAAGCCAGATCAATAATGCACCTCTCGACAGTGATGTTAAATGATATCATGAATACTCTATTTGTACCATCCTAAGCCATATCCCTACTAGTTAACCCAATGAAAATATCTCACCAAGAAATAAATATTGGATAGATATTCAATATTGGCATGAACTTGTTGTTGGGATTCATTGGGAGGAGGTTGATTGAACAAAAAATCTACCTCTCCATATATAAAATTTTTCTTTTTTGGAGCTGAAACCATGTTATATATCACACCTATAGCTAAAGGTGGTTCACATGGGTGATTGTAGTATCTAACAGTCTCAATGCTAGGTGGGTTTATTGCAACATTCTAAACTATGTATTCGCTAATGCTTGGATTGGCAATATGGACTGCAACTTGGGTGGGTGGCGATGCGAATGATGCGGGTGCTGAGGTGGAGGTTCTAAGAGAGACTTGTGGCTCAAATGGTGGAGGAAGAGGAGGATCCAACTGGGTGGTATGGATAACAAGTTGAGGCTCATGACAAGGTGGGGTAATGATGAATGTTGATTAACTCGGATTGGGTGGTTGACTCTGTGATGTGGAGGCTTACACCTCCTATGTGATAGTTGAAGGGGTGATATGCTAATTGTTTGGGGATGTGATGAGATGTAGCTTAATGAAGGTGTGGTTTGATTTATAGGGTGATTTGATGTGATTGAAAAATGATATGATGTTGATGTGGAGGCATTATTTGGGTTGATGGTTTACGATGTGGATGGATGATAAACTATGGGAAGAGCCTTTGGGATGGGTGTTTTGATGATGTTTTTTGTGTGGGGCTAAGTTAGTGGTGATGGGGGTGATGGATAAATATGTGGATGGGAGTGATGGTTCATATAGATTCAAGATAAAGTTGTAGTAATTGAATGGATCTGTTCTTGACTAGTATGCAATGGATTTATCCCTCGTGCACATATATCAAGCATTGGTGCAACTTTGAGGGGATAATTTTTATTTCCTTAATATAGGGGTACAAAAGGAGTATGTTATAAGCCATGGATCCCTCTATAATATGGAACATGGTGTGGATAGTATTAACACCCACTCTCATAGGTAAGATAATTGTTTCAACTATAGAACATAGGGCATCATTAAAAGCTTGCAAGGTAAAGGTGGAAGTGATATTTTGTGAAGGTAAAAGGTTAAGGTATTGAAGTGCTATGGTGGTGATGATGTTGATAGAGGAGCCAGTGTCGATAAGCACTCATTTAAAAGGTTTTTGAGCAATATGAACTATGATATGCAATGGAGGATCATGTAACTTCAACGACATTATTTTTATTTCAAAATCATAAAATAAGATTGAAGGTTCCATGCATGTTTTAACATTCCCCCAAAAGTTAGCAAAGATATTGGGGTATTGGGTTTGAAATTCAATAGCTGTTAGGATATCCATCAATACCTATCGATTTGGGGGAGACTACTGTATAATCTCATATATTGATAGTTTGTTTAACGCCACCTTTAGGCTGTGCATAAACCAACTCCTCAATGTGATGGTTTGTCTTGATGGATGGTTTTGGAGATGAATTGTAGATGATGGATGGGTGTGATTCAGTTATAGAGGCATAGTGGGTGAGGGTACCATGGGAGGGAGTACCACTAGTGTCGATTCATTTGGTGTCTATGTTCGGTTGGCATTCTGTAGCAACCCCATGAATGCACGCATCAGTCCCTTTTTCTAAAACCCTACTTGCAATGCTTATTTAAAATACCAAAGATAAAATGGAAAGACAAGAGGAAAAAGCATATAACACGAAATAACAAAATATGGATCTCTTTATTGATATTGAAGCTCGGTTACATGTCGGTCCCTCTTAGGGATACCCATTTTGATACTATAAATTACAAATAGGCAAGGAGTGCCCCTTCCACGAAGAGGTGGTGCGCTTATAAAAGCTTCTCGGTTCCGCACACAAAAATGTATGAGGGCTTACAGATGCCTCCTTCTCCAGGTCTATTTCCTAGAGGGATCCCTTTTGCTCTCGTATGTTGTAATCTTCGTCCGATGTACCTGTGGCCCTGCAAGCAATGAAACAACAACACACATTTAGGTGTCCGAGATTGCCTCCTCGGATGAGGTTGTTAGTAATCAAAGAATGTAACGGAAATATGATAAAACTATGCCATGAAATCATGTAAATCTATGCTAATGATATAAGAAAATAGAATAAAAGATGCTATGTCTATCTAAGCTAAGCCTACGGGCCACTGTCCAAGACAGCGACCGCTAAAGTAAACCTTGCCCTCTTTGCCCCAAAGCTATGGGTCAAAGACTTTAATCTGATGTTGAAATAGTAGGTGTTATGCTCTTCGATTCGTCAAAGCTCCATCGTACACGTGATCTCAAAGAGAACTTTCTGAGTCTTGAAAGCTCTCCTCAAGAAGATGTCTCTCTCAAAGATCTCTGGATATCTGATTCTATATCTCTTGGTGCTCTTAGGCTTGCACCTTTTATAGTGTGAAACCCTAGGTCTATGTCCAAGCCCTAGAAATGAATTTCTCATGCGTAGTGCAAGTTAGCATGAGAAGATTTTGTCCATTGTCTATATTTGAAGGCCAGTTAACTAAATCTAACTGCCCACTTGAGTCTTCTATGCGAACTGGTCATTAGCATGAGAAGCTTTTGTCCTTTGTTTATGCTTGGAGGTCAGTTAACTTAAGTCTAAATGCAAACTCAAGTCTCCTATGTGAACTGGTCATGAAAAGGAATGCAAAGTCACTCCCGCTCACCTTTATTGCATGCAGACTGCCACTTCCACCTGAGATTGGGCCTATTTGTCGGTAAACCACTTCTTATGGCTTAGCCACTATCATCTGCAGTGGCTAAGATCTGGCCGCTATCATCTGCAGTGGCTAAGGTCTGGCCACTCTAGGCTTGAGCGGCTAGGATCTGGTCGCTCTTGGCTTGAGTGGCCAAGCTTGGATGGCTTGAAAAGGCCCCAAATGAGTGGTGAGAACCACTGTTGATGCTTGGAAAGTCCAATATTATGTCTTATGATCTTATGAGTGTGTCTATGTAAGTAGCTCCCCTAAGCATGACATGATTTAGGTGTCTACAGATACCCTTTTTGTGATGCGCTGTGTGGAAAACACAACGCTGAGCAAAAATGTAGACTGATCTATTTGTAGGGTGTATGGTGATCAATGGTCTGATCAACATCGGATGGCCCAATCATGCAAGATGGCGTGCATCCCTTGAATCATTGCCTCAATGTTCGGAGGACTTAGCTCAGTGGCTTTTGCATGTTAAATTGCACTCGTTCCTCAAACTCAATCGGGTAGCTTCAACTGCTACAACAATTTCGATCGGTAGGAGAGCTACAATTGAAGATGTCATGTCTGCTTACGTTCCCAACAAACAAGGGAAATTTGTGATTGTTGTATGCAATGATTCAAAGGATGAACATGATTTTGCTATGATCGAGTGATATTTTGTTGATTTTTGATTATGATTATGTTGAAGTTTTGAACTACCTCTTCACACAATGAATTGGTGAAGAAATGACAATGAATGAAGCGACAAGTCGCTTGACCAATATGACTAATCTGGTTCCTTTCTAGCATTTGTTGCTTTTAATGGGCAATCCCACATCCAAGTGTGATTCCAATTGCTTATGATAATCATCCATCCCTATCCCGAGGAGCGGTCCGGCTATCAATAGCCTTCTTAGGGAGTTAGGATGAGTGATTCTATTTATGCCTAGATTGTATCACTTTGACTTAATGTTTTTGATGTCATAGGGGAATTAGAATGACCCCTTCACACCCGTGGAGCAGTCCGACCATCTTGATCTTCTTCGGGTTTGAAGGGTGACATATCGTAATTCCAAAATGAGTTGTTTTTTCCCCAAGTGGCCTTATGGTTGCCTACTCATCTCACCGAAATACATGGAGTGCAAATCGCTGCAATCATCGAGTGGATAGAGTAGGTAACTGGATACGAGGCCTACTTGAGATTGTGATTTTATGTGATTTTTTTTGTTATTTTGAACATTCTGATGATCCTAAACCACCAAAGTGTGTTTATTTGTTGTTTTTGTGGGATTCCCTCATGGAGAAAACCCCTTATTTTGATCTGTGGGCTCGGCCGCTATCAGGTCCAGTGGCCTTTGAGTTCCTGCCTGTGGCCACTGTCGCCTTGAGCGGCCAAGAAGTTCGGGCCATTGACGTCAGCAGTGGCCAAGGCATAATTAAGGAAATATAAAAATTTGTTTTTCTAGGGTTTGACCTATCATTTTCACTATTGAAGATTCATTTTTAGAGCTCTGGTGCAGCGATGACGGTTGTGACTTTGAAACTTGTTGGTGCTGAGGACATGGCTGCATGGGGTGAGACATCAGCTACTGGAGGAGCCAGAGCTTCTCGGGTATTTCTCTTCAAAACCCTAGCTCTCTTTTATTTGTCTAAGTAAAATTGAACTTCACTAAGTAATGAGCAAAATGAACCTCACTAAACCTGTTGGCAATGAACAAACTCCGTAATTAGGCTTAGGTTCCCTTTTGCTATGGTGGGTTAGTCCCCAATTTTGCTATCTGTCAGTGGCTTCAGCTTAGGGTTTTTCAAATTTTTTTAATTATTCACCTGTTGCCGCCATTTGGGTGTTCTCAAACTTAGCTTAGTTTTGATGCTTGGGTAGGGGATTTGCTTTCCATTTTGTTTGCTTTCCCTCCCTATGTTATTTTTTTGAAGTTATTTTGTTAAATTTGTAATTTTTTTATTTTTTGGCCAAGGGTTCATGGGTTTGTCGTGCCGCCCCTTGGCCGTTGTCGCTCAGAGCGGCCGGCTCTGAGCCATTGTCGCTCAGAGCGGCCAAGCTTGAATCCCAATGGTCAAAAATTTGACCGTTGGGCCTTGGCCATTACTGCCTCCAACGGCCAGGTTTCGGCCATTGTAGGCGACAACGGCTAAAGCTTAAGCCTTATTTTTTTGCATTTTTGTGTGATTTTTATGATTTTTTTGACTTTTGAATTTTTGCTTTGCTTGATTAGGTGCAATTTATTCTTCCTTTGCTTAGATTTAGAGTAACTCATACTCTTTTGCACCATTTTCATGTTTATTGTGAATTATGCCTTAGATGCACTTGTAGTTATATTTTGTCTTTCTTCTGCTTTGTTTAGATCCTCACTGCTCAGGCTCGGGACCCGAAGCTCCTGCTTGACTTGCTTCCTGGATTTGATGACACTGACTGGGAGTGGTTTAAGGCTCGTGGGCTATAGTACGTCATCAGGTTGCCCCATATTATGGCCGACCAGGCTTATCTTATGGCTTTAGCCCACCGTTGGGACCCGCGGACCAACACCTTCCACCTTCCACCCGGCGAGATGACTATCATGCTGGAGGATGTGTACAGGATCTTTCGGATCCCATTCGATGGGGTGCCCATTGTTTCATCGACCACTAATGATCAGGTGGTCGTCTATGCTCGGGTGTTTGGAGCACACTCTGCATAGGCCCTCCGGGAGACTAGGTCCGGAGGAGTATCTATCAAGGCTTGGTATGATGCTCATGTTTTCACAATGAGGCATGTCATGTTGCTGATGGTGATCAACAACATTCTTATCCTGGACTGCTCGAGTTTGAGGTTCCCTTGGAACCTCCTGGCGATGGTGCAGGACCTACTGGATAGCGAGGAGCCTATCATCTATGCATGGGGTAGATCGCTATTGGCTCAGTGCTACGATGAGTTGTACCACATCCATCGGTGGGGACGTGTCAACATTGCCTACAGCTTGCTCCTACAGGTTTGGGGATGGGAGCACATTAAGGTAGATCACCCTAAGGGGCTCTCGATTGAGATTACAGCTATTGAGGCTCGAACACAGTGCTATGCTGCCAGATGGGCTCGAGAGCACGAGGAGCATAAGAGCCATACTTTTGTAGGGGAGTTGTCCCACTATACTGATGCTTTCACCAGACTGTTGGTCGGAGATGTCATGTGGTGGCCTTACTATGAGTGTCCTACTTGGGATGATCCAGCTAGTTTTACTACCAGGACACGACATGAGTGATGGCTCATTGGTCGTAAGATTGCCATCTGAGAGTATTTCTTCTACTCTCAAGTTCTTCGTCAGTACGGATTGTAGTAGGATGTGCCCTTGATACCATTTTTGTATCGGTGCCTCACAGCAGAGAAGGACCTACCTCCATGATAGATCATAGAGCTTGCAGATGAGGAGGATGCCCTAGTCATAGACCCTACAGTGGCTGGGGGAGTTACAGAGGCCTACTCTCAATGGTGGGGTGATCGGATGTGGCATGGCATCGATAGCCTAGGATGCAAGGATGATGGTGGGGGTGATGGCACAGATCCGGTAGGATGTAGGGTTCGAGCCAGGATCGAGGTATGGGGCCAGCCGATAGAGCAGGTGGTAGTAGAGGATCCTGATGTTCCTGAGGAGGAGGAGGAGTTAGAGCCCGAGGAGAGAGACTCTCCTCTGAGAGCGCAATTGCATGAGGTCGAGGCTGAGCTTTAAGCCACTAAGATCTAGGTACAATGGTGAGATGCTACGATTGAGCAGCTCACAGCATAGATACAGGCTCTATAGGCTACTATTGGGGGTGGCGATGTCAGGATGTAGTTTGTTGTTCCTCCTTCTACACCATAGGAGGTTCCAATGGTAGGTTCAAGGGAAGATGTGGGATGACTTCAGTATTTGTTGGATGAGCATGAGGAGCAGATCCAGGGACTTACGGATCATGTCACCATCCTTTAGATGTAGCTCAGGAGGCATGGGCTTGTCCCTAAGGATCCAATAGGTGCAGGTGGTTCGTAGGTCAGTGGGTGCTCTACCTCGGGGTAGTCTTCCACCCATCCTAGCCAGAGGACCCAGACTCGGACAGAGAGACCGACAGGCTCGCACCACTCGACTCGCGACACCACCACAGGGGGAGGTGGCACCGAAGGAGGTGGTGCAGGGGGCTCAGGCCCGATATTTGATTGATGCTCTACTTGGTTCTTGATCCATTTTTGAGGTCGACTGACCTACATGACTATAGCCCATGGGCATTTTTGTATATCCATTGGACTTGACACACATACTTTTATGATAGATTTGCTTTTTATGACTCATTATGTGTATCATTTATTGCTTATGTTTTTGTTATTATTTTATTTTATGATATGATGCGATGATGGTATTATGATGATTTGATGAATATGCTAGATGATAGATGATATTTGAAGATGCTTAGATGGATGTGTAGATGCTTATATGATTTGATGATATGATGCGATGTATTTTGATGATGAATGATGAATTTATGATTGTATGTAAATGGATATTGCCTATATGTTTTATGATGTGGTTTATGGATGATTAATGACTTGTTTTTGTGGATGCAAATGTTATTGTTAAATGCATGTTTAATTTTTGCTTTAATTGTATGCATCTAACTTATGTGATGGAATGGTATAAATGAACCTGTATGCTCTAATCACTTAAAACATACGAAATGCATATGACATTGACAATCTTAATGGGTGATACCACAGAAAGTAAAAAAATAATCATGAATTTAAATAATCACTCCTATCATAAGAATTGATTAAGTATTCATATATGAGATGTAATGGTGTGTAATGTATTTTCTTAATAAGTTTCTATAAATTAAAAGATATAAAGTAGTCAGTGGTCATCTATATACTATTTCTAATATATATGCGGTATCTGTCCTACTATGTTGATACCCCCTAATTTATAGAATCTTATAAAGAAAGTGATGGTGTGAATGATGTTATGATTTGTTGCTATGTAAAAATTTTTGGGGCTTTTCGGAGATTCAAACACTCTAGTTCCCCTATCAACAATTGTCTACTTACCACTTAGACTTTTGAAAAGTAAGGCTTTTACCATGGACCTAGTTTTTCATGATCTCTGTGTGTGCATGTGATTGTTTATTTTGAGATAGAACTCAAGCATTTCCTTCGATGTCAGGCAGGATTCTTTCAGCCCATTGCTAAGATCAGGGATCCTCAAGTGTTCATCTCATCCTTATGTTGGACTTAGTTGGACTATACCACTAGGCAATATTTGGTTACCTAAGCTAGCTCATCCACATTCAAACATTGGTCTACACAAATGCATGAAGCAATTGTAATAGACATATCATCATGCGTAAGGATTTCTCCTTCCAGTTTTGTACAATGCTTGAGAATTCCAGGGATTCAAGCTTTATTCCCTTATTTTTGGCTTTGGATTTTTGCTCATATGTAGTGATGAAAATCACTGTTTATTTTGATTTGATTTTTTTCTTTGAGCGGGGATTTTTTTGTAGTGATGATAATCACTGTTTATTTTGCTCATACGTAGTGATGAAAATCATTGTTTATTTTGATTGATTTTTTTGAGCTTGATTTTTTATTTGTGTATTTTTGAATCTTATTGCTTTGAAATCTGGACTGTATGCTTGGCATTTTGAATATGTACTTTTGCTTTGGGATTTTTGCTTATTTTGATTTAAGCAAGGGATTTTGATAGGGTAAAGCTTGTCCTTTTGCCAATTCTCAGCACCTTTAAACCAGTTGCAAGGGGGATAAGCAAGGATAATCCTTTTCGCTTAAGGTAACCTAGACCGCTTTGCAGCTTTCATCTTTTCCTTGTACCAGCTAGGATTTTAGTGTTTCAATTAGTGATGGGATCTTGAATATCCAAGGCTTTATCATAGCTAGGCCTTACCTTCTACTAATCAAAGTTGTTTTCCTCAAAAGTTGATAAGATTACTAGGTGTGGTTGACTAACCAAAAAACCTTATTATATTATGTATAGCAACAAATAATGGTTGTGTTGAAAAACACAATTACACACATGTGGATGGAGGTATGGATATGAATGACTTGTGCGACAAACTGTGGTATCACTTTTAAGGCTCTCATGACATATACAATTGTAATGGATATGAAAATGCAATGCAATGATGTGGATGCAAAATGTGAGGTGCAATTGTTTTTGTATTTTTGATTTTTATGTTGTTTTTGTATTTTTGATTAATTTGACCAAAGGGCTTATTATGCCTTTGGGGCTTTTGTTATTGATTTTGACCAAGCGGTTTGAATCACCCTTGGAGCCTTTTTTATTGATGTTTGACCAAGCGGTATGAATTACCCTTGGAGCTTTTTGATTGATTTTGACCAAGCGGTTTGAATTACCCTTGGAGCCTTTGAATTGATTTTTGACCAAGCGGTTTGAATTACCCTTGGAGCCTTTTGAATTGATTTTTGACCAAGCGGTATGAATTACCCTTGGAGCCTTTTGAATTGATTTTTGACCAAGTGGTATGAATTACCCTTGGAGCTTTTTGATTGTATTGGTTTTGACCAAGCGGTATGAATTACCCTTGGAGCCTTTTGAATTGATTTTTGACCAAGTGGTATGAATTACCCTTGGAGCTTTTGAATTGATTTTGACCAAGTGACATGAATTACCCTTGGAGCCTTTGAATTGAATTTTTGAATTTTCTATTTTTATGTTTTTATGATTTGTTTGTATTTTTGACATATTTGAATGTTTTTGTGTTTTATGACATATTTGAATGTTTTTGTGTTTTATGACATATTTGAATGTTTTTGTGTTTATGTGTAAAATGCCTTTAAGTGAATGATATTGAGAGGTTCAGGCTCTTCAACACCATCTAATGATATAAGGTGATATGCTCCAGGCCCAACTCTCTATGAAATCATATATGGACCTATCCAGTTTACCATGAACTTATCTCGTAGATGCGGTGGAAGATTTGAATTTTGTTGGTTTTCTTTGAGCACTAGATCTCCAACCTTGAATTCCCTTAGGTGGAATTTACTATTGTAAGCTCACGCAAGGTGATCTTGGTAAACATGGAGATGCTCTAAAGCATTGACTCGACATTCATCAAGAAGCATCAACTGATCAAGGCGGCCTTGCCATGCAACTTCATCATCTATGAAGTCCTTTAATGCTATGCGTAGAGTCGGGATTTCCAACTCTAGAGGCATGATGGCTTCAGTGCCATATACTAGTGAAAATGGTGTTGCCCTAGTGGGCATCCGTATACTAGTCCTGTATGCCCATAGTGCAAGAGGCAACTGCATGTGCCAATCCTTGTGATTTTCTTGCACTATCTTCCTCAAAATGGAGACTATTGTTTTGTTTGAGGCTTATGCTTGCCCGTTTGCTTGTGGATAATAAGGCATTGAAAAACTATGTTGAATATGGTATTTTTTCATTAAAGCATGCACATTTTTGTTCTTGAAAGATGGCCCATTATCTGATATTATCTTAGAAGGGACCCCAAAATGACTTATGATATTATGGAGTATAAACTCCGCAATCCTTGGTCCAGTTGTTGATGTTAAGGGGATCACTTCTACCCATTTAGTGAAGTATTCTGTGGCTATTATGATGAATGTATGTTGGCATGAGGATGAGGGTGAGATCTTCCCAATCAAGTCTAGTCCCCATTGCGAGAATGGCCATGCTACCTGGATGGGCTGCAAAGCTTGCGATGGTAAGTGCGTTAGGTTTGCATGATGTTGGCACTTACTGCATTTCTTGACATACTCATAATAGTCCTTTTCCATTGTGGGCCAATAGTAACCCATTCTCAAGATGCGCTTAACGATGGCCATGCCACTGAAATGGCCTCCACATGTTCCATCGTGAGCTTGCGAAACTACCCAAGATGTTTCCTGGGGCTCAAGACAACGGAGTAATACTCCATCATATCCTCGTCTATAGAGGATTCCTCCTAGAAAAATGTATCTTGTTGCTCTCTATTTGAATGTTCACCTTTCAGTATGCGACAAACCTTGAGGTATTATTCCAAGCTTCAGGAAGTCCCGCAGTTGGGAAAGCCAATCCTGATAGGCCACAACTTCTATAGAATAGACAACTTGCTCTTCCTGCATTTTTGAGGTAGTGAACATGGATTGAGGAACAACTCTATGGTATATGGTTGCACCACACTCTACAGGTCCTTGGGAGATCAAAGACCCCCAAGGTGTTGTTTGCAAGAAATATCTAGCTACGAAGGACCAATCCTAATTTGGTTTGATGTTGATCATGTTGACTGATTCTTGATTGTCAAAAGCCTCATGGCGTATTGCTGAATGCAAAAGCACTTTTACATGAATGGTAGTAAAATTAGCAGATGGATTCTAAGGGATTAAGGATCCCAAAGAGGCCATGGTGTCTGCAAATCTATTCGACATACGAGGGATTGCCTTGATGTCATACCATTCTAGCTAGGCTAAGTAGGTGTCAACAAGTTCCTTGTAAGTCTTCAGGAGTGGGCACCTGCATTGGAATAGTCCTTTGACCTGGTTTACTATGAGCAAGGAGTCACCAAAGATATTCAATATTTTAATGCCCATCGCTATGACTATTTGGAGTCCCAAGATCAATGCTTCATATTTTATATTATTGTTTGTGCATGGGAAGTCTAGTTTGAATGATAAGGGTAATGGAGTGCCCTATGGTGTGATAAAGACAATCCCTACTCTGCCTCCTTGTTCACACTTTGAACCATCAAAGAATAATGACATGTCTTTTTCTTTCTTAGGTTCTTCGAGTTTTGGTGGATCTGATAATGCAAAGACCGCATCATCAGGCAACTCTATGGTGAGAGGCTTGTTATCCTAAAGAGGCGCCTCTACTAATTGATCTGCTATGACTTGTCCCTTGATGGAATTTTGGCTTATGAACTCTAGATCAAATTCTGTCAATAGCATGATCCACTTTGCGGTACGTGTATTGTGATATGTCTTGCTCATCATGTACTACAAAGGATTTTGTTTTGATATGACGTAGGTCGTATGGCTCAACATGTAGTGTCACAACTTTTGAGTTGCAAAGACCACTGCTAAACACAAATTTTTGACATACGCATATCCTAGCTCATAGCTCACCAAGGTGCGACTAATGTAATATATGGCTTGCTCTTTGTCTTGTGTATTCTTTTGGGCTAACATGGTGCCCAGTGCGAAATTAGTAGCCGATATATAGTAAAAATGGTATGTCTGGCCTTGGTGGAGCCAATAATGGTGGCATTGCCAGATAAGTTTTGATCTCTGCAAAGGCTTGATGGCATTCTTCGTCCCAATGAAAGGGGACTTCCTTGCATAGCAACCTGTTCATAGGTCTGCATTTGTCTGATAATTGCACGATGAATATTTTGATGGATGCTATCTTGCCTTGTAGGCTCCTCAACTCCCTAATGTTGGTAGGGGTGGCCATTTCCAGTATAGCCTTTACCTTTGTAGGATCTACTTCGATGCCTCTCTTGGATACGATGAATCCCAAAAGCTTGCCAAAAGTTACGCCAAATACACACTTCTTAGGATTCAATCGGACATTGTGTTCTATGAGGTGATCGAAGACTTGTCTAAGGACTTCGGCATGCTCTTGCCGCAATAGGGATTTGGCTAATAAGTCATCCATGTAATCTTCCAAGATCTTATGCATATAGTCATGGAATATGTATGTCATGGCCCACTGATATGTGGCACCAACATTTTTGAGACCAAATGGCATCACTTTGTAACAGAATGTTCCCCATGGAGTAATGAAAGCAGTTTTATGTTGATCTTCGGGCTTAATCCGGATTTGGTTGTATCCAAAAAAACCATCCATTAGGGAGAGCATTTCATGACCTACGGTTGCATCTACAAGAGCATCTATGTTTGAAACGGGAATGAATCCTTTGGTGTTGCCCTATTTAAATCCTTGAAATCCATGCAGATACAGACTCTTCCATCAGGTTTCCCTATGGGTACCATGTTTGACACCCACTCAGGGTAGTCTATAGGAACTATGAATACTGCATCCAGTAGTTTTTGCAATTCGTTCTTCACCATCAAAGCGACGGTTGGATGCATTTTCCTTAGTTTTTGCTTGATTGGCTTCTTCATGGGATCCAATGAAAGGTTGTGAATGACTAACTTTGGATCTATCCCTGGCATGTCTTTGTAAGTCCAAGAAAAAATGTTTGGCCTCTCCTTGAGGAGAGGAATTAGGATGGCTTGTTCCTCTGGAGATAGACTTTCTTCGAACTTGACTTTCCTTGGTTGGGTAGGATCATCACTGATGTCCACCTCGAAAGTTGCTTCTATAGCCATATGTGACCCATCCTCTAGCTGATGAGGCGTGGGTATCAAATGAATGTCATCGATGGGATTCATAGGACCTATTGACTCAGGTTCCAAACCAACATGGAAGACGTCATACGTACAACCTGATGTAAAATGGAATGGCTGTAACATCTCTTCATTGGGGAAGAGGTCTTTAGGATCTATGGGTGAATTAGCGCGATCCCAATCAATAGCCTCTACATCAAGATGCAATGATTTTGTAGGATCTATTAGATTATGAAGTGGAGTGGTCAAATCAATGGAGATCATGTTGATGGATGGGATGAAATCTCCAAGACCACATGGGTGCAATCTTGTCTCAGGGGTTTCCCTTCCATACTCGTGATGAGGTTCTGGAGGAATGGGAATTTTTGGATCTAGCCCATGAGCAAGGGGGTGGACAATAGGATCATTGGGCTCTAACTGCTCTCTGAATGTAGGCAAAGGGGGATTGACCATCCAATGAATGGCAGCTAGGTCAATAGGTCTCTCCAAAAATTGGAGATGAGGGTCTATGGCACGGAGTGCCACCTCTCTCTCTACTAGCTCATTGACTTGCCGCAAGTGGTGAGGTCCAAGATAAGCCATCTCGGTCTCATCCTCAAAGTCATCATCACTTATCCAAAAACCATTAGCATTGGTATGCGGCCCTAATACAAGGGGCTCATGTCTTGGCCCCAAGTAGGCCATCTCTGTTTCATCTTCATATTCTTTGTCACTTATGAAGAATCCATTTGCATTTGTCTCTCACCCCAAAGTTAGGGGTTGATGGCTTAGGCCTAAGTAAGCTCTTTCTGTTGAGTCTTCTGATTCATAGTCACTTTCATCTGATGTATATCCACTCTCATCGTGGATGGACCATGTGAATCTTTATAAATAGCGAGGCCCTTGATAGGCTAAGCCAAGTTGCACCTCATCATCACTTGCTTCATATCCATAGTCCTCATCCCATGACTTGTACCCTATTGGGATGAAATTAATTGAGGTGTTTGGATGATAAGTTTTTGGAGGTAGTATGTTCACCATGTCCACTTGTCTGTTTCTCAAATTTACTATTATTAGGGGGTGATAAGTAATGAAATCAATGTCTTCTCCTAAACCTCTACTTAATATTTCCAATGCTGCTGCAAGAGAGTCATCTCGACCTCCACTATAATAGCCTAAGCCAAATCTCTCGGAGGGAAGCTGATATAGTGGCTCATAAGGCCTCTTGTGCTCCTGCTCATATATGCCAAGGCCATAGCCATACCAATGGTAATGATGAAAGTAGCTTAGAGCAAACTTGAGATTAGAGAGGTAACTAACATTGACTGTGAATAATTCGTCACCATCCTCTTCTATATATGAAGACTTATGAGCATAGTCTAGGCCGACATAGACAAAATTGGTTTGGTTGGGAGGGATTCCCAGTGGAACCACTGTTCCTACTGGTAGCCTCAAGTCTTTAGGCCTCCCTATGTCTTGTGTAGACTCAATCAAGGTACTCCCCTATGCCTATGCTTGCCAAGTGTATTGATGCATACGACGTGGATGACCCCACGGATGATACTAGTGAAGCAGGGTGATAATCACTATCTTCATCTTGATCTTGAGGATCTTCCTCTTCCATAGGACTTGGCATTTCAACAATGGCTACAGTTGGCACTTCTTTGGACCTTTCTTCCTTAACTAAGGGTGCCTTTAGCTTCTTATTGTCTTTTGGTTTTGACGTTGATGGTACTTTAGAAGCATTGAATATCTTGAGTGTGCTAGGAGGTGTTGATGTGCATGGGTCTTTTCTTACCCCTTTGTCTTTGTTATCCACTTGTGTGGTTGGGGATGAAGGTGCCACGTATAGGTGAGTAGAAGGGATCATGAATTCTCTTAGAATGTCCACCTGATTAATGTATTTAAAAGGCTCTTCATCGGCCAGAACCACATAGACTTTGTTTTCATGCACATACTTGACACACTGGTGCAAGATCGAAGGCACACACTTCATGGCCCTTATCCAAGGGTGCCCTAAGAGGATGTTATATTGCATAGCTCCTTCCAATACATGACACATCATGGGGATGGTCTTGTGCCCCACCTTGATGGGTAGGACTATCATTCCCATAGTATTGCATAAAGCATCATTAAAATCTCTCAATGTGTAAGCTCCTAGAACGATATTGGTCTTGGGTATCTTGAGGTGCTCTATTGAGTTGTTGTAATGATGTTAATCGATGAACCTGTATCGACCAAAACCCTCTTGAAAGGTAAGTCATTGATGGCCACTACAATTTTTAGCGGAGGGTCTGGTAAAGCAGTTGAAACTATCTTAATATCATGATCATAGAATCGGATTACAGGTTCTTGGAATTCTTGCACTTGTCCCACAAAGTGAGTGAATGCATTTGCATCTTGCGGTTGAAGCTCAATTGTTCTTAAAATATCCATTAGAGTCTCCCTATGCTTTGGGGATTGTTGTATGAGCTCATAGATGGATAACTTAGTGGAGTCATCTGTAGGTTTTGATCCAATATACTCTGAATAGTTACCATAGGTATCATCGATGGACCTGGAAGGTTGTCTTGCCTTTACCTAGGAGTGGCTGGGATGTTCATGGGATTTGCAGGTGGTTGCGGTTGACCATACCGCCTAGTCCTTGTTGCTATGTTAACAATCTCAACCATACCCATGCATCCGTGGGTAGGTATGTCAGCTCGAACCTGATTGACTTGGGTCCCTTACTCTCAAGGGACCTCATGATTGGGCAATGGGTTTCTATATAGGCCCATGTATCTGTTATCGAGAGCCAGTGGGTTGTCAACTTTGAGTTCTCCCACCTCAATCATGTTTTGCACTTGATGCTTAAACCCGATGCAAGCCTCAATGTCATGCCTCGGTATCCTATGATAAGGGTAAAATTGATCTTCCCTATATCCTTTTGGCTTAGGATGGTTGGGATCTATAAGAGGTATATCAAGAAATCTGATCCTCCTGGCCTCGCTCAACTGATTAAATATTGATTGCATTGATTCTGTCAGAGGCATGAAATAACGATGTGACTTGTATTCTCGGTTTCTTCCTTGATTGTTATTTTGGTCGTAGTTGGTCGGCGGGGGATGTGCTTGATAGTTCTATGGTTTTTGTGCACCCCCATCCTTAGGTGTAGCCAATACGACTTGATTTACTAGAGCAGGGTTGCCCTACTTCTGTTTGTACTTGTCATTCTTACCATTCTTGTTCCACTCCTTTTTGTTTTGGAGCTTAATGGTTCCCTCATCTACTTTTATCTCTTTTATGAGCTTGGCCTATGCCAAAGCTTCCTCAAATGAAGGATACTATTGGAGTTGTAGCAAGAGGGAGATATGTTTAGAACAACTTTTGGTAAACATACAAATGATCTCTTCTGTGGGAATGGAGAATGATAATTTTGCCATGATTTTTCTCCATCTATTCCCATAATCCATTACTAGCTCATCATCATACTTTTTCAAGTTAGCCAGATCTAAAAGGTTCACCTTCTTCTTAGCACAAAAGGAGAAACGCTTCAAGAATGCATTTACTAGTTGTTCAAAATTGGTTATGCTATGCTTAGGTAGTTGGTTGAACCATTGAGTGGCAACACCTAAAAATGTCATTATGAATGTTCTTAGCATGAGAGCTTCATTATCTTCAAGATGAAAATAGGCATTGATAAAATTGGTGACATGCTCTTGTGCATCCTCTTCACCTTTAAAATTTTCTAACCTAGGCATCTCAAAGTGCTTAGGATATGGAGGGCTAGGGATTGATGGGCACAATGGTTGATTGTGTATTTTTCTCAATGTTGGTGAGTTCCCATATGCCTCTTGTTTCTCAAAGGTTTTCATATTTTTAGGAAGCTCTTGAAATACCTTTGATGCATGGATTTCCTCCTCTTGTAAGCCTATTCACATTGGCAATGGAGGTAACTCTCTATCCATTTGATTTATTCCATTTTCCTCCCTCCTACGAGGGGACTCGGGATTGTGATCTTGGTTTGTTATGTTTGCCCTTCCTCCATTAGTTGGATTTCATTCATGATTTGGTGGGGGGTTTCATTGTGGGCTATCTTGTCTAGTGCACCTCTCCTTAGGTGAGTCAGTGTATCTTGTTCTTTGGTGGTCACCACTATTTTTTGGTAAATTGTTAAGAGCTAGCTGCTTAGCTTGCTCTCTTAAATGTTGCTCATGTTGGCGCAAGAGTCTTTCTCTTTATTTCTCTTGTTTGAGAGCTTCCACTAGCTCTCGCTCCTTATGTAATGCATTTTCTAACCACCTCATTCGGTCAGTTTGCATTGTTACAGAAGACTCATGTTTATCTGACTCTGTTCTTGTTGTCTTGACTCGTATATTCCTCAAGGGGGTTTCTATTGTATCTGTATTCTTGCTAGTTAACGTGACTTATTTAGTGGACTATTGAGTATCCCTATGATCAGACTCCATGCGTCTTCTACAGGGTCACTCTGAGGTACCCCTGGAAGTATGTTTAGAAGTCACAGTTTGTGAGCTTCCATATGTAGAGTTCTTAGTAGCTACAGTTCTTTGAGTTGGTTGAGTAGGAAATCAATCCAACCCATCTAGTTGTCTTGTTTTCCATGGTTGATCCCATGGGGTGCCATTTACTCCTATGAGGTCATAGTCTATGGGAATATTTCCTTTTGTGTGAAGGGTTTCTTCTATATGATTCCCATGACTAGATGTAGCTCTAGTTTCCTACCCTTTAGTGGGTAGACTTGTTTCATATATTTCTTGTGAGTCTTGAGGTGTTGCAATTCTTGTTTGCCTTCTTGATGAAGAGGACTTGGTGGTAACATGTTTCCTCCATGTGGATGGAGATGTAGTAGTATCATCATCCCTATGTGAAGAATGAGTCTTAGAACCTTCTTTATGTCCATGTGAGGAGGAAGCCCTTGAAGCTTTCTCATGTCTTTGAGATGTTTCTATGTGTTTAGAGGAGGCCCTTGAGGTCTCCTCATGTCTCCTTGATGAGGATGGATTTGAAGCCTCTTTTTGTTTATGTGACTTTGTTCCATGATGTGGTTCCTTACTTGGGGTTTCTCGAGGAGATCCCCCAAGGGTTGAGTTATCACCCCTTAGGCTCGTGGAGCTACATCTCACGGTATTACGGGTAGGTCGTTCAATGTTACTACGACTCCACCTATGGGTATGAATTGCTTCTGTCTCTCCCTAGGTATCAGACCGAGGGTGCTTACTTCTTTTTTTGACCATGTTGTTTTATGAATTGATCTTTTGAGTTGCAATTTAGGAATGACCACACAATACCAAACAAGTGTTTATCTTGATTACCAATTTGAGTGTGCCCTAGACTATTTGATGTGTTTTGATGTGTTGTTCTTTTGATTTATTTGCTCTTGTTCTTGGATTAAGAATGAGAAGACTCATCCATAGTGATAATCAAGTACACTCGTGCCAAACATGATTTTCTCAAAAGAAGATAGGGTACACCGCTGAAGACCCAATGGAGGGTTCGCCTAGCTCTTCCACTCTGAACCAATGATTGTTCCAACAGTGGGAGACAGTTTGAACACAAGTAACTTAGTGTCACTATAAGTAAGGTTCTCAATCCATTTATAGGAAGTTGTAGGGGGCAAACCAGTGGAAGGAGATGAATTCCAACGTCATTGGACTGAATTGAAGGTTGGTGATGAAATATGACTCTCCAATGTTTAAATGAGACGTGCGTGTGTGGTGTTCATTTTAAGCTTGCGTAACATAAAGTGCATCATATAGCAGCAATGAGTCTTTCTTATATGCCTAAGTGCAAAAATACATTTCAATATTCAGAAAGATGCATGAACTATTATGATTTGTATGAGTGCACTTTATCTCATGCAACTATGGCCTCTAGTAGGGCCTCAAAGCAAGCAAACAACATACAATGTCTAGCACGTTGGATTCTAGGGTAAAATTTTTAGGCATAAGCCGTTGTTCCTAGCAACGCCTAGTGGAAAATTTAAAAGAAGGTCTAAGATATGCGAAATGCTTAATTATTTCTTCTTTTATTCCTTCAATTTCCAAACATAAATGTGCTTTAAGTTCTCTATTTTAGGCACACAGAAGCAGATAGAAAATTGTAAAATATAAGAGAAGCTATACCAACCTTTGATCCAGCTCAGAGAGTCAATGTTTTGACCTCTGCTGCACTCCAATCCTGGTCGTTGTTGACCAGAGTGGTTGGTTCTTAGTCATTGTAGCTCAGAGTGGCTAGTTTTTGGTTGTTGTAGCTCAGAGCGGCTAGTTTTTGGCTATTGTAGCTCAGAGCGGCTAGACCTTCACACAAAATTAAGTTAGTATTCTAGAAAAAAATGAAAAATTAGTGGTGGTCCCACCATGATCGCCATCTGTAGCGACCCCGGGAACGCACGCACCGGTACATTTTTCTAAAACCCTACTTGTAATGCTTATTTAAAATACCAAAGATAAAATGGAAAGACAAGAGGAAAAATCATATAACACAAAATAACAAAAGATAGATCTCTTTATTGATATTGAAGCTCGGTTACATGTCGGTCCCTCTTAGGGATACCCATTTTGATACTATAAATTACAAATAGGCAAGGAGTTCCCCTTCCGCGAAGAGGTGGTGTGCTTATAAAATCTTCCCGATTTCGCACACAAAAATGTATGAGGGCTTATAGATGCCTCCTTCTCTAGGTCTATTTCCTAGAGGGATCCATTTTGCTCTCGTATGTTGTAATATTCGTCCGATGTACCTGTGGCCCTACAAGCAATGAAACAACAACACACATTTAGGTGTCCGAGATTGCCTCCTTGGATGAGGTTGTTAGTAATAAAATAATGTAATAGAAATATGATAAAACTATGCCATGAAATCATGTAAATCTATGCTAATGATATAAGAAAATAGAATAAAAGATGCTATATCTATCTAAGCTAAGCCTGTGGGCCACTATCTAAGACAACGACCGCTAAAGTAAACCTTACCCTCTTTGCCCCAAAGCTATGGGTCAAAGACTTTAATCTGATGTTGAAGATAGTAGGTGTTATGCTCTTCAATTCATCAAAGCTCCGCCATACACGTGATCTCAAAGAGAACTTTTTGAGTCTTGAAAGCTCTCCTCAAGAAGATGTCTAAAGATCTCTGGATATCTGATTCTCTATCCCTTGGTGCTCTTAGGCTTGCACCTTTTATAGTGTGAAACCCTAGGTCTATGTCCAAGCCCTAGAAATAAATTTCTCATGCGTAGTGCAAGTTAGCATGAGAAGATTTTATCCATTGTCTATATTTGAAGGCTAGTTAACTAAATCTAACTACCCACTTGAGTCTTCTATGCGAACTGGTCGTTAGCATGAGAAGATTTTTTCCTTTTTTTATGCTTGGAGGTCAGTTAACTTAAGTCTAAATATAAAATCAAGTCTCCTATGTGAACTGGTCATGAAAAGGAATGCAAAGTCACTCCCGCTCACCTTTATTGCATGCAGACTACCACTTCCACCTATGATTAGGCCTATTTTTTGGCAAATCACTTCTTATGGCTTAGCCATTGTTGTCTACAGTGGCTAAGATCTATCCACTGTCATCTGCAACAGCTAACAGTCCAAATGAGTGGTGAGAACCACTGTTGATGCTTGGAAAGTCCAAGATTATGTCTTATGATCTTATGAGTGTGTCTATGTAAGTAGCTCCCCTAAGCATGACATGATTTAGGTGTGTATATATTCATTTGACCTCAGGTGAATATGTGGTAGCACCCACAAAACCTTCGTATTCTTGTGCATTGTGTATATGGTTAACTTGGTTAGGAGCAATTGTAGAAGTGTATGCCCCTGTTGTTTGTTGTGTTTCCTCACAATGAGGAAGAGGTGTTTTATAAATACCAAGGTTCTAATTTGGTTGTGCCAAAGGGTTATAAATATTACTATTCCCTTTGTCTATCATATATTAGACTATATATTTGAACAAATAGCAACTACTAATATCATAACCTTTCTAATTATGAAAGGTGAAATATTTGTACTCAAATTTTCTACCATATTTGGTAGGGTATTCAAGTTTAATTTGTGGTAGTGTAATAATTTGTCCCTCATACAACTGTTGGAAAATTTTGGTGAGTGGCTCGGGTAATGGGGTGTAGTCACAAGCTAGCCTAGTATATTGTTGGCATTGTCAGTTACCTTGTTGTGTTACCTTGATTTTGAATTTGATGTGGGGGTGGTACCGCTTGATATATCGATTGTTGTGGTTGTTGTTGTTGTAAGGGTTGTTGGAATTGGACTTGAGCTTGTGGTGTCTGCTATTGAGTTTGGCTCAAGATCACTTGGTTTACTTGACCAAATTTTGACTGTATTTGATTGTTTCCCCTTTGATTCTTATTTTTATATTCTTTCTTTTTAAGATTTATCTTGCCTTCTTGTATCTTAATCCCTTCAATAACTTGTGCTTGGGCAAGATATTATTCGAATTTTCTATATTGTTACAATTATAGTAAAAAGGATATAGATTTAGAACAACTCCTTATGAAAATTCTTGTGAGTTCCGCCATAAGGAGGGAGAATGGAAATTTGGTGATAACTTACCTCTAGCAATTTCCATAATCATAGTTTGACTCATATTTGAATTGACATAAGTTGAATAGGTCGATCAATGTGATTTTATTTCTAACATTTAGAGAGAACAACTCTAGAAATTGGTTTACTAATTGCTCAAATGTGTAAACACTATGGTGCAACAAATGGTTGTACCATTCTAGGGCATCTCCTCCAAATATCTAAGGGAAGGTTCAAAGCATCAAAGGGTCATTCTCTTATATTTTGAAGCATGAATGAATGAATGCTCCTACATGCTATTGGGGGTCCTCATCTCCTTTGAATTTGTCAAAACTTGGTAGTGTTAAATATATAGGGTAAGGTGGTGATAGTACCAAAGGATGAATTGGTTTATTGACCAACTACCATAGAGTAGGTTTCTAATATAACATTCTATGTGTTTGCATGGTAAAGATGTCAATATGGCTCTACAAAAATTTAAATTTAGGGTCTTCCAAGGGTGGTTGAAATCCCATATTTACTTGTTGTGTGTAGGTTGGATGAGTTTGATGTGTGGTGAAGTGGTTTGACGAAATGAAGGTTTGATTGGCTATTGGGTTAGTGTTGGTTGGTATTTGATATTGGTGGATGTTATGTTGGTTTTGATTATGAAATTATTGTTGTTGATGATGTGGAGATGGCTGATGTGGAGATGATGAGATGATGGTGTGTTGGGCTGATGAAGTGGCATTAGTTTTGTGAAGTGGATGAGTGGGTATGGTTATTGTGGGTGGTTGCAAAAATTCAAGATTGATCTTGGGTGAAGAATGTGTTTTGATTGGATGTGGGTGGATGATTAAAATTTTTCACCTATGATTGCTATCGTGAAGTGGGATAACCACTTTTATTAGCATTATCTACAAGCACTTGTTGCAAATTTTGTAAATATTACTGTATGGAAAACACTATTGTATGTTGCATGGTCGCATGAGGGGTAGAGGTTTGTACATAATTCATGGTAACAACATGGATTGATGTGGATGGAGGATAATTTGCAAAGGGTATTGCAACTGAATGAGGAATGGTATACTATATGGGGTTAATAGGTGGTAATTATGTAGGTGGCATGGAGGTTGAAACTTGTGAAGCACCATTGATTTGTGCCTCAAAGATAGGATTAGCATAGATGGTGGTGTGGGTGGATGGAATTGAGATGTATGGGTTGAATGACTATGGTGGATTTTGGTTCAAGGATGTGGGTTCAAAAAGGGGGTTAATGAAGAGATGACTAGTGTTGTTAGGATGTTAATGAGTGGATTCCTACTAAATGGTAGGAATAGGTCAAGGTGGAATGGTAAGGGATGATAAATATGAGAAGGCCAAGCTTAGATAGGTTTTGAGGAAATTAGAATCTATGTATGTAATGGAGTTGTTAAATGGTGTGGATGAATCGATGCAGGGAGTTTTTGGGATGGAAGTGTGGACCACCCTTTGTATCATATTTGAGGTGGATGCTAGGTGAGAAGGTCCATCGAACAATTTGAGACACATAGTTTGTGACACATCAGCTTGCTCATCCAAAAAAGTGGCTGGGGCATGGGAAACTTGAGCAAAATGCTCCATGGATGATGGTGTTTGGTTTGCAGGTAACTAGTCCAAAGATCTAGCTTGAATTTGGGTTAATACCATAAGTTAGGGGAACATCGAGATGGGGTGGCGAATGTGCAGGTATGTGTGTGAAAAATGTGATACGAATGAAAAAGTAAACAAACACACAATCAAACAAATATTTTCTATGTTTATTTTATTTTTGCAGTTTTGTTTTTTATTGGATTTTTTTTAATGTTTTGAAGTTTTTTTTTAGAGTGTTTTATGTAAATCCTAGGCCTAAAAACTATGCAAGGTGGGTGGTGGAATAAAATATAAAAATGTGTGTTCAAACTCACCCTCTGATGAAGGATGAATCACGAATGACGAATGAAGCTTCCTAGATGAGGCTTGGTAATGGGTGTAACCTAGGGGAACAAAATACCTCTTTGAGAGAGGTTGCACTATCTAGTGCCTTGCTATTGTTCCATTTAGGCTTTTACTTCACCCTCATGTGAGCTTAGGCATAAACGATAGTTGTGATTCTATAAATTATTAAGCCTTAGGAATTGGAGGGTGTCTAACCTTGATTACCTTGAGCTAACCTCAAGAATAACCAGTTTCTTGGTGATGAAGTCCAAGAAACTATCATACTAGATATGGCTTATTATAGGGATATTTGATGGTTGATGATGAAATACAACTCGTTTAAGAGTTTTTCCTTGCACTTCTCATGCAAATGTGTGGAATGGTGATACATGCAAAGTGTGATGTTTTTATTTTATTTTCTAGGGATTTACAAAAAAATAGATTGTAAAATTATCTTAAGATGCAAATCTACCATGTAATTCAACTTTATTGTCTATAAATTCAATCAGGAAACATACATAAGTAGAAAAAAAAATAGAAAAATCCTAACTTAGAATGCAATAAACAAACTCCAAACAGGAATTGAGATGCTTCTGAAACACAGAACCAAATGCAAGGGTGTGTTTGGGACTGATCAAATGTTTATCTACATTTAACCAAACACAAGGATGTGTTTGAAACTAGCCAAACATGGGTATATATTTTTAATTGTGTCAAAAATAGAACAAAACTAGTATGAACTTTAAAATGTCCAAAAATGCACTTTTCAGAAGTAGAACTAACCCTAGATGCAACCACCATGTTTTCTTTATGATCTAACATCTAAAGATGTCCTAAAATGCAACTTAAATTTTATTGATTTCCTTTTCCTTTTAAGGATGACTTAATCTAATGCCTATGATGAAAAAAAATATAAAAAATAGAAAATTTTTCTCTTTAAAAAAATAAAAAATAAAATTTGAGCTAGAGTTTCAAAAACAAATACAAAAAACAAAAAAAAATTCTTTCCCTCTTTTTTAAAATAAAGTCTTATTTAGGGTTTAAAAAATGGTTTACTTAGAAGCCTTACACTTTCTTCCTCTAGCTTCCCCAATGCATATCTACATTTGCACAGGTACGAGGATAGCCTGAACAAGATTTGAAACTCCTGACTTTTATTTGCAACTTTTCCCATGTTAGAGCTTAAAAAAACTATAATAGAAAATAGACACAGATCTGTAAATCAGAAACAACAAGGTAGATCAAAAATAGAACCCTTTGGTTGTCCCACTTGTTGGGATCAAGAATAGATGAGATATATTACATATATAGGTAGGATGCCTATATGATAATATTACAAGTGTCAAGAGAAACTAAAAAGTGTCAAAAAGTAGGCATAGTGCACATTAATATTCTAACACCACTGTGATTACCATTTTGTAAGCAAAATAAATACACCCAAGAAATGAATTTCAAAACAAGTGTTTGCAATGAATACTACAAACATTGTATTAAATTTGGGAGCCTTGATCTCCTCTTTTTATAATATTTACCCCGTATTAGCTCCACCTCGACTAGGTGTGCCTTTATTGCTGTATATTTTAGCCATAGATTTTTCTTTGGAAACCATGTTGGCCCAAAAGAACAAGGAAAATAAAGAATATGCTATCTACTATATTAGTCGCACCTTGGTCAGTTATGAGCTTAAATATGCATACATTGAGAAGCTCTACCTATTAACCACCAAAACTATTCACCACTATATGTTAAATCATACAATGTATGTCATCTCAAAACAAATCCTTTACGATATATAATGAGTCGAACATATAATAATACACAAACCGTAAATTGGATAATGTTATTGATGAAATTCAATATTTAATTCATTATTCAAAAATAAATTAAAGGTCAAGTCATAGCTTATTAGTTAGCAAAGGCTCTCTTTAGGACAACAAGCCTCTTGTAATTGAGCTACCCAATGATGCAGTATTCACATTGTCAAAATCACCCAAACCCAAAGAATTGAAAAATAAAGCAGACATGACTTTATTCTTCGATGGTTCCAAATGTGAGTAAGGGGGTGGTGTAGGGATCATGTTTTTCATGCTACAAGGAGCTCCTATGCCCTTGTATTTCAAAATAAACTTCCCTTACACCAACAATGATGTTGAATATGAGGCTCTCATCTTGGGTCTCCAAACAACTATCATCATAAAGATTAAAAATATTAATATCTTTGGTGACTCCTTGCTCATCATTAACCAAGTTAAAGGCATTTATCAATTAGATGTCCTATCTTGAAATCTTATAAATATCTCATGGATAACTTACTAGTCAAACTAGAATGGTATGACATCAAGGTAGTCCCTCATATTTCCAATCGCTTTGCAGATACAATGGCTTCTTTGGGATCCTTAATCCCACAGATTCCTTATGAAAATTTTACAACCATCTAGGTTAAAACACTCTCATATTCAACAATGTTTCATGAGGATTCAAACAATAACAAATCAATTCACATGATTCAGATCAAACCAAATCAATATCTATTCTCCAAGGCATAAGAATTTCTAAAACAAGCATCTTGGGGGTGTTTGATAGTAAAAGATACTTCAGATAATGGCATGACCATTCACCACAAGGTTGTTTCCCAATCCACATTTGTTTGTGATGAATTGCAATGGGAATAAGTTATTCAGTAAGTCAAAACTCAAGCTTATCAAGATTGGCTCATACAATTAAAATATTATCTGAAACTTGGTAATATCCCCCTAGGATTATCACATACTGTAAAATGAGCATTTAAACAAAAAGTGACCAAGTATAACTTGTTAGGAGATATTCTCTATCATTGAAGCTACGATGGACTACTCCCTCATTTTCTTGAGCCATAAGAATCTTCTTGGATGATCTCACAAGCTCATGATTGTACCTATGATGGCCATTTTAGCGGTATGGCTATCATCAAGCACATCCTTCGAATGGGTTATTATTGGCCCACAATGGAAAAGGATTGTTTTGTGTATGTTAAGAAGTGTGTAAAGTATCAACATCATGCCAATATCTCGCAACTGCCATCTTAGGCCTTACAACCGATTCAATCGGCGTAGCCTTTATCTCAATGGGGATTTGATCTAATTGGGAAGTTATCTCCTCCATATTTAGGTTTTCACACATTCATATTAATGGCCATAAAGTACTTTACTAAGTGGGTGGAAGCAAACCCTTTAACCACTATTATTGGAGCTTGTATTGCAGAGTTCATACTCCATAACATTATATGTCATTTTGGTATTTCATACAAAATAATATTGGATAATGGGGCATCATACAAGAACAAATATGTGTGGGCCTTAACATTCAAATACAACATTCAGTACATCTTTGATATACCTTATTATTCATAAGAAAATGGGCAAGTAGAGACCTCAAATAAAATGGTAGTTTCCATATTGAAGAAAACCATCAAGGAAAATCACAAGGATTGGCACCTTCAATTGTATCTAGCTTTAAAATCTTATTGAACTAGCATCCAAACACATATGTCATTTTGGTATTTCATACAAAATAATATTGGATAATGGGGCATCATTCAAGAAAAAATATGTGTGGGCCTTAACATTCAAATACAACATTCAGTACATCTTTGATATACCTTATTATTCATAAGAAAATGGGCAAGTAGAGATCTCAAATAAAATGGTAGTTGCCATATTGAAGAAAACCATCAAGGAAAATCACAAGGATTGGCACCTTCAATTGTATCTAGCTTTAAAATCTTATTGAACTAGCATCCAAACACATATGTCATTTTGGTATTTCATACAAAATAATATTGGATAATGGGGCATCATTCAAGAACAAATATGTGTGGGCCTTAACATTCAAATACAACATTCAGTACATATTTGATATACCTTATTATTCATAATAAAATGGGCAAGTAGAGACCTCAAATAAAATGGTAGTTGCCATATTGAAGAAAACCATCAAGGAAAATCACAAGGATTGGCACCTTCAATTGTCTCTAGCTTTAAAATCTTATTGAACTAGCATCCAAACACATATGCCATTTTGGTATTTCATACAAAATAATATTGGATAATGGGGCATCATTCAAGAACAAATATGTGTGGGCCTTAACATTCAAATACAACATTCAGTACATATTTGATATACCTTATTATTCATAAGAAAATGGGCAAGTAGAGACCTCAAATAAAATGGTAGTTGCCATATTGAAGAAAACCATCAAGGAAAATCACAAGGATTGGCACCTTCAATTGTCTCTAGCTTTAAAATCTTATTGAACTAGCATCCAAAAATCCACTAGGGCAACCCTGTTTTTGCTAGTATATGGAACTGAGACCATTATGCCCTTAGAATTAGAAATTCCATTGTTATGCATGTCATTGATACAATTCATCGATGATGACACCTCAAAATAAGCTCACCTTGATCAATTGACCCTTCTTGATGAACGACAAGTTAATTCTCTTGAGCATATCCATGTTTATCAAGATCATATTAAATGAGCTTATGATACAAAATTCCATTTTAAGAGACTTTAAAGTTGGGGATATTTTTCTCAAAGAGAACCAAAAAAACTCAAACTTTCCACCTCATCTACAAGATAATTTTTTTTTTTTTTTGGTATAAGGTAGAGGTGGTTATAAGGTCCACAAACCTTTTACATAGTCAAAATGGGCTGGTTCTAGCATCAAGCCCGTATAATCAAAATACAAAATGGATCTTTCTAAGACCCACATTAAGCCATACTTAGAGTCCACAGTCCTATACTTGTCGCTTGACTATTCAGATAAAACAAAATCAGACAACACCTAGTACTTACTAATACCACTAGGTTGTTGTACCGTACACTTGTCACCTCCCTGTGCCCCAAAGAAATGGGATGCCTTTTCTCGCCTAATTCCATCTCGTCGGATTACTCATCATCAACCCCTCCCGATCTCCTGATGCTCTAACAGGTTTGATCTTAGCTCTTCTCTAGAAGCCAACACCAATAGTTCTTGAGGGAAGTTATCCTTCCAAATTTGCATCTCCCCAACATAAACTGCAATATTTGCCATTAGATCCGCCGCCTGGTTCCCTTCTCTAAAGGTGTGTTGGATTCGGGCATTAACCAAATGAGATTTATGAATCTTTGCTTCTAGGATAAGCTCCAAGATGGTCCAACTGGGGTCTTTATCCTCCTTAATTGCCTTGATTATATTAAGCGAATCCCCTTCAAAGATAACTTCCTTATAACCCTCAAGTCTGGGCAATTCTCATTGCCTCGCATGCAAAGCTCGGGCTTCGCAAAATGATTTGTTTGAGTTCCCAAAGGCTCGAGAAAGGCAAGGACCACTTTTCCTTCCTCATTTCTCGAACTCCTCCCCGCTCCCGCAGCCCCGGATTTCCTTTAGCTGCCCCGTCAAAATTAAACTTAACCCACTTTTGTGTGGGGGTATCCACTTGACACCATCCCGTGGGTTGGTTGTAATGTCTAGGTCCGGGAAGTTCCTCTCCCAGCTCCGCAAAAATCCTCCTTTCCCTTAGAGACATGGTCTCATTTTTGAAGAAGAAAGTTTTCCAGCCTTTCTTTCAAAGCTCTGATTATTTTATTACCACATAACCTGGGATCTTTCTTACGTCCTTTAAATACTCTCTTATTTCTCTCATTCCATATCCCCCATAAAAAATGGGGTAAGTTGAGCTTCCAGAGCCAAGTCAAAAGTTTCGCCCGAAAGGGGGAAGCCCACTGTATGCAGAAGTCAGACATGCTATTTGGACAGACCCAATCTATATGAAATTTGGACAGGATCATTTGGAAGATTGTACAAGAAAATTCACAAGTTAGAAATATATGACTTACATATTCTATCGCTTTCTCACACAAGATACATCGATTGATGAATTGGAAACCTCTCCTTTGTAGATTATCTCGTTGTCAGAATCTTATTTTGAACTCGCCAACCAAAAGAAGAAAGCTATTTTTGGGGTTAAATTATTTAACCAAATAATAGAAGTCGGAGTCCAGCCATTGAATCCTGAGTGGATTAACTTATAGGCAGCTTTTACTGAATAGATCCCACTTGTAGTTTTGCCCCAAATCGCCTTGTCTCTTCCTTCCCCAGAAATGATCGGGAACACCCTTAAAGCATCATTGAGTTTGGTTAGGGCCACCTTCTCTTGCTCGACAGATTATGAACCGTGATTTTCTTCCAAGAGGAAGTTTCCGTGCTACAGCAATAAAATCCCCTACTTTTCCTCCCATTTCCTCCGAAAGTTTATGTTGGAGGACCTGAAGGTCTAAGTTATCTTTCATAGGGGCCTCTTCCAACCACGGGTCTTGCCAAAAGTCCACTTGTCTTCCATTACCAATTCTCCATCTGATGCCTTTCCTGACTACCTCCCGACATTCGAGCAAACAATTCCGTAAATAGGATCCTCTAGGGAGATTATCACTTTCAGAAGTCCCGATTATTTCTGATATATTTTGCCTTAAGAAGTTTTACCCATCCCAATTGATCATTATTGATAAATCTCCATACCTGTTTGCCAATCATAGCTTGATTCATTTCTTTCATTCTCTTTAGCCCCAGGCCCCCCTGATCCTTGCTTGCACACACTTGATTCCATGCTACCAACGAAATTCTCTTTCTCTCCTCCGAACCCGACCACAAGAAGTTGCGTTGAATTTGCTCCAATGTAGCTCGGACCTTTGCAGCATTCTAAATAGAGACATGCAAGAAATTGGAATGCTCGTAAAGTAGTTTGAACTAATAAGGCTTTTCCTGCGGAGCCGAGAAGGCTGCCCTTCCACCCCGCTAACTTTTTGGAGATCCTGTCAATGACTGAGTTCCACAATGTAGCCTTCATTCTTCCTTCGAACATAGGCATGCCTAGATAAGTTGCTGGTAGAAGCTCCTTTCCACAACCGAAGAGGTTAGCTATTCTTTCCTCCCTCCCACCAGGCGTGTTAAAGAAATAGATGCTACTCTTCTTATAGTTTATGTACTGTCCTGCTTCTGTCTCATACTTGGTTAGAATTCTCTTCAGCTTCCTAGCCTGAGGCACCGAGGCTTTGGACACAATGATTGTATCATCCACAAACTGTTGGTGAGACACTGGCTCGCCGTTGAGGCCGGTTTGAAACCTTCCAATCGACCATCTGCCACCGCTGCTGAAATGTTCCTACCCAATGCTTCCGCTAAAATAATAAACAAGTATGGAGACAAAGGATCTCCTTGTCGCAACCCCCTTTCACTCTTAAAGTAACCGGAGGGTGACCCATTCACCATGATCAAAAATAATGTAGTAGAGATACAACTAAAAATCAACTTAATCCACCGGGGACAGAAACCAAACTTACCCAAAATCTTGGTGAGGAACCGCCATGAGACCCGGTCGTAGGCTTTATTCATATCAAGCTTTAGTAACATACCAGCTTCCTTACTAGCCACCATTGAATGAATAACCTCATGAATTGTGATGATACCATCCAAGTATTTGTCGCCCTTTCACAAAGCCTCCTTGGTTCATATCAATGATGAAAGGAAGGATAACCTTCAGCCTATTGGCGATTGTTTTTGTGAGAATCTTCATCAAAGTGTTACATAAACTGATAGGGCAAAAACTGGAAAATTCCATTGCTCCCACTAGTTTAGGGATGAGGACTAAAAATGTAGCATTAACTCCTTCTGGGATTTCCATGTCCTTTTGAGCCTCAATTATAGCTTCCACTACATCATTGCCTAGGATATCCCAAAACTTCTGGAAGAAAGCTACGGGGAAGCCATCCGGTCCTGGGGAGCTGTTACCATCCATGTCAAAAACCACCTTCTTGATTTCCTCCTTTGTGAAAGGACTAAGTAAGAATCCATTAAGATTCTCGGTTACGAGGGGTGGAATGGCTGCCAACAGAGAGTCCTCTTCTTCAATAGTCGGATTTACATCTTCTAGCAACGATTTAAAGTACTCAACCGCTTCCCTCCTTATGTCTTCCATATCTTTGGTGTTAGACCCATCGGCCATCTTGATCTCCTTAATTTTGTTAGTACTCCTGTGGCGAAGAGTAGAGACATGGAAGAACTTTGTATTTCTGTCACCCTCCTTTAACCAACGCAGTCTGGATTTCTGCCTCCAAAAGGTTTCTTCAAATCCTAGCATCGTGTGGTATTCGGCTAATAGCTCCCTCTCCTGGTTTCTCAGATCCTCTGTAAGCTACTCTGACTTCAGCTTCTCCTGTAGTTCATTGATCTTGTCTTTTAGTTCTGCCTTTTAAACAAAAATATTGCCAAAGGAAGTTTTGTTCCACTCTCTAATGTTAGCCTTCACATTCCTTAGTTTACATGCCACTTGGGCCAGTTTCGAACCATTATACTTTTTGTCCCACCATTGGGCAACCAGATCCTTGAGATCCTGATGTTGGAACCACATAAGTTCGAATCGAAAGGGTCTGATGTATCTTTTCTTAGAGTCCTCCCCTGTTTCCCACAGAATTGGGTTGTGATCAGACCCGATTCTTGGGAGTGCCGTTAATGAAGAGTCCCCAAACCTCTCCAGCAATTCTTGAGAAAGAAGAAACCTATCTAATCTGATCTGAATTTGGTTTTCCTTCAATATTTTGTTAGACCATGTATAGGAGAATCTACGCAGGTCCACATCCATCAGCTCATGTTGCTCAACAAAATCTCTAAACTCGTAGATATCACAGCTATTCTTTGAGAGCCCCCAATTTATCTCAGGATTAAGGTAGCAATTGAAATCCCTCGTCACAATCCAAGGGTAGTTGGGGACCGTCTCCCTCAATTCAGCTAGTTGACTCCAAAGAACCCTTCTCATCCCTCGTCTAACTCGGAGCATATACATTCGTTAAGATCCACTCTTCCCGCGTGGTTTTATCCACACATAAGAGACAAATAAACCAACTAGACATCGGAATCACTCTACTATCAATCACATTCTTGTTCCACATAACCAGCAACCCTCCTGTTGTTCCAATGGCCTCTTGGCCTACTACTTCAGCTTCTCGCCAAGTCCTATTCTTAAAAGGAATAACTCTACTCTCCTCCATTTTAGTTTCTTGCAATAAAATCATATCCGGTTTGTGTTCTTGTCTAAGAGCATACAAAGCTCTTATTTTTTGCAGGATTACTCCCGCGAATATTCCATGAAAGAATCTTCATTTATGGGCTTTGGATCCTCGAGCCTTCGCCCCAAAGAGCAATACTGCTTGAGTGCCATCAGCCACTCCTCGCTCTGCTTCTTTCTGCCTTAAGGCAACATTGCTAGGTTTCCCTCTTCCTACCGAACCATATCCCCATACATCCGCTCTAGGTTGGAGATCCTTGGGATTCACTTGGCTTCTAGTAACCATCTTGGATAGGTCAGTCTTGGTCTTTGGGGTAACAATCTGGCTTTCCAGGTTAACTGGTCTTTCTGATAGTGGAGATGATTCCGTGCTCTTAGCTTCTTGATTAGTAGATTCTTTTTTCCCTGCTTTGGGGTTACACTGATCTTGGTGGTTCACCTCTTCCTCCTGAGTATCCTTGCCTCGTATTATTAGTTTCCTGCTCCTTCCTCTCGATTTTTCTCCTCTAAATCCTTCTCTTGAGTCTCCTCTACCTCGGATTCCACTTCTTGGCTATCCATCCGATCTCCCTTCGATGATTTAATGCATCAAAACTGTTCTCCACCGGGATGTTGATCTCCTTGGAATTTCTTCCCATAAATTCCTCTCGCAAGACATGGGACCACTTCCACCGAGCCTCCATAGGCCTCCCGTATTACCCAATCAAACTTACTTGCCCTGGGGTGTTGATCTATGGGGTTCTTTCCTTTGTGATTTGGCTCGAGGCTTGTCGTATCATCTTAGGAGCAAAGTTGAGCTTGAGGGTTCCCATCAAAGGGACCACTCCCCCGTGAGAGGGTTTCGGGGCATAGGTATTTTTGGGAGGAGGGTTATAACGTTGCCTCTTGCTTACAATAGGGCGAACAGGGTCTCTGATATTCGGATTTCGAGCTCCACGTCCTTGAGGCCCATGTTGGGTAGGAATGGAGATCTATGGGGGAGGGATATTATTCTGGGTTTGAGGAGCAATATTTTGGAGTGGGGGCTGGTTCTTGGAAATGCAGTGGATACCCTGGTGCCCTACCTTCCCGCAAACACTACACTTAAAAGACATATTTTCATATTCAAAGACCTGAGTATGAAGGCCAAACATAGACGACAATATAATGGATTTAGGGAGCTCTTTACTCAGGTCCGCCAACACACACATGCAAGCAGAAAGGAGTCTTGTTTTGCTCAAGGTTGCAGGATCAATAGCTATTAGTTCTCCAATCTCTGTAGCTATCCCAACCAAGATTTGTTCATTCCAAAAAGTAGAGGTAATCCCGACATCTTAACCCAAATAGGAGCCAAATCCAAGACCTGAGTCCAGGGGTTGGAAATCGGGGACCAACGCTTCGATACAAGCCCCTTTTCCCAAAAAACCAAGGACCTCCTTGGAGAGTCCTTTCCATGTCCTGTTCACATTGAAATGTCACCAAAAGAAAACTCTTGGGTAAAGCCTTAATCATCATACCGGCCCTTGGCTGCCATTTTTGGACGGCCCATCTCCTTATGACTTCCAAGTCCGGCCTCACCCCCATAAATTTAGCCACCAGAGATGTTCTGCCCTCCATAGCCACATGCTGAGCTAAGGTATCCGGGACGTGCAACCTACCATTGACAGATTTTAGATTAAAACAAGAGTCGGATAATTTTTGCTTACCGCGAAGAGCATTAAGATATGAAGGTCTCCAGCTGCTGTGTTTCTCTTTGTCTCCTTCCCTGGGTCTTCCTTTGATCCCGACGCACAGAGTCCTGGTCCCCCTCAAAGATATCTTCAACCGCATCCGCCCAACGCCCTTGGACCGGTTCCAATAGAACTTCCTTGTCCACATCCTCCGCCTGGGGGCCTGCTATCTCACCAGAGCCCCCACCTGCCGCGTCTGCTGATCTGCCCTCCGAAGCCCCACACCTAGGGTTTGTTGCCCCTAGACCTCCCGCTCCTCCTCCTTGCTGCTCCATCCGTCACAACTTGCTGCCTCCAAAATCTGCCATTTTTTTTTTTTTTAGGGCCAAAATTTTTGCGGCCGCTACAGTGCACGGGCTGCTACAGTGGCGGCTGCTATAGTTTGCAGGCTTCTACAGTGTCGGCTGCTACAGTGGCGGGTGCTACAGTCCACGGGCTGCTCTACAGTGGCGGCTGCTACAGTTCGTAGGCTTCTTACAATTGTTTGCTTTTTTACAAGATAAATTTATGACCAATTAGCTAGGTAACTTTATCGTAACAGAGAAAATAGGGCCAGGAACTTACCACTTAACTTTGCTAGAAGGTGTTGAAGAACCTGAACCTATCAAAATACTTCATCTATGAACATTTTATACATAAAAAAAATAATCATAAAATAATAAAGTTTAGAAAAACAACAAAAATTATCACAATTTCAAACAAATCAGAAAACACAAAAAACTAAAAATAATACAAAACATTAAAATACATAAACATTTACATTATATTATCATGCCATTAATTACACTCATTAATTAGTTGTATTATGCATCTTCATCCATTGTACTTGCATTAGGACAAGTCATGTTTACATTCTTACGAATGACACCATGTTTGTATGCTAGTCATGAACCTCAAATCAACCTTATCAATCATCATCATTCACAATTTTCTTTATGAGCTTTTGCTTATTAAGAGGTCCTCATAAAATAGGTTAGATACCGAATAAATATCAGAAATTATATTTAGATATCCATTGGCTATTTTATGCACACATTTTAGTTTACAAAAACTTGTAGGAAAGACCCTTACATCCCACATATCCTTATCATCCACATTTTCCCTTGTGAGTAACTGTGTTTTTCAACACAACTAATCAGTTGCTATAGGGTATATACTAGGGTTTTTGGTCATTCAACCATCCCTAGTTATATTTTTAGATTTTTTAGAAAGCTATCTTGGATTTTAGAAGGTAAGGTCTCACTTTGATAGTACCTTGCATATGTCAAAATCCCAACATAATTATACACATTAAAATCCAAGTTTGAACAAGGAAATATGACACTACAAAGTGGTCCTTATCACCTTAAGAGAAAGGTTTCCCTTTCTCATCCTATTATGTGCATGGTTTAGGATGCTAAGAATTGGAAAAAGGATAAGCTCACCCCTACCCAAGCAATCCCTTTGCTCTTCCAAAAAAACGAGCAAATTCCCAAAGCAAAATAAAAGAAACAGTGATTTTCATCACTAAGAAAATCCCTTGCTCTAAAAAAAAGAGAGAGTAGTTCTCACCACTATAAATGAGCAAGTATCCCAAATAATCAAAAGAAAATAAGAGGATAACGATCTTGAATCCTTGGAATCTTCAGTATTCAAACTCCATTGGAAAAATCTCCATTACAAAAATGGGTTGAATGAAACCCACCTAGAAATGGAGTAGCCTTACACACGGTGATATGTCTATCATATTAGTGATCTTCTTTTGTATAGACCAATGTTAGTTTATGGTTGAACTAGCTTTTGGTGGCTTGTATTACCTAGTAGTCTAGTCTAACTATGTCCAAAATTAGGATAAAATGACCATAGGTGATCCACATTACAACAATGGGTTCCATGAAACCCTCCTGGAAATGTGGTAACTTTATACCTCATATAAATACATTCACTGTACACACATAGGGAGACTAAATATTCGGGTCTTCTTAACAGGCTGGTATCTTTCAGGAGTCTTGTGTAATTAGTATACAAATTTTGATCAATCAAACTAGGGTGTTTGAGTCTCACAAAAAACCTCAAAATCCCCTCATAGCACCAAATCATCTCATCAACAATCATAGTTTACCTTATGAGATTTTTTTTATTAAGGGGTCCTTATAAGATAGGATAGATACCGAATAAATATCAGCAATGATATTTAGATGACCACTAACTATTTTATGCACACATTTTAGTTTGCAAAAGCTTATGGGGAAAACCCCTACTTCTCACATATTTCATCTCATATACAAATATAAAACTCTTGTGATAGGGTTAACTTTTTAATTCAAGATTATTATACATTCTATGGTGTCTGCCATTAGTTTGTTAAACATAATCTAGATTCATTCATTATGTTTTAAATAATTAAAACATACATGTGCAATTTAACATCCACATAAAATTAATGCATTACATACACATTACATCCATCATATCAATAACAATATTTAAATGCACAATCAATTAAATAAATTTAAAAACATATATTTAACACTAAACATTGCATCCATATACACATACATAATAGTGCATCCATACATCTAGACTACAAAATCTAGTCATACATCCATCACCTAATCATTGCATGTCATTAGTACATCGCATGTATAAATCAATACATCATATAATCATCACATCCATCACTACATCCATAACATAATATAAAATCATAACATTACACAAGATGAGCCATAAAATGAGAGACATGACCTCATATATACATATCAAAAATATTTGGGTATATAGTGATACAAAAGTTTCCATAAGCTATAATCATGTAGGTCCTTAGACCTTACACCCAAAAAGAATCAATATGCACCCCTAGATTCACATTTTCCCTCAGTCTCATCCCTGTGCTTTTTCCTGGAGCAACTAGATGTTGGTCTCTCTGGCCTAGCTGATGATCTATGAATAAGTCGTACTAATGATTTCCTGGACTCACTGCATTGGCTCCTATGAGATCCTCCTATCGAATATATCTCAGGTAAATCATTTGATATTCTCACAATGACACTGAGAGGGGGGGGTGAATCAGTGTAGCTATTAAAATTCAAATCTACAACACTTAATGCTAAAGCAAAGAGAACTTAAAAATAGGTAAAGCAAATTTTACAAGAGAGCACACCACAACACACAATGTAACGAGGTTCACCAATTTGGCTACTCAAAAATGACTGCTTGGACTCCAATCCAAATCCAGCCTTTGCAAAAAACCAATTTTACAAACACTTTACCAGCACCCACTGGAAGGAGCACCAACCCCTTATTTTTTTGCTTCAACAGATAGGAGCACCAACCCCTAATGCCAATCACCAACTTGGATTGCAATTCTGAATTATCTTAATGACATAAAAATGCCTTCACTATTTACACGACCCTGACTAGTCTGCAATTAATCAAACTCTGCACTCTCTCACGGCTCTACTTATTTCTCTCTCGGCCCTCTTCTAACCCTCTTTACATAGCAATTTCTCACATACAGCAACAACCTTATTCTTCACGTAGACCTACTTTTATATCATATTAGTCTCTATTTTTAACTTCCATATTTACGCATGCAACCCGTAACTGTTCCTTTAATATTCTCTTCTGCCACTTGTCAATCGTAACTTCTTCTTTATGTAACTCCTTTTGTATTTATAGAGTGGGCATTTAGTTAAACACATTACATGCAACATATACCTCTACCATGACTGTTCGTATTCTTTTCTGTGCATGCGTGCATTTTTTTATTCTATTTATGCGACTGTTTGATTTCTTCTTCTTTGATTGTTCTTAAAATAGCTGCATGCTTTTCTTTTGTACTTGCTCCTGTAACTGTCGCATTGACTCAGCTTAACTCTTCTTATTTTGGCTGCATGCTTTTCCTCTACAACTTCCCCTTTAATCGTTGTTCTACTTCAGCTTAACTATCGCTGATCGTGTTGTTGTGACCTGTCATGAAATCGTGACACTTCTGTCTCTTTATGCTCTTCTCGCCCTTTATCCGTGAAAACTCAATATGTCACGAAATTATGACATTTTTTGCCTCCTTGTTCACCTCTTGTCTTGCACCCACGAAAACCAGACATGTCATGAAATCGTGACACTTTTCGCTTCCTTGCACTTCTCTACCTTTTGCCTGTGAAAACGGAACATGTCGCGAAATCGTGACACTTTCGCTACCTTGTGCATTTTCTATCTTTGGACCACGAAAACACAACATTTCATGAAATTGTGACACATTCGCTGCCTTGCGCCTTTTCTGTCTTTGGCCTGTGAAAACACATGTCACGAAATCGCGACACATTCGCTGCCTTTTGCCTTTTTTGTCTTTGGTCAGCGAAAACACATGTCACAAAATCATGACACATTCGCTGCCTTGCACCTTTTCTGTCTTTGGCCCACGAAAACACATGTCGCGAAATCGTGACACATTTGTTGCCTTTTGCCTTTTCTGTCTTTGGCCCACGAAAATGGAACATGTCACGAAATCATGACACTTTTCCTCCTTGGCGCTTTCTCTTCAAACCTGTCATGAAATCGTGACACTTTCTCTCCTTGGCACTTTCTCTTCGATCCTGTCATGAAATCGTGACACTTTCTCTCCTTGGTGCTTTCTCTTCGAACCTGTCATGAAATTGTGACACTTTCTCTCCTTGGTGCTTTCTCTTCGATCCTGTCATGAAATTGTGACACTTTCTCTCCTTGGCGCTTTCTCTGTGAACCTGTCATGAAATCATGACAGTTTTCTTTGCCTGTGCCTTCTCTCCAAACATGTCATGAAATCGTGAAAGTTTTCTTTGCTTGCGCATTCTTTCCAAACATGTCACAAAATCATGAAAGTTTTCTTACTTGCCTTCTTTGCTTCCAACATGTCACAAAATTGCGACAGTTTTTCTACTTGCCTTCTTCTCTGACATGTCATGAAATCGTGACATTTTTTCAACTTGGCTTCTTTGCCTCCAACATGTTGTGAAATCACGACAGTTTTTCAACTTGGCTTTTTTGCCTCCAACATGTCGCGAAATCATGACAGTTTTGCCAACATTTTCTCTCTCCTATGATATGTCGCGGATTCACAACAATTTTGACCGTATTTTCTCTCTCCTCCGAGATGTCGTGAAATTGCAACAATTTTGACAGCATTTTCTCTCTCCTCCAAGATGTCGTGAATTCACGACAGAAAACATGTCGTGATATCGCGACAGTTTTCTTACTTGTCTTTTTCTTTGATTTTTTGAATCTAGGCCACTTCTGTCTTCTTGGAAATTCATTGTGCATGTTCTGACTGACCTTTGAACTCCTGTCCACTGCATCAACTGCATCAACTGATCTATCTGTTTGTGTTGACAACAATGACAATACTTTTGCTGCACCTTGCTCAACATCATCACCAAGTGAAGTTGCTCGACCCTCCAACTACAAAATATAAGGACCATAATACTAACATCGAGTATCATACTATCCAAATAGGACCATTAGTCTAGCCACATCCACCTGCAACCCTACAACATCCCCTACAACCTATCCCTGATCTACAATCATGATGATCAATTGAACCTATAGAGCATCTCGCTCTGCTACCCTGGCATCTATCTCTACTATATGGACTATCATCTATATCTATAGAGTGTCCCACTCTGTTATCACTCTATCTCTCTTAGTTGTCACCCTATCTATCTTGGCCTAGGAAGTGTCTACTTGCTCTCTCCTTAGAGAATCCCATCCATTGTTTCTATCCACTACTCATTTGACTTTGTACTATTGGTAGAGTAGTATCCCTCTCTACCATATGCCCCTGTAGGATCTACACCCATGCTCTCAACTGAGCCACCTCACCTATAGGGTCATACTCATCCTATGGCTCCTCTATAGCCTAGCCCCATTCCCCCTCTGTCTAGTAATGCACTCATCGCCTAGCCTCATATACACCCTCCTTAGCTTCTATCTTAGCAAGCCAACCCATCAGTCCACCTACCTACCATAACTAAGTTATTTACTAGGTATCATACTCTACACTAGTCCCTGGGTCTGCTAATCCTATCTCAGCTATCGTAGGATCCTCATCATCCTCTAGTACCTCCACTCAAGGCCACACTAGCTATGTCTCATATCCATTATGGTGATAGATAATGGGCTCCTTTGAGACATCATGGTAGATCCTAAACTATCATATGACATGAGAGTACTAAAAGTACCCCCAATCAATGCCATGATGCCCAATAAGCCACTATCTGCACCTCATGCACCCTAACTATGCCACTACCTCTACCCAATGAGGATAATCTAAGTAGGATATTTAAACCACCTACTTTGGCCTAAGTTCATCAAGGAAACCCACATAATGAGATAGTCTACCAACCTATGGTTGGATCTAATCTCTCTCTCGATACCATATCCACCAAACTGCATATGTAATATCAGTGTCATCCAACTCAACCTATGAAATTGGTAGTCCCTCTGGTTTATCTACCTGGATGTGCTCTCATCACTAAATCTGAAGGAGAAAACTGTAGTCCAATCTAAGTCAATATCAACGCTATATCTCATATAACTCACCATATAGATGAGCCAGTAGGGTGATACCCCATACCATGATGATAGGCTCCTAAGGGTCACACTCAATAAGATCCTGAACCATATCGAGGAGGTTCCACGTGAATCTTGCTCCTGAAGAATGTATCAATAGGATGTTCGAGATGATGTACATCACTTCTATGTATCTTTAATTAAATACATAGGCATCATACCATGCTCTAATCAATACATCACCATGGTCCATCCATTGTAGTGCAACATCTTCTTGAGATCCAAATATTCTCTAAAGCACTCTCACCCACTACATAAGGGGAGTAGAGGTAATGGGGCATCCCCCAATCAAAACATAAAATATGCAGTAGATGTCCTCCAAGGTGACTGTCATCTAGATGATCAAAAAATTAAAGGTGTTGGTCCTACTATCCCAATGATCAACCAAGGCCATCGGATAGTCCTGATATGACATCATAGTGGGTATACACACAACCTGTTTAAGGCCAATAACCTCAAATCACACCCAATCCTCATTTGTGAGCTAACCGTACAACTCCTCAAACAAGGTGGTCACCCTATAGCAAGCCATAAAAATTTGAAGCCCAACTGGAATAGTAATCAATAAACCAAGTAAAAAATAAAATGGAAAATTTTCAACCAAAATTCAAAATAAAATTACAGTCACTCTAGGCTAGGACGATTAGGATACCCCACCCTTGTACAACTGCCCCAATGATCATTAACTTTATCATTGGATTTAAAGTGAGTCTGTCCCACCCTAGGATGGCCCCCAACCTACTAGAGGGGAATTGTCCTTACCCAGGATGACCTTGTAGTGGTACATAAATAGGGGTATGACCCCATGCAAAATTTTAAAAATTTAAATAATCTAATCCTAATATAGCCTACTCTAGACTACCTAATCTATTGTGAGGTTCATTTCCAATAATTTAGTGAGGTTAATTTACCAAATTACTTAATTTTAAATTACAAATTACCAAAAAGGAATGAGGTTTCTACCTCCCTATCACCGACTCCTCCATTGGTCGATGCCTCAGGCTAATCCATCATAGTAGGTGCAACCTACCAACATGCCATGACATACATATTTCATGATTACATGTATAAAATTATAGAAGATTACATGGATGACGTATTTTTCAAATCCAAGAAGCACCATCAACACATTGATGACTTGACATAAAATCTTCAATCAAACACAATGTCAAGATTAATAAAAAAAGTGTGTCTTTGGGATAACCTCGAGAAAATTATTAGGATTTATTATATCTCAATGAGACATTGAAGTTGATCCACAAAAGGTAAAGGCTATCATTAGCATGTCTCTCCCTACGAATCTTAAATAGTTACGCATCTTGCAAGGAAAAATTCAAGCAATTTATCGCTTCATCGCCAAACTCTCTAACAAGTGTAATTTTTTTAATCATATTTTACAAAAGGGGGTCATATTCAATTAGAACCATGACTATCAAACTACTTTTTATGCAATAAAGTCCTACCTGATGTCTCCACATATATTATATCTACATAATCTAGATTTTCATTTCCTTTTATATATGTCTTCCATAGATTTTTCTCTTGATATGTTATTAGCCCAAAAAAATGAGGTTGACCATGAATAAGCCATATACTACATCATCTGCATGTTGGCTAGCAATGAAACATGGTATGCATACATGAAAAAATTATGTCTTGTCATATTCACCATAAAGAAATTACAATACTACATGTTAAATAATATGGCTTATGTTGTTGCTCATGATATTTCACTCTTATACATGATGGGCCAAAGTTACAATAATAGTCACACTTCTAAATGGATTATGTTACTCACTGAGTTTGACCTTGAATTTATCAATCAAAAATCCATTAAAGGCCAAGTCATTGGTGATCAACTCATCGAAGCTCCTTTAAATGATGATAAACCACTTCTCATAGAGCTTCCTAATGACTCAATGTTTCACATCACTGAAGATGAACAATATGTGGAACTTGAATCACAAGCTGACCTCACCCTCTTCTTTGATAGCTCTCACTATGAACAAGGGGGAGGTGCAGGCATAGGATTCTATACATCGAAGGAGCAATGCTCTCATTTTCTTTCAAATTAGTATTTCCTTGCATAAATAACAATTCCAAATATGAAGCTCTTATCCTTCACCTTAAAATAGCACTTTCTATGCACATCAAAAACTTAAAATTTTTTGGTGATTCACTTCTCATCATAAACCAAATAAAAAAAATCTACCAATGTCAGGATTAATAAAAAAAGTGTCTTTGGGGTAACCTCGAGAAAAATATTAGGATTTATTGTCTCTCAACGGGGCATCAAAGTTGATCCACAAAAGGTAAAGGCTATCATCGACATGCCTCCCCCTACAAATATTAAATAGTTACATAGCTTGCAGGGAAAAATTCAAGCAATTCATCACTTCATCACCTAACTCTCTAACAAGTGTAAGTTGTTCAATCATATTTTACAAAATGGGAGTCGCATTCAATTGGGACCATGACTGTCAAACTACTTTTGATGCAATAAAGGCCTACCTGACGTCTCCACCTGTATTATCTCTACCTTGTCCAAATTTTCCTTTCCATATGTATATATCTACCATAAATTTTGCTCTTGAGATGTTATTGGCCTAAAAAAATGAGGTTGACCACAAACAAGCCATATACTACATCAGTCGCATGCTGGTTAGCTATGAAACATGATATGCATACATGGAAAAATTATGTCTTGTCGTCATATTCACCACAAAGAAATTATAACATTACATGTTAAATCATATGACTTATGTTGTCGCTCGTGACAATCCGCTCTGATACATGATGGGCCAAAGTTACAATAATAGTCACACTACTAAATGGATTATGTTACTCACTAAGTTCAACCTTGAATTTATCAGTCAAAAATCCATTAAAGGCTAAGTCATTGTTGATCAGCTCACCGAAGCTCCTTTAACCGATGATAAACCACTTCTCATAGAGCTTCCTGATGACTCAGTGTTTCACATCACTGAAGATGAACAATATGTGGAACCTGAATCACAAGTTGACCTCACCCTCTTCTTCGATGGCTCTCACTATGCAAACAAGAGGGAGGTGTAGGCATAGTCTTCTATACACCGCAAGGGGCATCGCTCCCATTTTCTTTCAAATTAGGATTTCCTTGCACAAATAACAATGCCAAATATGAAGCTCTTATCCTTAGCCTTAAAACAGCACTTGCTATATGCATCAAACGCTTGCAAATTTTTGGTGATTCACTTCTCATCATCAACCAAATAAAAGAAATCTACCAATGTCGATGCCTAGTGCTTAAGCAATACAAATAGGTCGTTGATCAGTTACTCTCCCAATTCGAGTGGTACGATATTGATGCTACCCCATGCTCAACAAATTATTTTATGGATACCATGGCTTCTCTTGGGTCTCTAATACCATAAAATCCACATGATGAAATCACTCGTGTGCCTGTACAAACACTTCTTCAATCATCCATCACCATGCCTACTTCTTCTAATGATATCGACATCAATTTTATTCAAATCAAACCTCGTGATCCATGGTTTTCCCAAGTCAAGGATTACATTAAACTAGGCATGCTCCCAGCAGACTTACCTCACACTGATAAATATGCATTCAAACAAAGGGTAATCCGCTACACATTGCTAGGAGCTATTCTTTATAAATGTAGCTACGATGTAATTCTTCTGTGTTATCTTGAGCCATAGGAAGCTCAACATGTTATCACGACTACCCATGATGGTACTTGTAATGGCCACTTCAATGGCATGGCCATTACTAAGCACATTTTATGCATGGGTTATTATTGGCCCACTATGGAGCATGATTGTTGTACATATGTTAAGAAATGTATCAAATATCAATAGCATGCCAATATCACTCACTTACCATCTCAAGTATTGCAACCCATCCAATCCATGTGGTCATTCTCCCAATGGGGCTTGGATCTCATCAACAAAATCACTCCAACCTCATATAGAAACCATAAATTCATCATTACCACCATAGAATATTTCACAAAATGGGTTGAGGCAGTTCCTCTCATCCAAACGATAGGTCCCAAAATCATTGACTTCATTCAACAACACATCATCTATCATTTTGGTATTCCTTCAAAGATCATCTCTAACAATGATACTCCTTTCAAGAATAAGGATGTTCATGCATTATGTGTTAAGTATAACATTCAACATAGCTTCTCAACCCCATATTACCCTCAAGGTAATGGATAGGCAAAAGCTACAAACAAGACCATATGCACCATCCTCCATAAAACTATTGCAGAATCTCATCGTGATTGGCACAATCAGATGCCACTAGCACTCTAGGCATATCAAACCAACATTAGAACACCCACTGGGGCAACACCATTTTCTTTAGTCTATGGCATAGAGGCCATCATGCCCCTAGAGCTCGAGATCCCATCTTTGAGAATCTTGCTATAGGAATTTATTGATGATGATATAGTTTATCAAGCGAGATTAGATCAATTAATGCTCCTTGATGAACACTACATCCATGCTATTGAACATACATGTATTTATCAAGATTCACTTTGACGTGCCTACAAAAATAAGGTACATCAACATGAATTTCAAGTCAAATATTTGGTCCTCAAAGAGAATCAACAAATAACCAGTCAATCATACCATCTTCATGATAAATTCATGCCCAACTAGTTAGGACCCTACATTATCTCTAGCAAATTTGGTTCTGGAGCATATCACCTTACCAATATTGAAGGCCTTGAGGAGCCTGAACCCCTCAATATCATCCATATCTATACCTTTTATGCCTGATCACATGCTTACAAGTTCTCCACTTCATGTAAATATCATCTTAGGATATTACAAAAACAACAAAAATCAAAAAACAATAACAATAATAAAAATAAAAATAGATTCAAAATCACCCATCAACGACGTATTTTACACTCCATATTTCTCCATCTCTATTCCATTTCCTCCCCTTCCCCCCTTCTTTCATTCTAGATCAATTGTTTATGGTCACACTTTGAGAAACTACATACCATTGCTTCGGATCTCATCTCTCTCTTCTTCCTTCCCAAATTCTTCCATTCTCAATCAATGTTGTATGGTCATGCTTTGAGTGGCTACATACCTTTGATTTGGTCCCTCTATATCTTCCTTTCTTCTTCCTCATTCCCTTCTTAACCCATACTCTTCTCCCCTTTCTTCTCTTCTACTTCTTTGGTTCCTTATCGATGTTGTATGGTCATGCTTCGAGTGGCTACATACCTTTGATAAGGTTACATTTCTTTCTTTCTCCTTTTCTCTTCTACTTCTCCTTTTCCTTCCTCCATATCTCCTTCCCTCTTTTAGTCATTTAACAAACACATTTTCAATGCTTCTCCAACATCATTCTCCTCCATCAATCATGTTGATGCTACTAAACATTGGCAACTTCACTTTACATTCATATTTACCAATAGAGCTTCACTTTTTTTAATCACCCTTTGTGTTGTGCATATCATCATGGGGTAATCTTGTATAGTGATTTTTCAGCAATGACATGCTAAGTCGCATTAGTTTCTACATAACTAGTTGCATTTTTACAATCATGTCACCATCATTATTTGTGCATCTCATGTCTTATTTCATGTTACAAGTAGAGTGCATATGTCCCCCATACATACATACATACATGCATACAAGTCTCATTTTATGTCCACATGCATACATACCCACCTTGCAAAGCAAAAATGAAGAGTTAAACACACACACATTAGTGCAACTATTGTGATGTCCAATCCTCTTTTCAAGATACTAGATAATGGAAATATTTCTAGTGATTCAACCATTTGCAGTTCATTCAATCAACCTTCATCCAACGTTGTCAAATTCTAAAGCATTTCAAAGCTTCCCTTGGCTAACTTGAGTTCTTTCATGGCCAACAACACATGTCAAACATTAAGCAAATTTTGAGCATAGGAAAGGCAACACCTTGTGTATACTGGCCACCTAGCAAAATTCACCTCACTCATCCTATAATTTGCATGATCCAAACCTGAGGATTGACAAAAGGATAAGCTACAAAAAAAAAAGGCAAAAAACAAAAGCAAATGCCAAAAGAGCACCACAAAAAGAATAAAAAAGAAAAGAAAAGAGCATTATCAAAAATCTTGAATCCCTGAGGTCCTCAGGTCCATAGATCACAGGGCTAATCTCCATCAGGGCTATAGACACTTGTATGGCAATGGAGCATGCCTTCCAAGTGGTAATATATCTATCACATTAGCGATCTTCTTTTGTATAGACCACTACGCGCTTGTGGATGAGCTAGCTTAAATGGCTAAGTTTACAATTGGTTAGTCCAACCTCACTCAAAATGGATAAATGAACATCACTTTACACACATTGGTCCATGATCAACTTGAGATTAGTCAAGATAGTTGAGATTTCTATAGGATATTGATCGACTACTAGATGGGTTTGATTGCTCAAACTATGGTGTTCAACTCCCTTGAAATTCTTCTCACATCCAACATTTCTTGGAACAATGGAATGGATAGCATCACAGCTAGTTTTACCAAAATACAAGTGTACTCTTCATTGGCATTTCACATCCTCATCATTCAGTTGTTAGCTTCACTCACTAGGATCAATTTGCATAGCCTTTCATTGCATTTTCATCTACCACTTGCATCACCTATCAACTTATTGCTCGCTTGGCATTCATAACATCCATTACATGTTTGCTTGTCTCATACTCATCGTATTTTATATGACTACTCATCATTGCTTAATTCACACTCTATAAGATTATCCAAGTCTTATTGCACATATTTTCACGTATGTCTATACATTCACCTGTATACATATAATTCAATCATTCTTACCATACATTCATCTCTCTATATGTTCATACATCTACACAAAAGTATACATCATCAAGGCATACACATGTCTATACTACATCAACACAACAACACATTCACACAATGATCACACATGTAAATAATGTTGCATCATATATATATCATATCTCAAAACTACCCATAGGCTACAATACATGTCGTATCATATCAGGCATCACCTCACATACATGTACATATAGTATATCAACATTACAAAAACATTGGGGCACCACTTCCTCCCCCATCATCCATCAACCCTATTACTCACTAGGAGTCTCTCCACTCCCCTCATGTGCACTCGGCCCATCATATGCTCTCCACTTCATTGTAGCTCTGCTATACTTTAGAGTAGATCCCTCAACCTATGATGTTGTAGGCTCTACAACTTGCTAACCATAAAAACCACATAAGGTGTGCTTCATTGACTCCACCATGAATAGGTATGGGATCATGAGCAAGATCATGAATCTAAATACAATGGAAGGGGTATCCCTCACAAGATAAACTCCAAATCTAATCATGTGTTCTTCCCCTTCTCAAAGGTGAACATAACCTCCAAGTCACCTCACAACCACTACAACTATTGTGTCTCCTATTGTAGGCCCACCATCTCTACTCTATCCCTCTCTCCTATAGCTCTCACCTCATCCAAATCTCCTCGTAGTAGATACACCTCCTCTATCACCTCATCCCTCATGGATCTCACTCCATATCACTCTACAATGAGAGTGTATCACTCTCCTACCACCCTCATTATCTCTACTACTACAATATCCCTCATATCATAAGCTCTATTTCTATCTACTAGGGTACCATCCAACTCCATCTATAATAATTACCTCTCAGCTAGTGTTGCATCTCTCTATGACGATCAATGCTCACTCTATCACCCATGTAGTCTCCCTATCAACCATATAACCCTCCAAATACCACAATATATCATGCAATATCATGACCTCATCTTATACCACTAGCATCTCATGAAGCCAAATGATAATATCAAACTCTAGCTCCTCAGTCTCTGTCACCTCCTCCATAGGTGCCATCCCCTACATAGGTGTCATCTCCTCCATAGGTACCATCTCTCTTCCATAGGCACCATCCCCTCCATGGGCACCATATCCTATATAGGTGTCATATCCTCCACCAATAGTATCTCCTTCGTCATCCCAAATCCTCCCTTATTCACATGCACTCATGATGGACCTACCTCACTCTCCCTCCACTATCTCACTCATCAAAGTAGTGACTCTAACTCCTCCTCCTCCTCCTCTCTAGGCTCTCACTCAACATAGATTAATATCATATAACTCTCTACTCCTAGGCCCACCTCCTCAAATATCACCTCCCTCTATCTATGGCCCATCCTAGCCCTATAGCTCCTCCACCTACTACATCACCTGATCCATCCACTACCCCAACTCCAAGCTCCCATATTTGAGTCACCCACCATGCATCATACTCTGGAGTCATGCCTACATCATCCACATCTAGAATCACTATCACCTCATTCAATACAATATCTAATGGAGGCACCTATGGACATAGACCACAATCCCCTCACATCCTCCAGATCAAAACTAGTGGATCCAATAATCCTTATCACAAACCAAACTATCATGTCACCCTCAAGAAAGAGAAGAACTCCACCTAACTTACATATTGGTTCATGATCCATATGCCCCGTCTCACCTTGGTAAACTCCACCACATCCTTTGGCCACTCAAGTCCCCCTCACCATTATCTCCAAGTAATGTTTGCTACCACAAATTCATCTAAATTTACCCTATTATAAACCTCATCACCCTAATATGTCCACTTATATTTCCCCTCCATATTTTTCCACCATCACAGTGCATATAGCATATCATCTCCCATCGATCCATGCATATCATAAGGTAGCTTCTTCGGTCTCACTACTATTGTATCCTCTTCAAGGTATGCAAATCCTTAAAGGTATGCTAGCAATGTTGGTACCCATGTAAACCATCTCCCTCCTCTACCATGTTGTATACCACCCCAATCATATTCTAAGGGAATTTCACCCTTGATATGTTGGTATCATAACTCAATCAACAACATCATTCTCCTTTGACACATCTATCCCTCAACCTACTCCTCCCTCATAATCCACCTCTACCCATCTATCACCAAAGGTAATCTAGAGTATGGTATTCCATTCATCCTTGTTCATCGCTACTATCACTATCACTCCCTCTATCAAAACTTGGTGTATCTGATATACATCCTCCAATGTGATCATCATTTCTCCAATTGGAAAATGGAAGGTATTCCTATCGAGATCCCATTTCTCACACAACACTAGCCTTATTTTTATGCACACTCACAATATCTTCAAGGCCATACAATCCCCATATTCAACCACTGCCATCCTCTAGCCATACATTTTCAAATCTCTGAAGGAATGAACCTGATGTCATGGGTACACATTTTTCACCTGCATCCACCCATCCACATACAAAAATTCATCATTAGTATGTCATATAACATATATACATACATTTAAATATTCATCATTTGCATCCTTTCTATTATCTCAACCAGGTAGATTTGGGTACCCATTTGGCTACCCTCGTACACAAATTTTCATGCAAAAAGCATAAAAAATGAGCAAATTCAATGCAAACATTCATGCATGCATATCAAAACACACAATCAACATCAATCAAACACATTCCAACACATTCACATGCACACACTCCAATGCATTGCTTTCATCATTCATCACACAATGCTAGTTCTACTATGCATTTTCTATGGTTTTATTTCACTATAAATTTGTTCCCTAGGGTTCATTTTTAACTTTTTCATGCACACAAATAGAGGAGTAAAATGTCTACTTACCTCCACTACACTCCCTCCAATGCCGCCACTTGATCCACCTCCCATCATTTTTTGTCTTCACCTCTAAAATTTGGTAGTGCTTCACTTCACAACTTCACCCTCACTTCTCTCTCTCCATCCATCCTCTTCCTTCATGTAGCACAAAATGACAATCATACTATGTGAATGCACTTATATAGCACATTTTCTTTAGATTCGCATAGAAGTGTGCGAATCTCAAGGTCCTTCAGATTTGCATAGTACTATGCGAATCTAATTTTTCAAGTTGCATTCATACCCTTATGCTCAATCATTGCTAAATCTACTAAAATTTTTATTTTCATCCAATATTTCTTCCTCATTTTTCATATTTTCAATTGACTCATTGTCTTTCTCATTTTCTCCACCACCAACTCATCGCTTGAGGGGGTAGACATTCAAAAATCAAAAGTCACCTTGTACACGATCAAACAACCAAACGTTCAATTAGGGATACTACTTTTGTCTAAAAAATTTTTCTAGAGATCATCTCAAGCCCTCATTTGCTAGGGTAAACAAAAAGTGAAATTTCTCTTCTCAACAAAACTCCAATTCAAACAAACATTTGATAAGCCTAATGCCTACGACTATAGATAGCTCATGGATTACCTTATTCAAAGTGGTAGTCATAAGACCACTTTCGAATGAAGTACCTGACAAAAATCTACCTTACGACATTAATGGTCTGTCAAATAAAGTCAAGAACTCAACAATCTATCTAGCAAAAATTTCAAAGGTATTTGTTCCTTCCACAATTGGGACATCTTACATTGGTCATAAAGCAAGGTGATCTTACGTCCCTTCTCAAAGGAATTATTGTGACCCTACAAAGAGTCGTAGGCAATCACAAATCATTCATTATCAATGTGTCTCTCTCATAATCATCCACAATCATCCACCATAAATTCTCCTTCTTCAAAATCAAACCACCAAGTTTGTGTCATCAGTTTTTGCATTGTATCATGTCTTCACATAATGCAGTACAAAAAGAGGTAAATGTAGACACCCAAAAGTCACACATTGCCACTTCTCCCATCATCACGATTGATCAATTTGCAAAGCCCATGAAATTTGCATAAATTAGCCTCAAAACACTATTCATTTATTAAAATCACTATTCATCTCCATAAGCCCCCTTGGGCTACTTAAGCCCCTTCCTATGCTTAACCCTAGGTCCTCATGCGACCACCATCATGGCTTAACCTTGGTTAATCTCTACCCTAGTCAAAAGTCACTTTATGGTCAAACTTCACTTTATGGTTAAGCACATGGTTAATCAACTCAATCATGATTAGCCTAATTCTTCCACCTCACCTAGTCTACCCTTTGACTAGCCTAGCCTTCCACCTCACCACTCTGATATTTGCTCCACTTCACATCCCCCTGTGCATTCAATGACAATTGAAGACTTTTGCACACACAAAAGCATTTTTAAAATAAAAGGCTTTCCACCTCAACATGTTATAAATGACATTTGGAGACTTTCCTCCACCCATGCATTTATGTGGGATGACTCATCCATACCCATTTATTGCATGTGGATGGGTGAGGGATTCTCTCACCCAAGTGCACTTATGAGGTATGGCACCCATGCCACCTTAGGGGACACCTCTTGGGATACCTCACATAGGACACCTCATAGGGGACACCTCATGGGACACCTCATCCCCTCCCCTAACCTTGGAAAATTCTATAAATAGAATATCTTCTTCTCCATTTCAAAAAACACTCATCTACATGCCCAAACTCTACTAAAATTAGGCTAGACCATCAACATCATCATCATTCAACATCACTCACTATCCATCCTCACATGGAGACCCACACAAATCCATCACCATATTGTGTTGCTTGATAGGTTGTTGACAAATATTGCAGGTTTTTGAAGGTGACTCGATGAATAACAAAAGTGACAACTACACTAGAGGAAAGTTTACATCAAAAACTATCGATTCAGAAAACACAATCAGATTCACATAGAGGTGTGTGAATCCTAAGGCACAGTCAAATTCGCATAGTACTATGTGAATCCCATTTTCAACCTTCCAGAGCTCCCAAAACTAGGTAAACATCCTTGCTATACCTATCCATCATCATTTTATGCAATTTTAATCATATTTTGAGCTTATTTTAGAGGTATTTTATCTTCAAACACAAGGAGTCTGATAAAGACATCATCCAATTACTATCCATAGAGGAATGGGTTGGCTAAATCAACCAATAACAATCTCTTAAAAATTATTAAGAGCACTATTGGAAAAATAAGAAGAGTTGGAACCTTTTACTCTATCAAATATTATGGAAAGATCGTATCATAGTAAAAAATCATTAAAAGCTTTACCTTATTTGCTACTATATGGAAAAGAAGCCATTCTTCTATTTCATATCAAACTATTAGTTATGAAGCTGATATCTCAAGCAAAACTTCTTGATATGGATGCAACAGAGGCACAAATATCATAGTTGCTACTATTGAAAGAGTAGAGGGAAAAGGCTTACAATAATTTCCAAATCCATTTAGCCATGACAAAATTATGGTTCAACAAGAAGATAATACCATAGGACTACAAAGTCAATGACCTTGTTCTCAAATGGGAAAACAAATCAAAACTAGGAAACCATCAAAAATTTGATTCATTATGGTTTGGGCCATATCAGATTGTTGGTAAATGAGAACATGATGTGTATGAGATGTTAGACAAAAGTAGCTAGATTTTATTGATACTTATAAATTTCCACCATGTAAATTACTTCGTGTAAAGTGTCACCAATCCTTTAGATTATATGTACATAGAAGAATATAAAATAAAATAGGTTATGACAATTTTGAATTAGCTAAGCTAATTAACTAGAACTAGAGTTAACTGACTCTAATTTTGTATTCTTGCACGTTCATTGGTCAAAAGTCATAATAGCAAAAAAAAAACTAACATGTAAAGATATTTCATGCAATTTCAGATAACGTGAAAGACAAGCTTAAAAAAAGCATCTCAAAGTTTAGATACCACAATAACTGCACAACGACTACTACAACGCTTAGTAAGAGCAACACTTAAGTAAAATTTTGCTTTGCAAAGTTACAAAGAGAGAAAATAATTGCATTTACAAGTCATTTTGAGCTAAGAGCTATGAAACTAGTGCTCATAGCATTTACAAAAGTGTGAAACAAATAAATATATAGGTAGAAGTCCATTGTTAGGAAATTAAAAGTAAGCAAGCTAAAAAACAATAAACACTACATGAGATTTTACGTGGAAAACCCTATAGTGTGTAGGGAAAAACCATAAGGTAAAAGGAAACTTTTTCCTTTTATTATTCTCAGCAAGCTTTCATACATTTGCATTGTCCAAAATGCAAGGGGTATTCCCCTTTTTATATGTAAAGGAAGATTCCAAAAAAGTTGTGGCAATTCCTGAAAAAAATATTTTATTAAAAAACTGCTTTTATCAACTGCATTTATAACATATGTGCTTTAAAAACAAAAGCAAATTTAAAAGCAAAAGTATATTTTAAAAGCAAAAGTACTTTAAAATAAAAAGTAGTTTTCAAAAGCAAAAGTGCTTTAAAAGCAAAAGTAGACTTAAAAGCAAAAGGAACTTTTAAAAGCAAAAGCAAATTTAAAAGCAAAAGCACTTTAAAAGCTACACCACCATACACCACTATACTGAATAACATAAAAAATCTAGATATTGAATTCACCTCCTAACATTCTCCCACTTGAAGTCGATATATAGGAATTATTTGCCTTTTTTTTTCATCCAAGTGTCAATTTCCCAATATTACCCTTATCATGTTTTCAACAAGCCCACAAAAGTTTTGCACCACTCAAACTTCTCTCTTGATCGGCTTTGTAAGCGTATCTATAGGATTCACTTCAATATCAAACTTCTCTAATAGGATCCTACCTTCTTCCACCATATTTATTATAAAATGGTACTGGACATCAATGCATTTGGTGCGATCATAGAATATTGGGTTCTTACAGGTCAAATGACTACATCAAGGGGATTAAGGAGATGTCTTCTCAAAATTTTGCTAAGTGTAGAAGAAACATCATGATATCGTGACATTTTGGAGCTCAAAATCCAAGTCAAGAAATGCATTGCGATCTTGTGATATTTTGGATCTCAGAAGCCAAGTTAGGAAAAACATCATGATCTCATGATATTTTGGAGCTCAAAAGCCAAGTCGGGAAAAACGTCATGATATCGCGACATTTTGGAAGCTCAAAAGCCAAGTCAGAGAAAACATCATGATCTCGTGATATTTTGGAGCTCAGGAGCCAAGTCAAGAAAAACATCATGATCTCATGATATTTTGGAGCTCAGGAGCCAAGTCAGAGAAAACATCGTGATATCATGATATTTTGGAGCTCAGGAGCCAAGTCAAGAAAAATATCATGATATCGTGACATTTTGGAGCTCAAGAGCCAAGTTAGGAAAAATATCATGATATCACGATATTTTGGAGCTTAGAAGCCAAGTCGAGAAAAACATCGTGATCTCATGATATTTTGGAGCTCAGGAGCCAAGTCAGAGAAAAACGTCATGATCTCATGACATTTTGGAGCTCAGGAGCTAAGTCAAAGAAAACATCATGATCTCACGATATTTTGGAGCTCAGAAGCCAAGTCAGGAAAAACATCATGATCTCATGATATTTTGGAGCTCAGAAGCCAAGTCATGAAAAACATCGTGATCTCACAACATTTTGGAGCTCAAAAGCCAAGTCAGAGAAAACGTCATGATATCATGATATTTTGGAGCTCAAAAGCCAAGTTAGAGAAAACATTGTGATATCGCAACATTTTGGTAATCCACCTCCAGGAAAGACATGTCATGATTTTATGGATCGACAAACCAAAAGAAAAGAGGTGGAAAATAGTTGGACCACGATGTCTCCAAGAAGATAAAGGCAGACATACAATAACAAGAAGATCCCAACCATATGCAGTTGAAGATCCCATACTCTCTTAACTACCTATTTACCAGAATGAGCCTACGGGCATATTGTTGTAACAACTTTTAGTTTTTTTGTTATGTAAAAGATATATATAGGATGAGTGACCCAAAAAAATGGTCGGCTCTTGGATGTTTACAAGGCAATGTACACAGACTTCTGAAAGCAAATAAAGACTACTCATTCTGGTTTCTGGCTCACTGGTGTTGTTATCAAGTATGTATGGATTGTTGATTGTTGTATAAGTTATGTTGAATAGAAATCACCTTAATTCTCATTCTGAATTTCTACGTTTAAAGTTCAACTAGCTCTAAAATTAATGGTTCCAATAGGCTTATGTTTGATTAAATCTGCACCAGAGGACTAGTTATTCTAATTTGATGGTTCAAAGAATGCTTATCTGTAAAAGGTTGTAGATGTTTCTTTGTTGTTATCTAATCTGCACCATCTAAACATTCCTAGCAATAGCTATATTTCCCTCTCTTTATGCACTTTACTCTCCCCCATTTTCCTAAAATAAAGCAAGGAACCAACCTCCTCTGGATATTGAACCGGGTAAACTCTATTTTGAACCCAATATTTCAATGTTGGCAAAGTCTTGGGTGCAAACGTAACCAAAGGTAGATTTTGCACCAACAATTTTTGGCACGCTCGGTGGGACCCAATCCCATGATATATACAGACCAAAGTTTCTAGTGATTATCTTTGTCCTGTTCTTTTTTTTATGAATCACCTAGTGACTCCGTCCAAGAGAGAAACCCTAAGAAAATCCTTATCTATTTTTTGGTTGAATACCATTTTTTATGAAAACTAGATCTAAAGCAAAAAATTCTAAAGAACCCATTGAGTTCTTTGAATTACACCTTGGTAGCCTCAGAGCTAATCCTGTATTAGTTGCTAGGACAACTTCTTCTTCTACCATCACTATAGGATCTATAAATATTTCCCCTACAACTCTCCCTAGTACTGTTGCTAGTGGGATGTTAACTCCAACTACCCATATTCCTATAATATCAAGCAGAACCGTAGCTACAATGGTCGTGAATTAGCCAAATCTACCTTACCCTTTATGGAACCATACAGGCCCCCTAAATCTGGTAGCTCAACACCCGATTCCAGTAGTGGCCTTAAAGGCATTACCCCAGTATGATGGTATTGGGAAGATGGCCTATGAACACTATCAAGATGTAGCCGCACTTGCACCGATACATAACATCACTAAGGAGGATGTCATGATAAGACTATTAGTCATTTCCTTAAAAGGGAAAATGCTCTACTGGTATAGAGCCCTCGCCAACCAAACCATATCCACCTGGGCCCAACTTGCCGGTAAATTAGTAGAAGAGTTCAATGAACATGTTGACCCATTTTCCCTACTAAATCAGTTCACCGTCATTCAGAAGCACCCTCAAGAGGAAATAGTCGACTTCAATATCAGATTCAGCCAAACTTGGTAGAGAGTACCTAATGGATTAAGGCCAACAGATGAACAATCAATGTATTATTACCTGAGGGATTTTAACTCAGACATAAGCATGGCTATCAGGCAATCCCAAGTATTTACTTTCCTAGAGATTTTCCAAGAAGCCCAAAAAGTGGAAAGAGATCTAATCGCTATTGGAAGGTTCCCTACAAATATGATAATGCCTATCTTCCCGGATCTACCACAAGCATCCAGTATTACTTTCCCAAGTCCTGCTTCCACTTCTAATGTAGGTCTCCCCAAATGGATTGAGCAACCTACTATCCTAGTGGTACAAGCATCTCTCGCTCCTCCAATGCTTCCTATCATCCCTGCACTTCCTATGGTAGTAGTTTCACCGACTCCAGATCCTCAACTTGCAGCTCTACAAGATCTATAATCAACCTTGAAAACTCTGACGAATAAGATGACCTCAATGGAAAGAAGAGAAGCAGAGAGAAATTTCCAGCCAAGGATATTTCCATAGGTAACAAGAGACCAAGCCTCCACGAGTAGTAGAAATCATGACAAATCAAATGTGGTTTACGCCAATGAAGATAGTGAACCCACTAACACTTCAACAGAGTCAAACTTCTAGTGTTCTACATGTAACGATCCACACGGTGAAAACTCGTGTATGATCCATCAACATCATGTCTAGAAGATAGCTATTGAGAAGGCTGAGAAAACCCTCAAAGGATAGATTAATATGATCAGGGAAGAAAATCAAAATCTCATGATGCCCTCTGTTGAACAAGTGGTTGTTCTAACCAGATCAGGAAAGAAACCTTTGTAGGTGGACCCCAAGAGATTAATCCCTTGAAAGTGCCTTCACCGGTGAGAAACCCAGTTGAGAGAAGAACCTCCTATGAGAAAGTTCCCCAAAGTTTAGGTCAGAAAGAAGTAGAAGCACATAAAGAAACACCCCTGCAGAAGGAAGTGGAGATGCAAGAACAAGCAAGAGATAAATTGAGATACCCCTCATTGACTAAGCGTCAAAGGATAGATGCTACTCAGGGGTATAGAAATAAGTACGACATAGTTGTAAAAGAGAAAAGTGTCGAACCTCTCCCATTCAACATAGTCGAAGAGATGAAGAAAACTCCCTCCAAAGCAACTATGTATGAAGCTTTGTAGTTTCCAGGATAGATTGATTTATTGCAGGAATCCTTGAGATCTATGAAAAATAAGAATAGAACCCTTGCTCAGTTGAATTATGTGCAAGCTAGTCTGACATCCACTACAGGAAAGAACATAGACCTCCTCCCTTCTATCTATCTCTATAGATGGAGGGATGGGTGGTACATAATTGCATGATAGACTCAAGAGCTGCAACCACTGTGATACCCAAAGTCATATGCGACATCATGGGGATGGAATATACAAGGAGCAGCCCTGGTATCTTGCAACTAGATGGAACCCCTATCAAAACTATAGGGGTAATTAAAGATATCCCAATAGTTCTTCACAGATTACCTCAACTCATAGTCATACAAGAGGTAGTGGTAGTGGACCTAGAACCTTATTTTGGTATGTGTCTCTCTAGAGAATTCACCACCAAAATAGGAGGATATCTATCATTGGATTACTCGCATTTAGAAATCCCATTCAAGGGTAAAAGAGTAAATATATTCAATGAGAAACCTTCAACCTTTCATATCAAAAAACTTGAAGAAGAAGGGAAACATGCCACTACAGTAAACATGATGATCGAGGAACTAGAAGACTTAAACTTGATGGAGGAAGCTCTAAATGTACTACAAGAAGAAGACCAGTTCTCTCTCCAAGACTTCAATGCCATGATTGAAATAGATATTGGAAGCTACTCAATTGTGAAGCCCAAGAAAAGCAACCCCACTCCTCTCCATCAGGTAGACCCATCTACCGATCAACTATGGAAACTTTTCTTCGATGGTGCCAGATGCAAAAATGGAGCTAGAGTAGGTATTGTTTTAATCTCTCCGATAGGTGAAGAGAAAGTTTTTTCTTATCGGTTAACCTGGAGCTGCACTAACAATGCAATGGAATATGAAGCACTCTACTTAGGCCTTAAGAAATCCGAGAAGCTGGGTATTAAACAACTCCATATTTTTGGATATTCTGAATTAATAGTGAATCAGGTCACTGAGAAATGTGTGAGTAAGCAACATTACCTTAAATATTACAGGAAAAAAGTCTAGGACTTGCTAGAAGCCTTTGAATATTTAAACCTCAAAGCAATTCCTAGAGAAAAGAACACTCATGCAGATTTATTGGCTTTAGTAGGTGCAAATTTTTGCCCTATCAACAACGTCATCCAAAAGTCTAAGATAGTTAGACTGATCTACAGGCCTTCCATGCTAGATAGAGATACCTTTTGGTAGGTATTCAAAAATTATGAACATATAGTGGACTTTCTTATCCATGAGATGAATTGCTCAAATGATAGAGTGTCTAAAGATGAGGAAGATGCAGGCATGATCCAATTGAAAAATAACCATATCCCAAAAGGATTGATCACTCTCAAAATCTTATTTGATAACAATGATAGGTCAACTGGCCATAAAATGAAAGTTGACAAACACAGATACAAGGAGGTCCAAATGGAATTAGATAAATCTATTAAAGTGGGAGTAAACACTACAGAGGAAGAATTGGACCAAATTCAAGGATTATGCAAAGAATTCCCTGACATCATAGCCTGGACTTATGGTGATCTTAAGGTCTACTCTAAAGAGACCATCCAACATACAATCGAGCTCGAAGAAGGTGCAAAACCCTTCCAACAAAAGCAAATACCGATGAATCCCAATATCGAAGCTCTAATGAAATAGGAACTACTGAAGTTGCTCGAAGCCAAGATTGTCTACCCTATCAAGCATTCTACTTGGGTAGCTAACTTGGTTCCGATCAAGAAAAAGAATGGAGATATTAGATTGTGTGTCAACTTTCGAAACCTAAACAAAGCTTCACTAAAATATCATTATCCTCTCCCACAAATAGACCAGACTCTGCATATAGTAGCAGGAGCAGAAATATTCTCACTCTTGGATGGGTTTTTTGGGTATAACCAGGTGTGGGTCAAAGATGAAGATCAATTCAAAACCACATTCACCACCAAGTGGGGGACATTCGCTTATCAGAGGATACCTTTTGGATTATCCAATGCTGGAGCAACTTTTCAAAGAGCAATGGATGTGGCTTTTGGAGAACTCATCAACAAGATTATAGTGATATACCTAGATGATATGACAGTGTTCTCTCATCACAAGGAGGATCACGTTGACCATCTCAGAAGCATTTTTGAAAAGTGTAGGGAGTTTGGCATCTCTTTAAACCCAAAGAAATCCATTTTTGCTGTGGAAGAAGGGATTTTACTAGGCCACATCATTTCTAAGGTCGGGTTGGCTATAGATCCTAACAAAGTGAAAGCACTGTTAGAACTTCCTCTACCCCCAAACAAAAAAGGCTTGCAATCCTTCTTCGGGAAGATCAACTTTGTACGCAAATTCATAGTAAATTTTGCGCAAATTATCAAACCTATGATCGAGTTGTTAAAAAAGGATGTTGAATTCAAGTGGATGGACTTACAAAAGAAGGCTTTCAAACAGATAAAAGAACAAATAGCCCAAGCACCCATCTTAGTAAATCCAGACTATTCTAGAGGTTTCATCTTGTATGTTGTAGGTGAGCAAGAGAGCTACACTACAATACTTACTCATAAAGGGTTTGACAATGAAGAGAGACCTATAGCATTTCTAAGTCAGACCATGCAGGAACATGAAGAAAAGTACAACTTCATCGAAAATACAAGTTTATGCGATAATGAAATCATTAAAAAGTTTAGGAATTTTCTTTCACAGAGTAGGACCATTGTGTATGTGGTCCACCCTGATGTTAGAAATTTTTGTAACGACCCAAAAACACACAAATAGAAAAATACAAAAATAGAAAAGTTTTTTTTTCACTAAGGAGAGAGGTACATGAACCCTTCATGAACCCCTAACCTACTAGAATATCCTAAAGTTTCAATCTCCTAAGTTTCCTGGAAGTTACATCTCATGAAGTACCCTAACACAAATCCATTTGTGTAGGCGTATAATGTGTTACTGTGGATAAGTCCATCTGTTTCATCATCCTTGATGAGCTAGACCTATCACCCTCAGTCCATCGAAGGTGTACACGCATATCCATACCATACACAAATCCTTATGTGTAGGTATGCTACGAGTACCATGAGTTAAGCTATCTATCTCATCTCCATGATGAGCTATCTTAACTCAGATGTAATCTCTTCCCACTTAGTCCTCTATCTCCCTAAGGGGGTCTCAATTCCCTTAGGTCACCTACGTTCACCCTAAGGGGTTCTCAATTCCCTTAGGTTACCTCTGAGTTCACCCTAGAACTCCACACTAGATTCCCTATCATCAAGCAATCAAACAATACTACGTCTAGATGCTACCACATCAGAAAGCAATCAAACAATAATAGAGAAAATAAAGCAATCTTAACTCTAAAATAGAATCTACTACATGACATAACCAAATACAAAAATATAGTAAAATTACTTTCATTAACCCAATAACAATTACCTCATCGTCACTTGCATAATAAGCCTTTCCTACTCAAAAGGTATCACATTAATTGCATTGGGGATATCTCCCCATAATTCTAGTCTATGGAACATAAGTAAATCAACGTAAGATGCAAATACCTATTCTTTGTTTCCATTTGATTCCTTGCTTCTCCTTTCTTCCCTTTGGTTCTTTGAGGGTAGTAGGGGATCAAGATACTCATGGTTCAGGATAGGCATGCCTTTAAATGCATCTATTCATCTACTTTGCCAAATTGCAACTATACAATATTCCATTAAGTCTCTAACCATCTAATGCATAATGGACATCATAAAATAAACCTTACTTTTATTTTCACCTCCCCAAATCCCCTTGGAGAGTCATCCAATCATGCTATCACTTAGATTAAGGTTTAACTTAATTTAATTTTATTCATGTCCTAAAGCATTAAAGTCCCATACCCTTAACCTTTAGAAAAATCATTCCTTCATTCCCTAAACCAAAGCCCCATAACTTCAATTTAAAGAATAAATCCACATTCCATTTTATTTAAAAACTCCTAAGATAATCAACATTAATCCAAGGGGTTCTCTTTAAATTAAAACCTTCAATATCTTTCCCTAAGATCAAAGGTTCCTTTTAATCAAAACCTAACATTTACATATCCCATATAAATCAAAGGTTCCTTCAATTAAAACCATAATTTAAACCTCATATTAATCAAAGGTTCTTTTAATAAAACCCTAATATATGTCTCATATAAATCAAAGGTCCTTTTAATTAAAACCTAATATATGTGTCACATAAATCAAAGGTCCTTTTAATTAAAACCTAATATATGTTTCACATAAATCAAAGGTCCTTTTAATTAAAACCTAATATATGTCACATATAAATCAAAGGTCCTTTTAATTAAAACCTAATATATGTCTCATATAAATCAAAGGTCCTTTTAATTAAAACCTAATATATGTTTCACATAAATCAAAGGTCCTTTTAATTAAAACCTAATATATGTCACATATAAATCAAAGGCTCTTTTAATTTAAAACCCAATATATGTCTCATATAAATCAAAGGTTATTTAATTAAACCATAATATATGTTTCACATAAATCAAAGGTTCTTTAATTAAACCATAATATATGTTTCACATAAATCAAAGGTTCCTTTTAATTAAAACCTAACATATGACTTCATATAACCAAAGGCTCTTTTAATTAAAACCTAATATATGTTTCACATAAATCAAAGGTCTTTTAATTAAAACCTAATATATGACTTCATATAAACCAAAGGCTCTTTTAATTAAAACCTTTCACATAATTAAAGGCTCTTTTAATTAAAAATGTCACATAGAAACCTAAAAGCCTCACAAGGCCTTTAATTAAACCATAATATATGTTTCACATAAATCAAAGGCTCTTTTAATTAAACCATAATATATGTTTCACATAAATCAAAGGCTCTTTTAATTAAAACCTTTCACATAATTTAAAGGCTCTTTTAATTAAACCACTCCCCTTACGTATTGTAAAATCTACAGTTAGTGCTAACACCATCCAAGGCATGTTGAGCAACCATGGTGAACCCATCATCCACTAGAGCCAGGAATATTTTGTTGATGCTAACCGGTTTCTCAAACCTGCACTCCCTAAAACCTAGGGGGTTTCCTTTGCCGAACACTACATTCCACTTGTAGAACATTGTTCCAAATACAAATAGAGCACTTGACGTCGCTTTTAACAACTCTAGACAAGCACGGTGCTCTCTCATGGCACAAGGTGGTTTCCAACTTAAACACAGCATAGAGCACTTCCAAGGCAAGGTGGTTTCAAACTAAAAACACAACTCTCCCAACGCAAGGTGGTTTCCAAATTAAGCACAACATAGAGTGCTTCCAAGGTAGGGTGGTTTCAAACTAAAAATACAACTCTCCCAATGCAAGGTGGTTTCCAACTTAAACACAACATAGAGTGCTTCCAAGGTAGGGTGGTTTCAAACTAAAAACACAACTCTCCCAATGCAAGGTGGTTTCCAACTTAAACACAATGCAGAGTGCTTCCAAGGTAGGGTGGTTTCAAACTAAAAATACAACTCTCCCAATGCAAGGTGGTTTCCAACTTAAACACAATGTAGAGTGCTTCCAAGGTAGGGTGGTTTCAAACTAAAAATACAACTCTCCCAATGCAAGGTGGTTTCCAACTTAAACACAGTGCAGAGTTCTTCTAATGCAGGGTGGTTTCAAACTAAAACACATTTAAATAAAAACCATAGTTCAGCTTAGAATAACCCAACCTGTAGGTTTTCACTGAGATGGAAGTCCGGTGAAGTATGTTGCCTCCCTTCCCACTCCTGGTGCATTTCCTTTCCTTTTTCCCTGCTTCCTCTATTCCTCCCTCCTTACATTCCTTTTTCTTCCCCCTTATGCTCTCTTCCTTCTCCCTTAGGTGCCCCCTCACCCAGGTGGTCCGTCCACCGCCCTCTCGAAGCCTGCGCCACCGCCTTCCCTTCAATGCCCGTCCCCTATCCTTTGTGCATTCTTCCTAGATTTTCCATATTTGGAAAATTAATAGCATCGTAGGCTTTTCCATAGGTTGCACCATGTAGGAAAGGGATCATGACATATTATTTTATTTCCTTTTTTTTAATAATAAAAGATATTTATAATATATCTATATATTCTTTTGTTTAAATGAAAGATCCTCTTTCATTTATTATTAATTAATTAAAACCTTTTAATGAATTCTCTCTTATCATTAAAATAATCACTTTTAATTAACTCAAATGAATCATAACCACTTTTAATTAAAATAAACCCTATTAATTAAAATAAATATTTTTTATTAATTTAAATGAAAACTCCTTAATTAATTGCAAATGAAGTTTACAAATGAGCTCTAATGAGCCAATCATTATTTTCTTAAACTTCATTAATTAATTTAAAAGCATCTAAATTCAGCATATGAATTAATTTATTATCTTTCACAAGGAGGATGCTTTGTTTTCATTTTCAATATGACAATTAGCCTTATGCATCTATAATCATCTTGTAGTGGTTCCTATATAGAAACTAAATCATCAAACTACTCAAGCTATGATGCAGTAGAAAGAAAACACATTTATACAATTAACCAAAGAGGGAGTCTTTCCATCAATCCAATCACCCATCTTAGCCAGATATTTTACGATAGCTTCTAGGCTATCAACTAAAGCTCAAGGTGATCAACTATCGATGATTATCCCTTTCGTCAATGCATACCTATATGAAGGTATCTATCCATGTTACCTCCGAGTACCTTAATCATCATTTCCCATGATTTTTGGTACCCTTATTTCTGGTGGGTAACTCTACCTATTCCACCTATGAGTGTACCTAATCCTGCACACTTGGAAATATGTTAGCGATAACATGCCCTTATAAATCAACTAAACATCACATAGCTGGTTCAATTGTTCAAACTAAGTATCACCACATATTAGGTTAATACATTGTTTTCTTGTGCCATAAAGTCAGCTAGGGAGGGTCATGACATCCTCCCCCACTAGGATTAAACATCGTCCTCGGTGTTTCTAGTTTTCCTTTTATTGTTCAATAGAAAATAAAATTATTACATCATATAGCTTCAAACAAAAAGGGAAAATATTTTTGCATAACCTCCACTTTCTCCCAAGTGGCATTCTTCTCAGAGAACTGGTCCCACTAGACCTTACACAGATCGAGAGTCTGATTCCATAGATATTTGGAATGAAACTCAAGAATCTTCACCGCTAGTACTTCAATGGCCTCCGGATTTACCATCTACAATTTAGAAACATCCCACACATGTTCAAGGTCAGCAACATATTTTCTAAGCAAGGATATGTGGAAGGTGTCATGGATTTTGGACATATTAGGTGGTAATGCAAGTCGGTATGCAATTGAACTAATATTTTCTATGATCTCAAAGGGCCCCACAAAATGTGGATCCAACTTCATGGATTTAATAGCACTTTTATTTGGCTTAACCCTTAAGAACATCTTATCTCCAACAGAATACTCTCTAGGAGTCCTTTTTAGATCTACATAACTCTTATGCCTATCCGCAACTTCCTTAAGTCTTTGCCTAAATTCTTTTAGCTGCTATTCCATTACCCTGACCATTTATGGCCCGAACACAACTTGATCTTCTAGGTTTTCCAATGACAATGGTGTTCTGCACTTTCACCCATACAAGGCATCGAAATGTGCCATTCCTAGAGAGGAATGATATCCATTATTATATGCAAACTCTACCAAAGGTAGAAAATATTCCCACTGAGATTTATGATCCATGCAATACATGCAGAGCATGTTTTCCAAAATTTGGTTTACCCGTTCCATTTTTCCATCAGTTTCAAGGTGGTATGCTGAACTCATATTCAATTTTGTACCAATTACACTATGAAGGGATTTCCAAAATTCAAAAGTGAATTTGGAGTCTCTATCTGAGATGATTACCTTTGGAAACCCATGCAATCAGAATACCTCTTTGACAAATCTACTAGCTACTACCTAAGCATCATCCTTGGTATTTATTGGTATGAAGTGGGTAACCTTAGTCAACTTGTCGACCACTACAAATATGGCATCATGTTGGTACCGAGTCTTGGGTAAATCCACAATAAAATCCATGGATATAACCTACCATTTTTGTGTAGGTACCTCATGCAGATGAATTTTTCCTATAGGATGCTGGTGTTCTGCCTTAACCTTCTAATATTTGAGGCATCGAGCAATAAAATCTATGATATCCTTCTTCATTCCTACTCAAAAGAAGGCTCTTTTCATGTTTTCTCACATTTTGGTTCCCCCCGGATGAGCAGAATAAGGAGATCTATAAGCTTATTGCATTATCAAGTTCTTCAAATCACCTATATTTGGTATGATGAACCTTCCCTTATGGCACAAAAAAATATCTTTCACACTAAATTCCTTATTTCCTTCGGGATCTCTGTCCATCTTGACTCAAATTTCCTAGCAATACTCATCCTCAGATTATATTTGTCTCACTTGATCCATTAGATCTATGTGTGTAAGATAGCGGTGGATTATTCCTAGTGGGGAGGTATTTTCCAAAGGTAAGAATTATTTCTAGGCCAATCTTATCTTAATTACCAAATCGGAAAGTCTTCCAATCACCCAAATTACCCTTGTACGAACTATCAATTCCTTGTATGAACCCTAATTACATACACTGTACGATCTTAGATTGTATAGTGACCAAGATGGTATGATCTTACACTCAGAAAAACTGACAAATGCTATTTTTGGGGTTGTTGTACATAGTTTTGTAATCGTTCAAGCCGATTCACCAAAACTGCCAAATCGGGTAAATTCTTGTCAATCACCTATTTTACCAAATTTGGTAACAACTGTTTGTACAATTTGTACGATGTATGATGTACGATATATACGAACTAAAGGTACAAAAATATGTTAATTGCTATGCTATTCTACTCCAATCTCTCTTTGGGATGTTTTGTAAAGGTTTAACAGCCTAAACAAGACAATCTCTTTCACAAACAAAGCATTCAAATCGGGCTGATGAGAGATTCCATACAAGTAATTCCATCTAAGAATCATACAATATGCTTCAACATGTCTTTACCAGTGTCACTAAGCTCCTAAATCACTCCCCATGATTCATCAGTGATCATCTTCTCCACAAAGCTGCAACAAAGATAAAACTAACATATAACAGTAAGGTGGAAACTCAATTACACAATGTTAATCCACAATGCATTATCCATTCACAAAAAGACCATACACTGTAATCCAAAATATCTTTTATAGTGACAATGTGGAAACTCTTTCAAGGTAATTGCAATAACTCAAAAATATGTCTATATCTCTATTCTAGCAACTAATAACCATTAAACTAGTAGCCAAAACTACAAATTCAAAAATGGGGCCTTATATAACATTGCCCAGGACGTTCCAAAGTAGTTCCTAAGAAAATATGTTATTCACAACTGCCCATATACAACTGAATACATTATTTTGGAATTTTCCAAATTTTACACCTTAGTTTAACAAATCCATGCGATATTTCATCCTAAAATTATATTTCCTTTGCATCTGAGTGAATTTCAGTGTGCCCTGTATGATTTTCTACTACTCTGTATGATTTTCCAATACATTTGTACGATTTTGCCTTCCACTGTACGATTTTCTCCAACTGTACGATTTTACAAAACTTGAGCAAATTATTCTCAAAACTGTCAAAATCTAGCAAATCACTTTTTCTTCTTCTGGGAGGTGGATTTGCTACCTACAATGTGAGCTCTAGTGATGGCTTCTATATCTCCTTCTACTTAAAATATCAACTACTTTATTCTCTTTTTATTTTATGTACTCAATCTTAAAATCATACTCAGTGAGGAATTCTTCCCATCTTCTCTGTCTTGCATTAAGTATTGGTTGGGTGAATATATACCATAGACTTTGATGGTCTACTTTTAATTCAAAGGGCCTTCGCACAAAGTAGTGGTGCCAAACCTTTAGAGAATGCACCACTGCATCCAGCTACAAATCATATGTAGCATAATTAACTTCATGCTTTTTAAGCTTCCTTGAAGTATATGCCACTACTAAATCCTCTTGTGAGAGTACCCCACCCAACCTGTCTATTAATGAATCAATGCACACTGAAAATTCCCCTTGAGGATTGGGAACATTTAGTATCGGTATCGTAGTAAGCTTATGATTTAATAGTTCAAATGCAGCTTCAAACTTCTCTGACCACTTGAATTCTTTCCCCTTCTTCTAAAGTTTCATTATGGGTCCAGTAATCTTGGAATAGTCCTTTATATAACATCTATAATAGCTCGTTAACCCCATGAAAATTTGCAATTTAGTAACATTAGTCGAGGGTGGCCAATTTGGAATAGCCTCTATCTTTTCTGGATCCACAACAATCCCCTTTGCCGATATAATATGCCCAAGGTATCTTACCTCTGGAACATAGAATTCACTCTTAGCCATATTTCCATAAATTTTGTTCTTTCTCAATAATTCCATCATGATCCTAAGATGATTATTGTGCTCTTTTTTATCTCGAGATTATATAAGGATATCATCTAGGAATACTAGGACAAATTGGTCCAAGTGTCTCTAGAACATGTTGTTCATTAGGTTCATGAAAGAGGTTGTGCATTAGTTAGTTCAAAAGGTAGAACAGTAAATTCATAATGCCCATACCTAGTCTTAAATGTTGTTTTGTGAGTATCTTCCTCACAAATTCTCAATTGGTGATACCCTGACCTCAGATCGATCTTGGTAAACACCTTGGCATCCTTCAGTTGATCAAAAAAATATTTAATCCTAGGTAAAAGGATATTGATTCTTGATTGTAGCCTTCTTTAGAATTTTGTAATAAATACACAGTCTCAGTGATCCATCCTTCTTTTTCACGAATAGAACTGATGCACCCCATTGTGACACACTTGGTTTTATCAAACCCTTTTCCAATAAACCTTGTAATTGAACCTTCAGTTCACTCATTTTAGTAGGATTCATTATATATGGGGATCTATGAATAGGTTCAACTCTCGTCATAAGTTCAATTGTAAAATCAAATTCCCGTATAGGAGGTAACCCAAGTAGGTCCTATGGAAATACATCTTGAAAATCCTGTAGTATTAGATGTTGTCCAAGTATTTCTTCTTTCTCTTGGTCCTCCACCTCATTGAGTTTTACCATATACACTATCCCTCCTCTCTTTAGGGCCTTTTTCAATTCCATAGTGGATAACATTTGAGGTTCAAAATCCCCTTGATCATTATGAACTCTTAGTATTTCTTTGCCTTTATCTGAATACTCAATCCAGTGGTCTTGGAAATTTACTACGGCTTTATGAGCATGTAGCCAATCCATCCCCACAATCACATCAAAGACATGTAGGGGAGCTACATATAAAAAACATTATGTAGTTCCTTCAGGTAGAGTAACTTCTACCATAGGATAACACTGGTTTACCGAGTAGGTTTTCCCAGAATTGTACTCAACCTTCCACCCTTGAGACAAATACCTAGGACTTTTTGACACAGTCATTGCTAGAATAGATGAAATAAAACTATCAGTGGCTCCACTATCTATTATAATATTTACTTACTTATTGAAAACCTTACCTTTCACAAGTAATGGGGTGGCTTGTCCCTCTAGATTTTGCTTCTCGATTGCAGCATGGATCCAATATTTCAGTTCCTTCCCTTTTGCACTAGTTGAGCTAGTCCCTGCTCGATATGGACACTGATTATAGTAATTAGGTCCTCCAAAATTGTAGCACCCTTCCTTGGGTCCTTGCTATTTCTCAAGTTTCTCATTCCCATTCTTAACTTCTGGAGTTGGAGCATGCAACTTCTATGGCTGAGGTTTCGTATTTTTGGGCTTGTTATCCTTCTTAGGAAATTTCTTCTTGAACTTATTCTGATTCCCATAAGGTTTCTTCTCAGGATTTTAGGAATTCTTGACCTTTCACTCTTGCTCAACCTCCCATTCTACAAATCCATTACTATTCATCTTCTTTAGTTCTTGTCGCGTTTGCTCAGGTAGAGCGTCATACTTATAACAGAAGTGTGACTCTGCTTTATTTGCTAGGTCATATGCCTTTTGTAGTGATTTGGGCTCCTACATCTCCACATCGTATCTTAACCTAGATTCCAATCCAAGGATGAACTTATAAACTCATATTTTCTCATTATAAACAAGCACATATTTGAATAGTCTTACCGGATGCTTATAGTACACTTCTACTATGCTGGTTCCTTATCTAAGACTAGTAAATTCTTCAAATTTTAGGGCATAGAAATGCTCTGTTAGAAATCTCTTTTTGAAGATATTTATAAATTATTCCCATGGAGTATCAATGGGTTCAATATTGGTTTCCTCATAGTGGGTTTCCCACCACTCCAGAGCATCCCCTTCTAGGTTAATCATAGCCTAAAGTGTCTAAGTTCCATATGAGTAGCCTTTTATCGTAAAATGAACCTATGCATCTCTCAGCCATGCTTTCGCTGCATCCCTATTACCTTCTCCATAAAACTTTGGGATACTGATGTTTTTCATGTCCCTAGTTGTTTCCTTTTTTGTTAAGGATTTATCTTGTACTTGTTTTCTAGTTTGTCCATTATCTAGGCTAACCTCTGAGCCTCAAACTTACAAATTTTGATTTACAACCATTTTGCAACTTTCTTATCTGATCCTACATAGCAATGACCGTAGCGGTGAGGTCTTCTACCTCCCTATTGGGGTTTGTTGGTTCTTCATCCCAATTTTCTTCTTCAATATTACTTTGTCAAGTTTATCTAGGTGTAGGCCTCCCTCTTCTGGTCTTAGGTGGCATATTAACCTGATTCCATCCAAGCAAGGGGATGAGATTACAGTTTCATCTTAAGTTGTATCTCTAATCAAGACATAATAAAGATTTCTATTGCTATATGTAACAACAACCTAACTAGGGCAATACCCTAGGTTGAGATGCATCATTGATACCAAAGCCTATACTAAGACATCCTAACACTCCACACTCCCTTGGGCTAATTCCTGTTAGATTCTAGCAATTGGGGTATCCTAGATCATCCCAGATTTAGCCTATACCACAAGCGAGCCTTCATTGGATGCATCTAATTTCCCTTTAGCACATATAGAATCTCTATACCCTCATACATAGAGCTCTGATACCAAACGTAATGACCCAAAAACACACACAAAAAAAATACAAAATAGAAAAAGTTTTTTTTTTTTACTAAGGAGAGAGGTACATGAACCCTTCATGAACCCCTAACCTACTAGAATATCCTAAAGTTTCAATCTCCTAAGTTTCCCTGGAATTTACATCTCATGAAGTACCCTAACAAAAATCCATATATGTAGGCATATAATGTATTACTATGGATAAGTCCATCTGTTTCATCATCCTTGATGAGCTATATCTATCACCCTCAGTCCATAGAAGGTGTACACACATCTCCATACTATAAAAAAATCCTTATGTTTACGTATGCTACGAGTATCGCAAGTTAAGCTATCTATCTTGTATCCATGATGAGCTATCTTAATTCAAATGTAATCTCTTCCCACTTAGTCCTCTATCTCCCTAAGGGGGTCTCAATTCCCTTAGGTCACCTACGTTCACCCTAAGGGGTTATCAATTCCCTTAGGTTACCTCTGAGTTCACCCTATAACTCTATGCTAGATTCCCTATCATCAAGTAATGAACCAATACTACGTCTAGATTCTACCACATTAGAAAGCAATCAAATAATAATAGAGAAAATAAATCAAGCTTAACTCTAAAATAGAATCTACTACATGACATAACCAAATACAAAAATATAGTAAAATTACTTTCATTAAACCAATAACAATTACCTCATCATCACTTGCATAATAAGACTTTCCTACTCAAAAGGTATCACATTAATTGCATTGGGTATATCTTCGCACAATTATAGTGTATGAAACATAAGTAAATAAATGTAAGATGCAAATACCTATTCTTTTTTTCCATTTGATTCCTTGCTTCTCCTTGTTTCCATTTGGTTATTTGAGGGTAGTAGGTGATGATTGTTGTTGAGTCTCATCATTTAATCTCAATGATTTATCAATCCAAGGTGGTGTCCAAGGCTGTCTACGATAGAAGGCTAGGGTAGAGTACAATTCAGGCATTCATATTTCAAGCATTTATTGGTGAAGCAGATTTTGGTTTAGCCTTTTGGTGTCACACTAAACCTAGTCTGAAGAATGGAAACTAAAATAAATTACAGAATTGAAAACTAATTCTAAGTTGCAAGAATTGAAATCTAACTACAATTGCAAGAATTGGAATTGCTAAATTGAAAGTCTAATCTACTCTTGCAGAATTTAAATTGCTAAAATGAAATCCTAAGTTACATTTACAGAATTGAAATCTAGTTACTTTTGCATAATTGAAATGATGCTTGTAAATAAAACTTATTCTAAAAACACCGTCAATGCCCCGCCACAAAAGGTCGTCAAGCTTCATCTACAGAATTGACAAAGAAATGAAATATGCTAAAAATGGAAAGTTGCTAAAATAGAAAGCAGGGAAAACATGGAAAACAAAGGAAAAATACGTAATATAATTTGTCAGCTGACATACACACAAATGTTGTACACAAACATAATAGAAAACATAAATCACATAATACAAAAAAAAAAAAAATGAAATCTGGCAAGCAATCTATTAATTCTGCTATAGCAAAATTACAGATTAAAACCTACCATAAAATCCCTCCTTCTAGATCTGAAAGTGGTCCCATACTTCCTGATCTAGAAGGAGGTGAAAAGCACTCCTTAACTAATTAACACTCAGAACATAAAATGATGAAATAGCTGCACTTTTATTGATGATAGAACATGTTGAAAACTATCTGCTTGTTGTGGTGCAGTGGTAAATGCCCTGGGTGCTGGTAGAGGCCAACCCAAGTTCCATTCCCCTTGTCTCCATCCTGTAGATATATGGTATAGTTAGGAATGTCCTATGTGCTGGTAGAGGCCGACAAGGCTCCATTCCTCCTATGCCCAACCTGTTGAAAGTGGCACCCGAAAGGGGTGTTTTCCACTATAAATTAGTTTAGAAAACTTGGCAGAAAGGCCGAGCAAATACTTACACCCACCAAACTGAACACCATATCTCACACTCATCCGACAGAGGCTAAAATTTTGAGGGTAGATGCCCTAAAAACCCTAGAACGTCTCCACCAATTTTCATATCATTTGGAGCAACACATATCCTAGCGCAGCCCTATGTGTGAACGATATATTTGGCAAGCGGCTATGCGAGGGTTTCATCTAGGTTGAGTGCAAGCAGCTCTAGAGGTTGGTTTTTAGGGCCTTCGGGCCCTAGCGGCCAATATTTTTGTGGTTTATGCTCAATATTTTAGCAGGAAATGTTGCAGGGGATACAAGATGGGTTAGAAATTTGTCTTTCAATAGATCATACTGTGAACTTGAGTGACAACGGCTTCCAATTTGCTGCTCAAAAGAAAAGTGAAAACCATACCTTTCCACGGCGTCTAGGGCAAGGATTAAAGAGATCTCGAAACAAGTTTCAAGCAGCTTGATCAAAAAATGGCTCATATCTCAAATGAATCTGGTGCTAAGGTGCACCCACAAAATAATTCTACTATGAAAACCCCTTGTCAAGGGTAAGAATTTTGAAGACTCAGTCCCAAAAATGAATTTTAGGGATGCCCTTCGTGGTGGACAGCCTCAGCCCAATGCTAATATCAATATTAGGGCTTCCCATAAACCTCTAAGAATGCCTAAGATTGATCCCAGGAAAACAGAGTCAGGATGTCTTAAAGCAACTGATGGAACTCCTATTGTTAAGCTTGATATGGGGAACATTCAGACTGGCATTGAAGATTTGGAAAAAAGAGGACTAATTTGTCTGGTTCGTGGGTTTTCGTCCGAGTCTATCTCGCTTTCAAAGTCTGGGCTGCAAAAAGCTGGAAAACTAAAGGTGAGTTACAAATCTCTATTTATCCAAATGGTTATTTTCTTGTTTTATTTGCTAATAATGAAGATAGAGAGAAAACTTTTCAAGGGGGTCCTTGGTTTTTTGGAAGGGCAGGGCTTTTCATGAAGCCCCGGCATACTAAATTTAAAGCCGAAGAAGAGATGCCTTCTATAGCTCCCGTGTGGGTTAGACTCTTTGGCCTCCCTATTGAATTTTGGAATCCTACTATTTTTTCTTCAATTGGAAACTCTTTAGGAACTTTTATGATGACTAGCTGATTGTACTCAAAATTTTGAACATATTATTTATGCTCGAATTTGTGTTTTAATGGATTTTGACAAACCCCTTCCTAAAAATATCACATTACAATTTGGGGAAGACACTTGGGAGCAAGTAGTGGACTATGAGAACATTCCTTTTCATTGTAGAATTTGCCATGAATATGGTCATTTGGCCAGTGCTTGCCCAAATAAAATTCCTGATCAAAAGAAAGAAGATATAAACTCAACAGGTTTCCAAATACCTAAGAAGAAGAACACTCAGAAAAAATAGTTATGAAGGATCAATCAAAGTCATTTGCTAATATGTTTGAAATACTTTCCACAAATGATGTCCCAAGTGAGGAAGAGGAAATAATGGAAACTGAAATCTTAGAAACACAATTTAAATATGAAGGGAAGAACTCAGAGACAAACCAACAAATCAAAGGTTTTCAACATAAAAAAAAGGAGAAAATTTACACAAGAAAAACAATATTTCAAATGTCAAAACTTCAAATAATGCAGTCCCAATATAGACTCCATTGAACCATCTAGTAAAATTTTGGCAATGTATGAGCATTCTTCAAGGTTAGAAGCCATCTCAGATTCAATTGGAATAAGTCAAGAAACAGGGAAAAAAATTGAAGATGGATTCCAATCAAAAAATAGGTCGCAAGACCAATCAATATCATATGGTAAAAGAAGGTGAAAAGCTTGTAGAGGAAGGTAAGATTAATGCCCTTCCCAAATTTTTTAGCCCCGGTATTAATGAAGATCATCACTTGGAATATTAGAGGACTCAAAGGGAGTCTTTCAAAACAAAATGAAATTAGAAGAATGATTCAAATAAATCATCCACATCTTGTTTTCCTTCAAGAAACAAAGATGTCAATGGAGGATATGGACTTAATTGCCAGTAAAATTTGGCCAGCTGAAAAGTGGTTTCCCTCGGCTCCCAAGGGACTTCGGGTGGCATTGCTTGTCTTTGGGACCCAAAAGAGGTAGTTATTCACCATATGGTTGGCAGTTGGGGTTTGTTGGCTATAGCTATTCAAAGTAGACATTCCAACCAGATTATGCTCTGCATTACTGTTTATGCCCCGACTTCTTTAGAGGAAAAAAGAAGACAATGGAAGGATATTACTCATATTATCTCTCATTTTCCTAAAGCTTGGATCTTGATCGGAGGAGATTTCAATACCATCCTCTCTCTGGATGAGAAAAGGGGGGAAATAGAAATTTGGACAAAAGCACCGACCTCATGAGCGAATATATTGCAAACCTCCATCTTGTGGATATCCAACCAGATAATGGCCTTATGACTTGGTCTAACAGAAGGCAAGGCTTAGCTTGTATAATGGAGAGATTGGATAGGTTTTTGCTCTCTGAAAATTTCTTAATCCATGGTCACATTCCTAAAGTGAAGACTCTTAATAATGCTGGTTCGGATCATTGGCCACCATGGTGGAAATGTGGAAAACCAATGTGAGTTTCTCTCCTTTTCGTTTTCAATTAATGTGGCTTAGAGACATTTCCTTCAGACCTCGTGTGCAACAATGGTGGAAGGAAGGTAAACCTAGGCATGGGACTAAGATGTTCTGTTTTGCCAAAAGATCGCAATACATTAAATCCAAAATCAAGACTTGGAACTGGAAAGAGTTTGGGGATGTTCATAAAAAAAACATGAAGTTATTGCTCATCTTGAAAATTTGAATAAGAAAATCCGTTTAGATGGCCTCACAGAGAAGAGAAGTGCAGATGAAATTAAACTCACAACTCAGCTAGAGGAATGGGAAAAAAGAGAAGAAATCTTATGGAAGCAAAAATCTAGAATTCAATGGCTCAAAGAAGGAGATCGAAACACAAATTTCTTTCACAAATCTCTTCTAGCTCGAAGATCTCACAACTTTATTTCTTCCTTAACTTCAGATACTGGAGATGTTGTTTATACTTGGGATGGCATGAACTCTATTGTTGTTGATTACTTTTCCAATCTTTTTGCTGCTACTCCTCTTGACTCAGCTTCTCAACAAAATGTTCTTCAAGCAATCCCTTCTCTTATCACTTCGAGGAGAACTCTATTTTGACTGCTCCTGTTACTATCAATGAGCTTCAACAAGTAGTTTTTAAAATGCAAAAAGGGAAAACCCTATGTCCCTATGGTTTTCCTATTGAGTTCTACCAAGAGTTCTGGGATATCCTTCATGTTGATTTATTAGAGGTGGTGGAAGAAGCCAGGAAAGCCAAAGAAATTTTGAAGGTTATCAATAAAACTTATATTACTCTTGTTCCAAAAGCTCAAGAGGTTGATCATATCTCAGCTTTTAGACCTATTGCTTTATGTAATGTTCTTCTCAAAATCATTACTAAAATCATGGCAGAAAGGTTGAAGCCTCTTTTGCATAAGATTATTTCCCAGAGCAAGGGGGATATGTGGAAGGACGTCAAATAGTAGATGAGATAGTTCTTGCTCAGGAAGCCATCCATTCCATGGATATGCAAAATTCTCCTTCTATGTTCATTCGGTTAGACTTATCCAAAGCTTATGACAGAGTGGATTGGCACTTCCTTATCAAAGTTTTGAGGCAATTTGGTTTCTCTAAGGATTGGATGGATTGGATTATGGGATGTATCTCTTCAGTTTCCTACTTAGTTCTTATCAATGGCAGGCCTTCTCAGCTCTTTCCTAGCTTCCAGAGGTATTAGGCAAGGTGACCCGCTATCCCCTTATTTATTCATCATTCTTGCTGAATGCTTGGGTAGGACTATAACCAAAAAGAGGGAAAACAAAACCCTTGAGGGAGTTACCATTGCTCATGGAGCTAGACCTATCTCTCATCTTCAATTTGTGGATGACTCTACTCTTTTAGGTAAAGCTACAGTTAAGGAAGCTTCTAATATTAAGCAAATAATTAGCTATTTTTCTAAGGCTATCGGGCAGTTGATCAATGAAGACAAATCTAAAGTTATTTTCTTTCACTGCTCTGCTAGACAGGAATCCATGGTCTTGGATAAATTAAGATATAAGAAGACCTCTCTTCCAATCACTTATTTAGGTATTCCCATAAATATTCAAAGGCAGAAAAATAAATATTGGAATTGGTTGTTGGACAAAGTCAAGAAGAAAATTGGAAAGTGGACCAACAAGTGGCTTTCTTCTGGGGGTAGAATCACCTTGGTAAAATCAGTCCTTCAAGCTATTCCTATTTATGTTTCTTCCGTTTTGAATATCCCAAAGTCTGTTCTTCGAGAATTGGATCAAATCAGTCATCGTTTCCTTTGGAGTGGTACTAAGGAGAAAAGAAAATGGGCCTTGGTGAAATGGGATACTTTATGTCTTCCTAAGAGTGAAGGGGGTTAGGATTCCGGTCTTCAATTAATAACAACAAAGCTTTAGCTGCTAAATTATATTGGAGGATGTTGCATAACCCCAATGCTCTTTGGGCCAATAATCTCCATGCTAAATATGTTGAGAACAAAAGTCCTGAAGACCTTGTTCGCTATCAACTTCCTACCAAAGGTTCTCCCATTTTAGCAGTTCTTAAGACTGGTGAGGATTTGATAAAGAAAAATTATTTTGGATCATTCATAATGGTCAACATGCAAATTTTTGGACAGATTCTTGGGATGGTCACAAGCCTTTGATAACTCAGTTTCCCGATTGGAGGCCTTTGATGGAGGAGCTTCACCGAGCTAATTGGATAAAGGTGGCTAATTACTGTCGGTACCATACCGGTAATTCAAAGGTTGGTAGATATTGGATCCCTATTGAGGACTGGCCTATTCAAATCCTAGAAAGGCAAAGACAAGATATCCAAGGCATCCTTCATATGAGATCCCTCTCTTGGTCCCATGAAAAAGATTGTTTTGGATGGAACAACACTACTAAGGGTGAGTATTCCGTTGCTCAAGGTTATTTGACCTTATGCCATAATAATCCCAACCATTCTTCTGACATATTTTCTCAATTGTGGGCTCAAAAGCTTTGGCCTAAGGTGAGGTTCTTTAATTGGCTTTTATTGCATCGTAGGGTGCTTACCGGTGAGCAACTTATGAAGCGTGGTTTTCATGGCCCTTTTAGATGTGAAATGTGTGAAGAGAATGTAGAAAATATCAACCATATTTTTATTGAGTGTACTTTAGCCTCTCGAGCTATGGAGGAGAATGGCCACTTTACTTGGCTTACAAGTGGTCCAATTTTTTTACTTTTGAACAACTTTGGAGGGATTGGCCTAATCAAGAGGGTGTTGATCATTTTATTAGGCAGCTAGTTTGGATGGGTTCTACCATTCTTCTTTGGAATATTTGGAATGAAAGGAACAACCAAATTTTTAATCAAGATAGGAAGGATATTCACTATATTTGGCAAAAGACCATAGCCAACTTAGTTGAATCAGTCCATCAACTCCTTAATCACCCTCAAAACTCCCACCAAAGATGGGATCAAGTGATGCAAAGATTGAAGATTAAACCTTCTAAGGGCAACCAACTTAAAGGGAATGTGAGTATTAGTAAGATGGATAGGACTAGAAATTGGCAACCTCCTCCTAAGGATTTTGGAAAAGTCAATACCGATGGAGCCTCTAGAGGGAACCCCGGAAAAGCCAGTGTGGGAGGAATTGGTAGACTTTCGATGGCTCCCTAGTTTTTACTTTTGCCGAGAATTTGGGTATTCTTTCCAATAACCTTGCTGAGGGGTATGGTATCCTCAGAGGCCTTCAGGAGGCTACTAAGGTTGGATGGGAAAAGGTGTTAGTTGAGTCTCGACTCTCAACTTATGATTAATCTCTTGAAGACTCCTTCTAAGAATCATAAGGTGGATTGGAGAATAAAAAGAATTATTGAGAAGATTCAGTTAATCCAGATGGGATTTTTGAAAGTTGATTACAATCATGTGGTCGAGATCAAAACAAGAGTGCTGATGCTTTAGCTAATTGGGCTTTGGACAAAGGTGATCTTACTTGTTATGGCCACCCTCCTATATGGTGGGCTTCTCAAATTAGGGAAGCTCTTCTTTCTATCATTTCTTTGGATGGCTCCAGCTTCGAAGGCACCTAGTTTCTTCTTGTTTTTTTTTTTGCTTCTCTTTGGTTCATTCAGTTTTTTTAGTTCCCTAGCTCATTCTATTCTTTATTTTGTTTCCTCTGTTGATTCTTGCCTTAATAGTCTTCTCGGTCTAGATAGGTCATTGTTTTGTTCATTGTTTTTTTTTTCTTTTTTCTTCTTTGTTTTTTTTTGTTTAGTTTTTTAAGGTGGGTGGGTTCTTTTGTTTTGTTTTGTTTTTGTGTTCTTTGTGTTGTTTTTCGTTGTTCTTGTGTTTTTGTTGTTTTTTTTTTTTTATGTTTTTTGTTATTGTTCTTGTGTTTTTTTCGTTCTTGTTCTTGGGTTTCTCTTTGTTTGTGTTATTTCGTGTTTTTATGTGTGAGTGTCTTCTATGTTTTTTGTTTTTGTTTATTGTCTCGTTGTTGGTTGTTTTTTATTTTTATTTTTATTTTATTTATTTTATTTTTTAGGTTTTGGTTGTGTTTATTTTTCATGTTTTTTTTTGGGTTATGTCTTTGTAGTGTTCTGTTGTTTTTGTCTTGTTTGTGTTTTGTTATGTGGTTCTTGTGTTTTTCTATGTGGTTTGTGTTGTGGTTTATTTTTTCTTATTGTGCGTGTTTGGTTGTGCTTTTGTTTTTGACACACTCAAGGAGCATGTTTTTTATTTTATTTTATTATTTTTGTTGTTATTTACTTATTTTTAAATTGGTTTTGTGTGTTTGTTTGCTCCTTGAGTATGTCAAAGGTGGTAGGCCAGGTCCGAGTCCTGGGAATTTTTGGCAAAATGGATACCCCTGCCTCCTTGGGTCTTACCCGAAAGTGGCATCCCTTTTGGGATGTTTTCCACAAAAAAAAAAGAACATGCTGAAAACTGTTACAGAAAATTGTTGTACAGTCCTAATTGCTGCTATTGAAAACTCTCCTCTATTCTAATTCCTAACTGGCTCAACAAATGAGGGAGATGTGTTATTTATATAAATATTTACAACATATCCCATGCTCAAATCAACCTATGTGCTACTTTACAGTGATTTATCAATAATTCTGGATCTGAAATAAATGCAAATCTGGATAATTTGTGTTACAGCAGTAGTCATTGGCCCTTAGAAAGCATCTTTAGTGGTGAGAGTATGTAGGATAAGTCTAGAAATATCTCACACATATTTATTCACTTTAGAATATGCCATTTCTATCTTGCAAACAACTTCCTATTATGCTGCAATTATTTCTGTGTTTATCCTAGAAGATGATCAAAATTGATCTTTTCCATGAATGGTGGCTTTGGACGGCAAGGATGGCAAAATCAGATGGGAGATATTTTCCCTTAACCTTCTCAACCTTTTTCCACCATCAAAAATAGTCAAAAATTCAAAAAGCACTTTTCTGTTCTCATTCTGAAGATAAGTGGCTCATTCCAAAGAGACTATATTTCTCATTCCAAATATGTCTTGTTCATTCTAAATATCTTCGAAATGAACAACTGTGTGCTCTTCAAATGATTTTAGCTATATTTCTCAAGTGGATTAGCCCTTAGGATCATATTGCACTAACTTTCATTCCTCTCCATGTGTGAATTCCATGCCTTACCATTCATTAGTAGCTTGCTGGAATTAACATGGTAAATTATTGCATTTTCCAGTTCTGCTGCACAGTTGTAAAATATTGGCATTTCTTGCAAATTCAAACAAATTAGAACATGGAAAAATTATTCAAATATCAATATGAAGGAGTACATCAAGTTGCTACTGAATTTATACACTTCATTCACCAAGTAACCATGCTGAAATAGTGCAACAATGCTGCATAATTGCCCCTACTCTGTTATACCCTGTTGCTGCCTATTTATACCATGTGGGAATGCTTCTAAATAGGTCATATGTCTTCTGTAGTCCTTATGAAATCATTCCATCCATATCCTCATGCTTTTCTTGACAACTTCAAGGTGTTCCTATAAAGTAACAGCTTGCTGATTTTTATATGGTTGTTTTTTCAGATTTTCAGATTTATGACAATCCTAAACTTTTGGCTTCAATGTGGATTTGAAACAAGTTGAAGGGCAGGAAAACATTCAAAAACCATTGAGAAGTTAATGGATATCAGCATACCACATTTTTTTAATTGAAATGCATGTTCTTACTTGCTACTTAATCAAGCAAAATCAGTCACAAAATGCTGAAAATAGTAAAAAACAGAGATATAGTATTCCTAACATAAAATCATGTAAACACTTAACAAATAGTATATTTAGTCAACTATTTGGCAATTAACTTATCATATGGTAGTCAAACATTGTGCAATAATGAGGCACTTTTGGGCCTCATCATCCCCCCCAACTTGAACTGATGCATGCCCAACTTGAACTGATGCATGCCCTCATGCATCTTAGTAGGCCATAGTAATATGCAAGTTTTATTCTTGTGAACAAAATCCTTTGCTACTTGCTAATTGAGAAATTCCTCCTTGCTGCACTATATCAAGTATTTTGCAATTAAGCACATGTATGACTTTTTTTCTATTTTTTCTACAAGTTTTAGTGCTGCAAGGTACCTCTTAAAGGCTTGATATCATATGATTCATCTTGCAATAGTCTTATTGTGGAATCGTATTTGGCAGATGCACTACTACTGATGGAATTTTTTGTTCTTAACAACATTTCAGCCTGAATGCTTATTTTTGTTGTTTGCACCTTTTGAACAAAATTGATATATATATTTTTTATTTGAAATGCTTGAGGGATGTACTTACTTGTGGTAGAGCCTTATAAACCTCAATATTTGATGTACCCTACTCTTTTTGCTATTCTGAGCATTTTTAGAAACTCTGGTACAGTTTCTGCTCATTCCGAAGATATCCTCCTCATTTCGAAGAGATTGTATTCTAATTTCAAAGATGTCTGCTCATTTCAAAGATGTCTACTCATTTTGAAGAGACTGTATTTCTCATTTCGAAGATGTCTGCTCATTTCGAAGAGACTGTATTTCTTATTTCAAAGATGTCTGCTCATTCCGAAGATCTTCAAAAAAATGTAGAAATGACCTCCTATGCAAAATTTAGCTACAGATTCTATTGTGGGTCCATATCTAGCATGTATAAGCCTTCCATAACATCAAAAATACCTTCTTCATCCTTTTTTTTAGATGATATTCTTTGTTTTGTATGTTGTTTTTTAATTCTAGTAGTACTAAAATAGAACCTTCAGGTGCATTTTGTTGATTATCCTCCTTCAATTTATCAGACAATTGTGAGATATAAACTTGCAGTTCTCCTTCTAAAATTTGCCCTACAAATTGAAATAGAATTGCTGCCATGTCTGTCCCAAAATCATGTTTTTGCACAGTTTTGGAATTTCCATGCAATTAAGGGCATAAGGGGGTGTTTCTTGACATCTTGAACATATTCCTTTTTCAACTTGTCACTATTGTATGAATAGTTTATGCCAAATACCGACTATCATACACTAAATTCTAAATGTTTACTATGAATTAAATGCAAGAAACATAAACCTTACTGTCCTGAAAATTGGTCATGCACCTTACAAGCTGCTTTTGATGATTGTTAGTAGGCTATCTGAAAACATAAACAAACATAACGCATGTGCAATGTGAGATTTGTACAATGGTGGAACAATGATGGGTAGATCAACAAGGCGATGCATGCCGAAAAATCGGTTTTCATGCAAGCCAACTCAGTAGCGCCTCCAAGAAGGTTTTCACTACTGAATTATTCATTTTTTAGTTTTTTATTTTATTTTTTTATCATTTTTTTTAATCTCCTTTTTTTTCATTTTTTTTTCATCAGAAGAGGCTGCCATTTCTGGTTTTCAACCAACTTTTGTCCTTTTTTTTTTCAAGTGCTTCAATGAGAGAGAACATCTCTCACTCTTATTTGGATAAGACCAATCCTTATTTCGCAAAAACATGTCAATTGTTGTATGAAAACACCATCTCTTTCTGTTGAAACCTGCAACATTGATGCAACCTTCCTTTCTAGATGAGCAGTAAGAATATTCTTACATCATAATTGCCTCCTTATTGCTGGAAATGAAGTATTGGCTCCATTGTTCCTCTTCCTTGCTGAAATTGATGCTTGTCCTTATGTATCCTCATTTTGTGGGACATGCCTTTGCTGCAATTTTTTCTCTTTTTTTTTTTCTTTTTTTTTTCAATTTTTCTTGTCTTGCTTGTACCAAAAAAAGGAAGTTCACAAACAAGACTATTCTTATTTTTGCTTTTCTTGTAATAATTTTCTTTTTTTGTCAAACTTTTTATCATCACTCTGAATCTAATATTGAAGAGAAATTCTCTTCCATTATGTGTACATCCAATGAAATTTCCTTCAAGAAATCCTCAGTTAATGGTGCATGGTATACTTGAAGGCAATGTCCATTCACCACTAACATCCTCCATGAATTACCAATGGGAGAAAGAAGCACTGCTCCATATATGAAAACTTCTTCAATCAAGTGTTGTCCATGCCTCCTAGTCTGCAAAATCTTGTCAATCTATTCTTGAAATAATTAAACACCAGTTCCCAAAATATGTTAAGTGCTTACATCAAGATAAAATCTTGATATACCCTTGTAATTCCATGTAAAGGGATTGAAATATTGTTTCAAAATAACAAAAAGTTTGCTTTTTTTTTATAATTCAGCCAGCTAATAATTTTCAAGAATTTTCTTGGCTGCACTTCAATTTGTTTCATTCCTAGGAGGACAAAATTTACCCCTTTGTAAAATGGAAGTAAATTTTCTATGTGCAGTTTTTCTAGTTTTTTCTCCTTTATCCAAAGCTAATTTCTATGTGTTTGGACTAAAGGTTTTCTATGTATCTCCATTGATTTTTGTCTCTTCAGGCTCATGTAAGTTCTTGTTTGAGCATAGTTGGATGTTGCTGTAGTCAATAACATTTCATGCAGTTTTTTTTTATACCAGATTCAGCTACATAGACAGGGGTTGCCTATCTTGTATTATTCAGACTGATCACAGGTTGGGCTAAAAAAAAGAAATATTTTTGGTTTGCACAATAATAAAATAAGTGTACAACTTTAGCAGATCAACTACTTGTTAGGTAGGATCACCTCTAATGAGATCAACTATTGTCTGTGTAGGCTAAGAATTGCTAGGTTGCGGTTTAGCATGGTAAAATCCTAACAATCTTTAAGTAATAATGGAAAACTCTAGGATCATCATTAAGTTGTAAACTTCTATTTTGATTGTGCAAAAGTTTTTATGATTTTTTTTTTTAGCTTACATAGACAGGGGTTGCCTGTCCTATATTATTCATATTGGCCACAAGTTGGGCTAAAGGTGGTGGTTGATTTACTTGCCCTGTTTTTGTTGTTGGGATCTCTCTTTGAGAAGAATTTAGACTAGGCAACAAATTTTGCATCTCTGAGTTATGGAAGTAAATGGCATTCATCAATAATATGTTCTTGTGAACAAATGCTACAGGTAGCTGATATGGCTATTTTGTTCAAGGGATAGTCTTGTATATCTACCATGATATCTTTTCTGAAACCTAGTACAAATTTTGTATACGACCCTGATGATATGGATATAAAAAGGGTAGTACTAGCAGATGACTTCTAAATATTTTAAGAGATCTTATGTTTCTTGATAATAAGGATGATGAATTATTTCAATTTTTATCAATAATTTCAAACATAAGTAATTTAACCCCTAGGTGTGAAGATCACCTCCCTATGGTTGCTTTTTTTCTAAATGGACTGAAAAGCAAATTACCAAAAACTGTTACTAATACCAATCATTTATCCATATTTTACTCTGAAGTTCACAATTTAGTATAATTAATAATTATTGGGCTACTTTTACCCTCTAACAACATCGTGTTCCCCAAAAATGGTGCCAAAATGATGAGTGTCGTTGAGTCTCATCATTTAATCTCAATGATTTATCAATCTGGGGTGGTGTCCAAGGTTGTCTATGATAGAAGGCTAGGGCAGAGTACAATTCAAGCATTCAGATTTCAAGTATTTATTGGTGAAGCAGATTTTGGTTTAGCCTTTTGGTGTCACACTAAACCTAGTTTGAATAATGGAAACTAAAATAAATTACAGGAATTGAAAACTAATTCTAAGTTGCAAGAATTGAAATCTAACTACAATTGCTGGAATTGGAATTTCTAAATTGAAAGTCTAATCTACTCTTACAGAATTTAAATTGCTGAAATGAAATCCTAAGTTACATTTGCAGAATTGAAATCTAGTTACTTTTGCATAATTGAAATGATGCTTGTAAATGAAACATATTCTAAAAACACCTGTCAATGCCCTACCACAAAGGGTCGTCAAGCTTCTACTACAGGAATTGACAGCAAAATGAAATATATTGAAAATGGAAAGTTGCTAAAACAGAAAGCAGGGAAAACATGAAAAACAAAGGAAAAATACGTAATATAATTTGTCAGCTGACATACATACAAATGTTGTACACAAACATAATAGAAAACATAAATCACATAATACAAAATAAAAACAAAAAAATGAAATCTGGCAAGCAATCTATTAATTCTCACATGAAGAAAATTACAGATTAAAACCTGCCATAAAATCCTTCCTTCTATATCTGAAAGTGGGCCCATACTTCCTAATCGAGAAGGAGGTGAAAAGCACTCCTTAACTAATTAACACTCATAACAGAAAATAATGAAATAGCTACACTTTTATTGATGATAGAACATGCTAAAAATTGTTACAGAAAATTGTTGTACAGTCCTAATTGCTGCTATTGAAAACTCTCCTCTATTCTAATTCCTAACTAGCTCAACCAAGGAGGGAGATGTGTTATTTATATAAATATTTACAACATATCCCATTAAGTCTCTAACCATCTAATGCATGATGGACATCATAAAAGAAACCTTACTTTTATTTCATCTCCCCAAATCCCCTTGGAGAGTCATCCAATCATGCTATCACTTATATTAAGGTTTAACTAAAATTTAATTTTATTCATGTCCTAAATTATTAAAGTACCCTACACTTAACCTTTAGAACAATCATTCCTTCATTCCCTAAACCAAAGCCCCATAACTTTTTTTTTTATTATTTGTGGAAAACATCCCAAAAAGGGATGCCACTTTCGGGTAAGACCCAAGGAGGCAGGGGTATCCATTCCGCCAAAAACGCCCAGGACTCGGACTTGGCCTACCACCTTTGACATACTCAAGGAGCAAACAAACACACAAAACCAAATTAAAAAAAGTAAATAACAACAAAAATAATAAAATAAAATAAAAACAAACTCCTTGAGTGTGTCAAAACCAAAAGCACAACCAAACACGCACAATAAGATAAAAGAAACCACAACACAAACCACATAGAAAAACACAAGAACCACATAACAAAACACAAACAAGACAAAAACAACATAACACTACAAAGACATAACCCAAAAAACATGAAAAATAAACACAACCAAAACCTAAAAAATAAAATAAATAAAATAAAAATAAAAACAACCAACAACAGACAATAAACAAAAACAAAAAACATAGAAAACACTCACACAAAAAAATGAAATAACACAAACAAAGAGAAACCCAAGAACAAGAACGAAAAAAACACAAGAACAATAACAAAAACATAAAAAAAACAACAAAAACACAAGAACAACAAAAACAACACAAAGAACACAAAAACAAAACAAAACAAAAGAACCCACCCACCTTAAAAAACTAAACAAAAAACAAAGAAGACAAAAGAAAAAAATGAACAAAACAATGACCTATCTAGACCGAAGACTATTAATGCAAGAATCAACAGAGGAAACAAAATAAAGAATAGAATGAGCTAGGGAACTAAAAAAACTGAATGAACCAAAGAGAAACAAAAAAAACAAGAAGAAACTAGGTACCTTCATAACTGGAGCCATCCAAAGAAATGATAGAAAGAAGAGCTTCCCTAATTTGAGAAGCCCACCATATAGGAGGGTGGCCATAACAAGTAAGATCACCTTTGTCCAAAGCCCAATTAGCTAAAGCATCAAGCACTCTTGTTTTGATCTCTCACCACATGATTGTAATCAACTTTCAAAAATCCCATCTGGATTAACCGAATCTTCTCAATAATTCTTTTTATTCTCCAATCCACCTTATGATTCTTAGAAGGAGTCTTCAAGAGATTAATCATAAGTTGAGAGTCGACTCAACTAACACCTTTTCCCATCCAACCTTAGTAGCCTCCCGAAGGCCTCTAAGGATACCATACCCCTCAAGAAGGTTATTGGAAAGAATACCCAAATTCTCAAAAAAGTAAAAACCAGGGAGCCATCCTGAAAGTCTACCAATTCCTCCCACACAGGCTTTTCCAGGGTTCCCTCTAGAGGCTCCATCAGCATTGACTTTTCCAAAATCCTTAGGAGGAGGTTGCCAATTTCTAGTCCTATCCATCTTACTAATACTCACATTCCCTTTAAGTTGGTTGCCCTTAGAAGGTTTAATCTTCAATCTTTGCATCACTTGATCCCATCTTTGGTGGGAGTTTTGGGGGTGATTAAGGAGATGATGGACTGATTCAACTAAGTTGGCTATGGTCTTTTGCCAAATATAGTGAATATCCTTCCTATCTTGATTAAAAATTTGGTTGTTCCTTTCATTCCAAATATTCCAAAGAAGAATGGTAGAACCCATCCAAACTAACTGCCTAATAAAATGATCAACACCCTCTTGATTAGGCCAATCCCTCCAAAGCTGTTCAAAAGTGAAAAATTGGACCACTGTAAGCCAAGTAAAGTTGCCATTCTCCTCCATAGCTCAGAGGCTAAAGTACACTCAATAAAAATATGGTTGATATTTTCTACATTCTCTTCACACATTTCACATCTAAAAGGGCCATGAAAACCACGCTTCATAAGTTGCTCACCAAGAAGCACCCTACGATGCAATAAAAGCCAATTAAAGAACCTCACCTTAGGCCAGAGCTTTTGAGCCCACAATTGAGAAAATATGTCGAAGAATGGTTGGGATTATTATGGCATAAGGTCAAATAACCTTGAGCAACTGAATACTCACCCTTAGTAGTGTCGTTCCATCCAAAACAATCTTTTTCATGGGACCAAGAGAGGGATCTCATATGAAGGATGCCTTGGATATCTTGTCTTTGCCTTTCTTGGGATTTGAATAGGCCAGTCCTCAATAGGGATCCAATATCTACCAACCTTTGAATTACCAAGATGGTACCGACAATAATTAGCCACCTTTATCCAATTAGCTCGGTGAAGCTCCTCCATCCAAGGCCTCCAATCGGGAAACCGAGTTATCAAAGGCTTGTGACCATCCCAAGAATCTATCCAAAAATTTGCATGTTGACCATTATGAATGATCCAAAATAATTTTTTCTTTATCAAATCCTCACCAGTCTTAAGAACTGCTAAAATGGGAGAACCTTTGGTAGGAAGTTGATAGCGAACAAGGTCTTCGAGGACTTTTGTTCTCAAGATATTTAGCACGGAGATTATTGGCCCAAAGAGCATTGGGGTTATGCAACATCCTCCAATATAATTTAGCAGCTAAAGCTTTGTTGTTATTAATTGAAGACCGGAATCCTAACCCCCTTCACTCTTAGGAAGACATAAAGTATCCCATTTCACCAAGGCCCATTTTCTTTTCTCCTTAGTACCACTCCAAAGGAAACGATGACCGATTTGATCCAATTCTCAAAGAACAACCTTTGGGATATTCAAAACAGAAGAAACATAAATAGGAATAGCTTGAAGGACTGATTTTACCAAGGTGATTCTACCCCTTAAGAAAGCCACTTGTTGGTCCACTTTCCAATTTTCTTCTTGACTTTGTCCAACAACCAATTCCAATATTTATTTTTCTGCCTTTGAATATTTATGGGAATACCTAAATAAGTGATTGGAAGAGAGGTCTTCTTATATCTTAATTTATCCAAGACCATGGATTCCTCGTCTAGCAGAGCATGAAAGAAAATAACTTTAGATTTGTCTTCATTGATCAACCGCCCAGAGCCTTAGAAAAATAGCTAATGATTTGCTTAATATTAGAAGCTTCCTTAACCGTAGCTTTACCTAAAAGGGTAGAGTCATCCACAAATTGAAGATGAGAGATAGGTCTAGCTCCATGAGCAATGGTAACTCCCTCAAGGGTTTTGTTTTCCCTCTTTTTGGTTATAGTCCTACCCAAGCATTCAACAAGAATGATGAATAAATAAGGGGATAGCGGGTCACCTTGCCTAATACCTCTGGAAGCCGGGAAAGACCGAGAAGGCCTGCCATTGATAAGAACTAAGTAGGAAACTGAAGAGATACATCCCATAATCCAATCCATCCAATCCTTAGAGAAACCAAATTGCCTCAAAACTTTGATAAGGAAGTGCCAATCCACTCGTCATAAGCTTTGGATAAGTCTAACCGGATGAACATAGAAGGAGAATTTTGCATATCCATGGAATGGATGGCTTCCCGAGCAAGAACTATCTCATCTACTATTTGACGTCCTTCCACATATCCCCCTTGCTCTGGGGAAATAATCTTATGCAAAAGAGGCTTCAACCTTTCTCGCCATGATTTTAGTAATAATTTTGAGAAGAACATTACATAAAGCAATAGGTCTAAAAGCCGAGATATGATCAACCTCTTGAGCTTTTGGAACAAGAGTAATATAAGTTTTATTGATAACCTTCAAAATTTCTTTGGATTTCCCGGCTTCTTCCACCACCTCTAATAAATCAACATGAAGGATATCCCTAACTCTTGGTAGAACTCAATAGGAAAACCATCAGACCTGGGGTTTTCCCTTTTTGCATTTTAAAAACTACTTGTTGAAGCTCATTGATAGTAACAGGAGCAGCCAAAATAGAGTTCTCCTCTAAGTGATAAGAGAAGGGATTGCTTGAAGAACATTTTGTTGAGAAGCCGAGTCAAGAGGAGTAGCAGGAAAAATATTGGAAAAGTAATCAACAACAATAGAGTTCATGCCATCCCAAGTATAAACAACATCTCCATAATCTGATTTTAAGGAAGAAATAAAGTTGTGAGATCTTCGAGCTAGAAGAGATTTGTGGAAGAAATTTGTGTTTCGATCTCCTTCTTTGAGCCATTGAATTCTAGATTTTTGCTTCCATAAGATTTCTTCTCTTTTTCCCATTCCTCTAACCGAGTTGTGAGTTTAATTTCATCTCGCACTTCTCTTCTCTCGTGAGGCCATCTAAACGGATTTTCTTATTCAAATTTTCAAGATGAGCAATAACTTCATGTTTTTTTTTATGAACATCCCCAAACTCTTTCCAGCTCCAAGTCTTGATTTTGGATTTAATGTATTGCAGTCTTTTGGCAAAACATAACATCTTAGTCCCATGCCTAGGTTTACCTTCCTTCCACCATTGTTGCACATGAGGTCCGAAGGAAATGTCTCTAAGCCACATTAATTGAAAATGAAAAGGAGAGAAACTCACATTGGTTTTCCACATTTCCACCATGACCGGCCAATGATCCGAACCAACATTATTAAGAGTCTTCACTTTAGGAATGTGACCATGGATTAAGAAATTTTCAGAGAGCAAAACCTATCCAATCTCTCCATTATACAAGCTAAGCCTTGCCTTCTGTTAGACCAAGTCATAAGGCCATTATCTAGTTGGATATCCACAAGATGGAGGTTTGCAATATATTCGCTCATGAGGTCAGTACTTTTGTCCAAATTTCTATTTCCCCCTTTTCTCATCCAGAGAGAGGATGGTATTGAAATCTCCTCCGATCAAGATCCAAGCTTTAGGAAAATGAGAGATAATATGAGTAATATCCTTCCACCTGCCTTCTTTTTTCCTCCAAAGAAGTCGGGGCATAAACAGTAATGCAGAGCATAATCTGGTTGGAATGTCTACTTTGAATAGCTATAGCCAACAAACCCCAACTGCCAACCATATGGTGAATAACTACCTCTTTTGGGTCCCAAAGACAAGCAATGCCACCCGAAGTCCCTTGGGAACTGAGGGAAACCACTTTTCCAACTGCCAAATTTTACCGGCAATTAAGTCCATATCCTCCATTGACATCTTTGTTTCTTGAAGGAAAACAAGATGTGGATGATTTATCTCCGAATCATTCTTCTAATTTCATTTTGTTTTGAAAGACTCCCTTTGAGTCCTCTAATATTCCAAGTGATGATCTTCATTAATACTAGGGCTAAAAATGTTGGGAAGGGCATTAATCTTACCTTCCTCTACAAGCTTTTCACCTTCTTTTACCATATGATATTGATTGGTCTTGCGACCTACTTTTTGATTAGAATCCATCTTCAATTTTTTTTCCCTGTTTCTTGACTTATTCCAATTGAATCTCGAGATGGCTTCTAACCTTGAAGAATGCTCATACACAACCAAAATTTTACTAGATGGTTCAATGGAGTCTATATTGGGACCTCCATTATTTGAAGTTTTGACATTTGAAATATTGTTTTTCTTGTGTAAATTTTCTCCTTTTTTTTCTGTTGAAAACCTTTGATTTGTTGGTTTGTCTCTCGAGTTCTTTCCTTCATATTTAAATTGTGTTTCTAAGATTTCGTTTCCATTATTTCCTCTTCCTCACTTGGGACATCATTTGTGGAAAGGATTTCAAACATATTAGCAAATGACTTTGATTGATCCTTCATTACCGGTTTTTTCTTAGTGTTCTTCTTCTTAGGTATTTGGAAACCTCGCTGAGTTTATATCTTCTTTCTTTTGATCAGAATTTTATTTGGGCAAGCACTGGCCAAATGACCATATTCATGGCAAATTCTACAACGAAAAGGAATGTTCTCATAGTCCACTACTTGCTCCCAAGTGTCTTCCCCAAATTGTAATGTGATCTTTTTAGGTAGGGGTTTGTCAAAATCCATTAAAACACAAATTCGAGCATAAATAATATGTTCAAAATTTTGAGTACAATCACAATCATCATAAAAGTTCCTAAAGAGTTTCCAATTGAAGAAAAATAGTAGGATTCCAAAATTCAATAGGGAGGCCAAAGAGTCTAACCCACACGGGAGCTATAGAAGGCATCTCTTCTTCGGCTTTAAATTTAGTATGCCAGGGCTTCATGAAAAGCCCCGCCCTTCCAAAAACCAAGGACCCCCTTGAAAAGTTTTCTCTCTATCTTCATTATTAGCAAATAAAACAAGAAAATAACCATTTGGATAAATAGAGATTTGTAACTCACCTTTAGTTTTCCAAATTTTTGCAGCCCAGACTTTGAAAGCAGATAGACTCGATCGAAACCCACGAACCGACAAATTAGTCCTCTTTTTTCCAAATCTTCAATGCCATCCAATGTTACCCATATCAAGCTTAACAATAGGAGTTCCATCACCGCTTTAAGACATCCTGACTCTATTTTCCTGGGATCAATCTTAGGCATTCTTAGAGGTTTATGAGAAGCCCTAATATTGATATTAGCATTGGGCTGAGGCTGTCCACCACGAAGGGCATCCCTAAAATTCATTTTTGGGACCGAGTCTTCAAAATTCTTACCCTTGACAGGGGTTTTCACAGTAGAATTATTTTGTGGGTGCACCTTAGCACCAGATTCACTTGAGATATGAGCCATTTTTTGATCAACTGCTTGAAACTTATTTCGTGGTCTCTTTAATCCTTGCCCTAGACGCCGTGGAAAGGTATGGTTTTCACTTTTCTTTTGTGCAGCAAATTGGAAGTCGTTGTCACTCAAGTTCACAATATGATCTCGTTGAAATACAAATTTCTAACCCATCTTGTATCCCTTGCAACATTTCTTGCTAAAATATTGAGCATAAACCACAAAAATATTGGCCGCTAGGGCCCGAAGGCCCTAAAACCAACCTCTGGAGCCGCTTGCACTCAACCCGGATGAAACCCTCGCATAGCCGCTTGCCAAATATATCGTTCACACATAGGGATGCGCTAGGATCTGTGTTGCTCCAAATGATATGAAAATTGGTGGAGACGTTCTAGGGTTTTTCAGGCATCTACCCTCAAAATTTCAGCTCAATCCGAGTTCGGATGAGTGAGATATGGCCGAAACGAGTTCGGCAGTTTGGGCAGTCCTGCGAAAAACGTCTCTACCATTCAGCTCCGAAATTTTTCATCATCATAAAGATAGCAAAGCCCCATAACTTCAATTTAAAGAATAAATCCACATTCCATTTTATTTAAAAACTCCTAAGATAATCAACATTAATCCAAGGGGTTCTCTTTAAAAAAAACCTTCAATATCTTTTCCCTAATACCAAAGGTTCATTTTAATAAAAAACTAGCATTTACATATCCCATATAAATCAAAGGTTCCTTAAATTAAAACCATAATTTAAACCTCATATTAATCAAAGGTTCTTTTAAATTAAACCCTAATATATGTTTCACATAAATCAAAAGTCCTTTTAATTAAAACCTAATATATGTTTCACATAAATCAAAGGTCCTTCTAATTAACACCTAATATATGTTTCACATAAAGCAAAGGTCCTTTTAATTAAAACCTAATATATGTCACATATAAATCAAAGGTCCTTTTAATTAAAACCTAATATATGTTTCAAATAAATTAAAGGTCCTTTTAATTAAAACCTAATATATGTTTCACATAAATCAAAGGTCCTTTTAATTAAAACCTAATATATGTCACATATAAATCAAAGGCTCTTTTAATTTAAAACCCAATATATGTCTCATATAAATCAAAGGTTCTTTAATTAAACCATAATATATGTTTCACATAAATCAAAGGTTCTTTAATTAAACCATAATAAATGTTTCACATAAATCAAAGGTTCTTTTTAATTAAAACCTAACATATGACTTCATATAACCAAAGGATTTTTTAATTAAAACCTAATATATGTTTCACATAAATCAAAGGTCTTTTAATTAAAACCTAATATATGACTTCATATAAACCAAAGGCTCTTTTAATTAAAACCTTTCACATAATTTAAAGGCTCTTTTAATTAAACCATAATATATGTTTCACATAAATCAAAGGCTCTTTTAATTAAAACCTTTCACATAATTTAAAGGCTCTTTTAATTAAACCATAATATATGTTTCACATAAATCAAAGGCTCTTTTAATTATAACCTTTCACATAATTTAAAGGCTCTTTTAATTAAACCATAATATATGTTTCACATAAATCAAAGGCTCTTTTAATTAAAACCATAATTTAAATCTCATATTTGACCCCTTACATATTGTAAAATCTACAGTTAGTGCTAACACCATTTAAGGCATGCTAAGAAACCATGGCGAACCCAACGTCCACTAGAGCCAGGAACATTCTGTTGATGCTAACCGGTTTCTAAAACTTGCACTCCCTAAAACCTAGGGGGTTTCATTTTCCGAACACTATGTTCCACTTGCAGAACAATGTTCCAAATACAAACAGAGCACTTGATATTGCTTTTAACAACTCTAGACAAGCACGAAACTCTCTCATGGTGCAAGGTGGTTTTCAACTTTAGCACAATGCAAAGCACTTCCAAGGCAGGGTCGTTTCAAACTAAAAACACAACTCTCCCAACTCAAGGTGGTTTCCAACTTAAACACAATGTAGAGCACTTCCAAGGTAGGGTGGTTTCAAACTAAAAACACAAATCTCCCAACGCAAAGTGATTTCCAACTTAAACACAGCGCATAACGCTTTCAAAGTAGAGTGGTTTCAAGATAAAAAGACAACTCTCCCGATGCAAGGTGGTTTCCAACTTAAACACAACGTAGAGCGCTTCCAAGGCAGGTTGGTTTCAAACTAAAACATAGTGCAGACCACTTCCAAAAAATAGTGGTTTAGTTTAGCTTAGAATAACCCAACTTGTAGGTTTTTTTTGAGATGGAACTTTAGTGAATTCTATTGCCTCCCTTCCTGCTCCTGGTGCGTTTCCTTTCCTTTTTCCTTGCTTCCTCTGTTCCTCCCTCCTTATGTTCCCTTTTCTTCCCTCCTACATTATCTTCCTTCTCCCTTAGGTGCCCCCTCACCCAGGTGGTCCGTCTACCGCCCTCTCAAAGCTTGCACTATCGCCTTCCCTTCAATGCCCGTCCCCTATCCTTTGTGCATTCTTCCCATATTTTCCATATTTGGAAAATTAATAGCATCGTAGGATTTTCCATAGGTTGCACCATGTAGGAAAGGGATCATGACATATATATATATATATTTTTTTAATAATTAAAGATATTTATAATATATCTATATATTATTTTGTTTAAATGAAAGATCCTCTTTCATTTATTATTAATTAATTAAAACATTTTAATTAATTCTCTCTTATTATTAAAATAATCACTTTTAATTAACTCAAATGAATCATAAACACTTTTAATTAAAATAAACCCTATTAATTAAAATAACCATTTTTAATTAATTTAAATGAAAACTCCTTAAATAATTACAAATTAAGTTTACAAATGAGCTCTAATGAGCCAATCATTATTTTCTTAAACTTCATTAATTAATTTAAAAACATCTAAATTCAGCATATGACTTAATTTGTTCTTTTTCACAAGGAGGATGCTTTGTTTTAATTTTCAATATGAGAATCAGCCTTATGCATCTATAATAATATTGAAGTGGTTCCTATATATAAAATAAATCATCAGACTACTCAAGCTATGATGCAGTAGAAATCAAACACATTTATACAATTAACCAAAGAGGGAGTCTTTCCATCAATCCAATCACCCATATTAGCCAGATATTTTACAATAGCTTCTAGGCTATCAACTAAAGCTCAAGGTGATCAACTATCGATGATTATCCCTTCTATAAATGCATACCTATATGAAGGTATCTCTCCATGTTACCTCTGAGTCCCTTAATATTCACTTCCCCTGATATTTGGTACCCTCATTTCTGGTGGGTAACTCTGCCTATTCCACCTATGAGTGTACCTGATCTTGCACACTTGGCAGTATGTTAGTGATAATATGCCTTTATAAATCAACTAAAAATCACATAATTGGTTCAATTGTTCAAAATAAGTATCACCACATCTTAGGTTAATACATTGTTTTCTTGTGCCATAAAGTCAACTAGGGAGGGTCATGACAATTTCATCATACAAGGGAAGCTTAGCAAGAAAAGAGGTGGTTGGGTATCAAATATACAAGAGTATGATGTTGAGATCCACCCAAACAAGCTAGTGAGGGGAAGAACATTATGTCAAGAACTCACCAAATAAACCTCATCAGAATATGTGTCCTACCAAACATAAGAAATGACCCTAGAGGATGATCCACCCTTGGAAATTATTGACTAGATTGATGAACTGATCAGATATTTCTAAATTGAAAGATGTCTAGTAATATTGAACGCTTCACATAGGAGGATATACAAGATACAAGCTTTGAAGTACACTTTACTATTTGAAGGATTGTACAGAAAGAACCTAGAAGGGGTACTTCTTCAATGTATAAATGATGATAAAAATTAAAATATATTAGATGAGTTCCATGGAGGTCCTTTAGGAGGACATTACTTAGAGAGAACCACTAATTTAAAAATCATCAGAATTTGGTGCTATTAGCCAACCATTTTCTCAAATAATTTTAAAGTGACCAAAAATTGTGAGAAGTACCTGAGGTACATCGGGAGAATCAAAATGCTTCAATACCTTTGAAATCTATTCAGGTTGAATAAACTTTTCAAAAATGGGGTTTAGATTTCATCAGGGTGATATAACCCAACTCTTCCACTAGACATAAATACATCCTAACCACTACATATTATTTTACTAAGTGGGCTAAGGCAGTACCCACTAAGAAAGCAGAACATAAAGTTGTGATGGAATTTATTGAGAGTTTTATCACAAGATTCGGTATCCTAGATGCATTGGTCATAGACAACGACACATATTTTATAGGTTCTAAAATGATTTATTTTACTTTTAAATATGGTATCTACTTGAAGACATCCTCAAATTATTATCCACAGGGAAATGAATTAGCCAAATTGACGAATAAAAACTTGCTCTAAATCTTAAAGCGGATTATGAAAGACAATAAGAGAAGTTGGCAATCTTTGATAAACCAAGTAATATGGATTGATAGGATCACTATAAATAATTCTATCAACACCTCTTCCTACTCATTATTCTATGGTAAGGAAGCAGTCCTCTCGATACATATATAAATGCTTGCTTTAAAGTTTCTCAATCAAACTAGCACAAAAGAAGCATAACCAATGGAAAACAAGTTGATTCAACTCCTAGAATTACAAGAACAGAAATAACAAGCATACAACCATTATCAAAATCATATGGGAAATAAGAAGAAATGGTTTGATAAAAATGCTACCCCTAGGAATTTCAAGGTAGGAGACTTGGTCCTAGGGTGGAACGAAAAGAAAGCAAAACCTTGAAACCATCAAAAATTTGATGCTTTTTGGGAAGTTCCCTTTGAGATAATCGAAGAATAACAATAGAATTATTTCTAATTGAAATATGGATATGGTCAATTTCATCCCATCCCTGTCAACGACTTCCATCTGAAGCTATACTATAAGTGAGGTACTTTCCTTCCCTTCCTATGTACTATATGTAAATATGTTGTTTCTTTTTCTATAGGTCTTCAAAGAAAATTGTCGTGATCTCATGACATTTCACTACTTAGAGGTCATTTCAAAGAAAATTGTCACAATCTCACAACATGTCACCACTCAGACACCACTTCAAAGAAAACTATCATGATCTCACAACATTTTAAGTGTTCAGTAGTCAAAGTCAAACTTTTGGTGGGAAAATCAGTTTTCTTGAAATTTTAAATGTGCTCCCCTCAAAGTGCCACCATACAAAGTTATTGGTCTAGAAAGAAGGTGATGTGAATTTATTGACCTAGAGAGGACGTGACGTGATGCCATTGGCCTAGAGAAAATGGTGATGCATGGTGGTTGTTTTTTTTGAAGGTGGCACATGAAATAGAGCATCCACAAAATATTCAAAATTAGTCAAGGAGCATGTACCACCAATTGTAATTAATGTACAACACCCTAATGCATGCATGTGCGTCTACTTAAGCCATTGAAGTTTTTTTTCCTCAACTATCTATCTTCTAAAAAAATTTCCTTGTTTGTGACATTCCCCAAATTACCCCAAGTTCTTTGAGCTTCTTTGAGTTTCTTTTAGGGTTTTCTTTGTGGTAGAGTCACAAAAAGCAACCACGACAACATCTCCTACAATTGCTAAAGAAAAATGTAGGGCCAAGAAAAGCAAGGGCAGTTTCACAAACCTAGATTCCCACATCACCGATACCATAATAACATGAAAAAATCCAAAGAAAATTCGTAAAGATGTGGAAGCCAAGGTAGCAAAGCACATCACACCATCGACTCTGAGTACATTCTCCTATCACTCTCTGCTTTCTTGGTATATTTGCACCCTTGTTCATCCTTACCCTAAATTAGTCAGAGCTATGACAACTTTTTATGATGTAAAACATATAATTGTTAGGAATTCCAGGGGTGATGTCATTTTTACCCTAGATGTTGATGCAATTAGGGTCATATTTAGTGGTGATAGAAGGCCCACTATAAATCCCATTCCATTTGACCCAATTACATCAGCCAAGCACTATACCCCTACTCTCAATATAAATTTATTTTTGCAAGAACATATATCATAATCCCCTCCAGATGGAACCCTACCAGAATCATCGATTCCCTTATCAAAATTAAAAAATAAGAAGCTTTTCTCCATCCTAGCTATGGTGGCAGGGTTAGAATCTAAAACACAAGTCTACGGATGGTAGATTTTGGTAGTGTATTGTATGTCAAACCCTAAATTATATGATGCTTCATGTGTAGATAAAAATATAGTACCAATCTTCTTCGACTAGCTAACATATACAAAGGGGTTCTCTAGAAGCTTTCAGGTTTTCTTCCTACCTAATATGGATTTTCTTTTTCTTTCAATCAAATAATCTAGAGTTCATTTCCACAACTAGCAAAGATAAAGAAGGAAATAGTTTATCTATATATGAATGGATGACACTACTCTTAAAAGCAGAGTCATACTACTGCATTAACATAGAATTCCTAGGCCCTGCCTTGCAAATTATATATGGCACAATATAGAGAATTCCTCAAAAGATATGGGATGCTTTGCAACACACTCATGTGAAAGAAGGAGATTAGTTTATTTTAACATAGGGAGTAGTCGTCTAACTATACGGCTTCACAGGGATACCTTTCTTACTTCTATACTATGTCACTGAGCGATTGTTCACTCTGGAGTATGTAAGACAAACTGAATATTTAAACTATAAATTTAGCATAGGAATTGGAAAAACTAGCACATGTCTTATGCCTTTCCAATTTGAAGGAGTCATTGTAGAGAAAAGGGGAGACCATGAGCGAATCACTCAAGCTATAAAAATCTTGAAGTTAACAAATTTTCTGCAAAAATGGAAGTATGAACCCATTGATAGATTTGCATAAAAATAGGATTCCCTCAACCAGGCTCCTTTCAAAAAATTTCATTCATCAAAAATACAGACGATAATTAGGGCAAAAACAATGAGGAAGATGAAGCATTAGACTGGCACATTGAACAAATGTAGCCATTGGCCCCATGGCATGACTTCTATGAGCATTTTATGGATTGGAACTTTGAAGTTGATCTGAGCCACAAGTTAGATGAAAAGGTCATTAAAAGAATGAAGAAAAAGGGAAAATATTGGACACATGCAAAAATCCTAGCTTGGTGGTAGATGAGGTGCCAAATTAAAATGCACTCTAGGTATGGAATAAAAGTTGATAATGAATTTTGTAAGAGATATGACAAATATCATACCACATGGTTCGAGACTCTTGTAGATAAAGTCCTGCCAGGTATCAACGACATCTCAGTTCCACTCATCATTGAAAATGTTGGAACTAGCCAAGGTAAAGGAAAAAAATCACTATTGAACAAACTGAAATGCCAAAAAAAGCAGCTTGTAAATTCATCTTCCCCTCCCCATTGAACATAAAATTTGATGAATATGTTTCTCTCATCCAGAGAAAGAGGAAAGCAAAGTTGGCAGAGGCAGGAAAACAAAATAAAAGAAGGTTAGAAGAAATACACTTAGATCTTGAGATAGGAGATAAGGAAAGAAATATAGGGGAAAACATGGAATAACTCTCTAAAAAATAGGATGCCAGTAACCAAGAGTTCAAAAAAACTAATGAAGAGTCTATCCCTACTAATAAAACCCCTGTTTAAAAAAAATCCCCACCAAAGATGCACTGAATATTGGAGATACAAGCCTACAAAATATAGCATAGACCTCTATTGAAGACTTGATCCCTACTAAGAATACACTAGATACTAAAGGCACAAGCCTACAAAAGGTATAAGATATGTCTCCTATCAATCTGACTATATATTCTTCTTCTTATCATCCCCATAGAAAAATTCTCCTTCCCATTCTATAGATCAATATAATGCTTCTTTTCCTTCTAATCAACAACCTCTGCCATCACCAACATCAACCCAACCTGACCCAAATGCATCCTCAACTGATCCCTTAGATACAATCATAGAACCACCAAATTTGGATGCCTTAATGGCCACCATTCCTTTACCTTATACCACCAATTTCCTTAACTTTCAATATATCCTCGCATCCTCTTCTGAAAGTAACCCTACCATTGCTAAGATGAAAATTTTGAAGAAAGCAACCTTGAATGCTTTAGCCTAGTTGAAGTCTCGCAATGCTCATAATTCCAAGAGCATAGCCCATGCTAGAGAAGGAATAGCTCTAGATCCTATCAACATGCAATGTTTGATTATGAAGATGACATCCTTGGTTTAGAAGCCATACGGGGAAATGACCTTGGAGAATTATTAAGGTGAGATAATCACCGAAGATATCACTTAGCTACCTATGGAAGATGAGAGGGGAAAATCCCAAGCTCACATGGTGACTATATACTTAAATGTTGAGTATTATAAGGAGAAATACCTCAGAGCTAAGCAAGCAAGGAAATGTTTAGAATAAGTCATATATGAGCAAAAGATAATTGAAAAGGCACTAAAAAATGAGGCAAATAAATGGGAACAAATGTTCAATGAAGTGACACCATATAAGGAGGAAGCAAAGAAATTTGCTAAATAAATCTAGGCATTGAATAAGTAGGTAGAAGACCTTCAAAAGCAGATCCAAGATGGCACTAGCAAGACCAGTGGGATTTCCAAAGAAAAGGCCAAGGTGGTTAGGAAAGAAATGTTCAATGACATCTAGAAGGTAGGCTTAAAAGCAAGGCCTATATTATCATACTTGGTCAAGATTAAGGAGACTTTGGGTCAAGTGGAAGATGAATTCACTGCATCCATTAACTTCCTAAAAATAAGGTTATTTGCAATCACAAAGATCCAAGTTCTAGCAGAAAGAATGCAAGGAAAATTTAGATACAAAGCCCAAGGTGAAAAATGATCGCAAGACAAAATAGCTACCAGAAGTTTCTTCAAAATGCATAAACTTGTGACAGTGAGTGCTAAAATAATATGAGAACTCAAGGTAGAAGCCAAAGGAATTTTGAAACATGTAAGCATAGTAGAGAACTATGAAATGTCGAGCTTCTGGGATAAAGATTCAAAATGCTTGGGGGAAGATGAACTAAAAGCTTCTTGGAAAGCTTTCATAGATGATGAATCAGATATAGATAGTTGGGAAGATCCAGTCTAAAAAGACCAAATATTTAGTATGGCCCAGGACCTTACCCAAATCAACTCTTGTCTACATGAGTTGTACATGAGGTCAAAAGTCTTATCCTATGACAAAGTAGAAGAGTTAGAGTATTTATACCTAACTTTCATGGAGAATTTTGACCCAGATGAAGAGGCCTAGAAAAGGGCTTGTGCTACTTATAATGAGGTTGTTCAAGAGATATAAAAGATCAAAAAGGCTAATAAAGCTTTAGTAAGCTATACAACGACACTTGAGCAAGAAGACACAAAGAAATCAATAGAGGAAGACACTCCTAATGAATGATCACATAGAGCAAGAAACACTTTTTTTTGCTCGGTATCACTCATATTTCTCTCTTTTTTTTTATGTTCTTTTTACTCCATTACTCAATGGATAAAGGCTCTAGATTCTAACATTCAGCTATCATAATTCCCTTAGGAGGCACCAATAATGTAGGTCAAAATGACTACATTAAGGGGATTAAGGAGATGTTTTCTCAATTTTTTGCTAAGTGTAGAAGAAACGTCATGATATCACAATATTTTGGAGCTTAGAATCCAAGTCAATAAAAGCATCACGATCTCTTGAAATTTTGGAGCTCAAAAGCCAAGTTAGGAAAAACGTCATGATATCGCAATATTTTGGAGCTCAGAAACCAATTCAAGAAAAACATCATGATCTCATGATATTTTGGAAGCTTAGAAGCCAAGTCAGGAAAAGCGTTGCAATCGCACAATATTTTGGAGCTCAGAATCCAAGTCAAGAAAAAAATCACGATCTCGTGATATGTTGGAAACTTAGAAGCCAAGTCAGGAAAAGCATCATGATCTCACAATATTTTAGAGCTTAGAAGCCAAGTCAATAAAATGTTGCGATCTCACAATATTTTGGAGCTTAGAAGCCAAGTTAGTAAAAATGTTGTGATATCGCAACATTTTTGAGCTCAGAAGCCAAGTCAAGAAAAATATCATGATCTCGCAATATTTTGGAAGCTCAAAAGCCAAGTCAGGAAAAGCATCATGATCTCATGATATTTTGGAGCTCATAAGACAAGTTAGAGAAAATATTGTGACATCATGACATTTTGGAGCTTATAAGCCAAGTTAGGAAAAACATCGTGATCTCGCAACATTTTGGAGCTCAGAAGCCAAGTCAGGAAAAACATCATGATATCGTGATATTTTAGAGCTCAGAAGCCAAGTCAGGGAAAATGTTGTGATATCACAACATTTTGGAGCTCAGAAGACAAGTTAGAGAAAATGTCATGATATCACAATATTTTGGCATCCATAGTCCATCTCCAAGAAATACATGTCATGATTTCACGGATCGACGAACCAAAAGCAAAGAATGTTGAACATTTTGAGTAAACGAGTTGTCATTGATGTCAAGAGTGAAGGGTCATTAATTTTGATAGTCAGTTTCAGTGAGTAGTGCAAGGAGAAGTAGTTCCACAATAAGTGCAAAAAGGAGAGTCCACTTCCAATTGGTCAAAACCCAGTTCTAGGTAGTCAGATGTGGTCCAAAGTGCAAAGAAGAAGCCCAAGTGAATAATATTATAATATTCCTTTATAATATTATACAAGGAAGTTTAAAATTAATTATAAATTAATTTATTAATTAATTTACTTAACTTATAAGTTATTAATTTTTTTAATATTAACTATATATTAATTTATGATTAATTTTTAATAACCCTAAGATGGGTTATTAAAATTGAAATTTGAATTTTGAATTCGACCATCGAGCGTCGATGTGGGAGTCAAATATCAAAAAACATGTATAAAAAGTGACTCCTCCACCTTAGCCCAAGATAATATATGCATTCGAATTAATCCTTATGTTATGTGAGCTTGTGCGAATCGTTCTGTGCAATCAAGAGAATTTTGTTTTTTTTAAGTGCCAAAGAGGAGGCAAAGGGACTTCACTCACCAAGGAAGGTACCTTGGTCACCAAGTGCAGGTAGCGTAGTTGGAAACCATAGTGGAAACAAAGCTTTAGGGGCATTGAGTGGCAGAGGTTCGAATTTGTGGAAGTATTTTTTGTGTGAAGTCGATGGCAGACAAAGGTACAAGAGGAAGGAATATTCCCTTCCTTCTTGTGGGTGCCTATAGCCCACACGGTGGGCACCAAAGTGCTAAGGTGCTTGGTGCTTGGGAGACAACGGTTCAAAACCCGCTAAACCCTCTGTTGGGGTAAAGGATAAGGTATGCACTTAGTTTGACGTTGTATTTTTTGGAGGAATTAATTTAATCCCTAAAGTTTAATTTTTGCCTAATTTATTTATTTTATAAGGTTTTAAGGGGAGTTATAAGGTTTAGGCAAATATTATTTTTGAGAGATAAATTTTTAGAGATTGATTTATTAAAATTGGAAATAATAAGGGGCATTTTGAGTGAGCAATTTTTATGTGTGATTTGATGGTTGCTAATTTCAAGGAGTAATAAGGTGCATTTGAGTTTGATTATTTTTGTAATTAAGGAATATTGTGAGAGAGTGTTAGTGTGATATTTTGTCATCTAACCACTGAAATTGGCAAAGAAGAAAATTGTGATTGAGACAGGTTTTAAAGGGTATTTCTACATAAAACAAAAGGTATGGGAACATCTTTCTAGTGAATTATTTTTGAATTTTGTTAATGCTAAGTTGGAGTGAAAAGGGTTTTTTTTGGAATAAGAGTTGTTGATAAAACATTGTTTGATAAGCATTGTTGTTAAAGTGAATAGTTGAGTAAGGAACTTGAACTAGAGTTTGTGCAAAGATCATGAGTATCATTGTTATGTGAAGTTGTCAAAGATCATGAGTATCATTGTAATGTAAAGTTGTCAAACATCATGCGTATCATTGTTATGTGATATTAGAATTGTTTTTGAAGTAATTAGTTGAGTGAGGAACTTGAACTAGGGTTTGCAAAGATCATGAGTATCATTGTTATGTGAGATTGGTTGATAAGCATTTTTGGAAACATTTGAGTGAATGTTCATAAGTTTGGACTAGGGTTTGTGAGCAAGGATTATTTCATTGAGTGATTGGTTGAGTAGAGTTGGTTGAGCCTAGTCAAGTGGATGTGTTGATATGATAGTTCAAGTTTTGTAAAAAAAATTGTTCTATATTCTGAATTGATTTAAGAAAGAGGTTGATTGTTTATGAATGTGAAACATCTTGAGTCTCTAAAAATTCTCTATATGTTTCTATAATAAAAGAGAGATTGAAAGTGATTGAGAGTTTTTGAGTGTGAAGCATATTAAGTCTCTAAAAATTCTATGTGTTTCTATGGTAAAAAGAAAAATTGAAAGTAATTGAGCACTATGGTGAATGTGAAGCATATTGAGTCTCTAACAATTCTCTATATGTTTCTATGATATTGGATAAGTTCTAGTGAGGACTTGAGCATATTTGAGGTAATTATTTGAGAAGACTTGTGAATAGGTTTGTGTGAGCTTTTGTGGAAGCTTACAATACAGAGTTTGAGAACAAATATTGTTGAGTATATTGGAAAAGTTCTAGTGAGGACTTGTTGAGCAGATTCAACAAGTTCTAGAGAGGACGTATAGAGAGATTAGTGTGAGCTTTTATGGAAGCTTACAAGGTATATTTGAGACAAATATTTGAGAAGACTTGTGAGCAGATTTGATTGATTAATTTGTTTAAACCTTGAGTTAAGATTTGGGGCAAATCCAACAAAGTTGTGAAGAACACAAGCTTATAATGAGAGGGGGGGGTGAACAGTATAAGACCTCTTTTTACTTTTTCCTTTATACTTCAAAATAGTAAAGCAATATACCCAAAGCAATATCAAAGCAATGCACAATATCATCCACAAAGTGACACCAATTTTAACGTGGTTCACCCAAAATGGCCGGGCTACGTCCACAAAACTTTTCTCTAAAAGTTATCTCAAAGTTCTTTGGGAATCCTTCCCAATTACAATATTTATGAGCCTCGGCCCAAAGGAGATACCTTCCCCCAATCAGAATTTATGAGCCTCTCGCTCAAAGGAGATACCTTCCCCCAATCAGAATTTATGAGCCTCTCGCTCAAAGGAGATACCTTCCCCTCTCGCTCTGGAAATGATCCCTCGAAGATCAACTGCCTCTACCTCTTGCCAAAGCACGTGGAACTCCTTTCCACCGAAGACCTCCCGTCCTCAATGCTTAGCCTAAGAGACCTCTCGCCTTCTATGATCACGTCCACAGTAGCTCAAACAACCTCGTACCAAACACAAGTCTCAGTCGGTCTAGTACAAGTCTTCCTCTCGTCTCGTCAGATCTGTCCAACTCTTGAACAAATCAATCCTCTCGCATACAAGCCTTCTCAAAGACTTGCCAAATCTGTCCTCAGGTTCTTCTCATAGAACCAATGCACCTCTGTCCTCAAGTTCTCTCGATAGAACTATCAAACTCAGCTCACAAGTCCTCTCGCTAGGACCTCGTCCAAATCTCGCTCACAAGTCCCCACCGACCGGAACCCCTGTCCAAAAACCGCTCACAAGTCCCCACCGAAACTCTAGTCCAAAAACCAGCTCACAAGTCCCCACCACCTCCAACCCACAAGTCCCCAACCTCCAAAACTCAGAAGCTCACCAAGAAAAACTTTCTTAGTAGGAAATCACAAAGTGAATTGTTAGAGACCCAATGTGATTTGTCAAACTCATAGAAGCATAAAGAGAATTGTTAGAGACTCAATATGTTCTATACTCAAATCCCAATCTCAAAACTCAACTCAAATCAACTCACTCAATCTCAATCTCAAATCTGAAAACTCAACTCAATATCTGAAATGGATAGGATAGAATGTTTTCTTTCAAGAACATGAAACCCCAACAATTGCCAACTATGCAAAGAATCACATAACAATGATACTCATGTTCTTTTCACCATCAATTAGGGTTTCAACAACAATGCTCATCAAACAAGGTTTAGTCAACCAACACCATTCAACTCAACATCAACCTTGAAGCATTCAACCAATCATCACAAGAAAAGGAAACAAGTAGAAATCCTTTTCCCTCCAAAGATATTTGAACAAAACAGCCACCAACACAATATCACCAAATGCAAAGAATAACTTGCTCAAATCAACTCAATGGAGTAAGCCCAATATCATGAATCAAGTAAAGCAATAACTTGATCAAACAACCTCTATGGAAGCAACTCAACCATCAACCTCAAAACAGCCAACCAAGGGTTTCACCAACTCAAAGCAAGTAGCAAGACTCACAAACATAAACCCTAGTGCACAATGCTTCCACTACCTCAAACCAGAATTATGCATTCACCAAAACTCTCATCAAGGATAACAATGCATAAGAAGTCTTCAACAAACCAGAAAATAGGATTTACACCCAACCAAAGGAAACCTAGTTGAAAACCTTTTCACTCCAACCTTATTTCAGAAAAACATACACCAATCATACTCATAAGGAAAATGTGCCCATACCTTTTTGGAGTAGAAGAAAATTGATCCTTAAAGCTGTCACCACACACAACCCTCAAACTTCCAACCAAGTTAGGGTTAGAACCAAGATAAATGAGCATATATAAAAACTTTCCTTAATACACCTTTTAGCTCCTCTTCTTTAAAAACAACCACCAAAGAAGCCAAAAACACAACAACCAAAACTTACACCTTATATCTCCATTTTTAAATTTAGCATAGCAAAAGACTAATCTCAAAAATACAACCAAAGAAATATCCCCTTATTTCTCCTATGTCTTTTAAACAATGCTAAACAATGCCAAAAATCATATCAAGAAAATAATCACACCTTATAATGGCTGCCCTTGAAGAATCCGAAATTCATGGCACAAAACACGTTTTAATAAAAACGTGACTAATCCATGCACAGCTCCCTCCACGGGGATCGAAACGCAGACCTCCGCCTACGCAAGGCCCAAACGCAGCCTTCGCTGCCACTAGCCCACAAGGGGCTTACGAAGTCCAAGACGGACTTCCTTCCACATAAACGGTCAAGCTTTTCGAAAGCTTTTCAAACCACGAGCTCTCCTCTTTCGCAGCGTAAATAGAACATTCGATCGCAGCCAAACCAATTAATTGCCTTCGATTTTCCAAGAGGGTTTAACCTTAGGAACCTTCTCATATTTATAGTCCATACGTGGACTTTAGAACACGTCGGCTGCAAAGAAAAGTAATTTCGAATTTAATCGAAATTTGCTTTCTAAAGGGTTTAAAAACCCTTAAAGTATTTTTAATAAATTAAAAATAATTTCTCCCTTAATTAATTAAATAATTAATTAATTAAAACCTTGAAGGGTTTTAAATAATAATTAAATAAATAATAAAGAGAACCTCCATTGGTTTTAATAAAAACCATTGCCAATGGAATCTCTCTCGATTCTCTTAAAAATATTCTCTTGGAATCTTCCACCTTTGAAGCCAACACATCCTCTTAACATTAATGTCATTTCCTTTTGACATCAATGACAACTCATAGACAAGAAGCTAGGATCTCAAACCCAAAATTGCCAACAATCTCCCCCTTTGTCATTGATGGCAAACCATGCTTCTCAACAACACATAAACTCAACATAAACAACTCCCCCTGTCTTGAGGCTCTCCCCCTTACTCATATCTCTCCCCCTTTGTCATCAATGGCAAAGGGTCACCTTTGGGGCTTGGGACTAAGAATGAGCCTCTTAGCTTAGTCCCTCCCCCACCTCCCGTTGAGGTGTTTAATTTTGGGGTGGGAGTAAAACTCCCAATAGGCACTGATCATCATCAGTGTCTATAGCTGCCTTACCATGTCTTCTCTTGTTCTCCTTGTCCATATTCCTGTTCCTGTTCCTATCACTGTTCCTGTTCCTGTTATCATTCCTGTTCTTATCCATGCCTTGATCCTTGGACCTGATCATACCACTGTTCCTGTTCCTGTACCTTGGAAGTTCAGCTCTACACTGTCTAGTTGTGTGACCTTCATTGTTGCACTTATAACAAGTAACAATGTTATTTCTTTTAGGCATACCTGTTCTTTGAATCCACCTATTCGACTAACCCTGTTCCTGTTATTAGCCTTGCAAAAAATTGCCTTATGCCCAAACTGTTTACAAGAGTAGCAATACCCTTGAAAGAAATTACCACCTCTGAAACTGTCATTTACCTTCCTTACTTGAGTCATGCAATGTGAAGCCATGTGACCAAACCCGTGACAAGCAAAACATCTGCCATTAAACTTTCCTTTAAATGACCTCCTAGGTCCTGTAAACTTCTTCTTCTCATTCTGAATTTCCTATTTTCTGTTTCTGTGCATCTATCACTCAAGGACTCCTTTTTCGAAATACTTTCCTCATCAGAACTCTCTTCCTTTTGGAGTCTCTTACTAGACTCTCCAACTTGTTCCTTGTGTGTCTTAACAAAACCAAGGCCTGTTTTATCTCGTTGTCTTTCTTTGACCTTTGATGAGTGACTTAACCTTTTTGGAGCTATCTTGAAACCTCGTAAAGCTTATCCTTGTACTCTTTAGTTTCCTCTTTCAAAGAAGCCATTTTCTGTTCTAACTCACTATACTCAAGAACCTTAGACTCTAACTCATCCTTGAGTTCTTGTGTCTTAGCTATAGAGAAGTCAAGACTTTCTATAAGATCATCTCTCTCCATACAACATTCATCTAACTTATCCTTGAGTCTAGCATTCTTCTTTCTTTCCTTTTCCAAAACACTAAGAGCACTAATAAGTTCACTTTCAAGATCCTTTATTTGATTTGCTTTTTGAATCATCAAAGCCTTTTTCAGATTTCTTATCACTAGAGGTGCTACCCTTTTCAAAGACCATACATGCATCTTCCTTATAGTTTTCTGAAGCATCCTCATACATACTAGAAACCAAATCATTATTTGTGCAATCATCCTCAAGGTGACCAAAATTTCCACATCTAAGACATTTCATGATAATGAATCTATGTTTCGGTTCTTCCTCTTTTTCTGATATGAACAACATCTCATTTTCATTATCACTTGAAGAACTTTCACTATCACTACTAGAACACTTACTTGCTTTGTCTAGGTAGAAACTCTTCTTGTGCTTGTGAGAATACCTCTTTCCTTGATTGTTGTGCTCATCTTTGTTTTTCCTGTGATGCTTGTGCTTTTTAGAATCCTTGCTCTTAGAATCTTGTTTATCTTCATCACTTTCATTCTTGGGAACAATACAATTAGTAGCATAATGACCAAACTTTCCACAATTGAAACATCTTATATTTTTCATACTTTTGTGCTTTCTAGAGAACTTGCCTTTCTTGTTGTAATATGCCTCTTCATCACTAGAAGACTCATCACTATCTTGAAGCCGTTTACCCTTGGATTCCTTGGTAGCCTTGAAAGTCGCCTCTTTCTTGACATCAACCTTCACTTGAGTTCTCAACTCAAATGCTGCAAGTATACTATGGAGCTCATCCTTTTTCAACTTATCCAAATCTTTAGCTTCCTCAATAGCAGAAATATTTTCACTAAATCTATTAGGAAGAGATCTTAAAATCTTATCACAAACATCATTTTCAGCAAGCTCAAGACCTAAGTCTTTCATGGAGTTAACAACCTCATCCATACGAAGCATGTAGTCACTAATATTTTCATCATCATTCATCTTGAGTTGTTCAAACATACCTTTGAAGTGTCTCAACTTGGCCTTTCTGACATTTGTATCACCTGTATGAACCACCTTCAACTGTTTCCACATTTCACTAGCTGTCTTGCAGTGAATCACTTTGGTGAGATCTACCTTTCGTAAGCCTTTCAGATTGCATTCATTGCTTTTGAATTGCTGTGATGTAGGAGCCTTTCTTCTTTAGTATTAGGACCATGTTCAGGAATAGTGTACTCATCTTCAATCACTTCCCAAACCTCATTCCCAAGTGCCATTAGATGAACCTTCATCCTTGCACTCCAAAGACCAAAATCTGACCCATCAAGAATAGGTGCTGCATTGCCACTTGAATGATCCATTGTGTTCTTTACTAGCTTTTCCTTCAAGCCGTTAAACTTTTCGAAGGCACCCGCTCCGATACCAATTGAAGAACACAAGCTTATACTGAGAGGGGGGTGAACAAGATAAGACCTCTTTTTACTTTTTCCTTTATACTTCAAAATAGTAAAGCAATATACCCAAAGCAATATCAAAGCAATGCACAATATCATCCATAAAGTGACACCAATTTTAACGTGGTTCACCCGTAATGGTCAGGCTACGTCCACAAAACTTTTCTCTAAAAGTTATCTCAAAGTTCTTTGGGAATCCTTCCCAATTACAATGTTTATGAGCCTCGGCCCAAAGGAGATACCTTCCCCCAATCAGAATTTATGAGCCTCTGCTCAAAGGAGATACCTTCCCCAATCAGAATTTATGAGCCTCTGCTCAAAGGAGATACCTTCCCCTCTACTCTAGAAATGATCCCTTAGAAGATCAACTGCCTCTACCTCTTGCCAGCACGTGGAACTCCTTTCCACCGAAGACCTCCTGTCCTCAATGCTTAGCCTAAGAGACCTCTCGCCTTCTATGATCACGTCCACAGTAGCTCAACAACCTGTACCAAACATAGTCACTGGTCTAGTACAAGTCTTCCTCTGTCTGTCAGATCTGTCCAACTCTTGAACAAATCAATCCTCTGCATACAAGCCTTCTCAAAGACTTGCCAAATCTGTCCTCAGGTTCTTCTCATAGAACCAATGCACCTCTGTCCTCAAGTTCTCTCGATAGAACTATCAAACTCAGCTCACAAGTCCTCCGCTAGGACCTGTCCAAATCTGCTCACAAGTCCCCACCGAAACCTGTCCAAAACTGCTCACAAGTCCCCACCAGAACCTGTCCAAAACTGCTCACAAGTCCCCACCGAAACCTATCCAAAACTGCTCACAAGTCCCCACCGAAACCTGTCCAAAAACTCAGCAAGCTCACCAAGAAAACTTTCTTAGTAGGAAATCACAAAGTGAATTGTTAGAGACCCAATGTGATTTGTCAAACTCATAGAAGCATAAAGAGAATTGTTAGAGACTCAATATGTTCTATACTCAAATCCCAATCTCAAAACTCAACTCAAATCAACTCAGCTCAATCTCAATCTCAAATCTGAAAACTCAACTCAATATCCGAAATGGATAGGATAGAATGTTTTCTTTCAAGAACATGAAACCCCAACAATTGCCAACTATGCAAAGAATCACATAACAATGATACTCATGTTCTTTTCACCATCAATTAGGGTTTCAACAACAATGCTCATCAAACAAGGTTTAGTCAACCAACACCATTCAACTCAACATCAACCTTGAAGCATTCAACCAATCATCACAAGAAAAGGAAACAAGTAGAAATCCTTTTCCCTCCAAAGATATTTGAACAAAACAGCCACCAACACAATATCACCAAATGCAAAGAATAACTTGCTCAAATCAACTCAATGGAGTAAGCCCAATATCATGAATCAAGTAAAGCAATAACTTGATCAAACAACCTCTATGGAAGCAACTCAACCATCAAACTCAAAACAGCCAACCAAGGGTTTCACCAACTCAAAGCAAGTAGCAAGACTCACAAACATAAACCCTAGTGCACAATGCTTCCACTACCTCAAACCAGAATTATGCATTCACCAAAACTCTCATCAAGGATAACAATGCATAAGAAGTCTTCAACAAACCAGAAAATAGGATTTACACCCAACCAAAGGAAACCTAGTTGAAAACCTTTTCACTCCAACCTTATTTCAGAAAAACATACACCAATCATACTCATAAGGAAAATGTGCCCATACCTTTTTGGAGTAGAAGAAAATTGATCCTTAAAGTCGTCACCACACACAACCCTCAAACTTCCAACCAAGTTAGGGTTAGAACCAAGATAAATGAGCATATATAAAAACTTTCCTTAATACACCTTTTAGCTCCTCTTCTTTAAAAACAACCACCAAAGAAGCCAAAAACACAACAACCAAAACTTACACCTTATATCTCCATTTTTAAATTTAGCATAGCAAAAGACTAATCTCAAAAATACAACCAAAGAAATATCCCCTTATTTCTCCTATGTCTTTTAAACAATGCTAAACAATGCCAAAAATCATATCAAGAAAATAATCACACCTTATAATGGCTGCCCTTGAAGAATCCAAAATTCGCGGCACAAAACACGTTTTAATAAAAACGTGACTAATCCATGCACAACTCCCTCCGCGGGGATCGAAACGCAGACCTCCGCCTACGCAAGGCCCAAACGCAGCCTTCGCTGCCACTAGCCCACAAGGGGCTTACGAAGTCCAAGACGGACTTCCTTCCACATAAACGGTCAAGCTTTTCGAAAGCTTTTCAAACCACGAGCTCTCCTCTTTCGCAGCATAAACAGAACATTCGATCGCAGCCAAACCAATTAATTGCCTTCGATTTTCCAAGAGGGTTTAACCTTAGGAACCTTCTCATATTTATAGTCCATACGTGGACTTTAGAACACGTCGGCTGCAAAGAAAAGTAATTTCGAATTTAATCGAAATTTGCTTTCTAAAGGGTTTAAAAACCCTTAAAGTATTTTTAATAAATTAAAAATAATTTCTCCCTTAATTAATTAAATAATTAATTAATTAAAACCTTGAAGGGTTTTAAATAATAATTAAATAAATAATAAAGAGAACCTCCATTGGTTTTAATAAAAACCATTGCCAATGGAATCTCTCCGGATTCTCTTAAAAATATTCTCTTGGAATCTTCCACCTTTGAAGCCAACACATCCTCTTAACATTAATGTCATTTCCTTTTGACATCAATGACAACTCATAGACAAGAAGCTAGGATCTCAAACCCAAAATTGCCAACAAGTTGATTTGTGATTGAGTCAAGCTTTGTTTTAAGGCTTGAGCATAGATATTGAAGATATATTTGTGCTATACCGAAGGACTATGTTTAGTATAAATTTGAGGACATATTTTGGTGCATATTTGAGGACAGGTTTATGCCAAACCAGAGATAGATATTGAGCAAATTTGTGCTAAATCGAAGGACTATGTTTAGTCTAGATTTGAGATAGATCAAAGAGCAAGATTTGGAGGCGATAAAGTAAATAGGATGACAGTCTCCAGTTGATAGAGATTCATTAACTAGGACAATGAGGACATGAGTCTTCAGTGGATAAAAATCCATTGGCCAGTGTAGTGGAGGCAACACTTCTTCTAGAAGATCACCAGCCAGAGCTAAGAAGAAAAGAGTTCTATGGATAGAGATCCACGAACTTGATTAGGGGATTGGTGTCTCCTTTGGATAGAGGTCCATAAACATTGTAATAGGGAAAGGATTCCCAAGAGATTGATTGAGAAAATTTTAGTGAAATATTTTCTCCATGGAGTAGCCCACATTGGGTGAACCATGTTAAATTGGTGTCTCTATTGTGTGTGGTGATTTGTCCATTGCTTTGATTACTACTATTGTTTTTTTTCTATCTATACATTGCATAATATTGATTGGGAAAGAAAAGTAAAAAGTTATCTTATACTGTCCCCTCTCAGTATAAGCTTGTATTCTTCAAATAAGTAGAAGATAGTTGTACCACAACATCTCCACAAAGATCAAAGCAAATATGCAGTAACAAGAAGATCTCAACCATTTTCTATTGAATATCCCATACTCTCTTAACTGCCACTTTACCATAATGAGCCTACGGGCATATTTTTGTAACAAATTTTAGTTTTTCTATTATGTATATATATATATATATATATATATATATATATATATAGGATGAGCGACCCAAACAAATGGTCGACTCTTGGATGTTTACAAGGCAATGTACACAAACTTATAAAAGTAAATAAAGACTACTCATTCTGATTTTTGGCTCACTGGTGTTCTTATCAAGTATGTATGGATTTTTTATTTTTTTATAAGTTACGTTGAATAGAAATCACCTTAATTATCATTCTGAATTTCTACGTTTAAAGTTCAGCTAGCTCTGAAATGAACGGTTCCAATAGGCTTATGTTTGATTAAATCTGCACCAGATGACTAGTTATTCTAATTTTATGGTTTAAAGAATGCTTATTTGTAAAAGTTTATATATTTTTTTTTGTTGTTATCTAACCTACACCATCTAAAAGTTCCTAACAATAGCTATCCTCCCTCTCTTTATGCACTTTTACTCTCCCCCATTTTACAAAACAAAGAAAGGAACCAACCTTCTTTGGATATTGAACCAGGTAAACTCTATTTTGAACTTGGTATTTTAATGTTGGTAAAGTATTAGGTGTAAATATAACCAATGGCAAATTTTGCACCAACAGTCCTTCACTAACTAAATAGCACTTTGACTATCACAATGTAATGCAGTATTTCCCTGCATTATCTTGAAGTCACTCAAAAGTTATTCTAACCAAATTGCCTCTTTGCTAGCTTGAGTTGTTGTAATATAATCTACTTTAGTGGTTGATAAAGCCACCATAGACTACAACTTATAATTCCAACTCACAACTCTGCCGGCAAGAGTGAAAGCATATCCTGTAGTGGACTTTCACCCATCTCTATCTCCACCATAATCAAAATCCATAAAACATTTACCTTACAAATATGTTGATCCAAAGTAAATGGTAACATTTGAAGCACCTCTTAAATATCTAAATATCCACTTCACTACACTCCAATGCTCCTTACCAGGATTTGCCATGTACCGGTTAACTACTCCCACTACTTGGGCAATATCCAATCTGGTGCTCATGATGGCATACATGAGGCTTCCTTCTGCTGATGAATATGGTACACAAGACATGCTTGTCTTCTCTAATTATATTCTAGAAAACTATTTGGAAGACAATTTGAAATGTAGAGGAAGTGGGGTACTGATTGGTTTTACATGCTACATATTTAAGGATTGTAAAATATTTTCTATATGTCTTTTAACATAACCAAATATTCCTTCATGTTCTATCCCTATGTATATTCATCCCTAAAATTTGGTTTGCTGGTCCTAAATCATTCATATCAAATTTTATAACCATATAAGCCTTAATATCATTGATTTTATTCATGCTAGGGCTTGCAACTAGCATATCATCAACATACAACAACAAGATAATAAAGTTGCCATCACTAAACCTCTTATAGTATGCACAATGGACAACTTCTCTCCTACTAAAACCTTATCTCTTCATGAAGGTATCAATTTTTTTGTACCACATCCTTGGCACCTATTTTAATCCATAAAAAAACTTATTGAGTCTATAAATCAAATGCTCTTTACCTTTTTCTTCATATACCTTAGACTAATACATATGAATCTCCTCCTTGATATCATCGTGCAAGAAAGTATTTTTTTTAACAAGTTGCTCCAAATATAAATCCTATGCTACCACAAGTTCAAGTAAAACTCTAATAGTATTCAAATTCATAACTAGAGAGAAGATGAAATTAAAGTATATACCTAACTTTTGTACATAACCTTTTACCACCAAGCGAGCTTTATATCATTCCAATAGCTCATCACTGTTCTTCCTTACTTTGTACACCCCCTTGTTACCAAAAACCTTTCTTCTAGGTGGAAGATCCATAAGTTACCAATTTTATTTATTCCATAGTGATTCAATATCCTCATCCATGACTTTCCTCTAGTTATCTGCATTCTTATATTCTCTAACTTCTTGAAATGAGCTAGGCTCACCTTAATTAGTTAACAAAGCAAAAGAGAACTAAAAATCAGGAGAATACCTATCTAGATATTTTTTGAACATGTAGATCTTCTAACCCAATGTTATATTAGTTGTGGCTCTTTAATTTTAGCTATTTAGGCTACTAAACTTGTTGATCTACTTGCTGATCAAAAAATTCCACAATCTTATCTTATTTTTCAGTTTTATTCATATCTACTTCAATAGGTACAACTTCAAGTGTTTAGTGTACCTCCTTCCTTTGTATGGATTTTTAATTAAAAATAACATCCCATCTAATAATTACCTTTTGGGTAGTAGGATACCATAGTCTATACCCCTTCATTGTATCTCCATAGCCAAGAAAAACACATTTCCTTGACTTTGGGTCAAGTTTGGATCTGTTTTGTTTTGGCACATGAGCAAATGCATCATAGAAAAAGGTACACAAATAAGAGTAATTAACTGGCTTACCACACCAAACCTCCTATAGAATTTTTCCATCTAATGTAGTTGTAGGTGACCTATTAATAAGGTAAGTAGTTGTATTAAAAACCTTTGCCTAGAACCTTTTATCCAACCCAGATGTTTTGAACATGCTTCTTGCACATTCCATGATTGTGTAATTCATCCACTCAACCACAACATTTTGTGGTGTAGTATATGGCACGGTCTTCTGGTGCTTAATTCCTTCCTGCATACAAAATTGATCAAACTCCTTGGAGAAATATTCACCACCATTATCTAACTTAAGGAATAAAATAGGCTTGCCCAAACTTTTATCTACTCTTACCTTGAACTCTTTGAATTTTTCCAAAGCTTTTGACTTATTTGTTAGAAAATAAACCCACACTCTTTTAGAATATAATCTATAAATATCAAGAAATATATAGTACCTTTTAAGGACTAAGTGGGGCCAATCCAAATATATCAAAATGTATAAGCTACAAAAAATTAGAACTCTTACCAAAACTTGTAGTAAATCGAACCCTATTTTGTTTGCCAATAATGCAGTACTCACACAAGTCTAAATTGCAAGACTTAATCCTAGACAACATACCTCGATCATGCAAAGTTTTCAATCCTTTTTCACTCATATGCCCTAGGATTTGATGCCATAACATTACTCCATCCTAAGCATTGCTTGAAGTTGTTGTTGCATGGTTTACCACTATATCACTGCATAAAAGATATATGATCCCATAAGGTTCTCCTTTTGCTAGTACTAGGGATCATTTGGTAATTTTGCAATAATTGTTACCAAAAGTAGTATAATAAATAAGCTTATCCATCATCTTTATTGAGAGTAAATTCTTCCACAAAGTAGGCACATGTCATACATCACATAACATCCTTTATATACCATCATCCAATTTGATCCTTATGTCCCCTATTTCCACAATTTATAAAGGATGATCATCATCCAAATAGACCATCCCTCCATTATAGGATTGATACTTGACAAATAGTCTCTATGTGGAGACATTGAAATATGCACCCGAGTCCAAAACCCAGGTATATAAGTAAAATCTACTGCTACTAGTACAAAAGGCCTCATATGTTGCCATCCCTACTACATCTCTATTATTGACCTTGGTTGATGGTTGCTTTTTCTTTTCACCATTCTTCACCTTTTTTAGATGCCAATAGTCCTTCAAGTATCTTAGCTTCCCATAATACCAAAACCTCCCTTTCAACTTGCATCCTTTTGACTTAGATCTGGACTATGACCTACCTTGTTGACTCCTTTCGTTAGATTGACCTCTCAAAGGTAGGGCTTCATTGATTAAGAGTTATAGAGATGATTTTTACCTCAAATATTATACCAACAAAGTAGCTACGATATCATAAACTCTTAGAGCTCTAGATGATGCATTGTTGATGGTCATCACCAAATGATACTTGTTAAAGAGAGAATAAAGTAGGGTGATTGTTTTATATTTATCCTTCATCTTCACACCAATAGAGACCAACTTACTGATTAGAGTATTAAACTCATTTATATGATCTACCACAGATGAACCCTCTTTCATCATTAGGCTATAAAGTTATTTTTTCAAGAAGATATTATTTGTTGTTGATTTAGTCTCATATAACTTCTCAATATTTTTTCAATGAGCTTCTACAGACCTTTCTTTAGAAACATTGAACAAGATAGAGTCTGCTAGGAAAAGACAAATTATAGACATCATATTTCTATCTATCTTTAATGACTCCTCATATGACATGTTATCAATTTTATTTATGGGCTCTTCCAAGGCTAGGGTTTGATCATTCTGAACCAAAAAATCCTTTACCTTCATCTTCCATAGGGTAAAGTTCTTACCATTAAACTTATCAATATTAAACTTGGTTACATCTCCTATCATTTTTGCAGCTCCCACTTACACAAAACCTTGACCAACAATTTTTTAAATAACCTCACTCTGATACCAGATGTTAGAAAATTAAAAGCAAGCAAGCTAAATAACAATAAACAATACACAAGATTTTACGTGGAAAACCTTGCAGTATGCAAGGAAAAACCACTGGGCAAAAGATAGCTTTTTATTTTATTATTCTCAGCAACCTTTCATATATTTGCATTATCCAAAATGCAAGGGGCATTATATTTTTTAAAGAAATACAAATAAATATTCCAAAAAAGTTGTGGTACATTCCAGATAAAAGTGTTTTATTAAAAAACTAATTTATCAACTATGTTTTATAACAAATGTAATTTAAAAATAAAAGCAACTTTAAAAGAAAAATTTGCTTTAAAATCAAAAGCTACTTTAAAATCAAACGTAGATTTTAAAAGCAAAAGTATATTTTAAAAGCAAAAGCACTTTAAAAGCAAAAGCAACTTTAAAAGCAAAAGCAAATTTTAAAATAAAAAGCACTTCAAAAGCTACACCACTCTGTTGAAGAACATAGAAGATATGGATATTGAATTCACCTCCTAAAATCTACTAGAAATGGAAAATAATGCAAGAGCATCTAGCAATGCCCAAAAAGCATAGAAAGAGAAAGTGCTTTAGGACTAGACATGCCAAATTGGAGACACCAAAATCAATTTGAAAAATAAGAAAAATATCTGTAGGAAGGTGTCAAACAATTAGCACAAGGAGTTTTCCATAGTAACCCAAGTATGTTTGCATGTATTTCCTTCTTATATGCATATATTTACAAGCTTGCACACCCTTGTTCCAAATTGGTGATTGCAATTTCCAAGTTCTACAATCCTCAAATGAGAACGATCTAAAATTACAAAGGGTAACTATTAATTAAGCTCACCACAGACCTGTTCACTAATGCATTTTCCATAGAGGCTAGGCCTAGAAATTTTCCCAAACACTTTGTTTCTAAAGAGTAGAGAAGGTATGATGACCTAAAGAAACATAAGAGGGAAAGTTTTTTAAAAATTGGCTCAATTCGTAGTTGCATAATCTTCCAATGGAAAATGAGCTCCCTAAAACCCCAATCAAAATTATAGATTTTAAGTACCCAAAATTTTCTCTATATTGGCCATAATATTTGGATTTCCAATGATAAAGAAGTATATGATTATCAAATCACCATAGAATACACTATTTTTAACCCCCACTATTATGACCAGTATCATTTAGACCAAGCTAATAACCCTCTTTTCTTTGATGAGGCCCATTATTTGTGTGAAAAGATGCATGAATAGCTCACATAGATTTAAATATAATTGTATGGCATATTTTGATACTATCCGCATCTAGCATGGTTCTTTCTATTCAATATTGTTGATGATATGCCTTGGATAGGTGTAAATAAAACAAATCACCAAGGGTAAGATTTGGTGGTAGTAGAATAGACTACTTTACCTAGGAAGTTTGAGTCATATTATAATTTTAATAAATAATTTTTGGGGCATGCACTAAAAACCATCTATGAAAAAATTCCTCAATTGTCTCCAAAAGAAAAAGCTACATTAAAAATCCCTCAAATAGAAGGAGATTGGTACTGTTGACTTGAATTTCATGCACACCCTACGGAGAGTAAATTGAAAATACAAGTAACATTTAATGGGAATAAATTCCCTCTCACTTTAGGATATTGTTGGTTATCCAAGGTGTGAGTTACAGGGTTGGGTCGAACGTTATCTCTCTTTTCCACTTCTGAAATAGTTTCAAGTGGACTGCCTGTATACCTACAAGGGGGTTCAACTTCTGTCTGTCACTTTTTTTGGTTTATCAATCAGATTTATATTTTGTTTGATATAGCTCTTCATATTTTAGTGGATTAAATAAATAAAGAATTTTAAAGAAAGTAAAAGTGAGAACCTTTCAAAAATAAAACAGGGAGAATGTTTGACCCAACCCTGTAACTCACACCTTGGATAACCAGTAAGATCCTAAAGTGAGAGGGAATTTATTCCCATTAAATGTTACTTGTATTTTCATTTTACTCTCCGCAGGGTGTGCATGAAAGTCGAGCCAACATAAAGTTGGTGCTATAAGGAGGGCCTAAACTTATGTTTGGTATTTTTTTAAGATAATCAGTTAGGTTGGATTCTTCTTTTAGAGTAACTAGGTCCCACCTAAGAGCTAGAGAGCTCCTTATATCTGAGTTGGAAACCCCAAAGAGAAGTAATCTCAAGAAGGCCAAATATTTGTCTAGCATAGTTTTGTCTCCATTAGTGCTTCCTCCAATTGTGACTCAGAATCCTACCATTAATCAAATAGTCATGGCCAACTAGTTGGGTTCCACTATTTTGAATATCCCTGGTGCAGCCCATGATTTACCGAGAAACCCTGAGAAATATCTTCCCACCTACAAACATGATGGAATCAAAACAACGAAAGAGCACTTGGTGGCATTTAAAAATGCTTTAAAATTATTAAATGTGTAGCATGAAGATGTGGCTTGCATATTATTCCCATTCACTCTCCAAGAAGGAGCATATGATTGGTTTTTAAATCTTACGAATGACTCTATCACCATTTGGGATGGTTTGGAAAAGGTTTTTGTGTCCCAATTTGGTCAAGTGATTGATCCTAGTGTCCTATATCAACAATTTTCTAGCATTAGAAGAGAATCCAGTGAAACTGTTAGGTCTTTCAATGTGAGATTCCAAAAGGCTTATGGTATGATGAAAGGTCATTACATCCCAAGTGCAGATTTAGCCCTAGAGATTTATAAGAATGCTTTGGATCCGGTAACCTCTATTTTCTTGAAAAGAGATACCAATATAACTAACTTGACAGAGGCTTATAAGGAAGCTCTAACTCTTGAAAGGTAGTTGGGACCACAACCAGTGAATAATCCTTTGATACCCTTTGTTACACAAAACATACCCATGTTGAATCCCATTCTGCATCAAATGATGTTGCCAACGTGTTAAAATCCACCCAAGGAAACTTTACTACCCTTGGCACATAGTAGGCATGTACAGGCTGAGGAGAAAGAGTCATACAAGACTACAGTGAGGGAGTTTCAAAGATATTCCAAAAATTGGCAAATGATTTCTTTAGTTTCAAGAGGCAAGTATCTACGGGAGAAAATTCAAACATATTTTCTTACCAACATAATAGGTATTCCAGACCTCCTTATGAACCTAAAAAATATTATAACAAAGAAAATGGGTCTAAAGTGAATATTTATGACTTGGCTTTACCTAATTGGTGTAGGATTCACAAAACATCTCAACATGGAGAACTAGATTGCTTGGAATTTTGTAATGCTTTTGAAGCTTTGTTTGGTGAATGTGGTTATCCTAAAAATAAAAAAAATTGATGGTGCTAGTTCATCCAAACATAGTACAACTATGGTTTTGGATTCATTCACTTTCTCGAATGGGTCTAAAAATATTGTAGAAGTGCCTATGGATGAAGTGCAGGCTTTTCAATAGTACATAAAAGATAATTACAATCTCAGGAATAGAAATCCAGAGCCCAACACTACATCTACTCCTCCCAAAAACTCTCACAATATTCCTCTTGATCCTTCTCAAAATAATAATCCACATCCACCCAAGGGGGGAGATCCAAAAATGCAAGATGTATTTGCTGCTTTGCTCAACAGAGGGTATAATATAGTGGAGGACATAAGAAAATCAAAGCTAACATCACCCTTCATGAGCTAGCTCAAATCACTGAACAGAGAGAAAATTTGATTAAAAATTACTCTGATCCCTCCACCAAACCTCTAGAAAAGGGGAAGAAAATAGCAAATGCCAATGTGGCCATATACAAGGAAAATATTGAAGTTCCACCTTTCCTATTGACAGTTTGTATATTTGGAAAAAACTGACATAACTGTCTGATGGACTCTGGTGCTTTAGCCAATGTCATGCCTCTAGCCATTTGTCAACAATTGGGATTAACTCATGTGAAGTCTGAGAGGAAATTCATTCAGCTGGATAAAACCGAGGTCAAGGTAATAGGTAAACTTCAAGGTATACATATCCAATTAGCATCTGAGCCGAGAGTGCAACACAAAATTGATATTCAGGTGGTAGATGTCCCCATGGGATATGGAATGCTTCTAAGTAGAGATTGGTCAAAATATTTGAATGGGTATTTGGCCACTGATTTTTTACACATGTGGTTACCTTGAAAAGGTATAGCAAATCAGTTAAGAATTGATAGGGAACCTCGATATAAGCTCATGATAACTGAATACAATGTCAAAAATGAGACTATTAATTTTACTAACGCAGATGTAGGGGTTTATAATTTGACAACTGAACAAAAGGTGAAACCAGTTAAGGCTCTGACTGATCATGATAATGATGTTTGGATGCTTCATGTTGATGGAGCTAAATCTAAGCAAGGCTCTGGTACAGGGTCTATTCTTAAAGGGCCTCACAATCAGACATATTTTATGTCTTACCGATTGTAGTTTCCCTGTACCAACAATATGACTGAGTATGAGGTACTAATATTGGGATTAAAATTTTCTTTAGATAAAAATGTGAAAAATATCTAGGTTTTTATAGACTCTGATTTGGTAGCCAATCAGGTAAAAAGTAAGTTTTAGTGCAAGGCTTCTTACCTAAAAAGATACAAACATCGAGCTTGGGATATCATGGAATATTTCAATGCTTTCAATCTAATGCATATTCCTAGGGAAGAAAATTCACTTGCAAATGTTTTGGCTTCATCAGTTGCCAATCTAAAGCCCTTGGAGGAATTTAAATGGAATTGTTTTTTAGTGGAATTAATTCCTTGCCCTTCTGTTTTGGATAATGTAGATACATTTCAAGTATTTTATGATGACCATCAAATTATAAATTTCTTACAGAATACAAATGCATTTGAAAAAACCATAATTGATGACGGTCAAAGGGATACTATGTTTGAATATTTTTATGATGACAGGGGAGTAATGAGGCTGAAATACAATAGGATTCCTAGGGGAATGGTATAACTTGAGAGGTTGTTTGACAATGATCGAATTAATCAAAGGATAAATTCTAAGAGTTTTGTTGGCATGACAGGGAATAAGACTAAAAATCTGAATGTAGGAACTGAAGGGGATCCCAAGTACATTCAATTAGCTAAAACCTGTGAACCTATAATTAAAAGAGATCTCACAGAGTTACTGCATAGGTCCAAGGATGTTATGGCCTGGTCTTATAAAGACCTCAAGATTTTTTATCCGAAGGTGTACACACATACGATACCCTTGAAAGAGTTATGTAAACCCTTTAGGTAGAAGCAAAGGCATGTTAATGCCTTGTTGGAACCTCTCATTCTGAGAGAGGTAGAAAAATTTTTGAGTGTTGCTATTATTTTTCCTATTAGGCATTCTACCTGGGTAGCTAATTTAGTGTCAGTTAGAAAGAAGAATGGGGAAATCCGCTTGTGCATGGATTTTAGGAACCTGAATAAGGCTTATGAAAAAAACAATTATCCTTTGCCTTCCATGGATGATGTATTGCAGATAGTGAATGGTGCAGAGATGATGTCCTTCCTAGATGGATTTTTTGGGTACAACTAGATATTGGTGGAAAGAAAATACCAAATGAAGACTACCTTCACAACCAAATGGGGCACCTTCGCCTACAAGAGAATACCATTTGGATTGATAAATGCTGGGGATACCTTACAGTATCGCTCCAAATTTTTCACACCCTTACCTTCAGGCTATAGGATCCATGCCCGAAAGGGGGATGTGAAAAGGATGGCATGGTACCTCGGACTGAGAGGCCTTGCGAAGGTCCCGCCTCTCAAGGGAGGTGTATATTGGTGATTTTTTGATGGATGGTGGGTTCACCAGGAAACATTTAATGGCAGTTTCCACGCCTAGGTTGGGAATGTGTTTTATGTGTTCGTTTTAGCCTTAAGCATTCAAGTCCTAGGTTTGGCCAAAATGCGTCTAAGCTATTCTATATGAAGATGCAGATTAAATGAATACAAAAAACAAAATTAAGACAAAAAATAGAGAAATTAAGGAATATTAAAAGAAAAATACCTGATCCGGATGTCTGATGAAGATTCTGATTCTTGAAGCAGTCAAGATCGCCTCTGATTTGACAGGATCGTCTGAGATCAGACAAGATCGTCTGAGATCTGATGAATTCGTAAGAAGAATTCATCGAGACCTGCAAACAGAGAAATAGGTGCAAAACACAGAAAATGCAACTATTCTAACAGAGGGAAACAGTGTAAAATGACAAGTAACAATATCAAACTGAAACTTAAAAATAGAAACATGAATGCATTATGCTAATTTAATTACAATTATGACTTAATTATGCATTTGATCTAGATGGGTGAACTCCAAAATGTAGAATAGCATAAAATACTAAATAAACTAGCTAATTACAGAATAAAACAACAAAGAAAAGATGAAGAAATGCAAACTTTAGGCACTGATTGCCTCAATGTTGACTGCAATCGAAATCATCTCGCATTGGTACGAAATCGTCTCTGATTCGACAGGATCGCCTCCGATCTGAACAAGATCGTCCACGATGATGTAAGCTTGCTCCGACTGAAAAACACTAAGGTACCTACAACAAAATTTGTATAGAACTAATGCAAATAGCAATTTGGGATGTTTTAACGTGTGTGAAGTCAAGTTATAGGGAATTTCAGCCAGGGGGTGCTAAGGGGAGGGCTTAGGATTAAATAGGCTTAGGAGGGAGGTTAGGAGGTTGGAGATCATCCCTATTTGGGAGATCTCCAACGGGGGAGGGTCTCTAACGACGCAGACACGCTTCTGCCCGGATTAGAGACCCGTTGGAACAGAAGCTAATTGTGCAAAATCAATTTTGGGACAAGATCGTCTGGACGTCCTAGCCCAGACGAAATCGTCGGATCCGAGGCGATATCGTCTGATCGGCGACGATATCGTCAAACGGTCAAAACAACCTCTAAAAATGGCACGGGAAAGGGGGAAACGGATTACACGACGGTTTGGGAGGTTAAAATTTGAATTTGAATTATTTACTAGAGTAAATGTAATTATTAAGATTTCACTGCGCCAATTTTAGGGTGCTACATTTTGCCCCCTCTTTAGCAAATTTTTCAAAGAAAATGTGTTAAAGATGAGTTCTTCTTGATCTACGAGAAAGCAAAAATTATTCCCATTTTTAGGCGACGATTCTTGGTCGAATCGTACGACAACTTACTATGGTGCCCCCTCCGTGTTTTTACCCAAATCGAACGTTTGAGGTAAAAACGCGAAAAAGCAAAATTTGAAAAATGTTTTTAATTGTGTTTTGAATAAAATTAAGAAAAATAGGGTAAAACCCTAATTCATTTTTACTATTCATTTTTCTAGTTTTTAGAGCTCTGCAAGCAAAAATGGTGGAGACGACGCACAGATCGACAGAGGTCCGACGCGGGCTACGGGTAAGAGTCTAAACTTAGCTTAGAATGCTTTAAGTTGAATTTACATGCTTTTTAGGTGAATTTTGATTAATTTTTGAGCATCGCGGCCATTTTTGGGCCGTCGACGTCGTCGAGACGAAATCGTCCCGATTTCGACGAAATCGTCTCAAGTTCGCCGATTTCGTCTAAGGGCAAAATCGACGAAAGGGGGATGATTTCGTCAAATTAGGGACGATTTCGGCTTGCAAAATCGGAGACGATTATGCTCAAATTGGGGACGATATCATCCAATAGTGGATGATATCATCATTTGATAAAATTGAACTTATTTTAACTTGCATTATTAATCACTTGAGTTGTTATTAATGATTGTTTATTGTTTTGTTGTTTATGTTGCAGAGAGGTTTGCTAAAGAGCAGGGAATGGAAATACGGAGGGTTGAGAGATGACTTGGCTACTCTAACACAGGCAGAGCGGGATCAGCTGGCACAGGCCGGCTTACAGCATGTGGCAGAAATGCCACAAGTTTCTACAGACATGGGGCTACTGATAGCCCTAGCAGAGAGGTGGTATCCGGGTTCTTCTTATTTTTGACTACCGACAGGGGAGATGACTCCCACACTAGAGGATGTATGGAGGATTCTGAGGATCCCCATACAAGGACGGTTGATCACTCCTATGGCCAATCAGGGCCATGCTATGATGCGATTGTGTGGTGACCCGAGCTTCGCCCTGGAGAAGGGCGGAGTGAACATCGAGGCACTGCGTCAGATGCCTGGGGCATCGAGACTCACACGAGTTTTGGCCGGAGTGGTTGGTGGACTTCTGCTGTGCCACCAGAGCGGGTGCAGGGTACCATGGATGCTAGCAGATGTGATCTACGACATGCGGGACCATGGTTACAGATTCTCTTGGGGCAACTTTGTTCTATGCCGATTGTACAGGATCCTGCATGGGGTCGTGTACAAGGGCGGTCGATGTCTAGTTATGACATCGCTCCTATAGGTTTGGTGCTGGGAGCACATTGCAATGCGGAGGCCGATAGGGCTTCCTTTGATAGGGATTGACGGGGAGAGGCCCCGAGTTTTCTACTGGTGGCTCCGAAGAGGGTCACAGCGGCGGATTGACCTACCGATGTCCCGGAGACTGCCGGATGACCTTGTCCCGGACCAGATCACCTAGAGGCCATGGCGAGAGCACCCAGGGTGGGCCGAGGATGGACAGGAGTTGGCTCATGTCAGGCAAGTTTGCTAGCTGCGGATGGAGAGGGGAGAGGTGGAGCTCCACCGCTATGACCAATTTTTGTGATAGTTCGGTCTACAGCAGGGGATCCCATCTCTCAGGGATTACGAGTTTTCTTGGACTATCCGAGATAACACCACAGTGAGCGGGGCTCCAGACATGTAGCACTTCTGGAGTCAAGACTCGGACGATGCCCCCATTCAGCCAATGGATGGGGATGATGCAGGGGTAGCCGATGGCTATGATGCCTGGTATGCAGGCATCCGCCCTCCTCGGATGATGAGGGCTCAGGGTCCGATTCATGCAGTTGTGCGTCGGATAGGGAGGCGATGCCAGGCGGCTATGGAGGTGGCCCAGGGTCATGGTAGGAGAGAGCAGAGGAGGCCACAGGCGTAGGAGAGGCCATGACAGTGGGAGAGGAGGGCGGAGAGACCCCCTTCTCCATAGAGAGAGAGGCCACCATCGCCCGACAAGGGCAAGGGTGTTGACACTGGGGAGAGTAGCGAGACAGTGACTCTTCGAGCAGAGACAATCCATCTCCAAGCACAGGTGCAGACCCTACAGGAGGAGGCTGCACGACACCGAGCTAAGGTTACATAGCTCAGAGATGAGATTGCATGCCTCAGAGCATGGGGCGGAGGGGCGAGCACTCGGGAGCTGGCACGGGCTATTGCCCAAATCACTTTCTACCAGACATTATACTATCAGATGGTGCCAGAGGAGGAGAGATTACCACTACCGGCTAACATCGCAGAGCCGATCAGGATTGGGTCGTCAAGGACTTCATCCCGATCGACGACTAGGACTCGTAGTACCACTCATACTACGATGGGGCCACCTCGTCCACCTCAGGGCGGGGGAGGAGATGAGGTTGAGAGCTCGAGGGGTTCTCGAGGCTAGCTACTACTGATTGCATTGTACAGATTGACATATAGTATTTATTATTTTTTTGATAGGGGATTGAGTATGCCAAGGTACAGATTGTGGCATACCAATCCAGTTTTGAGATGATGTATATATTGTTGATATATATAGATGAGATATTTTTTGATCATATGACTTGTCTTATGTATTTTTATGATGCTTTTAATGTTTTGATTGATTGATTTGATTGGATTGAGGATTCATGTAATTATGTCATTTGGAAATATTATAATTTGAATGTCATGTTGTAATATTTTAAATGAAATAATCTGATGTAACAAATTGGTTGTTTGTGATGTAATGTGATAAAAAATAAAAAGAGACTTCTAACAATAATTTCAAAGGACATTGTCGCTATTATAGACCATTTCATGGAGTCGCCGCTCACTCGGTCATCAAGCTAATCCCAATATAGAAATATTGTTAAAAAGTAAAAGAGTGCTTAAGAGACTGTCTTAAGACTTTGGTGCAATGGTGCAAATGATGATGATGATGGTTTGTTTTCAGATTTTCATAAAAATAGTATGCATGAAATAATGTTAAAATGATTTTTGCTAGGCATAAATTCCTAAGTGTGATAAATTTTTTGGATAATTCCCTAGGAATTATACCATCATTGCAAAATTGAAGGTTGACATAATGACATGAAATAGTGATAATGTGCATGCTTTTTGTTTTGAAAACATAATTGTATAACATAATGATTTAAGTCATATGGTTTTCATGATTTTTAAATAAATGGGGAATAAAAATTGTTACAATGGTTTGCGCTAGGCATAGAATATGTAGGTATAGACTTATACCATCATCGAGAAATCCAAAAAGAGATAGTTTTATTGCATGGTTGATTTTTGATAAACAGAAAATATGAAGATGAGGACTTGCGCTAGGCATAAAATTCCAATTTTGGTTTTGGAACTATACCATCATCACGAAAGTCGATAATATATATATATGTATATATATATATATATATATATATATATATATATATATATATATATATATATATATATTTTGATTGTATGGTTTTGAAAGAAATTTTGATTTTTCTGATTATGCATGTAGTTGTCTTTAGACTAAACAACTGTACTTTAAAGAAGAAAATGAATTTATTCCAAACAATTTGCAAAAAATATTTCAAAGTATTTTAAAGACAAAAGTTAGATTTATAAGGAATCCCATGTGCATATGTGAATTCATTTCCAATCTTGATTTATCATAATGATACACAAAATCTCTCAAATATAAAATGTGTGTGCAATTGCTATGTTCATTTACCAGTTTTGAGCAAGATAATATGATACAAGTGATTTGAATGAACCAAATAAGTGTTCATTAACCATGATGTAGATGCATATAACCATACTAGACTACTATGTAAGTCGGATTATCAAGAGCTAGCTAATCCATAAGCAGACATAGGTCTGTACAAAAGAAGGTCGCTAATGTGACAGACATATCGCCACGCTAGGAGTTACCCAAGGCCAAGCAGGTTGGGCACAAACCACCTATTATGGGGCTTACCTCACAGTTTTCGAATAATTGAGAATTCCAGGGATTCAAGCTCATCAACCCTTCTTTTCTTTTCAAAGGGTAGGGAAAGGGATTTTATTGCTTTTGCTTTTTGCTTTCTTTTGCTTTTCTTTTCTTTTTCTTTTGTATTTTTGCTTGATTTTTGAGATAATGCTTGAAATAAAATAACATTTTTTTTCTTTTTTTCTCTTTTTCTTGAACTTTGCTTTTTCTTTTTGTGCTAGGGATACTTGCTCGGATTAGTTTTAGAGCAAGGGATTTTTATTCTGGGTAGGGGTGAGCTTGTCCTTTTGCCAATTCTCAAAGATTCTAGACCATGTGCATGATAGGATAGCAAGGGGAAACTTTTCGCTCAAGAAACCACTTCTACTATGTAGCAAAGCATGGAAATTACAAATATAATCATTTTATTGTGAAAAGATGTGCTTGGTTTAAGTAAATAACAAGATCAATTCTCTGTGCTCAAACTTTATTTAATTGAATTTTGTGGACTTTGATATAAGAGAGATTAGTAATCATGCCAGATAAAATCAAGATATTTATTTTGTGAGTGTGAAAGTGAGGGATTCCAAATAAATGCTAATTTATCCAAAATAATTTGAAACATATAACCGCAAAATTTGTAAGAAGATATAACAAATATTTTTGAGAAGCTTTTGAGGATGTTGACTCTTTTTTTCTTTTTGTTTTTTTTTTTTTTGAAGAATTACAAGTGAAAGAAATACAACAAATGTTTTTGATGATTTTGATTTTTTTATATTTTTATTTTAATTTTTGATGAATTGAATTGGTGGTATATACAAGATGATCTATATACACTATACAAGGTTATTTGAGTATAGCATGTCTAAGGTTGCTTCAAAATCAAAGGAGGTTTTGAAGGATAATTTGGTTGTGGTGAAGGTAAGAACAAAAGGTGATGAATAAAAGGTAGTGATAACAAAAGCTTTGTTATAATGTAGAATAATGTAGCAAAAGATTTGACTTTTATATGTGTAAAATTGATCATGTTACAAAATAAAATGCCAAAAGGATAAGAAAGTTCTTCATTCTTATTATTATATTCCAAGTTTTGATAAGATGGAGAAAGTATATGTGAAAGATATGCATGAGTGTTATTTGGTAAACAAGGATGATCATATATGGATGAAGAAAAATGATGGATAGAAGGTAATTGTGACAATGGAGAATGTATAGAACTTGATGTTCTTTCCTTTCCTTCTTCTTGAATTTCATTGTTAAAATATTTTATAATAACATTTGATTCATTAAGATCTTCTTCCTTTAATTTGAGTTTTTGGAATAATTGATAAGTGCATAAATTAAGAGAGGAGTCATTATCTACCATGATAGTTTTAATAGGTGTTTCTTTACTAGATCCTGTAATGTAAAGATAGGAGTCTTCTTGTGGAGTAGAGGAAGGAATATCCTCATCATAGAATGAAATATGGTTAACCTCAAGAGGGTTTACACCATTAATTATGTTCTTAGAGAAAATATGATGAGGAACAAATTGTTGGCTAGGTATTTTGAACAAAATTTCCTTGTGATAAATTTGTAATACTTCTAAAAGGGATATCTTTGCTTGAGGATTAATCACTTGTTGTTGGCTATCAAAGGGGATTTCAGATTGAAATTTTGATTCTAAATATGAGCTTTCTATGCTTACATTCCATTTTGTATCATTCTCTAGAGCCAAAGATAGTTTTGAAGGTTGGTCAAATGAGGAATCCATATCTTGAATATCGGATTGAGTTGATTGAACTTGAGGTTGCTCATTTGTAGTTTCTGTTACAATATTAATAATATCATCATGATGGGACACATTAACATGCAATATTTGATTGGTTTCTTGTTGTTGATAATTGAATAGGGGTTCTTGGGAGATCCCCATGTCTTGATTGATTATTGGTATTTGTTGTGTAGGAGTTTGATTGTTTACTGGAGATTTATAATCAGTTGTAGATTGTAATTCCTTTATATTAAAAAGACCCTTATCAATCAAATCTTGAATTGCACATCTTAAATCTTTACAATTTTGTGTCATATGTCCATCTACTCTATGATATTCACAATGTAGCTCAGGTTTAAACCAATCTGCTGTGGTATCAGGTTGTCTTATGGAAGGGAGTTCAATCCTATTTGTGTCAAGTAAATACTTGAGAATTATATCCATTGGTTGATTGAGCTTAGTAAATTTATGTGATGAAGGTTTTCGAGAGGTTTTTGATAAATGCCTTAGGAATTCCGTCATAAAAGGACCTAATGGTTTCTCACCTCTACTTTCTTTATTATGGGTAGAATGATGACAGGAAGATTGCAAAGCATGAGGTGAGTGCATGGTAGAATTGGAAGAATAAGTATTTTCTTGTTGAAATGGATGTGTTGTATTGAAAGAAGAATATTGAAAGGGTGGAGGAGGATTGTATGTGGATTGATAGACATAATATGGATATATGGGAGAATAGATAATATCGTTATGAAGAGGATTGGCAAAGGGATTGTCCTGTTGGGGTATGGATGAAAAATGAGAAAAGTGTGATGGAGGTGGTGTTGAATAGGGATGAGGTTGGTCATAATCAACAAATGTATTTGGCTGAATTCTTCCAACATTACTGATGGGCTCATATTGATTTGAGTAAAAACTCATGGTTTCTTTAGTACTTCTAAAAGTAATATTTAGCATCTACTATTTAGAATTGAATCTAAAACATACAAACTTGAAATGATGATTTTGTTTTTTTGTTTTTCTTGTATACATATATATATATTTTTTTGTTTTTTTTTATTTTTGTTTTCAAAAGGTTTAAAATGTATTCACGTCGGGTTCACCAAAATGTATCGCTCCAAATTTTTCACACCCTTACCTTCAGGCTATAGGATCCGTGCCCGAAAGGGGGATGTGAAAAGGATGGCACGGTACCTCAGACTGAGAGGCCTTGCAAAGGTCCCGCCTCTCAAGGGAGGTGTATATTGGTGATTTTTCGACGGATGGTGGGTTCACCAGGAAACATTTAATGGCAGTTTCCACGCCTAGGTTGGGAATGTGTTTTATGTGTTTGTTTTAGCCTTAAGCATTCAAGTCCTAGGTTTGGCCAAAATGCGTCTAAGCTATTCTATATGAAGATGCAAATTAAATGAATACAGAAAACAGAATTAAGATAGAAAATAGAGAAATTAAGGAATATTAAAAGAAAAATACCTGATCCGGATGTCTGATGAAGATTCTGATTCTTGAAGCAGTCAGGATCGCCTCTGATTTGACAGGATCGTCTGAGATCAGACAAGATCGTTTGAGATCTAACGAATTCATCAGAGACCTACAAACAGAGAAATAGGTGCAAAACACAGAAAATGCAACTATTCTAACAGAGGGAAACAATGTAAAATGACAACAACAATATCAAACTGAAACTTAAAAATAGAAACATGAATGCATTATACTAATTTAATGACAATTATGACTTAATTATGCATTTGATCTAGATGGGTGAACTCCAAAATGCAGGATAGCATAAAATACTGAATAAACTAGCTAATTAGAGAATAAAACAAGCAGATTAAAAGATGAAGAAATGCAAACTTTAGGCAATGATTGCCTCAATGTTGACTGCAGTCGAAATCGTCTCGCATTGGTACGAAATCGTCTCTGATTCGACAGATCACCTCCGATCTGAACAGGATCGTCTGTGACGATGTAAGCTTGCTCCGACTAAAAAACACTAAGGTACCTACAACAAAATTGGAATAGAACTAATGCAAATATCAATTTAGGATGTTTTAACATGTGTGAAGTCAAGTTATAGAGAATTTCAGCTAGGGGGGTGCTAAGGGGAGGGCTTAGGATTAAATAGGCTTAGGAGGGAGGTTAGGAGGTTGGAGATCATCCCTATTTGGGAGATCTCCAATGGGGGAGGGTCTCTAACGGCGCAGACACGCTTCTACCCGGATTAGAGACCCGTTGGAATAGAAACTAATTATGCAAAATTAGTTTTGGGACAAGATCGTCTGGACGTCCTAGCCTAGACGAAATCGTCCGATCTGAGGCGATATCGTCTGATCGACGACGATATCATCAAACGGTCAAAACAACCTCTAAAAATGGCGCGGGAAAGGGGGAAACGGATTACACGACGGTTAACGAGCGGTTTGGGAGGTTAAAATTTGAATTTGAATTATTTACTAGAGTAAATGTAATTATTAAGATTTCACTGTGCCAATTTTAGGGTGCTACACTTACAACAAGCAATGGATCATGTCTTCAAAGGTCTCATGGGTAAGTGCATTATGGTATATATGGATGATTTGAAAATTTTTTCTAAATCTCGATTTGATCATGTCAAACACTTGGAGTATGTTTTTGACAAATGCAGAGAATTTGGCATTTCTTTAAATCCAAAGAAATGTGTCTTTGGTGTAACTGAAGGAAAACTCCTTGGCCACTTGCTCACCAAATATGGTATTTTTGTGGACCCTAAAAGAGCTGAGGCCATATCAAATATACCCTTTCCAAACTCTAAGAAAGAGTTAAAATTATTTTTTAGGATGATTAACTTTGTTAGGAAGTTCATTTATGGCTTTGTTGAAATAGTCAAACCACTCAATGATATGTTAAAGGAGACTGCTCAAATTGTCTAGTTAGTAGGAGCCAAGGTGGCATTTTAAGAGATTAAATCTATGACATAAGCAAAAAGCATGCACTTATCTACTGTATTAGTCTATAGCCATCATAAAAGCATAAAATCTTGACACATTGCATAAATTTAACAAGATGATATTTCTTATATTGATTATGAATGAATCTCTGTTACACATATGCCCCTCTTAGGGTCACTTGAATGATGATACAATTTATACAATTGCCAATGCCCTCAATAGGGTAGGTGCATTAATATTGCCCTTTGACTAGTCACAAACTGCCTTGGGGTGGAGTTGACCCCCTTATTTGTGATGTGGAAGGATTATGATATGGACTCCTCTTGTACCTGTCTTCCTACGATCAAGAAAAAACAACACACGATCAAAAAGCTAGATAGCCTCTCATAATGAGGCCCTTTAAGGAAACATCCATGATAATGCCATTTAAACTAATAATCAAGAAAACATTAAAAAAACCTTTAAACTATGCTAATTGAATCAAGATTTGTAATATATCATAAAGGAGATCACTAGACAAATAATGCATTGATCAGATAACAAAATAGAAGCATAAAGGTGCATAAAATATCCACAAATATCCTAATTAATGCAAAGCATGAACTATCTATTCTAAGCTAATTCCTACGATCATAATTCTTCTAAATTGCAATTAAACCTAAGAATGATTAATCTAACCTATTTAACCAGATAGAAATGAAAATATTAAGGTGATATATCACCTGTTGCAAACCGTAGCTCTAGTGGGCAGTTTGCACTGTGAACCACGACTGACAGTCGTGGTTTAACCTCTGATAGGTTTACCCTCAAAATCAAGGGCAATGGTCTTGATATCCTTGTCCAAATTGATTTTCAAGGGTCACCTTTGTTGTCCTCTGACTGATTTGGTGATCAATTCGATGTGAAGGGCCTTCGTTTATCCGGATTTACATTTCTTGATCCTCCTAGGCACTCAGTTTGAGTGTATAATTTGCCAAGGCTTCATTGCTCAAATATCCAATTCTTGCTTCTCTTTTCTCCCCATTTGGAGGGGGTGTTTATAGAATGCCCCTAGGGCTAGGGGTGGCTTCATGGAGAAGCCAAGACCAAGAAGGGTGGTTAGGAAAGTTGGGATGGAAGCCTTTGGAATATTTCGTCCTTCAACCGCCTTCTTCTAGATCTTTTGGTTGTTCCAACCAATTTGGCTTGGATGGAAGGCCTAACTAAACTTTAGTTAAGACCGTAGGTTACAGTTGCGATCCAGTCTACAGACCATAGGTGTCAACTATGGTTTAGACTGGAGACCGTAGGTCTAGGCTATGATTCAGATTGATTAGGCCAAAATGCCTAAATTGAGTGGTTAGAACCACTACTCTATCTTGGATTCTATCCAATATCCTCCATATGATCTTGTAGCATGTCCATATGAGTAGTCACCCTCGACATGACGCATTTTAGGTGTCTACAGATGCCCCTTTTGAGATGCATTGTGAAATTGAACAATGCTAAGCAAAAATATACATCCTAAAATGATGCCTAAGGTTCTATGATGATCATTAGTTGGATCAACATTAGATGCCCCAGGTCTAGCAAAATGATGCGCATCTTAGAATCATTGCTTCCAACTTGTGAAAGGATTACATTTTGATAAGTCTGCACTCATTATCAAAAGTCTGTATAGCATCAATGCCAAGTATGGGTATCTTCTGACCCATAAATTCGAAGGATGAGAGTTACAAACCGATTATCATATTTGTTGTTTTACCAAATAAAATGGAGAAGCTTATGATAGTTGTTGAAAATGATTACCAAGAACGAACACAATTTTGACAAGATCAGGGGATCTACGATCTCAGGGATCTTTTACTGACTTTGATTATGATTATGAAATTATGACTACCCCCTCGAGTGACGAGTTGATGAGGGTAATGACAATGTATGAAGCGACGAAATCTCTTGACCATAATGAATGATCCTAAACAAATTAATATTCGAGCCTTTTAATGTCTTGGCTAGGCCTAGTTCAGCTTATGATTGTAACTCTTAGTAGTATTTGCACATTTCTATCCCATGGAGCAGTCAGGTTACAATAGTCGTCTTAAGGAATCAAAATGATACAAATGCAATTATACTTGTTTTGAATCATATTTATCGATGATTTGTTGAAATATGTCATAAAATAAATGATAATTTTACCCCAAATGTCCTTATGGTGATTTACTCATCTTGTCGGATTGCATGGATCGCAACTCGCTGCAACCGCCAAGTATATAGATAAATCACTGAATACAAGACACATTTGGTTTTTAATTATTTGATTTTTTTGTTTTAATTTTGTATTTTGATTGATCCTAGTGCTTTTAACATCACCAAATTGGCAATTTTAATCATTGATTTTGAATTTTTATCCAATAGGAGTCATTAATTTGCTCTTTTAGACCTTCCCACAGTGGGTTTTAAGTGCATTTAATGCTAGCTATAGACCGTGGGTACGGTCTACGATTTAATTTTTCAAATTTTGGGAACCGTAGGTCAGACCTGCAAGTGAAAAACCCTAGTTTTAGAACTGTCGGTGTCAGCTGCGGTTCGTCGAGACTAGGAGAACCTATAAATTGAATTCCCATTTAAAATTTTCATTATTTTTTGGGCAAGCACTAGCAATTTGAGAGCTCTGAGAGTAAGATAACCATACCTGATCCGAAATGCTACCACACTCTACTATAATTACACTCATCTACCTCTATGGTGGATCCTGATAAGCCATCTACTAGTCGAGGTCAGGGTCCGGGCAAGGTAACTCAAAACTGAGACCTCACACTCAATACTAGTAAAATGAACCATATTAAGTAATGCGGATAATGAACCTCACTAATTTGTTGGTATTTAACCCCACTAGTCTATGTTAGCTTGGGATTTAATTTTGTGACTTAATGAACTAGGAGGGTACAGGAAATAAGTGTCTCTCCTAAACCGCAACTGGTAGTTACAGTTCCCAATTGGCCAATTAGGGACTGCAGGTTTTAGCTATGATTTTTTTTATATGTTTTTGTCATTTTTAGCATTGTTTTTAGCTCTAGTTAGCTAGATTTTGTTTTACATTATGCTTGTTATTTCAGAGGTTGACTTCTAGATCCTGGGAGCCTAACATTCTAAAGACTCTTTGCGAGGCTTTGTCTGATGATGACCAAGATTGGTTTCGAGCTATTAGGTTCAGCTATGTCATGGATATGCCCACTATTAGGGTATATCAAGCCTACCTTACTGCGTTGGCCTGACGCTGGAATGCGTGGACCAACACATTTCACTTGCCTACAGATGAAATGACTATTACTTTGAAGGATGTCTACAGGATCTTTAGGATCCCCATTGATGGCGAGGTCATCGTCTCCTCTACCTCTAGGGTAAAGGAGGTTGTTTTTTATTCTATCTTCGATGACCAGAGCGAGGATTCTTAGGACGCGATTGACCACAGAGTGGTGCACATCGACGAGTGGTATCACGAGGATGTCTTCTCTACATGGGAAGCCCTTTTTATGCACCTCATAGTACATATTGTCCTTCCAGACTCCTTAGGTGTGAGGATTCCTTGGAGCCTCTTGTCCACTGCTCCAGATTTCTACAGAGGAGCCCTTACTTCTATCATGGGGGAACACCCTATTATGTTAGATCTACAAGGAGGTGTATCATATTACTGAGCGTAGCCATAAGGGCTTCAGCTACAATATTTTTTTGTAGATTTGGGGGTGGAAGCACATCTAGATCAAGCATCCTGTAGATCTTCCACTGTGCATCACTTCTATTGTTGATGAGCGTCAGTATTATGTTTCCTGTTGGCCTCATGATGAGGGCACCCATAGTTGGATCTATTCTAGTGATGTCTAGCATTACATAACTCAGTTCGTGGTACTTATCCCAAATGATGTTCAATGGCGGCCCTATATGGATTGCATAGCGTGGCTAGAGGAGGGCCAATGACTGAGATAGGTGCACCAAAATAGATGGTTGATCGACTATAAGGCCAAAATTCAAGAGTACTAGTTCTACTCTTGGGTCCTACGATAGTTTGGGCTCATACAAGATATTCCATATATCCCACTCAGATACAGACGCTTGGTCATGGAGCATGATCTACAGTGGATTGTTCCTGAGCCTTTGGGAGATGCTATTGATGACTACCAAGAGACTAGAGTTGAGACTGTTGGGACCACTCCATAGTATGATGGGTGGTGGTCCATGTTTAGATGGTATGACATAGGGCCTCTGGATCAAGATCTAGATCAGGAAGAGGCAGAGGTGGATCCCGACGAGCATAGGTTCCACCAATGGATAGAGGGCGGTTGGTGCACAAAGGTCACCATAAAGGAGGCTCCTAAGATTGACCCATATGAGGAGGCTCCAAAGGAGGGTGAGGTCCCTCCAGACAACATAGAGAATCTACTCTTATCTTATGTGGCTGACTTGCAAAGTTATCTCGAATGATTCCATACATAGCAACTAGAGTGAGATACTACTATTGCCACTCTAGAGGCAAGAGTAGATAACAAGGATAGGCGTCTGACTGAGGCATAGGGTCAGATAGAGGATATTACTACCCAAAACATAGATGCAGAGGCCCAATGTTAGAGACCACAGACTACATTGGAGTTAGCCCAGGTACAACAAACTACAATATAGGCAAAGAGGGATCTATTTTGGGTATCGAGGGGGGCTATGCTACCTCCTCAAGTTACTATGGGGTCTCCGATAGCACCAATGATAGCTCTAGTAGGTGTTTAGGATCCTATGGCTGAGGTAGAGTGACTGTGCAGCATGGTCATGAGGACCAATGAGATGCATGCAGCCCGGCTTGCTCGCGTTGATTAGCTAGTTAGCTACATTGAGATGCATGGGCTATAGGTTCCTGAGGATCCTTTCACTTCAGAGTCTTAGTGGACCAGGTATAGGACCTCTAGATATTCTATGGTGAGCTCGAGTCATAGGACTCACATGACTGAGAGGATGCACAGGTCCTCTAGATCACATGGTACGACATCATGTACCAGGCCTAGAGATGCAAGGCAAACTTCAAGTGTCATCGGTCAGAGGACTAGACTACTTCAGTTACCAGTTTCTTATGTGTTGGGTGCCTTAGGATTTGGAGGTAGGTAGGATCCATAGTAGGACCCACCATGGGTGCCAAAGCAGACAGGAGAGTAGGCTCTAGAGCATAGTGTTGAGGGAGGTAGTGAGAGCTTCGATACAGGGGGAGCAGACTAGATCTAGGCTCTGCTAGATGCAGACTATATTTTTGATATGCCATATTTATTTTTGATGTAATGTCGAGGACCTACACACTTTGTAGCCTACGGGAATTTTGATACACTCCCTATGTACTCTTTTGGACACATATATATACAACTTGATAATTTGTGGCTCATTAATGTGTACCAATTATTTATTTTTGATTTTATGTTTATTTGATGCACATGGATGCAATTCTTATGTTGATGCTATGTTTATATGATGCGATGTATGTATTACATGCACTAGATAGCTATCTTCTTTTTGATGATGTTGATGAAATGCAGTGATCTAGATGATTAGATGTGCCTTGTATGATGCATGCATATGGATGCACTATTTATTTTGAACGCATTTTTATTCTTTCTTTGTGGGCATGCATTCATTTTTATGAAGTTATGGTATGCTATGCAATGTATGGTAATGCATTATGTACATAATCGTAATCTAATGGGAATGAACCTGTATGCTTTAATCACTTAAAACATAAAGAATGAATGTAAACTGTGTATATCAATTTTAAAATATGACACCATAAAATGTATGACAATCATGCAAAATAATTGATAATTCTCATTACAAGAACTTAATCAATTAATCATCCATTTATGAAATGTAGTGAAATAGATTGATATAATGCTAATGAATGAATATGTCATTATGTATATTTTTCTTTGTTGCACTATATAGTTAGTGGTCGTCTAAACATCATTTCTGATATTCATGATGTATCTATCCTATATGTTTGATTGTGCTTTGTAAAATGCATTATGACAAATGAATGACTCACATTTTTGATATCTAATGATATTTGGTGTTTTGTTGCTATTAGAGAACTTTTTGAGGTTTTCCATAAGACTCAAACACCCTAGTAGACTTCTCCAAAAATCACATACTAATTGTAAAATGCTTTTATTGGAAAAGGCTTTTACCGTGATAGACCCAACTATTAATTATCCCTGTGTGTGCATGTGAGTATTTTTAGATAGACCATAAGCATACCCTGTATGTCAGTCAAGACTCTTTCAACCCACATGTGAGATAGGGTTCCTCATACGATCGTACCATCCTTGTTTCAACTTTGATTAGACTTATACAACTAGACAATCCTAGGTACCTAGAGCTATCTCATATTGTAAATTGATCAGGGCTACCCGTACAAATGTAGGTAGGACTCTTTCAACCCATTGCTATGTTTGTGGATCACCCAATAGAACTACCCCTTCGATTGCAGGCGGGACTCTTCCAACCCATTACTACGATCAGAGATCACTCTATGGATTTCAAAAGATGGAAAATTCAGGGATTCAAGTTCTCACCCTTCTTACTTGCTCATATGTAGTGATAAAAATCATTGTTAGTCCATGTGTTACCATTTTATTTGAGCAAGGGATTTTTATAGTGCTTTTGATTCACTATGTCACTTTACATTTGATTTGAACTTTGTACTTTGAAATTTGCACTTTGTAACTTGGGATTTAAACTTTGTAACTTTGGGATTTATTGGCGAAATTATTGTCCTTTTGCTAAATTTCACCACTCTAGACCAAACTATTTTCAAGATAAGCAGGTCGTGAAACCCATCTCTCTAGATACCTAAGACCGCTTTTGCAGCTTTCATCATCTCTTGTCTTAGCAAGATTTTATATTGTTCTGCTTAGTGATGGGATCCTGATATGTTGAAGCACTATCCCAACTAATGACATCATTTATAAAAGCAAAGTAAGATTTCCACAATATTTGAAGAAACCACCAGGTATGTTTGAGTAACTGGAAAACTTAATATACATACATATTTCTCCACAACAGGTATCGTGTATGAATGCAATGAATTATGATAAATGCAAGGGTGCATGATTGAAACACAAACGTGTGATCGTTTGTAATATTTTGATAGACACGTTACACTCTACTATGGAATGCAATAGATGACAAATTCTTGAATGCAATATGATGAGGTGAATGCATGTATGAACTTGCAAACTGCAAAAGCAAATATTTTTGGATTTTATGCTTTACCAATTTTTTGGAATTTTATATATTTTCAAATTTTTATGAATTTTTGAGCTTTCATATTTGATTAAATGATGAGTATATATGCCTTTGGATATTTTTGGGGTTGACCAAGTGATTTTTAGAAATACTTGGAGCTTTTTGGATTGACCAAAGGACTTACAGACGCCTTTGGAACCTTTTAGTTCACCAAACTCTTAGCAAGAGAGCATGGAGCCTTTTAGGATGACCGAGAAGCTATAGAAACTCTTAGAGCCTTTGGGTTGACCAAGTGATTTTTAGAAATCCTTGGTGCCTTTTTGGGATGATCGAGTGGCTTTAAGCAACCCTCGGAGCCTTTGGGTTGACCAAGCAATTTTTAGAAATCCTTGGTGCCTTTTTGGGATGATCGAGTGGCTTTAAGCAACCCTCGGAGCCTTTGGGTTGACCAAGCGATTTTTAGAAATCCTTGGTATCTTTTTGGGATGACCGAGTGGCTTTAAGAAACCCTCGAACATTTGGGTTGACCAAGTGATTTTTAGAAATCCTTGGTACCTTTTTGGGATGACCGAGTGGCTTTAAGCAACCCTCGGAGCCTTTGGGTTGACCAAGCGATTTTTAGAAATCCTTGGTGCCTTTTTGGGATGACCGAGTGGCTTTAAGCAACCCTCGAAGCCTTTGGGTTGACCAAGCAATTTTTAGAAATCCTTGGTGCCTTTTTGACTGACCAAAGGGCTTACAGATACCTTTGGAGATTTTTTTTCTACACTATCTAAGCATAGAATGCCTTAAGATGGATGATGTTGAGAGGTTCAGGATTTTCAACACCCCTAGTGACATCAGGTGATAGGTACCCGAACCAATATTTTTAGATATGATATAGGGTCCTAGCCAATTAGCTATAAATTTGTCTCGCATATTGGGTGGAAAATTTGAGTTCTCTTGGTTTTCTCTCAGCACAAGATCCCCAACTTCAAATTCTCTCTGGTGGACTTTGATATTGTAAGCTCATTTTAATCGCTCTTGATAGACGCAAAGATGCTCCAGGGCATTCACGCGATGTTCATCCAGTAGCATCAATTGGTCTATTCAAGCTTGTTGTGTGGTGTCATCATTGATGAACTCTTTCAATGCGACACACAATGTTGGAATTTCCAACTCTAAGGGCATAATGGCCTCAGTGCCATATACTAGTGAAAATAGAGTCACCCCAGTGGGAGTCCGAATGCTAGTCCTATAAGCCCATAATGCAAGGGACAACTGTATATGCCAATTCTTGTGGTGTTCCTACACTATATTTTTCAAGATGGCTACCATAGTCTTGTTTGAGGCCTCAGCTTTCCCATTTGCCTACGGATAGTATGGAGTTGCAAAACTGTGTTTGATGCAGTACTTAGATGTTAAAGCTCACACTATTTTGTTCTTAAAATAAGTTCCATTATCCAAAACTATTTTGGATGGTATCTTGAACTGACTTATGATATGCTCCATTATGAACTCTACTATGCAAGCTCAAGTGGTCATTGTTAAGGGAATGGATTCCACCCACTTTATAAAATAATTAGTAGTCGTAATAATGAATGTATGTCAACCTGATGACGGAGGAGAGATCTTGCCAATTATATCAAACCCCCACTGAGCAAATGGTCAAGCCACTTGGATGGGCTATAAGGCCTATGATGGCAGGTGCGTAAGATTAGCATGATGCTGATATTTGATTTATTTCCTGACATATACATTGCAATCCTTCTCCATAGTGGGCCAATAATAACCCATTCAAAGTATGCACTTGACGATGGCCATGTCATTTAAATGGCCATCGCACGTACCATCATGAGCTTCTAAAATTACCCAAGATGACTCTTGGATCTCAAGACAATGAACGAGGACTCCATCATAACTTTAATGGTACAAAATATCTCCTACCAAGACATATTTAGTTGCTTTTTGTTTAAATGTGTGTCTTGCGGCACGCGACAGTCCCTCTGGGAAAAAACCAAGTCTTAGGAAGTCTTGGATCTGTGACGTCCAATTCTGATGAGCCTCAGATTCAACTACTAAAAAAACCTGTACCCCCTGTGTATTTACTTTTGCAAATGTAGACTAGGAAACAACCTGGTGGTGAATGGTGGTGCCACTCCCCGCAAGACTCTAGGAGGTTAAAGACCCCCAGGGTGCTTTCTTGAGAAAGTATTCATCTTTGCAGAACCAATCAGCTTTTGGTTCCACATTAATCATGTTGACTAATTCTTTATTATCAAAGGCTGCACGCTCTACTGTAGGATGCAAGAGCATCTTGACGTGGATGGTAGTGAAGTTGGCAGAAAAAGTATGAGGTATCAAGGATCCTAAATATGCCATGGTGTTTGTGAACCTATTTGACGAATGAGGGACTACCTCGATGTCGTACCATTCCAATTTATCTAGATATATTGCAAAAAGATATTTTTATGCTTTAAGTACCAGATATCAACACTGAAATAGTCCCTTCACCTGGTTAATTATGAGCAGGGAATAACCAAAGATGTTTAGTCTCTTTATATTCATGGGGATGGCTTTATGGAGGTCCAAAAGTAGGGCTTCATATTCAACGTTATTGTTGGTGCATGGGAAGTCTAGTTTGAATGAAAAGAACATTGGATCTCCTTGCAGCATGAAAAACACTATCCCTATGCTAGCTCCTTGCTCGCACTTCGAACCATCAAATAATAGAGTCATATCAGAATTGTTCTTTGGTTATTTAGGTTCGGGAGCTTCGGATACTATAAACACTGCATCATCTAAAAGCTTGATTGTTAGAGGCCTACTGTTGGACAGTGGCACCTTAGCTAACTGATTTACTATGACTTGTCCCTTAATGGACTTTTGGCTTATGAATTCTAGATCAAATTTTGTCAATAGCATGATCCACTTTGCAGTATGTTTATTATGATGTCTTGCTAATCATATGTTGTAAAGGATTTTGTTTTGATATCACATATGTCCTGTGACTTAACATTTAGTGGTACAATTTCTTGGTAGCAAACACTACTGCTAAACATAGTTTTTCCACATATGCATATCCTAGCTCGTAACTCACCAAGGTTCGACTAATGTAATGTATGGCTTGCTCTTTGCCTTGTAAATTCTTTTGGGCCAACATGGTCCCTAACGCAAATTCTGTTGCTGATATATATAGCAGAAAAGGCTCTTCTAACCTTGGTGGAGCTAACACTGGAGGTGTAGCCAGGTATTGCTTTATCTCAGTGAAGGCTACCTTGTAGTCCTTGTCCCAGTTTAATGGGACACCCTTATGTAGCAGTCGATTCATGGATTGACATTTATCTGATAGTTGGGTGATAAATCATTTTATCAAGGCTACCTTGCCTTGAAGGCTCCTTAATTCCTTAATATTGGTGGGAGTACGCATTTACAAAATGGCCTTGACCTTCACTGGGTCTACTTCGATGCCTCTCTTAGAGATAATGAACCCTAGTAATTTTCTAGAAGTTACACCAAATACACACTATTTAGGATTCAGCCTAACGTTGTGCTCTATCAGGCAATTGAAGACTTTTCTCAAGACCTCTACATGCTATTCTCGTAGAAATGACTTGGATAGAAAATAATTGATATAACATTCAATAATTTTGTGCATATAGTCATGAAAAATGTATGGCATGGCCCGCTGGTATGTGGCACCAGCATTTTTTAGACCAAATGGCATAACTTTGTAGCAAAATGTTCCCCATGGCATTATAAATGTGGTTTTGTGCTCGTATTCAGGCTTAATCTAAATTTGATTGTAACCATAAAAATTATCCATTAAGGAGAGCATTTCGTGATCAGCAATAGAGTCTACTAGAGCATCTATATTGGGCAACATAAATGAATATTTGGGTGTTGCCTTGTTGAGATCTCTAAAATCCATACAAATATAGATCCTTCCATATGGTTTTCCTACATGTACCATATTGGATACCCATTATAGATAGTCGATGGAAATGACAAATTCGACATCCAACAATTTTTGCAATTTTTCTTTCACCATTAAGGCTACTCTTGGATGCATATTTTTGAGCTTCTACTTGATGGGCTTCTTGGATGGGTCTAGCGAAAGGTTATGAGTAACCAACTTCGGGTCTAGACCGAGCATATATTTTTATGTCCAAGAAAAAATTTTAGGTATCTCTTTCAACATAGGGATGATGCTAGCGTGCTCATATGGAGTGAAACTCATTCCAAATTTAACCTTCATTGGATTGGTGGGGTTGTTACCGATATCCACTTTGAAGGTTTCCTCTACTGACATATGGGATCCCTCATCAAGCTAATGAGGTGTGGGGATCAAATGGATGTCATCAGCTAGATTTATATGTTCTTCATCGAAAGCATGTTTAGTATGATAGACATCATAAGCACAACATGGTCCAAAATGAAATGGTTGCAACATCTCTTCATTCAGGAAGAAGTCTTCAGGCTCTACTGGTGAATCATCGTGATCCTAATTAATAGCATCCATGTTCAGATGCAATGGCTTTTCTACTAGATTACAGAGTGGAGTGGTCAAATAAATGGAGACCATGTTGATGAAATGGAATTGATCTCCAAGACCACATGGACTGAAATCTACATCATCGTGTAGCTTTCGTACCCAAGATCTGGCTCAGATGGTACAAGGATGAATGGGTCCTCCCTGTGGGATGCTCGAATGACTAGATCCTCTCTATGCACTAACTGCAAAATGGGATCTCTCTGCTAAAGTAGCTCAGCATAAGTAGGTGGATGGGGAAAGAGTCTTTGATATTCTTCATCCAGATTTATTATTTCCCTGAGGTGACATTGGATATTAATCTCTCGATGCAAACCTGTAGCTGTAATAAGTGGTGAACCCTGAGGTGGATTTCGATTACGTAGGTGATGAGGCCCAAAATAGGCCATTTCCAAAAAATCCTCATCATAACTGTATATATATAATCCTTCAATTCCCCCATATGCAAAGGGTGATCTACCAGATGTGGTCCCATGTATCAAATTCTATGATCGCTATCATCACTATCCGGATAAACCAGATAAAACGATCATATATACAACACCGACACAAAAATTGGCTCTGCTTCCTCTTTAGAGTGATCAATTTTAATAGGTACTTCTTCTATAACATACTCTTACTCCATAGACAATAGATGTAATAGATATACTAGCCTCGGATCGGTCATCTCAACCTCATCGCTATGATTACTACTATGAGCAGATCACTCTATCGTGTCCACAAATATTGGGAGATTAGTTGGATGAGGCCTTAAGTAGGCCTGCTCTATCTCATATTCATAATCACTATCGACCATGAAATGCTCTTGTATCTCATCTAATTTCTCTCTAGGCATCAAATGGCATAGAAATATCGAAACCACGAAGGCTCGACCAATTTCCTCTTTATATTGATAATTATTTGAGGGCTCGCCACCTGCATCATAACTTGGTCCACTTATTTTGGAGGTGGAGTCCTATCCATATTCACTACAAAGATCTCCTGACTCGAGCTCACCTAGAATGGCAGGGTTGTGCCCCTGCATGCCAGTATCATCGATTATGATACGGTTTTGATGACCCAGGTTGCCTCTGGGGTTATGCTCTGAGAACTCTTCATGTTCAAGCTTCGGTATCTCGATGGTGATGATTGACACCATTGGGTTGTTGCCTCGAAGAAGACTAGACATGTTAGGATGATATGGATTAAAATCCACATTGTCCCCTAGACTCAGGTATAAATGATCCAATGATGTAGCAAGTAAATCATCATATCCCTGAATTTGCAATCCCAATCCAAACCTATCAGTTGCCAACTAATAACATAGTTCAAGAGGGGTTCTTCATACTTATTCGAAAATACCAAGGCCATATCCATTCCAATGATAGAGCTCAAAAATATACATGGCGTACTCTAGGTTGGAAAAGTACCAAATGTTCACCGTAAACTGTTCCTCATCATCCATCTCCATGGGTTATTGCATTGGAACTTGATCCAACCCATCATAGATGAATTTTGTTTGGTTGGGTGGCTCACCCAATGGCACTACAGATCCAACTGGGTATTTATGGGCTATCAGCTGACCCATGTCTCACGCAGTCTCTAAAATAGGAGCAAAGGTCACATTTTGCACAAGATATTCACCCAGAACTATACTAGCTAGGTGAAAAGTCACTCGTGGTGCAGATGAATCTACTAATGATGTAGGAGAAGAAGGCTAAGGTGCCTCCTCAACTTGATCCTAGGCTTCCTCCACCTCCATGGGAGTGGCAGCCTCAGCAGCAACTAGTTCGGGTGCGTTCTTTGCTTATTTCCTACCCAATTTCACCTTTAATTTCTCATCATCCTGATGCATTGCTGATGCACTCGGTCTTAGAGAGGTTGCAATGGTATGTGGCCCCCCCCCCCCCCCCCCGGGGGTGCGGGCGCCGGGGCCCCCAAAAAACCCAAAAAAAAAAAAGCATTTTTTGCATAAATTTTATTATTAAACATGAACCATTCACCAATATGCAGAAATATCAAATCATTCATCCACAATACATTATCCACAATAACAATCCACAAATGAGAGAGAGATAGATAATACCCTTAAGGTAGGGCAACACCAATAATAATCCTTAAGGAAGGAATAACTCCATAAGATCTCCTAATATGAGAGGCCACTTCGTGGGCATGACGATTACATAAGATTCTTCTTCAATGATATGAATATCCTTACAATGACAAATATCTCTTCTTTATATATCCATATTCTTATTCTACTTTGGAGAGCCTACTACTAATATTATATTATATTAAAATACAATATAATATTATAATACAATCAACCTTGGGTTATGTGTGGCCCATGCCAAACCTTATACAATATAATAATATATCCCCAAATATCTATTCCTAGGTACCCTACCATGCCACCCTCCTTACAAATGTTTCGTCCTCGAAACATATGAAGAAACCTGATAGTATGATTTTCTAAGCAATGTTAGCAATTGGTACCAATATCGCTCATCCATCCATCCAAGTGAAACCCGATGATGCTGGTACACCATTTTTTTACTTGAGTATCCAAATCTGCTTCGTTGGCTCCACGCTTTTGCTGCTGTATTTTGATAACTTGAATGATGGGTCCACTTGTTCCTTGATGTTGATGAACCATGCTAAAAACCATGATCACTATGCTTTCTTTGCCAAACACTACCATAGTTGGTGCCCTGTTGATTACATGTAGAACCATAATATTGTTGCCTTGAACCATGCCTCCAATATTGTTTCCACTCATGGTGGTGTGGATGGCGATATGGTGCAACCTTTACTTGATGTTCTACCTTCTTTGACTTTTCAACCTTTGGCTTCATTGTTTTAAATTCTTCTACACCTTGTTCTTTCATGTTATATTTGTTTGGTGTGTCCTTGTGCTCTTCTATCAAATATTCCTTGGACTCTGTTGCTGCTATCGCCTTCTTGGATTCTATTTCATGTTCTTCAATTTGTTCTTCTACAACCACTTCTTGATTTTCCTTGTATCCTTGCTCCTCAAGCTGAGAAATATCCTACAATGTTATTTCCACTGAATTAGTTACTGCTACTTCTTTCATGGACTCTGTTGCTACTATTGCCTTCTTGGATTCTGTTTCATGTTCTTCAATTTGTTCTTCTACAACCACTTCTTGATTTTCCTTGTATCCTTGCTCCTCAAGCTGAGAAATATCCTGCAATGTTATCTTCTTTTTTCTGTACCATAACTTCATAAACTTCTTTTGCACATTAATGTTAACAGTACCCAAAGAATCTAACCAAGGATAACCAAGAACAATATCCTCATCATCCATCTCAATAGCATAGAAATCTGAATGTAAAACATATTTATCCATGGTGATCTTCAAATCTTCAAAAATATGAACATGCTCACCCTCTAGTTGTATGTCCTTAATTTTTATTGCTTGAACTTGCAACTTCTTAGCCAAAGAAATATTAATAAAATTAAATCTGCTACCAGGGTCAATGGAAATAATAACCTGCTCCTTTTGAATGCTTCCAGGAACCTGCAAAATAGACTTTTTAGATTCAAACAAATTCCTTTGTCCATTTTCTAATTTATCTTCTACCAAAGGTATGGTTTCCTTTGTCTGCATATTGACATCTTGTTTATCTTCCCTGACCTTTTCCTCTTTCTTCTTGAGTAATTTGTTTTATTTTTCATAGTCTTCATTTTGTTTCTTGAAAACTTCCCATTCTCCTTTTATTGTATTTCGCTCATTTTGAGTTTCCTGTAGTTTATTTTCAAGGTCTTCGATGAAATTTATTATGCAATCTACATAATATGGGTCCCATTTAATCAAGAATGCATGCTCTATTTCATCCCAAGTGTATTCATTATTCCTTTCTTCACAAAACTTTATCCACCAAAACAAAGCTTTCCCTTGAAGACATATACCAAGCATGGGTTTCCCCCATGAGACATTACAATATAGAGATCTAAAATTTTTCCACCATTCTCTAGCATCAATATCATCTTCTCCAGAAAAACTTTGGAGTACCATTGTTCATGCCCTAATGCAACTAGGGTTTTTTTTTTATAATAACTATCATGCCCTAATGCAAACTAGGGTTTTATGGAAAAAAAATATATCTTCCCACCAAGTTGAAGCTAAAAATCCCAAAGACAACTACATCTGCAATTTGTCTTCCAAACAAAATAAAGTGCAACTGATTTGCTTACCCGAACTAAACAAATTGTCTTTTGAAAAATTCATGACTTGAAAATTCGTCCCTTTCCTTGTTCCAGATGGCTGACTTCAAAAGGTCGTATCTCCCTCAATACTGCTCGGATTCCTTCATACGACCACTCATTTTAAAGCTCTTCAATTCTACACAATATGATCCAAGAATTGCCTCAATCGGATTAGTTTTTGCAAAGATATGGCTTCTGAAAGATGAGACATTTTTCCACAAAAAATCTGCGAAATTCGTCACTATCCTTGTTTCGGATACTAACTTCAAAAGGTCGTATCTCCATCAATACTGCTCAGATTCCATCATATGACCACTCATTTTAAAGCTCTTCAAATTCTACATAATATGATCCAAGAATCGCTTGAATCGGATAAACTTGCGCAGAGATATGGCTCCTGAAAGATGAGATATTTTTCCAAAAAAAATTGCCCTAATTCTAGGGTTTCACACAAAAATCCCCACTTTGCCAAAAGCGTTGCTCTGATACCACTTGTTGCATAACTTTTATTATTAAACTTGAACCATTCACCAATATGCAGAAATATCAAATCATTCATCCACAATACATTATCCACAATAACAATCCATAAATGAGAGAGAGATAGATAATACCCTTAAGGTAGGGCAATACCAATAATAATCCTTAAGGAAGGAATAACTCCACAAGATATCCCAAGATGAGAGGCCACTTCGTGGGCACGACGATTACATAAGATTCTTCTTCAATGATATGAATATCCTTACAATGACAAATATCTCTTCTTTATATATCCATATTCTTATTCTACTTTGGAGAGCCTACTACTAATATTATATTATATTAAAATACAATATAATATTATAATACAATCAACCTTGGGTTATGTGTGGCCCATGCCAACCCTTATACAATATAATAATATATCCCCAAATATCTATTCCTAGGTACCCTACCATACATTTAGATCTGTTTGATATAGATATCGATGTTTGAACATGCATCACCTATTTACCTATTGGAATCCTTACTGGCAATGTGGGCCGTATGTCCAAGTGCATTGATGGGAGTATGAATACCCCTATAAAATCTGCTAAGTTCACAAACTTGAATGGTTCTTCATATGATGAAACCATGTGAACTTGTCCCTCATGTATATACTTGACACACTGATGTATTATCGAGGGAACACAATGCATTTTGTGAACCCAAGGCCTCTCCAACATGATGTTATACTGCAAGGTGCCCTCTATCATGTGACACATTATGGTAATGGTCTTTAGTCCCACCTGAATAGGTAGGACAATCATGCCAATCATAGAGCATAGTGCATCGTTAAATGCTCTCAATGTAAAGGTGGTTGGTACGATGAGTGATCTAGGTAATTTCAAATGGTGCAATGCCTTAGTCGTGATTATATTGATCGATGAACTAGTGTCAATCAAGATCCTTTTGAACGGCATGTGGTTAACACATGCAATGATATGTACTGGTGGGTCAGCCATGATTGCAGAAACCATTTTCACTTCATGATCATAGAATTGGATCATTGGTTCCTGGCACTATTGTACGTGCCCCACGAAGTTTGTGAATGCCTATGCATCCTGGGACTGTACCTCAATGGACCTTAGAATTTCCATAAGAGTCTCCCTATGCCTGAGGGAATACTGTATAAGCTCATATATTGACAACTTCATATGAGTCATCTGCAAGTTTTGAACCATCCTGCTCCTAATGGTCACCACCGGTCTCGTTGGTGGGCCTATAATATTTTGTGCCTCTCATTGCTGGGGCATTGCCTGTATTTGAATGAGAGCATGAGGTTGATTCAGCCATTCATACCTCCCATGTCTGGTAACAACATTGACCATGCTGATGAACCCCTGGGTAGGTGGTTCGACTCGCACTTGATTGACATGGCTAGCATGGTTACGGGGCGCCTCATGGTTTGGTAACAGATTTTTAAAAATCCCCATGTTTTGGTTATCTGGAACCTGGGGATTTCTTGGTACCAGAAGCTCTCCCATTTCTATCATATTTTGCACAATATGTTTGAAATACCAGCATACCTCGATGTCATGGTCTTTCGCTCTATGAAATATGCAAAACAAATCTTCCTCATAATCTTTGGTCTTGGGTTGATTAGGATCAACCATCTTGACTTTGGGCAATATTATTGCCTTAGCCTTGCATATCTGATGAAAAATCGATGTCAATGATTCTGTTAATGGCATGAATATGCGAGGCGGGCATTGCTCTTTGTTCTTACCCTTGTAGTTATTCCTGCATTGGTCATATTGCGTAGGAGGAGGATGGGCTTGATAATTCTGTTTCTTTTGCCCCTTATCTACATTTTGGAGATTTAGTACCACCTGATTCATATGGGCCTACTTTTCCTATTGCTTTGATGCACTCTTCCTATATCCCTCTTTCCTAATTTTGAGCTTCAAGTTGTCCTCCTACAACTTGATGTCCTCAATTATCTTGTCTTGTGCCAAAGCTTCTTCGAATGTAGTATACTACTACAACTACAACAGTAGTGATATGTTCTTGGCACAACTCTATAAATATTCGGGTTAATTATATGGTAGGAATCAATAATGGCAACTTTACCATTAATCTCCTCCACCTCTTTTCGTACTATTCTATTAGCTTGTCGTCACGCTGAGCTAGCACAACCAAATCGGAAAGGTTGGCCTATTTCTTGATACTAAAGGAATAAAATTCAAGAAAGGCATCAGCTAATTGCTCAAAATTTGTTATGCTATGTTTCTTTAGTTGATTAAACCACTCTTGGGATGGCCTAGAGAGTGTCATGATAAACATATGCAATAACAGTGCATCATTGTTTTCTATCCGAAAGCAAGCATCCAGAAAGCTCGTGACATGTTCTTGCGCCTCTTCATAACCCTTGAATTTGTCTAACCTGGGCATCTCAAAATGCTCAGGGTATGAGGGTGTAGGCACCGAGGGATCTAAAGGCTCATTGTGAATTTTCCTCAGTGTTGGATTTTTGACAGCCGCGCCTTGTTTCTCAATTGCTTTGACTTTTTCGACCAAAGCTTTGTAAGCCTCATAAGACAGAAAGTCCTCCTCCCTAAGTCGACACGAAGGCTATTTGGGAGGTACACTCCTCTTCTATCAAGGTGGAGTGCATTGCTCTTCCTCCTCCTCAGCTAGGGAACTCTCAGGATATTCCTAGTTACATCTATTCCCCTCTTGTTCCTCATAATGTTGTTGCCTCTGATTGTTGATCGAGGGCGGTCACTCTATTTTATGGGTAGTGATATGAGTGTGAATTCTTACACGCTCATGGTGCATGTAAACTTGTGAAAGAGCCTTCCTATGCACCTACTTCCTATGCTTGTACTAAGAATATAGGTCGGCCCTAGCCAACCTATATTCATACTCTACATGCTCCTTCTAGACGAGAATGCGCTCCTCGCGCAAGTGCTGCTCATACAACCTCTATCTAGTGAGCCTCTGTGCTTGAATATCTTCATCTTCAATGTGATGCCTCTCTAGGTGAGCATCCTCCAATTGATCTTGGAGGAGTTGGTGTTTCTATTTAGAATCCAGTCGATATGATATTTCGACCTGGTCAACCGTCAGAGGCCTTTGGTATGCTTACTTTGTACGAGCAACCTTATGGGTTTTGTACCCATCAAACTGATGTGTTGTGTGTTTGCCTCTATCTTTAAATATGACATCGAAATCATGTTGTGTCCTATGTTGCATGCCACCATGCATGGATGGTGGATGTGAGAAATGAGGGTGCTTACAAGCCTCTCCATTCTCTTTAGTAGTTCTAATGGTGCTCCCTCTATGCTTACTAGGAGCACAAGTGGGCAAAGTCAAAGGCTTACAGCCTAGCTGCTCTAAAACACTACCTAGATCATCTAGTTTTCTAGACCTCCACCTCTCATGGGGTGGTGTTCCATTAGCTCCCACCTTCGACATATCGATGGTGATATTGCATGCTATAGTACACATGGGAGTATGGGTAGACTTGTGCTCAACAGGGAGCCCATCTACTTGCCCCTAAATGAGTGGATCTCTATTCCTTATATACTCATAATGTGGGGGGATAGTACACCTTGTATACTTAGTGTGAATGGGTACCAATCTGGTCCCCTGCATGACATACTCTTCGGCCTATCCTGTGGATGCGCATGCACTGCAGTCTCAATAATGGCTTTCGAGTGGAGCACCCTTAGGCTGAGAAGCTCCATATTATAATCTACATCTAACAGAATGCACTAATGCTAGTCTATCAGGGGTACGCTCAATGGGATCCCCTCGTATCGAGTTATCTCCTCTAATGCTCACCAAACATCATTCGGTTTGCTCATGTGGTTGAGGACTAGACACGTGTATTTTTGAATCGGTTGGGGCTTGGTCATTGGCTTCAGGCTTGTGCCTTTGCCGACCACCTTGTGTATCCACCATAGTGTACCTAACGTCTAGATGCATCTTTTATTATCAAACAAGGTATACAATGATGCTTATCTTATTTTTAAATTTTGGAATGCACCCTAAATTGTTTGATGTTGTTTCAAAATGTGTTGTATCAGTATGAGAAACTCTCACATGTTTTGCAAAATAGTTGGATTTTATTCTTAGTTTAATTTGCTTTCACCTATATACTCACACAAGCCGAATATGGGAATGAATTTCATACTCAACGAGGTAGCATAATTACTACCAACCCTCACCCAACACACTATGCACAACGATACACTCTTTCGAAGATGAGTGTGTGCTATTTTGCATGGATATGACAGTTCTTGGGTTGGCCTTCGCAACGAGCGGGTCCCGATAATACAATTTCAAATGAGTCAACCAAGTGGTAATGAATTCCACTATTGGTATCAATAAAATGGGTTGCATGTGAGATCCCAACGTCACTGATGTTTAAATGAAACATGGTCTGTGTGGTTCGTTTTACTTTGCATAAAGACAAATGCATAAAAGAGAATTTATATGATCATTCCTACATGATATGTATAAAAAGAAAAGGAACATTTCAAATTCGAAAAGCTATGCATGCTATGTCCTACATGATGTTATGACAATGCGATTACGATGACCTGGCCTCTAATTGGGCCTCAAGCATGCAAATGACCACTCAATTTTTATCAAGGTCACTGTATTCTAGGGCGGACTACAATCAGAGTTTTTTTGTTCCTAGCAGTGCCTTTCTAATGGAAGGAATGCGAAATCAAACTAGGACTATTAATTCACCCTTTTTTTTAGTGTACCTAATTTGTAATCGATTTAAATCTCACTATAAAAATACAGAGTAGAAAATACAGAATAGAGAATAAAAATAGAGCCTACCTTAGCTCCATATATGATGCCCAGTGGTTTCTCTGTTGTTTGCTGCTTCTGCTATAAACCACAGCTCTGGTCTATGGGTTGCAATGTAAACCGTGGGTGAAAGTTGTGGGCCAAAAAATAGTCATAGTTGTTATCTGTGGTTAGCACCTGAGATAAGCAAACTCAAAAATTTCAACACTCAGGGGCTAAGTTTTGCCGTGATCTCGCCTTCTAACATAAGAAAAAAATATGCACCTATCTACTGTATTAGTCTATAGTCATCATAAGAGCATAAAAGCTTGACACATTACATAAATTCAACAAAATGATATTTCTTATATTGATTATGAATGAATCTCTATTACATGTATGCCCCTCTTAGGGTAACTTGAATGATGATACAATTTATACAATTTCCAATGCCCTCAATAGGGTAGACGCATTAATATTGCCCTTTGACTAGTCGTAAATTGCCTTGGTGTGGAGTTGACCCTCTTCATTGCGATGTGGAAGTATTATGATATGGACTCCTCTTGTACCTATCTTCCTACGATCAAGAAACAACAACACACGATCAAAAAGATAGATAGCCTCTCATAATGAGGCCCTTTAAGGAAACATACATGATAATGCCATTTAAACTAATAATCAAGAAAACATAAAGAAAACCTTTAAACTATGCTAATTGAATCAATATTTGTAATATAGCATAAAGGAGATCGTTAGACAAATAATGCATGGATCATATAACAAAATAGAAGCATTAATACAAAGCATGAACTATCTATTCTAAGCTAATTCTTATGGTTAGAATTCTTCTAAACTATAATTAAACCTAAGAAATGATTAATCTAACCTATTTAATTGGACAAAAATGAAAAGAGTAAGGTGATCTATCACCTGTTGCAAACTGTAGCTCTGGTGAGCGGTCTGCACTGTGAACCATGATTGACAGTTGTGGTTGACCTCTTATAGGTTTACCCTTAAAATTAGGGGTAGTGGGCTTGATATCCTTGTCCAAATTGATGTTCAAGGGTCACCTTTGTTGTCCTCAGACTAATTTGGCAGTCAATTCGATGTGAATGGCCTTCATTTTCTCGGATTTGTGTTTCTTTATCCTCTTAGGCACTCAGTTTGAGTGTACAATTCACCAGGGCTTCACTGCTCAAATATCCAATGATTGTTTCTCTTTTCTCCCCATTTTTAAGGGGTATTTATATCATGCCCCTAGGGCTAGGGGTGGCTTCATGGAGAAGCCAAGACCAAGAAGGGTGGTTAGGACAGTTGGGATGGAAGCCTCTGGAATATTCTATCCTTAAAATGCCTTCTATATATTTTGGCCATTCCAACCAATTTGGCTTAGATGGAAGGCCTAACTAAACTTTAGTTAAGACTGTAGGTCACAGCTACGGTCCAGATTGCAGACCGTAGGTGTCAACCATGGTTTAGACTAGAGACCGTAGGTCTGGGCTGTGGTTCAGATTGATTAGGCCAAAATGCCTGAATTGAGTGGTTAGAACCATTGCTCTATCTTTGAGTATGTCCAAGATCCTCCATATGGTCTTGTAGCATGTCAATATGAGTAGTCGCCATCGGTATGACACGTTTTAGGTGTCTACAATTTGCTATCCAACAAGCCTCAGTTCTGGTAAGTCTAGATTTTAGTGCAAATTTTTACCTATACTCTTTTGCCTCTAAACATACACTTGATGTAGTTTTAACTCAACAAAGAGAAACAGGAGAGCACCCCATTGCCTTCAAAAGCACCAATCCAAAGGGGGCTGAGTTGAAGTACTCTCGTTTGGATAAGCAAGCCTATGCCTTAGTGAAAGCAGTTAAACAATTTAGGCATTACATTCTAAGAAACAAAGTCCATGCCATATTCCCTAATCCAGCTATTAAATATTTGTTAAGTAAAAATGAATTGGGTGAGCTGAGGGGTAATTGGGCCACAAAATTGCTGGAATTTGACTTAGAAATTCGACCTACTAAATTAATCAGAGGCCTTGGTCTATCCCAACATATCGTTGAAATACCTACAGAGGAAGGGATTAATCAGTTGGATTCTAGGCTAGATGATTGGTATGGTGATATCATATATTTAATGAGCTCTAGGAGCTGCCCACCTCACCTGAATAGAACTCAAAGAAGAGCACTAAAGTTGAAGTCATCTCATTTCCTATTCAAAGGAGGTAAACTGTATAGAGAAAATTATGTTGGTTTATTTTTAAGATGCATTTCTCAGGAGGAGGTGAATGAAGTCATGTCTAGTTTTCATGAGAAGTTAGGGGCAGGACATCCTTCAGGTTTTGCTATTGCACATAGAATATTGAGAGCAGGCTACTATTGACCTACATTGTTTAAAGATGCACATATGCATGTGATAAATTATCATCAATGTCATATTTTTGCAGCCAAAGAGACTAAATGAGCTCTACCATTACAACTTGTTATAATAGATAAACATTTCATGCAGTGGGAACTTGATTTTGTGGGAGTAATAAACCCAAATTCATTAGTAGGACACAAATATGTATTAACTACCACTGATTATTGTACACAATGGGTTGAAGTAGCAGCCGCAATGAGAAGCACAACTCATGAAGTGATTGAGTTTTTGGAGGCAAATATCATAACCAGGTTTGGGGTTCCTTTGAATTTGGTTTGTGATAATGGACCAACCTTTTAGTCACTAGAATTCACAGGCTGGGCATACCAGAAAGGGATAGTCATCAAATTTTCATCTAACTATTATCCCCAAGGAAATGGACTAGCTGAGTCCACAAATAAAAATTTGATAAATGCCATTAAGAAGTCTGCTATAGATAAACCCAAACAATGGCATACATTACTGAAGTATGCACTTTGGGCTGATAGGATAAGACACAAAGAGGCTCTTAAAACTTCACCATTTACTTTGTTGTATGGTACTCAGCCTATTGTTCCTGTTTCTTTAAAATTTCCCACATACCAGTTTACCTTGGATTATTTTAATGATCATGCAAATGCAGAAGCTCGTGTGTTGGAATTAATTAATTTTTAGGATGAACGATTTTAGGCTTTGGAACATTTCAGTCGACATCAAGAGATAGTCAAGTGTTGGTTTGACAAAAGATCAAAAGTAAAAGCCTTCAGACTTGCAGACATAGTTCTCTTGTGGGACAAAGCCCATGAGAAGAAAGGTAAGCACACTAAGCTACAAACTCTATGGATAGGGCCATACCAAATTGCAGAAATTTTGGGTAACAATGCATTTCATCTATAGGACCTAGAAGGTAATTTTCTGAACTTACCTATCAATGGTCAATATCTAAAGCATTACTTCTCAGTTGTTCCGTCTGATATATCATTTGAGTAATTGAAGGAACCTTTGTACATATGTATATATTTAAAAAAAAACGTGTTTGTGCTTTTGTTTAGTTTGTTTTTTTAGTTTTAAGTTAGTTTCTCCTAGTTTTCTTTTTTTTTTCTTTCATTTTTTCTTGTGGGTCTTTCTCCCGGTTTCAAGAATCAAAGAAGGGTGATTTGATAAAGGGATGTTCTAAGTAGGGAGAGAGTGGTAATGTTTGCTATCTGAATTAATAGTAGAGAGATAGTTTAAATTTTGTATCCTGTCTGCCATAATTATTTTAATCATAAAAGAATTGCTATGTTGTTTAGCTGGAGAACTCCTAGAGAATCCAAGAAAAGTTGGTCATGAGAGGAAAAATCTGATTCACAAATATCATTTTAATAACTCTTAAGAGACTATTGGTGTTTGAAAATTGAAATGGTTAGTTGATCGATTATTTGGTGAATGAAATATCAAGGCAAATGCAACTTTCGAACCTTCAGTAAGGCTTCTTGGCTATCTAGTCTGTATTTTTCAAAAAAAAAAGAGAGAAAGAGAGTTCCAAAAAAAAGAGAAAAAGAGAGTTAAAAAAAAATAGAAAGAGAGTTCCAAAAGAGAGAGAGAGAAAGAGAGTTCCATAATAAGAGGGAGATAGCTGAGATTTTTGAAAGAGAAATCTAAGACATGTTCACCAGGGCTATATATGCTCCATGGTTGTGAACCAAGGTCTTAAAAAGAAAGTTTATAGTAACTTTGTCGGGGCTATAAAATGCTAAACTAGCAATAGAGCTCTATTCAAATAAATTTTTGCAGCCTAAACAATTTGGTTAATCCTAAGTAGGAGTTCTAAACCATGGTAATCTTAAGAGGAATAATTTATGCACTACAACCACACACCAAAGTTTTCCTTGAGTGATTCAACCTAGTATGTCCCTGGGAAATTTCAATGGACGGGCAGATAATGATTAAAATATTTTGAAAATATTTGTGGCAAGGTAGGATGTATGGTTTAAATTGTTTTAAAACTAGAGTTATGGGTTCTAAATAGTGTTATTTTTTCCCCACAGACGTGGCCATTTGTTGAGGAGCAACACACACCTACTGAAAGGAAAATTTGGACTCCTTTAAAATGAATATTTTTATCTCCAAGGGGACCCTCATGAAGTATTTTGATTTTACTTCCAAATTGTGCTTTTGTCAAGGTCTTAAATTTTGTTTGCATCAAGGTCTTGCGATTGCTTGCCTAAAGTATTGATATCAATTGAATTGATTTGGATATTTACCTTTCAATGATATTATTTTAGATTATTAATTTCAGAAAATTAACCTTCAATAGTTTTCCTAAGTTCTAAATTATTAAAACCGAATTTTAGGGTTTTCCTCAATTCTTCATCTTACCCTAAATTCGCATCAAAATTGAAATCGACATATCTTTTAATTGGGAAATCCGTTTGGAGTGATTCAAATTCTGGGTGGAATATCTTAATCTCCTCTTTCCAATGGTACCAAATTTTCCTAAATTTAGATGTAATTTCATTTCCAAAAATAGCAGTTTCTTATTATATGTCGTGACCTTATTAATGCAATATATCTTGATAAGAAATGCATTTTTGTGTTTTATTTACATATTTGGATACCCTTTTGGCTGTTTTACAAGTGTGATAAATTTCATATAAATCTGAGAAATTTGATTTTTCACCTATTTTGCACTATTAAGGTTCGGGAGTAAATTTTCGGATTTAAAAAATCAAAGCTATCTCCATTCCGGAAAATCAAATCTATCTCCATTCCGAGAAAAAATCAAAGCTTGCTCCATTCCGGAAAAATCAAAGCTATCTCCATTCCGGGAAAAAATCAAAGCTTGCTCCATTCCGGAAAAATCAAAGCTATCTCCATTCCGGAAAAAATCAAAGCTTTCTCCATTCCACTCAAAAGAAAAAATCAAAGCTATCTCCATTCCGAGAAAAAATCAAAGCTTTCTCCATTCCGCTCAAAAGAAAAAATCAAAGCTTGCTCCATTCCGGAAAAATCAAAGCTTTCTCCATTCCGGGAAAAATCAAAGCTTGCTCCATTCCGGAAAAATCAAAGCTATCTCCATTCCGCTCAAAAGAAAAAATCAAAGCTTGCTCCATTCCGGGAAAAATCAAAGCTATCTCCATTCTGCTCAAAATAAAAAATCAAAGCTTTCTCCATTCCACTCCTCTTATCTTGTTAAAGCTTGCGGATTCCTATTCCGCATTTTATTTGCAATAAGTGTGACGTCATCTTAAATATTTTACGGATTGATAATCCGGACCTCCATTCCACAACTTTCCTTTGTATAATTATTCCGCTCCACATTGCATAGTATTTATTCCGGATTTGATTTCGCTTGCGCTTATGAGTTAAGAACTTTCAAATGGAATCCGCTGGTTTATACAAAGAAAGAAGAAAACATTAGAATTTAATTTTTTTAATTATTTTTTTGCCCTAAAATTGAAAGCTTTGAACTTAGGGTTAATTAAAAAATTAAATAATTAATTAAAAAATTAAAATCTTAAACCTTAGAAAAATTAAATTAATTTAATTTAATTTTAAATCTAATGTTCTAACATTTGCCCTTTTTAAATTTTTGTAGGAATTTACCGGTGGATGCATTTAATGGTAAAATTGATGGCGAAAGTGATGGCGGAGAGAGAATTTCAACGTGGATCAAGCAAAAGGGATTGTGCAGGGATAGAAGGCCCGGGAAGTCAGTGATTCATCGGAGGAATTAATGAGATGCTCTGACAACTTGCCGAAAGATGAAGATACACTTGCATGCAGTCTCCATTTGATGAGGATGAACCAGATCTTTCTTCGCCATTTATGACAAGATATTCGAGCAGATTTTCAGAAGTGGTTAGAATTGAATGAAGCTGTTAAAATATATTTTATCTTGTAAGGCCCCCTGGCGGTGGGATTTTTATGATAAGATTTAGATCTTTGGAAGAAGATATTTTTGAAAAGATCAGGGTCTGTCCTGAGTCTATATATACTTCTTTTGAATGTAAAGTCCGGATGCGAAAACTTGGAAATAAAGACTTCTAGAAAATTTTAACAAATTTTGTCTTGAATGCTTTCTTCGGTGTGACATCATTTTCTGAAACAACATGGCTAAGAGCCTAATATTTTTTTGGATTATGATAAGTGCATCTTCTTCTGTTTTTGTCTCGCTTAAGGATTTATTTAATTTAATTGTAAGTCTGTAATTGTTGAGATTATGTTAGGTTGTTTAGCTTCATTCTATTCTCTATATGCTTGAGAAAATTAAGAACTTGAGGTTCAGGCTGATGTTCTAATTGCTCTATTCTCACTGTGCGAGCTAGACTGCTGGTGAGAAACATCAATTTTCATTAACCTCCCTTATGTTCATAATTTTCCTTTTACCTCTGTGTTGTTTTGTCCCATGCTCAAGGTTGAAAGTGGTCTTAGAAAGTTGGATACTTTCTTCATTTGATGATTGTCTTGTTGTGAAGCTGAATAATTTGATTGATTTTAATAGTTGTAATTTGTAATTGAATCAGGCATCCTCTCTTTTCTGCCCTACTTTGCTCTCCCTGTTGTATTTCTGAAAGGTTATCACTTTTAATTTCTTTAAAATTATTTATTTATTTAATCCACTAAAATCATAAGAGCTAGATCAAACAAAATATAAATCTGATTGATAAACCAAAAAAAAATGACAGACGAAAGTTGAACCCCCTTAGGTATACAGAAAGTCCACTTGAAACTATTTCAGAAGTGGAAAAGAGTGAGAACGTTCGACCCAGCCCTGTAACTCACACCTTGGATAACCAACAAGATCCTAAAGTGAGAGGGAATTTATTTCCATTAAATGTTACTTGTATTTTTAGTTTACTCTCCGTAGGGTGTGCATGAAAGTCGAGCCAACATGTACCTATTTGATAGAAGGCATAATGAAAAGGCTATACAATTTTGTGGGAAACCATTTTTGTTGTCATATTATGTCATAAATAGAGTTTCTTCTATGGAATATTGTAGGTAGATGAATGCCATCAATGTAGCATTTGGCACTAGTGTTAACAAAAAGTCTACCTATGAGTACCCCTTCACCTATGAGCCAATTATAGTAACTACAAGAGGGAAAAAGGAAGCACTCTACGACAAACTAAAAAATTTGGGCTTATGAGTATACCTCATCGATGGAGGTATAAAGTTGAGGATAAATTCAAGGATAGGTTAACAATATTGAATAGGGGCAAGACACCAAGTTTTAAAATTATCAACAAACCTAAGATAGAATAGTTGCAAAAAAAATTTGAAAGCAACAAGCTCGATTGGAATATCAACAAAATGCAAGAATTACCTCCATGGAGGGATTTCTATGAGAAAGACATTGAATATGATCCAGGGAGAAACCCAAACCATAGGCTCACCCGGGATAAAATAATTACAATGGAAAATAAGACCAATTGGGAGGAAGACAAAATTGTAGAATGGTGGATATTTAGGTGTGAGCAAAAAGATAAAATTTTCAAATATAATATTTCAATGGACAAAACATTCTCTCAAAAATATGATGAGAATGTAGCAACATGGAAGCCTTGGGAAGAACCTATTAAAGTCATTATAGTTGACAACCAAGGCAGAGAAGTGCAAGATGATGAAACTCCAATAGGGGAAGAATCCAAAGTGGACCAAGTGATCTCCAAGGATGGTAACACTACAAAAATGTTTAGGCATTAGGATAAAGGCCAACTAACAAAAATACCACAATTGGCCTAGAGAAACAAGTGATCATAATAAAAACTCTGCAACCAAAATAACAAGTTATGACATTTATTTTTATAGAATTACAATAAGAGATCTATCCAAAAGGATCCTCTATCATAGGTAGGATGGGATACACTAGAGGAGGTTTGGTAAAATAGTAATCAATCTTCAAGAGATTATATATGTGCAAAAATTCCCCTAGAATCTATCCCTAGGAGCACCTTTTCCTAGCTCCTCAACCCCAAAAATGAGAAGAAAAAGTTATTGTTAGCCTTGGATAGCAATGTCCCCCTTTGTTTTCTATTTTTGGTCCCCCCTATTTTTATTTAGGGTGTACAAGGTGGTGCACCCAAATCTATGCCCGTGTACCCCACTCTTCAATAGAGTGCACAAAAATCCCAAGGGTGCGCAAGCCTATGTGCCCAAAGTTGGGCCCACATGCTCCACAAGTGGAGCGTGTGAAATTCCCTTTGGATGCACAAAATCGTGTGCTTGACCTTAGCCCATGTGCTCCATTTGGTAATGGAGCGCATGAAAGTGTCTAAGGGACACATGACTCCATGCAACCCACTTTGAGTTCATGCACTCCACGAGAGTGTGGAGCACGTAAGGTGTCCCAAGGGTGCATGAATTCATGCACCCCAAGTAAATTATGTGCGCTCCACTCCAATGGAGTGTGTGAAGGTCCTTACGGATGCACAAAGTCGTGCACCCATCTAGATTCCATGTGCTTCAATCCAATGGAGGGCACAAAAAATCCTAAGGGTGCGCACCTTCATGTGCCCTGATCCTGCCTACATGCTCCACCCAAATGGAGCACACAAGAACCTTTGGGATGAACAAGGTCATGTACCCAGTCCCCAACCCCCGTGCTCCACTCCAATGGAGTGCGTGAAGTATCAAAGGGTGCACGAGTTTGTGCATCCCAAGTTGTGTCCATGCAATCCACTCCAATAGGGTGTACAAGGGTCTAGTTGGGCGTACGAAGTTATGCACCCACCTTCAAGTTCGTGCATTCCACTAGAGAGTGGAGCAAACAAGGGTATTGAGAGCACACGATCTCATACATCCCATTGCAATCCATGCACTCGATTCCCTTGGAGCATGCAAGGTTTTTACGAGTGCACAAGGCCATACACCCACTTCAAGGTCCATGCACTCCACTTCCCTAATGGACTTGCTAGGCACATGAATTCATGTACCCAATCCTAATCAAGGTGCACGAAGAGTTAATGAGGCATGGTTTCTACACGCTTCTCCAAAAAAATCATGTCTCACTCGAGCGTGCCTTGCTCAAATGAATCAAAGGCCACCATGTGTTCCAAGATCCCCCCTAGTCGTAATTCAATCAAGTGGGCATAAAAGTGCAGCCAACCTGTAACAAACATGGAGGATGACATGGTGCACCCAGCACTATGGCATAACTAGTCATAAAGTGCCAATAAATGAATGAGCACATGCCCCACCTATGCAAATTTAATGTTGGTTCTTTAAATAAAAGGTGGTGAACCTCCCATGTACCATTAGCATAATTGTGTATGCAAATATATTTCTCAACGAGATCAAGTGAAAAGATTATAAAACCCTCTTCTACCAGTGCGATCGTAGTAGGAGTGCTTTATGTCAAAATCCAAATTGGGAGAATTACCAGGGCATGGCTAATTACCAGGAGAACGGGTAGAGCCCAGGACCTAAATGCACTAACCAATCCACCTAATTTAGGTAGAGATATTATGGCTGACCAGCAATAAGAGGTGGAAGGAGTAATAATCTATAGCTTTGATCCTATTAATGGGGATAACCAGTGCCACCCAACGCTATTGAGAAGCCTATTTATGAGGGCATAGAGGGACAACATCGAGCCAACCCTAGTTTGCAATAAATGGAATACTAACCTGGGTTGGCTAACCTATATAAAGGTTTACCACTCTTCAAACCTCCTAGCATGGCTAGCTATGGCCTACAACCACAAGAACAAGACCATTTGTGACCATAAAGATCAGGTTATGGCTCGATTGATAGCAGATAGGACTAGGTAGGTTTTTGGGCTCACCACAGCTTTGTGGGTCCTAGACTTTAAAATGCTCACTCTTTAGGCAAATTTTATGCTGAACACCACATTCCCACAGATGCTCCTGAAGAGAGGAAAGAACAAGCCTTTAGGTTTTCCAATATGAAAGTTCTTACTTCATCCCTGGATGCAAGACTATGCAGATATGATTAACCTGGTGTTGGGCATCAAGGATTTGGAGCTTATCACAAAGGAGGTTATGTTCCTCATCATCCAGTGCAATAGAATAGATAGGATACCCCTCTACCGATGGGAGGATGTGATAAGCGATAACATGGACAAAGAATTGAGAAAATTATAGGAGGCCATACTGGCCGATAAGGAAGAGCTCCCCCTATTCTCATATTATTCATTTTTTATTCATTTAGTGATAGCACAATTAAACAAATCCTTGGTGGCTCGATTGGGAGGAGTGACTACCATCATAATTCAAGATTCATTGTTGTGTATACAAGAGGGGTATTCAAGTTATAAAGTATTTTTTGAGAATGTTCTCCCGATGGTACACACTCGATTGTGCAGCGAAGAGCCCAATAGGCTTGGGGTCAGAGTGAAATTTTTTTTACATGAAGCCAGGGTAGGATATTTCTTCTATATAGAAGAATTCTCTTATATCATAATATATGGTTCCAAGTTTCCCCCAAAGGCATTGCCAAAACACTACCCAACCTCAATTGCTATCCTGGAGATAACCCGATAGATTATCGAGGAGGTGAAAATTAGATATCTCAGGAAGAAGGGGAGTGTGCCATGGTTGCCCATTCCTTGCTCGATGGGCCCTTATACATATTTAGGCCATTTTGCAATGTTGTGGGCCATATGGAATATGGATACCTACTGCTTCCTTGAGGTCACATGGAGATCCTATGACCCCGATGGCCACCATAGGTACGTAGTTGCTAACAAGCTTGCCTTACTGCAAGTTACTCATAAAAAGGATGATTTCAAAGATGATATGTAGAAGGCCTTCAGTAGGAATCACTAGAATTGGTATGGAAAATGGATAAAAGACCTTATAGCAAGCTAGAGGTAGTTGGAGATTATGGCTCCGAGTTGAGACTACATAGGGAATTATTGGTGGACAAGGTGGTGCCACTGGTCCCAGCCACTCCCCCAAAAGAATTCGAGGACCCCACTTTCTAGATTGTCCATTAGGATACTGACCTATTTGAGGTCATGATGAAAATAGTGGGTGAAGCACAACAAGAACAGGCAAAACTCCCCTCTTCTTCTAGTTCTCCCGTTGCCACCTCAAAAGGGAAGGAGTTGGTCACTTACTCCTCGCAACAATCACAAGGCCTCACATCATCAGCTCTAACATTGATGTCCCCATTAGAGCAAACCGACGTGGTAGTGGGCCAACCTTCTTTGTTCTCTGCCACCTTGGTAGTCAACCAAGAGGAGCATCCCATTTCCCCCAAGGATTTAAATAAAATAATAGAAGCGGGGGGATTGTCCAATATACTTAGAGAATATGAAGTGCAAGAAAGAAGCCCCACATAGTCCCCCACCAAAAAGAAAACTAGAACTGATCTTGCTACTAAGAACACCAAAAATCTTATGCTGGCGAGAGTGAGGGACACGCTCCAGTTTACTATTGATGAAGAATATCAAATACAAGATATTGAGGAGCAGAGATCCCCTAGTAAAGGGGTAAGCAGGCCTTAGGAGACAATTGTATAGGGAACATACGACATGTCAACCACTATATTTGACATCCCTTTACCGCCAATCATGAAAGAAGCCACCATTGATGTCAGCAAAGGTGTCATAAGGGTAGATGTTGGCCCAGTGGACATGATGAAGTCCCACATAGCCTCCCAAGTGCAGGTGGCAGCAATAGTGGAGAAAGAGATGGAATATTTAAAGGCCAAGGTTGCGGAGGTAGGGCAACTATAGCTCAAAGTGCAGCAGCTCCAAGCCGAGGTCGATCAGTTAGAAGCAAATTCACCCCCCCCAACAGGCAAGTGGGGGAATTTGGGTCTATAGAAGAATTCAAACAGGAAATGAAGGAGAAAATGATGAAAAAAATGGAGGACTTTGAGTCCATATTTTATGACATCTATGCCACCAGCACACTGTTGACCTCTTGCATGATCGACTCCAATAAGCATATCAGAGAGTGAATGCCATATTTCCTATATACAAGAGGTTTAGGGAGAATTACATGGCAATCAGTGGGATGACAGCTACATTGGCAAATGGTTCTATCTGTTTCTTTGCTAAAGAGTATGCCAAAGTTTTCATCTTCTTGCAGAATAGACAAAATTGGCTCCTGTGGAACCAAGAGGTGGTCGATGCTGAACGAGAGGTCGAGGATGAACTTGAAGATTGTGGTTTTAAACTCGATGAGTTTATTCAGGATCCTGACATCAAGGAGTTCATGCTCCACAAAATATAAAATTTTGACTTTGGTCCTAATGTAAAATTATCAAAACAATTTACAGCCTTAGTACAAATGGTGGATCACCTATGTGTCTTCACTAAGAACACCATGGAATGGGCCAGAGAAAGGGTGAACAAAGCCATGCAGGATCTTAAATTGTTATTATTTACTTTAACATTCCATGATGAGGTATGGAACTACATTGACCAAAGTATACAAGACCTCGAAAGAGGAGGGGTGGGGCCCAGTTCACCAGGAGCACACGAGCCGAGTGTAGTGCAGTCGCCAATCCAAGGTAGTGGGGGAGATGATACATAGTCACAACCACCACCTGCATAGACAGAGAGATGTGGGCTACATGCCTATTTTTTATTACATCCTACTTTTTGAGGGAGCGTGATTGATCCAGCTAGAGGAAACAGTTACAACCTCACTCGATCAACCGACACTATATAAGGGAGACCACTACAACAACAAAGTTTTTTATCAAACCTCTGAGAGAGAAAGCTCAAGTCCAGGTATAACTGTATCTAGGATTTAGTCGTATTTTCCCTGTGTGTGTTTTCTATCTTTCTTATCTTACTATTTTCTAGGGATTGTCCAGGAAGTGTTGTTCACTGAGATCATTTCCTATGGAATGCACCAGAGTTGGAGACTCTTGCATCACTACAATCAAGATGGAGAGAAGTAGCCCCAATGTTATGATATTCGAACTGGGGTTTATTGTAACCATTATCATATAAGAGCCGAGCACTCTACCGGTTTCTCCATATGTAAATCATTTTATATTAATAGAAACTCCAACTCTATTCCTGGCATCCTTTGTGTATGTGGTTTATGTGTCTTACTCATTTATATATTACAGCAATATGAATGTATGAATGATACCTTCTATCGCTAGTTGAATCATTTTTATTGATTACATCATTTGAATGAATGAAAATGAACTAGTTCTTCTTTCCTTTTCTATTCTAAGTCATTAAATATAAATTTGCTATGACTACCCAATGGACATGGCATCAGTCTGGTCTTAATGTGTTTTACTGTTGGTCGTCAAAATAAGTAAAATATAAATATTTTATCGGTAATGAATGGGTGATCACATCAAAAAATATAACCCCGATTTTCTTGGTTTTCTAATTAAGGCAAATTATTGTGTGTTTTTTTTATGTGACAAACTTAAAGAAGGAAGGAAATCCCAAAAATTTTTTTTTTTTATTTTTTGGGGTTCTTTTTTTTGTTGTCTTACTCCCCTCGATATATTCTCGCTGTGAGATTTAAAATATTGGGCTGAGCAATCTTGGCCAGAGAGCACCTCTTACTCTTTGCACATCGTGCTGGCAACTCTAAAGAACTTAGAACCAATACCAATAAGGAGCTGATATGGTAGACATAAGAAGCAGTGGAAAAGAACTATACCCTGAACTTTCAGACCCTCAGGTACTTTTTAGAACACATAAAAACAAAAATAAAGCTTTGGTTTTTATTCCTCCTAGTAATCAGGGTACTTACAGTAATGTTTTTATTCCTAAAATTTCTCACCCATTAAGTATTATCCCACCCAACAAATTTCTCACCCATTAAGTATTATCCCACCCACTATACCTCCTATCCCAAGGGACCCAGTCACACCAATGGCTAATCCACCTTTAAATAATTGGTGCATTAATAGATATAGACCTTTTATATTACCACTCACCCTAAACCCATTACCCCCAAAAGCCCACAAGTACCTACCCAAGTTCCTGGGGGATAACACTGTGACCGGGGAAGACCATATTAAAGACTTTTTATATGCTATGGATAGCCTAGAGGTAGAGCATGAGGATGTTGTCCTCATATTATTCCTTAAAACCTTGGAAAAGGATGCTAGAGAATGGTTTAATAGCCTAGATGCAGATACTATTGGCACTTTCCAAGATTTAGAAACTACATTTCTCAAGAAATATGGGGAGAAAAAGAATGAACAGTCCCTATTGACCGAGTTGGAAACAATGAAAAATAAGGATAATGAAACTGTAGATGATTTTAATAGGTGGTTCACCAAGCTGAGAAACTGAATCCCTATGGCTTTAAGGCCTAATGATCACCAATCTATATGTTTCTACAAAAATGCCTTCCCTGGTGACTTCAATTATGAACTCAAGCAACAACCCACACTTACTATTGATGCTTGTATGGAAAGAGCAATAGTAATAGAGAGATATGATAGATAGTGGGAATATGAAGCCAACCTCGATAGACCCCAGCCCAAGCCAGCCTAAAAGGAAGACTAAGAAAGTAGGCTTTGGCATTTTAAAAAAATTAGAACCTGATCCTATTGATAAATTGTCATCACAGTTAACAAAAATGTTCTAGTCTATGAACAATCGACTATCTAATATTGAGAGGGATAAAGTTGATAGTGGAGAAGCCTCACAACATCAGAATGAAGGTAGACCACCTTTTAGAAGAAATTTCAATAGGAACTGGAATAATGAGGGGGGTAGAAATTCAAATAATAATTGGAAGAGGAAAGAAGTCCAGAAAGATCAAGATGTTATCCCAAACCCCATGACCTCCATCAATGTAGCCTCTGATTTCCCTTTCTTCTATCCAACATGTGACACTCCCCACAATCCGATCGATTGTGGTGTATACCTCAGCCTCCATTCAGGTGTTGACCTCGAGGAGGAATCAAAAGATGAAATCAGAGTAAACACCTATTGGACTTGGGATGAGACTATTAAAACACCACCAATTCAAGAAGAACCAATCCAACCTTCCAGTCCTAATAATAGGCCTACAAACTTCACCCTTGATGATGTGAAGATATTAAAGAGGCCCCCAAATAGCCACTTTGAACAAATAAAGCAAGGTAAACTTATCCCCACAACTGAAGAGGTTGAAACTCTGGAAAGAGTCCATGCTACCAGGCTACATAACAGAACCATACCTGATAGGACTGATAAGAAAAATACAGTTGAGGATAAGGAGAAAGCCAATGTAAAGAAACCAAATGATGGCCATCAACACCTCCCACCCGAAAGCATTGAACCAGTCAACAGTGGGTCAAAAAATAAAAAATCAAAATTTGACATAGGACTGGAACTGGAAAAACAGAAAATAAATATAACCTTTGGGGAATTGATGATAGTACCTAAATATAGGGATCATATTTGTAGAGCCTTTGGGCTAACTGAACAAGGGGGGAGTCATGTCCTCATAGCTTCAACTCCTAATCCATCTAGTAGAAGCCCCACCTCAGTAAGGCCTTTTTATATATCCCTTCGCTATACATCTGGGTATGGTGATCGCTATGTGATACACAATTACATGCTTGATAGCGGGGCATCTCACAATATCATGCCAAAATAGGTGGTTGATCAATTGGGATTGATATGCACAAAGGATTCCCCCCATTTCTATCATGGACAATAGGCAGGTGCCTTATGTTGGGATAATTACAGGCCTCTTGGTATTTTTAGATCAATATCCAAAGAAAGGGATTGTAATGGATGTAGTTGTGGTAGATGTAGACCCATTTTTCTCCCTACTACTCTCCAAACATTGGGTAGAACAATTAGGTGGGTCAATCTAGCTAGACTGGTCATATGCCACCATCCCCCTCTCATCTAAGGAATATGCCACCCTGAGGAGAGAACCATTCAATAAATGATCAGTTGAGTTAATGAGACCTGATAACACCACTATCAATCTGGTCAGCTCCATTGAGGAGAAGGAGTTAGGTGTTTACTCTATCTGGCATACCCCATTCCTCAAGGAAGTGCCTAATGCAGATGGGATGGATCCCAAGGTAAAAGCAGTTATGGATGCTGAGTCAGATAGATTCCTAACCACTAAAATGTGGACCATGACATTTGATGGGGTAAAATCATAAATTAGGGTTGGAGCTAGAATTAACTTGATAGACATAAAAGGAAATTATCTGGGTGTGCCCTACCGATTAGAATTCCCTTGCATAAATAATGTAGTAGAGTATGAGGCACTTCTACTAGGACTTAGGAAAGCCAAGGAACTGGGTATAAACTACCTCACTATCTATGGGGATGTTGAACTGATTATCCAACAGATCAAAGGGAAATACCAAACTAAGCACCCTAGACTAAAACAATACAAGCAAGCAGTGCTAGATGAAATTGGTAGGTTCTTGGCCTTTAACATATCTCATATACCCAGAGAAAAGAACCATGTTGCTAACCTAAAAGTTGTAAATGCATCTGGAGTAGATAATCCTAAGATAGATATAGAATTCATGGATAGATTCCCCACCATATATGTGTATCATCCTTCTATCCCCGATAATGTGGTTTACTTATAGGTTTTTCAAGATGATGTTGATATCAAAGACTTCATGACTATGCAGAATCACTTTGCTAGGGTAATTTGTGATGAAGAAGATGAAGAAAAATTGCAACATATCATAGGGACTCCAACAGAAGTAATACAGTTAAAAACCAATAAGATCCCTAGAGGTTTGGTATCTTTAGAATCCCTTTTTGATGATTTTGACAAGGCCCATAGGACTGCACCTCATGAATCTGAAGGTGAAGAAGTTAATGTTGGGACATCTGGGAACCAAGAATGGTCAGGATTGACAAGGCATTATCAACAAAGGAGAAGAAATAGTACATCCAATACCTAAGAAAAAATAGGGATAGTTTTTCTTGGAGCTATGATGACTTAAGGACATTCAATACTGAGGTCATGACCCATGTTATTCCTGTGAGGGAGGATGCCAAACCTTTTAGGTAGAAACAAAGAAAATTTAATCCTACCCTACATCCTATCATGCAAAAAGAAGTCCAAAAGTTACTAAATGCAAAAATAATCAAAAAGGTGAGGTTCTCTTCCTGGATAGCAAACCTGGTGCCTGTGAGGAAAAAGAATGGAGAAATAAGGTTGTGTGTAGATTTTAGAAACTTGAATAAGAGTTCCCTCAAATACAATTACCCCCTCCCCAATATGGAACAACTATTACAGGTAGTAGTGGGGTCATCCAAGATATCTCTATTAGATGGCTTCTCAAGATATAATCAGATTTTGGTCAACCCAGAAGACCGATTCAAAACTGCATTTACTACACCATGGGGGACCTTTGAATATCAGAGAATGCCATTTAGGTTAATGAATGTTGGGGCCACTTTTCAGAGGGCCATGGACTTTACCTTCAAAGGTCTGATGTTTAAAATTGTAGTGGTGTATCTGGATGACATCACAGTATTTTCGAAGAATCCTGCAGATCACTTCTCCCACTTATCTCAAGTGTTTGAAAGATGCAAATAATTTGGGATATCCTTGAACCCAAAGAAATATTTGTTTGGAGCCACCCATGGCAAGTTGTTAGGGCATGTGGTCTCCAAGGAAGGGATAAGTATTGATCCAGAAAGAACAAAGGCTATTGCACAAATACCACCTCCCAAAAGCCTCAAAGGAGTCAGGTCCTTCTTCGACAAGATAAATTTTATCAGGAGATTTATCCCAAATTTTGCCAAAATTGCTAAACCTATTAATGACATGATAAAGAAGGATGCAAAGATAAAGTGGGATGAAGACAACATCAAAGCCTTCCAATGAATTAAAGAAGCCATCACCACTACACCTATGTTGACATGCCTAGATCATTCAAAGAATTTCAACCTGTATTCTTTTGCTTCAGAACATACAATAGCCATCGTGTTATCCCAGAAGGATGAGGAAGGGAATGAAAACCCATAGCATTCATGAGTTCAGGAATGAAGGGGGCCCAACTAAAGTATAATCCAATAGAGAAGTAGGCCTTTACCCTTATTCAGGCCTTAGAACATTTTAAAAGTATCTTTGGCTCTAGTAAAGTGATTGCCTGCATTCCTTACATAGCCATAAAATATGTCCTCACCCAACTCGAACCCATAGGAAGTTCAACAAGATGGATGGTGAAACTACTGTAGTATGATGTTGAGTTTAAGGTAATTAGAATTATTAAAGGTCAAGGGTTGGCAAAATACATGGCTTACAAAGGAGAAGAGGATATGGATAATGCCCTTGTAGTGCAAGGGGTACAACAGATTGAACATCTTGAACATGAAGAATTTGATTGGTATAAAGATATCCTATTTTATTTAAAGAACCTATCCTTTTTACCTAAAAAATCTACCAGCAGAATGAGGAGTATTAAACAACAAGCTCAGAAGTATCACCTCCAAGAAAACCAACTTTATTGGAGACACCCAAGTGGAGTGCTACTTTTGTGTGTGATAGAAAAGGAAGTCCCCAAGATCATTGAAGAATTTCACATAGGATTTTGTGGTGGTCATTTCACTCCAAAAGCAACATCCAACCATATTATGAGGGTAGGTTACTATTGGCCATCAATGTTCAAGGATGTGTATCAATTTATCAGAAGGTGTTATAACTGTCAAGTTTTTACTGGCAAGAAAAACCTGCCTGCAATGCCACTGAAGCCTATAATCATTGAAACTCCATTCTCTCAATGGGGAATAGATCTAATAGGGGAGATCAACCCAAATTCTTTAGGAGGGCATAAATGGATAATCATAACTATAGATTACCTTACCAAATGGGTTGAAGCAGCTCCTCTCAGAAGATCAACCACATCAGCTATCATCAATTTCCTAGAAGAAAGCATATTAACTAGATTCGGGGTGCCCAAGAAGCTTGTGACAGACAATGCTAAATATTTCACCTCTTATGAGATGGTTGACTTATGTGCACAATACAATATAGAGCTGGCCCACTCAATAAATTATTATCCTCAAGGGAATGGACTGGTCGAGTCTTCAAACAAGAATATAATCACCCAAATCAAGAGATCATTGGGGAAGAATAAAAGAGGTTGGGACAGTGAACTGAAGTATGCCTTGTGGGAAGACAAGGCTATCAATAAAAAGAGCCACTAGAAAATCACCTTATGAGCTAGTCTATGGGGAAAAGGCACTCCTACCACCTCAACTAGAAAGAGAAACCCTCTCATTACTACTCCAAGATCATGAAAGACCAGATGTATTGCAAAGGAGAATGGACCAGCTTGTGCAATTGGAAGAGGATAGGAGGGAAGCAGTTGCTAAGATGATCACTCAATCCAATAGGACCATTCAGTTGTTCAATAAGAAATCAAGGGGTAAAATTTTTTTTGTGGGTGAAGTAGTGCTCTATTGGGATCCAAAGAATGATAAGCCTAGTGAGAAGGACAAATTTGAACCCAAGTGGTTAGGGCCCTATCAGGTTGCTAAGGTGATCGACCAACACACTTACAGGCTCCAAGACATGGAAGGAGAAGAGATACCCATACCGATGAATGGTCAACACCTAAAATCCTTTGGCCCCCTTCACGGAGGTTACAAGGAGTGATTAAAAAAAGAGGAAGGGTGTGTGTGTAAATAAGTCATAAGTTTTGGTCCACCCAAATATTTAGGAGTTCTTAGGTCAATTTCTAAATGTTTTCATCCATCCCCCTATCCCAATCAGATTTAGTGTTAGCCTTGGAGGGCAATGTTCCCTTTTGTTTCTATTTTTGGTCCCTCCCTTTTTTTCTTTAGGGTGCACAAGGTGGTGCACCCAAGTCTAAGCCCGTGCACCCCACTCTCCAATGGAGTGCACAAAAATCCCAAGGGTGCACAAGCTTGTGCACCCCAAGTCAAGCCCGCATGCTCCACAAGTGGAGTGCATGAAAGTCCCTTCGAGCACATGAAGCCATGCACCTGACCTTGGCCCATGCACTCCATTGGGGAATGGAGCACACAAAAGTGTCTAAGAGGCACATGACTCCATGCACCCCACTTTGAGTCCGCATGCTCCACAGGAGTGTGGAGTGCGCAAGGTGTCCCAAGGGTACATGAATCCATACACCCCAAGTAAATTCTATGTGCTTCACTTTAATGGAGAGCATGAAGGTCCTTATGGGTGCACAAGGTTGTGAACCCATCTAGAGTACGTGCACTCCACTCCAATGGAGCGCATAAAAAATCCTAAGTGTGCATGCCTTAATGCGCCTTGATCTCACCCGCGTGCTCCACCAAAATGGAGCACACAAGAACCTTTGGGGTGCACAAGGTCATGCACCCAACCCCTAGCCAATGTGCTCCACTCCAATAGAGTGTGTGAAGTCCCAAAGGACACACGAGTCCATGCACCTCAAGTTGTGTTCGTGTGCTCCACTCCAATGGAGTGTGCAAGGGTATAGTTGGGTGCACAAAGCTCTACATTCACCTTCAAGTTTATGCACTCTACTAGAGAGTGGTGCGCACAAGGGTATTAAGAGTACATGATATCGTGTGCCTCATTATGGTCTGCATGCTCCACTCTCTTGGAGCACGTAAGGTTTTTGCGGATGCACAATGTCATGTTCCCACTTTGAGGTTCATGCACTCCACTTCTCCATTGGAGCACAAATTTTTTCCAAGCATATGAATCCATGAACCCAGTCCTAATCAAGGTGTGTGAAGAGTTAATGAGGTGCAGTTTCTGCATGCTCCTCCCAAAAAGTTGTGTACCTCACTCAAGTGTGCCCTGCTCGAATGAATCAAAGGCCACCATGTGTTCCAAGATCTCCTCGCATTATAATTCAATCAAGTGGGCATAAAAGTGTAGCCAACCCATAGCCAACAAGGAGGATGATGTGGTGTACCCAACTCCATGGCACAACCAGTCATAAAGTACACATGAATGAAAGAGCGCATGCCCCACCTATGCAAATTTAATGTTGGTTCTTTAAATGGAAGGTGGTGGACCTCCCCATACCATTAGCGTAATTATGCATGCAAAGAGATTTATCAATGAGGTCGAGTGTAGAGATTGTAAAAACCTCTTCTATTCATGAAGGCACATTGCAATGGCTTCTACCAGCATGGCTGCAGCAGGAGTGCCTGATGTTAAGACCCAGATTGGGAGAATTATCGAGGCATGGCCAATTACCAGAAGAGTAGGGAGAGCCCAAGACCCAAAGGCACTAACCAATCCACCTGATTCGGGTAGAGATATTATAGTAGACTAGTAGCAGGAGGTGGAAGGAGTAACAATCTATAGTTTTGATCCTACTGAGGAGGATAACTAGTGCCACCCGACATTGTTGAGAAGTCTATTTATGAGGGCACAATAGGAAAGCATCGAGCCAACCCTAGTTTGTAATAAATGGAACACTAACCTGGGTCGGTTAACCTGTCTAAAGGTTTACCACTCTTTAGACCTCCTAGCATGGCTAGTTGTGGCCTATGACCATAAGAACAGGACCATTCATGACCATAAAAATTAGGTCATGGCCCGATTGACAGCAGATAGGATCAGGCAAGTGTTCGAGCTCACCACAACTTCATGGGTCCTAGACTTTAAAATGCTCACTCTTCAAGCAAATTTTATGTTGAACACCACATTCTCGTAGATGCTCCTAAAGAGAGGAAAGAACAAGCCTTTAGGTTTTCCAATCCAAAAGTTCTTACTTCATCCCTAGGCGTAGGACTATGCAGATATGATTAACCTGGTGTTGGGCATCAAGGACTTGGAGCTTATCATAAAGGAGGTTATGTTCCTCATCATCCAATGCAATAGAACATACATGACACCCCTCTACCAATGGGAGGATGTGATAAGTGATAACATGGACAAGGAATTGAGAAAATTACAGGAGGCCATACTGGCCGATAAGGAAGAGCTCCCCCCATTCTCATATTATTCATTTTTTATTCATTTAGTGATAGCACAATTAAATAAATCCTTGGTGGCTCGGTTGGGAGGAGTGACTACCATCATAATTCAAGATTCATTATTGTGTATACAAGAGGGGTGTTCAAGTTATAAAGTATTTTTTGAGAATGTTCTCCCAGTGGTACACACCCGATTGTGCGATGAAGAGCCCGATAGACTTGGGGTTGGGGTGAGAAAATTTTTGCATGAAGCTAGGGTAGGAGATTTCTTCTATATAGAAGAATTCTCTTATATCAGGATATATGGTTCTAAGTTACCCCCAAAGGCATTGCCAAAACACTGCCCAACCTCAATTGCTATCCTAGAGATAACTCGACAGATTTTTGAGGAGGTGAAAATCAGATACCTTAGGAAGAAGGGGAGTGTGCCATGGTTGCCCATTCCTTGCTCGATGGGCCATTATACATATTTAGGCCATTTTGCAATGTTGTAGGCCATATGGAATATGGATACATACTGCTTCCTCGAAGTCACATGGAGACCCTATGACCCCGAGGGCCACCATAGGCAGGTTGTTGCTAACAAGCTTGCTCTCTTGCAAGTTACTCATAGGAAGGATGATTTTGAAGATGAGATGCAAAAGGCCATCAGGGGAATCGATCATTAGACTTGGTATGGAAAATGGATAATAGGCCTTATAGCAAGCTAGAAGTAGTTGGAGATTATGGCTCCGAGTTAAGATTACATAGAGAATTATTAGTGGATAAGGTGGTGCCACTAGTCCCAGCCACTCCCCCAGAAGAATTTGAGGACCCCACTTTCCAGATTGTCCATCAGGATACTGACCTATTTGAGGTCATGATGAAAATAGTGGGTGAAGCACAACAAGAATAAGAAAAACTCCCCTCTTCTTCTAGTTCTCCTATTGCCACCTCAAAAGGGAAGGAGTTGGTCACTTACTCCTCGCAATAATCACAAGGCTTCACATCATCAGCTCTGACGTTGATGTCCCCATCAGAGCAAACCGACATGGTAGTGGGCCAACCTTCTTTGTTCTCCACCACCTTGGTAGTCAACCAAGAGGAGCATCCCATTCCCCCAAGGCTTTAAATAAAATAATAGATTGGGGGATTATCTAGTATACTTAGAGAATATGAAGTGCAAGAAAGAAGCCCCACATAGTCCCCCACTAGAAAGAAAACCAAAACTAAGTCTACTGCTGAGAACACCAAAAATATTACACTGGTGAGAGTGAGGGACACGCTCTAGTTTACTACAGATGAAGAAGATCAAATACAAGATATAGAGGAGCAGAGATCCCCTAGTAAAGGAGTAAGCAGGCCCTAAAAAGGATACAATTGTACAGGAAACATGCGATGTGTCCACCACTATATTTGACATCCCTTTGCCACCAAGTTTAAAAGAAGCCACCATTGATGTCAGCAAAGGTGTCATACGGGTAGAAGTTGGCCCAATGGACATGATGAAGTCCCACGTAGCCTCCCAAGTGCAGGTGGCAACAGTAGTGGAGAAAGAGATGGAATATTTAAAGGCCAAGGTTGTGGAGGTGGGGCAACTACAACTCAAAGTGCAGCAGCTTCAGGCTGAGGTCGATCAGTTGAAGCAGATGCCAGCTCCTTCCCAGGCAAGTGCTACATAGGCCAGTGATCAATTTGGGTCTATAGAAGAATTCAAACAGGAAATGAAGGAGAAAATGATGAAAAAAATGGAGGACTTTGAGTCCATATTTTATGACATCTATGCCACCAGGCACATTGTCGGCCTCTTGCGTGATCAACTGCAACAAGTAGATCAGAGAGTGAATGCCATATTTCCTATATACAAGAGGTTCAGGGAGAATTACGTGGCAATCGATGGGATGACAACTACATTGGAAAATGGTTCTATCTGTTTCTTTGCTGAAGAGTATGCCAAAGTTTTTGTCTTCTTGCAGAACAGATAAAATTGGCTCCTGTGGAACCAAGAGGTGGTCGATATCGAACGAGAGGTCAAGGATGAACTTGAAGATTGTGGTTTTAAACTTGATGAGTTTATTCAGGCTCCTGACATCAAGGAGTTCGTGCTCCACAAAATACAAAATTTTGACTTTGGTCCTAATGTAAAATTATCAAAACAATTTACAGCCTTAGTACAAATGGTGGATCGCCTATGTGTCTTCATCGAGAACACCATGGAATGGGCCAGAGAAAGGGTGAACAAAGCCATGCAGGATCTTAACTTGTTATTATTTACTTTAACATTCCATGATGAGGCATGGAACTACATTGACCAAAGTATACAAGACCTTAGAAGAGGAGGGGTGGGGCCTAGTTCACCAGGAGCACATGAGCCGAGTGCAGTGCAACCACCAGCCCAGGGTAGTGGGGGAGATGATACACAACCACAGCCACCACCTACATAGATAGAGAGACATGGGCTATGTGCCCATTTTTTATTACATCCTACTTTTGGAGGGAGCAAGATTGATCCAGCTGGAGAAAATGGTTACAACCTCGCTCGATCAACCGATACTATATAAGGGAGACCACTGCAATAGTAGAGTTTTTTATCAAACCTCTGAGAGAGAAAGCTCAAGTCCAGGTATAACTATGTCTAGGATTTAGTCGTATTTTCCCTTGTGTGTTTTTCTATCTTCCTTATCTCACCCTTTCTTCTACCATTTTCTAGGGACTATCCAGGAAGCATTGTTCGCTGAGATCATTTCCTATGGAATGTGCCAGAGTTGGAGACTCTTGCATCACTACAATAAGGATGGAGAGAAGCAACCCCATGTTACGATATTTGAATTGGGGTTCATTGTAACCATTTTCATATAAGAACCGAGCACTCTATCGGTTTCTCCATATGTAAATCATTTTATATTAATAGAAACTCCAACTCTATTCCTGGCATCCTTTGTGTATGTGGTTTATGTGTCTCACTCATTTATATATTACAACAATATGAATGTATGAATGATGCCTTCTATCACTAGTTGAATCATTTTTATTGATTACATCATTTGAATGAATGAAAATGAACTAGTTCTTCTTTCCTTTTCTGTTCTGAGTCATTAAATATAAATCTGCTATGACTACCCAATGGACATGGCACCGGTCTGGTCTTGATGTGTTTTAACTATGCATGGTTTGGTCACAAAATAAGTAAAATAATATAAAATCATTTTATCTGGTAATGAATGGGTGATCGTATCAAACTAGAAAATATATGAACCCGTTTTTTGGGGTTTCCTTACCCAACCTGGTATGTCTAGAGCTCCCTAGGTAATCTATTCCTAGGTCAAAGAGGTAGATCCACCAGAGTCTACAATACTCATTGTGATCTTTGGGATTCCTATGACGTGACAAAGCTTTAAGAAGGTAAGCAGGAAATCCCCACAACAAGTTACAAATGCATTATAGAGGATCCCCTTAGGCTTTTTCCCAAGTTTGTTCTAGGGCCTATAGAACACCATAACCTCTAAGAGCATTAAATATCGATTGAGTGCACATAGACACTGAGCCAACCAACCAATGATAATGAAGGGTTTGAAATGAGAATATAGTTTTTGAGTGGTATTTTCACCCGATTGTGAAAACACACTCTCCGATAGGATTTGGGTTCTAAATCCTCTGCTTGCAAAGAAATTAAACAAGTAATTTCTCCAAGGTTCCTGTTATGCTAGCATTTTGCATCTGTGTATTAATGATCTCAAATAAAGATATTTAATTAAAATGCTTGGAACACCTTAGTGGTTGCAAGTAACTGAAAACAAGGGGCACTGTGGTTTATTTTATTGTGAAAATTTAGTGATTGTTCATTGAACCCGAATAAAGCAAATATGATTTGATCTTTATATGACCATGCTGTAACTTCAAAATGAAATTTAATGAAATGCCATAAATGAAGGAATTATTTATGGATTTTGAAGTTTTTTAATTTTTTTAATTTTATTTTAAAGCTTGAAAAATTAAAGTTGGAGCTTCTGGAAAATAAAGTGCAGCAAAAAGAAAATAAAATGCAAAAGAACAAGAAATTAAAATTGCATTCAGCTTGATGCTATCCCGTCCTGGCAAAACCGAAGATGTGAGGTTTCCATGCATGCAACCTAACCTATTGAACCTGCAAAACACGCACAATCCAAATAAGTTAAGTGCTTGGTCTCTAGGGGTTTTATTGTGATCTTTCAGATTTAGACATTCGCATGAAGCAACCAAGAGAACTTGCATTCAACTTCACCTATAAGCCTAGAAATCTGAAAAAGGGAAAGATAAACATTAAAACATGCATGCAGAAAATAACTCCTTCTTTCTTGCCAACAAGATGCAAATTTCTGAACACTCCTGCATTAAAGATAAATCCTGTTACAATAGCAGAACATCTGGTTTTCTCAAAACCAAAAAAAAGGAAGAAAAACACTCCCGAGCAGGCCCAGAATGGCTTCTCGCCTTAGGCACTGCAACTCGCCTACAGCGGTTTCCGACCCTTGTGCCAATCTGTGCCTCTGCTTTTATACTTTCTGGCAATGCTCTCTGTTTCGTCCTGTGACGCTTCGCTTCATCTTCCAGATCGCTTCGTTTCACCTTCCCGCCTTTTCGTTGCTTTGAATTCATGCTCGATGCCGAAACGCTTGATCTTCTCTGTGACTTGTAACGCTTCTGCAGCCTTTACACATGTATGCCACGTGTTCCGCACTTTTCTGCATGTTCTGTAATGGCCCCATGAAAATCGTGACAAAAAATAGCATGCAGCTTTGCTCCTCTACCTTCATCGTGAAAACGCGACATGTCGCGAAAACGCGACATGTCGCGATATCGCGACGTTTTCCTGCCAACAGCCTTTCCTGCCTTCATGCTCAGCGAAATGGCGACATGTCGTGATATCGCGACAACTTTCCATTTCGTACACTTTGTTATTTTTCTGTCACGAAATCGTGACACTTTTCTCTTTCGTACACCTCGGCTGCTTCCTGTCGCGAAATCGCTACGCCTTTTCACTTGGAGCTGTCTTGCGGCAACCTATCGTGAAATCATGACGTTTTTCACTTGGTACGCTTTTGGCCACAACCTGTCATGAAATCGTGATGTTTTTCATCTCCGTACGCCTTCGCTTCCTGTCACGAAATCGCGACGCTTTTCCACTTCGTGCCCCTTTGCTATTTCTTGTCGCGATATTGCGATGCTTTTTTGCTTTGTCCTGTTTGACTGGTTTGACCCACGATTTTGTGACATGTCAAGATTTTGCTACCATTTTCCATTCTGCCTTTCTCTCTCCTATTTGGACCACGACGGAGCAACATGTCGCGATATCGTGACACTTTTCAATTTCTGGCAGTGACCACGCAACACGTCGTGAAATCATGACACTTTTTCATTTTCGGTCACGACCGTGCAACACGTCGTGAAATCGTGACACTTTTTCATTTTTGGCCGCGACCGCACAACACGTCGCGAAATCGCGACACTTTTTCATTTTCGGCCGCGACCGCGCAACACGTCGCGAAATCGTGACACTTTTCATTTTTTGGCAGCGATGGCGCGACATGTCGCGATATCGCGACAATTTTCATTTTTCGGCAGCGATGGCGTGACATGTCGCGATATCGCGACACTTTTTATCCTTGTGCAATTTTGCCCCTTTTTCCTGATTTTTAGCATCTGGGTCACTGAGATCTTCTTTGAAAACATGCAAAAAAGGTGGGTCCCCAATTTTGGGGTGTGTTGTGGATCAGCCACAACAAATGGCGACTCTGCTGTCAAATGCTCTTGAGCATTTTCTTGAGAACCCTACCTGGAAGTATATAAACTCGAAAACATGTGTTAGCACATAATAAATATAAACAAATGCCCATAGATCAGAAATACATGAATCATCAGAATTATTAAGTATCAGCTCGGTGTGTGCAATGTGTTTCATTCCCTATCGTTTGAAATTGATCAACATTCCATCGTCAGTTTTATATGAATGCATATGTGAGTGAATGATTTGTGTAACCTAATAAATATGCTAAGAGATTTTGCTTTTATAAAAGGCATAGTCCTTCTGGTATCATACACAAACATTCAAGATTATCAAACCCTCTTAGGATCAACTATATGTATAATGAATTGCTTTATTATATCCCAAAGTTGGTTATGAGTCCCTACTATCTTGAACCCATGTGCAAGTGAAAGTGAAATCAGAGCTTTGGGAAATCGGACTCCCAACCTAATCGAGATGGGAGTTTAACCCTATTCTTACTACTCCGATTTAGAATTCATTACCTCACTTTGAGCAAAATAATTTAACTAATTATGGAAGAAATGGTCATGCTAGTCTAACCCTTTGGACAATCAGTGGTCTTGTTTTTTAGACAAGACATGTTGCCATGCATGGGCATACTTAACCCCATAATCCATGATTTAGCTTCATTTCTTTGGACCTTGGGGATGACTACCCATCCTTTGCAGAGGACAAGTAGTACGATCCTTCCAATCCAATATAAAGATGAGATGGGAAAAATTAATTTTTTTACTTCTTGGACCTTGGGGATGACTACCCATCCTTGCTAGGGACATGTAGTACGATCCTTCCAATCCAAGCTTTGGATAAAAATGGAAAATATTAATTTTATTGCTTAGACCTTGGGGATGACTACCCATCCTTTGCAGAGGACAAGTAGTACGATCCTTCCAATCCAAGATTTATCATGAAATGAGACATAAGAGCTTTGGGGAATCAGATTCTCAACCTAAGCGAGATGAGAATTTATGCCCTATCCTTACTACTCCATGTAGGTCAAATCAAAGCTTTGGGGAGTTGGATCCTCAACCTAAGTTCGATGAGGATTTAGCCCTATCCTTACTACTCGATTTTAGGCTTTAAGCTTTATGGAAGTGGTCAAAACCACTATTTTAAGGATCATGTTGCATAATAGGATAGACATGAAATACTTCTTTCGCCCAACCTTTTCTTCCAAGCAAGGTTTTGATCATTTTGCTCAAGATCCTTTTTAATGTGTATAAAATGTGCTTGGTTCTAGATATCTCAAGACTCAGTTCCCAACCTTAGGATTCTCTTCTTATTTATGTGATAGCATAACCTTAAGAGGATTTGACACACTTTAATGATTTGTATTTGAAATGCATTTGCAACTAAGATGGCATGTATGTGCAAAGTGAGATGTAATATGAATGCATTGTCTTTTGAATTGCAGATGAAATATTGCCATATAAAATTGACTACTTCATGCATCACAAGTTTCAAACGATACTATTTAAATGTTTGTGTTACTTGTGGAGCTTCTACAACACAATTCCAATGTTTCATATTTCCCCGATCTAGAACATAAGTTAGCATCTCAAGGCAACTTTTTCATCATCATTTTTTTTTTTTTATAGACAAACAAAACATGTCAAATAAACACACAACTTTAAATCCAAATCCAAATAGCAATCCCAAAATGAAAAATTGAAAACACAAACCCAAAACCAAAAACCAAAATCTATATACAAATGTACACTATAATACAAGATGATGCAAAGCTTGGATTATCACTTTCCTGGATCCCACACATGATTAGAACATTTCAACAAAAATATGACATGATATGCATGCCAAATGTTGTGGGAATCCAACACAAACAAGACTAGGCCAAACAATGCAACAAATTTCCACTTGCCATGCTCACCATACCAATTTGATTTAGTTCCAATAATACTCCCATAGGTGAGCATCAAATTACTAAAATGATTAGACAATAAATGATTTTCAATTTTATCTTGTCTATTCTTTAAAATGTAAACTTCATAATTCCCTCCTTGATTTAGAATTAGGCTATCTTTTTCAAATATGCAATTTTGTAAGTAGAAGCCTATTTCTACAAATTTCAAAGCCAAATCATCTTCCAAATTCGTAGGCCAATCAAATTTGTGTAACAATTTACAAGCATCTAGGATATTTACTAAATTAGGATCATTAAAAGTTTTTATCCTAGATTCAATTAGCAATTGTTGATGAATTTGATTTAACAATTCAAGTGCATCAACTTCTTTTCCATTCATTAAAACCATGTTATTAAAGGTGTGATTAAAAATTATACCTTGTTTTTCATTTACCTTTAATGACATTTCACCATAAACATTATTTAAATTCAAAATATGGTCATCCTTTTCAATCCTCAAACATTCTTGGTCAAAGTGTATGTCCCATGACTCATCTTGATGATCCTTCATTTGAGTTGCTTCCAATTGATCCATCTCTTTGTCATTTGGTTCTAATTCTTTGTTCACTATCCATGGTATCTCTTCATTTGAATCCTCAAAATCATCATGCAAACTTGCATCCACACTTTCAATGAATTTATATTCGACATGATCAAATTTTGTCCCCTTTTCAAATCTTGTGACTATGATATCTTCATATGATGTAGAAGGTTCAACATCCTGCATATCAAGTAAAATATGAGTTTTATCTATAGGGATGTGAGAAAAGAATGCATCATCATATCTCCCCCAACCATTGTAAAAATCGTCATCCAAATCCATAGAATGAAAATCCATGATGTTTGTGACATGATCTCTTGATTCATTCATAAATTCTTTTTCTTCTTTGTCCTTGGTAATAGAATCATTATAATCTTCCAAAATTTGATGAGATTTGAAACCCTCTTCCAAAACATCCTCAAATCGTACAGGAGTTGTAATATCTTCCTTTGAGTAGGCAATTATGTTGTCCTCGTATATCAATAGGCACACAAGTTTCATTAGTAATTTTGGAATGAGTGAAATCTTCCCACTTCTTCCAAGCATCATAATAATCATCTTTCAAAATCAAGTGGTGACGTTCAACTATTTCTTCAACATCTTCCAATTCATCAATGTGCTTCTCATCAAATTCATCTTCACCTTCCTTAGATGGTTCAATTATTTCCAAAAGTGGGTTATTTCTTGAATTCAAATTTATAAGGCTATCATTGTCCAAATTAGTAACCCATGATTCATTATCATAATTTGGAGGGTGAAGAATTTCTTGATCTTTAATTTTACACGTCTCATCAATAGTATCTTCCAAGAACAAGTGGTGAAATTCTATCATATCTTCAAATTTATTTATTGATTTTCTTTCCATTTCACTTTCAACCACTTCATTCAATTCTATGGTGGGTTCCATCCATTCACATATATCAAACATTGTTGAATTTAGAACCCCTTCATCCGGATAATCGTGTATCTCTACATGATCCTCACTAGTGGATGTTGTCTTAGCAATTTGCACCTCCTCTTGGACTACATCTAAGGTGGTCATAAAATTTGGGTATTCAAATTCATCCCCTTGATCATTCACCTTAGGTATCATTGGAGTGGAGGGTGCTATGTTTGATGGTTGGTGTAGGTTGGCATCAAAAGAACAATCTCTCATGTGAACATGTTGTGCCTTTTCTTCTTCAAGACCTTGTCGTTCTATCTCTTCTAAGACCTCATGGATTTTCTCTAGAGACAAGCCACTCAGCTTTTCCTCAATGAGTGAAGCAAGTGTGGGGTGTATGGCTCCTAGGTATACTTCCATGGCTTCCTCTTCTAATGTGTTAAAATTTTCCCACATTTGGGAGTGCAACTCACGAAATCTTTCATTGAATTGACTCAAGGATTCATTAGGCTCCTTACACATGGAGGTAAACTGATTTTTCAAGATTTCTAAGTCAACCTGATTACCAAAATGATAAAGATAGGCTGCTTCTAATTGTATCCAAGAAGTCCTAACCTCCATGGGTAGTTGGCTGTACCAAAAGAATGGTTTATCTTCCAAAATGTATGCAAATAACTTACAAGCCACCTCCTCATAGAAAATCTGGAATTTACATAATGTATCCTTGTAGACATGCAGTTTTTGCAAGTATCCTAGTGGCACCTCTTGATTAAAACACCGTAAAAAATCCAATAACATTGTAGGAATTTGATAGGGTACCACAGGTATAGATAAACCCTCATAATGATCCTCTATCATTGATACCATTCTCTCTCTTAGAGACACTATTTCAGCTCTCAGGGATACCATTTGCTCCTCAAGTGTTGCCATTAGTGAACTCAAAATGTAATTTTAGAACCAAATCTGTTGAATATTCAACCTGCAATATATAAAAAAAATCAAGTTAGCATCAACCAAGAGATGTAATTATTAAAATCAAATGTCAAGTAATTGCATGAGACCAAAATTTTCTAAATTAAATCAAATCACATATTTTTGTATGAACAATCAGAAAAGTGTTAGAATAATATACAACATACCTGAATTGCTTAAAATAGAACAAGTAAATAAATTCAGGCCGTCCTTTTTACAATCGGCTGAGTGTTAGAGGACAAGCATAAAAAATTTAAATTTAAATAACACTAAAATAAACCCGTTCGGCCCTCCTAGCACCAATCCGTTGAGTGGTGTTAGAGGCCGAAGATGCTAATCAAATGGACTTGAAATATTTAGCAATGTAAAGCTCTCAAACAATTAAAAACCCGTAGCATCTAAAATCACGATAAAATAAACTTTTCAGGCCCTCCTTCTAGCGCCAATCTGTTGAGTGGTATTTTCACCCGATTGTGAAAACACACTCTCCGATAGGATTTGGGTTCTAAATCCTTTGCTTGCAAAGAAATTAAACAAGTAATTTCTCCAAGGTTCCTGTTATGCTAGCATTTTGCATCTGTGTATTAATGATCTCAAATAAAGATATTTAATTAAAATGCTTGGAACACCTTAGTGGTTGCAAGTAATCGAAAACAAGGGGCACTGTGGTTTATTTTATTGTGAAAATTTAGTGATTGTTCATTGAACCCGAATAAAGCAAATATGATTTGATCTTTATATGACCATGTTGTAACTTCAAAATGAAATTTAATGAAATGCCATAAATGAAGGAATTATTTATGGATTTTGAAGTTTTTTAATTTTTTTTATTTTATTTTAAAGCTTGAAAAATTAAAGTTGGAGCTTCTGAAAATAAAGTGCAGCAAAAAGAAAATAAAATGCAAAAGAACAAGAAATTAAAATTGCATTCAGCTTGATGCTATCCCGTCCTGGCAAAACCGAAGATGTGAGGTTTCCATGCATGCAACCTAACCTATTGAACCTGCAAAACACGCACAATCCAAATAAGTTAAGTGCTGGTCTCTGGGGTTTTATTGTGATCTTTCAGATTTAGACATTCGCATGAAGCAACCAAGAGAACTTGCATTCAACTTCACCTATAAGCCTAGAAATCTGAAAAAGGGAAAGATAAACATTAAAACATGCATGCAGAAAATAACTCCTTCTTTCTTGCCAACAAGATGCAAATTTCTGAACACTCCTGCATTAAAGATAAATCCTGTTACAATAGCAGAACATCTGGTTTTCTCAAAACCAAAAAAAGGAAGAAAAACACTCCCGAGCAGGCCCAGAATGGCTTCTCGCCTTAGGCACTGCAACTCTGCCCACAGCGGTTTTCGACCCTTGTGCCAATCTGCGCCTCTGCTTTTATACTTTCTGGCAATGCTCTCTGTTTCATCCTGTGACGCTTCGCTTCATCTTCCAGATCGCTTCGTTTCACCTTCCCGCCTTTTCGTTGCTTTGAATTCATGCTCGATGCCGAAACGCTTGATCTTCTCTATGACTTGTAACGCTTCTGCAGCCTTTACACATGTATGCCACGTGTTCCGCACTTTTTTGCATGTTCTGTAACGGCCCCATGAAAATCGCGACAAAAAAATAGCATGCAGCTTTGCTCCTCTACCTTCATCGCGAAAACGCGACATGTCGCGAAAACGCGACATGTCGCGACATGTCGCGATATCGCGACGTTTTCCTGCCAACAGCCTTTCCTGCCTTCATGCTCAGCGAAATGGTGACATGTCGCGATATCATGACAACTTTTCATTCCGTACACTTTGTTGTTTTTTTGTCGTGAAATCGTGACACTTTTCTCTTCCGTACACCTCGGCTACTTCCTGTCACGAAATCGCTATGCCTTTTCACTTGGAGCTGTCTTGCGGCAACCTGTCGTGAAATCGTGACGTTTTTCACTTGGTACGCTTTTGGCCGCAACCTGTCATGAAATCGTGACATTTTTCATCTTCGTACGCCTCGGCTGCTTCCTGTCGTGAAATCGCGACGCTTTTTCGTTCCGGGCCCCTTTGTTGTTTCTTGTCGCGATTTCGTGACGCTTTTTTGCTTTGTCCTGTTTGACTGGTTTGACCCGTGATTTTGTGACATGTCACGATTTCGCTACCATTTTCCATTCTACCTTTCTCTCTCCTATCTGGACCGCGACGGAGCAACATGTCGTGATATCGTGACACTTTTCACTTTCTGGCAGTGACCGCGCAACACGTCGTGAAATCGTGACACTTTTTCATTTTTGGTCGCGATCGCGCAACACGTCGTGAAATCGTGACACTTTTTCATTTTTGGCCGCGATCGCGCAACACGTCACGAAATCGTGACACTTTTTCATTTTCGGCCGCGACCGCGCAACACGTCGCGAAATCGTGACACTTTTCATTTTCTGGCAGCGATGGCGCGACATGTCGCGATATCGCGACAATTTTCATTTTTCGGCAGCGATGGCGCGACATGTCGCGATATCGCGACACTTTTTATCCTTGTGCAATTTTGCCCCTTTTTCCTGATTTTTAGCATCTGGGTCACTGAGATCTTCTTTGAAAACATGCAAAAAAGGTGGGTCCCCAATTTTGGGGTGTGTTGTGGATCAGCCACAACAATAGTCATACATGCAATAAATTCTAGGGATGACTTCATCCAATCATGCAACTCCTTTGAAAGTAATGGTTAGATTTTTATGAGTATATGATATAGGAAATGCAACCACAAGATGCAATATACACAAGATATGATATATATATGATAATGGTACTCTAATATGCAGTAAAATAAGGAAATAAAAATCTACAATAACTTAGAAATATGCCATTAATAAAAGCTCACAAAATTAGTACAATGCAGTATAATGAAGGACATGATCATTCCATAGACTATTTTAAAATTAACTACATTGTATCACACTACTAATCTATACTATGCACTCTTTATATTCTCTCCTTTATGTTTCACTCACTATAAGACCTTTATATAGGAATATAGGTTCCTTGGCCCTTACTCTACCTTTGACTCTATCATATGACTCATGTACATGTGGACTACATACACATTTACATCATTGCACATTCTAACACTTGTGCATTTGTTACATGTTTAAGTAACTACTTAACTTTACTCTAAAGTAAACTCCTACTCTAGAAATGTACCAAAGGTGATACACTGATATGTACCCAATAATAAAATATATTCTCTAACACCCCCTTTATTAAATTATTTGGGTATTGAAGACTTTAGTCTTCAATATGGATCTTCATATTGGTTATGGAATTTGAGCTCTTATCTCTTGCTTCCTTCATTGCCTTGTTTATCTAAATTTGGACGAGTATCCTAGTTCTTCTTCTTCTTCTTTGTTCTTGTCTTTGAATCTAGTTTTTGCACTTTCATAAGTGGTTGTACTATCATCTGATTCTTGCACAAGTATTTCCTCTTTGTCTTTGTCCTTTTCATCATTATTTTGGTTCTATATATAAGTTTCTAAACAAACACTTAAGGCATCGTAATAATATCTTGAGTCAGTAGAACATGAAGCATCAATACTCTACGAGGATTGAAATATTTTCTTTAGGTATGATTCATCTATTTTTGTTTTCTTTTTACGTGACTCTATTAATCCTTTATGTTCTACATTCGCATCCTTGTAATATTTGAATGTAAGTAATGCCATATATAATATGCCACCAAAGTCTAAAAGTATTTGAATATCACTCCTTCCATTATCAATTACTTCAGTGAGTCAAGTATGTAGATAATATTCCATAGTTTTAAAACTATTTCTTAAAGCTTCACTATGAACTACTTTTGAAGCAAAGTCTAAGTCTCCTTCAAAATTTATGAGTATTTTTATTCCAATTTATATAGCACTTGTCTTTTCTTTTTTAATGGTCTTGTTCATGTCATTGTTCATTATATTATTTGAGGTTTATATTATTCTTCCTTCTTACTATTTTCACTTGTAGATCTTGTATTATTTAAAGGTTACTTTAGATATATCCTTTGAAGTAGACTACGTTATGACTTCTTAGTTTAGATTATGTGAAGTACTTTGATAAAAACTTTCTAAGGCTTAGTTTTTGTAGGATCATTATGTCTCCCTAGTGATTAGAATATGCCATAATCTTGGTAAAGTGCTTTAGGAAGTAGTAGTTCACCTTTTGAGTTGATTTTGTAATTTTTTGGGAATTATAATAATCAAATCCTATTTCACCTTATCTCTCCTAATTAACAATGTACTTATCAATTTGAAGTTCTCTATGGTTGGATTTCTTTTATCCCTTTAGTATGAGTATGAGATAAGTGTAAGTTAATAATTCCAACCCTTCAAGTAAATAATGAGATTCCTTTTATACCCCTTAATCTCCAATAGTTTAATATTTCTAAATTCAAATATTCTATGTTTGATGTAGTATACGTTATATCTCCGTAATTTTGGAATATTATAAATTAATAATATTTGCAATAATAATGTTGATTTTACAAGTAGAAATACTTATATATCCTATGGTGTTTAATTGCAAATTTTCCACTAGAGTCATTTGAAATACTATGGATATGAGCTCCTTTGATTTTCTTTCAAATGTATTAAGGTTGATTGTTTCTCCAATATAAATGATAAATAAACTCAACCTTAAGATATACCCCTTATTACTCCTAAATGAAAGCAATTTAAATCAAAGTGAAAGCTTACCCTATTAATGTTGTATCTCTCTAAAAATAGGTGTTGTACTTCCTTTATGGCAGACGTGTGACAGTGGTAGTGATTTTAATGCTCATTTGACTTCTTGACTTTATGCCTTATGCCTTGAATATGTTTTCAACTGTCCTAATTCTCCCTTACTTAATGTTGGCTAAAAATATACTTCCACGCTCTAATTTGGGTACCTATAAGTCTGTGTCTACATTGTTGACATAGGTGGCAAGTGGAATAAGCATTTCTCAAGATTTGATATCCTTCTTAGGTGGTTCAGCATTGATGAAGGACTTATTAGGTGATATGGCACATGGTTTAGAAGTTCTTGAGTGTTGAAAATGCAGGTGAGTGCTCAAGATGCTTTCTTTGAGTGTTGGTTTGAAGATGAGAGTGTTACTTAGTTGAGCACTCTTCTTCCTTGAGCATAGGTGTTAGGGTTAAATATTATCTTACACCTTTGTGCCAAGTGGTACAATATTCCCTCCTTGTTAAGACAAGTGTTTGAGCCTTATTTGCATGTGCTCTCTCCTTCAATGTACCATTTTCATAAGGCTTCTCAATGTATTCTTGCCAACTATTGCAAGCTTTCCTTACCTCCTTTGTGATAGTAAATCATGAGATGGCTCCTCCTTTTCTCCAATGAATATGGATGATGTATTCCAACACAGTTGGCTCCAAATATGAAGATTCTAGAGCATTGCAATGGAGGTCCTATGGTGCTTCCTCTCGATTGGAAGTTCATCCATGTTGGAGCTTGGTAATGCACCTTGTTTTTGCCTTATACCTTGTTTCTTTTCCTTGTAATATGATATCCTTAGCACTATGAATTTATGTAGATAATATTTACCTTACGTAAGCCCTTAGTGTTGTAGATATGCTATGGATGATTGGTCCTTACATAGTCCTTGTACACTATAGATTATCACCACGTTATGTGCTAGATGATGGTGTCATATAACACCTTGATGAGCTAGCTTTTGAGCCTTATGAATGGCTCTTCACTCAAGCACCAATCGACAAATATCAAGCCCTTCATATGGCTCATTTCTTAAGCACTTTTGCTAGTGCTTATCCTTTGTAAATGATGGATGTTGAGCCCCTCTAGGATGGCTCCTCTTTCAAGCACCTTGGTAGTGTTGATGTTGGACGTTGAGCCCTTTAGTATGGCTCCTCTTTGATCACTTTGGTTGTGCTTATCCTCTAAAAATGGTGGTTGCTTGTAGTTAGGATGATAGGCTACATAGAGTGTCCTTAAGACACTTATATTTTGTCTTCCTTTGATGTAATAGAAGATAATTTTGGTGCTTGAATAACAACTTGTAATACCTCCTTATTTGCACCTAAAACCTGAGACTCTCCTAGTCTCATTTTGTAGCTCTCTTCACTAGTTTTGATGGTAGATTTCTTCTCCACACCTTGGAGGAATATAACCCTATAATGTGGCTTATCTAGGCCACAATAAGTTGTTGGTTTTGTGCATCGAATAGTGTCTCTAGACACTTTGATAGTATGTAGATTTTGTGCTCTTGATCTTAACCTTAAATTAACAATCAATGCACATAATAATCCTTTGAGAGTAACTAGTTTAATGAATAAATAGAATAGTACAATTAATCCTTAATGTTCTAGTAATATCTCTAACTCATTGCACTTAATGATAATAATGATTTCACCTTATTACTCTGTAAATGAACCTTCAAAGTAGTTTGAAATATGCACTTAATTTTCACTACAACTTAAAATACTTAGTGCACCTTAAAATTCTTTAAGAAAAACTAGTATAGTGCAATATTGATCTCACCTTATTACTCATTCAAATGAACTTTAAATCATGCACTACTAATTACTCCTAAATGCACTATAATATTTGTAACTTAATGTAGTCTTCTTTTTTGTAACTAGATAATAGGAAGATGATATTTTTATTTTTGTCAAAATATATCTAACTCCTATTTTAATGTGCAGGTATAAACCTTAAAAGAAACTATCTTTTGCACTCCCTTTGAAGACTATAATATGCAACATTCTCTTTGCAACTTATTAAAACTCTAATATGGTGCTTAATGGAACTTGATAATGAATTAATTTAAATTTCAACTAATGAACCTATTTGCACCCAAGTTGCTTACCTTAACAAACTCTATAGATGAAGGATTGCAAAGGTGATTAGATTCACCTTATTACTATATTTTACTGGATGGACTTGCAAATCTTCTTGGCTTTCCTAAATAGCTCCTCAACTCACCAATTCATAGCTTAGTAACTCCTCTATCTTGCTACTTGAAACTATAGTGTGGTGGTTTTGATTCTCCTTCAAGATGTTCTCTATAAATATGAAGTTCTATAGCTAGTAACTATTAGAATACAAATTACCATCAAGAAAAATCTTGATACTATGACTGTTATCTTCCAATTATCTGATTAGGCATGCACCCGCTAATCACAGTTTAGACCACAATATTGTATGGATTAAAGATTACTCTAATCCAACCTCTAGAGTATGCTGGTATTCCTTGTCAACTTATAAGGTGGACTCATTTAAGCTCAGTTAAATGTTTAAGAGATAGGGATAGAAATGAGTTAGGGTTAAGAAATAGTAATAAAATAGTCGTCAGATAGAGCTAATAGCATAGGCATATACAAGAAAAACCCATCTTCAAAATTTCCAGTGTCCCACACTTGAGATTAATAGCATTCAAAACAAGTAATCTTCATCATTATAAAAAGAATAGAGATGTACTTCAATAAAGTTATTTAAATATAAATATGCCAATAATCCAAATTAGAATAATAAGATCAATATCAAGATTTAATAGAAAAAATCTTCTTGCAAGCACAAATTCAATTATGAAATATTTCAAATGCTCTACGCTAGTAATCCAATATCAGAAGAATAGATTAACCATAGCAGCAGTAGCAAAAAGCAATTCATAGCTTGAATCTCTCCAAAATTATATAAGACACCAAATCTGAGGCAAATATCCAAGTAATGTTCCTTCTATTGATTTATAGAAATGTATTACACAATAGGGCAAACAAAAACTCTAGAGTTGACCCTAAAAAATGAGGGTTTGACCTCTATTTATAGTTTTACATTGAAAAGAAATAAGTGGAACATTACAAGGAGAATGAAATGCTAGATCGGCCAGTTTCTGAGGTGGCAGCATCTTATTTGCATTTGATAATAGAATAAACTGAATGATATTGCACTCATTTACAACCCAACTCTTGCAACTTGCTAATTCTTCATGATGGTTTGGATCCAAGCTATCTAAATCATGATCTAGGTCGTCTCTCATTCTTGTGGATATTATTTTTCATAGATTTGTAGCTGACTACATTTTATTAGTTCTTGGTCTTATTGATGCTTCATCTGCTAGCTCTCTTTGCTCAACCAGTTCATGTCACAAAGTCTCTACTTTTATCTACTCGAGATATCATCATAATGAACCAACCATTGATCTGCTCACGAACGAACAATATTAAAGATTGAAATTCATTGATAGCTCCGTAGCATGGAACATGTCGTAGCCTACTTCTCTTAGATGCTTATCACATCCTTTGATCACTTTTACTATGGGCTAAAGCACATGAGACTCAAGCGTGAAAATACACTTTGAGGTGCATAGGATGAAACATTGCACTAGGTCGCTACTCTTATTCTTCAACTTACTTTAAAGTTGCTTCGCATCCGTGGTGTAGAACCAAATCTACAATGTGTTGTAGCCAGCAGCTTGAAACTCATGCATCCAATTTTGACTATGGTTGATTGCAAAGTAGATCATTTCTCTGGCCCACACGGGATATAACATAAAACTTAAGCCATATAAAATATTACACTGGATCGTGACTTCATTATTCACTTTTGCAATGTTTGACCATTTTGATCATGGGCTGGAGCATGTGTGCTATGCCACTAAAAAATACACCTAAAATATAATGGGATAGAACAAGCTTGAAATAACCTTTAGCTTGTATGGGCTAGAACAATAGGCATTGTACCATAGTTTGAAAATAGCCAAGTGCAAACTTTGACTACTTTGACTATGGGTTGGAACCATGTCAGATGTCGCACAGACTAGAACATGTTGTAATATGTTGAGATTTTAGACATAATCAAACATTCCATGACCCACAATTCTAAAAGCGATGAAGTATAAAATTTGACCACTTTGACCGTAATATAGGACATCCTGTGTTACACCGCTATAAAATACACTGGATCTCATGTGGGCTAGAAAATCCTTCTTTGATTTAGAAAATATTTCAAAAACTTTTCTAAGGATGTGGCCATTTTGGGCCTACATTATATTGCCTCTTGGGGGGTTTTGCTTGCAAATCCTGAGAACTCAAAGTCTTATCCATTGGGCATTGGGATTCAAAAAAAATGAAATTAGCATACTATGCTTCATAGAATAGATTCTATGTGACTATTACTCTCTAGAACATTTATGAAGATACTCACAGAGTAATGGTTCACATGGAAACCATGTTAGAAACAATATACTTCAAAACTCTCACTATAGGTATAGCCTTAGTTTGGCAATATGGATTTATATCCCCTTTTATAACCTCAATCATTTTTGACAAAATGCCTTCATGTATTTTTTTATTTTTTTGCTACAGGCCTCATGCTTTTATTATTGTTTCTCTAATAGTGCCAAAACAAAAAAAAAATACACAATATATACATGAATACAAAAATATTTAAGTCTACTTCCACCACAAGGTTGCTTATTATTTTTATTCTCTTCTTGGTTCTACTCCTTGAGTTTTTCATCTTGTACCTCTTATGTGTCCTCAAAATCCTTCTTTGATTGTTCTTCAGCTTGATCTTCCTCAGCTTCTTCCTCATCTTCAAAAGTCTCTTGCTTATTTTTGGGACCAGGATCTGTCCCAAATAGCTAGATCATCATTTTTAGAGTCTACAAGCTTGATTCCAAACAACCTTAGTAGGTTTGGAGGGTTCTTTGAGCTACTTATGGATGTATTACAACTTGGAGATCTCCTCATAAGTTGCAAAGTTACCTTTTTCACTAGGTCTTCCATTAGATCCTTGAGCCTAATTAAGTCTTTTATCATTTGAGAGACCTGCTCTTGATCGATCAGATCCTCCTAGCTATCTATATTAGATTCATATTGAATGATTAAGTCTATACTATTTTTGATATTTTCTTTTAACAACAAGGTGTTGCTTTTGATCCATAATCCCCCAAAACCATACTGTGTCATTTCATTATTGATATCCACAAAGTCCTGAATTGTATCTTCAATTTTATCTGATAATAACTTGCTCTTCTAGAGCAATCTATTCTTCTCAACCACAAATCTAGCAACTAATCGAGAAATACTCCATGTCTTATTGGGAATAGGCTTTGTAGCTTCACGAAATCTGCTTTCAAATAGCTTGTAAATATGCTCTACTTGTATCACTATAGGTTGTAGTTCCTCCATGAATTTTTCCAAGCTTTCCTTGGTATTTTGTAATAAATGGTTGGCATCATCCATGTCGTCAATTACAAGTTGGATTCCTGAACACTTCTCAAGGATTTTAGACCATAGCTCCTTCCTAACCTTCTTTACTCCTTTTGAGAAGCTTGAGGCTTTGGCATTCTCAATCTAAAGTTGATGCTTCAAATATTGTATTTCTTTAGCTTGGTCTTCATTCTTTTTCTTCTACTCTTCAACTTGTTCCTTAAGCTTAATAGCCTCCTAATACCTGTTTTTTCCAGCTTTTGACTTTATTTCTTACGATATTTTCCACCTTCTAATTTTTGACTGTCTTCTCCAGCTTTTCTATATTTTCTTCTAGCTTTCCAACCCACTCCTTATAGATGTCGATCTTGACATAGAAAGTTTCAAGGTGAGATTTTACTATGACCAACTCATCCTCCACTGATAATTGCTCAATATATTTTGTATACTCCTCCATATGATAATCTTGTATAGTCATATCTTCTTTAGGTTTTTTCACTAGAGGGGTTATGGATCTAGTTTTTCTTTGCATTTTCACTGGATTAATAGTCATTGTATTTCTATTTGTAGCCATATTTTTTTAAGGCTTAGAAAGTTTCTAAACCCAAAAATCTTGAATCTTCTATGAAACCTCATTTTCTTTCTGCAAAGAAGCTAATATGGAATGACTTGTAAGGGGAGGGAAAGCTATAATATAAGGGATGAAATACTCAAAAGCTAATGAAAATGGGGTAGTTATGACAATAGTTGAATATGTACAGATCATGGGAGTTGTATTTGGGAAAGACATAGGGATGGAAGTTGATATCATGGAATGGGTTGGAGGGGATGAAATATTTTACCCTTCTAATGTTACTGAAGGTAATAACTTTGAGGGTAAATATGAAATGATAGGAGATGATGTGACTAGGATTTCATATGAATGTGGAGGAGGTGGATTGGTTTGACCCTCTGTGGTAGCTGATAAAATAGGTGGTGAGTTAAGAGGGGGAGAGGGTACTTTTTGTTCCAACTTTTCTTGAGAATGGGAAGGGGGCTTCTTTGGGTAAGAATAAGGAGAAGAAGGTTAGAAATAATACCTTTGCCTATAGAATTAGGATTCTCAAGAATATCATCTTCACTTTGGTTTTGTGCCTGTTGTACTGATAGCTCTGCAATTGTAATAGGGACTTGTTCAACACTTTGCCCCTGATCCATTTTTAGCTTCTTTCATACCTCTTTTTGGGCTTCCTCTACTAAATATTTTGTCTTTCTCTTTAAAACATAAATACTATAGACTTATAACTCTTTGTATCCTCCTCAAATTATTTTTTTTGCAATGCAACTTCAATAGTCAAAGTTGGTTTAGTTGTAGTTGCAGTGGTAAAACTCATAGGAGTGAACACAAAACTATCATCTTTCTCTTTCTAATTTATCTTAGTCACTGGAGGTTCTCTACCTAGGTCTAGGCATTTAGGCTTGTTTGCTATCTTAATTATTTTCATATTTATTGCCTTATCACCATAATAATGCATTTTGCTCATAATATGGGCCCCTACAAAATATTTCTTTAATTGATCCTGTGAAGGTTCAGGTGCCTTCGGGGCTTCTTCAATTGTTAGTGGAGCATTGGTCTCCATTTCCTACATTTATTCCTATGAATTTAGGGAAGGAGAGTCTGACGCTACTTGAGTTTTCTTCTTTTCCTCTGTTTTGGTTCTCTTATAACTCAATACCAAATTTTTGATATCTTTGGCCTTCCAGGTCTTAATATTCTTCTCATATTGATCAGAGAATTCATCGTCTATTAATCTACCCAATATGACCTTTTTTGTACCTGTTTCTACTCTCATATTCCACCAATTTAAAATTTTACCTTTTTCCCATGCTTTTTTCCTCTCAACTTTATTAATTTTAGACTCCTTCAGATAGTGGTCTTTGTTCTTTGTAGGATCAAAATCAATTATCTATTCATAAAAGTCTCTCCATGGGGGCAGTTGTTCCATTTTAGCAACATTCCACTCCAACAGAGCATTTTCTTTATTATTCTTACCCTTTTCAAAATGAGGCCTTGAAGACTTTTCAAACTTGAGAGCTTTTTATTTTTTTAGGGCAATATTCCTCTTCGAGAACTTGTCATCAGGGTCATATCTCCATCTTTGTGGGATGTACAACAAACCTAATCTCTCCAAATATTGGGTAATTTATTCATCTTAACCCTTTTTGGTCACTGATATATCATCTACATTACGAGAGTAAGTCAAGAAAAAAATTCTCCCTTTACCAAATCCAAAATTTACGTTGATAAAGTCTGCTTGCCTTAAGTACTCCAGGGCCAACAACCTACTAGTTACAAAATGAGGCAACGTAAAGTTTTATCAATAAAACCATAGAGTCTGATGACAGTGCCCTCTGTAAGGATATACCAATATCCTTCTTCGGTGTCTTCTATTAATATTAATTATTTATCCAAAGATGACAACCTAGGGAATTTCCCATAAATTATTTTCAAGGCTGGCCCTAGAAATTCCAAGTTGAACCTATAGTACGATTTTGTGCTCCTCATATCGGTGGTCCAATAATAAATAGGGATAGGGTCTTCTTTATTATTATTTTCCTTTATTGGAATCTAGGGTATCATGTGCCTTACAATAGCATAAAACATCCATACCAAATTTGAACAGTGCTGGAAGGAAGTCCCTAAATATTTCTTCATCCTAACTAGTTTCTCATGCATTCATTTAGAGAGAAAGGCTAGCCAGTCAAAGTAAATTGGATTTATTCCCTCCTCTTCTACTTTGGGTCTATACATCTTCTCATTCCAAATATAATACATAGTAGCTATTTTCCATTCTCTGACATATCGATCAGAATCTAATCCTTCTAAGTAGGCTAGCATGGAGAAAATCTCTGGGTAAGAAAATTGTTCAATAACAATCAGGGCTTTGGGCAAGGGATCCCTAGTTTTAAACCTTTTGAATTCACTAAAAACCCACTTCCTAAACTATGGTTTTGGCTCTCCATCATGAGCATGTACTTGCGAGGAATAATATTTGGCTTGCTCTGCTCTATCAAAGGATTTAGGCTTTACAAAAGGTTTTATTCCAATAGTGAACTAATCATGATAGGATTTAGTTGTAATACTGAATAGGGTTTTCCCCATAGCTATATTAACTACTCTTGTCCTAAGGTTGTAATATCTTATAATTACATAAACTAATTTAGGGTAATGATGGAATGAATCACAGATGTAAAATTATAGGAAGGAATTTACAACAATCATACCTTGAAAGAAATCGGTAACCCTTCGAGGTACCTATAGTTGATATTTATTCGGATCTTGGTCCTTCTTATCTGTGTTATTACAATATCTACTAATGCTCTTTTTTGGTTTATATAGCTTTGCTACTCAATATTTTTTGATAGTACAATTTATTGAGCTATTTTGGAGGCCATCTTCTATTAAAAAATCATTGGGTATTCACTCTCCTATGTTATTGTTGTAGAGGGGGAAAACTACCCTACCGTGTACAATTCCCAAATAAAAGGTTGGATCAATAAGGAGGGAACATTTTGTGGGGTGAACCATAGGGGTATGTTGTACTCTACACTCGGTGCTAGGGGGAAGGGTTTACCAAGAACAATTTAAGGACTCGCTCCAAGTCCTCAGGATATTCGAGATAGTTTGATGTATTTAGTTTCAAGACAAACACCTAAGTTTGGTATTTCTATATCTAAGCTAAAAAATATAAAGGACCATGCAAAAATAGAATAAGACAACTAAAAATAGAATGCAGGCATACAAGAGCTATCCTGTAATGATTCTTTGTTTGAATGTTTACTAACCTAGGGTTTATTTCAAAAAAAAATTAAAGTAGAGATATGCACAAAAATTATCCCTAGATGCAAGCTAAATACCTTTCACTTTCAGATGCCTAGAAATCAATAATAATATCATATTTTCAACCAATATAATAAGTAGAGCACTTATCTAGATCAGTGGTTGACTTTAGAATTTTCTGCCTCTTGTCCAATGATATCAAGAATACCTATTTTTGCAAGATCACTCATGAAACACTGAAAATTAGAATTAGCATTAGGGGGTCTACTTGGGCCGCTGTGTAATAAATATTGGAGTAACAGTAGTCAAGCCCCCTAGGTACTTTTATATGACCTTTTAATACAAAAGTAGAAATTAACCTTTGTAGAATTAATCATAAATAAAAATACAATAGCAAAGAATAGAAAGTAAAGTGCAGCATTATGATCTATAAATAGAATGGAATGCACAGTGAAAGCCAAATTTGGAAATTTCCCTCGGTGTGTGCTAGGGCAAAATGGTACATTTCTTGGAATGGGTGCAATAACACTATAGCAAAGTTGCACCTTGCTTGGATAGAGTAGGATTTCATTTTTGCATATAGATTTGCCCTAATTAGGGTAGGTGAAGTCACGCCTTGCTAGTGCCAAGTACAATATCACTACAGAGTAAAGAAAAATAAGAATTGAATACATAAGATAAAATAAATGTAGTAAATAAACTAATAAAAACCTAATGGACATCGCAAAAGCAGGCAGAGAAGATCGAATTATCCAAGCGAGCACTCTATCTCTCCAAACTACACCATGTATCTACCAAGTCACACAACTAATGAGGCCTGAAAATGCCTCATTTTTACACTATGTTTGACATATAAAAAACTGTCATATTATTAAGTTAAATGCCAAATAGTTGATTAGAATATATATTTGTTAAGTGTTTGCATGATTTTATGTTAGGATCATTATATCTCTGTTTTTGACTATTTTCAGCATTTTGTGATTGCTTTTGCTTGATTAAGTAGCAAATAAAAATATGCATTTCAAAAAGCCAAATGTGGTATGTTGATATCCATTAAATTCACAATGGTTTATGAATGTTTTCCTGCCCTTCAACTTGTTTGAAGTCCACATTGAAGCCAAATTATTAGGACTGTCATAAATCTAAAAATCTAAAAAAAATAGCCATATAAAAATCAGCAAGCTGTCACTTTATAGGAACACCTTGAAGTTGTCAAGCAAAGCATGAGGATATGGATGGAATGAGTTCAGAAGGACTACAGAAGACATATGACCTATTTAGAAGCATTCCCACATGGTCTAAATAGGCAGCAACGGGGTATAACGAGAGCAAGGGACAATTATGCAGCACTATTGCACTATTTTAGCATGGTTACTTGGTGAATGAAGTGTATAAATTTAGTAGCAACTTGATGTACTCCTTCATGTTGATATTTGAATAATTTTTCCATGTTCTAATTTGTTTGAATTTGCAAGAAATACCAATATTTTACAACTGTGCAGCGAGAGTTGGAAAATCGTAGTAATTTACCATGTAAATTCCTAGCAAGCTACCAATGAATGGCAAGGCATGGAATTCACACATGGAGAGAGATGAAGGCTATTGCAATATGATCCTAAGAGCTAACCCACCTGAGAAATGCAGATGAAATCACTTGAAGAGCACATAGTTGTTCATTCTGAAGATCTTCGAAATGAGCAGACATCTTCGAAATGAGAAATACAGTCTCTTCGAAATGAGCGGACATCTTCGGAATGAGAAATACAGTCTCTTCGAAATGAGCCACTTATCTTCGAAATGAGAACAAAAAGTGCTTTTTGACTTGTTGACTGATTTCTGATGATGGAAAAAGGGAAAGAAGGTTGAAAAGGTTAAAGGAAAATATCTCCCATCTGACTTTGTCGTCCTTGCCGTCCAAAGCCACCATTCATGGAAAAGATCAATTTTGATCCTCTTCTAGGATAAACCCAGAAAAAACTGCAGCATAATAGAAAGTTGTTTGCAAGATAGAAATGGCATATTCTGAAGTGGAGAAAGATGTGTGAGATATTTCTAGACTCCTCCCACGTACTCCCACCACTGAAGATGCTTTCTAAGGGCCAATGACTACTACCGCAACACAAACTGTCCAGATTTGCATTTATTTTAGATCCAGAATTATTGGCAAATCACTGTAAAGTAGCACATAGGCTGATTTGAGCATGGGATATGTTGTAAATATTTATATAAATAACACAGCTCCCTCCTTGGTTGAGCCAGTTAGGAATTAGAATAGAGGAGAGTTTTCAATAGCAGCAATTAGGACTATACAGTAATTTTCTGTAACAGTTTTCAGCATGTTTTATCATCAATAAAAGTGTAGTTATTTTATCATTTTCTGTTTTGAGTGTTAATTAGTTAAGGAGTGCTTTTCACCTCCTTCTAGATCAGGAAGTATGGGCCCACTTTCAGATCTAGAAGGAGGATTTTTATGGCAGGTTTTAATCTGTAATTTTGCTGCAACAGAATTAACAGATTACTTGTCAAGTTTACTTTTCTTATTTTAAGTTTGTATAATGTTCTTTATGTTTTCTATTATGTTTGTGTACAACATTTGTGTGTGTGTCAGCTGACAAATTATATTAAGCATTTTTCCTTTGCTTTCCATGTTTTCCCTACTTTTCTGTTTTAGCAACTTTCCATTTTCAACATATTTCATTTTGTTGTCAATTCCTGTAGCAGAAGCTTGACGACCTTTTGTGGCAGGGCATTGATAGGTGTTTCATTTCCAAGTATCACTTCCATTCTGCAAGAGTAAACTAGGTTTCAATTTTGCAAGTGTAATTTAGGATTTCATTTCAGCAACATTTCAATTTAGCAATTTCAATTCTACAAAAGTAGATTATATTTTAATTCAGCCATTTCCAATTCTTGCAATTGTAGTTAATTGTTAAATTCTGCAATTTAGATTTAGTTTTCAATTCCTGTAATTTATTTTAGTTTCCATTCTACAGACTAGGTTTAGTGTGACACCAAAAGGCTAAACCAAAATCTGCTTCACCAATAAATGCTTGAAATTTGAATGCTTGAATTGCACTCTGCCCTAACTTTCTATCGTAGACAGCCTTGGACACCACCTCGGATTGATAAATCATTGAGATTAAATGATGAGACTCAACGACACTCATCATTTTGGCACCATTGTCGAGGATCATGGTGTTGTTAGAGGGTAAAAGCAGTCAAATAATTATTATTGTGCTAAGTTATGAAATTTAGAGTAAAATCTAAATGTAATAGCTGGTATAAATAATAATTATTGATAGTTGCATTTCAGTCCATTTAGAAAATAAGCAACCACAGGGAGGTGATCTTCACACTTGGGGGTTAAATTGCCTATGTTTGAAATTCTTGATAAAAATTGAAAGAATTCATCATCCTCATTATCAAGAAACATAAGATCTCTTAAAATATTTAGAAGAGCCATCTGCTAGTACTGCCATTTTTATATCCATATCATCAGGGTAGTATAAAAAAATTGTACTAGGTGTTGGGAAAGATATCATGGTAGATATACAAGACTATCCCTTGAACAAAATAGCCATATCAACTACCTGTAGCATTTGTTCACAGGGACATATCATTAATAAATGCCATTTACTTCCACAACTTAGAGATGCAAAATTTGTTGCCTAGTCTGAATTCTTCTCAAAGAGAGATCCCAACAACAACAAACAGGGCAAGTAAATCAACCACCACCTTCAGCCCAACCTGTGGCCAATATGAATAATACAGGACAGGCAACCCCTGTCTATGTAAGCTGAATCTATTAAAAAAAAATCACAAAAACTTTTGCACAATCAAAATAGGAGTTTACAACTTAATGATGATCCTAGAGTTTTCCATTATTACTTAAATATTGTTAGGATTTTACCGTGCTAAACCGCAACCTAGCAATTCTTAGCCTACACAAGACAATAGTTGATCTCATTAGAGGTGATCCTACCCGACAAGTAGTTGATCTGCTAAAGTTGTACACTTCTTGTCTTATTGTGCAAACCAAAAATATTTCTTTTTTAGCCCAACCTGTGATCAGTATGAATAATACAGGATAGGCAACCCCTGTCTATGTAGCTGAATCTGGTATAAAAAAAAAAACCTGCAGGAAATGTTATTGACTGCAACAACATCCAACTGTGCTCAAACAAGAACTTACCTGAGCTTGAAGAGACAAAAATCAATGGAGATACACAGAAAACCTTTAGTCCAAACACACAAAAATTAGCCTTGGATAAAGGAGAAAAACTAGAAAAAGTTGCACATAGAAAATTTACTTCCATTGAACTCCTTAGTAAGAAATTACAAAGGGGTAAATTTTGTCCTCCTAGGAATGAAACAAATTGAAGTGCAGCCAAGAAAATTCTTGAACATTATTAGTTGGCTGACTTATAAACAAAAAGCAAAATTGTTGCTATTTTGAAACAATATTTCAATCCCTTTACATGGAATTACAAGGGTATATCAAGATTTTATCTTGATGTAAGCACTTAACATCTTTTGGGAATTGGTATTTAATTGTTTCAAGAACATATTGACAAGATTTTGCAGACTAGGAGGCATGGACAACACTTGATTGAAGAAGTTTTTAGATATGGAGCAGTGCTTCTTTCTCCCATTGGTAATTCATGGAGGATGTTAGTGGTGAATGGACATTGCCTTCGGGTATACCATGCACCATTAACTAAGGAGGAGTTCTTGAAGGAGATTCCATTGGATGTACACATAATGGAAGAGAATTTCTCTTCAATATCAGATTCAGAGTGATGATAAAAAGTTTGACAAAAAGAAAAAAAATACAAGAAAAGCAAAAAGAAGAATAGTCTTGTTTGTGAACTTCCTTCTTGGGTACAAGCAAGACAAGAAAAATTGAAAAAAAAAAAAAAAATTTGCAGCAAAGGCATGTCCCACAAAATGGGGATACATGAGGATAAGCATCAATTTCAGCAAGGAAGAGGAACAATGGAGCCAATACTTCATTTCCAACACTAAGGAGGCAATTATGATGTATGAAGATTCTTATTGCTCATCTAGAAAGGAAGGTTGCATCAATGTTGCAGGTTTCAACAGAAAGAGATGGTGTTTTCATACAACAATTGACATGTTTTTGCAGAATAAGGATTGGTCTTATCCAAATAAGAGTGAGAGATGTTCTCTCTCATTGAAGCACTTAAAAAAAAAAGGGACAGAAGTTGGTTGAAAACCAGAAATGGCAGCCTCTTCTGATGAAAAAAAATGAAAAAAAAGAGGAAAAAAAAGAAAAAAAAATGAATAATTCAGTAGTGAAAACCTTCTTGGAGGCGCTACTGAGTTGGCTTGCATGAAAACCGATTTTTCGGCATGCATTGCCTTGTTGATCTACCCATCATTATTCCACCATTGTACAAATCTCACACTGCACATGTGTTATTTTTATGTTTTTAGATAGCCTGCTAACAATCATCAAAAGCAGCTTGTAAGGTGCATGATTAATTTTCAGGATAGTAAGGTATGCATTTCTTGCATTTAAGTCATAGTAAGCATTTAGCATTTAATGTATGATAATCGGTATTTGGCATAAACTATTCATACAATATTGGTAAGTTGAAAATGGAACATGATCAAAATGTCAAGAAACACCCCCTTTTGCCCTTAGTTGCATGAGAATTTCAAAACTGTACAAAAACCTGATTTTGGGACAGACATGGCATAAATTCTATCTCAATTAGTAGGGCAAGTTTTAGAAGTAGGACTGCAAGTTTATCTCACAATTGTCTGATAAATTGAAGGAGGATAATCAACAAAATGCACCTGAAGGTTCTATTTTAGTACTACTAGAATAAAACAGCAACATACAAAACAAAGAATAACATCTAAACAAAAGGATGAAGAAGGGATTTTTGATGTTATGGAAGGCTTATACACTCTAGATATGGGCCCACAATAGAATCTGTAGCTAACTTTTGCATAGGAGGTCATTTCTGCATTTTTTGATGCATCTTTGGAATGAACAGTCATATCTTCGGAATGAACATGCATATCTTCGGAATGAGCAGGATATCTTCGGAATGAGCAGAAACTACACCAAAATTGCTGAAAATGCTACAGAATAGCAAAAAGAGTAGGGTACATCAAATATTGAGGTTTATAAGGCTCTACCACAAGTAAGTACATCCCTCAAGCATTTCAAAATCAAAATTTTATCAATTTTGTTCAAAAGGTGCAAACAATAGAAATAGGCATTCAGGCTAAAATGTTGTTAAGAACAGAAAATTTCACCAATAGTAGTGCATCTGCCAAATATGGTTCCACAATAAGGCTATTGCAAGATGAATCACATGATACCAAGCCTTTAAGAGGTACCTTGCAGCACTAAAACTTGTAGAAGGGCAGAAAAAGAGTTAAAATTGCAGTAGTTGCAGAAATTGCAATATTGAAGGATGAAAGTGCAGAAGTTAAAAAGTTGCAAGTTGCAAATGAAAAAAAAAAGATATGCAAGAAAAGAAAAAAAAAAAATAGAATAAAAAAAAAAATTGATTGAAAACTTTTTTTTGCAAGGTTGTAGAAAAGTGAAATACCTGTGCTTAAATTAAAAAATGCTTGGTGTAGTGCAGCAAGGAGAAATTTCTCAGGTAGTAGGTGGCAAAGGATGTTTTTCACAAGGATAAAACTAGCATATTACTATGGCCTACTAGGATGCATGAGGGCATGCATTAGTTCAAGCTGGGGGGATGATGAGGCCTGAAAATGCCTCATTTTTACACAATGTTTGACATATAAAAAATTGTCATATTATTAAGTTAAATGCCAAATAGTTTATTAGAATATATATTTGTTAAGTGTTTGCATGATTTTATGTTAGGATCATTATATCTCTATTTTTGACTATTTTCAGCATTTTGTGATTGCTTTTGCTTGATTAAGTAGCAAATAAAAATATGCATTTCAAACAGCCAAATGTGGTATGCTGATATCCATTAAATTCACAATGGTTTATGAATGTTTTCCTACCCTTCAACTTGTTTGAAGTCCACATTGAAGCCAAATTATTAGGACTGTCATAAATCTGAAAATCTGAAAAAAATAGCCATATAAAAATCAGCAAGCTGTCACTTTATAGGAACACCTTGAAGTTGTCAAGCAAAGCATGAGGATATGGATGGAATGAGTTTAGAAGGACTACAGAAGACATCTGACCTATTTAGAAGCATTCCCACATGGTCTAAATAGGCAACAAAAGGGTATAACAGAGCAGGGACAATTGTGCAACACTATTGCACTATTTCAGCATGGTTACTTGGTGAATGAAGTGTATAAATTCAGTAGCAACTTGATGTACTCCTTCATGTTGATATTTGAATAATTTTTCCATGTTCTAATTTGTTTGAATTTGCAAGAAATACCAATATTTTACAACTATGCAGCAGAGTTGGAAAATGCAGTAATTTACCATGTAAATTCCAGCAAGCTACCAATGAATGGCAAGGCATGGAATTCACACATGGAGAGAGATGAAGGCTATTGCAATATGATCCTAAGAGCTAACCCACATGAGAAATGCAGATGAAATCACTTGAAGAGCACACAGTTTTTCATTTCGAAGATCTTCGAAATGAGCAGACATCTTCGGAATGAGAAATACAGTCTCTTCGAAATGAGCGGACATCTTCGGAATGAGAAATACAGTCTCTTCGGAATGAGCCACTTATCTTCGAAATGAGAACAGAAAGTGCTTTTTGACTTGTTGACTGATTTTTGACGATGGAAAAATGGGAAAGAAGGTTGAAAAGGTTAAAGGAAAATATCTCCCATATGACTTTGTCGTCCTTGCCATCCAAAGCCACCATTCATGGAAAAGATCAATTTTGATCCTCTTCTAGGATAAACCCAAGAAAAAATGTAGCATAATAGAAAGTTGTTTGCAAGATAGAAATGGCATATTCTGAAGTGGAGAAATATGTGTGAGATATTTCTAGACTCCTCCCACGTACTCCCACCACTGAAGATGCTTTCTAAGGGCCAATGACTACTACTGCAACACAAACTATCCAGATTTGCATTTATTTCAGATCCAAAATTATTGGCAAATCACTTGTAAAGTAGCACATAGGCTGATTTGAGCATGGGATATGTTGTAAATATTTATATAAATAACATAGCTCCCTCCTTGGTTGAGCCAATTAGGAATTAGAATAGAGGAGAGTTTTCAATAGCAACAATTAGGACTGTACAGTAATTTTCTGTAACAGTTTTCAGCATGTTTTATCATCAATAAAAGTGCAGTTATTTTATCATTTTTAGTTCTGAGTGTTAATTAGTTAAGGAGTGCTTTTCACCTCCTTCTAGATCAGGAAGTATGGGCCCACTTTCAGATCTAGAAGGAGGATTTTTATGGCAGGTTTTAATCTGTAATTTTGCTCTAGAAGAATTAACAGATTACTTGTCAAGTTTACTTTTCTTATTTTAAGTTTGTATAATGTTCTTTATGTTTTCTATTATGTTTGTGTACAACATTTGTGTGTGTGTCAGCTGACAAATTATATTAAGCATTTTTCCTTTGCTTTCCATGTTTTCCCTGCTTTTCTGTTTTAGCAACTTTCCATTTTCAACATATTTCATTTTGTTGTCAATTCCTTATGGTAGAAGCTTGATGACCTTTTGTGGCGAGGCATTGACAAGTGTTTCATTTCCAAGTATCACTTCCATTCTGCAAGAGTAAACTAGGTTTCAATTTTGCAAGTGTAATTTAGGATTTCATTTCAGCAACATTTCAATTTAGCAATTTCAATTCTGTTATTTCAATTCTACAAAAGTAGATTATATTTTAATTCAGCCATTTCCAATTCTTGCAATTGTAGTTAATTGTTAAATTCTGCAATTTAGATTTAGTTTTCAATTCCTATAATTTATTTTAGTTTCCATTCTACAGACTAGGTTTAGTGTGACACCAAAAGGCTAAACCAAAATCTGCTTCACCAATAAATGCTTGAAATTTGAATGCCTGAATTGCACTCTGCCCTAACTTTCTATCGTAGACAGCCTTGGACACCACCCCGAATTGATAAATCATTGAGATTAAATGATGAGACTCAATGACACTCATCAACAACAAATCAATCTAATCCACACAATATAAGACCAATTCAAAATTCGCACTTTAGGGTTAGCTTGCAGCAGATAAAATAAAGGAAGAAGAACAAACTATCATAAAGATTTCAAGCTTAATCAATAATAAAAAAATTGCACTAAGATGTCACATCAAAAACTCGCATATCAAAAATTGCACATATGATTAAGTAATTGTAGACACCAAATCCTAGCCACTTGTCATTCATCCTATTCATTCTATCACCCACTTGCCCACCACATTCCTTTCCTACCATTAAATAGGCCATTCCATACCTTTCCCTCCATTCAATGGCCTACTTTAGCCCTTTCCCGCCATTTTTTGACCCCTATTTGACTTATTTATATTTATTTTATATTATATATATTTAAATATAATATTTTATATTATATTTTAATATATTTATTATGAAATATATATTTATAAGCAAAATTAACCTCAACCATCTGATCCGATCTAATCTCAGCCGTCCATCTTTCTTAATCCGTGTCACACCTAAAAAAAAAATTCAGCCTTTGGATCCACTTTAATATTAGCCACACAATCAAAAGTGTTAAGCTAAAACCCTAAGAAAACCCTAGGCTTGATAATAAATAGGAGCATTCTCAATGATCAACCCCTAAATCTTGAACTCCTAGAAAACTTGAATGTTGGAGCTTTAATTTACTTGTGAGATCTAACCTTGCTTAGAGCTATCTTCTTGTGAGTATGTTGTGCCCTAGCTTAACCTTCCCCAAAAACACTAGTTTACCCTAAGATTTTTTTATTCTAGCCATCTTTATAGCCCATTCCTATCGTTGCAATTGTTGCTCATTTATCAAGCCCTTTGTAACCCCCTAATCTGTCTCTGTAGATTTAACCCTAATCTGTAGGTGTTTTCAAGTGACTGCCTCATCCCATAGGCGCAACAGCGTGCCTGTTGTATTTTGTAGGTGCAACACAAAGCCTGTCATCCCCACAACCATAGACCATAATCTACAACATAAGATCATCAGGTGCTATCAGGTCACCCTACCATCAATATGCAACGGAGCAATGAAATAACATCATCAACAACAAAGTAAGTATTTTATGCATTTTTATTTGATGTTATTTGGATTTTGCATGTTTTGTTTACTCAGATCTAGGGTTTTTAGTTTGCATTTATAAGGGTTCACACTATGGAACCCTCATTTTGTTTGCTAATAGCTCTATGTTTGTTGTATGTGTAGGATCAGGTAGCATCAACCAAGGATTGTTGAGTAGCTATTGAAGCTAGAGTGGTCCGATTATGGATAACCAGAAGCCCACTCATCATGTTGGAAGCAAGATACATCAAAGACACTACTTTTTTTGTAGCTAGGGTTTTGTAGAACCCTATAACCTATATTTATTGTAACAAATAGATTTTAACAAAGGAGTTTCTTAACTCCCCCCCCCATTTATTGAATAAAATCATCTTTTGTGTAGTCTCTTGTTCATTAGAATTATTTTACTTTCATATTTGCTTTAGTGTCGTATTTTTGCTTCACAAATGGTGATCACGGTGGGACCCCACAAGGGTTCTACTTTTTTATTTACTTTTATATATTAATTTCATTTTGTTGTTCCATTTTACAATATTTTCTAGAGCAAAAAAACCAACCAAAATCATTGGTTAGGGTTTTTAGAAATTCTTGTGATGGTTTGCAAAAGGTGCTTAGGTGCTCTGCGGCACCTGCTGATCCCCACAGGTTCCCTGTTGTGCCTACACAAGCACTCTACTACACCTACAGAGGCATCTAGCTACACCTGGCAGTGATTTGAAGTAAATCTTAGGCTTATGGGTAAGTCCTACAACTATTCTATTTCAATTTCTGTCTCTATGTATTCCATTATTTCATTATCTATTTTTTAGATTTTAAGCTTAAAACGAACACACATTAAGAAATCTAGAAAATAGATAATTTTAGATTGCATCTAGGGCATCTGTGCATTCATTCATCACATATTTTGAGTTTTCTATTTTGAAAAGAATTGCAAATTCAAATAATTCCTGCATCTTTTTGTTTGCATTTGAAAGTAAAAAGCATTGATTAGAATTTGCATATTAGGAGTTAAGGGTTTCTTATTTTACTTATCTAAGTAGGAACAATACTTAAATGCAAAAATTATTCCTACCCTTGGGTGACTCCTTTGGCAGAGAGGTGGACGAACCCTCCAGTTGCTATCTAGGCAGGGGGTTTTAAGCGGTGTAATTCACACTCTTTAGAAGAAATTTGCATTTATGTGTTGGATTCTAATTTAAATTTGTGAAATATTTACCTTTAACATTTTTTTTCCACAATAGAGAAGAGAAAATTTTTAAATTAATCACACACCACGTTACACTTTAAATAGTAGTGGCTAGATTTCATCACCAACCATTGCTTGAGATTTGGTGATGGTGGTAGTCATTTCCATCCATAAATCTCTGCCCTTAGACACCTTAGGACTACCCCCGATAAAACTTGTTGGATTTCATCACCAACAATAATCTTGTTGTCCCATCCAGCCATAGTTTTTCACCTTTATTTTTTATTAAGCAATATTAGGATACATCAAACACACAAAACTGTCATTTCTAAAGGGAATTTTACACTAAAAGTAGATAATAAATGAATAAGGTAAGCCACACAAGGTGAAACTTAGGATTGATTATTTTCTTTTTTTTTTAATTCTTTATCTCTATTTTCATTTTTAATATTTAACTTGACAGTCCTAAAATTGCATTTTGATTTAATTACTTTATGGTTTTAACTCAAAATCAAATAAAGGTATTAAGTAGAAATAATTTAATAGAAAGTACAACAAACATACATGCTACTTCAGTAGCCAACCCCTCCAATTCTACCCAAATTATTCCATCTAGGATCATTTTCCCATATCTCCCACAAGAGGGATCTCTTCCCCAAAATAGTGAGCAACCATCCATCCAAATTGACATGGACAAGGTAGAGGCCCCCTACATGTATTCTAACTATGTCCTTAAACCCATTAGCCAAGACTATATTACACAACCAGAATTGGCTACATCCTATCCATCCAATCCCACCTGAGGATATCCTAATTATGCCCATGAATATGGTATGCCCTCTTCTCCTAGTCCATCCCAACAAAACCTGAGAGTTTTTAACACTCATCCTCCATCTAGTTATACCCAAATATGTTCCAATCCTTTGTATGAGGAGTATGTTAATGATGCCTCACAGGTACCAACATCCCAATTTTCCACATCAAGTGCAACTTTCTCCATGCCCATTTCCTCCAATACATCCACATCCATAACTTCATATTCTAATCTATCTACAACCTTGTTATTTATTTCTATGTCTAAACAATAACTTCATGATATGTTGGGTCTCATGAACAAATTGCTTCTACAACATCAAAATGCTAGACAACAAGTTCAGGTAAATCCTACGCTTCTTGTAGTTTCAACCCAACCAACCATGGCCAACCAAAATTCAACTTGGGTATCCCAATATTCGGTGGTGTCCATCCCCAATCCACCTCCAGTTCAAAATCCAACCCCTCCAATCACAATTTCTTTTGGAAAACCCAACCAATTCTTCTAAAATATTCCTTCTCATCAATCTTCTCCTTCTATCAACCATCAATATTTCTCCCATAAATTTCAAACCAATCAATTCCATCAAAACCATCTAATCACTCCCCAACATTTTTCTTCTATTCCATCTCTAAATCATCAGGTTATCCAGGGCTTCCATATTCCTGGGGAAGATATTAGGATTTAGGCCATGCAGAAACAAATAGACAAGTTGATGCAAAACACTCTTGGCATGTCAAGACAAAAATAAAATTTAAGCCAACTGATCCATCAACTTATCCATCCTTCGATACCATCACCACCATATCCGTCAGACTTTACATTACCGAAGTTTAACAAATTTAGGGGAACCGAGGACCCTAAGGAGCATGTTAACTCATTTGTTCATGCATGATTTCGGATTCAAACCAATGATGATCTCATGCTCTAAATATTTCCTCAAACATTAGGAGGAGACGCCATAGAGTGGTTTAATCAGCTACCAACACATAGTATTTATACTTTTGAAAAATTGATTGAACTTTTCTTTGAGCGTTTTTTCCTAAACATCAAAAAGAAGGTTTCATTATAAGCTGTATATGCCTTAAAATTATGGGATGATGAACCTATATATAACTTTGGAAACCATTGGAGGGTAGTCATTACCAAATTTCCATTCTCCCTCCCAATGGATGAAATCATCAAATTATTTACCAAGAGTTGCTTAAAACCCATCTCTTGGATTCTTTAGCTTCATACCTATCGTTCATTTGAAGAAGCCTTAGAATAGTCTAGCATCATTAAGGAGATAAAAATTCAAAGGCGTAATTAATCCTAAAAACAAAGAATGATAGAACAAGGGTCACTTTAGAGGTAATTAATCAGGACAAAATAAGTCATCACAGGCCTCTTCAGCTAGTCCATCTAATCAAGTAAATCAAGTGGTGATGAGACAGCCCATAATGGCTCAAAAACCCATACAAAAACCACAAAAAAATGCTTATCATGTGGTCCCCTCTATAACTCAAGCACCCATGGTGCAAAACATAGTACCAACTGTGGAAAACCTCTCCTGTCAGCAATACGCTCGACCCCAATGCAAATGCACTCCTTTAACGGAGTCATATGCAGCCCTCTTCCAAAGGTTGTATGACACAAACAAGTTGGATTTACCTAAAATCAAGCCCGATGACCTTACCAAACATGGCAAAAATTATAAGGAACATCTATTTTGCCCATACCATAGGCAAAATGGTCATGATATCAACACTTGCAATATTTTTAAGAATATCGTTCAAGACCTCATAGAATTGGGGGCCATTAAGGCGAATAACCCCCTAGCTCCACAAAATTAGAACTTGGGAATTTTTCAAACACCTCTTCAAATTGTCATTTTCTAGATCTTTAGTCTATAAAGGTTGTTGCAGTTGCAAGCCAAGGTCTTCCTAGGATAATGGGATAGCCATGTGTTGAGTTTCTTGGATGTAAAACCAAAAAATCTGTAGGGTATTCTCAAGAAAAAACTTCTATAGGGACATCTTCAATGATACCTTCAGGTTTTGCAACTGACCTATAAGCCATTTCTAAAACTGTGAATGTGGGGCTGAGATGTTTGAGCTGTAATTGTTCCATTGTATCCTTGGTCATGATATTTATTGGAGCTCCTAGATCAACTAAGACATTTGATATTGGTACTAAGCTTATGATCACTATGATAATTGGACTTCCTAGGTCACTATACTTTGGAGGTACTAGTTTTCCTGACAAGAGATCAACGACCTTTCCTTCAACATGAACAATTTTAGAAAATGCTTTCTTTTTTCTTCCTGCTCTTCTGTTGCACAAATCTCGAATAGTTATTTTAATCATAGGTATATCCTTAATGGCTTGCAATAAGGGCAGTGATATGGTTAATTTTTTGAGTTCTTTCACTAACTCTGATTCAAAATTTTTTGTTGTAGTGTTAAGTCTCTCAGGGTATGGAATTATCCCTGATGAAGGTAACTGTTCTACCTGTGGTTCTATTTTTTCTTCTTCTTCTTTCGTTGTTGATTTGACTTTGCTTGGTTCAATAGGTTCTTGAATTTCATCTTCTTTCACTTCAATTATAACAGGTTCAGGTAAAACTTTCCCTGAACATAGTTGTATGTTGCTACAATCCAAAATTTGCATATCTGAATTTCCTTCAGAATCAGCCATATAGGCAAGAGTTGCCTACCTTATTTTATTTGGATTTATTATAGGTTGAGCTGGTAATTAAGGTTGTTTCATCTATTGCATTTATTTATTTGGTTTTCCTTGAAAATTTTGATTTGGTGCGGGCAGCAAATTCTGATTTTGACCTTGATTTATTTGCTGCCTTGGATAGGACTAGTATTGTTGACCCCACTACTGTTGATTTTACATCCAAGATGGATTACTTTGATTCTGAGTCCATGGTGGGTTATTTTGATTCCATGATGGGTTATTTTGGTTTTTATTTCAGGATGGATTATTCCAACTTGTTTGTGGCCATTGTTAAGAATTTTTCCATTGAGAATAATTCCAAGGACGTTGGGGTAGTTTTGAATGTCCCCAAGACATGTTTCCATGGTTCTTTCCCCAATTTGTATTAAAATGAGGGGTATTTTGATACTGTTGAAATTTTTCCCCTTATCTTGGTCCCACACAATTGAGTTCTTCTATTTGAGTTTCTAGGACAATTTTTAGTTGTGGTAGCAGATGACATTTGTCAGTGAAATGTCCTTTTGAGCAAATACTACAAATGGCTGAAATGGATGTTTTGTTTAGAGGACATTCCTGTAAGGCATGTTTATTCCTGCATCTTGGGCAATAAATGCTAAATGTACTATGGTTTTTACTTTAGCATACATTTCTCCCAGAGTTGTGTTTAATTGTACCAGGATATCAGTCTTAAAATTTGCAAGTTCCTCTATTAGGTCCTTCACATCAGTGCCATTTGTACTATTTTTCTTTCTTTTCTACCTAGTGCAAGAGTAATTTCTGCAAAGATCCACAATCTCATCCATATTACGAGTACTTACATCCTCATTTCCCATCAAATCTAATACCTCTCTGGATTCATCTTGTAATCCTCTTAGAAAAATGGTTTTGCACAATTCTGGTTCTCCTAGTCCACATCTTCTTTGAACAAACACAAATATATCAAGGTAATATTCTAATGTTTTATCATCTTCTTGTTTAATTCTGAACAACTCATCTTTCCTTTCCTTACTCAAAAATACTCTTGATACTTGTCTAAAAACACAGTCTCCATTTGATCCCAGGTTTGGATGGAATCTGGCTGTAAGCTCATGAACCAGCATAATGCTGAGTCCTTGAGTGTTGAAGCAAAACATTGAGTTTTTTATTATCATTTATATAGTCATAGGTTTGAAACACTACTTTGAACTCAAACAGGAACTGATTAGGATCTTCAGATGAAACACCCCAAAAGGTTGGAAGCACTGAAGGTGAGATTTTTTTCATGGGAGAGTTCTATGTAGGATTCAGAAGAATAGGATATTCAAACGTTCTAGGAGGTTGGAGCACATCTTGATCATCTTGATCATTTTTATTATGGACATGGCCATGCTGGTCATCCCCATTTGGATTACCTCTTTCTGCCATAATTTCCTATTCTTTAGAAATAATTAAACCTATCCAAATTTCTTTCTTAAGAGGTCCAAAACCTTTTGTTGATAATGAGTCTGGTAATTTTTCTTGCTCAAGAGATTCTAATGATGATGAAGCTGATGGTTTTTGTTTTAGTTTTTTGGTAGTTCAAACACAGGTGATTCATCCCTTAGGCATTAAGATCTTCTTAATGGAATAATCTAGGGATATATTTGGATAAATTTACCTTCTTCATCCCTAGGCCTACTCATTCATGCCTACTCCTTAATGACATAAATTATAAGTCAATAATTGTTACTTAACCAATTGTTATATTCAGATTTTACCCTAAATTTTCACAACTCAGTCTAATTAACAACTATTGAACTATTGATACCTTCTAACAACACTCTCCCCAGCAATGGTGCCAAAATTATGCACTGTCATTAAGCACATCATTAATTCTCAATGAATTTGTCAATCCAAGGTAGTGTACAAGGCTATCTGCGAAAGGAGTGAACAAGGCTATAATTTAAGGTCAATTGGAAGCAGCAAGTCTTATTGGTGGAACTGATTATGTGGGGGTTTTTAGGTCTCTTATACCTCTAAATTGCATAAATTGAACTTTAATCTAATTGCAAGAATGAAAATTAATTGTTGATTATAGAAATGAAACCTTAGTTACATTTGCAAGAATGAAATTTGATTAAATTGCAGAATTAAAACCCTAGTTACAATTGTAGAATTGGAAACCTATTAAAAATTGTAAAATGAAATTATATTTACTCTTGTAATAATGAAAACTAAAATTAAGTCCTATCAATACTCTGTAATAGAAGGTTGTCAATCTTCTATATAAGGGTTGACAACAAAAACAATAATGCAATAAAATTATAGAAAACTGTAAATTGCTAGAAATGGAAATTGCAGTAAATTGGAAAGTTTTTGGAAAGCAAAAAGACTAATCAGATCTACTACTAATCACATCACAAAATTATCTTGAATAAAAAATAAATTATTAGGACTGAAATGGATGTTAACTACTACAAAATAATGAAATTGACAAGTTTCACAACTTATTCTACTACAACAAAATCAGAACAAAACCTGTCTGTTAGTCCTCCTCCTAGGTCTGGAAGTGGCCAGCCTCCTTTTCTAGAAGAAGGTATGATTTTCTCTCTCTAAATATTACTCACACTCAAACATAATAGAATGAATATAAAAAACTTGTATTTTATTGATTCATAACATGATTATAAATCTGCTACTAAAACCTGTTATAGAACTATAACAGTCTTAGTTTTCTTGCTTATTCTCTATATATATTTCCTCTAGTACTATTTCTATTGTTATTATTATTATTAGCTCAACCTGGATGGGAGCTATATTTTATAGATGCCTAAAATCTAATTCCAACAGAAAATATACTCTACAAATCAATTCTTATTATTCTACAATATTCCCTAGGTTTATCCTAGAAAATGATCTTTTCCATAAATTATGGCTTTGGATGGAAAGGACGGCAAAGTTAGATGAGATATATTTTCCTTTAACCTCCTCAGCCTTCTTTCCCTGTTTCCACCATCAAAAATCAGTCAACAGGTCAAAAAGTACTTTCTGTTCTCAATCCGGAGCTAAGTGGCTCAATCCGAAGATATTCGTTCAATCCAAAGAGATTGTATTTCTCAATCTGAAGATCTTCGAAATGACCAACTATGTACTCTTCAATTGATTTCAGCTGCATTTCTCAGGTGGATTAGTCCTCAATATCATATTTCAATAGCCTTCATTCCTCTTCATGTGTGCATTCCATGCCTTGCCATTCATTGGTAGTTGGCTGGAATTTACACAGGAAAACTAGTATCTTCTGCATAGTAACAGTTCTTTGCACTATTTTCTAAATTCAAATAAATCAATGCTTGAGAAACATAAAAATAATAATAGTAAAGTGTTGCTATCAGCCTAAGCATATCCCTTATGTAAGAGGTCATGGCAAAGTGACATAAAACTACACAAAAATTGTAAAAATCAGCATATAATATTCCAAACACATTAATCATGCAAACAATTAATACACAGCATATTAGATCAATTTAACTAGTATATAAAGTAAATCAGAGAGTTTTAGGTAAGTTTTAGTTGTTCAAAACATGCTATTATGGAGGAATTTCTAGGCCTCATCAGGATCCATGCTGATGACATCCAACATTACATCACTCAATTCACAAAACTTGGCCCGAACGATGTTCAGTGGTGGCCCTATATGGATTGCTCAGCATGGTTGGAGGAGGGCTAGTGGCTAATATAGGCACACCATAATAGATGGTTGATCGGTCGTAAGGCAAAAATTCAAGAGTACAATTTCTACTCTAGGCTCATACAAGATATTCCATATATCCCACTTAGATATAAATGCTTGGTCGCAGAGCATGATCTATAGTGGATCGTTCCTAAGCCTTTGGGAGATGTTGCTAATGACTACCAAGAGACTAGATTTGATACTACTGGGACCACTCCAGAGTATGACATATGGTGGTCCATGTTCAAATGGTACGACACAGGGCCTTTGGGCAGAGAGCTAGATCAAATAGAGGTAGAGGTGGATCTTGATGGGCGTAGAGTGTGCCAGAGGACAAAGGGTTACTGGGATGTAGAGGCCACCGCTAAGGAGGCTCCTAAGATTGACCCAAATGAGGAGGCTTTAGAGGATGGTGAGGTCCCTCCCGACAGTGTAGAGGGTCTACTCTTAGCTCAGGTGGCTAACTTGCAGAGTCAACTCAGACAATTCCATACACAGCAGCTAGAGCGAGATACTACTATCGCCACTCTGGAGGTGAGAGTTGCTGATAGAGATAGGCATCTGACTGAGGTGTAAGGTCAGATATAGAATCTTACTACATAGGCCAAAAATGTAGATATCCAAGTTTAGAGACTGGAGACTATACTAGAGTTAGCCCAGGCACAGTAGACTATAGTAGAGGCAGAGAGGGATCTCTTCCAAGTATCGAGGGGGGCTATGCCGCCTCCTCGGGTTACTATGGGACCTTTGATAGCACTAGAGGTAGCTCTAGCAAGTTTTCAGGATCTGATGGCCAAGGTAGAGTGACTGCATAGCATGGTCATGAGGACCAATGAGATGCATGCAGCCCAACTTGCTCACGTTGATCAGCTAATCGGCTACATTGAGATGCATAGGCTAAAAGTTCCTGAGTATCCTTTTGCTTTAGAGTCTCAATAGACTAGTTCTAGGACCTTTCGACAATCTATGTCGAGCTCGAGTAATAGGACTCATAGGACTGATAGGACACATAGGTCCTCTAGCTCACATGGTGCGACATCGTGTGCTAGGCCTAGAGATGTAGGGTAGACTTCAGGGGCCACCAGTCAGAGGACTAACCTATTGTAGTTACCAGTTTCTTGTGTGCTAGATGCCTTAGGATTTGGAGGCAGGAAATATCCACAATAGGCCTCACCACGAGTTCTAGAGCAGACATGAGAGTAGGCTCCAGAGCACAGTGCTGAGGGAGGCAACGAGAGCTCTGGTACAGGGGAAGCAGACTAGATCTGGGCTCTGCTAGATGTAGACTATATTTTTGATATACCACATTTATTTTAGGTGTAAGGTCGAGGACCTACACACTTTGTATCCTACGGGTATTTTGACACACTCCCTATGTACTCTATTGGACACATATATATATACGACTTGATAATTCATGGCTCATTAATGTGTACCAATTATTTATTTTTGATTTTTTGTTTTTTTGATGCACATGGATGCAATGCTTATGTTGATGCTATGTTTATATGATGCGATGTATGGATGAAATCCACTAGCTAGCTATTTTATTTATGATGATGATGTTATGCAGTGATCTATATGTTTATATGTGTTATTTATGATGGATGCAAATGGATGTAGTATTTATTTTGAACGCATATTTGTTCTTGATTTGTGGGCATGCATTCATTTTTATGAAGTTATGGTATGCTATGCAATGTATGGTAATGCATTATGTACATAATCGTAATCTAATGGGAATGAACCTGTATGTTTTAATCACTTAAAACATAAATAATGAATGTAAACTGTGTATATCAATTTTAAAATACGACACCACAAAATGTATTAAAATCATGCAAAATAATTGATAATTCTCATTAAAAGAACTTAATCAATTAATCACCCATATATGAAATGTAGTGAAATGGATTGGTATAATGTTAATGAATGAATATGTCATTCTGTATATTTTTCTTTACTGCACTATATAGTCAGTGGTCGTTTAAACATCATTTCTTATATTCATACGGTATCTATCCTATATATTTGATTGTGCTTTGTAAAATACATTCTGATAAATGAATGACTCGCATTTTTTATGTCTAATGATATTTGGTGTTTTTTTGCTATTAGAGAAATTTTTGAGGTTTTCCATGAGACTCAAACACCCTAGTAGACTTCTCCAAAAATCACATACTAATTGTACAATGCTTTTATTGGACAAGGCTTTTGTCGTGACATACCCAACTATTCATTATCCCTGTGTGTGCATGTGAATATTTTCAGATAGACCATAAGCATACCCCGTATGTCAGTCGGGAATATTTCAACCCATATGTGAGATAGGGTTCCTCATACAATCGTACCATATTTTTTTCAGCTTTGATTAGACTTATACAACTAGACAATCCTAGGTACCTAGAGCTAGCTCATCTTGAAAATTGATCAGGGCTACCCCTCCAAATGTAGGTGAGACTCTTTCAACCCATTGCTACATTTGGGGATCACCCAATAGAACTACCCCTCCGATTGCAAGCAAGACTCTTCCAACCCATTTTTGCGATCGGGGATCACTCTATGGCTTTCAAAAGGTGGACAATCCAAGGATTCAAGTTCTCACCCTCATATGTAGTGATAAAAATCATCGTGAGTCCACATGTTACTGTTTTATTTGAGCAAGGGATTTTTATAGTGCTTTTGATTCACTATGTCACTTTACATTTGATTTGAACTTTGTAATTTGAAATTTGCACTTTGTAACTTGGGATTTAAACTTTGTAACTTTGGGATTTATAGGGAAAATTCTTGTCCTTTTGCCAAAGTTCACCACTCTAGACCGACCTATTTACAAGATAAGCAGGTCGTGAAACCCATATCTATAGATACCTAAGACTGCTTTCGCAGCTTTCATCATCTCTTGGCTTAGCAGGATTTTATATTGTTCTGCTTAGTGACGGGATCCTGATATGTTGAAGCACTATCCCAATTAATGACCTTGTCTATAACAAAAAAGCAATATTTCTAAAATATCTAAAGAACCCACTAGGTATGTTTGAATTACTGGAAAACTTAATATACATACATATTTCTTCGCAACAGGTATTGTGTATGAATGCAATGAATTATGATAAATGCAATGGTGCATGATTGAAACACACACGTGCGACCATTTGTAAGATTTTTATAGACACATTACACTCTACTGTGGAATGCAACGAATGACAAATGTCTAAATGCAATATGATGATGTAAATGCATGTATGAAAATGCAAATTGCAAAAGCAAATGTTTTTTGATTTTATGCTTTACCATTTTTTTTGGAATTTTATATATTTTCAAATTTTTATGAATTTTTTGAGCTTTCATATTTGACCAAACGATGAGTATATATGCCTTTGGAGCTTTTTAGGTTTGACCAAGTGATTTTTATAAATCCTTGGAGCTTTTTGGATTGACCAAAGGTATTATAGATGCCTTTGGAACCTTTTAGTTGACCAAAATCTTAGCAAGAGAGCATGGAGCCTTTTAGGATGATCGAGAAGCTATAGGAACTCTCAGAGCCTTTGGGTTGACCAAGTGATTTTTAGAAATCCTTGGTGCCTTTTTGGGATGATCGAGTGGCTTTAAGCAACCCTTAGAACCTTTGGGTTGACCAAGCAATTTTTAGAAATCCTTGGTGCCTTTTTGGGATGATCGAGTGGCTTTAAGCAACCCTCGGAGCCTTTGGGTTGACCAAGCAATTTTTAGAAATCCTTGGTGCCTTTTTGGGATGACCGAGTGGCTTTAAGCAATCCTCGAAACCTTTGGGTTGACCAAGCAATTTTTAGAAATCTTTGGTACCTTTTTTTGACCAAAGGGCTTACATATGCCTTTGGAGCTTTTTTTGCTACACTCTCTAAGCATAGAATGCCTTAAGATGGATTATGTTGAGAGGTCCAGGCTCTTCAAAACCCCCTAGCGACGTCAGGTGATAGGTACCCGGACCAATATTTTTAGATATGATATAGGATCCTAGCCAATTAGCCACAAATTTTTCTCGCATATCAGGCGACAAATTTGAGTTTTGTTGGTTTTCTTTCAGCACAAGATCCCCAACTTCAAAGTCTCTTTGGTGGACTTTGATATTGTAAGCTCATTTTAATCACTTTTGATAAATGTGGAGATGCTCCAGGGCATTCACGTGACATTCATCCAGTAGCGTCAATTGGTCTATTCGAGCTTGTCACGTGATGTCGTCATCGATGAACTCTTTCAATGTGATGCGCAGCATTGGAATTTCCAACTCTAAGGGTATAATAGCCTCAGCACCATATACTAGTGAAAATGGAATCACCCCAGTGGGAGTCTGAATGCTAGTCCTATAAGCCCATAATGCAAGGGGTAGTTGTATATGCCAATCCTTGTGGTGTTCCTGCACTGTCTTTTTCAATATGGATACCACAGTCTTGTTTGAGGCCTCAACTTGCCCATTTACCTACGAATAATATGGAGTTGCAAAACTGTGTTTGATGCGGTACTTAGATGTTAAATCTCACATAGTTTTGTTATTAAAAGAAGTTCCATTATCCAAAACTATTTTATGCTCACATAGTTCTATGCGGTACTTAGATGTTAGAGCTCACATAGTTTTGTCAATAGCATGATCCACTTTGCAGTACGTGTATTATGATATGTCTTTCTCATCATATACTACAAAGGATTTTGTTTTGATATCACATATGTTGTGTGACTTAACATGTAGTGCTGCAATTTCTTCGTAGCAAACACTACTACTACGCATAGTTGTTCCACATATGCATATCCTAGCTCGTAACTCACCAAGGTTCGACTAATGTAATATATGGCTTGCTCTTTGCCTTGTACATTCTTTTGGGTCAACATGGTCCCTAACACAAAATTTGTTATCGATATATATAGCAGAAAAGGCTCTTTTGGCCTTGGTGGAGCTAACACTGGCGACATCACCAGGTATTGCTCTATCTCAATGAAGGCTGCCTTGCAATCCTCCTCCCAATTGAATGGGACACCCTTATGTAGTAGTCAATTCATGGGTTAACATTTATCCGATAGTTGGGCGATAAATCGCTTTATCGAGGCTACCTTGCCTTGAAGGCTCCTTAATTCCTTAATATTGGTGGGAGGACGCATTTCCAAAATGGCCTTGACCTTCACTGGGTCTACTTCGATGCCTCTCTTGGAGACAATGAACCCTAGTAATTTTCTAAAAGTTACACCAAATACGCACTTCTTAGGATTCAGCCTGACATTGTGCTCTATCAGGCGATCGAAGACTTTTCTTAAGACCTCTGCATGCTCTTCTTGTAGCAATGACTTGGATAGCAAATCATCAATATAATATTCCAGAATTTTGTGCATATAGTCATGAAAAATGTATGTCATGGCCCGTTGGTATGTGGCACCAGCATTTTTGAGACCAAATGGCATAAATTTGTAGAAAAATGTTCCCCATGGTGTTATAAATGTAGTTTTATGCTGGTCTTCGGGCTTAATTCGAATTTGATTATAACCATAAAAATTGTCCATTAAGGAGAGCATTTTGTGACCGGCAATAGAGTCTACTAGAGCATCGATATTGGACAACAAAAATGAATCTTTGGGTGTTGCCTTGTTGAGATCTCTAAAATCCGTACAAATACGGATCCTTCCATCTGGTTTTCCTACAGGTACCATATTGGATACCCATTCTAGATAGTCGATGGAAATGACAAATTCTACATCCAATAATTTTTGTAACTTTTCTTTCACCATTAAGGCTACTGTTGGATGCATCTTTCTGAGCTTCTGCTTGATGGGCTTCTTGGACGTGTCTAGCAAAAGGTTATAAGTAACCAAATTTAGGTCTATATCGGGCATATCTTTGTATGTCCAAGAAAAAATGTTAGGTCTCTCTTTCAGCAGAGGTATCATGCTAGCGTGCTCATCTGGAGTGAGACTCATTCCAAATTTAACCTTCATTGGATTGGTTGGGTCATTACCGATATCCACTTCAAAGTTTTCCTCTTCTGACCTATGGGATACCTCCTCAATTTGATGAGGCATAGGGATCAAATACATGTCATCAGATGGATTTATATGTTCTTTGTCAGAAGCATGTTCAACATGATAGACATTGTAAGCATAGCCTGGTCCAAAATGAAATGGTTGCAGTATCTCTTCATTCGGTAAGAAGTCTTCATGCTCTACTGGCAAATTAGTGTGATACCAATCAATAGCATCCATGTTCAGATGCAATGGTTTTGATGGATCTTCTGTATTATAGAGCAGAGTGGTCAAATCAATGGAAACCATGTTGATGGAATGGAATTGATCTCCAGGACCACACGGACTAAAATCTACATCATATGTGTAGCTTATGTACCAAAGATCTAGCTCAGATGGTACAGGGATGAATGGGTCCTCCCTGTGGGATGCCCAAACAACTGGATCCTCTTTGTGCACTAACTGCAATATGGGATCTCTCGACTCAAGTAGCTCAGCATAAGTAGGTGAATGGGAAATGATTCTTTGATATTCCTCTTCCAGATTTATTTTCCCTAAGGTAGCACTGGATATTAATATCTCGACATAAACCTACAACTGTAATAGGTGGTGGACCCTGAGGTGTATTCTGATTACGTAGGTGATGAGGCCCTAAATAGGCCATCTTCAATGAATCCTCATCATCACTGTATAGATATAATCCTTCACTTCCCCCCATATGCAAGGGGTGATATGCCAGATGTGGTCCCATGTATCTGAGTCTATGGTTGCTATCATCACTATCGAGATAAACTAAATAAAATGATCGTATATACAACATCGGCATAAAAACTGGATCTGCTTCCTCTTTAGAGCAATCAGTGTTAAGAGGCACTTCTTCTATAACATACTCTAACTCCACAGATAATAGAAGTAGCAGATATACTAGCCTCGGATCGGTCATCTCAACCTCATCGCTATGATTGCTACTATGAGCAGACCACTCTATCATGTCCACAAATATTGGGAGATTATCTATATGAGGCCTTAAGTAGGTCTGCTCTATCTCATCTTCATAATCACTATCAACCATGAAATGCTCTTGTATCTCATCTAATTGCTCTTTAGGCAACAAATGGCATAGAAATACCAAAACCACGAAGGCTCGATCAATTTCCTCTTTAGATTGATCATTATTTGAGGACTCGCCATCTGCATCATAACTTGGTCCACTTATTTCGTACGTGGACTCCTCTCCATATTCACTACAAATATCTCCTGACTCGAGATCGCCTAGAATGGCGGGGTTGTGCCCCTACATGCTAGTATCATCGGTTGTGATACGGTTTTGATGACCCAGGTTGCCTCTGGGGTTCTGCTCTAAGAAATCTTCATGTTCAAGCTCTTGTCTCTCAATGGTGATGATTGACACCATTGGGTTGTTACCCCAAATACTAGACATGTTAGTATGATATGGATTAAAATCCACATCGTCCCCCAGACTCAAGTATAAATGATTCAATGATGCAGCAAGTAAATCATCATGTCCCTGAATCTGCAATCCCAATCCAAACCTATCAGTTGCCAACTGATAACGTAGTTCAAGAGGGGTTCTTCGTCCTTGCTCAAAAAGACCAAGGTTGTATCCATGCCAATGATAGAGCTCAAAAATATGCATTGCATACTCTAGGTTTGACCATGTCTACAAACCCCTGGGTAGGTGTTTTGACTCGCACTTGATTGACGTGGCCAACATGATTATGAGATGCTTCATGGTTTGGTAATGGATTTTTAAAAATCCCCATGTTTTGGTTTTCTGGTGCTTGGGGATTTCTTGGTACCACAAGCTCTCCCCTTTCTATCATATTTTACACAATATGTTTTAAATACCAGCATACCTTGATGTCGTGGCCTTTTGCTCTATGAAATATGCAAAATAAATCTTCCTAATAATATTTGGTCTTGGGCTAATTAGGATCAACCATCTTGAATTCGGGTAATCTTATTACCTTGGCCTCGCATAGCTGATGAAAATTTGATTTCAATGATTCCATCAATGGCATGAATATGCAAGGTAGGCATTGCTCTTTGTTCTTTCCCTTGTAGTTATTCCTGCACTGGTCGTATTGCATAGGAGGAGGATGGGCTTGATAATTCTATTTCTTTTACCCCTTATCCTCATTTTGGAGATTTAGTACCACCTGATTCACATGGGCCTGCTTGCCCTGTTGCTTTAAGGTACTCTTCCTATATCCCTATTTCATGATTTTGAGCTTCAAGTTACCCTCTTGCAGCTTGATGTCCTCAATTACCTTGGATTGTGCCAAAGCTTCTTCAAATGTAGCATACTGTTGCAGCTGCAACAGTAGCGAGATGTGCTTGGCACAAATCTTTGTAAACATTCAGGTTAATTCTGTGGCAAGAATCAAGAATGGCAACTTTGCCATTAATATCCTCCACCTCTTCCCATACTATTCTATTGGCTCATCATCATGCTGAGCTAGCGCAGCCAAGTCAGAGAGGTTGGCCTATTTCTTGACGCCGAAGGAATAGCGTTCAAGAAAGGCATCAGCTAATTGCTCAAAATTTGTTATGTTGTATTTCTTTAGCTAATTAAACCACTCTCGGGCTAGCCCAAAGAGTGTCATGACAAACGTACGCAATAACAGTGCATCATTGTTTTCTATCTAAAAGCAAGCATCCAGAAAGCTCGTGACATGTTATTGCGCATCTTCATCACCCTTGAATTTGTCTAACCTGGGCATCTCAAAATGCTTAGGGTATGGGGGTGTAGGCACCAAGGGATCTAAAGGTTCATTGCGAATTTTCCTCAATGTTGGATTTTGGACAACCGTGCCTTGTTTCTCAATTGCTTTGACTTTCTCGACCAAAGCATTGTAAGCCTTAGAAGACAAAAAGTCCTCCTTCCTAAGTCGGTGCAGAGGTGGTTTAGGAGGTACACTTCTATTCTATCAAGGTGGAGGGTGTTGCTCTTCCTCATCATCAGCTCGGGAACTCTCAGGATATTCTTGGTTGCATATGTTCCCCTCTTGTTCCTCATAATGTTGTTGCCTCTGATTATCGATCGAGGGCGGTCATTCTCTTTGATGGGCAGTGATATGAGTGTGAACGCTTATGCGATCATGGTGCATGTCATCTTGTGAAAAAAGCCTTCATATGCACCTGCTCTCTATGCTCATCCTAAGAATATATGTCGGCATTAGCCAACCTATCTTCCTGCTCTACATGCTTTTTCTAGACGAGGATGCGCTCCTCATGCAAGCGCTACTCATACAGCCTCTATCTAGTGAGCCTCTACACTTGAAGATATCTATATTTAATACACTACCTCTCTAGGTGAGCATCCTCCAATTGATCTTGGAGGAGTTTGCATTTCTATTCAGAGGCTAGTCAATATGATCTTTTGACCTAGTTAGCCATCGGAGGCCTTTGGTATGCTTGCTTTGTATGAATGACCTTGTGGGTTCTGTACCCATAGAAATGATGTGCTATGCCTTTGCCTCTATCTGTTAAGATGGCATCGACATCTTGTTGTGTCCTATGCTATGTACCACCATGCATGGATGGTGGATGTGAGACATGAGGGTGCTTAGAAGCCTCTTCATGCTCTCTAGTAGTTCTAATGGTGCTCCTATTATGCTCACGTGGATCACAAGTCGACAAAGCCAAAAGCTTATAGCATAGCTACTCTAACACACTACCTAGAACGTCTAGCTATCTAGACCTCCACATCTCATGGGGTGGTGTTCCATTAGCTCCCACCTTCGACATATCGATGGTGATCTTGCATGCTATAGTACGCATGGGAGTATGGGTAGACTTACACTCAGCAGGGAGCCCGTCTACTTGCCCCTGAATGGGTGGATATCTATTCCTTCTATACTCAAAAGGTGGGGGTATAGTACACCCTATAGACTTAGTGCGAATGGGTACCAATCTAGTCCCCTACATGACATACTCTTTGGCTGATCCCATGGATGCGCGTGCACTATAGTCTCAATAATGGCTTCTGAGTGGAGCACCCTCAGGCTAAGAAGCTCCATGCTCTAATCTAAGTCTAATAGAATGCACTGATGCTAGTCTATCAGGGGTACGCTCAATGGGATCCTCTCATATCGACTTGTATCCTCTAATGCTCGTCGAACATCATTTTATTTTATCATGTGGTTGAGGACTAGACACATGTATCTGTGAATCGGTTGGGGCTTGGTCATTGGCTTTAGGCTTGTGCCTTTGCCAACCACCCCGTGTATCCACCATAGTGTACCTAATGTCTAGATGTATATTTTATTATCAAACAAGGTATACAATGATGCTTATCTTATTTTTAAATTTTGAAATGCGCCCTAAACTGTTTGATGTTGTTTCAAAATGTGTTGTATCAGTATGAGAAACTCTCGTGAGTTTTGCAAAATCGTTGGATTTTATTCTCAGTTTAATTGACTTTCACCTATATACTCGCACAATCTGAATGTGGTAATGAATTCCATACTCAATGAGGTAACATAGGTACTACCAACCCTCACCCAGCACATCATGCATAGTGATACACTCTTTCAAAGATGAGTGCATGCTATTTTGCATGAATAGGACAGCTCTTAGATCGGCCTTGGCAATGAGTGGGTCCCGATAATACAATTTCAAATGAGCCAACCAAATGGTAATGATATCCACTGTTGACCTCAATCAAATGGGTTGGATGTGAGATCCCAATGCCACTGATATTTAAGTGAATTGTGGTGTGTGTGGTTTGTTTTACTTTGCATAAAGACAAATGCGTAAAATAGCATTCATATGATCATTCCTACATAATATGCATAAAAAGAAAATGAATGTTTCAAATTTAGAAATATATGCATGCTATGTCCTACATGATGTTATGACAATGCGATTACGATGACCTAACCTCTAATTGGGCCTCAAGCATGCAAACAACCACTCAATTTTTATCAAGGTCACTGTATTCTAGGGTGGACTACAATAAAAGGTCTAATGTTCCTAACAACACCTCTCTAATGGAAGGAATGCGAAAGCAAACTAGGACTATTCATTCACCCCTTTTTTTTATTAGTGTACCTAATTTGCAATCGATTTAAAGCTCACTGTAAAAACACAGAGCAAAAAATATAGAATAGAGAATAAAAATAGAACCTACCTCAGCTCCAGATCTGATGCCAAGTGGTTTCTCTACTGTCTACTACTACTATAAACTGTAACTCTAGTCTATGGGCTGCAGTGTAAACCACGAGTGAAAGCTACGGGCCAAAAAATAACCATAGTTGTTAGTTGTGTTTAGCACCTGAGATAAGTAAACTCAAAAATGTCAGCACTCAGGGGCTACAAATGCAGAGTTCCACCGTGATCGCCTTCTGACATAAGAAAAAAGCATGCACCTATCTACTGTATTAGTCTATAGTCATCATAAAAGCATAAAAGGTTGACACATTGCATAAATTCAACAAGATGATATTTCTTATATTGATTATGAATGAATATTTGTTACACATATGCCCCTCTTAGGGTCACTTGAATGATGATACAATTTATACAATTTCCAATGCCCTCAATAGGGTAGGTGCATTAATATTGCCCTTTGATTAGTCATAAACTACCTTGGGGTGGAGTTGACCCCTTTCTTCATGATGTGGAAGGATTATGATATGGACTCCTCTTGTACCTGTCTTCCCATGATAAAAAAACAACACATGATCAAAGAGATAGATAGCCTCTCATAATGAGGCCCTTTAAGGAAACATACATGATAATTCCATTTAAGCTAATAATCAAGAAAACATAAATAAAACCTTTAAACTATGCTAATTGAATCAAGATTTGTAATATAGCATAAAGGATATCGTTAGACAAATAATGCATGGATCAAATAACAAAATAGAAGCATAGAGGTGCATAAAATATCCACAAATATCCTAATTAATGCAAAGCATGAACTATCTATTCTAAGCTAATTCCTACGGTCATAATTCTTCTAAACTACAATTAAACCTAAGAAATGATTAATCTAACATATTTAACCAGACAAAAATGAAAATATTAAGGTGATCTATCACCTATTGCAAACCACAGCTCTAGTGAGCGGTCTACACTGTGAACCATGGCTGATAGTCACGATATGACCTTTGATGGGTTTACCCTCAAAATCAGGGGCAATGGGCTTAATATCCTTGTCCAAATTGATGTTCAAGGGTTTCCTTCATTGTCCTCATATTGATTTGGTGCTCAATTCGATGTGAAGGGCCTTCGTTTGCCCAGATTTGCATTTCTTGATCCTCCTAGGCACCTAGGGCATCCATAATGCAATTCATCATGAATTTTTGCAAAAGGGTCAAGGATTAAGTGTAATAGCTCTATCTCTTAGCATAATTAGTTTGAGTGTATAATTCGTCAGGGCTTCGCTACTCAAATCTCTAATTCTTGCTTCTCTTTTCTCTCCATTTGGATGGGGTATTTATAGCATGCCCCTAGGGCTAGGGGTGGCTTCATGGAGAATCCAATACCAAGAAGGGTGGTTAGGACAGTTGGGATGGAAGCCTCTGGAATCTTCCATCCTTCAACTACCTTCTTCTACAACTTTTGGCCATTCCAACCAATTTGGCTTGGATGGAAGGCCTAACTGAACTTCAGTTAAGACCATAGGTCATAGTCGCGATCCAAACTACAGACCGTAGGTGTCAACCATGGTTTATACTGGAGACCGTAGGTCTAGGCTGTGGTTCAGACTAATTAGGCCAAAATTCCTAAATTGAGTGGTTAGAACCACTACTCTGTCTTGGAGTCTATCCAAGATCCTCCATATGGTCTTGTAGCATGTCCATATGAGTAGTCACCCTCGGCATGACATGTTTTAGGTGTCTACAGAAACTTCAAGGGCTTCCTCCTCACATGGACATAAATAAAGTTCTAAGACTCATTCTTCACATAGGGATGACGAGACTGCAACATATCCATCCACATGGATAAAACATGCACCACTAATCCCTCTTCATCAATAAGGCAAATAAGAATTGTAACACCTCAAGACTCACAAGAAACATATGAAATAGGTCTGCCCACTGAAGGGCAGGAAACTAGAGCTACATGTAGTCATGGGAATCATATAGAATAAAACCTTCACACAAAAGGAAATATTCCCATAGACTATGACCTCATAGGAGTAAATGACACCCCACATGACTAGCCATGGAGAATGAGACAGCTAGACAGGTTGGATCGATTTCCTACTCAACCAACCCAAAGAATATGTAGCTATTGAGAACTCTACATCTAGAAGCTCATGAATTGTGACTTCTAAACATACCTCCCAGTCTGGGGGTACCTCAGAGAAACCTCGTATAATATGCATGGATTCTAGTCATAGGGATATTCAATAGTACACTGAATAAGTCACATTAACTAGCAAGAGTATAGATACAAAAAAAAACCCCTCGAGGAATCTGTAAGTCAAGACTACAAGAACATAATCATATAAACATGATTCTTCTACAACAACACAAAATGACCGAATAATGTGATTATAAAATGCATTACATAAAGAGTGAGAGTTAGTGAAGGCTCTCAAACAAGAGAAACAACGAGAAAGACTCTTGCACCAACATGAGCAGCTATCTCTTAACAATTTATAGATAACTGGTGGTGACCACCAAAGAATAAGACATGTTGACTCACCTAAGGAAAGTCACACTAGAGAAGATATCCCACAATGAAACCCCCCACCAAATAATGAACAAAATCCAACTAATGGGGGGAGGGCAAAAATAACAAACCAAGATCACAATCCTGAGTCCCCTCATAGGAAGGAGGAAAATGGAATAAATCAAATGGATAGAGAGTTACCTCCATTGCCAATGCGAATAGGCTTGCACGAGGAGTAAATCCATGCATCAAAGGAATTTCAAGAGCTTTTTGAAAATATGAAAACCTTTGAGAAATAAGAGGCAGTTGGGAACTCACCAAAATTGAGCAAGATACACAATCAACCATTATGCCCATCAATCCCTAGCTCTCTATATCCTAAGCACTTTGATATGCCTAGGTTAGAGAAGTTTAAAGGTGAAGAGGATGCACAAGAGCATGTCACCAATTTTATCAATGCTTGTTTTCATCTTGAAGACAATGACACTCTCATGCTAAGAACATTCATAATGACATTTTCAGGTGCTACCACTCAATGGTTCAACAAACTACCTAAGTATGGCATAAGCAACTTTGAACAACTAGTAAACGCATTCTTGAAGCGTTTCTCCTTTGGTTCTAAGAAGAAGGTGAACTTTTAAGACCTGGCGAACCTGAAATAGTATGATGATGAGCCAGTAATGGATATGGAGAAAAATCATGGCAAAATTATCATTCTCTGTTCCCACAAAAGAGATCATTTGCATGTTTATCAAAAGTTGTTCTAAACATATCTCCTTCTTGCTACAACTCCAATAGTATCCTTCATTTGAGGAAGCTTTGGCATAGGCCAAGTTCATCGAAGAGATAAAAGTAGATGAGGGAACCATTAAGCTCTGAAACAAAAAGGAGTGGAACAAGAATGGTAAGAATGATAAGTACAAGCAGAAGTAGAGTAACCCTGCTCCAGTCAATCAAGTTGTATTGGCTACACCCAAGTATGGGGGTGCACAACAACCACAGAACTATCAAGCACATCCCCCACCATCCAACTACAACCAAAATAACAATCAGGGAAGAAAACAAGAACACAAGCCACCTCGTTATTTCATGCCTTTGATAGAATCAATGCAATCAATATTTGATCAATTGAGCGAGGCCAAGAGGATCATATTTCCTGATATACATCTTACAAATCCCAACCATCCTAAGCCAAAATGATATAGGGAAAATCAATTTTGTCCTTATCATAGGATATTGGGGCATGACATTGAGGCTTGCATCGGGTTTAGGCATCAAGTGCAAAACATGATTGAGGTGAGAGAGCTCAAATTTGATAACCCACTAGCTCTCGATAATAGAGACATGGGCATATATAGAAACCCATTGCCCAATCATGAAGCCCCTCGAGAGCAAGGGGCCCAAGTCAATCAATTTTGAGCTGACATACCTACCCATGGATGCATTGGGATGGTTGAGATCGTTAACATAGCAACAATGACTAGGCGGTATGGTCAACTACAACCGCTTGTATCTCCCATGAACATCCCAGTCACTCCTAGGAAAAGGCAAGACAACCTTCTAGGTACACCAATGAGACCTATGGTAACTATTCGGAGTATATTGGAGCAAAACCTATAGACGACTCCAGCTAAGTTATCCATCTATGAGCTCATACAACAGTCCCCAAAGCATAGGGAGACTCTAATGGAGATTTTAAGAACAATTGAGCTTCAACTATAAGATGCGAATGCATTCACTCACTTTGTGGGACAAGTGCAATAATGCCAGGAACCTGTAATCCGATTCTATGATCATGAGATTAAGACAGTTTATGCTACCTTACCAGACCCTTTGCTAAACATTGTAGTGGCCATTGATAACTTACCATTCAAGATAGTTTTGGTCGATACAAGTTCATCGATAAACATCATCACAACAAATGCAATAGAGCACCTTAAGATACCCAAGACCAATATCATTCTAGGAACTTGCATATTGAGAGCTTTTAATGATGCTTTATGCAATACCGTGGAAATGATAGTCCTACCCATCAAGGTGGGGCACAAGACCATCCCCATGATGTGTCATGTCTTGGAAGGTGCTATGCAGTACAACATCCTCTTATGGCACCCTTGGATAAGGGCCATGAAGTGTGTGCCTTTGATCTTGTACCAGTGTGTCAAGTATGTGCACGAAAATAAAGTCTATGTGGTTTTTGCCGATGAAGAGCCTTTTAAATACATTAATCAGGTGGATATTTTGGGATAATTCATGATCCTTTCTACTCACCTATACATGGCACATTCATCCCCAAACACACAAGTTGATAACAAAGACAAAGGGGTAAGGAAAGACCCAGGCATATCAACACCTCCTTGTGCACTCAAGATAGTCAATGCTTCTAAACTACCATCAACATCAAAACCAAAATACAATCAGAAGCTAAAGGTCCCCTTAGTTAATGAAGAGAGGCCCAAAGAAGTGCCAAATGTAGCCATTACTGAAATGCCAAGTCCTATGGAAGAGGAAGATCCTCAATATCAATATGAAGATAGTGATTATCACCCTAATTCATCGGTATCATCCGTGGGGTCATCCACATTGCATGCATCAATACACTTGGAAAGTACAGGCATAGGGGAATACCTTATGTAGAACATCACCTTTATGCCTATCATTGAGTCTACATAGGATATAGGGAGGCCTAAAGACTTGAGGTCACCAGTAGGAATAGTGGTTCCACTTGGAATCCCTCCCAACCAAACCAATTTTGTCTATGTCGGCCTGGACTGCGCTCATAAGTCTTTAGATATAGAAGGAGATGGTGAAGAATTATTCACATTAAATGTTCATTACCTCTCTAATCTCTAGTTTGCTCTAATCTACTTTGAGCATTGCCATTGGCATGGCTATGGCCTTGGCGTATATGAGTAGGGGTGCAAGAGGCCTTATGATCCACTATATCATCTTCCTTTCGACAGATTTAGCTTAGGATATTATAGCGGAGGTCAAGATGACTCGATTGCAATGGCATTGGAAAGATTAAGCATAGGGTTGGGAGAAGAAATTGATTTCATTCATTATCACCCCCTGAGAATAGCAAACTTGAGTAATAGACAAGTGGCCAATAAACATACCGCCTCCAAAAACTTATCATCCAAACACCTCAATTGATTCCACCCCAACAAGGTACAACTTGTGGGATGAGGATAATGGATATGAAGCAAGTGATGATGAGGCACAACTTGGCTTAGCCTATCAAGGGCCTCACTATTTACAAAGGTTCACATGGTCCATCCACGATGAGATTGAATATACATTAGATGAAAGTGACTATGAATCAGAAGACTCGATAGAAAGAGCTTACTTAGGCTTAAGCCATCAACCCCTGACTTTGGGGCAAGAGAAAAATGCAAATGGTTTCTTCATAAGTGAAGAAGAATATGAATATGAAATAGAGATGGCCTACTTAGGGCCAAGACATGAGCCCTTTGTCTTAGGGCCGCATACCAACGCTAATGATTTTTGGATAAGTGATGATGACTTTGAGGATGAGACCGAGATGGCTTATCTTGGACCTCACCACTTGTGGCAAGTGAACGAGATAGTAGAGAGAGAGATAGCACTTCATGCCATAGACCCTCAACTCCAATTTTTGGGGAGACTTGTTGACCTAGTTGCCATTCATCGAAGGGTTGATCCCCCTTCACCTACATTTAAAGAGCATTTAGAGCCCAATGATCCTATTGTCTACCCTACTCACGGGCCAGATCCAAAAATTCTCATTCCTCCAAAACCTCATCGCGAGTATGGAAGAGAAACCCCTGAGACAATATTGCACCCATGTGGTCCTGGATATTTCATCCCATCCATCAACATGATCTCCATTAATTTGACCACTCCACTTCATAATCCAGTAGATCCTACCAAATAATTGCATCTTGATATAGACGCTATTGATTGGGATCGTGCTAGTTCACCCATAGAGCCAGAAGACCTCTTCCCCAATGAAGATATGTTACAGCCATTCCATTTTGCATCAGGTTGTGCATATGATGTCTTCCATTTTGGTTTGGAACCTGAGTCAGTAGGTCCTGTGAATCCCGTTGATGACATTCATTTGATACCCATGCCTCATCAGCTATAGGATGGGTCACATATGGATATAGAAGTAACTTTCGAGGTGGACATTAGTGATGATCCTACCCAACAAAGGAAAGTCAATTTCAGAGAAATTCTATCTCCACAATAACAAGCCATCTTGATTCCTCCCCTCAAGGAGAGGCTAAATAGTTTTGCTTGGACTTATAAATACATGCCAGGGATAGATCCAAATTTAGTCATTCACAAGCTTTCATTGGATCCCATGAAGAAGCCAATCAGGCAAAAATTAAGGAAAATGCATCCAATCGTTGCTTTGATGGTAAAGAACGAATTACAAAAACTACTGGATGTAGTATTCATAGTTCCTATCGACTACCCTGAGTGGGTGTCAAACATGGTACCCGTAGGGAAACCTGATGGAAGAGTCCGTATCTGCATGGATTTTAGAGATTTAAATAGGGCAACACCAAAGGATTCATTCCCATTTCCAAACATAGATGCTCTTATAGATGCAACCACAGGTCATGAAATGCTCTCCCTAATGGATGGTTTTTTTGGATACAACCAAATTTGGATTAAGCCCGAAGATCAACATAAAACTACTTTCATTACTCCATGGGGAACATTCTATTACAAAGTGATGTCATTCGATCTCAAAAATGTTGGTGCTACATATCAGTGGGTCGTGACATACATATTCCATGAGTATATGGATAAGATCTTGGAATATTACATGGATGACTTACTAGCCAAGTCCCTATTGCGGCAAGAGCATGCCGAAGTCCTTAGACAAGTCTTCGATCACATCATAGAACACAATGTCCGATTGAATCCTAAGAAGTGTGTATTCAATGTAACTTTTAGCAGGCTTTTAGGATTCATCGTATCCAAGAGAGGCATCGAAGTAGATCCTACAAAGGTAAAGGCTATACTAGAAATGGCTGCCCCTACCAACATTAGGGAGTTGAGGATCCTACAAGGCAAGATAGCATCCATCAAAAGATTCATCACACAATTATCAAACAAATGCAGACCTATGAATAGGTTTCTAAGCAAGGAAGTCCCCTTTCATTGGGACAAAGAATGCCATCAAGCCTTTGCAGAGATAAAAATTATCTGGCAACGCCACCATTATTGGCTCCACCAAGGTCAGACATACCATTTTTACTATATATATCGGCTATTGATTTCGCATTGGGCACAATGTTACCCCAAAATAATGCACAAGATAAAGAGCAAGCCATATATTACATTAGTCACACCTTGGTGAGCTATGAGCTAGGATATGCGTATGTTGAAAAATTGTGTTTAGCAGTGGTCTTTGCAACTCAAAAATTGTGACACTACATGTTGAGCCATACGATCTACATCATATCAAAAAAAAATCCTTTGTAGTACATGATGAGAAATACGTATCATAATACACATACCGCAAAGCGAATCATGCTATTGATAGAATTCGATCTAGATTTCATAAGACAAAAGTCCATAAAGGGACAAGTCATAGAAGATAAATTAGCAGAGGTGCCTCTTCGGGATAACAAGCCTCTCACCATAGATTTGTCTGATGATGCATTATTTGCATTATCAGATCCGCCAGAACTCAAAGAACCTAAGAGAGAAAAATACATGTCATTTTTCTTCGATGGTTCAAAGTGTGAACAAGGATGTGGAGAAGGGATTGTCTTTATCACACTATAGGGCACTCCAGTGCCCTTATCATTCAAACTAAACTTCCCATGCACAAACAACAATACAAAATATGAAGCATTGATCCTGGGACTCCAAATAGCCATAGCAATGGGCATTAAAAGATTGAATATCTTTGGTGACTCCTTGCTCATAGTAAACCAAGTCAAAGGACTCTTCCAATGTAGGTGCCCACTCCTTAATACTTACAAGGAACTTGTTGACAATTACTTAGCCCGATTGGAATGGTACGACATCGAGGCAATCCCTCGTACATCAAATAGATTTGTAGACACTATGGCCTCTTTGGGATCCTTAATACCTCAGAATCTATCTACTAATTTTATAACCATTCATGTGAAATTGCTTTCACACTCAGCAATACGTCGTGAAGCTTTTGACAATCAAGAATCAGTCAACATGATCAACATCAAACCAAATCAGGATTGGTCCTTCGTAGCTAGAGGTTTCTTGCAAACAACACCTTGGGGGTCATTGATATCCCAAGGACCCATAGAGTGTGGTGTGACCATATACCATAGATTTTTTCCTCAATCCATGTTTGCTACCTCAGAAATGTAGGAAGAGCAAGCTATCTATTCTATAGAGGTTGTAGCCTATCAGGATTGGCTTTCCCAACTACGGAACTTCCTGAAGCTCAGAATAATATTCAAGGCTTATCACATATTGAAATGTAAAAAATTAAATAGAGAGCAACAAGATACATTTTTCTAGGAGAAATCCTCTATAGACGAGGATATGATGGAGTATTGCTTCGTTGTCTTGAGCCCCAGGAAATAGCTTGGGTAGTTTCACAAGCTCATGACGAAACATGTGGAGGCCATTTCAGTGGCATGGCCATCGTTAAGTGCATATTTATAATGGGTTACTATTGACCCACAATGAAAAATGACTGCTGCGTGTATGTCAGGAAATGTAATAAGTTCCAGCATCATGCAAATCTAACGCACTTACCATTGCAAGATTTGCAGCCCATCCAAGTAGCATGGTCATTTTCGGAATGGGGACTAGACTTGATTGGGAATATCTCACCCCCATCCTTAGGCTGACACACATTCATCATAATAGCCACATAATACTTCACTAAATGGGTAGAAGTGATCCCCTTAACATCAACAACTCAACCAAGGATTACGGAGTTTATAATCCACAATATCATAAGTCGTTTTGGGGTCCCTTTTAAGGTAATATCGAATAATGGGCCATATTTTAATAACAAAAATGTGCATGCTTTAATGAAAAAATATAATATTTAGCATATTTTTTCAATGCCTTATTATCCGCAAGTAAACGGCCAAGCAGAAGCCTAAAAAAAAATAATAGTCTCCATTTTGAGGAAGACAGTGCAAGAAAATCACAAGAATTGGCACATACAATTGCCTCTTGCACTATGGGCATACAGGACTAGTATATGGACGCCCACTGGGGCAACATTGTTTTCACTAGTATATGGCACTAAAGCCATCATGCCTCTAGAGTTGGAAATCTCGACTCTACACATAGCACTAAAAGACTTCATAGATGATGAAGCTACACGGCAAGGCTGCCTTGATCAGTTGATGCTTCTTTATGAACACCGAGTCAATGCTTTAGAGCATCTCTATGTTTACCAAGATCGCCTTGCGCAAGCTTACAATAGTAAATTCCACCTAAGGGAATTCAAGGTTGGAGATCTAGTGCTCAAAGAAAACTAGCAGAATTCAAATTTGTCATCGCATTTGCAAGATAAATTTACGGTAAACTAGATAGGTCCATACATGATTTTACATAGAGTTGGGCCTGGAGCATATCGCCTTATATCATTAGATGGTGTTGAAGAGCTTGAACCTCTAAATATCATTCACTTAAAGGTATTTTACACATAAAAACAGTCAAATATTTCATAAAACACAAAAATATTCAAATATTTCATAAAAATAAAAAACATTCAAATATGTCAAAAATCAAAAACATTCAAATATGTCAAAACTAAACATCATTATATTTCATAAAAATAAAAAACATTCAAATATGTCAAAAATCAAAAACATTCAAATATGTCAAAAATAAAAAACATTCAAATATGTCAAAAACACAAACAAATCATAAAAGCATAAAATTTCAAAAATACAATCAAATCAAAGGCTCCAAGGGTAATTCATACTGCTTGGTCAAACAATCAAATCAAAGGCTCCAAGGGTAATTCATACCGCTTGGTCAAACAATCAAATCAAAGGCTCCAAGGGTAATTCACACCGCTTGGTCAAACATCAATTCAAAAGGCTCCAAGGGTAATTCACGCCGCTTGGTCAAAAATAAAATAAAAAAGGCTCCAAGGGTAATTCATACCACTTGGTCAAAATCAATAACAAAAGCCCCAAAGGCATCATTAGCCCTTTGGTAAAATTTATCAAAAATACAAAAACAACATAAAATCATAAATACAAAAACAATTGCACTTCACATTTTGCATCCACATCATTGCATTGCATGTTCACATACATTACAAGATATGTCATGAGAGTCTTAAAAGTGATACCACAGTTTGTTGCACAAGTCATCCATATCCATCCACATGTGTGTAATTGTGTTTTTCAACACAACCATTATTTGTTGCTATACATAATATACTAAGGTTTTTCGGTTAGTCAACAAAATCTAGTAATCTTATCACATTTTGAGGAAAACAACTTTGATTAGTAGAAAATAAGGCCTAGCTGTGATAAACCCTTGTATATTCAATATCTCGTCACTAATTGAAAACTTAAAATCCTAGCTGGTACAAGGAAAATATGAAAGCTGCAAAGCGATCTAGGTTACCTTAAGTGAAAAGGATTATCCTTCCTTATCCCCCTATGCAACCGGTTTAAAGGTGCTAAGAATTTGAAAAATCCCTTGCTTAAATCAAAAAAAGCAAAGTACATATTCAAAATTCCAAGCATAAGTCCATATTTCAAAGCAAAAATCCGATATTCAAAATACAAAAAAAGCAAGCTCAAGGAAAAATCAATAAAAAATAAATAGTGATTTTCATCACTCGAAATGAGAAAAATAAATAGTGATTATCATCACTACAAAAAAATCCTCACTCAAAAAAAAAAATCAATAAAAAATAAACAGTGATTTTCATCACTACATATGAGCAAAATCCAAAGCCAAAAAGAAGGGAATAAAGCTTGAATCCCTAGAATTCTCAGCATTGTACAAAATTGGAAGGAGAAATCCTTACGCATGATGATATGTCTATTACAATTGCTTCATTCATTTGTGTATACCAATGTTTGAATGTGGATGAGCTAGCTTAGGTAACCAAATATTGCCTAGTGGTATAGTCCAACTAAGTCCAACATAAGGATGAGATGAACACTTGAGAATCCCTGATCTTAGCAATGGGCTGAAAGAATCTTGCCTTACATCGGAGGAAATGCTTGAGTTCTAACTCAAAATATACAATAACATGCACACACAAAGATCATAAAAAACTAGGTCCATGGTAAAAGCATAACTTTTCAAAAGTCTAAGTGGTAAGTAGACAGCTATTGATAGGGGAACTAGAGTGTTTGAATCTTCGAAAAGCCCAAAAAATTAGGGGGTATCAACATAGTAGGACAAATACCGCATATATATTAGAAATAGTATATAGACGGTCAGTGACTACTTTATATATTTTAATTTATAGAAACTTATTAAGAAAATACATTACACACCATTACATCTCATATATGAATACTTAATCAATTCTTATGATAGAAGTGATTATTTAAATTCATGATTATTTTTAAACTTTTTGTGGTATCACCCATTAAGATTGTCAGCATCATATGCATTTCATATGTTTTAAGTGATTAGAGCATATAGGTTCGTTTATACCATTCCATCACATGATTTAGATGCATATAATTAAAGCAAAGTTAAAACATGCATTCAACAATAACATCGTATTCACAAAAACAAGTCATCATCACATTCATAAACCACATCATAAAACATATAGGCAATATCCATTTGCATACCATAAATTCATCATTCATCATCAAAATACATCGCATCATATCATCAAATCATATAAGCATCTACACATCCATCTAAGCATCTTCAAATATCATCTATCATCTAACATATTCATCATATCATCATAATACCATCATCGCATCATATCATAAAATAAAATAACAACAAAAACATAAGCAATAAATGATACACATAATGAGTCATAAAAGGGAAATCTATCATAAAAGTATGTGTCAATTCCAATGGATATACAAAAATGCTCATGGGCTATAGTCATGTAGGTTAGTCAAACTCAAAAATGGATCTAGAACCAAGTAGAACATCAATCAAGTGTTGAGCCTAAGCCCCATGCGCCATCTCCTCTAGTGCCACCACCCCCTATGGAGGTATCACGAGTCGAGTGATGTGAGCCTGTAGGTCTCTCTATTCAATACTAGATCTGCTAGCTAGGATGGGCGAAAGACTGCCCTGAGGTAGAGTGTCCACTGGCCTACAAACCACCTACACCTATTGGATCCTTAGGGACAATCCCATGCCTCCTGAGCTACATCTGAAGTAGGGTAACATGATCCACAAGTCCCCAGATCTGCTCCTCATGCTCATCCAAAAAGGACTAAAGTTGTCCCACCTCTGCCCCTGAGCCTTCCACTAGAACATCCTATGGTGTAGAAGTAAGAACAACAAACTACATCCTAACATCACCACCCCCAATAGTAGCTTGAAAAGCCTGTATTTGTGCTATGAGGTGCTCAATTGTAGCATCTCGCTGCTATACCTAGATCTTAGTAGCCTAGAGCTCAGCCTCGACCTTTTGCAACTATGCTATCAAAGGAGAGTCTCTCTCCTCAGGCTCTAACTCCTCCTCCTCATCAGGAACATTAGGATCCTCTATTGCCACCCACTCTATCGATTGGCCCCATACCTCAGTCCTGGCTCAAACCCTACATCCTGTCGGATCTGCACCATCACCCTTGCCTTAATCCTCATACCCTAGACTATCAATGCCATGCCACATCTGATCACCCAACCATTGAGAGTAGGCCTTTGTAACTCCCCCATCCACTATAGGGTCTATGACTAGGGCATCCTCCTCATCTGCAAGCTCTATTACCTATCATGGAGGTAGGTCCCTCTCTACTGTGAGGCACCTTTACAAGAATCATACCAAGGGCACATCCTACTACAATCTATACTAATAAAGAACTTGAGAGTAGAATAAATACTCTCATATAGAAATATTATAGCCAACGAGCCATCGCTCACGTCGTGTCCTAGCAGTAAAAATAGATGGATCATTCCAAATCAGACACTCAGTATGGTTGCCACATGACATCTCTGACCAACATTCTAGTAAAATCATCAATATAGTAGGATAGATTCCTTGCAAAAGTGTGTCTCTTATGCTCCTCATGCTCTTGAGCCCATCTGGCATCATAGCACTATGTCCGAGCCTCAATAGATGTAATCTCAGCTAGGAGCCCCTTAGGGAAATCTACCTTAATGTGCTCCCATCCCTAAAACTGTAAGAGCAAACTGCAAGAAATTTTGATGCATCCCAATCGACGAATGTGGTACAACTTATCGTAGCACTGAGCCAATAGTGATCTATCCCATGCATAGATGATAGGCTCCTCGCTATCCAGTAGGTCTTGCACCATCACTAGGAGGTTCTAGGGGAACCTCAAACCTGAGCAATTCAGGACAAGAACGTTGCTAATCACCATCAGCAACATGACATGTCTCGTTGTGAAAACCTGAGCATCATACCAAGTCTTGATAGATACTCCCTCGGACCCAGTCTCCTAGAGGGCCTATGCAGAGTGTGCTCCAAACACCCGAGCATAGATAGCCACCTGATTAGTAGTGGCTGATGAAACAATGGGCACCCCATCGAACGAGATCCAAAAAATCCTATAAACGTCCTCCGGCGTGATAGTCATCTCGTTGGGCGAAATATGGAAGGTGTTGGTCCATGGGTCCCAACGATGGGCTAAGGCCATAAGATATGCCTAATCGACCATAATGTGGGGTAACCTAATAACGTATTATAGCCCATGGGCCTTAAACCACTCCCAGTCAATGTCATCAAATCTAGGAAGCAAGTCCAGTAGGAGCTTTGGGTCCCAAGCCCGAGTAGTGAGGATCTAAACAAAGCATAAGAAAAACAAAACATAACTACAATGCATCCAAGGCATAATTTCCAATAAATATGAAAACGGTGCAAAAGAGTACGAGTTACTCTAAATCTAAGCAATAAAAGAATAAATTGCACCTAAGCAAAGCAAAAATTCAAAAAAAATCATAAAATCAATACATAAAATACAAAAACAAGGCTTAAGCTTTAGCCGTTGTTGCCTACAGTAGCTGAAACCTGGTCGTTGGAGGTAGCAGCGGCCAAGGCCCAACGGTTAAATTTGTTACCATTGGGATACAATATTGGCCGCTCTGAGCGACAATGGCTCAGAGTCGGCCACTCTGAGCGACAGCGGCCAAGGGACGGCATGGAAAACTTGTGAACCCTTGGCCAAAAAATCAAAAAAAATTACAATTTTGACAAGATAGCTTCAACAAAACAACAAAATGGAGGGAAAGCAAACAAATTGGAAAACAAATCCCCTACCCAAGCATCGAAACTAAGCTAAGTTTGAGGATGCCCAAAATTGCAACAACAGGGGAATAATGGAAAATTTTCAAAAATCCTAGCCTAAAGCCATAGACAAATTGCAATATTGGGGACCAACCCACCGTGGCAAAAAGGAACCTAAGCCTAGTTACATATTTTGTTTGTTGCCAACAGGTTTAGTGAGGTTCATTTTGCTCATTTCTTAATGAAGTTCAATTTTACTTAGACAAAGAAAAGAGAGCTAGGGTTTTGAAGAGAAATACCCGAGAAGCTCTAACTCCTCCAACAGTTGATGTCTCGCCTCGTGGAGCCATGTCCTCAGTACCAGCAAGTTTTGAAGTTGCAACCATCACCGCTACACCAGAGCTCTAAAAATGGAATTTTCAACAGTGAAAATGATAGGTCAAAACCCTAAAATTATAAATTTTATATTTCCTTAATTATTCCTTGGCCGTTGCTGACTTCAGTGGCTCGAGCTTCTTGGCTGCCCAAGGCGACAACGGCCATAGGCAAGAAATCAGAAGCCGCTAGACCTGACAGTGGCCAAGCTCACAGATCAAAGTAAATTAGTTCCTTCAATGAGGGAATAACAAAAATAACAAATAATCACACTTTGATGGTTTAGGATCATCAGAATATTCAAAATAACAAAAAAAATCACATAAAATCACAATCTCAAGTAGGCCTCGTATCCAGTTACCTACTCTATCCACTCGATGATTGTAGTGATTTGCACTCCATGTATTTCGGTGAGATGAGTAGGCAACCATAAGGCCACTTGGGGCAAAAGCAACTCATTTTGGAATTACGATATGTCACCCTTCAAACTTGAAGAATATCAAGATGGTCGAACTGCTCCATGGGTGCGAAGGGGTCATTCTAATTCCCCTATGACATCAAAAACATTAAGTCAAAGTGATACAATCTAGGCATCAATAGAATCACTCATCCTAACTCCCTAAGAAGGCTATTGATATTCGGACCACTCCTCGGGATAGGGATGGATGATTATCATAAGCAATTGGAGTCACACTTGGATGTGGGATTGCCCATTAAAAGTAGAAAATGCTATAAAGGAACCATATTATTCATATTGGTCAAGCAACTTGTCGCTTCAATCATTGTCATTTCTTCACCAATTCATTGTGTGAAGAGGTAGTTCAAAACTTCAACATAATCATAATCAAAATCAACAAAATATCACTTGATCATAGCAAAATTGTGTTCGTCCTTTGAATCATTGCATGCAACAATCACAAATTTTCCTTGTTTGTTGGGAACGTAAGCAGACATGACATCTTCAATTGTAGCTCTCCTATCGATCAAAATTGTTGTAGCAGATGAAGCTACTCGATTAAGTTTGAGGAATGAGTGCAATTTAACATGCAAAAGCCACTAAGCTAAGTCCTCCGAACATTAAGGCAATGATTCAAGGGATGTGCACCATCTTGCATGATTAGGCCATCCAACATTGATCAGACCATTGATCACCATACATCCTACAAATGGATCAGTCTACATTTTTGCTCAGCATTGTGTTTTCCACATAGCGGATCACAAAAAGGGGCATTTGTAGACACCTAAATTGTGTCATGCTTAGGGGATCTACTTACATAGACACACTCATAAGATCATAAGACATAATCTTGGACTTTCCAAGCATCAACAATGGTTCTCACCACTCATTTGGGGCCTTTTCAAGCCATCCAAGCTTGGCCACTCAAGACAAGAGTGACCAAATTCTAGCCAATCAAGCCTAGAGCAGCCAGACCTAGCCATTGTAGATGACAGCGACCAGATCATAGCCACTATAGATGATAGCAGCTAAGCCATAAGAAGCAGTTTGCCAAAAAAATAGGCCCAATATTGAGTGGAATTGGCAATCTGCATGCAATAAAGGTGAGTGGGAGTGACTTTGCATTCCTTTTCACTACCAATTCACATAGGAGACTTGAGTTTTAATTTAGACTTAAGTTAACTGACCTCTAAGCATAAACAAAGGACAAAAGCTTCTCATGCTAACGAACAGTTCGCATAGAAGACTCGAGTGGGTAGTTAGATTTCAGTTAACTGGCCTTCAAATATAGACAATAGACAAGAGCTTCTCATGCTAACTTGCACTACGCATGAGAAATTCATTTCTAGGGCTTGGACATAGACCTAGGGTTTCAAACTATAAAAGGTGCAAGCCTAAGAGCACCATGGCATATAGAGGGCCTTATAATATCTAGAGATCCTTTTAGAGAGATATTTCTCTTTGATATCAAGTGTGCGGTGGAGCTTTGATAAATCAAAGGGCATAACACCTACTTTCTTCAACATCAGATCATAGTTTTTGACCCATATCTTTGGGGTAAGGAGAGCAAGGTTTCTTTAGAAGCCACTATCTTGGGAAGTGGCCCGCAAGCTTGGCTTAGATAGACATAGCATCTTTTATTTTGTTTTCTTATATCATTAGCATAGATTTACTTGATTCCATGGTATTATTTTATCATATTTTTATTACATTATTTGATTTCTAACAACCTCATCCAGGCAAGAAATCTTGGACACCTAAAAGTGTGTTGTTGTTTCATTTCTTGTAGGGCTATAGGTACATCTGACAAAGGTTACAACATACAAGAGCAAAAGGGATCCCTCTAGGAGACGGCCCTAGAGAAGGAGGCATTTGTAAGCCCTCATACATTTTTGTGTGTGGAACCGGGGAAGCTTTTATAAGTGCACCACCTCTTCATGGAAGGGGCACTCCTTGCCCACTTGTAATTTATAGTATCAAAATGGGTATCCCTAAGAGGGACCGACATGTAACCAAGCTTCAATATCAATAAAGAGATTCGTCTTTTGTTATTTCATGTTATATTCTTTTTCCTCTTGTATTTCCATTTTATCTTTGGTATTTTAAATAGCATTGCAAGTAGGGTTTTAGAAAAGGGACCGATGTGTGCATTCTCGGGGTCACTACAAAAGAATACAAGTTCATTTACATTAAATTAGCATCATGTAAATAAATCATTACATACATTAATGCATGAAAATAAAGCAATATCAAATATGTGTTGAGAGAAAACATTGCATCCATATGCATCCATCAAAAAGCACATCTAAGCATCTAAGATCACTGCATATCATCATCATAAATCAAATAGCTATCTAGTGCATGTCATCCATACATCACATCATATAGCATCAGCATAACATAAGCATTGCATCCATGTGCATCACATAAACATAAAATCAAAAATAAATGAGTACACAATAAATGAGCCATAATAATGATCATATCATATATATAATGTGTATCTCAAAGTACATTGGGAGTACAAAAATGCCCGCAGGCTACAAATGTGTAGGTCCTCGATATTACACCAAAAATGAGATATATCAAAAAGGTATCTTGTAATAGTAGAGCTCTAGCTCTGATCTTCTGTCCCTATACTAGAGCTCTCACTGCCTCCCTTAGTACTGTGCTCAAGAGCCTGCTCTACCTGCTACCCTATTGACTATTGTGGATCCTTCTGTGAGCCTTGAGTAGTACCTAGCCCAAATAGGCCTAGCACTCATCCAACTACCCCCTGTGTGATGGGCACCTCTATCCACTGGGATCTATGACTGGATGTTGTAGTAGACTGCCTTGCCTCCCTAGTCTTGGTATGACTGTTGTCGCCATGCATACTAGAGTACTTGTGTGTCCTCTTGCTCTAATGGGTGTGATAGCTAGAGCTAGCAGTGGACTATCCTATAGTTTGAGATCTAGTCTATTGGGACTCTACAGCATATGGATTCTCAAGAACCTCTGCACCTAGCATTTGAATGTAGCCAACTAGCTGGTCTACCCGAGCAACCCTAGATGTGTGCCTATCATTGGCACTCATCAGCATACCCTATAGGTGCTAAATCTCTACCATAGGATCATGACCACCTGGTAGTACTACTGATGGTACCGCTAGAGGCCCCATAATCACTTGAGAGGATGAGGGATCCCCCTCTGTGACCTGAGTAGATCTTGCTCTGGCAATGTTGTATCCCTCTATGCTAGTACCAGGTCACAAGCATGGATGAGCTCGCCAACCTAGGTCTCTGCTATATTAGCCTAGGCTATCAGGCTAGCAATTTGTTGGTCTACCTATGTCAATCGGTGATCTTTATCTATCAACTATGCCTACATAGTAGCGATAGTAGTGTCCCGCTCCCTCTACTGCATCTGGAATCGCCCAAGCTGACTCTGTAAGTCATCCACATGTGCTAGGAGCAGTTCCTCTGCACTGTCAGGAGGGACCTCACCCTCCTCAAGAGCATCCTCATTAGGGTCAACCTTAGGAGTCTCCCCAATGGCAGCCTCTATGCCCCAACCACCCTTTGTCCATTGGCACACGTTGCACCTTTCAAAATCCACCTCTACTCCTGCCTGATCTGTAGCACGACCCAAAGGCCCTATCCTATACTAGTGTAATAAATATCACCATCAATAATACTCTAGTGTGGTCACTGCTCTATCAACTCCAATATCCTAAAAGTCATTGGGAGTGTCCCCTAGATCTGGAGGTTGAATCCACGGTAGATACCTCTCCAAATCCAAGTGCCTATAATCGAATGGGATCTCCGAGATGTCCTACACCATGCCAATTTATTGTAGGACATGAGAGAAAAATTGGTACTCCCAGATATCGGCCTTTCGAATGAGCAACCATTTGTCCTTGTGAGACTATCAAAGCCACTCGTTGGCCTTAGGCCAGTTAGGAAACTCCATGTAGGGCTGTCACTCGATATCATCTGGCCTGAGTCCTGCAAACCAGGTAATGTAATGATGAACATCTCTAGCGTGGGTCATGCTATGGAAGCCCTCCTCCTCCCAAGGACAGCAGGCAACATAACACTGATTATCATCATCAATCTTCATGATGTGTATGGGCAGCTCCCCAGGATGCTCTATCCTGATATGCTACCAACCCCAAATTTGTAAAAGTAGACTATAGTTGATCCCCCAGTAGCTCTGGTTGGTGATTTGGTATAGCTCATGGTATAGCTATGCCAATAGAGTGCTCCCCTAGGCTAGGAGCAGTGGTTGTCAGATAGAGCTCTATACAACTCTACATATAGTAGCTAAGAGGTTCCAGGTAATCCTCACACCTGAGGAGTTTGGAAGCACATATTGCACCACTAGGTGCATAAAAATGGCCTCACGCATGGAGAAGACATTCTTCCCCTACCAGTAGCCAATGTGGACCCCTCCATGATCAATATCTCACTGAGTCTCCTCGCTCCGAGCATCGAAGATATCATCGAATACGGACTCCTTCACACTAGATGTCGAGGAGATGATGGCCTCGCCATCAATAGGGATCCTAAAGATCCTATAGACATCCTCCAATGTCATTGTCATTTCACCTATAGGCAGGTGAAATGTGTTGGTCCGCACATTCCAGTTTTAGTCCAACGTAGTCAGATAGGATTGATCTACCTTGATAGTGGGTAGATCCAAAATGTATCCGAAGCCGACAGCTCCAAACCACTCTTGCTCACCATCAGTGAGCTCTCTATGGAGAGTCTTTAGAATGTTAGGCTCTCACACTCTAGAGGTCAATCTCTAGAATAAATAGCATAATATAAGAAAAAAGCTAACTAAAACATGCAAAAACATTTAAAAATGACCTAAAAATCATCAAAAATAGTAAAAAACTGATAAAATTGCAAAAAAATGTCATCATGAAGGCCTAAAAATTAAAATTTTCAATCAGACAGGTTATAAATGCATTAAATGACATTAATTGCCTCTAAAAATTCAGAAAAATTAAAAATTTTGTAAATTTTTCCTAAAGTTAGTGAATCGCGGGTCAACCCTACGGTCCACATTTGGTCAAAAATTGGCTGTTGGGATTTTGAATGTTGACCGTAGATGGCAGCTGCAGTACCCAATTGACCAATTGGAAACCACAGCTAGTATCTACGGTCTCCAATTGAAGTTTGTTCAGGTGCGATACCGCGGCCAAAAATACAAAAAAATTAAATCTAAGCTACCCTAGCCTAAGATGAGGTTCATGACCAGCAGTTTAGTGTAATTGATTTTCCAATTTCTTAATTAGGTTCATTTTAATTGGTAATGGATGCAAGGTCTTGGTTTTTGAGTTACCTTGCCCTCGCCTCATCCCCCGCGGCTAGAAGATGCTTACCCGCGCCCTACCATCGTGCTATAAGTTAGTGTGCGAGTAAGGTGTGGTAGGTTGTAGGTCAATTTTGTCAGTTGTCACTATTAGTGCTCTAGTTTGCAAGTCACTATCAAGTAATAATGAGAGACATTTGAAAATTAAGCATTTTATATGCTTCTCATATTTCGTGCGGACCGTAGGCCCTAGCTACAGTTTCCAAATTTGAAAATGGGAACCGCAGACCCTAGCCACAGTTTGCAACTGGTAGGCAATTTTAGAAAATCCCACCATGGTAAGGGCCAAAAAGATCAATTAATGCCTCCCATTGGTTCAGAGCTCAATAAAAATAAACTAATTTGTAAATTTGGTGATAATCAAGCACCGGGATCCAATTAAAAATTAAAAATCTGGTTGAGATTATAAAGTACATTCAACCGAGGTCGTCACTATGAAAATCCTTCCATGGAGTGACGCACCTCCCAAAAAAATAAATAATCTCAATGTATAATTCAAAACACTAAAAAAAAAAATCAAATACATTAAAACACCAAATGCACCTCGTATTCAGTAAATTACCCTATACACTTGGCAGTTGTAGCGACTTGCGCTCCATGCAATCCAGCAATATGAGTAAACTACCATAAGGAAATTTGGGACAAAAATTGTCATCGTTGATTTGATATGCTTATTTTCAATCCCTAATAAGGCCTTCACATCTAGACTGCTCCACGAGAATGAGGTGTCGCATGCCATTTTGTCTATGACCTCTTTTTCAGCAAATCATCGATAATTTGATTCAACATAAATATGATTGGATTTGTATCAATTTGATTCCCTAAGATGGCTATTGTAGCCCAACTGCTCCATGGGATAGAAGCGTGTAAATACTATTAATAGTTGGAATCAAAAGTTGAACTAGGCCTAGCCAAGGCATTAATATGCTCAAATCTAATTTTTTTTAGATCATCCATGGTGGTCAAGCGACATCGTCGCTTCATTCATTGTCATTACCCTCATAGAATCGTCGCTTGAGGGGGTAGTCATAATATCAAATCATAATCAAAATCAACAAAAGATCCCGGAGATCGTAGATCCCTTGATCTTGTCAAAATTGCATTTGTCCTTGTGAATCATTGTAAATAGCTATCATAAGCTTACCCCTTTGCTTGGGGAAAATAGCAAATATGATAATTTATTTGTAACTCTCATCCTTTCGATTATATAGGCCTAACTCCTATTATAGCACCAAAGCTACTCGAATGTTTTATGACGAGTTAAAACTCTTTCAAGTTTAAGACTCTAAAGAGTTGGAAGCAATGATTCTAGGATGCGCATCCTTTTGCTGGACCTAGGGATTCTAATGTTGATCTGACTAATTATCATCATAGAACATTTGACATCATTTTAGGAGGTCTATTTTTGCTCAGCGTTGTTCGATATCACAACACATCTCAAAAGGGGTATATGTAGAGACCTAAAATGCATTATGTCGAGGGTAACTACTCATATGGACATGCTACAAGACCATATGGAATATCTTGGACAGACTCTAAGATAGAGCAATGGTTCTAACCACTCAATTTGGGATCTTTGGCCTAATCATTCTGAACCGTATCCCAGACCTATAGTTTATAGCTGAACCACGACTGAGACCTACGATTTGCAGTCTAGACTACAACTGTGACCTATGGTCTTAACTAAATTTTAGTTGACCTGCAATCCAAGCCAAATCGGTTGAAACAACCATTGTATCTAGAAGAAGGTGGTTAGAGGGTGGAAGCTTCCATTCTAACTATCCTAACCACCCTTTCTTGATCTTGGCTTCTCTAGGAAGCCATCCCAAGTCCTAGGGCATCCTATAAATACCCCTTCCAAATGGGTATAAGATAGATATGATTTGTATAGTGAAGCACTGATGAATTATTGAGTGAGTGTGAAGTGATCAAGTGAACAACAAAGCCCTATCAAATTGCATACTAAATTTATGCATTTGAAGGCTACTTTGCTATTCATACAACAATTAGTTTGCCATGGAATTTCTAGGAGCCTAGGAGGATTAATAAATGCAAATCTAGGAAAATGGAGGCCCATCACAATGATTCAACTGCCAAACCTATCAGAAGGACACCAAAGGTGACCCTTGAACATCAATTGGACAAGGATTTTAAGCCCACTATCCTTGGAATTGAGGGTAAGCCTATCAGAATACTAATCACAGCTGTCAACCATGGTTTACAGTGCAGACCACACACCAGAGCTGCAATTTGTAGTAGAGAGAACAATTTCAAAGGAGAGAAAACCATCAAGTTCCTTCCCCATCACGAAGAAGAGGGCACCTCCACCCTAGAGCAATTCAAGCCATTATGAAAGGCATTTGGAAATCACACCTACCCTTAAGAGCGAAAACAATTGTGCACTCCTATTGTAATATTGTATCAAAATTAATATCCCTAAGAGGGACGTACTTGTAATTGGATTTTGGCTTTGAATACAATGGAATAAAGTGCTTTCTTTCTTGTTTTATTTTTTTTCAATTTTGTTTTCTTATATGTGTGCTATATTTCATCATTCATTACAATAGGATCCACCATCGGGTGTACCCTTTCTGGTGGTTACAGAATATCAGTTTGATAGGGAGAATCACAATCTAGATGCAGAAGAGGAAGAACATGAAGAAATTAGTTTTAACTTTGATCCTTTTGAGGGACCCAATGGATGCTTCACTTTCACATCATTTGATTATATATTGGGTTTTATGAAATACCATAAGGAGTCTTTGGTTAAGGCTATAGAAGAAGCCAAAATCAAAATAGGTGGGACATATCATCCTCCAACCATCTCTCATAGGAATTTTTATAACAATCCCTTGTTTGAATCTTCACATCATCCTCCAACCATCTCTCCAACCAACATATGATACTACCATGATCGCCACGTTGGGGGAATTCCATAGTCTCCTTTAACTGGTAGTGCATCCCAAAATTATGCTCAATTTTTTTTCTCATTTTGCTCATCTCAACATTCATGCTTATGTTCCACCAAATTTCAATTATCCTTTATAGCAAGATACCACATATCATAACCCATACTATAATAGTATCAATACCTCTAGCATTGGCCAAGTTCCCTTTCAACATCCTACCTATACCCCTCCCCTAGGGAACCTAGGGGTATTGCACAACAACAATCCTAATGTGTAAAGTTTAACAAGTGTGGTGAAGCAATTGGTTTCAAGAGTGGATATGATTCAACCTCCAAGTTTCACCTACAATCTGTAAATATATATGCAATCAACCCTTAGATCCTGTTGTTGCTTTTAGGCCCTACCCTAAGCATTTTCCAATGCTAATTTTACCTATTTATAAAGGAATAGAGGATCCAACTGAACATTTAAGGATGTTTACGATAACATGTCATAATATTATATATGATGATACATTGTTCCTAAATATGTTTTATAAGAGCCTTGGTGGTATGGCATTGGAATGGTATTATCAATTGCCTCATCATTCTTTGAGGAATTTTGAAGATATAGAAAAAAAATTTATTCAATAGTTCAGAGCTTATGTTGAGAAAAATATGACTATGAAATATGTTTATATGTTGAAGCAAGGTAAAGAAGAAAGTTTCTAAAAATATTTGTCTTGTTGGAGGAGTCTAGTTGGATGATTAAGATATACCTTACCTCCTCGATACATGCTTGAGATTTTCATTGTAAATTTACAAGAGCAAATATCTTTTGAATTAGAAACAACAACCATCACCTCTTTTGACCAAGTGATAGATCTGGAAAGAAGGGTAGAGCAAGCCATTATTCAGAAAGATCAAATTAATCCAAATAAATAAGAATATAGGACCACAAAAAATTAGTATAAGAACAAGCATATAGTTGGTGATGGTGTAATGGATAGTAGGCCTGTTAAAACCCTACAAAATATGGTGCTTAGACAACCTCAAAACCCCCACCAAGGAATTTTACAAGACTCAACACACCTATGAACATGGTTTTAAAGTAGCTTTTGGAAGCCAATATGATAGAGTTACCTCCCATAAGGTAACCTGATCGACTAATTGGTATAAGCTTGGTCAACATTGTGAGTATCATAGAGTGGAGGGCACGTGATAAATTCATATAATAGGTTGAAACATGTGGTTCAAGACTTAATTGATAAAGGTTGCCTTGTTATAGAGGGTCCTCATCCTAATCCTCCAACAAACAATCAACCTCCTACTCAACAAGCACCCATAACTAATCAAGACATGGGGATATTCTAAGACCCCCTACGTAGGCATGGGCAATAGGAAGATAACCAAGTGTCATATCGTAATATGCCATCTACCTACAAAAATATGGTTGGTATGATAGAAATTACTACAAGACATCAATCTCAAGTAAAATAGACTCTATGATCTCAATAGGAGATGAGTTCTACATCCAACCACCCTTCAAAATGACCCTTAGTTTTGAACAGTACACAAAAAAGGAGCACAAGGGTAGAAAACCTACCTTTAGTTTTGAAGCCACGACCTAATATCTCCTTTGACATTCAATAGAAATTAGCTAGTACCCCAACCAATATCTCTCTCTTAGAGCTTTTGTAAATTTCTCCTATTCATAGGGAAGCCTTGTTGAAGCTCCTAAGACAACAATTTGTTCCTCAAGATATTTCCCCTAGTGCTATAGTTGATGTTGTAGGTTCTCTTGGGATACATCATATCACATTTTTGGATGATGATATTCCTTCCTCAAACTTGCAAGGGGATTCTTCCATTTATATCACTGCATTTATTAGAGAAATATTTATCAAGAAAATTTTGATAGATAATGATTTCTCCCTCAATCTATGCACTTATAAATTTTTCCAAAATTTTGTATTAAAATAGGAAGATTTAACTAAATTCAATATCATCATTAAAGCTTTCAACAACAAGTTCCAAGAGGTCTATGGTGTTATATCCCTCTGCCTTAGGGTTGGACCTAAGATCTTAGATACCCTATTCTATGTGGTATCTTTCCTTACATCTTTTAATATTCTTCTTGGATGCCCTTGGATTCATACAATAAGGGTTTTCCCTTCTACCTTTCATAAATGTTTGAAGTTAATGTTCAAAGATCAACTTGTCACCTATAGACACCTAAAATGCATCATGTCAAGGGTGGCTACTCATATGGACATGCTACAAGACCATATTGAGGATCTTGGACATACTCCAAGATAGATTAGTGGTTATAACCACTCAATTTAGGCATTTTGGCCTAAGCAGTATGAACCGTAGACCAGACCTGCGGTCTCCAGTCTAAACCATAGTTGACACCTATGGTCTATAGTCTAGATCACAACTATGACCTGTGGTCTTAACTGAAGTTCAATTAGGCCTTCCATCCAAGCCAAATTGGTTGGAACAACCAAAATATCTAGAAGGAGGTAGTTGAAGTATGGAAGATTCCAAAGGCTTCCATCCCAATTGTCCTAACCACCCTTCTTGGTATTGGCTTCTCCATGAAGCCACCCCTAGCCCTAGGGGAATGCTATAAATACCCCCTCCAAATGGGGAGAAATAGAGAGCAAGCATTGGATATTTGAGTAGTGAAGCCATGGCAAATTGTACACTCAAACTGAGTATACTAAGAGATAGAGCTATTGCACTTAATCCTCGACTCTTTTGCCACCATTCATGATGAATTACATTAGGGATGCCCTAGGTGCTTAGGAGGATCAAGAAATGTAAATCCAAGAAAAGGAAGACCCTTCACATCGAATTGACCACCAAATCAATCTAAGGACAACGAAGGCGACCCTTGAACATCGATTTGGACAAGGAGATTGAGTCCACTGCCCCTGATTTTGAGGGTAAACTTATCAAAGGTCAAACCATGGCTGTCAGTCGCAATTCACAATGCAAAACGCTCACCAGATTTGTGGTTTGCATTAGGTGATAGATCACCTTACTCTTTTCATTTATGTCCAGCTAGTTAGGTTAGATTAGCTATTTTGTTGATTTAATAGCATTTTAGAAGACTTCTAACCGTAGAACTAGGCTAGATTCACATTTTATGCTTATGTTTTAATTAGGACTAAAATGTTTTCTTTATGCATGTTTATGCTTTATTTTCTATATTTGATCTATGCATAGTGTAGATGCTATTTTACTTTATTCTATTATATGAATCTTGATTCAATTTGCATAGTTTAGCAGCTTTCTTTATGATTTTTTTATTATGCATGTTAACGGTGTCATTATGCATTTTACCTAAAAAGGCCTCATCATGAGAGGCTGCCTATCTTTTTGACATTCTTGTTGTTTCTTGACCATAGAGAATAGTTCCAAAGGAGATATAAAGCATCCAATCCCTTCCTCAATGTGAAGAAGAGGGTCATCAATACCCTAGAGCAGTTCGTGTCACCCTGAGGGACATTTCGATCACACCTACCCTTGATAGGGATTAAACACTATTGTAATTGATGTATCAAATGGGTATCCCTAAGAGGGACGAATATGTAATTTGCCTCCATTGAAATTAATAAAGGATTCCTTGTATTCATGTTATTTCTTATTATCAAATTATGCATGCCTATTTATGTATTTTTCTTCAATTGCGATAGTTAGATTGGGTGTGAGCCTTTTTAGTGGTTACAGATGGCGATCATGGAGGAACTCCACATTTCTAGCCCCTGAGTGCTGACATTCTTGTTTGTTTTATTTTAGGTGCTAACCGTAGCTAACATCTATGGTTATTTTTTGGCCTGTGGCTATCACTTGCGGTTCACACTACAACCCGTAGACCAGAGCTATGGTTTATAGCAGAAGCAGCAGACAATAGAGAAACCACTTGGCATCAGATCAGGAGCTATGGTAGGCTCTGTTTTTATTCTCTATTTTGTATTTTTTCCTCTGTGTTTTTACAGTAAGTGTAAAATCGATGGCAAATTAGGTACATTAAAGGAAAAGGATGAATGAATAAGTCCTAATTTGCTTTTGCATTCTTTCCATTAGAAAGGCGCTACTAGGAACAACGGACCTCTGATTGCAGTCCGCCCTAGAATACAGTGACCTTGATAAAATTATGTGGTAATTTGCATGCGTGAGGCCCAATTAGAGGCCATGTAATTGTAATTGCATTTTCATAATGTCATGTAGGACATAGCATGCATACCTTTATGAATTTGAAATGTTCCTTCTTATGCATATCATGTAGGAATGATCATATGAATACTCTTTTATGCATTTATATTTATGCAAAGTAAAACGAACCACACACACCACATTTCATTTTAAACATCAATGGCATTGGGCTCTCACATCCAACCCATTTTATTGAGACCAATAGTGGATGTCATTACCACTTGGTTGGCTCATTTTAAATTGTATTATCGGGACCCGCTCATTGCCAAGGCTGACCCAAGCATTGTCCTATCCATGCAAAATAGCACGCACTCATCTTCGAAAGGGTGTATCATTGCATTACACATGGTGTGCTGGGTGAGGGTTGGTAGTACCTATGCTACTTTTTTGAGTATGGACTTTATTACCATATTTAGCTTGTGCGAGTATATAGGTGAAAGTCAATTAAACTGAGAATAAAATCCAACGATTTTACAAAACACGCAAGAGTTTCTCATACAGATACAACACATTTTGAAACAACATCAAACAGTTTAGGGCTCATTTTAAAATTTAAAAATAATATAAGCATCAGTGTATACCTTTTTTGATAATAAAATATACATATAGATGTTAGGTACACTATGGTGGATACATGGGGTGGTCAGCAAAGGTGCAAGCCTGAAGCCAATGACCAAGCCCCAACCGATTCACAAATACACGTGTCTAGTCCTCAACCACATGAGCAAACCAAATGATGTTCGATGAGCATTAGAGGAGACAACTCGACATGAGGGGATCCCATTGAGCATACCCTTGATAGACTAGCATCAGTGCATTCTATTAGACATAGATTAGAGCATGGGGCTTCTCACCCTGAGGGTGCTCCACTCGAAAGCCATTACTGAGATCGTAGTGCACGCATGTCCATGAGATCGATCGAATATTATGTCATTTAGGGGACCATATTGGTACCCATTTGCACTAAGTCTATAGGGTGTACTATACCCCCACCTTCTGAGTATATAAGGAATAGAGATCCACCCATTCAGGGGCAACTAGACGGGCTCCCTACTGAGTGCAAGTCTACCCATACTTCCATGCGTACTGTAGCATGCAAGATCACCATCGATATGTCAAAGGTGGGAGCTAATGGAACACCACCCCATAAGAGGTGGAGGTCTAGATAGCTAGATGGTCTAGTTAGTGTGCTAGAGCAGCTAGGCTGCAAGCCTTCGGCTCCACCCACTCGTGCTCTAAGTGAGCATAGCGGGAGCACCATTAGAACTATTAGAGAGCATGGAGAGTCTTCTAAGCACCCTCATGTCTCACATCCACCATCCATGCATGGTGGTACACAACACAAGATATAGCATGATATCGATGCCATCTTCACATATAGAGGTAAAATCATAGTACATCAATTCGATGGGTACAAAACCCACAAGGTCGCTTGTACAGAGCAAGTATATCAAAGGCCTCCAACGGTTGACAAGGTCAAAAGATCATATCAAATAGCCTCTGAGTAGAAATGTCAAATCCTCCAAGAGCAATTGGAGGATGCTCTTCTAGAGAGGCAGCACATTGAAGATGAATATCTTCAAGCGTAGAGGCTTACTAGACAAAGGTTGTATGAGCAACACTTGCATGAGGAGTGCATCCTCATCCAGAAGGAGTGTGTAGAGCAAGAAGATAGGTTGGCTAGGGTAGGCCTATATTCTCAAGATAAGCATAGAGATCAAGTGCATAGGAAGGCTTTTTTGCAAGCCGACATGCAGCATGAGCATGTAAGCATTCACACTCATGTCACTTCCCATAACAAAGAGTGATCGCCCTTGATCAACAATCAGAGGTAGCAATATTATGAGTAACAAGAGGGTAACAGATGCAACTAGGAATATCCCAAGAGTTCCTAAGCTAAGGAGGAGGAAGAGAAACGCCCTCCACCTTGACAGAAGAGGAATGTACCTCCCAGAACACCTCCACACCAACTTAGGGAGGAGGACTTTCTATCTTTTGAGGCTTACAAATATTTGGTTGAGAAGGTCAAGGTAATTGAGAAACAAGGCATGACTGTTCAAAAGCTGACATTGAGGAAAATTCACAATGAACCTTTAGATCCCTTAGTGCCTTCACCACCATACCTTGAGCATTTTGAGATGCCCAAGTTGGACAAATTCAAGGGTGATGAAGAGGCACAAGAACATGTCATGAGCTTTATGGATGCTTGCTTCTTGATAGAGAACAATTATGCACTGTTGATGCGTATGTTTGTCATGACACTCTCTAGGCTGGCCCAAGAGTGGTTTAATCAACTAAAGAAACACAACATAACAAATTTTGAGCAATTATTTGATGCCTTTCTTGAACTCTATTACTTTGAAATCAAGAAATAGGCCAACCTTTCTAATTTGGCTACGCTAGCTTAGCACAACGACGAGCCAATAGAACAGTACGAGAAGAGGTGGAGGAGATTAATGGCAAAGTTGCCATTCCTGTTTCTTGCCACAGAATTAACCCAAATATTTACAAAGAGTTATGCCAAGCACATCTCTCTACTGTTGCAGCTACAGTAGTACGCCACATTCGAAGAATACTGGGTGCAAGCCAAGGTAATTGAGGACATCAAGTTGCAGGAAGGTAAATTGAAGCTAAAAATTAGGAAAGAGGGATATAATAAGAGTACCTCAAAGCAATAGGGCAAGAAGGCCCATGTGAATCAGGTGGTACTAAATCTCCAAAATGAAGATAAGGGGCAAAAGAAACAAAATTATCAAGCCCATATTCCTCCTGTGCAATACGACCAACACAAAAATAACTACAAGGGCAAGAACAAAGAGCAACACCCACCTCACATATTTATGCCATTGATGGAATCAATGACATCAATTTTTTGTTAGCTCTACGAGGCCAAGGCAATAAGATTTCTCAAAGTCAAGATGGTTGATCCAAATCAGCCCAAGACCAAAGACTATCAAGAAGAGTTGTTTTGCATATTTCATAGAGTGAAAGGCCATGACATCGAGGTGTGTTGGTCCTTCAAACACATTGTACAAAATATGATAGAAAAGGGAGATCTTGTAGTACCAGGCAATCCCTATGTGCCCGACAACCAAAACATGGGTATTTTTAAAAATCCATTACCAAACCATGAGGCGCCCCGTAACCATGTTGGCCATGTCAATCAAGTGTGAGTTGAACCACCTACCTAGGGGTTCATCGACATGGTCAATTTTGTTTCCAGACATGGGAGGTAAAAATTGTCGAATCAACCTCGTGCTCCCATTCAAATACAAGCCACACCCCAGTAGTGATAGGCACAAAATATTCTAGGCCCACCAACGAGACCAATGGTGACCCTTAGGAGTACGCTGGTTCAAAACTTGTAGACAACTCCTATGAAGTTGTCAATATATGAGCTTATACAGCAATCCCCTAGGCATAGGGAGACTCTTATGGATATTCTAAGGTCCATTGAGGTACAGTCCCAAGACGCACAGGCATTCACAAACTTTGTGGGGCATGCACAATAGTGCTAGGAACCAATGATCCAATTCTATGATCATGAAGTGAAAATGGTTTCTGCAAGCATGGCTGACCCACCACTACATATCATTGCATGTGTTAACCATGTGCCATTCAAAAATGTATTTATTAACACTGGTTCATCGATCAATATAATCACGACTAAGGCACTGCACCATTTGAAATTTCCTAAATCACTCATCGTACCAACCACCTTTACATTGAGAGCGTTTAATGATGCACTATGCTCTACGGTTGACACGATTATCCTACCTATTCAGGTGGGACTAAAGACCATTTCTATAATGTGTCACGTGATAGAGGGTGCCTTGCAGTATAACATCCTACTGGGGAGGCCTTGGATTCACAAAATGCATTGTGTTCCCTTGATATTACATCAGTGTGTCAAGTATATACATGAGGGACAAGTTCACATGGTTTCATTAGATGAAGAACCATTCAAGTTTGTGAACTTAGAATATTTGCTAGGGGGCCTCGTGATCCCTCAACGCACTTGGACATATGGCCCACGTCACCGATAAGGGTTTGAAGAGGTAAACAAGTGGTGCATGTCCAACCATCGGTACCCATATCAAACATATCTGAACATACCACTGCAACTTCTTTGAGACCGAGTGCATCGGCAATGCATCGGGATGACAAGAAATTAAAGGCAAAATTGGGTAGGAAAGAAGCAAATAACGCACCCAAACTAGTCACCGCTAATACTGCCACTCCCATGGAGGTGGAGGAAGCCCAGGATCAATTTGAGTAGGCACCTCAACCTGATTCACCTACATCATTAGCAGGGTCTTCCGCATCGCAAGTGACTGTTCACCTAGCCAGCACAAGTCTGGGTGAATATCTTATGAAAAATGTGACCTTTGGTCCTATTTTAGATACTGCATGATACATGGACCGATCGATAGCCCATTGATATCCAATTGGATCTATAGTACCATTGGGCGAGCCATCCAACCAACAAAACTTTGTTTATGTCAGGTTGGATAAAGTTCCAATGCAGGCACCCATGGAGGTGGATAATGACAAATAGTTCACAGTGAACATTTGGTACTTGTCCAACCCCGAGTATGCCATACACATTTTTGAGCTCTATCATTGGCATGGATACGACCTTGGTCTTTTCAAACAAGGACAAAGAACCCCTCTTGAACCACATTATCAGTTGGCAACTAATAGGCTCAGATTGGGATTGCAGATTTAGGGACATGATGATTTACTCGTTCTATCATTGGATTGTTTATACCTGGGTCTGGGGGATGACGTGGATTTTAATCCATATCATCATGACGTGGATTTTAATCCATATCATCCTAACATGTCTAGCCTTCAGGGAAACAACCCAATGGTGTCAATCATCACCATTGAGATACCAAAAATTGAACATGAAGATTTCTTGAAGAAGAACCCCAAAGGTAACTTGGGTCATCAAAACCATATCACAATCGACGATACCAATATGCAGGGGCACAACCCCATCATTCCAGGTGATCTCGATTTAGGAGATCTTTGTAGTGAATATGTAGAGGAGTCCACCTCTAAAATAAGCAGATCGATTTATGATGTAGATGGTGAGTCCTCAAATGATGATCAATTTGAAGAGGAAATTGACCGAGCCTTCGTGGTTCTAGCATTTCTACGCCATTTGTTTCCTAGAGAGCAATTATATGAGATACAAGAGAATTTAATGGTCAATAGTGATTATGAAGATGAGACATATCAGGCCTACTTAAGGCCTCATCCAACTAATCTCTCAATATTCATGGACACGATAGAGTTCCCTGCTCATAGTAGCAATCATAGCGATGAGGTTGAGATGACCGATCCGAGGCTAGTATATCCGCTACATATATTGCCTATGGAGCTGAAATATGTTATAGAATAAGTGACTCTTAACACTGATCACTCTGAAGAGGAAGTAGAGCCATTTTTTGTGTCGGTGTCGTATATAAGGTTGTTTTATCCGGTTTATTCAGATAGTGATGATAGTGACCGCAGAATTAGATACATGGGACCACATCTGGCGGAGAACCCCTTGCATATGGGGGGAAGTGAAGGATTATATCTATATAGTGATGATGAGGATTCATTGGAGATGGCCTATTTGGGGCCTCATCATCTACGTAATCGAAATCCACCTTGTGGTCTACCACTCATCACAGCTACAGGTTTACGTCGAGAGATTAATCTCCACTGGCACCTCAGGGAAAGAATAATTCTAGAAGAGGAATATCAAAGGATATTTCCCCATATGCCTACTTATGTTGTGCTACTTGAGCCGAGAGATACCATTTTGTAGTCAGTGCACAGAGAGGATCTAGTTATCTGGGAATCCCACAGGGAGGACTCATTCGTCCTTGTACCATCCGAGCTAGATCTTGGGTACGAAAGCTACATAGATGATGTAGAATTTAGTCTATGTGGTCTTGGAGATCAATACTATTCCATCAACATGGTCTCCATTTATTTGACCACTCCACTCTACAACCCAGCAGATCCATCCAAACCATTGAATCTAAACATGGATGCTATCGATTGGGATCACGCTGATTCGCAAGTAGAGCCTAAAGATTTATTCCCGAATGAAGAGATGTTGCAACCATTTCATTTTGGACTAGGCTATGGTTATTATATCTATCACGCTAAACATACTTCCAATGAAGAACATATAAATCCAACTGATGACATCCATTTGATCCCTATGCCTCATCAGCTTGAGGAGGGATCCCATATGTTAGTAGAGAAAACCTTCGAAGTGGATATCGGTAACGACCCCACCAATCCAAAGAAGGTTAAATTTGGAATGAGTCTCACTCCAGATGAGCACGCTAGCATCATCCCTCTGCTAAAAGAGAGACCTGATATTTTTACTTGGACATAAAAATATATGCCCGGTCATCTAAAAGGACCAAAGGGTCTTGACTACTACACCTCCAAACTTAGTCTTATAGTAGCCTAAGAAGGCCCCCAGATGTTGATCAAAATTTTTTGGGTTTTGTGAAGTTTTTTTGTAGGATTCAAATCTATGGGATACATCTAGATTTAAGTTAAAATTCAAGATCAACTATCAGATAAGATAAGTGCCCTAAGTTAACTTCTTAGGCTATTTTTTGTTTGATTTCTACCCATTTCTATTCAAAATCTAGATCATAAATAAAGGAAAAATAATTTGGTTATGTTTCTAGGCATTCAAAAGAGAAAAATCATATAGTTTGCATTCTAGGGTTAGATTTGTTTGTGCATTCTCTCAAACCCTTGTTGAAAAGAAAATAGTTTTATTTTATTGCAAGCTAGGGTTTAGTTTTCATTGAAAATCAAGAATCATTCTAATGTTAGTTTCTTGTCTTCTTGCATCATTGTTTGTCTTGCATTGTTATTTCATTTCTTAGATTAGCTTTAGAAAGACCAAACATAGGTGTTTTATCAATATACATATCAAACATCTCCACCTTGGACTTAGAGCAAGTCAAATTGTTCCTGGTGAATCCTTCAATCCCTAAGCCCTCGAGTGTAGATAATATAACACACCCCCGTGGTCACCTCGGCTCCCAACAGATCCAGTCAAGAATTGTATGTGGCAAGATAGTTTTTCCCCTCTAAAAATTTATTTTCTTTTTAATTTGTAAGAACTTATTCTTCTTCTTGTGTTGTATGTGAGGCCTCTAATTTTTGAATTAGGTTCACTAATTTTTCAAATGTTGGTGTTTTCTTAGTGATATTTATTATTTTTACATATACATTATATTATGAAGGGAGAGATATCAAAATAATAGGAACAAGTATCTTGTCATATACCTTTTCTCCCAATTCTTGTAGTGATGCTCGTAGTTCAACAATTATCATAAAATATTTGAGTCTTTCTTCATTATTTATTTTTAAGTAATGAAGTTGACTTTGTACAAATAGATTCTGATTCTATTTCCCTACCTCGAATACTATTTAATTTTTTGCCATGCAACTTTAGTTGTGGTATAATATTTAATGTATGGTTGCACTCCATTACCTACTCCAAACATGATGATCAATCATGCTTTTCTACTTGTATTGTTGAACTTTATCTACTCTTCACCTTTCAAATTAGAATGAGTAATGGTATCATTGAAAACTTCCCATACTTCTTCAAACTTGAGTTGTGTTCTGAATTTGGTCTTCCAAGCAACATAATTATTCTCCCTCAATAGTTATAAATTGGATAGTAGGAACTTTAATGCATCACTAACCATATCAAAATATCACAAAACTTGAAAGTTTACTTCCACTATATCAGCCTCAAAAAATATTTTTTGATGAGTATATATGTCTATACTCATGATTTAACCAATGCCTCAAATTACGAGAAAATTGGTGTCTCATTGGGAAAAAATATAGGTAGAGTTTCTTTCTCCTACCAAAATATTTCAAAGAATATTATTTAAAATATTCTTGTATTTTAAAATATAATGTGCACCTTTCCTTTACACCTACAATCAAATAAAATAAAGAAAAAAATTAATAACTTCATTTTTCTTTCCCATTAAGAATGTGGGATAAATCAATCCTTATGATTGAATTTTAACTATCCACATGCCAATATTTTGGTGTCACTAGCTTTTGAATAATGCTTGCATCTACAACTTTATGATTTTTTACTCAAATCAAATAATACTTTTAAGGTCTATATTTTATTTTTGATCATGTTTATGAGGTATTATCATGTAGCAAATATTTATATCTAAGTCATTTTTTTGTTGATGTGGATTCCAATGTTGGTGATCGATGCGTCTAACACATTCACCTTATTAAAAAAAAATTATAATTTCACCAGTCATCTTCTCTTAGCCCAAAATTATGGTAAAATTATTTTTATTTGAAGGTAATTTTCTATCTTTATTTGATGCCTTTATAGAGCATCTTATTGGACATCTGGAGATAGGATTAAAAATCAAGTTCATACCTCCAATTTCTCAAGGATTTTTAATGCAAATATTATGAGCAATGTCACTTTTAGTATTTATCAATGCGTACAATTTTTTTTGGTGTACATTACTTCTCTTAAAATCCTACACATGTCTTAAATCATGTTCTCCCTCTTCATGTTGAATATATTTGTTCAACTTGATGTTGCATCAAATATATTTGTTTGACTTGATGTTGCTTGGTGGTTAATAAAATGTGCTTTGACTGCATTTAGAGAGTATCTTTAGATGATTTTTATAGTTGCTTCTTTTTTATTATCCTTTGGTTATAATAGACATCAGATGTCACTATTTACAAAGATCTTTTTAGAAGTGTCTTCTTATTGTTTCCCTTTAATGTCAAGAATATCTTGAGAAGAATGTCTATTGTTTGATATTTCTTAAAATTAAAATGTAGAGAATATTGATGTTAATCTCCTATTGTTATGTCTTGATGTTCTCCTTGAGCACTCACTATGTAATTCTTTGAATTTGATATATATTATAATTTGCTCCTCAAGTTTTTGAGTCATAGATCACCTAGGAATAAAACTAATGCAATGATGTTGGAAATTGAGCTATATTTGGGTTACCTATCTACACCTTATTGATTTATCCTATGTGCACCTTGTGATTACTTTTTTCTCTTTTAAAAAATAAGGGACGTGCATGCTTTGCTCCTTTTTATGATTTTTGCCTCATGATATGTGTGCCTTACTTTTTCTTGCCAATACTCAATTTGTGTGGCTTGATTACTTTATTTTGCTTAAATTTATTTGATCTTTTACAATATTTCTAATCCTAAGATCACTTCTACCTCTACTAGGATATTTTGGCAAAAATATAATCCTAAGACCCTTTGTAGCAAGAGTTTGATATTTTAAAATCTTCTGTGAGAATGCTTCATGAAAAGAATGATTACCTCTTTCTTTTGACGTTAAATATTACTTGGTATTTTGTAAGTTTCTTTGCCCCAAGACAACTTTTCCAACAAAGTGCTTTTACAACCTCTCTGGATCGAAGCAAAATGGATGGATTGGAAGGAGATTTTACTCTTCTTTCTACTTGCTTTAATACCACTAATATTGTTAATGCTTAGATGCTTCAATGTTATGCATTATGAAATGATAGATATTTAAATACATTGGATGCTCAAATTTTGCATAATAAACCTCTAACTAATCCTATAACTACCCTTAACCTTTAGTACATGCATAGTCCTTGTAATGGGTGGTTATACCACTCTCATTGTCACATGGACTATGATGTAATAATTCCTAATATCTAGCACATCACTCTTCAAAAAATCCTAAATTTTTGAAATAAAATTATAAAAAATCCATTGGGGCTAGGTGTCTTGTTATGTGAAATGAGAAAACTAAATCCTATAGCTCCTCTATAGAGATATTTTCATAAAGATTTCATTTTGTCCATGTGTGATAGTTGATGGAATATTTTCCAAAATCCTACCTTAAGTCTCCTTATCTTACTCACCATATTATGGTATAAATTTGAAATAATTAATTGTTTGCTTCCTAAAATCCTCTTCTTCTGGTGGCCATAAAATCTGGACAGCCTACCTGGATTCATGGTGGCTACCGATTCCACCATGTAAAAAAAAAAAATCCTCTTCTTCCTCAATATTTCTTCCATTTAAAGCTGAAATATTTTTTATTTGAAAAAAAGGAATATTTATTTTGGACATCATAGGAAAAGAATTGGTATTTTTATACCCTTCCTTAAGCCACCTCTCCCTAGATTTTTGGGACCAATATGACTCTTTCAATATATTGTGAAAATTAGTAAATATTTTTTCTTGCATATAACTGTCTCAATCCATTCCATTTGATTTCTACTATCTCTTGTTAATTGTTGAGCTTGGATTTAATCTCCGTTGTTATTTTAAATATGTTACCAAAATATTTGATATTCTAAAACTTCATTTGATCCTTTAGGTATTACAACTTTTGAAAAATATGTACACACATGATCCTTTAAACCTTGCTTCATCCCACCATAACATAACCATCCAAAAGAAATCAAGGTCTTGGAGCAACATATACTAAAATAAAAATGGATTTTGATGAAAATTATTGAGTAAATCACATCTCAATGTTGGAAAAGTAGTAATTTTTTCCTCTCCCTTTTCTAAACTCTCCTTTTACCTATAGATGTCTTCTTCATTCAAGGGAAGTAAAGTTTCAATAAAATATTGTAATATTCCTATAATCCAACTTTGTGGCATCTTGGTGAATGTAATTTTCTAAAATCCCTTTAAATTGAATGTTAAGGAATTGAATAAAAATTATCACATTCACTCCAAACTATTAGGAATGTATTATATCATGTAATATAGTTAAGGTTAAATATTCAAAAGTTGTACAACCTGAATAGGTGGTTAATAGTTTGTTATTCAAACCAACCACCTACACCTTCATTGTATATATACATAATTTTGATTAATACAATACCCTACTGGTCCAACATCTACTAACAAAGCTAACATCATTCTTGGAGCATGTAAAAAAGGGTCATTCATATCATTATAGATTTATCTTTTATTTTTTAATATTTTTGTTTGAAAATATAACCTAGGAGAAAATAATATTTTTTAGTGAGAGAATACAATAAATGTTGGTTAAAGGAGAGACTCACCATCAAATAGGAGGTGAGATGTTTTATAAGAATGGCCTATTTTGAAAGAGAAACTGAAAGATGTGTTGTTGCATGAGATTAAAAAAATGTTATATGAGAATTTGACATTAATTAGAATTAGCATTATGAGGAGCATAAAGGTTATTTACAAGCATTGAGGCAATAATAGAGAACAAGAAGGAATTCATATTTTCAAAAGCAATATCAATTATTATCTTGCCAAGAAAGCACAAAGAAAAAGATATTTTTTATGTTTTTAATTTTGTAAAAGAACTTGGAGTTCTAATTTATTGTTGGTTACATGGAAGTAATGAATTATATGATGGAATAAAACTATCTAGAGAATTCAATTCAAATAATGATTTATTTGGAGCATTGCATCAAAGAAATTTTTTGTAATCATCATATTTGTATCTTACTACCCTTTTTTGTACCAAATATGCATAGGAATGGATCAAGATTAATTGTATGTGATTGTTATTATCTAAATATTATGCCATAATAAAATTGGGTCATCTAAAGAAGAGCTACTACCTAGAGAAGAGTTGTTAATTGGATCATGTGGAGAACAGTTACTATATAGATAAGAGTTATCATTTGGAACTACTATCTAGAGCTACCATTAGAGATATCATTTAGAATTGTTGCCTAGTGATAATATCTAGAGAATAGCTCCCATATAGAGCTACTATTTGGAGTTTCTTGGAGAAAAGTTGTCATCTCGATAACAAGTGTCATTTGAAGTAAAGCTATCATCTAGAGAAGAGTTGTCATCATATAACTTTCCTTATAGAAGAATTGTCTAGAGTTTCCATCATAAGATATTTTCAATTGATGTGAAATTTAATATTGTCATCCAAAAAAGGTTCACCTAAAGTTAACTTTGACCCTATCATCCATTAATAGGGTCTTCTAGCAATAATTTTGTATGAAGATGAATGAGTATTATGAGATTATCATATAGTCAATACATAGATCATATGAAAGTTAACTTCTAGTGAAGTGTTGTCAACTGAAGGCTTAAGTTGTGTATTAAAAATATATAAAAAACATTGTTACCTATATTTTACCAAGATAAAAGTATTTTGCATGATCTATTTCATGCAAAGAACATTCCATCCAAAAATGGATATGAACCACCAACATAAACAAAAAGTAAAAAATTGAAAATAAAAATCTTTATGTTTTCATAAGCAAACTATTATTTTGATCGACAATGGAGAACCATGTCGCTTGTAAAATTTCAACAAAGAAGGCTAGAACCATTCATACATAGTAGCATTATTTAGATTCATTGGAACATATAAACACAAGCATACAATGATAATGACAGAGAATTTACTATGGAATATGTAGTCAAAGGAGCACCTAATAAAATGTTGAATTCATCATATTATTTATAAAAAAAAAAATTGTTATAGACCTAGTTGAAGTTAATTAGCACATGCCATCAACAAAATTTAGTCAAAAAGAATGCAATTATATATGTCAATGATGACCAAATAAAAATAAAAAACTACTACACATGTAAACTATGTGTTTAATGCATTATTCCATTTATCCCACATTTATAGGAAAAATAAGAGAAATGGCATTTTTATTTTGTGAGGTTACTAAAATATTCCAACATCCTTATTAGATATCACCTTCATGTGCTAAGAGACCATTATGGAAAATAACATGCAAATTGTTATAAATTTTGCAATATTGTATTGGTTGTCAATCAAAAAGATGACATTTTTATCCCGTATTCATGGTGATACAAGTTTATAGGAGACTTTGATAGGATACAAAATTAATTATTTTGACTATTATATTGTTATGAAAGATATGCATATGTAAACTCATCAAAAATATTTTTTTTTATCCTGATGCAACCATCATATTGGAGAAATATGCCAAGTATTTTTTAATATCACATGTTCAAAACAATTGTTCAACTTGAGGAGGATCATATGTTTGAACCAACTATGATCCAATTTGAAGATATAATTTGACTACATTGTCTACTAGAGGTAATACCTCATGTAATAGAAGTGGATACATTGTGTTTTTTAGATGGTTGAGTGTGTCCCTATTTGCATATGATTTTATGAATGGTTGTGTGTGTCCCTATTCACAAATTAAGTATTTTACTTTTGATTGGTTGTGTGTCCCTAATCATAGAGGTTTGTATATAGATGAGTGTGCCCCTATTTGTAACTTCATAGATGGATAGTATGTGTTTGTATCCATTTATGATGTAAAATATTAGATATTTGCATTTTTCCCTATATTTGATCGAGTTCTATGTGGTTAGCCCCACTAAAGTGAGCATTTAATTTTATCCCTATTTATGATGATGTAAATCATGGACTAATGTGTGTTTCCTAGTCCATGATATTTATAAATTTTTTGAGTTGTTTATTCTTGCCCCTATTTAAGTGTGATGTAATGAGAGGGAGATGTTAGAAATGTATTATAGCATGTAATAAAATTAGAATAAAGTATTTGATATTTGTACCCTAATAGGTGCTTGATGGTTCATTATGAAAACCAACCACCTACACCTTCATTATATATATATATATGATCAATACAATCTTGTCCAAAACCCTACTAGTCCAAAAAAATTATTTTAGCAAGAGAAAGTAGGTTTCCATGGAACCTTTCCATCATGACTCCACATGACACATTCAATGTTTTGTAAATAGAAACCCTTTAACATTCTTAAAGGCATAAGGTGTAGGTTAGAGTCAAATCATTTATTTTTTGCATAATTCATTTAATATCTATATGGGAAATCATGATTTCTATAGTGTCCTATAACTTCATCTCTCTCTTTCACTACAAATATTTGGTAAGCAAAGCCTTCTTGAACCACCTAATTGTATGATTCATGGGTTCAAGTTTGACCAACTATTTTTTGTCATTTCCATAACTAGTTCTTTAATAATAACCAAAAGCTATGTATATAAAATATCATATTGGCTCAATCCATGCAAGAATTATTAAATCCTCACATGTGGGAGGTTGAGGGATCAAATCCCATATTTGATCTCATAGGTATGCCATTTCATGCCCATCCAATATCAACTTACTCAAAGAATAAAGGGAGTTATCTGCAATTTTTACCATTCACTAATTTGACACTCAATTAACTTGGTGAGCATAATGTTTTTAAAAGGTATTCTAAACATAGTGTTGTGGGTTTGAATCCATTAGAAATGTCATTTTTTCTTCTTTACACATCAATATTTAAGGAGGACAGTTAAGAGGACAAGCAAAGTCTCTCGTCAATATGTCCAATAGATAGTTTTTATAGCCTCTCATCCATTAAGTCATGGGATCGAATCTTAATTATTCATTCTCTTCTAAAGAACCAACAAATTTATGTAGGGGTTTAGAGTACCATCTTATCTTCATTAAGCAAATATTATTTTGACCCACTAGTTGGGTTGCTCTATTGGCTAGCATAGAAGGTGTAGATATTTCGTAGGATGCTAGTTTGAATCTTCCTTGTGACATTTTCCAAAAGGGTTCATTATTCTTTTATGCATCTCATGAACTAGATGCCTTTCGTGAAGCCATCGTATTTTATTCTCAATTTTTCATAGGAATATCCCAATTGGCTTATTTATTTTGGATCTCTTGCACATCCAACATTACAAGTTCGAGCATAATATACTAATGAAAAACCTATTGGTTTGTGTGTGCATTAAAATTTTATGGTCTTTATGCAATATTTTTCAAAAGGAAATATTGTTCCAAATTCAAAAATACATTTTAGATGTTTTAGTAGAGAAACATGAGTACAAGCATCTTAGCAAGGTGACTAGGGTTCAATTCACATATTAGTTTTTGGATTTGAGATAAGACATGTGCAAGCTTTAACTTTTTCTCACATCAAGGGTTGGGCACATTGAATTTTGATGTCACCATGTGGGTAGCTAGCTAGCCTAACTAACCTATAATACCATGTTGAGGTTGTGTGGGTCAAATTTTGACCACATTAAAAGTACAAAGAGATACATTCCAAAATTGCACAAAAGGACTAAGTGCTACGAAATTGTTGGATTAACCCAGGACCAATATTAGTCCAAAGTCATTGATTTTGATAAGTAAATGTTAATAGACAATACATTCTTAGTGGGGGTGGGCAACAATAAAGTTAGCATAATGTAGAGATTTCCCAAAACTAGGTCCAAGAGAGGGTTGTCAGCTGGAAAAGAGCCCAACATCGTAGAATCCCAAGTCAAAGGCATAGTCAAATTTCACCATTAGCCTAGGGTTGTTTCAAGTCCACACTATCTCAAGGAATAATGTCAGTAAAAGCAAGATATTTTTGGTGTTGCACAAAGCATATTAAAGATACTTAAAATCAAAATGTATCTTGAAGTCATATCATCTCGAGTGATGATGTCAGACTTCCTAGATGCCACACTCAAATAGTAAAGATGTATAAAGAGCCTAGAAATACCCAAACCTAAGACTTAAGCTCAAGACCATGACTTCTCTACAAAATGCTACATAGGGCATAATATAGATATAGATACCAAGAGCATCAACTGATGTTACTCCATATCTACGCCATAGTTCTTACCAGCAATTTCTAATTAGAACCTCAATAATGCAACCACTTACAAGAATCCATTATAGATCAATGAGCCAAATTCAAACATAGACATAGAATGAAATTTGAACCATTCATGCAAACTTCTAGAAATTTTTGTACATTTGTTTGCAAATATTTTTCATAACTGAATATAAATCTTATATCATTAGATTCAAATAAACAGCTTATAAATATGAGTTTAGACTTCATTCAATGGGTTGGATTTGTAGTCCTTTCCTAGTATCATACTGTAATCAATGTTGATCAATAAAGAGGTATTTTTTTATCTCCATGATTTTTGTATCTACAGGTTTTATAAGAATGATATTTCTAAGTCATTTTTGTTACACTTCAGTGTTATTTTATTATGTTAAAGTAGTTCTATGTTTTGATTACCTATTGTATTGCTAGTGTTTATGATCCTTGGAATTATTAAAAGCCTTATACCTTTATTTTTAGTCATTTTTGTTACATTTAACATTTAGTGTATTCTTTTAAAGCAATATTCTCATCACCTATTGGATTGCTAATTGTGTGAATCCTTGGAATGATAAAGATGAATGTAATGGATTGAATGAACCTGTATATGTAATCATTAATGGTTGATCTGTTAAGTACCATTGTATGGTTCAATAGTTGATTATTTTGTGAGATCCAGTGCTTTTAAACTATATCCATACATGCTTTTACTTATCCCTAAACCCTTTCTCTTTCTTTCTCTTTACTCTTTTCCTTACATTTTTTCTTCAAAAGACATTCACGAGAGTTGTACTTCTTCGGAGGTTGAAATATATGGAAACCTTATTTCATCCAATTACTATACTTTGGCTAAAATCAATGGATACAACATCTTTCTTTAGCAATGGCAGGTTTTAGTCCAACAACAGAGTAAGCTTTTAGCATGCATGGTAGGACAAAACTAATCATTTTATCTCATTTTCTTAGAGGATTCAAGATTTGATAGATAGTCTTAAACTCATCCATTGATATTGTATGTTCATATAGTGAATCCCATTTAGAGATAGAACCCAAAAAATACTAATCATCAATTCCATTATTCACCTTGAACCATAGGTGTAAGTATCCCATTTCCTTTTTAAGTGCTCATAAGCCCTAAGACATCAAAGTTTATATGTCTATGAGGTAGAAAAATTTCCCAATTTTGACCAACCTAAGCTCAATGGCCCAATAATTTTACCCATATTAGTATGTTATGGGTCCTCTCAACATCCCAATCCTTCATGAGATACCTAAAATTGCCTTGAAAATCCTACCTACCTATGAAGGTAAGGAGAAACCCACCTTAAAAATTTGCCAAGACATAGCCTCCTTGGCTACTATTTATAATATTGCATTCAAATATGTAATGATCAGGTTACTAATTATTTATTTCAAAGGCAAAGTGTTGCTATGGTATAGATATTTGGAGAATAAAAGTATTTCTACATGGGCTAATTTAGCTGAGGATCTTATTAATGAGTTTGATGATTCTCAAAATCCTTTCTTGTTGCTTACCCAATTTTCATTCATTAAAAAATTTTCCCATGAAAACATATTTGACTTCAATATCCATTTTAAAAGAACTTGGAGGAGAATTCCCCAAGATTTTCAACCCTCCCTAGCTCAAGCATATCTCTATTATGTTCATTCTTTTCATATGGATTTAAGCATCCTCATTCAACAATCCAAAGAAAAGAAATTCCCACGTATATTCCAAGAAGCCATACATGCTAAAAATATGCTAATCACAACAGGAAAAATCCCTCCTAGAGATACCATCTATACTTTTGATTTTTGCATGAACCTGCCTCATATACCATCCTCTGAGGGCATTGAGTCTTACTCATTTTCAATTTCTAAAATCAATAATATTTCTACCAGTCAAAGGGAACAACTTCAAACATAACATGATTTAATAGCAATGATTTAGAATTTGATCGAAGATGTCAATAAAATGGAAGAATGGATATCATAGCCTAAAAGGGGTGATCCTGATAATGATGGGCTCGTCTTACCAGATGCTTACCAACAAATCAGTCCTTGACCTCATTTTAGTACAAAATGCAATATGAAAGAGAGAGCAAATAAAAATGTGAACTATGGTGGAGAAGAAAAGAGTAATATACTTATTCCAATCAAGCCTTCATCATATAAGGAAATCTACATTAAAGTAAAAAATTCAATCCAAATAGCTTTGCAAGGATCCTCATTGGTATACAATGTACCTTCAACACATCACTCAATCAATAATGTTGTGAAGAGACAAGTATCAAAGTTAGTCAATAGAAAGGTTTTAATGATGGTTACTCTCATTTTCTAGAGGCTCAAGCTATAGATGAAGAAGATAAAGCATGCACCCAATCATTGGTATTAGGGGTAAAATGCTTAAACTAGACAAGAGTTGAGTCCTATAAAAAGTTGTATTTCCCAACTACGAATTTGAGACAGAGAGTAGAAATGGTGGAGTAGTTCCATAACCTATTCACGAATTTTGTTACAACACCAAGATATTTAAGGGAAGACTTTTTTATGGCTGAAGAGGTAGATTCTATATATATTTCCATTGGGGAATAAAAATAAAATAATGATGTACCTATAGAAAACATACCTCTAAGATTTTTGAGAAGTTGTTCTACTCCATGTAATATGTCTCCTTCTTTGGAAAGATGTATATTACACAACTACCCAGTGGACTCAAAAGCCAAGATCTTAATTATGCCACTAGAAATTATAAAAGTTTCGGGTTGAATGCAGATATGTTGGAAATTGAATGGCTATATTTCAAGGGAAAACTAGTAAAAAGACTAGGCATTTTGAAATATTTTCTAATGATGGTATGTGGACACCTAGGCTTGGTTGCAATACAAGACATAATGGTGGTTGATGTACCCCTGTTATTCAGCATATGCTTATCTAGAGATTTATTAAAATAGGTTGGGGTATGTTTAGACAAAAACTGAGATCAAATGATAATCCCAATGATGCATGAGCATCCAGTGGTGTAAGAGTGATCTTGCATCATCCAAAATTTGTATTAATTTTATTATGTTCTAAAACTAGTTAGTTTGAATCCTACCAAAATGGTGAAAATCTTGCAACTAAAACTTAAGGGTGTATTTTGAAGGCCTTAGAGGCCTCATAGAGGGGTGAAATTTAGTCGTGGTCCCCTTAAGGACACTATTTTTTTGTAGCTCTTTTTGAGATCTTTTCAAAAATATGCACTAATAGTCAATCCGAGCAACGAGCAAGGAGTTATGACCTCGAGAAGTTTTACCCCCAAAATTCAAATTTCAAATGAATTATCCTAGGTGGGAAAAGGGAAAATAAGGTATTATAGGGGAATTTCAAAATTGTAAATGGGGTTGGTCCTTGTAACTACATTTTTTGGAAAATTAATACAAGAAATCTCTAGTTCCTATTGCCATTTCTCTATTTTCTACAGATTTTTTGTGAGTTGTTTTTCCAGTCCTGTGCCACCCAAGGATCAGGAAGATAATTAAGTAACAGATTCAAGGCCTACATCATTTCCACACTGAGAATTACATAGATCAAGAAACAAACCTGGAAGTCTTCCACAACATAAATATAAAGGCCAGTGAATTATCAAGAAATATATCACATTCTAAGAAATATCATTTATACTCTAATGATATTCCACATCATGATCCAATAGTCAATTTTACTCTTTACTAGGATACAAAGGATTCTAATTCCCCCTAGTTCTGTACATCAAATCAAAATCAACTGATAAAAGAAATAAATAAATAGAAATTAGAGAATAAAATAGAACCCTTGATGAAGAATTATACACAGGAAAATTTAGAAGACTCAACACCTAGTTGGATGGAGTTTAGTACAATGAAAAATGCTAGGATGTTCACACATGGCCAAAGCATGAGATCTTCAAAAGAAAAATTGTAATCATAATGGACTCCATAAAAGCTTGAGAACAACTTTGAATCATTGGCAAATAAACATAATTAAAAACTCAAATTTGGTGTCATATGGTCTTAGATATTGTAGATTCATAGGATAGCCTCCAATGAATCCTCCATGCTAGGCATGGACAAGCACATCATATTTTTGTGTACATAGTCAGCAAGTAAATAAAATAGCTGATTCTGGTTATAACGAGTGCAATAATGGCAAGCTCATATGAGAGTGATTTTCTTACATCAATTTTTACATAAAGTAAGAGATATAAAGAGAAGAGATCATTGCAACAAATGATCGTGACTTGATCAAACTAAAGGTAGAGTAGAAGTTTAGAAAAATAAATAGAGAATTAAATTTAAAATAAATTATGATTGCCATAAAAAAATTTCATAGCACTTTTCATCCTTCCTCCATATTCTTCCTAAATTATCTCCTCATCATTAATACTCTGACTCGATAGCCCATTGGACAAGAACAAAATAGTTTAGAATTTGTAGGGGATGCGCCTAAAAATCTGGTATAGTAGGAGGCATAACTAACACAAACGGTGTGAGTAAAATAAGCACACCATACTATATCAAGCATAATGTCATTAGAATAAGAAACAACCAAAAAAGAGGATCTCAATTGACATAAAAAGAGATGTGAATAAACAATTCATGGAAGGCTAATTTTTTTTAAAAAGTGCTCAATCAATATTTACAACTCTACCGATGCCAATTGGCAAAACCATCATTCAAGACTCAATTCTATATAATGTTTGTTATGCATCATGAATTGAAAGAAGATATTCTTAAGGTGAATATGTGTTTGAAGGCACAAGCAAAGACTCACATGGTGAAGGATAATCATTAGAGGAAGTTCCTATTGGACTACATAAAAAGGAGAAAAGAGCATGAAGATGATGAACTTTGGCCTACAAAGGACTAGAGTATTTGCTCATACCAATTTATTTATTCTTGAAGTGGCTTTCAACTGCATGGGAGTATGATCATGGAGGTACATTTTTGTAGGTGTGTCCCATGACCAAGGAACCCCTTTATTCTATTTTTTTTCTCATTTTTTCCTTCTTCCTAGTATAGCAATGTTTCTTCAGGCATTCATCTATACACTACACCATGAACACCTTCATTTGTTTTCATATTCACACCATAACCATTTATCCCTTGTAAATCATATTTCTTCTATTGTGTTTTCATCCCCATGCTTTTCCCCTCTTCTCCTATTTACCACCATTTTCCTCCTTTTTGTGTGTATATATTTGTCACTCCATATTTATTTTTCTTCTGTCACCTGCCACCCTCCTTTATCTTATGGTAATTACCAGTTATATTTCCTCCATTTTTATATCACCCACCCCCCACCTTCTCTATAAAAATAATGCCATCTGATTTCTCCATTCCCATGAGTGAAAATGCCTTGAGAGGCACCAAATATGTGGGTCAAATTTTGACCATATTCAAAGGGCAACTAAATAGCTACCAAAACTGTAAAAAATGATGAAGTGCTACAAAATTTTTGGATCAGTCCAAGATCAGGATCATCCCAAATCCACTAATACTAATAAGTAAACATAAATAACCAATACATTCTTATCAGGTATTGGCAACAATAAAGTCAACCTAATGCAAAATTTTCCTAGAGTTGGGTCCAAGAGAGGGTTGTTGGCTAGAAAAGAGCCCAACATCATGAAATCCCAAGCTCAGGCCTAATGGGTCAAAATCATAGTCAAATTTCACCACTAGCTCAGGGTTGTGATAGCCAAAATACACTTGGCAATTTTTCAAGGTCGTTCTATCTTGGGCAATGACATCATCAAAAGCAAGAGATACCTGATGTCACTTAAAGCAAATCAAAGATACCTAAAACTAGAATGCGGCTTTATGTTACACCATCCCAAGTGATGATGTCAAACTTCCTCAAGGTTGTTCTAGAATAGTGAAGATGTATAAAGAGCCTAGAAACTCTTAAACCTAGGACTCAAGCTCAAGACCATGACTTATCTGTAAAAGGTAACACAAGGGGATAATATAGAGCTAGATACGAAGAGCATAAATGAATGTTACTCTAGATTTGTGACATAGTGCTTACTAGCTATTTCCAACTAGAACCTCAATAATATAGCCACTTACAAGAGTTCATTGTATATCAATGAGCCAAATTCAAACTCAAACACATCTAAACCATGCATGCAAACTTTTGGAAATTTTTGTACAGTTGTCTACAACTATTTTTTCATAATTGAATGTAAATATTACATTGCAAGATTCAAATAAGTAGCTTATAAATATGTTTTTAGACCTCCTTCAATGGTTCAAATCTATATTCCTTGCCTAGTATCATACTTTAATTGATTTTGATCACCGAAGTGGTAGTTGTTTGGTCTCCATGGTTTTTGTGTCTACAGGTTTTATAAGAATTATCTTTCTAAGTCATTTATGTTACATTATAGTGTTATTTTATTCTATTAAAGTAGTTCTATGTTTTAATTACCTATTGTATTGTTAGCATTTATAGTCCTTGGAATCATTATAAGCCTTATACCTTCATTTTAAGTCATTTCTATTACATTCAACCTTTAATGTATTTTGTTAAAGTGATATTCTTATTGCTTATTAGATTGATAATTGTGTGAATCCTTGGAATGATTAAGATAAATGTAATGGATTTAATGAACTTATATATGTAATTGTAGACACCTAAAAATTTCACATTTGGCCTCGTGCAATGATAATTAATTATCAAAGAATGAAACAGTAAAAAATTAGTTTAATTGCCCTAAACCCTAGGTAAATCTAACCTAGACCCTAAGTGAAGCTAACCCTAAGCTATCCTAAACTCTAGGTTACCCTAAATCCTAGGTTATTTCCATATTATACCCCACTCACAACCCTCTATACACTTAACTAAGAACCCATCCCTCTTCACATAGCATCAACCCCTTCCCCCCTTTAAGGCATTTAATAAAAATTGATCAAAATAGGTTTTTCACTTCCCTAGGCTTGTTTCTCTTCCCTAGGTATTAAATGAGCATGGTACCCCCATTCCCCACTTCATATGCATACCCACCAACCTACCATATTTAAGGAGCCCTTCTCTCTCCTCCCTTTTCTCCCACCATATCATGTACCCATTTCCTTCTTAGGAAGGCTATAAATAAACCATGTTGCCTATGGTTTAAAGAGGAGATTCTAAGTATCGGTATGCTACAAAATTATACCCTGATCCATTATCAATAATTCTAAATAGCTAACACTCCTCCCATCAAGTTTTCTTTGTAGGTTTCTATTATTCCAAGGGTAGAACAAGCACCGATGATTTTCGGATCGATTCTAAATTTCACTAGTGGACTCTATAGCTGAAGGATAGACCAATCTAAGCTAGAAACTAGAAAATGTATAGACCCATATGACCACCCAAAAAATGTATGGATGGGTATGACTTCCATTTTTAGGATACCAAGCTAACCTGTTAGGTAACCCCTTTCTTCCCTAACATATTTTTTAGGGTTACGCAAGGTCGAGGATCAGTGTATCTCATAGTGGCACACATCATAAGCCCACTCTACTCTAAGGACCTAAAGGAAGACTCCTACGATGCCACAAAGGCATTCAATGCTAAGGTCCCACTTATGGATTCCCTATTTTATAGCCCTCAGGGCATAATGTAAAAGGATATCAAAACATCGTATGTAACACTTTTAGAAATTATCAATAAAATATGGCATGTTTTCTCTTAGTTTCATTTAGTGATCATAGTTTTATTTTCTTGTGTTGTTTTGATAGATAACTAACAAATTTTGTAGTCTTGCTATCATTGTAGGTACTAAAAAACTAGCATGGAGTCTCCCATAGGCCTAACACACATATCAGGCTCAATCTTCACAATTTTTTTATTCACCTTTTGTGGTTTTTTCATAGTTAGATTTTTTAATTTAATTTACTAAAAACATGCACATTTCATGTAATGGGTTAAATTTCTTTAATTGAAAATGTGCACTGGTAAATGTTAGTTGTTGAAAACATACACATTTTGACTTATTAAAACACTTTTGCTACAAAAACTACCAACACCCAGAAACCAAAAGTAGGGTCATCTTTGACCTAAAATTTCCCCTATCAAATCTTTTCCAAATTTCTCAAAACCACAACCATTGGATCAAGCTCAAAAATATATTTCCAATGGTATAATTTATGTCCAATTATGACATCGTTTGGTCCCCAAAACTATAGAAAAACCATAAAGGGGTGACATTGACATTAAAAAAATCATACGAATAGGTATGACCACCCAAAAAATGTATGGACCCATACAATTCATTTTTGGCACGTGCAACAAACCTTGTTAGATCCTAAAAGGCATCCAGAGGCTGGAAATAGTAGGTAGGCATACAAAAACTTGAAATTTCATCAATTTTTGTCTGGTTTTTACCTGTTTTAAAAATTAAATAGTAGTTTAAATTATCTTTACAAAAATCACCTAAATCGATGGGTGAATTTCCAAAATGTACAATTGCTTTATAAAATGCTTTCATTTCACTTGTTTTCTTTACAAAAGGCACCTAGATCGATAGGTCAATTTCTAAAACACACAATTTACTTTACAAAATACTTTCCTTTCACTTATTTTCATCACAAAATGCACCTAGATCGATAGGTCAATTTTCAAAATAGTTTAAATTTTCTTTTCAAAATGCACCAAGACACACTTTGATCAAAATTTATTTGCTTGTTTAGCATAGCTTTTCTTTAAAAATGGAAATTTCTTTTGAATATCACATTTGAAAATGTTGTCTTCATTATCTTTTGCTATAGCATAGTTTCATTTTCACATTTCAATTCCTAAAAATAAAAACAACTCCAAAAAAAAGCACATATGCACGAAAGTCAAAATAATTATTTTCATTGGATTTCATCATCAACCGCCAATAGAGATCAATGACATTGGATCCCACTAGAAAGCATTGATTCACCACCCTAGATGCCATAGTTACCTCATAAGTGGTTTTCTAGACTTCATCACTAGAAAATTCTCTACTCTTGAGATTACCTCAAGGTAGGATTAGGATAGATGTCCCTGCTTAAAGGGATTCACATAATCAGTGAGTGTGTAGTTGCCATTGTTGACTGAACCCATCTGAGGGTGAAGTGAAAGCCTGGGTAGGTTGATAGAAGGTCTTAGATAGTGCCACCTCTTTCATAAGAGGGATTTTTTGTCACCCCTTCTAGTTACCCTGAGCCTTCCTCCATTATATGAAGCCCTTCATTTGTTATTGTATCACCACTCCTTGCATACCCTTAGGTACAATGGGAAGGGCATGCATCAACATACCCTTATAGACATAATTAACATACACTATGTTTATAGCAGTATTTTTACCTTAAAACACATAAACTACAATACAAACCAATCAAGCAAAAGATTCAATATTAACCAACATCATAAACAAATTGATATAAACACTTTGAATACATCACCCACATATTATTTATTGTTTTTTTTTATGGATTAAGTAAAATACTTTTGCTACAAAAACTACCAACACATAGACACCAAAAGTAGGATCATATTTGACCCAAGTTTTCCACTATCAAATCTTCTCCAAATTTCTCAAAACCACAACCATTGGATTTGGCTCAAAAAGATATTTCCAATGGTATAGTTGTTCCCCATTCTAACATCATTTGGTCCTCTAAACTATAGAAAAATCATAAGGGGTTGCAAAAAAAATCATACATACATGTATGATTTTCTTCAAGAAATTGTACGAACGTGTATGACCACCCAAAAAATGTAGATATGGGTATGTTTTCCCTAAAACTACTTTAGTTTGTCAGAACTAGACCTCAAGTAGCTAAAATATTTGGGTTTTCCCCTCATACAATCAACCTATAATCCATTTTTCTCCATCATGGTTCTTACATAAAACCAAGTGCTTGAGCAAGACCATGTTGCCATGGAGAATGCCAAAGTGAACCCTCAGCTTGAACACCAAGGAGGAGCATCCTCCTACCACTGCAACATCTACCTACATCTCCCGTAAACCAACATCAAAATTTCACCCCTTCAAGACCTACCCTTCATCATTCACAACCAAGATCACCTCAATCATTGTTGTCCAATATCTGCATCCCCAATCCACATGTGTCTCTGCTATCATAGATTTAGATATAATACCCTATTGTCTCACAAATTGAAATTCCAGTATTGACCACCTTCATACCACCCTAGATACATGGCATTCCTCTCTTTTTGGGGGCAAGCCTTTGCCTCACAAACTTTACCTTCCTAATCATCTTCATCCTCATATTACAAATGGCCTACATAATAGGTATACATTCATGTGCCTCCATAATAGCAAGTGTAAATTCATGTACCCAATAAATAGCGGTATAACCAAATACCCCAATAGTAAATACACATTCAGGTGCCAACACAACAAGGGTACAAATAGGTGCCCCAACCATAATAAATGCATATTCTTATGCCAACACAAGGGTACATGTAGGTGCCCCAACAATAACTAGCACACATTTTGATGCCAAACCAACAAGGGTATAACCAAGTGTCACCCCAAAAAGGGTACATCTAAGTACCACAATAAGAATGGCACACTTAGATGCCTTACCAATAAGTTAAGGCTCAAATTCCATATCCAATGCACAACCAAATACCCCTTTACTCATATGATCCTACAACTAACCTGATGTAACAACAAATGCCTCATGAAGTACTAAACTCCATTCCACCCCAAACTCCCCTACATCCAATTCAACCCCATGCACCCTACCCAAATCAATGGGTTCCACAACAACAATACCAACCTTCTCCTTCACCTCACCCATATCTCCATCCCCACCCATATCAATCAACCCCTTCCCCTTCAGTTGTCTATATCAATCCTATCCCAACACCCTCAATTCATCCCTTTGTTGAAATATAGAACATTTTGTACTACCTCAACCATCTAGAGTTGTAGATGAAAAACTATATGTATCAAGCATCTACCCATAACCTCACCATGATGGGCTCCACAATAACTCCACCTACCCAACTTCATACAAAACCTCAACACCATCTCTTTTAGAATTTGCATAATATAGGTAAAATCATCTTACTTGAAACAATGACATATGACCCCAATCATCCTAAACCAAAAGTATACAATGAGCATCAATATTGTGTTTACCACCAATATCCAGGGTATGACATTAATGATTATCGCACCTTTAAGCAACTAGTTCATAATCTAATTGAGCAAGGGAAAATAAAATTGGACACTCCCACATAATCTCCCAATCCACACTAGGGCATATCTAATGATTCATTACCCCAACAAGGGATGCCATAATCACAAGCCAGGGTCTCAACATCATAACCCATGCCCAAACAAGTTCATCATGTCCATGGCCACACTTATTACCAATATGTTTGTCATACCAATTTGGTTCCTAGCAATCCATGATATTTGAGATAATTTCTCCCAAAAACATAACATTTATCTGGCTTCACTCCAGTCATCAGTCATTCTTTCTCTAGTTTTTCTCTAAAATGCTTCTTCTTCCTTGCTTCTCCAAATTTCTCCTTCCTCTATCTTTCATAAGTTTCATCTCATTATTGTATGGTCATGCATGAGAAGCTATGTATCTATGATTAGTTATGTTCCTCTTCTTTCTCTTTTTTTCTCTTTTTTTTTATCATCATGTCTGCATCTACTTTTAATCAATTGCATGACTGAGTTAGTCTCATCCTCTATCAAAACCATTTTACCATCTGGGGTAGTTACCACTCTCTCCAACCAATTTTACATCCAAAAGTACTAATACTTTCTTCTTATCTATTCATGGCAATGCCATCAAATATTTTAATAACAAATAAATTGCTAGGTTCAAAAAGGATTGCATCCTTTTATCAAAGGTTATCCCCTTTACCTCACCTTCATCAATAAAATTGATCACTAGGTTCAAAAGGTTACGCCCTTTGCCTCACCTTCATCAAATCAATCAATCACTAGGTTTAAAAGGTTGCATTATTTTATCAAAGGTTGTTCCCTTTGCCTCACCTTCATCAATCAAATTAATCACCAGGTTAAAAAAGTTGCATCCTTTTGTCAAAGGTTGCACCCTTTGTCTTGCCTTCACCAATCAATCAATCGCCAGGTTCAAAAGGTTGTGTTATTTTGTTAAAGTTTGCACCCTTTTCCTTGTCTTCATCAATCAATCAATCACCAGGTTTAAAACATTGCATCCTTTTTTAGATGTTACACCCTTGGCCTTGCCTTCATCAATCAATCAATCACCAGGTTCAAAAAGTTATGTCTTTTTATCAAAGGTTGCACCCTTTGCATCACCTTCATCAATCAAATTAATCACCAAGTTTAAAAGGTTGCATCCTTTTTTGAAAGGTTGCACTCTTTTCCTTGCCATCACAAATTATTGCTTTAGATAGAAGTTTTTCATTCCTCACTTTCATTTATAGGAAAAAGGTTTCTCCATAAACCTCATCGTCATTTGGAAAATTATTTTTAAATATCTTAGTAAAATGGTTTTACAAAAATCTTAACAAAAATTTGGAAAGATCTCTCCAAAAGACTCAAGGCATTTGGAATGTTATTTTTAAATATCTTAGAAATTAGGTTTCTCCATGAACCTCATCATTATTTGGAAAATTATTTTTAAATTCTCTTAGTCCAAAAAGTTTCTCCATGAACCTCATCATCATTTGTAAAATTATTTTTAAAATCTCTTAGCCCAAAAGGTTTCTCCATAAACCTTATTGTAATTTGGAAAATTCTTTTTAAAAAAATTTGATCCCAAAAGGTTTCTCCATAAACCTCATCATCATTTGAAACATTCTTTTTAAATCTCTTAGAAAAAATAGTTTTCCAAAAACCTCAACAAAAATTTGGAAAGGTCTCTCCAAAATCCTCAAGCCATTTGGAATATTCTTTTCAAATCACCTAGAAAACAAATGTTTCCAAAAGCCTCACAAAAAATTTGGAAAGGTCTCTCCAAAAGCCTCAAGCCATTTGGAACATTCTTTTTAAATCTCTTAGAAAAATGGTTTTCCAAAAACCTCAACAAAAATTTGGAAAGGTCTCTCCAAAAGCCTCAAGCCATTTGAAACATTATTTTTAAATATCTTAGAAAAATGGTTTTCCAAAAACCTCAACAAACGTTTAGAAGGTTCTCTCCAAAATCCTCAAGCCATTTGAAATATTCTTATTAAATATCTTAGTAAAAATATCTCTCCAAGAGCCTCAAGCCATCTGGAACATTCTTTTTAAAACTCTTAGCAAAGGCATCAAACCCCTTTGGTTATAATTCAATCCAAGGTCAAAAGCTCCAAAGGCACAAAATCCCTTTGGTCAAAATACATTTTCCATTCAAAAATATCCAAAGGTACAAAATACCTTTGGTCAAAATTCAATTCCAATTCTAACTCCAAAGGTACAACATCCCTTTGGTCAAAATTCAATGCCAATTCAAAAGATCGCCTTTAGCTTCATTTCAAAATCAATTCCAACTCCAAAGGTACAACATCCCTTTGGTCAAAATTCAATGCCAATTCAAAAGCTCCAAAGGCACCAAATCCCTTTGGCTTCATTTCAAAATCAAATCCATTCCAAAGACACCAAATCCCTTTGGCTTCATTTCAAAATCAATTCCATTCCAAAGACACCAAATCCCTTTGGAATTCATTTCAAAATTACATTCATTCCAAAGGCACCAAATCCCTTTGGCTTCATTGCAAAAATTACATACATTCCAAAGGCACCAAATACCTTTGGCTTCAATTCATTTCAAGAGCAAATTCACTTTCATATCTAAAACATTGACCTCACTCCAAGCAACAATTTACTTTTCATACCCTGAGCATAGAGGTTGCTTCCTCTAAGAAGTAATTTACTTTTCATACCTTGAGCATAGAGGTTGCTTCCTCCAAGAAGTAATTTACTTTTTATACCCTAAGCATATAGGTCGCTCCTCACAAGGGGTAATTTTTGTTGCATACCTTTAGCAATAACTTTCATTTCAAAAGGTCAAATTTCAAATTCAAACACAACTCCAAGGCACCAAATCCACTTGGTCAAATTCCATTTCAAAGGCCCCAAATTGCTTTGGTCATCTTCACATGCATGATTGGGGGTGCCAATACCCCTTATCATCTAATAAATATCATGATTGGGGGTTCCAATACCCCTCCTCATCACATCAACTCCAACCCTTCTACTATATCAAGGCTTACACATTCTTGTACATTCTATATTAAAAACAACAAAACTATAAAAATAACAAAAAAAATAAAAACAACAAAAATACAAAAACAAACAAATTACAAAAATAATCACTTCTCTGATCATATTTCTCTTTCATCACCTCTCTTTCTTCTTTCTCCTATCCCTATTGTATGGTCACACTTTGAGCGACTACATAACTAGGATATGTTCCTCCTTATCTTCTTTCTTCACCTCTCTTTTTTCTTTTTCTCTTATCCCTTTTGTATGGTCATGCTTCGTGCAACTACATACCTGGGATAGGTTTATTCTTCTCTTCTTTCTTCACATATTCTTTTTCTTTCCCCTATCTCTATTGTATGGTCATGCTTAGAGTGGCTACATACCTTGGATAGGTTCTTTTTCTTCCTTCAAATCTTTTCACCAATCACTCATGTTGATACCGCTAAACATTTGCAATCACCTCACTTATTACATCCATGCATATATCACCTCATATAACTTCTATGGTGTTATGGATCACTTTTTGGATGTGTGGCTACACATTGACTAATATTCCTTGGTTTACTTAATCAATGACAAGTCTATCGTACATGTTCTTGTAAATAGGTATCATATTATCATGCATTTCACCAATGTCTACATCCTCACATAATTATGTTCATTCGCTTGCACATAGACATATTTTATTGCATACAATATTATACGCTAGTTATCACAACTATCATGATGTAATGTTCAAATATTATGCATAGGTTACTTGTAAATGGAAGTATTTTCTATCAATCAATAATTGTAGTTGATCTCATAAAACCTCTATCAAATATCTTTGGATTTTAATGTAATTTTAAAGTTTCCCTGGCTAACTAGAATTCTTTCATGGATCAAACACATGTGCAAATTAAACAAAATTTTGACTCTAGGGAAGACAACACCTTGCATACATTGGCCACTGAGAGAAATATTTCCCCTATTCATCCTATCATTTACTTTATTAAAGCCTTGAGGTTTGATAAAAGGACAATCTAAAAAAAAAAAAAAAACAAAATAAAAAAAGAGCATCATAAAAAAAGTTTGAATACTTGAGCTCCTTAGTTATATACATCATGGGGTTAATCTCCATCAGGTTTGTAGATCCTTTATTGGTATTGGAGCATGCCTTACAAGTGGTGATATGTCTATCACACTAGCAATATTCTTCTGTACAAACCAATGCACTCTTGTGTATGAGCTAGCTTAAATGGCTAATTTTACACATGGTTAGGCCAACCTCACTCAAAATGGATAAATGAATTGATCACTCTATACAAATATCCATGATAGGCTCAACCTCAGTCAGTATGGTTTATATTTTAGCAGAATGACACATGATTAATAGAGGGGTTTGATGATTAAAATTATATTTTTGACTCTCTAGAAATCCTTTCTACCATTTGAAACACCTTAGTAGAATAAAAAAACACACATCATGCTTAGTTGTACAACTAGAAAGCTATCAAGATCAACATGCATTGTTCTTAGGTCAATCATCCAAACATCATTGTAAGCACCTACATATGGTCATCCTAGATTTGCATTCATCACACACATTGCATGTTTTCCTATCTCATTGTTTATTTTCATATGTCAAATGTGACTATCAATTATCATTGATTACTTCTACCATACATGATTGCACAAATCAAATACGCACATCCAAAAAGATTTTATTACACACACATACATTAAAAGTTTCAAAATGTATTTTACACAATCAAACAATTTCATTCATAGTATCAACACTATGAAATGAATGACAAACATTACATTTCATCCATATCAAATTAAATACATCCCATCATTAACACAACAAATCATCATGTGTACATCATACTCATCTCATCAAAACAATACTACAAAAATCGTGGCACATCTACCACACCAAAAATATTGCTATAATACATGCATCATGCACCACTTCTAATCCATTGAAATCTATCCATTCTTCTTCTATCTATCATATTTGTATACACTTCAAATTGAACTACTTTGCATCAACCATCATCAATTCACCATTGAACATTGATACTCTAAACAACCAAGCAAAATTTTCCACTTCAAAAACCTAAAATTGAGCATTCATTACTTTAAAAATTAGGGTCATATTTGACCCAAATTTTCCCTTATCAAATATTCTCCAAATTTTCCAAAAAAATCACTACTAGTTCAGGCTTAAAAATAGCTTTCCAATGATATAAGTTTTGTCCAATTTGACATCATTTGGTCCCAAAACTATAAAAAAAACTACAAAGAGATCATTTTTCCTAGAAAACATATGGATCTGTATGATTTTTAGGTGCACCCATCCATACAATTTTTGGGTACACCCATTTGTATAATTTCATGGTTTTGGCTACCCAGGCATATCAAATGCCAAAATTCAACCTTTCCAACCTTTCGATGATCTTAAAATTTATTTTTATCAAGCGATTCATTGTCATATTCACATTCTTCACCATAGACTTATCACTTGAGGTAATTGTCATCATATATTGAAATTTCTTCGCTCATAATCAATAATGAAACACTCAATCTTGGAAACCACAGTTATTCAATAACCTTTGCCTGAGATTATCATAAGCCCTCACTTGCTAGGATAAACAAAAAGCATGATTTATCTTCTCAAAAAACCTCCAATTCAAACAAATATTTGGTACTATATGTGGCAAGTAGTAGGTTTACTTAGGTGTATATTACTTAACTAGTGTTAGCACAAAGCCCACTAAAACAATTATGAGTATGCCTACACATACTCACACTTTCACTTTGGCAAGATGATCGAAGTGATGTGAGCACACCTACATATGGTTGGACAGTTTACCAAATCAAACCAATCTCATCAAGCTTGTCAAATTTAAAGTTTCAAAGACATTCACCCCACCCAAAATTAGGGTATCTAACATTGACCATGAAGTGAGATGATCTTGCATATCCTCCCTCAAATAATTATGAGTGTAGAAGGCTATGAAAACCACACAACTAAAGCTATTGCAACATAACAAAGGGAAAGCATGTAATCTAAGCAATCATTTGACAAGAAGGAAATAACAAAGGAAGCTCTCTTTTATTAATCAAATGAATCACTTATTATAGATTCATCCCTCTTAGGGATACCAAATTTTGATACAATGTTACAATATGCAAATGACCCCGAAATGAGGGAAGATGTGCTTCACAATGATTTTCATATCTCCATCAACTCTGCTTGAGGGCTTATAAGGATGTCTCCTTCTCTACTTGTCAAGAGGAACTTGATGTTGTAAATGCTTTGAAACTTGAAATATCCTGTAACCTGCATACAAGAAATAACAAAGCACATTAAACGCATATGAAGCCTCTCATGATGAGGCTATTGACAAGAAATACAAGAAATAAGGCTAAACTTGAAAGAAGCATAAATATATGCAAATATGCTTATAAAATACCTAAATCAGTGTAAAGCATGCTTGAAAACATATATATCTAGCTATTCTAACATGCTAGGATAAACCACACTTATATATCTAGCTATTCTTGAGAAAATAGACTCATTAGATTAATAATCATAAGAACTTACAATGCTTTTATAGCACTCCAATCAGTTTGAAATATCTACTATTATGGAGATCTTACTTGCTCCTACTATGTTTAGAAACACTCTAAATAATTCCCTATATGCTCTCACAACAAAATTGATTTCCTCTAAAATAGTAAAGTTGGTGCAACTATATTTAAATGAATGCTTAATATTTAGAACCTATATAATTTAGGTAAGATACTCTAAAGTATGCTCTAGAGTCCAACATTATCCCCCTTAAAGTTGAGAGGACTTACTAGACAGTATCTCAGCTTTATATACTGAGCTTTCATAACTCCTTTGGTGAAGATGTCCTCTATGTTGTCCAAAGTGTTGCAATATCATAGCTCAATCACTTGTTTCTCTACCATGTCTTGAATGAAGTGATACTTTATGTCAAATTGCTTTGACCTACTGTGATGTATAGGATTATGTGCCAATTGTATAGCACTCATATTGTCACAATACAATATAGTAGGACCACACTGCTTTTCTCCTATTTCTTCAAGTACTTTTCTCAATCATAAAGCTTGGGTACTAGCATTTGTGATTGCTATGTACTCAACTTCAGTAGATGATAATGCTACAACAGTCTGCTTTTTGTAAATCCAAGTAATTAGTCCTGACCCAAGACTAAAACAATTCCCTAAAGTAGATTTTCTATCATCTATATTGCTGCCCCAATCACTATCACTAAATCCAACTAATTTTATATAATTACATTTGTGGTAATGGATCCCAAAATCCAATGTACCTTTTACATATCTCAAAATTATTTTAGTTGCTTGTAGATGAAGTTCATATGGATCAGCCATATACCTTGAAACAAGAGAAACTGCATATTGAATATCCGGCCTTGTGTTGGTGAGGAACATTAGACTCCCAACCATGCTCCTGTAAGTGGTCATGTCAAATTTTGGTGCTCCATATTCTTTGCTCAATTGGATCCCATGACCCTTTGAAGTTGCAACAAACTTGCATTGCTCCATAGCAAATTTATTTATCCTATCTTGAGCATATTTGTGTTGACATATGAATATCCATTTACCTGTTTGATGTACCTCCATGCCTAGGAAGTAATGCATCAAGCCTAATCTTTTATTTCAAATTCTTTCATCATGGAGTTTTTGAACTCCTTATTCATATTAGTACTACTACCCATGAATATTAGATCATCCACATATAAGCATACAATGAGAATGTCTTTACCTTATTTCATGTAGTAGATAGTAGGCTCACTTTTGCTCCTGGTGAACCCATACCTTTGAAAGTAGCCATCAATGTGTGAGTACCATGCCCTTGGTGCTTGCTTGAGGCCATACAATGCTTTCTTTAATTTGTAGACAATATGCTCCTTACCTTGTTCTTCAAATCCTTGAGTTTGTTGCACAAAAACCTCTTCATTCAAGTACCCATTAAGAAATGCACTTTTAACATCCATGTGCTAAATTTTCCACCCTTTGTGAGCAGCCAAGGAAAGTACTAGTCTGATTGTCTCCTATTTAGCAATAGGAGCAAAGGTCTCCTCATAGTCAATCCCATACTTATGATTAAATCCTTTTGCTACTAGCCTTTCCTTGTGTCTTCCAATGCTCCCATCAACATTAAACTTGGTCTTGTAGACCCATTTACATCCAACACATTTATTGCCTTTAGGAAGCTCCACTAGCCCCCAAGTATCATTCTTTTTTATAGAGGTCATTTCCACTTTCATGGCCTATTGCCATACATCATGAGTGCATGCTTTTTCATAACTGTATGGCTCTAGCTCTATACTAGTCATTAAATCATAATTTACAACATGACCCTTAGGCTCTTGAGAGTCATTATCACCATACATGTACAAATTTTTAGGTCTTTTCAAAACTGCATTCATCTCACTAGCTTGGCTTCTAGTGTACCTTTTTTGGAAATTCTTATCCAATATTTGAAAAGAAGGATGGTGCTGAAGTGTTCTCTTACCTCTTGATGGAGAATCAATATCCATTGGTGAAGAACTTACTGATCTTTGTGGATAAGGACTTGGAGTAGCATCGGTTGTACTTGAAGTAGTACTCATACTTTGTCTTGGAGGAGGACTTCCTTTGCTATTTTTGGGCTGCACTTGCTGCACTTGAGAGAAAATTGCATCATGAGATCCATCATCAACAAAAAAATTTTGATGACCCCATACTCCCCCTTCATCAAAAATCACATCTCTGGAAATTACAACTTTATGTTTTTTTGGATTGTAGAGCCTATATGCCTTTGAATACTCACAATACCCAATGAAAATACATGCTTGACTTTTGTGATCAAGTTTCTTTCTTGTTTCATCAGGAATGTGTGCATATGCAAGACAACCAAAAAAATTGAAGTGTTTTACATTTGGATTTTTTCCATACCAACCCTCATAAGGAGTCATCCCATATAAACTAGAAGTAGGACTCCTATTCAAAATGTAAACACTTTTTCTAATAGCATCATCCCAATACATGTTACTGAGTTGCTTTGTTTGAAGCATTGATCTAGCCATTTCTACAATAGTGTGGTTCTTTCTTTCAGCCACACCATTTTGTTGTGGGGTGTAAGTAGTAGGTAATTCCCTTTTGATCTCATAATATTTATAAAATTTGAGAAATGTATTTGAACAAAACTCCCCTCCTCTATCAGTCCTTAATATCTTTACAACATACTCACTTTGATTCTCTACATTATTTTTGAAATATTTGAAACATTCAAAAGCTTCATCTTTAGTTTTCAAAAAATAAATCCAACACATTCTAGAGAAATCATCAATGAAAATGAGAAAGTAAGAATTGTTACCCAATATTTTGGTATTCATTGGACCACAAATGTCTGAATATACCAATTGTAGTGTATGGCTTGCTCTCCATGCTTGTCTTCTTGGAAACTTGGTTCTTGAGTGTTTTCCCAAATCACATCCTTCACACACCTCCTTGTGTTCTTCAACTTTTGGCAATCCACATACCATAGCTTGTGAAGTCAAAAACTTCAAGCTTGCAAAGTTAAGATAACCATATCTCAAGTGCCAAAGCACACTTGGATTTTATATGGCCACATTAGCAATTTGGGAACCTCCTTGTTCCCAAAAATTAAGAGGAAACAACTTATTATTTGTCATAGGCACTTTTGTAACAACTCTATTACAATTGTTTTTGTCAAAAATTACACATTTTCCATATTAAAAAACAAGCTTGTAGTTCTTTTCCATTATTTGTCCAACACTAAGAAAATTATGTTGGAGTTTGGGGGTGTAATAAATGTTGTTTACCTTATTTTTGCCTTCATTTTTTGGAACCTCCATGGCTCCCATACCTTCAACTTGTAGTGCCTTGTCATCTCTCAATTTGATCTTTGACTTGTAGGTGGAATCCATTGTAGCAAAAAGCTCTTCTTTACCACTCATATAATTTGAGAAACCAATATCCAAAATCCAAGTTTCATTGATATTTTGATCTGATTTACCATAGGTGATAAACATATTTGAATATTTTCCTTCCTCTTCTCCATAGTTTCCATAGTTATTACCTTACCATTCTTGAGAAGGTTTGGACCAACAATCTCTAGCAAAGTTACCAGCCTTGCCATAATTGTAACAAGATTTCTTTGATTTGTCACCTCCTCTTCCTCTTCCTTGGTTTCCACATATTGATATACCTCTTCCTTTGCCTCTCCTTTTTCTTCTTCCTTGGCCTCTTCCTTGTCCTCTTCCTTCACCCTCCTTGGATGAGAATGCTTTGTCATCACCTCCATAGCTTGTTGAAGTAGAACCCTGTAATATCTCTTCATGAGACATAAAAGAACCAATTAGAGCATCCAAAGTTAGAGTAGACAAATCTTTAGAATCTTCAATAATGATAGAAATATGGTTCAATTTATGAAGAAGTTTTCTCAACACCTTCTTAAACACTACTTCAGTTTTGATGTCTTCTCCAAGGGTTTGCATTTTGTTTACAATGGCTTTCACTCTAACACAATAATCACCTATATTTTCATAATTTTGCATTTTTATATTCTCAAAATCCCTCTTCAAGGTTTTAAGCCTCACTTTCTTCACTTTATATCTATCCTTCAAGGCACCCCAAGCATCTAGAGTTGTTGTACATGAATTAATTCTTGGAAAGATGCTTTTCTCCAAGGCTGCTTGGATATGGTAGAGGGCAAATGAGTTTTTTTTTAGCATCCTTTTTATTGGTTCTATTAGCTGCACTCAAGGTGGTCCAATATTCAGGTTTATTTTATCCTTCTTATACAATATCCCATAACACCTTACCTATGATTAAGTTCTTCATCTTGATAGACCAATAATCATAATCTAACCCATTAAATTCAGGAATGGGAAGATTGTTATTGGCAACCATTGATGCTAATAAACAAAAATTTGGAATAATATAGATAGATTCTAATACAATATTTTTGGAATAAATAGCAGTAGCAGATCTTATTTTACTCAATTGACTCAACATGTTAAGTCAATCTCTCAGAATTAACCTCTGATTGCAAAAATACATGCTTCTTTTTTATTTACTAAAATCTCAAGCACCCAATTTATCATAAATCGGTCAATACTCATTAAAAAAAATTAAAATTTTTACTGTAGACTTCGGATATACATATCTGAAAATCCACTAAATTTTAGAAGTAAATTCACACAAATGAGAAATATGTGATCGATTTACTTTTGACCTTTCTAGATCTTAGAGTGTTTTTTGAGACAACCTCAATTTTTTTCACATAAGTCAATTCATACAGCTCAAAAATTTCTGAAAACTAAACTCTATATTCCTAATACAATAATATGAAAACCCTCTAAATTTTAGATGAAAATTCACAAAGGTGAAAAATATGTGATCATTTACTTTTTCCCTTTTTATCACAATTCCGGATCTAGGATTTTTGAAGAAAAAATAAATATTCACACAAATTGATCAATACAGATCCAAATGACCTGAAATTTTTTCTGAATTATTATTTTATCTAAATAATATTTATCCCAAAATTTTAGAATCAAATACCCTATATTACACCTTATACAACCATTTTATTTAAAATATCAAAATGCTAATAAAATCAAAAAATGAGCTCCAAATTACTTGAAATTTTGACTACATCCTCTTGATACAATTATCGAACAACCATAAAAATTTCATCATAAAATACCTCATTATTCATGATATATTAATTATTTACTCGAGCTCTTCCTTGCAACTCTGTTGAGTGTTGGCCACTTGAGTTTCTCTGACAAAGTGTGTGCTTTAGATCTCTTCACGCCACTCTCCATAGGTTTTGATCCGTCTGAGAAAACATGGATATGATACCAAAATGATAAAATAGACTCATTATATTAATAATCATAAGAACTTACAATGCTTTTATAGCACTCCAATCAGTTTGAAATCTCTACTATTATGGAGATCTTACTTGCTCCTACTATGTTTAGAAACACTCTAAACAATTCGCTATATGCTCTTACAACAAAAATGATTTCCTATCAGTTATTAAAGTTGGTGAAACTATATTTAAATGAATTCTAAATATATAGAACCTATATACTTTAGGGAAGATACTCTAAAGTATGCTCTAGAGTCCAACAATTTGAAGCATAAAGCATTAATAAAGCTAATCTATGAAGATTTATGGAAATAAGCAAATGTGAAAAATATTAAGGTTAAGCTACATATAATGTTTCTAATTAACCATGCAAATTTCTATTAAAATACTAATCTATGATAGATTAACCTAATTGCATAATTGGAAGTGGAAATCTACTGCTAAAATGGAGGGAAAAGAGCATCAAACCCTAGTCGCAGGTGTTAAACACAACTAGCTCTGTTAGCCGCGGTTGACAATTGCAGCTATGATAAAACTTCTCTTTCTCTTGAAACCAGGGTTATAAACTCTCAAATACTCTAAGAAATTTATGACCAAGGGTCACCTTGGTGTTCTAAAATAGATTGGCAGTGGAATTAACTAGAATTGTCAATGGAAGTGTATCAATTGGTAAGCTTGCTCCTTAAGCTCTTGAAATCTCCATTGCTTCAAAAACATGTATGATTCTCCAAATGGATAGTATGTAAACATTTCTAAGAGGTTGCAAGTGGCTCTCCAATTTAGGAGGGCTTCACTGCATTCAAATTTGTGATCTTCCTCATCCTAGCTTCCTTGAGAAGCCAAGATCAAGAATTGATAGGTTGAGACAGTTGGGAGGAAACATATAGAAGCTTCCTCACCCAAAACTGAATAGGATCAGTTGCATATAGTTATTACAACTAATTTGGCTTGGATTGGGATGCTAATATAGTTAAAAAGCTATCCATAGCTCCTAAACACAGCTAGGACCCTAGACATGGGTGTCAATCATGGTTGAGATCTTAGTTGTCGATGTCATTAGTGGCTAAGGCTGAATAGATCCAAGATGCCTAAAATGAGTGGTTAGAACCATTGTTTTGCCTTGGAATGGTCCAAGATCATTCATATGGTCTAAAAATATGCCCTTATGAGTAGTCTCCTAAACATGATGTGTTTTAGGTATCTACAGATGCCCCTTTTAGGATGCATTGTGGGAAAACACAACACTGAGCAAAAATAGACCACCTAAAGCCATGTTGTAGGTTGAATGATGATCATTGATCAGATCAATATTAGATGCCCAGTCCTACAAAGGATGCACGTCTTAGAATCATTGATTCCAATGTGATGGAAGGCTTAAATTTATAGAGCTTTCATGAGTCCAGTTATGATCGGGTAGCACTTAAGCTATAATTGTTTCGATAGGTGGATCGCTAAAAGGATTTCAACTAGCATCGTTGCTTTTTCCCCAGTAGAAGGGTAAGCTTATGATAGTTGTTAGCAATGATTCATAAGATGAACATAATTTACATGATCGAGTGATCCTTTGTTGATTTTGAATATGATTTTTGATATTATGACTACCCCCTCAAGCGACGAGTTGATGAGGGTAAGGACAAGTGATTAAAGCGATGAGTCACTTGACCAAGATGAATGATCTGGATGATTCAAAAATTTTGCATGTTGTTATATGGCAAGGCTTATTACAACCATTATTTCAACCATTAATAGCAATTGTACATCTTTATCCCATGGAGTAATTTGGTCGTAATGGCCTTCTTAGGAAATCAATGTGCTAGAAATTTCATTTAAGCTTGTGGTAAATCACTATATTCGATGATCTACTAAAAATGTCATAGAATAAATGAAATGAATGCCTCATTCTTGTGGGGCAGTCTGGCCACCATGGCCTTCTTTGATATTGAAGTGAAGATATTTCAAGTCAACAATGACTAATTTACCCCAAATGGCCTTATGGTAATTTACTCATCTTTTCAGATTGCATGGAACGCAAATTCCTACAACCGCTAAGTGTATAGGGTAAATAACTAAGTACAATGTGCATTTGAATTATGATTTATGTGATTTTTTTATTATTTTTGCAATTTTTGAGGTTTCTGGACCATTGAATATTTTTTATTTTGCATTTTCAAACTCCTCATGGTTGGAATTTGGGAGCATTTATTGATAGTTGCTAGCTATGGTTGTCAATCACAGCTAGATTTTACAAATTTCTTAGTCACGTCTGATAGCAATGGTCGATGTTTAGCCATCCCGCACCCGTGGCTGCATCAATGGTTGAGGCCAAAATTGGAAATATAAAAGAAAAATTAGGGTTTTTTACTGTTCATTATTTCCTTCTGCCAACTACTGATAGTGAGAGCTCTAAGAGGAGAAAGAGATCCTTTGACCTAGAACATTTTTGAAATCGCTACCTACCATGATGGTAGACCAACTGGAGGCATTCACTAGTGACAGAGTCAATGCTTTGAAGGTAGCATCTCAATCTCTCTTATTCAATTTGAAATCTGGAGCCTCACTAAGTAATGGCATTAAGTGAACCCCATTAAATTATTGGTAATTAACCTCACCGTAGTTTAGGATTAGTATTAGGTTAGCTTAACAGGTGGGTTTTAATTTTGGGTTGCATTTTGGGGTGGGAATTGACCTCGAACAAGGTCATTCTCATAGTCGTGGATGGCAGTCGTGACTCCCAATTTGCCAATTTGGGGTCACGGTTGTCAGCTACGGCTAGGTTCAAACCCCAACAGTAAAAAAATTGATTGTTGGCACCAGCCATAGGTGAAAACCATGGCTACGACCGTGACTGTGGCTGCTAACCGTGGCTAAGCAACCTTAGCCAAAATTTTCAAAAAATTTAATTTTTTTGACATTTTACTTGATTTAATTGACTTTTTTGAAATTTTCAAGTATATGTTTGGATGTTTTGAACATTTTGAGTGCATTTTTTATTGTTTTTGTACTTTTACTTGATCTTTCTTATTTTTTTAATTTTTGCTTGGTTTATTTGATTTTTTTGAATTTTTGACTTATGATGTATTATGTTACATTCTCTTTTAGACCTTGACTGTGCAGGTTTGGGAGCCAAATTTGTTGTGTTCTCTACTTCCCCATATAGGCTAGGAAAATTTAGACTAGTTTAGGGTCATGGACCTTGGCTATGTCTTGAGATTTCCCACCATACAGGTAAATCAAGCTTACATGATAGCATTATCCTACCGTTGGGATGCACGAACTAATACCTTCCATCTCCTGACTCGGGAGATGATGGTCACACTAGAGGATGTGTACCGTATCTTTCACATTCCTATCGATGGATAGGCTATCACCTCTTCAGCTATCAGAGTGAAGAATGTCATCTTTCAATGATTTTTTTATGATAGTCATGAGGAGGTGCTAGAGAATATTGAGCACGATGGTGTGCATGTTGATCGTTAGTACAGGGCACGTATATTTTCACAGCACTAGGTCATACTTATGCACATCATTTGTAATGTTGTGCTACCAAACACATCAGGAGTGAGGTTCTCTTGGAACCTCCTAGACATAGTATAGGAATTTCTTATGAGCACCATGTACCAGTCGTTGATCCTATCATGGGGGAGTGCTATCCTTCTCTATCAGCACTTCACTCACTCCACTCCCTCAGATGTAGCTTCAAAAATTTGCAAATGAATAAATGAATATTTTTTCCCTTTTGTAGGATATTTATAGTTGTTTTAAGTACATTGAAACACCCATAGACACTTCTAGGTGCATTGAAATACCTTCCTACATTTGGAGAACAAAATCTGGCAGGCGTTTGCCTATATAGTAAGCACCCACCGGTGTTTGTCATCAAAGTTGACAAATGACCAAAAACAATCAAAAATATATCTCACCTCATCAAAATCATTCCAAATTGTATTCGTACATCAATTTCATCATAATATAATGTTTTATGAAAACCAAAATTGATTTGGATTTATAATGTTTTCTTGCGACCAAAAGTTACAAAATCACATTGCAAGTTACAAAATGCTTTAAAATGGTCCAAATTTTCACAAAACAATCATTTTCATCATCAATTATATCATTTCATTCAATTTCCTAATAATATAAATTGATTTGGATGACTACTTGTATTTGCACCCACAAGGCACAAAATTATGCAAATTTGTTTAAAAAATGTTCCAAATCAATACAAAATTTCACAAAATCAATCAAATTAATCATCAATGCATTTCTCATCATCACATATTCATTTCCACATTATTTCCATACATCAATCATTGCATTTGCACATTTTCCAAGTTCATATACAAATTCAAGTGAACCTCATATCTAGTGGTTTGTTCTATCTCCTTGGCGATTACAGTGATTTGCATACATGTAATTTAGTAAGATGAATAAATCATAAAAGGATGCTTGGCCATTTTTCATCATTCAATATCTCATTGATAAAAAACAAAATCAATTTTGGTACTTCACATTTCGAGTGAAACTATGCCAAGACCAATTTTCTCAATAGATATCATTGATGGCCTTGTTCTTGGGGCCTAAAACATGGACAAAATCATATATCATTATTCCTTTTTACATTGATAGTCATCATGGTGATTGGCCTGAGCTAGGCTGATTGGTTCCAATTACAGGAATTTACTGATAGACACTAGCTAGACTTTCAAAGTTGACTCTTTTTCTTGTTGTATTTTCATCATCTTGCATTTCAGTGACATCACATAATAATTTCTTCAACAGCATAGAATCACCCCAAACTTGGGGCAACCACATTTGACTTTGATTTTCCCACAATGGGATACATCTTACATGATCATGGCATCTACAATTGGCACAAACCCCTTTTATCTGTTAGGGAAAAAAAGAACCCATCACTTACATTTTTCAACAACCCCCTTCCATCGTTGGGATAAAAATGACATCACATTTACATCATTCATATCGTCCATAAATGCACCATACATTTCACATTATCATTTGTAAAAATATTTCAATTGGCTCGTGAGATGCATTCGTCACTCATTCACCAATTAAGGGGGTAAGGTACATAATCAAAATTCTTTTGTCTTCAAGTTCATTTTTGCATTCCAACAAGAGAAAAATGCATCTTCATCAAGCCGAAACCAAGTGTCTCATGTTTTTGCACCACATTGTGGTACAAAAATGGGCATCTGTAGACACCAAAATCTAGCCTCTTGTCATCCATATATAGTTTATTGCCACATTATCCATTATATATATATATATATATATATATATATATATATATATATATATATATATATATATATATATATATATATATATATATATATATATATATATATATATATATATATATTTGTTTAATATATATTTAAATAATAATATTTTATATATTATATTTATATATTTAATAAATATATGTATAAATTAATCCCAACCATCCATCATGAATTAACCATAGCCATTCATCCACCTTAATCCATGCCACTTCCCTTGCTTTAATCTCCATCCTTCGTCATGTTTTAATCTTAGCCACACAAATTGTGTCGTCAAAATCCTAATGTGCCTAAGGGAGATTATAAAGAGGAGTCATTTTGATGACTCAACCACTAAGTTCTAAGCCCTAAGTTTTTTGAGTTCCCTACATCCTCACTACTCCCATCCTTTGTTGCTTCCTCTCGCATCCTTCGTATCCATTATCATCCATCTCACAAACCAGATCTAGTTCTACAACCTTCCCCTCAACCGCAAAACACCCCTCGAAGCTTCCTGAGAACCCACTAGAGTTTGTAGAGCACCCACCAGAGCCTACCAAGTTTCTATGGGTATTTTTGGTTAGCACCAAGCACCTACGGGTGTTTCCTATCCTAGTTTTGCAGTCTTACGACCCTCGGGTGCCTTTAGGGCACATCTACGTAATTATCCTCTGTAATGACAATGAAGATAGAAACAAGTCAGTGAAGACAAGGTAAACAATTATGTGCATTTATTTCATTCTTGTATTATTTTTTTCAATATTATTCTACAACATCTAGGGTTAGTAATCACATTTTTAGAGAGTCTCACGCAGTGGAGCCCTCATAGGTATTATTAACTATTTGTATGTTTTCTATTGTTTGCAGGTGCAAGAATAATATTATTGGAAGCTGTTGAAGTTGGATTGGACCTATATAGGATACCAAAGCACACTCACCACACTATTGGGATTAAATCAAGCGTGAAGACATTGCAAGACATTGTAATCATTTGTTAACTAGGGTTTCGAAGAACCCTAGTGTATTATTATAATTTTATCAAATAACAAGCTTTGTAAACCCCACATTTGGAGTATTCTTGATTGTAATATTTGAAATCCATCGGTACTAATAGAAGAATCTATTTCCTTGTGCAATAATTTGTGTATTTACATTGCTTGTTTATTTCTATACTCTATATTTTGTGTTGCTTGATTTTGCATTCATAGGAATAAATAAAAAAATATAAATAGATAATAAGTCATCCTAATGTTATGAGAAGGCTCTTCACAACATGACCTTTCTTATCGATCCAACTCAAATATCCATATCTCACGTCTTCGTCCCCTACGCTTGTACCTCCCTCTACCTCCACCGTAAGCGTAAAATTCAATTTCTGAAACTTCTCTTTGAACTCGAGAGAAGAAGGATAGACCTGAACCGTGATTCCTTTTGGAGCCTCCACCACTGCTTCATAATACGATGCTTCGTCTTCTACGTTTGTCAACATCCTTTTGAATGTCATGAAAAATTTAGGCAACTCTACACCATAGTGATTATATGGAAGAAATAAGTTTCCTTGTAGAAAAATTTCATAGAACAAGCTACAAAATAACTTCTAATAGGCAGGTGGTGATAGTGGAAGAATGTTGAGAGTGGTGTATTCCAAAATAATCTCCATGTTCAATTTTTTGAATCTCCATGTTCAAGTTTTTTAGAAAACAAGGCTTGAGCAGTAATACTTTTGGGGAATGGAACAAAATCCATAAGGCATTCATTGGCTGCATCCGCTAGGACAGTCACTTGTAGAAAATATTACCATACCAACAATAACATTATTTCGTAGTTCATTAGGCACGGTGCATGTCCAATCAAGTCTGCTCGAAGAAAAAATGCAACCAAAAAATAATAATATAAATTTCAAGGGCTCAACTAATCAATCAAGTATCCACCAAAAAAAATTTAATAGTAAATTTATTGTGCGATTACATACATCTCTTCAAGATCTGAATGACCACGTTCTAGCATTGGAGGGCTGCTATTTTGTCTTCATTTGTGCCATCATTTTGTGCAGCATTTAATGTCTTATTCTTCTACCTTCAAGTGTGAAAATAATTCTCCAAAAATAGGCATAACTCATAGTTTAATTAATCTCCTCCATGGTATATTTCATCACAGAGCGTTGAACATCTATTCCTTCAATATCAGGTATAGTGAATCATGTTGTATGAGCATCAGTATTATTATCAAATTTTTCTAGAACTGAGTCGCGTTAGCAACCCCTAGTGCATCAACGTCAAGCCAAATACAAGGCATGTTCTTGTAATTTGTAATTTCCATGATGATTTTATATTTTGCAAAATACAAATTTTGAAGGAGTTCAATATTTATGAGGTGTATGCGATATGCAAGATTTAACACAAAAATTCCCTCGATCTATTTAATTTCCCCACAATGTCAAGCTTCTCAAACCTAATGGATGGGTGTATGTGATGGCAAGGACACTGGCTGAGAAATCCGTATTGGGATTCACCAAGGAGCACAATATTGAAATGGTTAGTATTATTTCATGGTCAACCATTTTCTCACCTCTATGATCCCTACTAGTAGGAGGAGATCACGTGAGATGTGGAAATTAACGATATTTAACCTTAAGTATAAAATTAAAGTGGAATGACTAACATATTTAATTTTAAGTATAAACCTAAAGAAATCTATGATGAGTCTTGTGATTTTAGAAGAAGATAATTGACATTGTGTAACAGATTTCTAAGGAACCAATGGTACCAAATTCATCACGTTCGTCACATACATATCATTTGTTCTATCCACCACTGTTCTATGAACCACTTAGCAACTTGATATAGAAATAAAAACATTTTATGTTTTCCACCAGATATCATGGGAGTATATTCAAGCATATGGAATGGGGATAGCTGGGCAACTCAAGGAGGTCTTGTCAAAATTGATTGGTCACACGCTCCCTTCGTTGCAGCCTACCACAATCTCAATGTTGAAGTGGCATCCTCATCATCTCTATTTTTTATAGTAGGATAAATGAAGGCACTATGTCCTGAGCAAAGGAACAAGTTGTAGTGGGTGAAGAATAACTACATGATATATGATTATGCAAGTTGTAATGGGTGAAGGAGATAAACGATTACTACAGATATAAGTCGAGATATCCAGTGTCACCTTCGAAATGTACCATGAACATATAATTAAAATATTGGATAGACTTTTGTCATGTTTCTAATGCAAAAATTCCATACCATTGAACAGTATTGATATATGTTAAAGTGGAACGAAATATACAAATGGGTATTTAGGAGACGCCTAAAAATGAAAGAGTCACGAGTTTTTATGATGTAAATGTGAACATCCTTTCTTTTACCCTCCTACTTATTACTTATGTTTGATATACGTGGTGTAGGGACATGTGACGTTATAGAAGAGATTTACGTGTGCCCCAGATCAATCACCAAACACGGATAAAAATAATACTTTCTACATCAATATTTTAGTACAATTATAATACGAAAAGTATATAAATAGTTGAGGTTAAAAATAGCAAATGCCCATGAAAATATCATGGCAATTGCACCTATTTCCAGATATTTAATTTTGTTCCTCTCAAATAATTGGTATTTTGACAATTTGGATCCATGAAAATTGTCCTTGATTTTTCATTGGCAGAGATCAAGATCCTATTCTTATATTTAGGTGAATCAAAGTTTAAATTCTTCCAATAGAAAACTCCAAGCCAATAGACAACCCAATAAACCCCATCAGATTCTGACCCAAAATGTTTTTGGCCTACTTTAACGAGATGATGCTTTGTAGTGCAAGGAAAAAGTCACTTGAGACAACTCAACAAACTAAATTTGGAGCACAATCGATTGACTAGAAAAAATACCAGAATACCTATCTAATTGTACAAATCTTCAATATATGGCTCTTGGCTACAATATGCTAGAAGAAAATATTAATTCCTTCTGGATTTTGGGGTATTGTACGTCTCCACTAGCATATGCTCAAAATTTTGTTATTGTGAATAAATTTTTTGGATGCAAATGGAATGAGACTATAGCACATATCTCAGGCCAGATTTTAGTTAAGCTTGTGTTGAGGTCACGTGGGATATATCCACATGAATGGTGGTACTGGCTTGGTACTGGAGCTGTAGTGGGATATGCCATCTTATTTAATGTCATGTACACTTTCTTTTTAGCCAACCTCCCACGTAAGTGTCAGACCACTTGAAAAAAAGTTCATACAATATCAGATATGAATGACAATGGTAAATAATGTAAAGGAAATTTTTCTTTATGTATTGTAAGGGTTTCGTAAAGCTGAGATGAACGCTTTAACAAATTTTAAAACCAGCATTCCAGTATTTGACATGTAGGTCAAGTTGCTATTTCTGATCTAGGATTATGAAGTTCAGTATACAATGGAAGCTCAACACAACAAAGGCTAATAGATCCAAATCTGAAATGAGAACCTTGCACAGTTTTCCAGGAACCTGAAACATTTTTTCTTAATCCTAACGTTCATAATTATTAATAATAATATAATTAATTTAATTATTAATTATTAATAATATAATTAATTATTAATAGTATTATTAATTATTAATACTATAATTAATTATTATTATGAACCGTCATATATGAACCAACGTAGGGTTAGGGTAGATATAAATATGTGTACGAGCCATATTGTAAATCATCAAAGAAAAAGAATAATAATTTATTTATAAGTTTAAATGAGGGAGCCCCCTATAAGTGGCAAGCGATTCAGATGATTTTTAATAATTTATTTATTAATTTATATTAGAACCGTAAGGTTCTAACATGCAATCACCCACTATGGAGGCCGAATATAGCCGACAATCATGTCTTGCTCAGAGTGACACAACAACGTAGCTTTGAGATCTTGTGAAGAGGCTCAATCTATTAGCAAATATTCACTATTCTTCTAGGTTTAACAATCTCCAATATCAAACAATATCTCAATAATAGTCATAAAAACTACTATAAGCAATGCATAAATACAATGCTTGTTTGAATAGATATTACAAGGATTTGTCTTCAATATATACATACACAATATTCTTCATATGCACGTGAATCTTGACCTTTTCACTTAAAAAAACTCTTCATCTCCTCATACTCGAGATCTAACTCTTCATATTTCTCTCTTACATAATAATAAATCTTAAATATTTACACAAAGACAGTCTCTCATGATTGCTCATAGCTCCTCACTTCTGAACATGACTTTTCACTCACATAACTCACACTTACTAACATGACACCTCATACACATAACTCCACACTTATTTACATGACACATACTCACACTTAATAACATGACACATACTATAGACTCAAATATTAAACACATTCTAATCTAAATTATTTACAAGGTGCTTGCAATAATATTGCAAGGTACCAAATAATGTAATACCTCCAACATGATCGAACTGAATCCAAGTTTTTTTATATGTTTGGTTCCTTATAGTATGTGATCTTCAATGCTTTCCTACTCTAACCTAACCTAATAGGGTTTTTGTGCACATAGGAAAAGGGGAAAAATACCATATGAAACAAAGTAAATTCCTAAGATAGTCGAGGGCATGCACCAAGATCATTAGATTTTTTGCATAATAATGAGATAAATGAATGTGAATCATTTATAGATAGTGTACAAGGAACAATTTCTCTTCTCAAAATGAATAGTTAAGCACAAGCACATACAATAAATGAAATAGCAAAGTAAGTAGTTGTGGCTCATCATACATGCACATATAAACAAGAAATGGAATAGAAAAAATCCAGTAGTTACAACTTCTTGTATATGTGTATGACAAAGAATATAATTATGCCAAAAAAAAAAAGATAAAAGGAAAGTTACATACAAGGTCTAGCAATAGGCTCAAATAAGAAACCAACCAATACTTTACAATGATAGGGAAATTTTTCATCCAAAACTGTGTAGGAATTTGGAGAAGGCTTGTGGAATAAATTCAACTGGATTTTGTGTTGAAAAGAGGTGCTTAAATAAGCACATATTACATTTGTAATTCCTCAAAACATGGAGGATAAGTGATGAGCATCAGAAATGCTCATATTTTTGTATAAGTTTCTAACATTTTTGTGTGGCAATATTATAAGAGTTGTATCTTTTTATGAAATATTATGTATATATTTAATGAAATTATGTGCATTACCTAATTTGTGTGTGAAGTGTGTTTTGTGTAGATATTTGCTAATTTTATCATCTTTTGCTTAGTCAAGGTCCTACGTGGACCTGACATGCTTTTGCTTCAACGAGTCTAAGGCATAAATGGGAAGGTGCCTTGATCTTCAAGTAGACACCTTGACCAAGGGTACCTTGATCTTCAAGTAGGTGCCTTGACCAAGGGTGCCTTGATCCTCAAGTAGGCACCTTATTCAAGGGTGCCTTGATCCATAAGTAGGCACCTTGATCAAGGGTGCCTTGATCTTCAAGTAGGCACCTTGATCAAGGGTGTCTTTATCCTCAAGTATGCGCCTTTGTCAAGGGCTCCTTGAACCTCAAGTAGACACCTTTACCAAGGGCACCTTGATCCTCAAGTAGGCACCTTAATGTCATACGTCAAGGGTACCTTGATCCTCAAGTAGGTGCCTTGATGCCATATGTCAAGGGCACCTTGATCTTCAAGTAGGCACCTTGATGTTAAGTGTCTTGACTTTGTGACTGAAAGAGACCTTGTTGACCGTGGTAGACCTTTGACTCCACATCACGCAGGCTATCCTTGGAAAGCTACTGAATGCATGAGCTATCCCTGTCACATTGGAGGAAATGCACAACCACTTGATAAAGCAGAACACGGGAAACAGAGAGATTGAACCTAAAAATCTACTATCCCCAAAAAAATATGAAATTTGTTGACTATTTTTGTCACGTGCCTCTTACAGTAACTAAACTATCTCAGTTTAGGTTGTAACTAGATCTTCCATTGTAAACAACATTGTACATGAAGCTTTGTGTGTATTATATAAACGCACAGACTTATCTGAAAATTAGTAGGTCGCATATGTAAGAAATTATCATTATTTTTGTACTGTAGTATTATTAATAAAAAATTTCTCGATAGTTCTTCCATTCGTGTTCAATCTCCGTAAATTAGTCAGGCAGAAGTTGTTGGAGCCTGGGCCCACTCCAAGCTAGTATTCTTCCCCTTATTTCTATTTCTTTCTAGACTAGGTCATTTATTTTCAATGTGTTGTATGTTTATTTTTGCAAGTGTGATTTTATTGCTTTCCTTTATTTTTCAAGCACGGTGTGGTGTGATTTATTTTTCCATAATTTTATTTATGCATGATTTAATTGGTGTGGATGAACTAATGATATTTCACAAACACTCCCCCAATGATAGGATTAGTGGAATCATCTCAAAATGGTGTTGTAGTTAGTATTGAATGTGGTATTTCACAAGCTTATGAGTTAATTGGTTTGATAATTTAAATGAAAGGTTTGTGACAAAAATATGACCATATTTCACCAGTGTTTTTTCCCCAACATTTTAGCGTCGTTGTCGAGGAAGTGCCAATAATAGATTAATTACAATACCTCAAACCTTCCATCTAAATTTGTATGAGTCTATTGTTGAAAAGAGGACCTAACGGTCATTTCATAAAGCAAAGCCCATAGAAAAAACCTGAGCCAGCTAAAAATTTTGAAACTGAGTTAGAATATCCTTAATGACCATCAGCAGTGCACTAGAGTGAACACCCCATCTTTGTACAAAGCTCTTCCTCATCCTATCAACCAGGAAAAGAGTTGATTATATAAAATCCTCTATTTAAAAGGACATCTTTCAAAGAGGATTTTCTATGAAAAGCCATAGATGATAAAATCATAACACCAGCTGACTTGTAGTCTCTCGCACAAAAAATTCAAAATGATCTAAAGGCTATAGAAATTGCATTAGAGATCAAATTTCCTAAAAAACTAGCTGAATAAGAAGAGGCTTCAAATGGTTTTAGCTTCTTGATAGAAGAAGGTGTAGGAGATACCAAAATAAAAAATATATCCCCTACCCATATTCCTACCTTCATGGGATACCCAACAGAATATCCTAGCATGTTTTTATTTAAGTTCAATGTCTTGTGCAAGTCTGTAGATTACAAATCAGATACCCAAAATTTGAAGCTCTTCCCTTCAACATTGGATGACTCATCCCTGCATTGGTTCATCAGCTTAGGAAATGAAAAAGCTCTTCCTATAGTAGTACCAAGATTTTGGTAGAGTGCAAGACTCCAGGGAGGAGGTTATGAGCATGATGCAGAAGGAGGACAAATCCTTAGAGGAATACTGGGAATATTCAACTTTAATTTATAGATATCTCCCCACATGAATCTAGGCAAAAATTTCCTCGAGAGTATTTTCTTTAGGGGACTTAAAAATGAGTATTTCAATGTGCTCAACATGATCTTTGAAGGTGACATTTTTCAGCATCCAATGGCAAAAAATTGATAATTGTGTCAAAACTACTTATGAAGAAGAGGTAAACCAACCTCCAGGACCATGAAGGAAAACACTTTAGTCATGAATATAGAGATAGGAAATATGTTGAAGGATTTGAAGAGTGAGATGCTCTCCTCTCTAGAATTGCAGTTGGACACACTCCTACTAGAGAAAAAGAAAGAAGAGAATGAAGCTACACTAGCCTACTTCTATACAAAATGTAGAAGGAAACACATAAGGAATGCATATCTGGAAAAAAAAATTATGGTATGTGATGTTTTTCAATAGAACCATAAGACCCAACTGTACCCACAATTTACAAATATTAAGGAAGATGTTAAAGTCACTGAAGCTTACTTCATGGGTAACCAAAGGAACTGGTAGTAACCCCCTATGGTAAATATGTCAATTGGAATGTCGCCCTGTGGAGGAGGACCTTACATGCTACAAGGGTAGGTATAACCACCCAATATCGGATGGTGGAGACCGCCACCTTGGATGAACGCACCTCCAAGAGCCTCATTTTTCAACCAGTATCCATGGATTTCATACCAATAATTTGAGCAACAATGGAGAAATCACGGTTTGTGGAACTCAACTCCATAGAATGTAGTGCAAGCTCCATCGTAGTAAAGCTTACTAGCTCCCCCTATAGTGAGACCTACACAACTACTAGCATAGCCAATGATCAATCTGAATAACAAGGTAAATCATCCCACGTACCAACTATAAGGAGAGATATTTCCAATGTATAATATTAGTTGTAATCCAATTTAGCTTAGATCAGGTAGAGGAGAGGTTACTCCCTTGATAGAAGAGGAGGAGAACATATAATAATCACCTCTCATAGAGGAGGTTGAAGAAGAACCAGTTGTTGAGAAAATAGAAGCTCCTTTCTCAAGAGGTTATAGGAGTAGAAGAAGCCAATACAACCTGAGTTTGATATCCTTTCAAGGTTGAGGAATTTAACGGTTACAATCCCACTCTTTCAAGGTATCAGATATGTTCCTATTTACACCAAGACAATTAAAGAACTTTGTTTGAGAAGGCCAAGATGTAAGACAACCCAGACCATCAATGTAGTAGGTAAGTTGGTCAATTTAATATTAGGAAATATGTGCCACCCTAAATACATAGATCTAGGCAGTTCGGTTCTGACCATAAAAATAGGTGGTCACTTGTTGGCCAACACTCTAGTTTATTTGGATGCAACCATCAACATCATGTTGAAGGAAACTATGCAGAAGCTAAGGCTCATAGATTTAAAACCCACCAATATTATGTTGTAGCTAGCCAATAAGTTGACTGTAGCACCAGAAGGGATGCTAGAAGTTATCATTGTGATAGTGGGTGCATGGGAGTACCCGATGGATTTCTTGATCTTGTAGTCTAAATCAGGATTGGGTGGCTGCCCACTCATCTTGGAGAGGTCATGGCTAGCAATATTCTATGCCTAATGCTACCACGATGGAAAGATGACCATTTCAAATGGTAAAAATGTCAAAAGGTTGACAATCTCTCCACCTGCACAGTTTTTAGACACGTTGAGAGAGCCCACATGGGAAAACCAAGATGAAGGGATGTTTTTAATGCTACATCCAATGATGGCACTGAAGGAATTAGAGGAAGAATCTGATGAGGATGGCATCATAATGATCTTCCTCCATGGAGAGTCCTCTCCTATTATTCTATAATCACCATTGGTTAGTGCCCAAGATCACCACATCATTGAAATAGAGCCTGGAAGGACATTAAATGTCATTAGTGGGTTGACACCCACACAATTGACTGAATTAAAGAAGGTTTTGACCAGGCATCAACAATTCATCACTTGGGACTACTCATAAATGAAAGGAATCAACCCAAAAATTTCTACCCATAAATTTTATCTCAAAGAGTAGGCAACTCCAATCAGACAGCCATAAATGAGGATGAATCATACCATGAAGGACATTATCAAAGTAGAGTTGCAGAAGATCCTATCATTAGGATTTATCTATCCCATATTTGACAGTGAATGGGTGTCACCACTGGTGGTGGTTTCCAATAAAAATGAGAAATGATAGATATGTGTAGACTACAGGTCAATAAACAAGGCAACCAAGAAGGATCATTTCCCACTACCTTTCGTTGATCAGGTTCTGGATACACTATCAAGGAGGAGGTACTTCTATTTTTTTGTATGGGTTTAGTGGATATAACCAAATTCATATTAGAGAAGAGGACCAAGACAAAACAACATTTACTTATCCATGGGGTATGTTCGCCTACAGAGTCTTGTACTTCAGGTTGTGCAATGCACCAACCACCTTTCATAGGGTGGTGTTGAGCATCTTCTCAGATATTATGGGGGAAGCAGTGGAGGTCTACATGGATGATTTCACCATTTATGATGATACCTTTGATGAAATGATGATCAATTTAGAATAAGTGCTCTAGCGGTGCGAAGAAAATAATTTATCCCTTAGCAACAAAAAATGCTTCATAATGATGCAGGAAGTAATAGTGTTTGGACACCACATCTCATCATAAGGGATTAAGGTGGAAAAAAATAAAATCAAAGTCATTAAGGATCTGCCTAGTCCTAAGATGCAGAGATATGTGAGGAGTTTTATTGGCTTCACTAGATACTATAGGCGATTCATAGCCAACTTCAACAAGATTTATAAGCCCCTACACACACTACTCTCCAAGGATGTGAGTTTCATTTGGATAAAAACACTATGAATGAGTCTTTCAAGCATTAAAAAAAAGTTGAGTACTACCCCAGTTTTGTAGGGCCCAAATTGGGATGTTCCATTCTATATTCACTTTGACGTGTCCAACAACGCGATTGGAGTAGTTCTAGGATAGAAGGATGGCAAATAAGTCTATGCCATCTATTACATTAGTAAGAATTTAGCTAGATCTGAGCTTAATTACACGATGATGAAGAAGGAATTTCTCATGGTCGTTCACGCCATCAAAAATTTTTGCCACTACATTATGGGTTACAAAGTGTTCATCCACACGGACCATGCAACTATCCAATATTTAATTAGCAAACCCATAATTAGTAGTAGAATCATTAGATGGATCTTACTCCTATAGTATTTTGATATCACCATCATGGATAAACCCGGTAGAGACAACATAGTAGCAAACTTCTTGTCTATATTGATACCATCAAATTACAAAACTGTAGAAGATCATTTTTTGGAAAAACATATTTTCATCATCAGTGAGCAGACACTATGGTATGTATACATAGCCAATTACTTGGCCACCAGTAGAACATCCCCTGCTCTTTCACCCTGAGAGAAGTAGACGGTAATAGAAAAGAGGGCATATTTTCTATGGATTAATGACATCCTAATTATTATAGAACCTGATAAAATTGTGATAATATGTGTTTTTGAGCATGAATTTTTGGAAGTTCTCAAATCTTACCACAATGAACCATGTGGATGACATTTTTCAAGAAGGAGGAATACGTACAAAGTCCTACATGCTGGATATTATTGGCCTACGTTGTTCAAGGATGCAACCAAATACACCAATAAATATGAAAAGTGCTAAAGGATGGGCAGTCCAACCCCAAGGGATGAAATACCTCTCCAACTGCACGTTCACATCAAACCCTTCAACAAATGGGGGATGGACTTTGTGGGGCCAATCAACCCACCATCGATCGAAAAGAGATATATTCTATCTGCATTGTCTACGTAACCAAATGTGTCAAAGTACAAGCACTAAAGGATTCCAAAGAAGGCACGATGGAAAAATTTCTATTTTTTCAAATTTTCATGAGGTTCAGGGTACCCAAAGAAATTACAACAGATCAGGGGCCTCGATTCACCTCCAAATTAATTCAGGAGCTAATGCAGCAATACATGATTTGGCACAACAAAACCACCCCCACCATCCGTAGGTGAATGGATAGGTAGAAGTGACCAAAATAGAGCTAAATAATATCCTTACAAAGACCATGCAATAGTGTAGACACCTAAAATGCGTCATGTCGATGGCGACTACTCATATGGGACATGCTACAAGACCATATGGAAGATCTTGGATAGACTCCAAGATAGAGCAGTGGTTTTAACCACTCAATTTGGGCTCCTTGGCCTAATCAGCTCAAACCACTGTTGAGACCTATGGTCTACAGTCTGAACCACTGTTGACACCCATGGTTCATAGTCTAGGCCGCAGTTGTCACCCATGGTCTAGAACTAAAGTTCAGTTGGCCTTCATCCGAGCCAAATCGGTTTGAACGACCATTTGTTCTAGAAGAGGGTAGTTGAAGGATGGAATATTCTAGAGGCTTCCAATCCAACTGTCCCAACCACCTCTTCTTGATCTTGGCTTCTCCATGAAGCCACCCCTAGCCCTTGGGTAATCCTATAAGTACCCCTCAAAATTAGGGCAAACTATCGAAGTGAGCATTGGAGATTAGAGCAGCGAAGCCCTATCGGATTGTAGACTCACTTGAGTGTACTGAGAGAGTTTTGTTGCCATTCACTTGCCAATTCATCAAGCATCATGTCAATTTGTGCCATGGATGCCCTAAGGAGCTAGAATGCCAAGAAACATGAATTCGGGCAAACGGAGGCCCAACTATGCAATTCAACCACCAAACCAGTCAGAGGACATCAAGGCGACCCTTGATCATCAATTTGACAAGGAGGATCAAGCCCACAACCTTGGATTTGGAGGGCAAAGCTACTTTGTTGCTCATCATGGCTGACAACCATGGTGTACAGTGCAGACCGCTCATTTGAGCCATGGTTTGCAATCGGTGAAAGATCTCCTTACTGTTCTTTTTGCATTGTATTTCACTAGGTTAGATTAAGCATCTTAGTGGTTTATTTAGCATTTTAGAGACTCTGACTGATAGAATTAGGGTTTTCATTAAGTTTACTTCATTATGGCAAATAGGACATAATTAGCTCATTTTCATGTTATCATGCTTCATTTCATGCAATCAATCCACTAGATAGATAGTTGTACTTTCTAGTTATATGTTTCAATTAATCTTTTCAAGTATTGCATAGGCTTAACATGCTTTATTCATTTTCTTGATTTCATTAGTGTTATGGCATCTTTATGTTCATATTCTTTAAAGGGCCTCATCATGAGAGGTTGCCTATGCTTTTAATGCTTTTATGTTGTTTCTTGACCGTAGGAAAGCAGATTCAAAGGAGATTCAACCATCCAATTCCTTCCTCAACATGGAGAAGAGGGTCAACTCCACCCTAGAGCAGTTCATGTCACCCCGAAGGGCCTAAAACTCACATTTACCCTTAAGAGGGAACATTTGATTTTTCCTACTGTAATAAGAGTATCAAAATGGTATCCCTAAGAGGGACGTAACTGTAACCGGGATTGGCTTCTTTACAATGGAATAAAAGTGTTTTTCTTCTTCCCATTTGTTGTCAATTTTGCATGCATCTATTTTGTTTCTCTTATTTCATTTTACGCAGTAGGAAGCATAGGTGTGAGGCCATTTTGGTGGTCATAGTAGGTGATCATGATGGAACTCCACATTTTTAGCATTTGATTTTTGACATTTTTGTGTTTTTGGATATCAGGTGCAAACCGTGGTTGACAGTTGTGGTCTCATTGTTGGCCCGTGGCTTCAAGACGTGGTCTATAGTAGCAACCGTATGATAGAGCTATGGTTTACAGTAGACACAATAGACAGTAGGGATTCAAAGCTTTATCAGATGAGGATCAGAGGTAGGTCCCATTTTTAACCCTTGTTTCTATTTTTACTGCCTGTGTTTTTCTAGTTTGCATGAAAAGGAAATTTAATTAGGACACATAAAAGAAAAGGAAAATGGATTAGGTCCTAGGATGTCCATTCTTTTTATATTTTAGCTAGGTGCTTCTAGGAACAACGGACCTCTGAGTGCAGTTCACCCTAGAATCCAACATGCTAGATTAAATTGTGTGTTGGTTTGCATGTCTAAGGCCCAATTAGTGGCCATTTATCATCGTAAAGTGCATTGTCAAAAAGAGCATGTAGTATGTAGCTTGCATTTTCTGAATTTGAAAAGTTCTTTCGCTACATATCATGTAGGAAATGAGCATGAATGTTGTATGATGCATTTTATTTTCATGCAACAATTAAAATGAACCACACACACCATGTTTCAATTAAACGCTAGTGAGTTGGAAGTGACATCCAACCACTAGTAGGGTTTCAATGACGGTGGAGGTGATTTCCATCCGTTGGCCCAAATCCCATGTACCTTATGTTCTAGACCAATACCGGATCCGAGAACCTTTCGTAGCCTAGAAAATTTGCATATACTCCTCTTCGGAGGGTATGACACTGACTGGGTGAAAATGGGTGAGGATCTGGGAGGACCTGTGCTCCTTGACCATGTGTGGGCTTCATTACCACACATTATAGGTTGGATTACGTGACTTGGAGTTCATAGCCAAGTTGTCGAGCTATGAGTATACAGGTGAAAGCCAATTAAACTGAGATTATCATCCAACAAGCTTTCAAACATGATAAGAGTTTCTAATACTGATACAACAAATCATGAAACAACATCAAATAGTTTAGGGCTCACATTTAAAATTTAATTCAAGATAATCACCATTGTATACCTTGTTTGCATAATAAAAGATAAATCTAGACACTAGGTGCACCATGGTGGAGACACGAGGAGGTCGAAAAAGGCTTAATCCTGATGCGAATGACCAAGCCCCACCAAATTCACAATAAAATGTGTCGAACCCTCACCCACATGCGCTTCCCGAACGTCGTTCGATGAGCATCAGAGGAGACAATTCGACATGAGGGGACACCATTGAGCGTACCCCCGATAGAGGAGCTTATATACACTCTTCTAGACATAGGATAGAGCATGGAGCCTCTCAGCATGAGGGTGCTCCACTCGGAGGCCATTACCGAGATCGTAGTGCACGTGCATCCATGGGATCGACCGATGAGTATGTCATACAAGGGGCCAAGTTGGTACCCCTACGTACTAGGTCTATAGGAGGTTCCATACCTCCAAATTTAGAGTATAGAAGAGATCGAGATCCACCCATTCAAGGGCATGCAGATAGGCCCACTTTTGAGCATAGGTCTATTCACACTCCCACACATAGTGAACCTCACAAGATCACTATCGACATATCCAAGGTGGGAGCCAATGGTACACCACCGCATGAGTCATGGTGATCCAGAAAATTGGATGGTTTAGGTAGCATCCTCGAGTAGTTAGGCTACAAGCCTTTAGATCTGCCCACTCATGCCCCGAGTGAGCATAGTGGGAGCATTATTAGGACTACCAGAGAACATGGGGAGGCTTCCAAGCGCCCTCATGGTTCGCATCCACCATCCATGCATGGTGGCACACAACACAGGACTCAGCATGATGCCAATGTCATCTTCATGGACAAAGGCAAAAGCGTAGTGAATCTGCCAGATGGGTACAGAACCCATAAGGTCGCTCGCATGGAGCACACATACCAGAGGCCTCTTACGGTCGATCACATTGATAGATCGCATAGACTAGTATCCGAGCAGAGATGACAACTCCTCCAAGATCAATTGGAGGATGCCTACGCAGAGAGGTAGTGCATTGAAGATGAGAATATTTAGTCACAAAGGCTCATTAGACAAATATTATATGAGCAACGTATGCATGAGGAATGCATCCTTACCCAAAAGGAGCATGTAGAACAAGAGGATAGGCTAGCCAAGGCTGGTTTATTCACTCATGCTGAGCATGGAGAGCGCATTCATAGGAGGGATTTTTCACAAGCCGACGTGCATCAAGAGCGCAGAGATGCTCACACTCATGTCAGTGCCCAACAAAGAGAATGGCCACCACCATTCGAAGATCAGAGGCAAAGACAATATGAGGAAGAAGAGGGAGATGGAGTTGATCAAGGATATCCTGAAAGCTCCCAAGTTGAGGAGGAGGAAGATCAATGTCCTCCACCTCGATAGAGGAAGAATGTACCTCCAAGACCACCCCCACGTCAGCTTAGGGAGGAGGAATTTCTATCCTCGTAGGCCTATAAGGCCTTAGCAGAGAAAGTGAAAGCAATCGAGAGGCAAGGCATGAATTTTCAAAAGCTGACATTGAGCAAGATTCATAACGAGCCTTTGGACCCCTCGATGCCTACTCCAACATATCCTGAGCATTTTGACATGCCCAGGCTAGATAAATTCAAAGGTGACGAAGATATGCAAGAGCATGTCACAATATTTTTGGACATATGCTTCCAGATTGCAAGCAATGATGCCTTGCTTTTGCATACATTCATCACAACCCTCTTAGGCCCAGCTAGGAGTGGTTTAATCAGTTGAAGAAGCATAGTATCACCAGTTTTGAGCAACTGGCTGATGCCTTTCTTGAACACTTTTCTTTTGGCATCAAGAAGTAAGCTAACCTTTTTGATCTAGTTGTGCTAGCTCAACGTGATGATGAGCCAATCCTAGAATATAAAAAGAGGTGGAGGAGATTAATGGTAAAGTTGCCATTCCCCATTCCTACTATAGAACTGACCTAGATGTTCATGAAGAGTTGTGCCAAGCACATCTCATTATTGTTGCAACTACAATAGTACCAGACATTCGAGGAAGCTTTGGTGCAAGCCAAAGTAATTGAGGATATCAAGTTGCAAGAGGGCAACTTGAAGCTCAAAAATAGGAAGGAGGGGCACAAGAAGAGCTCCATAAAACATCAGGGCAAGCAGGCCCATGTCAATCAGGTGATGTTAAACCTCCAAAGAGAGGATAAGGGGCAACAAAAGTAGAACTATCAGGCCCAACCTCCTCCTATGCAATACGAGCAATGCAAGAATAATTACAAGGGAAAAAATAAGGAACAATGCCCACCTCACCAATTCATGCCTTTGATAGAATCGTTGACATCGATATTCCATCAATTGTGTGAGGCTAAGGCAATCAGGTTGCCCGAGATTAAGCTAGTCGATCCTAACCAACCCAAGTCAAAGGGGTATCAGGATGATCTATTTTACATCTTCCATCATACGAAGGGCCATGACATCGAAGTGTGTTGGTCCTTCAAACATATAGTGCAAAATATGATCGATAAAGGTGAGCTTATAGTGTCAAATAATCCATAGGTACTCGACAACCAAAACATGGGGATTTATAAAAATCCATTGCCAAACCATGAGGCACCATGCAACAACGTTGGCCAGGTCAACCAAGTGCACGTCGAACCACCTACCCAGGGGTTCGTAGGTATGGTTAATGTTGTTACCAGACATGGGAGGTATGAGCAGCCAAATCAACCTCGTGCTCCCATCAGGATACAAGCTACGCCGAATCAATGGCCAGTTCAGAATATTCTAGGCCCACCAACTAGACCGGTGGTGACCATACGAAGTAGGTTGGTTCAAAGCCTATAGATAACTCCTATGAAGTTGTCTATTTATGAGCTGATACAATAGTCCCCTAAGCATAGGGAGACTCTCATGGACATTCTGAGGTCCATCGAGGTGTAGTCCTAGGATGCTCAAGCATTCACCAATTTTGTGGGACATGTACAATAGTGCCAGGAACCTATGATCCAATTCTATGATCATGAAATCAGGATGGTTCCTATAGATACGGTTGACCCACCATTACATATCATCACATGTGTTAATCACATGCCATTCAAGAGGGTCTTGATCGACACTGGTTCATCGATCAATATTATAATGACCAAGGCATTAAGTCCTTTAAAGCTGCCCAAGTCACATATTGTGCCCACCGCATTCACATTGAGAGTGTTTAATGATGCGCTATGCTCGATGGTTGGCACAATCATCCTACCTATTTAGGTGGGCCTAAAGACCATCCCCATGATGTGTCACATGATCGAAGGTACCATGCAATATAACATCCTTCTTGGGAGGCCTTGGATTCGAGAAATGCATTGTATTCCCTCTATACTACATCAATGTGTAAAATACATTCATGAGGGACAGGTTCACGTGGTGTCGTCAGATGAAGAGCCCTTCAAATTTGTGAACCTAGCTGATTTGCCAAGGGGTTTCATACTCCCATCAATGCACCTGGACGTCCAGCTAGCATCATCGGTTAAGAATCTAGGAGGTAAACAAAAAGTGTGTGCTCAACCATCGACATCTGTATCACACAGATCCGAGCACACTACAACAACTTCTTTGAAACCGATTGCATCAATAATGCTTCAGGATGAAAGGAAGCTAAAGGTGAAAATGGGTGAAAAGGAAAAGAAGCATGTGCCCGAACCAATCGCCAATGAGGCTCCCACTCCCATGGAAGTGGAAGAAGCCCAAGACAAAGTCGAGGAGGTACCTCAGCCTACCTCACCTACATCATCAGTAGGGTCATCCGCACCATGGGTGACTGTTCATCTAGCCAACACAGGGTTAGGTGAATATATTATGTAGAATGTCACCTTTGGACCAATCCTAGAGACTGCACAAGAGATGGGTTGACCACATGCTCATCATTTTTTAGTTGGATCAGTAGTGCCATTGGGAGAGCCACCCAATCAAATGAACTTCATCTACGCTAGGCTGGATCAGCTTCCTACTCGAACACCCATGGATGAAGATGATGATGAACCATTCATAGTGAATGTTCATTACCTATCCAACCCTGAATATTCCATGCATATTTTTGAATTATATCATTGGCATGGGTATGGCCTTGGTATTTTTGAGCAAGGACGTAGGACTCCGCTTGAGCCGCATTATCAGTTGGCAACTGATAGGTTCAGGCTAGGGTTGCAAATACGAGGATAGGATGATTTTCTTATAGCATCTTTAGATCACCTATACCTTAGTCTGGGGGATGATGTGGATTTCAATCCATATCACCCTGATCCTTCTACATTCCAGAGGGATAACCGGATGGTGTCTTACATCACCATAGCACCACCCGAGACATATCATGAGAATATCTTGGTGGATAGTGAGTCCTCACCCGACAATCAATCGAGGGATGAGGCTGAGCCAATTTATGAGGTAATATCATATTTATGATGTTTATACCCAATTTTATCAGACAACGATGATAGTGATCAGGAGATAGCCTATATGGGGCCACATTTTCTAGAACATCCCATTCTAGTGGGGGCAAATGAGGGCTTGTATTATGATAGTGATGAAGAAGATGAGATAGAGAGAGCCTACTTAGGACCTCCCTACTTACGTTATCACAATGCACCTTATACGATTGAGGATATGTGCAGAGAGATCAATCTCAATCCTCACCTCATAGGGAGACCACCGAATCTTAATATGATCTATCACATGGTGTTTTCTAATCCACCTATGTACATGGAGCTCATTGAGCCGAATGATCCAATCGACAATATATTCATAGATTGGATCCAGAGATCCCCATACCCCTAGAACCACATCTTGGGTATGGTAGTTTTGATAATGATGTGTCACTTGGATGTGGTCCTGGAGATATGATCCATTCCATCAATATGGTCTCCATTGATTTGACCACTCCACTCCACAATCTAGCTGATCCATCCAAACCATTGCATTTAAATGTAGATGCTATCGATTGGGATCATATTGACTCACCTATTGAGCCTGAATATTTCTTCCCTAATGAAGAAATGTTGCAACCATTTCATTTTGCGCTAGGCTATGCTTATGATGTCTATCATGCTGAGGATGCTTCCAATGTGGAACCTATAAACCCAGCAGATGACATCCACTTGATCCCTATGCCTCATCAACTTGAGGAGGGATCACACATGTCAATAGAGGAAACCTTCGATGTGGATATCAGTAATGATCCCACCAATCCAAGGAAGGTTAAATTTGGAGAGAGTCTCACTCCCGATGAGCATGCCACCCTCATCCCTCTACTAAAAGAGAGACCTAATATTTTCGCTTGGACTTACAAAGATATGCTAGGTCTAGATCCAAAATTGGTTACCCATAACCTTTCGCTAGATCTATCAAAGAAGCCAGTCAAGTAGAAGCTTAGAAATATGCATCCAATAGTAGCCTTAATGGTGAAATATGAATTGCAAAAGTTGTTGGATGTAGAGTTTGTTATCTCCATCGACTATCCAGAATGGGTATCCAATATGGTGCCTATAGGAAAACCTGATGGAAGGATCCATATTTGTATAGATTTTAGAGACCTAAATAAGGCAACACCAAAGGATTCATTTCTATTGTCAAATATTGATGCTCTTGTAGATGCAACCATAGGTCATGAGATGCTCTCCTTGATGGATGGTTTTTTTGGATACAATCAAATTTGGATTAAGCCCGAAGACCAACATAAAACCATATTTATAACGCCATGGGGGACATTTTGCTATAAAGTTATGCCATTTGGCCTTAAAAATGTTGGTGCCACATATCAGCAGGCCATGACATATATCTTTCATGACTATATGCATAAGATCCTAGAGGATTATATTGATGACTTGTTGGCTAAGTCATTATTACGTTCTAAGCATGCAGAGGTCCTAAGAAAGGTCTTCGATCACCTGATAGAGCATAATGTCAGGTTGAATCCTAAGAAGTGTGTATTTGGTATAACTTCAAGAAAGCTCTTAGGATTCATCATTTCAAAATGAGGCATCGAAGTTGACCCAGAAAAGGTCAAGGCTATTCTAGAGATGCATCCTCCCTCAAACATCAAAGAATTAAGAAGCCTATAGGGCAAAGTAGCATCCATAAAGTGATTTATCACTCAATTATCGAATAAATGTCGACCCATGAATCGATTGCTACACAAGGGGGTCCCATTCAACTGGGATGAGGACTATCAAGCAACCTTTGCTAAAATCAAGCAATACCTAGTGACGCCACCAATGCTAGCTCCACCAAGGCCAGATGTGCCATTTTTGCTATATATATCGATAATCGACTTTGCATTAGGGACCATGTTAGCCCAAAAGAATGTGCAAGGCAAAGAGCAAGCCATATATTATATTAGCCAAACCTTGGTGAGTTATGAGCTAGGATATGCATATGTGGAGAAGTTGTGTTTAGCAAGTAGTGTTCACTACAAAGAAATTGTGGCACTATATGCTAAGTCATACGACATATGTAATATCAAAACAAAATCCTTTGTAGTATATGATGAGCAAGACATATCATAATACACGTACTACAAAGTGGATCATGCTACTGATAGAATTTGATCTAGAATTCATAAGCCAAAATTCCATTAAGGGACAAGTCATAGCTGATCAACTGGCTGAGGCACCACTATCAAACAGTAGGCCTCTTACCATTGAGCTTTTGGATGATGTGGTCTTCATCATATCCGAAGCTCCCAAACTTGAAGAACCAAAAAATAATGTTGATATGACCTTGTTCTTTGATGGTTCGAAGTGTGAGCAAGGGGGTGGTGTAGGAATAGTGTTTGTCATGCCACAAGGAGCTCCAATGCCCTTGTCATTCAAATTAGACTTTCCTTGCACCAACAACAATGCTGAATACGAAGCCCTACTATTGGGCCTCCATACAGCCATCACCATGAACATTAAAATATTAAACATCTTTGGTGACTCCTTGCTCATAGTCAACCAAGTTAAGGGGCTCTTTCAATGTTGATGTCCCATGTTAAAAGCTTATAAAGATCTTGTTGTTACATATTTGGCTAAGTTGGAATGGTATGACATCGAGGCAATCCCTCATTCATCAAATAGGTTCGTAGACACCATGGCATCTTTGGGATCCTTAATCCCTCAGAATCCATCTATCGATTTTACTACCATTCATGTTAAAATGCTCTCGCATCCTACAGTAGAGCGTGAAGCCTTTGATAATAAAGAGTCAATCAACATGATTAGCATGGAACCAAAAGTTGAATGGTTCTACAGAGTTGAAGACTTTCTGAAGAAGGCACCCTGGGGGTCATTAACCTCTCAGAGTCCGATGGGGAGTGGTACTACCATTCACCACAAGGTTGTTTCCTAGTCTGCATTTGCACATGTAGATACGCAGGGGGAGCAAGTCATCTTGGCAGTCGAAGCTGAGGCTTACCAGAGCTGGATGTCATAAATCCAAGACTTCTTAAAACTTGGTTTGATCCCAGAGGGATTGTCGCATGCCACAAAATGCACATTCAAGTAGAAAGTGACTAAATATGTCTTGCTAGGAGATATTTTGTACCGATGAGGCTATGATGGAGTTCTCCTTCATTTTCTAGAGCCCCAAGAGGCATCTTGGGTGATTTCACAAGCTCATGATGGTACGTGCGATGGCCATTTTAGTGGCATGGCCATCATCAAGCGCATCCTTCGAATGGGTTACTATTGGCCCACTATGGAGAAGGATTGCAATGTGTATGTCAAGAAATGCATCAAATGTTAGCATCATGCTAATCTTATGCACTTGCCATCATAGGCCTTACAACCCATCCAAGTGGCTTGGCCATTTTCTCAGTGGGGATTAGATCTTATCGGTAAGATCTCTCCTCCATCATCGGGCCGACATACTTTTATTATCATGGCTACTGAGTACTTTACAAAATGGGTGGAAGCAATACCCTTAACAATGATGACTAGAGCTCGCATAGCAGAGTTTATACTCGAGCATATCATATGTCATTTTGGGATTCCATCCAAGATAATTTTGGATAATGGAACATCATTTAAGAACAAAACTATGAGAGCTTTGACGTCTAAGTATAGAATCAAACACAGTTTTGTGACTCCATATTATCCACAAGCAAACGGGCAAGCTGAGGCCTCAAACAAGACAGTGGTGGCTATCTTGAAAAATATGGTCCATGAAAACCACAAATATTGGCATATCCAGCTACCCCTTGCATTATGGGCTTACAGGACTAGCATTCGGATGCCCACTAGGGCAACGCCATTTTCACTAGTATATGGCGTTGAGGCCATTATGCCCTTAGAGTTGGAAATTCCAATGTTGTGCATCGCATTAAAAGAGTTCATTGATGATGACACCACGTGACAAGCTCACCTAGATCAATTGATGTTGCTTGATGAACATCGCGTGAATGCCCTGGAGCATCTCCATGTTTATCAAGAGTGATTAAAATGAGCTTATAATAACAAAGTCCATCAGAGAGACTTTGAAGTTGGGGATCTTGTGTTGAAAGAGAACCAACAGAACTCTAATTTATTGCCTGATATGCGAGACAAATTCATGGCTAATTGGCTAGGACCCTATATCATATCTAAAAATATTGGTCTAGGTACCTATCACCTAACATCGCTAGGGGGTGTTGAAGAGCCTGAACCTCTCAACATCATCCATATTAAGGTATTCTATGCTTGAGAGCATAGCAAAAGGCACCAAGGGTTCCTAAAACCGCTTGGTCATGTCAGTTAAAGGCCCCGAGGGTTACAAAAGCTCCAAGGATTCCTAAGAACCGCTTGGTCATCCCTAAAAGCTCCAAAGGTGCTCATAATCCCTTTGGTCAACCTAAAAGCCCCAAGGGTTTTCTAAAAAATTGCTTGGTCAATTTAAAGGCTCCAAAGGCATTTCCTCATCGTTTGGTCACTCCTAAAGGCTCCAAAGGCATGTACTCACCGTTTGGTCAAATATAAAGGCTCAAAATCCATAAAAATTAAAAAAGCAATAAAATCCAAAAAAATTGGTAAAGCATAAAATCCAAAAACATTTGCATTTTTCATTTACACATGCATTCACTTCATCACATTGCATGTAGGCATTCTTCATCCATTGCATTCCGTAGTAGAATGGATTGTGTTTGTCAGTCTTACAAATGATGCCACGTTGTGTTTCAATCATGCACCTCTGCATTTATCATAATCCATCATTCATGTGAGTAATTGTGTTTTTCAACACAACCCATAATGTTGCTATGAAGAATATACTAGGGTTTTTCGGTCATTCAACCATACCTAGAGGTCTTCTCAAGAGTTGATAGAAAGCTTGCTTTGCTTTTGTAGTTGAGGTCTAGTTAGTATAGCCCTTAGCATATCATAATCCTATCACTAATCAACAAATTAAACAATCCTAATAAGGACTAGGGGAAGATGAAAGCCATGAAGCAGGACCAGGTATCCTGAGGTGAAAAGAGTTATTCTTGCTTATCCCCCTATGCGGACGGTATGGGAAATGTTGGTAATTGGAAAAAGGACAAGTTTATTCCCTACCTAGAATCCCTTGCTTACGATAAAATGAGCAATATCCTAGAGTGATATCCCACATCAATCCTCAATATTGATACCCTAGATCGATATCATAGATCGACATCCCAGATTGATATCCCATATTGATATCATAGATCGATATCCTAAAATCGATATCCCATAAATAGTTCCCCAAAGTAAAATCCCCAAAGGAAGTTTCTGAAGAAAATTATCAAATGTAAATTCCAAAAAGTCAAGTCAAATGAAGACAAATTGTACAAAGGAAGAAAAATCAGTATCAAATCCCTTGCTCAAGAAAAAGAAAAGAAAGTACAAAATAAAAGTACAAAATAAACAATGATTATTATCACTAAAGTACAAAAATAAATAGTGATTTTTATCACTTTATATGAGCAAGTATCCCAAAAAATTGAAGAAAAGAAGGGAGTGAACTTGAATCCATGGAATTTTCAGCACTATTGTACCTTACGCATGATGATATGTCTGATGCATTAGCACCTCGCTTATGTACAGACCAATGTTTGAATGTGGAAGAGCTAGCTTCAGGTGTCCTGTATCGCCTAGTGGTCTAGTCCAACTAAAATCTAAACCTAGGATTGGATAAACATATGAGGATCCCCTATCTTAGCAATGGGCTGAAAGAATCCCACCTGACATCGGGGTATGCTTATGCTTTATCTTAATATATTCATTTGCACACACAGGGATAATGAACAGTTAGGGCCTATCCTAGCAAAAGCCTTACATTTTAGAAGTCTAGTTTGGTCAGTATACAACTTTTGATAAGTCTACTAGGGTGTTTGAGTCTCATGGAAAACCTCAAAAGATTTCTCTAATAGCAACAAAATACCAAAGATCACAAACCATCAAAAATAAAAGTCATTCAATCATCAAATTGCAAAGTATCGAATCCATGATACATCATTACATTGAGCACAATCAAGATATAGGATAGATACCAGATGGATATCAGAAATGATATTTAGATGACCACTGACTATATTGTGCATATATTTCAAATTGCAAAAGGAATATAGAGTGACATATTATATCATTCGCATCATACCACTTCATATCATTGCATTTCATATATGGGTGATTAATTGATTAAATTCTTGTAATGAGGATTTTCAATTACATTCATGATTTTTACACATTCTGTGGTGTCATCCATTAGATTTTTAAACACATATCACATTCATTCCTTATGTTTTAAGTGATTAAAGCATACAGGTTCATTTACATTAGATTACCATCATGTAAATAATGCATTACATACATTACACCAGCATATCATGACATCATCATAAATTAAATGCATACAATAAAGCAAAATTAAATATGCATTTAAAAGTAAACATCGCATCCATATGCATCCATCATAAATAGCACATCTAAGCATCTAGATCACTGCATACCATCATCATCATAAATTAAATAGCTATCTAGTGCATGTCATCCATACATCACATCATATAAGCATAGCATCAATATGAACATCTGCATCCATGTGCATAACATAAACATAAAATAAAAATAAACAAGTACACATAATGAGCCAAAATTATCAATCTCATATATATATATATATTTTGTGTGTGTGTGTGTGTGTCCAAAAAGAGTACATCAGAGGTATATCAAAATACCCGTAGGCTACAACTGTGTAGGTCCTCGACCTTACACTAAAAAATAGTACAATAAGTATCTCTTAAGATCTATACTACATGGGCCTACACCCCTAGCCTGTGAGTCACCACCATGCCATCCATGTGGCTCCTCTACAAGCTAGCTCCATGAGTGCTAGAAGACCTGTGTGTCCTCTCAATCCTATGAGTCCTACGACTAGAGCTAGCAGTAGACTGCCCTATCTCTCTAGTCTAGGATCAGCTCCGGTGAGTCCCTATAGTCTGTGTATCCTCTAGAACCTCCCCACCTATCAACCTGATGTAGCCCTCCAACTGGGAGATGCGAGCTACACACGCTGTATCTCACTCATTACCCTCCTCCATGAGGGAATGAAGCCTCCTGATCTCTGCCATGGGGTCACGACCTACTGGAAGTAAAGAATATGGTGTTACCAAAGGTGGCATCATAGCCTATGTAGTATTAAGGATCCCCCATCTCTACCCTAAGAAGGTCCCTCTCGATTGCACTCAGTCATGCATGCACCAGATCACGCTCACTAGTGAGCTCCTAACCTATGTCTCCACTATTGTATCCCATGCTATGAGAGTTATCCTCTCCTCCTAATCCTACTATAGCTACCTCTCACTATGAGATAGCTTCACCTCTAGAGTGGTGATAGATGTATCCCACTACAAAATCTGAGTCTGCAATCACCCAACTTAGCTCTAGAGGGTACCTAGGCTCTTAGCTACCCAACCTCACTATTAAGAGGTGCCTCACCCTCCTCAGCTATGTCCTCCTCTACCTCAACTTGAGGAGCCTCCCCTATAGTGGCCTCTACACCCCATCCACCCTCGGTACACTGGTGCACATTGCACCCATATAGATCAACCTCTACTCCATCATCTATCTGATCGAGGGGCCCCTCTCCCTACCACTATAAAAGTGACCACCAAGTGTCATACACTATGGTGGTACCAACCCTAGCCATGCCCGACTCCTAGAAGTCATCATCCTCATCCCCTAGCAGTGTCGACTAGACCCATGGTAGATCTCTCTCTAGTACTAGGCGCCTGTAGATAATAGGAAGCACTGAAATATCTTAAGCAATACCAAACTAGCATAAGACATGTGAGTAGTATTGGTACTCATGAATCTTGGCCTTGTGACTGAGTAACCACCTATCCCTCCTCGCCTAGTATAGTCACTCACCAACCTCCTACCATGGAGGCAATCCATGTATGAGTGCCACTCTATATCATCCACTCAAAGCTATGCAAATCTAGCAATATAGTGGTCTAGGTCCCCAACATGAGACCTACTCTAAAACCCCTCCTCCTCATGGGGCCAGCATGCCGCATAGCACTGGCGTGCGATAGGAATAGTAGTAATGATGAGCGGTAGGTCTGTAGGCCGCTCGATCCGAATGTGCTGCCAGCCCCAGATCTGAAGTAGTAGGCTGCAGCTAATACCGACCTAACTCCTATGGGTAATCTGATATAACTCATGATAAAGCTGAGCTAGCAGTGTGCTCCCCTAGGCTAAGAGCAAAGGCTACCATGTAGAACTCTGAGTAACTCTCCTAACGATGGCCAGGAGGTTCCAAGGGATCCTCATGCTCGAGGAGTCTGGAAGCACAATATGAATGACTAAGTGCATGAAGATGACCTCTCGGACTAAGAAGATGCCCTCATCATACCAATATCCGACATGGATACCTCCATGATCAATCCTGGTCTGAGCATCCTCACTCTGATCTTTGAATATGGCATCAAAAATAGCTCTACTATGGAATGGAGTGGAGGTGATGGGCTCCCCATCGATCGGGATCCTGAAGATCCGGTAGACATCCTCCAATGTCATAGTCATTTCACCTATGGGTAGGTGAAATGTGTTGGTCCACGCATCCCAATATCGGGCCAACGTAGTCATGTATGCTTGGTCTACCCTGATCATGGGTAGATCAAGCACGTATCCGAAGCCAACCGCATCGAACCACTCCTACTCCTGGTTAGTGAGCTATCTATAGAGGGTGCGAAGGAGATCCGGCTCCCTAGCTCTAGAGGTCAATTTCTGAAAAGAAGCAATGCATAAGGGAAAAAGGTGACTAAAAATAACTAAAAATAGACTAAAAAACGTCAAACAAATATAAAAATTGCTAAAAATACAAAAACATGCAAAAAGTGATCAAAAATTCCAAATAAAAATTAAAAATGCATTTCAGAAGTGCAATAAATGGCATTAATTGCCAATAAAAATAAAAATAAAAAAATCAAATAAAATTGAAAATTTTTCAAAATTTTAGAACCATGGGTCAAATCTACGGTCCGCATGTCGATCAAAATTTGACCATTGGGATTTGAATCCCACCGTGGCTGATAACCATGGTTCCCAATATGACAATTGGGAGCCACATCTACCAACTATGATCTAGGAACGTAACCCTTAAAGGGTCACTTCCTAGCCTGGCACCCAAAAATTAAAGCCCTAATCTAGCCTAAACTAATGTGAGGTTCATTACCAACAGTTTAGTGAAGTTAATTTGACCCATTACTTAATGTGGTTCATTTTTAAGTTGGTAAGGAGTGCGAGGACTCGATTTCAAGTTACCTTTCCCACACCGATGCCTCTGTTGGATGAAGGTTGCGTAGGGTCTACCATCAGGATGTGTGAGAGGTCGTAGGTAGTTGTTTCAGCAACGTTTCATGTCAAATTTTGCTTCCTCACCTCTTAGAGCTCTCTAGTTGCAATCGCTTTCAAGGAATAATAATGAAATTTTCAAATGGGAAAATTTATATACTTTTCTTAATTTTGATGGACCACAATTGACAATCGTGGTCCCAAAATTAGGGTTTTTCGATCGTAGCTCTAATCTATGGTTCCCAAATTTTGATATTTCAAATTGTTGCCCATGCGTGTGGTTTGCAACTGGCATTAAATGCACCAAAATCCCATCGTGGGAAGGTTTTAAATGATAAATTAATGATTCCTAATGGATCAGAATCTCAATAAGAGCAATCAATTTAACAAATTTGGTGATTTTCAAGCACCAAGATCAATTAAAAAACTCAAAAAGTCAAAAAAAATTATTAAACAAGTCAAAAGCCAAATGCACCTCGTATTCAGTTATTTACCCTAGACACTTGGCGGTTGCAGTGATTGACGCTCCATGCAATCCGATGAGATGAGTAAATAACCATAAGGACATTTGGGGTAAAATTGTCATCATTGATTTGATATGCTTCTTTTCAATCCCGAAGAAGGCCTTCGAGGCTAGACCGCTCCATGAGAATGAGGTATTTCATGTCATTTCTCCTATGACATATTTTCAGCAGATCATCGACAAATTGATTCAACATAAATCTAATTGGCATTGTATTATTTTGATTCCCTAAGAAGGCTATTGCAGCCCGACCGCTCCATGGGATAGAAATGTGCAATTACTATTAACAGTTGCAATCATAAGTTAAACTAAGCCTAGTCAAGTAATTAAATGCTAAATTCTAAGTTTTTTCAGATCATTCATAGTGGTCAAGCGACCTCGTCGCTTCATTCAATTGTCATTACCCTCATCGACTCGTCGCTTGAGGGGGTAGTCATACTTTCATAATCATAATCAAAATCAGCAGAAGATCCCTTGATCTTGTCAAAATTGCGTTCATCCTTGCGAATCATTGTCAACAACTATCATAAGCTTACCCCTTTTGCTTGGGGTAAATAGCATATATGATAGTTTGTTTGTATCTCACCTCCTTTCGATTATATAGGCCTAACTCCTATTGTAGCACCAAAGCTACCCGAATGCCTGATGATGAGTGCAAACCCTTTCAAATTAAGCCTCCAATGAGTTGGAAGCAATGATTCTAGGATGTGCATCCTTTTGCAGGACCTAGGGCATCTAATGTTGATCAGATCAATGATCATCATGCAACCTTTGACATCATTTTAGGTGGTGTATTTTTTCTCACGCGTTGTTCAATCTCACAATGCATCTCAAAAGGGGCATCTGTAGACACCTAAAACGTGTCATGTCGATGGTGACTACTCATATGGGACATGCTACAAGACCATATGGAAGATCTTGGATAGACTCCAAGATAGAGCAATGGTTTTAACCACTCAATTTGGGCTCCTTGGCCTAATCAGCTCAAACCACTGTTGAGACCTACGGTCTATAGTCTGAACCATTGTTGACACCCACGGTTCATAGTCTAGGCCGCAATTGTCACCCATGGTCTAGAACTGAAGTTCAGTTGGCCTTCATCCGAGCCAAATTGGTTTGAATGACCATTTGTTCTAGAAGAGGGTAGTTGAAGGATGAAATATTCTAGAGGCTTCCAATCCAACTATCCCAACCACCTCTTCTTGATCTTGGCTTCTCCATGAAGCCACCCCTAGCCCTTGGGTAATCCTATAAGTACCCCTCAAAATTAGGGCAAAATATCGAAGTGAGCATTGGAGATTAAAGCAGCGAAGCCCTATCGGATTGTAGACTCACCTGAGTGTACTGAGAGAGTTTTGTTGCCATTCACTTGCCAATTCATCAAGCATCATGTCAATTTGTGCCATGGATGCCCTAAGGAGCTAGAACGCCAAGAAATACGAATTCGGGCAAACGGAGGCCCAATTGTGCAATTCAACCGCCAAACCAGTCATAGGACATCAAGGTGACCCTTGATCATCAATTTGACAAGGAGGATCAAGCCCACAACCTTGTATTTGGAGGGCAAAGCTACTTTGTTGCTCACCATGGCTGATAGCCATGGTGTATAGTGCAGACCACTCATTTGAGCCATGGTTTGCAATCGGTGAAAGATCTCCTTACTGTTCTTTTTGCATTGTATTTCACTAGGTTAGATTAAGCATCTTAGTGGTTTATTTAGCATTTTAGAGACTCTGACTGATAGAATTAGGGTTTTCATTAAGTTTACTTCATTATGGCAAATAGGACATAATTAGCTCATTTTCATGTTATCATGCTTCATTTCATGTAATCAATCCATTAGATAGATAGTTGTACTTTCTAGTTATATGTTTCAATTAATATTTTCAAGTATTGCATAGGCTTAACATGCTTTATTTATTTTCTTGATTTCATTAGTGTTATGGCATCTTTATGTTCATATTCTTTAAAGGGCCTCATCATGAGAGGTTGCCTATGCTTTTAATGCTTTTATGTTGTTTCTTGACCGTAGGAAAGTAGATTCAAAGGAGATTCAACCATCCAATTCCTTCCTCAACGTGGAGAAGAGGGTCAACTCCACCCTAGAGCAGTTCGTGTCACCCCAAAGGGCCTAAAACTCACATTTACCCTTAAGAGGGAACATTGCTTTTTCCTACTGTAATAAGAGTATCAAAATGGTATCCCTAAGAGGGACGTAATTGTAACCGGGATTGGCTTCTTTACAATGGAATAAAAGTGTTTTTCTTCTTCCCATTTGTTGTCAATTTTGCATGCATCTATTTTGTTTCTCTTATTTCATTTTACGTAGTAGGAAGCATAGGTGTGAGGCCATTTTGGTGGTCATAAATAGTACATGAAATATTGGGTTGCGAGACTACCGGAGGCAGTATGGGCATACAGAACTACATGGAAGACAACCACAGGTTTTACTCCATTCCAAATGGTATACGAGAAGAGTGTGATGATGCCTATCAAGTTTGAAATCAAAACTCTCAAAATTGTAGTGGAATTGAACCTAAGCCTAGACGATGCACAGAGGGAGAGGATTCGATAGTTAAATCAACTGAACGAATACTAATTGGATGCCTTATAAAGAATATAATTCATCCAAAGGTAAAGGAAATAGTGGCATGACCGCCACATTAAGCTAAAGTAGTTCAAAGTGGGAGACTAGGTGTTACTGTACTATTTATGATTCCAAGAACAAAAGGGTAAGATAATGCAGAGATGGATGGGATCATATGTGGTGATTGAGCTGATCAAAAATGGTGTTGTGTATGTCAAGAAAATTTAATGATGGAGTCCAAAATAGGCATGGGGGAAATCCCATCCAACTGAAAATGTTTCAGCTTCTCATCAATATAGTGGACACAGGGATTTTCCACTTAAAACAGTTTAGTTTTTAGTTTTTCTTCTTTGTGTTGCAAGTACGATACCCGCATGCAAGATGCAGGTATCCTAAGAGCCAAGGCCTACCAAGAACAAATTACACCAAACTACATTATATTGCTTTCTAGTTTACTGTGTATTTTGCAAGGACAATGCTTGCATGCAAGATGCAGGTATCCTGAGAGCCAAGGCCTAACAGGCACAAATTACACTAAATTGCATATTTTTAGTTTTTCTTATTTTCTTTTGCAAGTGAAATGGCCTGATTGCACAAAATAGGTATCTTGGGAGACAAGGCCTAACCAGCTCAACATCCATGAACTTACACATTTTTTAGGAGATAGAAATTTGATTGTTTCCATCCAGAGGAGATATTATCCATCTTGGTATAGACATGGGTGTTAATTTCTTGCAACAACAAAAACATCCACCTTCATGTTTGGATGAAACAAATGTTGACGCAGTGTAAGGAAGAAACATTGGAGGATCTAATCAACCCTGCATTAGTAGAAACATCAGAAACTACTAACTTTTCAACAGGAATAAGGGCACCTTGCTCTACAAGTAGGCGCCTTGGTCAAGGGTGCCTTAATACTCATCAATAGATGCTCTTGACTTCTGTTAAAAAAATTATGAATAAGTGATGAGGCACCTTAATGACATACAATAGAGGCACCTTGATCATAATATATAAAAAATGATGAGGCACCTTGATCAAGGGTGCCTTACTCTACAAGTAGGCACCTTGGTCAAGGGTGCCTTACTCTACAAGTAGGCACCTTGGTCAAGGGCACCTTACTCTACAAGTATGCACCTTGATCAAGGGTGCCTTAATCTACAAGTAGGCACCTTGGTCAAGGGTACCTTACTCTACAAGTAGGCACCTTGGTCAAGGATGCCTTACTCTACAAGTAGGCACCTTGATAAAATGTGCCTTACTCCACAAGTAGGCACCTTTATGGCACACATCAAGGGTGCCTTGATATACAAGTAGGCACCTTGATATCATACATTTTAAAAGGTGCCTTGATCCAATCAAAGCACCTGCGTAATTAAATGGAACGAGGAGGCAACCAAAGCCACGTAATCACTTCACGTGATAAAAATTTGAAGTCACCCAAAAATATTGAGGAATCATTGGGAAGGATTTCTACACGTCCCAAGACCAATTGGAAAAGGAGATATGCGTCCTATCACCTGAACCAACCAAATCTTCACTTTTTTAGAATAGGACCTCGAGTGAATGGAGTTACAGTACCCGAGACAACTTAGTAAACCACATGGGGAATATGTTATCATCATTATCACGAACTATCAAATCGGCATGCTCCAAAACACACGAACAACCAATCATGTTTGCACATGATTTTTGTTAAATATTTATATAATTTTTCATAACTAAATACTTCTCTAAAAATAATGTTGTCACAAGAGTTTGGCCAATTGTATTGGCCCCCCATGTCCAATATGTCGTATCGAAAATCAACTTAGGTGGTGTATCCTTTCAACCCCAATGCAAAATTAATTCGTTGGGTAGGCACCTTGATATATAAGAAGGTGCCTTCCTGCGAAAGAAGAGCATCAAACCAGTCAAAAAAAAGAAAAAAATTTGAGGATTCACAATGGGGGGTCGATCAAAGAGTCATCCATAGAAGAAGAGTGAGCCCAGCAGTATCAAATTAATTTATGAGGAAGTTTGGGACCAGTTTGAGGCAGTCGAGTTGATGAATTATTACCTCCTAGTCAGTCGAAACCAAGACACCGAGGCGGCAAAGGAATTTTTTGCCACTATAATAGGGGAGGTTGCTCATCTACGTAGACTAGATATCCTAGTCACATCAAAATACATTTCAATTGTTACCGGCCTCTCCCTCACTAGAGAATGCACTTACAAGGAATGTGTGTCAGCCCAATGCACAGAGCTGCTTCTAGGGCAGACGAACATTCGATTCGAATCTACAGGACTACCAAAATAAAAATTCCTAGAGCACTTGCAGAGACTCTTCGATTAGGTGGCAAGGTTCTTCACATGCACAGGAAAATACTTCTACCTGAATGTAAACCACATGTAGTTTCTTAATCATTTGGTGCATGGGCAAAATATTAATGTGCCATTTTACCTGGCAAGTGCTCTAAAGGATGAAGCTCACTAATATCAGGGAGGGGTAGTTACTGTCCTATCCCATCATGGGCTAATTACAACCCTGATTTAGTATGTCGAGGAACATAGGGAGAGCCTACCGATAGAAAGGGTCAAATATTTTAGTGCACAAATGTGGTATGTTATTGAAATAAAAAATGAGACTGAATTACGAGAGACGATCGATAGAAGAACAGTCCCAAACCTCCCAAGATTTTGTAGCTGAAGGGAAAATTTCTTTGCCTGAGTCCTCACAGAATTATATAGAGGATAGGATGAATTCTTCTAGCCCTAAACCAATGGCTCATCGTATAGAGCGCATAAGTGGCAGAAAGCATCTACGATGATTGATTCTATCAATTAAGGAAGAATAAGATGATATAGAGGTTGGTTTTACAGCCCAAACATTGCAAAAGTTGGCCACTTGAAGTTCGTTGGACCAGCAGCCTTTAGAAGGCCTGCATGAGCAACTCGACTCGGCACTAGAAGAAGGCCTCAATTGGCAGAGTGAATTTTTCAAAGCATAATGTTCTTCAAAGAATTTTGGGAGAGTACTATAAGAAAGCAAAGATAGAATGAAGTCACCATATCTAAACTACAATAGAGGGTCCAACAACTCATGGAAGAGAATCAACAATTGAAGGCTAGGGTGGCGAAAAGAGTAGACGTAGGTACCTAAATAGATTGGGCGATTGAAGTACCCATGAATTCCTTGACCTCTCTAGAGAGGGTCATTTCATCAGGGTAGTTTATGTCGGATGCAAGGAATGAGAGCGGAGAAGCAAGGAATTTCTCGTCCACCTTAGTTAGAGCAACTGATGTAGAACAGGGGAACTCTATTTCTCAAACAGAGCCTCCTGTTATAGAAATCCTTGATGATGAGGATAATCAGTCAAAAAATAGCCATTGGCAAGACCCTAAGCCTGAAACTAAGGAGGAATCATAGGATAAATAAGTACCCATAGTGGAAGGACCAGCAAAGTAGTTTCCAAGAGAGCAAGGAAAAAAGAAAGCAGTTGCGATTGACTCAATGCCAGAGGGGCAGAGACCTAAGCCCTCTAACGATAAAGGAGAGGCACCTTTAGTGGAGGAAGAGGACATCCCCACTTAGTTTACTGCAATACCAATTCTAGCAAGGCCTAAGAGGAAGGCACCTCAGACACTATAGAAGAGGGCCAAGTGCAAGACCAAAGTTACGTTTGCAAAACCGATCGACCAATCAGACGAAGAGTGGGTGAAAGGTATCAAGAGTTTTTCTGAGCAAGAGGAGAAGTTTGAAAGACTCCACAAAGAATGAGAGGTGGCAAATGCAGCAAGAAAAGCTTCCAAGAAGGCTGAAAGAGGGCTTGACATTACGTTGACCTTGCTACGAAAGACTAATTTTGATGGATATACGGTTCATCCTAAGGACGACCCTCCAGAATACGAAAATACATGGAGAGACATGGGATATTCGGGCCGAAATCATAGGTAGCTGCAATCAAAGAAGAAAATGTAGGCCTTACCCCAGAAGTGGCCTGTCTGTTTAAAGCTAGGGTGGTGAGACGACAATTGGATGACTTCGATATCATTAGGAGAGTTACGGCCTTAGCATACTGACTTATGGCGAGAAGTAAAAGCTACATTCTAGAAGGGAGAAACCACCATGTATGCGATGCCTCGCATAGGTGCTGGGCTAAGCAGGACAAGGAAGCATAGCCAACGAAGTAGAAAGCCACTGTAGCAGACTAATGCCCCTCAGCAAGATCAAAAACCCCAAAATAAAGGAAATGCTAAGTCTACCCATTAAAAGAGGTTATAGAGGTATAAGGCCTACTGGAAGGGGATGACTATCGACTTTAGGTGCCATGAGGGAATGGCACATGTTAGGCATGGAGGGATGATGAGCATCAAAAATGCTCATATTTTTGTATGAGTTTTTAACGATTTTGTGCGACGGTATTATAAGAGTTGTATCTTTTTATGAAATATTGTGTATATATTTAATGAAATTATGTGCTTTACCTGTGAAGTGTGTTTTATGTAGATATTTACTGATTTTATCATCTTTTTCTTAGTCAAGGTCCTACGTGGATCTGGCATGCTTCTTCTTCAACAATTCTAAGGCATAAATGGGAATGCACCTTGGTATTTAAGTAGGCGCCTTAACCAAGGGTGCATTGATCCTCAAGAAGGCACATTGGTCAAGGGTGCCTTGATCTTCAAATAGGCGCCTTGACCAAGGGTGCCTTGATCCTCAAGAAGGCACCTTGGTCAAGGGCTTCTTGATCTTCAAGTAGGCACCTTGGTCAAGGGCGCCTTAATCCTCAAGTAGGCGCCTTGACCAAGGGTGCCTTGATCCTCAAGTAGGCACTTTGACATCATACGTTAAGGGCATCTTGATCCTCAAGTAGGCGCCTTGATGTCATACATTAAGAGCACCTTGATCTTCAATTAGATGCCTTGATATTAAGCACCTTGACTTTACGACTGAAGGAGACCCTATTGACCACGGTAGACCTTTGACTCCATGTCACATAGACTATCCTTGGAAAGCTACCAAACGCATGAGTTGTCCTAGTCGCATTGGAGGAAACACACAACCACTTGATAAAGCAAAACACAGGCAACAGAGTAGTTGAATCTAAAAAATCTACTATCCCTAAAAAATATAAAATTTGTTGACTGTTTTTATCACACATCTGTTACCTGTAGCTAAACTATCTCATTTTGGGTTGTAACCATATCTTCCATTGTAACAGCATTATACAAGAGGTTTTGTATACTATATAAACACACAGACCTCTCTAAAAATATAGTAAGTGGCATACGTAAAAATTTATCATTGTTTCCGTACTGTAGTATTATTAATAAAAGCTTGCTCGAGAGTTCTTCCATTCGTGTTCTATCTCTGTAAATTAGTCGGGCGGAAGCTATTGGAGCTTGGGCCCACTCCAAGCTAGTATTCCTCCCCTTCTTTTTATTGCTTTCTAGAGTAGGTCATTTATTTTCAGTGTGCTATATGTTTATTTTTGCAAGTGTGATTTCATTGCTTTCCTTTATTATTCAAGCACGACGTGGTGTGATTTATTTTTCTATAATTTTATTTATGCACGATTTAATTGGTGTGGATGAACTAATGATATCTCACAAACACTCCCCCAACGATGGGCTTAGTGGACTCATCTCAAAACAGTGTTGTAGTTAGTCTTGAACGTGGTACTTCATAAGCTTACGAGTTTCTTGGTTTGATAATTTAAATGAAAGGGTTGTGACAGAAATAGACCATATTTAACCAATGTTTTTGCCCCAACAATAATCTAATCATCTGCTTATTTTAGGGATTGTTCTAACAACCCACTAACTAATACTTATCTATAATATTTCCAACTAGCCTATCTAAAAGACTTATGCCAAGTCTAAGTGAGCAATTAAATCTCACGTTACAAATTATATATAAGACTTAAAAATAAACTAAGACTAAGTCCCTAAGTTTATTAAACCTAGAAACATAACATATGCTTATCTCATGATATCCATATCATACCTCCCCACAATAGAAGCATTGGACTCCAATGTTTTTATAGGAAATTGGGAGAGAATATATACAAGTGTTGAAAGATAAAACTCTCAAACTTTATGAATAATATGAAGACCCTTATAAAAGGATGAGAATGCAATGGAAACATTTAATCCCCCTAGTGGAATCACTATAAATCTTGTGAATGGAGTATTAACAAGCAAACAGTGCTTAAAAGGCCATAGTAGCAATTGTTTTCATTCTGCTCCACAAAATGTTACATGCTTCGCACACCAATCATGATTAACCTTAAAGCATGCACCCTAAACCATTAGTCATACCATCATTACAAGCTATGAATTGTAGTTAGAGTAGGAGTCATAACAAAAGAGTAAAAAGGCACAAATACTTGAGATCAAATACATAACAACAATCTTGGTGAGTCATAAATGCCAATGTCTCATCATGGTACCCACTAAGGCTGATATACTCGAGGCCAAATTCAAGTACATGTAGAAGGATGAGATGAAGGATGTGTTAGCTTTTGATACTAAATACTTAATGAAAAAAAACCACAAGATCTAAAAATAAGAATTCTATATCAAATATAATATTATGGCAATATTATAAACGTATAAAACACATGAATAACTTCTATAATAACTTGATAAATTTCCATTAATGAAATCTCATGACAATAGCATTTTGATATATAATGGAGATCTCAAACTCTCCATATTTCATACATGCTCTACAATGTATCTCTACTTCTTCTTTACAATGTGTCTCTCCTAAGTTGTCTCTCAATATGCTCACACAAAGGACAATATATAATGGGATGTGACTCTCAGCCTTCCATATTTTTATGACTCTTCAACTTCCTATTCTATGGAATCATGTGTGCATGGAATACAATGCACATTTACATTATCAAATACTTTGCACATAATTGTACATCTATTACATTGTATAAAGTACACCCTAATATAAGACACACCCCTAATCTAAAGATGTACCCAAGGTGGTATATTAGCATGTACCAAATAATGTAATATATTCCAAAACTCCCATGTATTATATTATTTGGTTATTGAATACTTTAGTCTTCAATATGGATCTTCACCCTGGTTCTAGAACTTGAGCTCTTATTTTTTGTTCCTCCTTATCTGTATCCTAATCAAGTAAATAATTAGTACTATTGGGCACTGAATTGCATCAAGTTTTCACTCAATACTGTGGTTGTCTATCTTCCTACTTTCTGTCCAGGCTTGCACCCGATAGCTGCAGCTCAACACTCAACATTGGATGGACCAAAATAGAGTTTCCGATCCAACCTCCAGAGTAGGTTGGTTCCTTGTCAACTTAAATAGGGTGTTGACACAATTATGCTCACTTAGGGTTTGAAGGTTAGGGTAAGAAAAGGTTAGGGTTAGAGAAATGTGAACAATAGTGGATGGATAGGCTAACAACATTGCACCACAATAAAAAGCTTCGAAAAACTAACCCAAAGACACATAACTCAGATCAACATTATCACAAATTGGATGACTCTTCATTCATTAATGCACAATAGAGAAATATTGTAGACAGTGATTTCAATATCCAGACAATGATAATCCAAATAACAGAATTCACCAATATCTAGATTCTACAGAAATGCACTTCCTAACAATAAATATCAATCTCAGAAGTAGATTTCAATTACTTTAACAGCTAGTAATCCATTAATTTGGCACAAACTAACCACTTAAGTATTCATAGAAATGCAGCTAAAGAATTCGAACCTCTGATATCAAGCATGAAGATACAAATTTTGAGGTGAAGATCAATGTAATGCTCCTTCCATTAGCTCTTGGGAATATTTACAGTAGCACAGGAAAACACACTAGAGCCGACCCTTAAAAATGAGGGTTTGACCTCTACTTATAGTTTTGCAAAAATTAAAATTATCAAGAACATTACAAAGATCAAAATTTGATAGTGCAACAGAGAGTTCTTACTAGCATTTGCTTACTGGTACACCCTCCAAGAAATCCGTTGAAAGTGGTCCACCATGGCAGCTCGAGGCCTCTACAACTTGTTGGTCATTTGGTGCAAACTAGAGTTTAGGCCATTGGAAATCATGCATCATCATTGATCCTTCTTGGAAGCTATCTATCATCATCGATCTGTAACCACCTCTGGTTCTACCTTCTTGAAAACCCTCGATGCTTCAGCTTCCTCTCCAACTAACTATTACAACTCTGGTGAAGAAATATCTTTAAATACCTTAGATTCTTTGACATAATCCCCACCATTGATCTCCCCCATCGTATGGCTATGATTCATTCTGATATAAGCTTATTATAATGGTGGGGAGAACACAACACCATTCCACTTTAAAAAATTGATGATATCATCCTTTATATCTTAGAAGCTATGAAACGCCAATCCAACTTTGAAATGCCTTGAAGGCTAAGCGGGATCGAATCCACTCTTTATTCTTCAAGTTTCCTCATCATCCACAAAGCATTCATCAATCCGCACAAAAATATCGATGATGTCATCTCCTCTTTAAAACTTTTGCAGATTCCATTCCAGGCTGGGCAAATACATTGGCGTATGACCATCATTCTAGACCCACCACAATGTAAAATGACTCTTCTTCCATTCCACATCATCTTTAGAGTAAAACACTACTTATCACCATTCCAAAAAAGAGTTAGTCATAATATCCATTATCGCCAATCCACCTCTACTATGTTTACAACATTCCGCCTTGTCACCATTCCAGGTAAAAATACTCTATGTGTTCTCCGAAATCATGCGCTCCAACACTTAGCCACTCGTGGATATTCAAAATATCAAGCGGTCACCAATCCACACTTTTTCCTATTGACATCATCCTTTATCAAAATATTTTATAGATTCAAGACGCGTCACTAGTCCGAAGCCAAGAACAAAAGAAGTCTTCTAAAATCGCTCCAAGCATGAAAATTTACTAAGTGTTGGGCGGGCTCATGCCTCCTATCATGAATCCACTCCAAAATACACTATAAGATATGCGAAATGAGGAATTTATGACTTAGGCAAAATTTTCAAAATTTTTCTAAGTATGTGGCCATTTTGGGCCTACATTCTGGCACCTCCTGGGTGGATTTGCTTGCAAAGCCAATGAACTCAGAGTCTTATCCATTGGGCCTTAGGAGTCAAACATACTCATCTTCAAAAACATATTTTATAGAATAACTTCTATATAAACACTACTCTCTAAAAATTTTAACAATCTGCCTAGAGAGTAAAGGTTCATATCGAAGTGATGCCAAAAATATATAGAATTCATTCACTCATACAGAGATCATGTCAAAAATACAAGTCTTGCCACTGTCTTCAAAAACTAGACACAACTCTACTCCTTTTATAAGGCCTTATTTCAAAAAATGCCTTCACACAAAACTTGCTGCTCTGTAGGCTTCATGCCTTTATTGTTTATTTCTGACAATTTGTCGAGTAAAAACAAAAATGCCAAACTTATGCATATGTACAAAAAAAAATGAGCTAAGTGTGAGCCCCTTCCAGGCCTGTAACCGCTCCATCCTACTCTCCTTCTTCCCTAGCCTCTTCTTCTTTTTCTTCTTCTTCTTCTTCTAGAGTAGGTGTTTTTTGACTCCTTCCTCCAGAAGTATCCCCAAACAACTGAACCATCAATTCTAAAGATTGTAGAGCCTATTTCCAGGCTTCTTCAGAGGGATTTGATGTTTCTTTGAGTTGCTTATAAACATATTGTAGCTCTCCAATGTCCTCATAGTTAGTAGCATTCCCTCTATTCACCTTCCATGAGATCTCTCAACCAAGTAAAATCAATGATCAATTGGACAACTTGTTCTTGGGGTAGTGGCTCTTCCAGAGAATCTATTCCAGATTCATCCTACAAATTCTCATTAATGCTCTGTTGGATCTCTTCCATAGATAACAAGTTGTGATCCTCCTTCCAGAGGCCTTTGAAGCCAACTTGAATCATTTCCTTGTTCAATTCAACAACATCCTTAATCACCCTTTCAATCCTGTCAACCAACAACCAGGCTCTTTGAAGTGCCCTATGCTTTTTAACCACTATCTTGGCAGCAACTCTAGTGAGATTCCATTCTTTATTAGGAATAGGTTTAGTAGAATCACTGAGTCTGCTATCAACCAACCTGTACATTTGTTCTGCCAAAATCACCATAGGCTGCAACTCTCCAGTGATCTGATCTAGCTCTTTTTGAATATTGGAGAGTAGGTGGCTGGCATCATCAAGATAATCAATAACAAGTTGAAGCCCTAAACATTTCTCCTGGACCTCAGAAAGCAACTCTTTTCTAATATTTTTCAACTCATTCTTAGAAAATCTTGAAGATTTAGCTTTCTCAATTTGAAGCTGATGCTTTAAATTCTGAATTTCTTTCACCTGATCTTCATTCAACTTCTTTTGCTCTTCTAATTGGTCCTTTAGTTTATTGGCTTCTTGAAACTTCTCTTGCCAACCCTTAGCCTCTTTTCTCAGAGCCTTTTCTACTTCCTTTTGATTACTCAGACTCTTCTTGAGCTTTTCAACTTATTTCTCCAATTTGTCCACCTTCTCTCTGACTATATCATTTTTCACATAGAAGGTATCCAAGTGGGCTTTGGCTATAATCAACTCATCTTCCTCAGGAAGCTTGTCAATATCTTCTGTGACCTCCTCCACTCGATAATCTTGAACAGTCATCTCAGTTTCAGGTTTGCTCACCAGTGGAGTCATAGATCTTGATACTCTCTATCTAGAAATAGGGTCAACATACATGCTTCTTCTTCTGACAGCCATCCTGCTAGAAGGCTTAGCAAGCTTCTCTACCCAATAATCATTTATACTCTGAGTGGTTGCCTGCTCTTTTGATATAGTGATAGGTCTTGAAAGACTAGCAGCCAGGGGAGATGATGATACTAGAAATGAAAGGGTGGATTGAACTGTTGATGATGGGGGTGTGGAGATAGTTACAATAGCCTCTGTGACAATAGTGGACTCTGTAACTACTGTTGTTGTTGTTACTGGTAGACTCATAGGAACCGATGCAAGACTAACAATTGGATGGATGGTTGTACTTGGAACGCAGTGTCCCATTGATGGTGGTGATGAAAAATATGGAAGTGAAACGATGGTAGATGATGGAGTGGGAACCTCAGATGCTAAAAATGGGATTTGAGGTGGTTGTGATGAAACAGAAGTGACTTGTACCTCAATGGCTATGGATGACACATGTGGTGGACTGTGAGAGGGAGAAGGTACTCTTGTCATATCTTCTTGATCAGAAAGGGAGGGAGATTTCTTTGGGGATTCATGAGGATGTAGAGGAGAAGAGGGATTAGAAACCATACCTTCACCTACAGATGTAGGGTGCTCTTGCTCTATCTCTATTTCTTGTTGCTGCTCTTGATGAATCAATTCTTCTATAGTAAATTTAGCTACCTCTTTTGCAATCTCCTCCATATCCAATTTTTGTTTCTTTGAAATTTCTCTTTCCTCTATTTCTAGAACTCTTTTAGTCCTTCTATGAACCAATTGAAAGGCAGCCATCTCACTCTCAAAATCTTCTTCAAACACATCTTCTTGCACTACTCCAAAAAGTAATGATTGCTCAAAAATAGGACGTAATTCAATTGATGTTGCAGGAGTAAAAGAAAGGGGTTTGAACTTAAAACTTTCATCCTTCTTCTTCCAGTAAATATCTGTGTCTAGAGGCCATCCTCCCAAAGCTAAGCATTTAGGCCTAGATACTATTTCAATAATTGGAGTACTGACAACTTTTTCTTTAGAATATTGTATTTTGCTCATCAACTTAGCCCCCTTAGGAAACTTCTCCACTTGCTCAATGGTAGGATGAAAGGTTTTCAATACTTCAGCTATTGTCAAAGGAGTTTCTAGCTCTTCTAGTTGAGCCTCTTGATATGTAGGTGGAGGGAGGGATTCAAAGCCATTTTGGGGTTTTTCAACCATCAATACTATGTTTCTGACATCCTTCTGTCTCCAAGTTCCAATATTTTTATTATATCTCCTTGAAAATTCTTTATCAATCTTCATTCCAAACTTGGACTTAGGCTTTCCAATTTCAATCCTCATTCTCCACCAATCTATTATTTTTGCTACATTCCATGGTCCTTCCTCCTATTCTTCTTCAACAGCTTCTTCCTCAAGTGGAGGATCCTTTTTCTTTGAAGACTCTCCCTCAATATTACTAATTGTAGCCTCTATAATCCGATGACTTGGCTTCTTATCAGGATCAAAATCAACAATTTGCTCATAAAAATCCAACCATGGAGGCAACTGACCCATATTTGAGACATTCCACTCTAAAAGAGCAGTCTCATCATTATTTCTACCCTATTCAAAATGAGCTCTAGGCCTTTTTTCAAACTTATAAGCCTTATCTCCATTTAGGGCTTTATTCCTTGTAGTAAAAATGCCATCAGGGTCATAGCTCCATATTTGGGGAATATAAAATAGACCTAACCTATCAAGGTATTGGTCAATTTGTTGGCTCTACCCCTTCTTGGTGATGGTAATGTCATCCATAGTGTGGTGGGTAAGCAAAGACCTTCTCTTTCTCCTAGAACCATAGTTTGCATCGATGTACTCTACCTACCTCAAATATTCTAGGGCAAAAAGCCTCTCCATGACAAAGTGGGGTAGGAGAAAAGGTTTACCCATAAAACCATACAATATGATTACTGTGCCCTCGATCAAAAAATACCAGTCTCCTTCTGCACCCTTTGTTCTCAAAATATACTTAGCCAAGGGTGGCAATCTAGGGCACTTACCATACATTATTCTTAGGGTAGGTCCCAAAAATTCTAAATTGAATCTATAATAAGACTCACTACTCCTCAAATGACTTATCCAATAATAAACCGGCAAGGGTTCCCCATCATTGGTTTTATCCTTGACCGGAATCCAAGGCATTCTATCTTTAGTGGCAGCATAGAACATCCACACCAGACTTGAGCAATGCCTAAAACTAGGAGCATCAACACCCTCTTCATACTTACTAGCTTCATGTATCCTCTGTGCGAGAAAAGTTGGCCAGTCAAAATAAATCACCCTCCTGCATATTTCTCATACATTCTTTCATTAGAAATACAATAAGCTACAGCAATTTTCCAGCCATGTACCATTCTATCAGAGTCTAAACCCTCCATGCAAGCCAACATAGAAAATAGGATGGGGTTTACAAACTTGTCAATAGAGATAGGGACCTCAGGCAATTTTTTCTTGGGCTTAGTATCAAGCTATTTATAAACCCAATTTTTAAATGACTCACCGTCATTAGCTCACTTCTCCATGGAGTAAAACCCAGTCTACTCAGTGACCCTAAATGGTTTTGGTATTACTGGTGGTTCAGACCCTAGGGCAAAGAGTCTATGACAAAAGGAGGTGGTGATATTGAAAAGGGTTTCACCCTCAGAGGTTTTTACTACTTTAGCCAATGGGTCATAAAACTTGACTATTGCAACTATCAACTCAGGGTAGGGATGAACAGAATCATAAATATAAAAAGAGAGATAAGAAAGGACATCACATCTACCTTCCATAGCCAAAGTAGCTCTCTTCTTGTATCTATCATTCACATTCCTCCTTAGCTTTGTTCTTTCTATGAGGACCATTTATGTGTCCACCACAACTTTGGCCTTGTCAAGATATGGTGCCACCACCTTCTTCTCTAGAGTTTCAAACTCTTGAACATCTTTTGAAGCCATTCTGATAGTGATAAAGTTTGTTCTCTCTACAATTCATAGTAAATTCTTTAAAGTATCACTTCGCCTTCTTACCACTCTAGAGATGCAAATAGTTACTAAATGAGCCTCGTGTATGCTTTTTCATCACTTTTATTTTTTGGAGCGCATATCTTCTACCATTAATGTAGTTATTGCATGACCTCCCCACTGGCACACTTTCCAACTTCTAATCATTCCCTTTGATAGCTCAATGGTGGCATTCTATCTTTTCATTGGTCAAAAATTCAAATTGTGCTACCACCTCACTGCACCCCTTCAGCTACTCTTTGGTTATGGCATGAGTTCGTTAGCATTGAATGTGGGATCATTCTCTGATTTCCATGTGTCACGGTTGAAATTGTTGCTTGGCTCCACTTTGATTTTGAAACTGGTGAATTAAGAGCCTTTTGATTCCACTGACACTTAGAAAATTCTATGCATGAGTTTCTATCTTGATTCCTCGCCTTGCATTAGCTTTGAAAGGTTCCCAGATTGGGAATGCCTTTGCTCTCTTTTGACCATCGACTCACCATTCTATGGGGATCTTAGTGTATTTTGATGTGGATTCAAGAGCGCACGCCATTCCAAAAGACTTTACATAGAATTGAGTGTGGAATGGAACTTTACTGTGTACTTAGTCCATACTTAGTCATTCTTGCAATTTTTTTTTTTCAAGATTTTTCAAAGAAAACTGATTACAAAGTGCAAAAAGAAATTAAAGTACAAAGTGCAGAAAGGAGGGAAAATAATTATACAATGTATATACATATGTTACAGTGAACTCACTCCTTACACATAGTAGAGCTTGAGATGAAAACCATTCACTGGAATCGGTTGTATGTTTCCCTCCGGATCTTCTAGCTGAAATACATTGGACTCCTTGGCTTCTACTATTCTGAAAGGACCATCCCAAAAAGAATCAAACTTTTCATGCTTGCCTGGCTTTGCTCTATCAACATTCCATCTGAGAACTGAGTCTCCAACTTGGAATTTTTTGAATCTGGCTTTCTTATCAAACCATGCTTTAATATCTGATGAATGCTTTTGAAAATTATCATATGCCTGAGCTCTATTCTCTTCCAATTGTAGCAAATGTGTCAACCTGGTTTTCACAGGATCTTCCTCTGACTCTTCCTCTGTATTGACAAGCTTAAGTGTTGGGATATCCAAATGAATTGGTAACACTACCTCCTTGCCATATACTAGTGCATAAGGGGAAGTCTTAATGGAATTTTTAATAGTAATCATGTCTACCCACAGAGCTTGGTCCAACAATAGGTGCCAACTTCTTTTATTACCTTCAAGTGATTTCCTCAAAATCCTTAATAGGTTTTTATTGGTAGATTCTGCAAGTCCATTACCTTGTGGATAATAATTTGAAGTATTTTTAAGAGTAATGCCATACTTTCTGGAAAACTCAATATACTTGGCTCCTATGAAAGTTGGGCCATTGTCACTCACCAAGGCTTCTAGGACTCCAAACCTTGAAATCAAATTTTCCATAAAATTGATCACAACATCTTGGTCTGATTTCTTGGTAGGAATAGCCTCTACCCATCTGGTGAGATAATATATGGTAGTTAAGATAAAATTATGCTCTAATGAGGAATTAGGGTTGATAACCCCTATGAAATCTAGCCCCCATTGTTGAAAAGGCTCTTCAACTTGTATGGGCTTGAGGGGGGATGAAGCATTTCTTGTCCTTCCAACATACCTCTAACATTTGTCACAAGCCCGAGTGACTTTAAAAGCATCAATAAATACAGTGGGCCAATAATAGCCTACTCTTATGATTTTTAAAGTTATAACCCTACCTGAGCTATGTCCACCAGTTGATCCTCCATGGAACTCCTCCATGACCCTCTTTTGTTGGTCATCCTTTAAGCATTTTAGAAGAATTCCATCCAAGTTTCTTTTGTATAAGCCTTCTGGTAGTAATACATATTTCAAAGAATGAAGCCTATATATCCTCCTTTGGGATGTATTTATATTGGGGGGCATACTCCAGTTTGGAAATACCTGATCATCTGGTCAATCCAATCAGAGTCTACAATTTGTACTATTTCCACCTAATTTTCTTCTATTGTCTGGCAAGTTGTTACTTTTGCCAATGTTGTAACTTTTGTTAACCCTTGGCACAAGGCTCTACCTCTCACTAGCTTGGTGGGGTGTATTTCTACATCATATTCTTAGATTTTGGTAATCCAACCAGCTCTTTTATCTCCTAGATCACCCTAAAGGATAAAACTTCTTACATCCGGATGAACCACATATACCAAGGTCTTGCTCTGTACCAAATACTGCCTGAACTTCTTTAGTGACTTCATCACAACAAATACTTGTCTTTCAATAAATTTGTATTTGACCTAATAATCATGGAGTGTCTAGCTCCAAAAGAACACAGGATGTTCCTCCCCTTGATCATATTTCTGAGTGAGTACTGAGGCATAACTTTCTTCAGCTCCATATGCATAAAGAATAAAATATTTACTAAAATATGGGTTTACCAGTATTAGGGCTATTGCAATGGATTGCTTGATAATATCAAAAGCTTATTTCTTGACTTCAGTCCACTTGAATTCGGCATTTTTCTTGAGTAGCTCAGATATAGGCCTTACTTTCTATGCAAAATCAGAAATGAATTTCCTGACAAAATTGATTTGGCCTAGGAAATACTGCAAGGTCTTCTTATTTGTAGGCAAAGGAAGAGCAAGAATTGATCTGATTCTATCTGGGTCTATGGCCATGCCTTATTTTGAGACCACATGACCTAGTAGCTTTCCTTCATGGACTGCAAAGAATGACTTCTTAGGATTGAGCGAAATACCAAATTCTCTGCACTTTTGAAAAACTTGCTCCAAGTGTGATAGATGGTCTTTTTTATCATGGGAAAACATAGTCATGTCATCTAGATAAATCAGAATAACCTTGTTGATCAGTGCTCCAAAGGCATAGTCCATGGCTCTCTAAAATGTGGCACCCGCATTGGACAACCCAAAAGGCATCCTCTGGTAGGCAAATGTACCCCATTTTATGGTGAATGTTGTTTTATATTGGTCTTCATATTTCACCCAAATTTGGTTGTATCCAGAGTAACCATCCAATAGTGAGAACCTCTCTGCTCCTGCCACTACCTGTAAGATCTGATCAATCTGAGGGAGGGGGTAGTGATATTTAAGGGATGCTTGGTTCAGATTTCTAAAGTCCACACACAAGCGTATATCCCCATTATTTTTCCTTATAGGTACCAAATTGGCTACCCAAGTAGAATGTTTTATTGGGTATATGATCTTAGCCTTTAATAACTTTAAGAGCTCCTCTCTCATAATGGCCTCGATCCTCGGATTGACTAGCCTCTGCTTCTGCCTAAATGGTTTTGCATCAGGCTCTAGCTCAATAGTATGTTGGATAACCTTTTTATCATACACCTTGAGGTCTTCATATGACCAAGCCACAATGTCTTGGTATCTTAAGCATAAAGCTTTGATATCTTCTGCTTCCTCTGGTGAACATCAGACTCCAACATTGAGCTTCTTTTCTATACCGACTTCAACTTCTTTATAGATTTTTTCATTGACCTTCATGGCTCTGGTCTTCTTTTTATCCTCATTATCAAACAAACTCTCAAGGGTGACCAACCCTCTTGGGATATGATTGTTTCTTAGTTGGATAATGTCTTGCTGATCAATTTCTTCTGAATTCTCTTCTTGGATAGTGGAGAGACATGCTTCTCTCACCAGAAAGTCAATTATTTGTTCATCACTTTCAAAAACCTGCCAAAAAATCTGCTTGTCTGGTACTACAGGTCTGAAAATCATTTTAATTCCCTTGGCCTTCTTGATTCCAAAGTCTACAGAAGGGTTGAAGTTAGCTCCCTTTGTTGCTAATGAATCAGCCAGAGTATTCTTTTCTCTAGGAACAAAATTTAAATTCAGGGCATCAAATGATTCCATTAAATCCCATACCCTATTTCTGTAAGCTTTTAAGTAATGGTGCTTACTGCTGCACCTATTTCTTACTTGATGGACTATCAACTCAGAATCACCATATATGTTCAAAATATTAATGCCCATGCTTTCTGCTTGTATCAATCCGAGACACAAGGCCTCATATTCTGTAGCATTGTTAGTACATGACCATGTCAATCTGTAAGCAAAATTCTTTGTCCCTTCTGATTGGGATTGTAGGACCACACCAGCTCCTGCACCATTTCTGCATTTAGCACCATCAAAGTGCATGACCCATGTTTCTTTCTCTCTCAGATATTGGTTGGATATAGCAAGGATTTTCCTCTCTGATTCAGTTGAGATGCTATATGTTCCCATACCAGTTCCAAACTGACTATAATCTTCTCTGAAAGGCAACTCATCCTCAATGTCCAACTCTTCAATGTTTTCCACTAGCTCAAATTCTTCCATGGGGTTAAGATTGCACATATCCTCTTCAATATTTTCAATGTGATAAGCTACTAGTTTTTTAGGTGTTATCCTTATTCTCTTTCCTTTGAAAGGAATTACCATGCTAGAATAATCCATGTACATACATCCCCCTAGTTTTGCAGTAAACTCTCTTGAAAGACATAATCCAAAATAAGGTTCTAAGTCAACCACAACTATTTCTTGCACTATTGTCACCTCAGGGGCTCTATGCAACCTCATTAGTACATCTTTAATGACTCCAACTATCTTGACAGGTGTCCCATCTAGTTGTAACACTCCAGGACAATATCGGGTATATTCCATACCCATATCCTCATAGACTACTTTAGGCATGACTGTAGTTGATGCTCCTGAGTCAATCATACAATTTTAGACTACCCAACCTTCCATTCTTAGGGATATATAGAAAGGAGGAGGCTTATTATTTAGAACAACAGGTGTCATTTATTTATTTTCTGATGGCATACTAAGGATTGTAGTGGCCAACCTATTCTATGGATTTTTATTGAGGGAAGCTTTAAGCAGGTCAATCTGACCAGGAATGAACAGAGTGTCATACAGGCTAGCTTTTGATGGAATCTTTTTCATCTCTTCAACAATGTTGTATTCAGACTTAGTCAAGGAGAGTTTTTCCAGCCTTCCCTCTTGCTCACCATATCTTATTTTATATTTTTGGGTAGCCTCTAATATTTATATTTTAGTAATAGAGGGGAACCTAAGCCTTTCTTGATCTTCATCTTTAGATCTCATTCGATCTCCTTCTATTTCCTTTTCTAGTCTCTTAGGAAGACTATCTATCTTCTATTTTCCCTTAGCTTGAGGAATAGGGAAAGTGTCACTACTCTAAGGGAGGGGATCAACTCTCTTTTGGGAAGGGACTTGGAATTGCCCCATTTTTTGGGGATCTACTTGCAAAGCTTTCTTCCCAGACCTTGTCATAACAACAATTGGGCTTTCCTCAGCCAACTCTTTCCCAACCATGATTTGATCAAGGTGCCATAACATATTAACTCTCCCTTTTTGATTCCTTTCAGCTTGATCCATAGCTTTTTGAACATGGTGTTGATACATCACACAAGACTATGAGTCATGGGGATCATTGCATACTAAACACCAAATATTTACAAGAGTAGTATCTGAAGAACATTATGGCTCCTCATATACTGCATTCACCCTGACCCCAATACTATTACTAGGACTAGGTCTCTGATATTTATTTACATATGGGAATATCCTCTATTGTGACATTTCTTGGTCTCTCTTTTCCATTGAATTCATTCTATTACTCAGAGTTTTCAGAGTATTTTGTATATCAAGGATAGCAAAAAACTCCTGAGATGATTGAGAAGGAAGGGGAGGAAAAGGAGCTATAGAGGATATAGGCTTTGGTTGAGGGATCACATTCATTTATGGATATGGAGATGATAAAGAAAGGGGGTCCATGTAAGAGGGGTTTGTGGATTGAATTTGGCTACTAGTGGTTTTTGAGTTGTAAGGTAGCACAGTTTTGGGGGGAAGTCTTTCGACATTAATTAGGATATTTTTAGCATGAACTGCTGCATTATAAACTTGGGGGAAGGTTTCTACTCCTGATTGTTGTGTCTGTAGCCCTAAATCTGATCCAAGAGCTTAGATATAATACATATAAGCCAAACATGTAGTTGGTCTGGTAGTGGGGGAATTCTTTTCCATGTTCTGCTAAATCTCAAATTGAAATCTGAGACAGTTTCTTGTTGAGTTTTTTGCATGGATGTAAATTGGTTAAGCAGAGAAAAGGGGTCAGTAGATTCATTGAATTCCTCTATGAATGGCTTAGCTAACGCTTGCCATGAAGTGATAGTATTATCTTCTAGAGTTCTAAACCAATGTAATATCTTTCCTCTGAAGGACAGGGCTAGAATCCTTACAATAATATCTTCTTCTTTTATGTTGTGGATTGCTGCCAGGTTCAAGATATCCTGATAGTGCTCATAAGTTGTTTTCCTAGATCCATCATAAGTGGGGATAGCTTTAGATACATCTTGGGGGATGGCATTCATTTGGGCTAATCTAAGGGGACCGACTGTGTTCCAGCTAGGGTACTTCTGTAATGGCTGATTAGGAGCCGCATTTTGTGCCATATTTCTGGTTGTAGGTCTTATTGGGGGAACTATTGGATGGATTTCTTCTTCCAGAAGCTCTTCCTCTTCGAGGAAATATTGATCTAAAATTTTAGCAACAATAACCCCTCTATAAGGTAACTCATAGTAAAAGTAGGAGTTAGGGTTATTCCTTTTGAAAGACCTGGTATACATGAAAGGACACTGGTCTATAGGGATAATTATTTTTTGAGTCTAAGGACCAGGGAGTCGCTAGGTGAACTTGCTCTTCTCCACTTACAAGGTCAAGACAATTCACCAAATCTTGATTCCTTTGGGTTGAGATAATAATAACTCATTTGATGGGTTTCGTGTTCCTTGTGAACTGGTCCCACTGGGCATGCCAAAAACTATTGGGCACTGAATTGCATCAAGTTTTCACTCAATACTATGGTTGTCTATCTTCCTACTTTCTATCCAGGCTTGCACCCGATAGCTACAACTCAACACTCAACATTGGATGGACCAAAATAGAGTTTTTGATCCAACCTCCAGAGTAGGTTGGTTCCTTGTCAACTTAAATAGGGTGTTGACACAATTATGCTCACTTAGGGTTTGAAGGTTAGGGTAAGAAAAGGTTAGGGTTAGAGAAATATGAACAATAGTGGATGGATAGGCTAACAACATTGCACCACAATAAAAAGCTCTAAAAAACTAACCCAAAGACACATAACTCAGATCAAAATTATCACAAATTGGATGACTCTTCATTCATTAATGCACAATAGAGAAATATTGTAGACAACGATTTCAATATCCAGACAATGATAATCCAAATAACAAAATTCACCAATATCTAGATTCTACAGAAATGCACTTCCTAACAATAAAGATCAATCTCAGAAGCAAATTTCAATTACTTTAACAACTAGTAATCCATTAATTTGGCACAAACTAACCACTTAAGTATTCACAGAAATGCAGCTAAAGAATTCGAACCTCTGATATCAAGCATGAAGATACAAATTTTGAGGCGAAGATCAATGTAATGCTCCTTCCATTAGCTCTTGGGAATATTTATAGTAGCACAGGAAAACACACTAGAGCCGACCCTTAAAAATGAGGGTTCGACCTCTACTTATAGTTTTGCAAAAATTAAAATTATCAAGAACATTACAAAGATCAAAATTTGATAGCGCAGTAGAGAGTTCTTGCTGGCATTTGCTTACTGGTACACCCTCCAGGAAATCCATTGAAAGTGGTCCACCATGGCAGCTCGAGGCCTCTGCAACTTGTTGGTCGTTTGGCGCAAACTAGAGTTCAGGCCATTGGAAATCATGCATCATCATTGATCCTTCTTGGAAGCTATCTACCATCGTTGATCTGTAACCACCTCTGGTTCTGCTTTCTTGAAAACCCTCGATGCTTTAGCTTCCTCTCCAACTAATTGTTACAATTATGGTGAAGAAATATCTTTAAATACCTCAAATTCTTTGACACAATCCCCACCATTGATCTCCCCCATCGTATGGCTATGATTCATTCTGATATAAGCTTATTATAATGGCGGGGAGAACACAACACCATTCCACTTTAAAAAATTGATGATGTCATCCTTTATATCTTAGAAGCTATGGAATGCCAATCCGGCTTTGAAATGCCTTGAAGGCTAAGCGGGATCGAATCCGCTCTTTATTCTTCAAGTTTCCTCATCATCCATAAGGCATTCATCAATCCGCACAAAAATATTGATGATGTCATCTCCTCTTAAAAAATTTTATGGATTCCATTCTAGGTTGGGCAAGTGCATTGGCGTATGACCATCATTCTGGACCCACCACAATGTAAAATGACTCTTCTTCCATTCTGCACTATCTTTAGAGTAAAACACTGCTTATCACCATTTCGAAAAAGAGTTAGTCATAATGTCCATTGTCGCCAATCCGCCTCTACTATGTTTACAACATTCCACCTTGTCACCATTTCGAGAAAAAATACTCTGTGTGTTCTCCGAAATCATGTGCTCCAACACTTAGCCACTCATGGATATTCAAAATATCAAGCGGTCGCCAATCCACACTTTTTCCCTGCTGACGTCATCCTTTATCAAAATATTTTATGGATTCGAGATGCGTCGCTAGTTCAGAGCGAAGAACAAAAGAAATCTTCCAGAATTGCTCCAAGCATGAAAATTTGCTAAGTGTTAGGTGGGCTCATGCCTCCTATCATGAATCCACTCCAAAATACACTGTGAGATGTGCGGAATGAGGAATTTATGACTTAGGCAAAATTTTGCAAAATTTTTCTAAGTATGTGGCCATTTTGGGCCTACAAGTACCTTCATAAAATACTATTTTTGCTGAGAGAGCTTTAACTTCATGTTCTTTTGTAGGTTCTTCCAGTTATTGAATTTCTTGAATCTCTTGAGATAAGTGTCCTTTTTGTTTTTCTTCTCTATATTGTAGTTGGGGTTGATTGTATTTATTCTAAGAAGTATATGGATGTTGAAATTATTGCTGATGTGAATTATATTAATTATGATATTGTCTTGATTGAAAAGGCCTATTTGATTGGCTTCCAAAATTTGTTTTATTCCCTTGATACTGATTTCTTGGATTGAATCTACAATAATTTGTACTATGTCCTTTCTTTTTGCATACTTGACAATATCATTTATAACATTTAGATCTACCCCTTGAGAATGAAGCAATATTTCCTTGTGGATTATCTTTTGAGACTAAGGCATTGTTAGTCATTTCATCTTTCACTAAATTTTCTACCTCATATTCTTGTAGTATATTGACTAACTCATCAAATGATGTATCTTTACTCAAAATTTGTAAATATGTGACTAGATGCTTGTAGCTTTTTGGAAGTGCTCTTAGGATTACTTGAACAAGAAACTTATCTTCTACTTTTTCTCCTAAGGTTAACAATTTTCCTTTTATATCTGCTACTTTTCTTAGAAATAATTCTATACTTTCACCACTATTAACTTTTAGAGAATGCAATTGGGTTTGAAGATTCAAGATAGTGGCTTTATTCTTTCCTTCAAATATCTTGGCTAAAGTATTCCAAGATTCTATAGAAGTTGTTGCTGAACTAATGTATGGTTGTATATCATCTATAATTGCAAATGTTATTATCATAAGTGCTTTTGCTTCATCTTCTTCATACTTTTGAATCTCTCTAGCATCTTTAGTAGGTTTAGTTTTTTCTCCTTTAACAATATCCCAAAGCTTTTCAACTATCAATATTGACCTCACTTTGTTTTTCCATGAAGTGTAATTAGGTCCTTTAAGAAGTTGGGATTCTGAAAGAAAGAATTTATTTGTTGTCATGATGACACTTGTAGACTACCTTATATCTCCCTAGTGTTTTAATATAATATAGCTTTGATAAGATACTTAGCTTTCTAAGTTTTCCTTTGAGTTGAATCCCTTTTGTCTCCCTATTTATGAATAGAAAGCTAAAGACAATTTTGATGCAATTTCAATTTTGATAAGATTCTCTATTTTCAAGAACTTTAAGTTGGATTCCTTATGTCTCGTTAATTTGAGCAAGAGACTAATACCAATGTAATTTTCCAACTTTTCAACAACTCTATGTTGTGTTTCTTATATTTTTCAATTTTCAATAGTATGGTTTCTAAATTTCAAGAATCTAAGTTGGTGTTGAATTCCTTATAACTCCCTAATTAGAAATTTAGAAAACAAAGGCATTTGCAAATTTAATATTCCTATTTTGATGTAGAAATCCTTATTCCTCCAAGTTAAACTATTTGCAAATATTTCTATGCAATTTGAATTTCAAAATAGAATAAAGCAATTTCAAAACCTTTCAAAATACTTCTTACTCCAAAGATCTTCCAAGGCATTCAATAATTCTTCTAAGGTTATAATTCATTACCTTATTTCTCCTTTTATTCAAATAACCTTAAGTATAATAAATTAATTAATCTTGACCTCAATATTATGCCTTATACCTCCTTAATATTTGCAAAGGTTTTAAATCAATTTAAATATTTTGTACCTCCTTGTATATGATGCACCAAAATTTGACTTGCTTCTTGAGACTCTGCAATTTGTGCTCTAAAAATGATCTTCCTTTTCTGCAACATATTTAATGCTCCTTCTTTTGTATGATGCTCATTAAATTTGGTCTTCAAGAGTTTGACTCTTCACTGCATCCTCCCTATTTGCTTCTCTTCTTGCAGTGCTTATGCAATACTCTCACACGCTTCATGAATGTGTCTTAAGTGGCACTTTGACCCATGCCTTTATTGCATGTAAGAAGATGTTTTAGTCTACTAACATGGTGGTTGGTACTCCTCTTTCCACAAGGACACTTGGCATTCAACCTTTCAACTTTAAAAATTGGTGCTTCTTCCTCCTGAGCATTACAAGATTCCTACCATGAATGTTCTCTTGCAAAATGGCTCTAATAATGGCTCTTCTTCCAAGGCTTGTAAGATAATGTAATTTTTTATTACTCCAAACCTTAGGCTAATATTCCAATGCTTTCTCTTCATATTCTCTTACTCTTCACAGTTGTAGAAAACTAGATCATTTGGTCTCCTATTTGTCTCTGCACTTGCATCTTCTTTTTAATGCTCTCCTAAGAATTATGTTACCAAGTGGTGCTCCAAGATGTTTCACCTTCCTCCAAAAATGGTTGGTGCTCTAGATTTTATGTGCCAAATGGCACAAAGGATATTTTGCACTTCAATAGGTATTTCTAAGATGCTCCAACTAATTGTTCTCCTTGTAATGCTTGGCAAGAGCATTATGTCCCTTTGGTTTGTGTTGCTTGAAGATGCTTTATCTCCCTAAGCATTGAAAATTACATGTGGCTCTCTTCCAATAGCAAAATAAACATTCTCCTCATGGTAGTTAGCTTTTCCAATGCTTGGCCTCCTCTTGATGCTTGGCTTTCTAGTGTCCACTCAATGCCCTTTTGGTTGCCTCTTCTCCAACTATGTTGGTGGCTCTTCCAACAATCTCTCCTCCTATGGTGGTTCTTTGGTGGCTAGCTTCTTTGCAAACTGGTGGTTTCTCCTCCTACGTTTGGTGACTACTTTGATTGCCTTCCTTATTGCTTTGCTTCAACAAATTTCAACTCGACTTTGGTGTGGTTTGTCTTCTCCACAACTCAGCTTGAATGGGTGAATCTCTTGCTATTTTCCAAACTACTTATACTCCTTTTTCTTTACTCACTTTGCTGACTTATTTCTCTAAAATTTTGTAGGTTTTGAGAATGCTCTTTGTGCCTTCAAAGACTTACTTTGCTTCCTTTCAAAACCATATATTGAGCATAATATTTGAGTGCTCCTTAATGCATTCATTGCTCCTTAGCTTGCTATTTCTGATTTGGAGCAATATTTGCTTCTTTAAAATAGGATACAAATCCTCTTTTGTTGATTTTAGACTTAAAATAAACCAGCTCCTTTATGCTATATTAACTCACTAATTTGCAAGCTTCTTAAACTCCTTTAACTGGGAGATAATAAATTTAGAGTTCTTTTTTTTATTTGAACTCTCTAAAATATGGTGCCAAATAAACTCAAATTAAATCAAATTTTTCATAAAAAATGAAATACTCTTTTATGCACCAAATGTCAAACCTCTTTGGTTGTCTTTTGAAGCTTGTCTCCTCTCCTTTCTTGCTACTCGAACTTGTTGTCCTGTATCTTCAAATTTGTAGCTTTACCTTATTTTATCTTGCTGCCTTAACTTCTAAAATTTGTAGCACCTTTCTTTGACCAAATGTTGTCCAATGCTTCTCCCAAATCTGCCCCGAAATTCTCCAAAATGCATCTCTCTTTTCTCCTTCTAATGCTGCCCAATTTTGCAGCCCAAATATTCTCAAATTGTTGCTCCAAAGTTCTAATTACTCCTATATCTTGCTGTCCAAAAATAGCCTTCAATTCCTCCAAATTGCTACCTTATTTTTCTATCAAGCCTTCCTTCAATTGGTTGTTCAAGGGCACTTCAAAATCTGCCCAATTCTTCTTCAATTTGTAGCTCTATGTCACCTTCAACTTGTTGTCCTGTGACTCTTCAACTTCTACTACAAAAATCAGCAATCTTCTTCTCCGTAAATCAACCTTTAAATCCTTTATGGTTGTCTTCAAAACTTTCAAATTTGTGGCCTCTTCTATATTCTTTCTCCTCCTTAGCTCTTGTTGAATTCTATCTTCAAATATGACCTCTTTCGCTGGTCTCTTCCTCAAGAATATGAATGTCTTGAGATCTTCAAAAAACTTTCCAAAGTTTGGCAAACTTCTTGCCAAATCCTTCTTCCTTTTGGGCTTGTTGTCGGATGGTGACAATTGTCCCAAATTCTTCTTTTTAGGAGCTTCTCCTTCTTGCAATATTCTACCTTGATATTTCTTCAAATCTTCTCCAATGGCCACTTCTTCAACTTTTCAATAGGGCTTCTCTAGCCTTCTTCTTATTTCTCCTTCCAAGTTTGCTTGAGACCTCTTCTCTTGGGTCTTCAAATTTTGCAACTCTTCTATTTGACATTTTCTTAGTCCTCCTCTATCTTCTTCCTCAAATATCCTATCTTCTTTCTCAAATATGCAATGGGAACTTCTTCTCTTGGGTCTCCTCCTTCTCAATATTCAATAGAGTTGCTTTCTTCTATCTTCAATCTGGAGTCTTCAATATTCAAGCTTCTATGGGGACCTCCTTCTTGGGTCTCCTCAATTCAATATTCTATGGAGATCCTTCTTGGGTCTCCTCAATATTCAATCTCCAATGGGACCTTTTCCTTGGACCTCCTTAATCTTCAATGTCTACGCTATTGTTGCAACTCAAAAACCAATCCCTGCACGAGGAAAGCACATAGAATTTTAGGAAATCAAAGATGAAATTCTTCTCTATCCATTGTAGGAAGCTTCTCAACTTCTGAGAACTAATTTTCTGCAACAAAAACTTAGACAACAACAAGCAAATACATGCAAATCTCCAGATCTCTAAAAAATCAATATACTTCACTAGTTATCCTTCAATCTAGTGGTAAGCAAACTTTGTTGAGTCCTAGTCTTCACGAGTTTTCCTGCAACCCTGTGGAAAGACTCTAGCCAAAAAATAACTTTAAAAAATTTTGAAAATGAAATCTCCCTATCTCCTCTCAATCTCTCTTGTGGCTCTCCCTATCTCCTATCAATCTCCCTTGTGGCTCTGATACCACTATTAGCTTTTGATACTAAATACTTAATGAAAAACAACCACAAGATCTAAAATGAGCATGCTATATCAAATATAAGATAATGGAAATATTCTAAACATATAAAACTCATGAATAACTTCTACAATAACTCAATAAACTACCATTAATGAAAGCTCATGAAAATAGCATTTTGATATATAATGGAGATCTCAAACTCTCCATATTTCATACATGCTCTACATTGTATCTCTACTTCTTCTCTACAATGTGTCTCTCCAAAATTATCTCTCAATATGCTCACACAAAGGCCAATATATAATGGGATGTGACTCTTGGCCTTCCATATTCCTATGACTCTTCATCTTCCTATTCTATGGACTCATGTGCACATGGACTACTATGCACATTTACATTATCAAATACTTTGCACATACTTGTGCATTTATTACATTGCATAAAGTAAATACTCACACCCTAATCTAAGACACACTCCTAATCTAAATATGTACCCAAGGTGGTACATTAGCATGTACCAAATAATGTAATATATTCCAACATGATATCACCAAGAAAGAAGAATGTCTTGTCAAGACACCCACCATGACTAAAACACTTGAAGTTGAGGTTGAAGTAATATTAAGAAGACAAGACAAAAGTTGTCAATATGGAAGGAGGAAGTGAATCATAAGGCAAAAGATGCAAGAAGGCATAGAATTTAGTGTTGGGTACCATCAAACTTGAACTCCTTATTACAAATTCAAAAAATGTTCAAACACCAAATTAGAGGAGTAAAATACTATTAACTCCTCAAAAATCCAATGGATATATTTACAAAGCCACAATTACAAGTGGGATCAATTGTTCAAAAGCTTATAAAGCTTTTTATTATGCACTGAATACAAGATTTGCAAAAATAAAGTGCATAATGAATTAATTAATTAATAATTATGTTAACTAATTAATTTAATAATGTAATTTGAATTATCAAAAACTAAAATCTTGGTCCAAAAATTGTTGGAGATATACTATGGTCAACTTCACATGCTCAACGATCAATGGAAATTAGCTGGACTAATCAACCGATCAACCGTTAGCTAGACTGATTAACCAAAAATTATTGGAGCTCTACTGTGGTCAACTGTGAGGCCAATTCAATAATGACACCTACTTGGAAAGTTAAAAAATCTACAGCACTAATTATCTACCACATGGCAATAGCACATGTGCCTTCATGTGGTACTTCCTAAAAGCCACATGGAGGAGGCCCCTCTAACCACCACTAGTGGTCAAAATAAAGGTGGAGTATTTTTTCATTTAAGGCACTAAAGGTGCCTTCCCATAAAATATGTGGTATAAAATCCCCTTTTTACAAACAACACGTCCAATGCATGGAGAAATTGAATCACACGAAACCAACAACCAAATACTACCACACATCTAACATGGATTCAACTTCTATTTTGAGGCTAAAAATATTTTTTTTGTTATGTGGCATGTAGTGATTGGGTGGATGTAGGGTTTTCTATGTGCTATTTGATTGGTCACCTACTATTGTAAGGTCAAAATCATTCTCTTTGGATTATTATTTTTTTATGACGAGTGTGACCTATCACTTCATCGTTATCCTTCTTAATGATTTTCACCAAGGAGGGACCTACTAAGCCTCCATCTAATGATGAAAAGCCCTCTCTAAAGAGCGTCTAGCCTTGAACCAATTGGGCCTGTGTGTTGTGAATCATCAAAGTTCATACCAAGGATGATGAGGGAACTTTGTTCGATTGGGTTGTAATAGTGTCAGTTATAGCACGTGAAGCTGATGTGGTGGTAGCTAGTGGAGGTCATAGACCTAGAGGCTGATGTCATCTAGAGTGACTCAGGAAGTAGAAGATGAAAAAAAATAGTGGAGGGCATGGATCATCCTATGGATGATTTGCTCTATGGTGATCACCTTCTTTTTCTCCCCAGATATATGATCATGAGTACAAGAAATAAAAACAAGAGCTTTATTTGACATATCTAGTATTGTAGTGATGGATAGAAGAACCATTATCTCAAGTTAGTTTGATGCAAAATACCATCAAGTAATTGACTACAAAACTTTTATCTATTATCCAATGATTAGCAATAATTAGGGCTTTTGCCCTTAGATGTAAATTGTATGCCCTCTAAAAACTATGATCTAAGTTGGCCTCCATTAAGTAACATAGCTCATTGACCTCCAACATCCATATCTCAATTAACCAAAATTCAACCATTACTAGCAAGTTGTCAATTCTTAGATCGATGAATATGAGCATTCCAAACTTGTTTATTCTCAGATCATTGATTGTACAATGGTCGTAGATCAATATCGAGCTCCATTACTGAAAGCAGGTATGTCCAATCACTGTGAGATCTATATTTGGAAGGAACTCAAAACATCTTGAGATATGTTCTCATAATATCTCATATTTACTTGTAGCTTTCAAAAGCTACAAAATACATTTGTCTAAGCCACATGCATTCACATTTAGCATCTTGGACTTGCCATGGGAATTGATGCTTAAAAATGGCAAAGTGAAGCAATACGAGGTAAAATATATGGGAAACTTGCAAAAAACAGAAGGGAGAATTTTGTAAATTCTCCCACAATGCAAGATCCAAGAAGGGAAGAGGGAGAATTTTCATAAAGGAAATTCCCCCTCACATGGTAAGATCTTCCTACTCTAATACCAACGTTGTGGAATAAATCCAACTAGGTTTTGCATTGAAAAGAGGTGCTTAAATAAGTACATATCACATCTGTAAATCCTAAAAACATGGAGGATAAGCTGATCATCTACTTATTTTAGGGATTTTTCTAAGAACCCACTAACTAATATTTATCTAGAAGATTTCCAACTAGCCTATTTAGAATACTTATGTCAATTCTAAGTGAGCAATTAAATATCACATTATAAATTATTTATAAGATTTAAATAAACTAAGACTAAGTCCCTAAGTTTATTAAACGTAGAAACATAACATATGCCTATCTCATTATATCCATATCAAGGCTTTTATGTTGCTTCCCTTGACCCAGTTTGCATGACATCATTTTAGCACTTTGATATCTCTAGATTTAGAATCATTAATTCTCAAATTTTCAATTTCCATATATTATTGATATTATCAACTACCACCCTAGGGATCTTAAAATTTGATCACAAGAACCCACTGTAATCAATTTTGTTATAATTGGGGGTGTTATTGATGAGTGTCGTTAATGCTCATCGTTTAATTCATTTTGTCAATCGAGGGTGATGTCCAAGGCTATATACGATAGAGGATGGTTCTACAGTTCAAAAATTAGGGTACTTGCTTGTCTAAAGGGAACAAAGGTTCATAAGGTCTTGTAGGAAGTAAACTTTAACTAGCACTCACTTACAGAATGAAAACCTATTTAATTGTAAAATTCAACTTTGTTGAAGTAAGAAAGAAAGTAAGCTACATTTGCTAAATTTAAATAACATGAAATGAAAATTCTAGAAATAAAATAATAGAATTGACAAATGCTAGAATTTAAAGCTATTGAAAAGAAATGCTAGAATAGGAAATTATTGCTAAAAACTATAAATGAAATTGCATTAATTAATATGAAAATACATATAATAAGAGGGTCAGCTAGCTAAAAACATCATGAAAATATGCATACATGGAAACAGGGAAAATACATGACAAAATAGAGTATTTACTAGCTAGCAATAATTTAGCAAAAAAAATAACTTTTTGTCAAAAAAGCAACAAATAGAAACCTACAATTTGTGACAAATGTCTTTCCACTAGCCCCGAGAGTGGTCCCTTTCTCGTAGATCCAAAAGAATTATTAATTTACTAGGTCCTAAGCTCTAATCAACCAATCACTCATAAAAGACCACTTTGACATGAAACTACACTTTATTGACTAAAAATTGTTGTTACAAGAAAACTGCTAACAAATTCCTAAAGTTATATTATTGATTCTTATTTATCTATTATATTTCAATGTAGGTAGATGGGTATATTTATACAAATTATTCCAATGTATTAGCCTACAGTTGAAAAGTACAATCCAATCTCTTTGTTGTCAACTCATTATTTGTTAAGCTATTTTGAATAAATTTTGTCCAAAATTGGGACAAAATTTTGTTGCAGCCAGTTGTCCTTATTTTCTCACCTCCAAATGTTATGGATGATGCTTGAAATAGGTTAGAAATTATTGGTTATATTTATCCATGAGTCAGCTCATTTGCCTCTCATAAAAATTAGCTAAAAAGCAAGTTTCAACCATTTTTGTAGCTTTTTCTACAACTACTTTGGAACATCCAACTGAACATTTGTCATATGCTTGGACCAATGTGTGTTGAGTCACTTCCAAGTGATTAGTTGGCTCCCTCCAAGTTTACTTCATACCCCCAAGATATTTTTAACTCCAAAATTGGCATTCCATCGCAACCCCCTATTAACCTGCATGTTGCTACATTTATGTTTCGAAGCAGAACCTACAGGTTCTGTTTCCAGCATATTACTTGCCCTATTTTTGCTGTAATATGGGTTTTAGGGTGCCACTTCATCCAAAAAAATATTTATAAGGTGAAAACATTTCAAATATATTCAACCAATTATATTGCAACAAAAACTCATTTGACAACATTTTTCAACATGTTTTATTTATGCTACTTAATTGCTAAAAACTACTAAAAACTTATACTCTCTAAACAGAAAAATAGTATTCCTTGTCAATCATCATGCTAACATTAAAGTATCAATGCATGGTAATAAAACATTTGATAATTTAACTATGATATTGGTCAAAATTTAGCAGTTTTTCATGTTCACAAAGCTAAAATAATGAGATATTTGAGTGTCTCATCATTCCCCCCATTTTAACCTGATGCATATTCTCATGACTTTTACTTTTCAACAGCAATGTTCAGGGCCAGCTCCTTGTGCATATTACCCTAAAATTTGTGGTCTATTGAATGATATCTCATGTTTCTCCTTATCTCTGTCAGCCAGTTCTAAAATTATTATTTTGGTTCAGTGTTTGAGTCAAAGTAAGATGGTACTAGTGCGAGTAGAGTGGATGGTCTAAACCAAAGGCCTATCCACTAATGCTTCATTTTCAAGATCACCCCTATTATTGCTACTAGTCATCTACGAGACCAGTTCAAATTTGTAGGTGAAATGGGCCCTCTCTTTCTCAAATAAATGGGCCATCTCTTTCTCAAATAAATGGGCAGCTCATCCCACCTGCTTCTACATGTTGTAAATGTAATGTCAAAACTTTTTATATAGAACTTTCAAATTTTGGCCATGCTTTCTTTAATATTTTCAAGGTAAGTAGCTTTAATGTTCATTCTTCCTATAAAATTTAAGTGTTGGTTAATTAGTACTGTTGGGTTGGGCTAGTCATGCCTAAGCAAGATCCCAGACCTTATTTCTATAGTTTTATACTACCTCCACTCTTGTTTCCAGTGTGTTTGATTACTTAACATGGAGGTGAAAGCCCTAAGCTGCACATCCCCTATGTATAGGTGTGGTAAAAATTATACATCTTCTACTACTATGAACTTATGTAAATAAAATTCACATAATAAATTTATTTGTTCTTCATGACTATGTAGATAAGCATCAATAAAGGACTGATCAGTAGATGAATCATAGTTCAAGTCATATCATATTTGTATTACCTATCACTTGAAAATTTTCTCTTTGAGGAATAAGTTGTAGAGCCTGGTAGGTCTCCTGCATTACACTAATTGCTCTAATATGAGGCACAAATTCCTCACTTTAGAATTTATATCTGTAATTAATGTAGTTTGTCTCTTATTTTGCTCTTCCAATGATCATAATGTTGCAAAGCATTCTTCTAGTGCATGATAATGGGCCATCCATCCTACTATGGTTGCATTATGCTCCACTAGTGATATCATATTTGTTTGAGGCATTACCACTCATGGGGAACCAATAACTCTGGGTATTTCAACCTAAACTTCAATTTTTGTAGTCTAAACTACATTGATAGGTTCTACAAGAACCTGTTTAACTTCCTCCTCAACTTGTATTTCTAGCTACATAGTGTTGAGTGGTATTTTCACCCGATTGTGAAAACACACTCTCCGATAGGATTTGGGTTCTAAATCCTCTGCTTGCAAAGAAATTAAACATGTAACTTCTCCAAGGTTCCTGTTATGTTAGCATTTTGCATCTGTGTATTAATAATCTCAAATAAAGATATTTAATTAAAATGCTTGGAACACCTTAGTGGTTGCAAGTAATTGAAAACAAGGGGCACTGTGGTTTATTTTACTATGAAAATTTAATGATTGTTCATTGAACCCTAATAAAGTAAATGTGATTTGATCCTTATATGACCATGCTACAACTTCAAAATGAAATTTAATGAAATGCCATAAAATGAAGGAATTATTTATGGATTTTGAAATTTTTAGCTTTTTATTTTTTATTTATTTTAATACCTGTAAATAAAATAAAGTGCAGAAAAAATGAAAATAAAATGTGAAAGAAAAATGAATTAAAATTGCATTCAGCTTGATGCTATCCCGTCCTGGCAAAACCGAAGATGTGAGGTTTCCATGCATGCAACCTAACCTATTGGACCTGCAAACACGCACAATCCCGATAAGCTAAGTGCTGATTCCTAGGGTTTGAAATAAAATTCAGATTTCAAATATTCGCCTAATGCAACCCACAAAAGTGGCATTTAACATTATCTATAAATCTGAAATCTGAAAGATGAAAGAATAAACATTAAATTCATAGCATGCACAGAAGATCTCCTTCTTTCTTGCCCACAAGATGCAAATTTTTGAACACTCCTGCATTAAAGAATTAATCATGTTACAACAGCAGAATATCTGGTTTTCTCAAAACCAAAAAAGGAAGGAAAAAAACACTCCCAAGCAGGCCCATAATGGCATCTCAGCCTTAGGCACTCGCAACTCGCCCTGCAGCGGTTTCCCACCCTTGTGCCAATCTGCGCCTCTGCTTTTATACTTTCTGGCAATGCTCTCTGTTTCATCCTGTGACGCTTCGCTTCATCTTCTAGATCGCTTCGTTTCACCTTCCCGCATTTTTGTTGCTTTGAATTCATGCTCGATGCTGAAACGCTTGATCTTCTCTATGACTTGTAACGCTTATGTAGCCTTTACACATGTATGCCACGTGTTCCGCACTTTTTTGCATGTTCTATAATGGCTCCATGAAAATCATGACAAAAAATAGCATGTAGCTTTGCTCCTCTAATTTCACCACGAAAACGCGACATGTCGCGATATCACGACGTTTTCCTGCCAACAGCCTTGCCAACGCAACCTGTCGTGAAATCGTGACGTTTTTCAGTTTCGAGCTGTGAGGCTGCTTCCTGTCGCAAAATCGTGACATTTTTCATTTTCGTATGCCTTGCTATTTTTTTTGTCATGAAATCGCTACGCTTTTTGTTCAGATCTGTCTTCGGCTGCAACCTGTCGCGATATCGCGACGCTTTTCACTTGGTATGCTTTTGGCCGCAACCTGTCGTGAAATTGCTACGCTTCTCCATTTCGGGCTATCTCCCTGCATTTGGCCATGAAAACACGACATGTGAAATCGTGACATATTTTCCATTTCGTACACTTTCGCTGCAACCTATCGTGAAATCGTGACGCTTTTCGCTTCATGCCCCTTTGCTGCTTTCTGTCGCGAAATCGCGACGCTTTTTTGCTTTGCCCTATTTGACTGGTTTGACCCGCGATTTTGTGACATGTCGCGATTTCGCGACAATTTTCATTCTGCATTTCTCTCTCCTCTCTGGACCGCGACAGAGCAACATGTCGCGATATCGCGACACTTTTCACTTTCTGGCAGCGACCGCGCAACACGTCGTGAAATCGTGACACTTTTTCATTTTCGGTCGCGATCGTGCAACACGTCGCGAAATCGTGACACTTTTCATTTTTCGGCAACGATGGCGCGACATGTCGCGATATCGCGACAATTTTCATTTTTTGGCAGTGATTTTGCGACATGTCGCGATATCGCGACACTTTTTATCCTTGTGCAATTTTGCCCCTTTTTCTTGATTTTTAGCATCTGGGTCACTGAGATCTTCTTTGAAAACATGCAAAAAAGGTGGGTCCCCAATTTTGGGGTGTGTTGTGGATCAGCCACAACAAATGGCGACTCTACTGTCAAATGCTCTTGAGCATTTTCTTGAGAACCCTATCTGGAAGTATATAAACTCGAAAACATGTGTTAGCACATAATAAATATAAACAAATGCCCATAGATCAGAAATACATGAATCATCAGAATCATTAAGTATCAGCTCGGTGTGTGCAATGTGTTTTCATTCCCTATCGTTTGAAATTGATCAACATTCCATCGTCAGTTTTACATGAATGCATATGTGAGAGTGTGAATGATTTGTGTAACCTAATAAATATGCTAAGAGATTTTGCTTTTATAAAAGGCATAGTCTTTCTTCTAGTATCATACACAAACATTCAAGATTATCAAACCCTCTTAGGATCAACTATATGTATAATGAATTGCTTTATTATATCCCAAAGTTGGTTATGAGTCCCTACTATCTTGAACCCATGTGCAAGTGAAAGTGAAATCAGAGCTTTGGGAAATCAGACTCCCAACCTAATCGAGATGGGAGTTTAACCCTATTCTTACTACTCTGATTTAGAATTCATTACCTCACTTTGAGCAAAATAATTTAACCAATTATGGAAGAAATGGTCATGCTAGTCTAACCCTTTGGACAATCAGTGGTCTTGTTTTTTAGACAAGACATGTTGCCATGCATGGGCATACTTAACCCCATAATCCAAGACTTATCTTCATTTCTTTGGACCTTGGGGATGACTACCCATCCTTTGCAGAGGACAAGTAGTACGATCCTTCCAATCCAATATAAATATGAGATGGGAAAAATTAATTTTTTACTTCTTGGACCTTGGGGATGACTACCCATCCTTGCTAGGGACATGTAGTACGATCCTTCCAATCCAAGCTTTGGATAAAAATGGAAAATATTAATTTATTGCTTAGACCTTGGGGATGACTACCCATCCTTTGCAGAGGACAAGTAGTACGATCCTTCCAATCCAAGATTTATCATGAAATGAGACATAAGAGCTTTGGGGAATCAGATTCTCAACCTAAGCGAGATGAGAATTTATGCCCTATCCTTACTACTCCATGTAGGTCAAATCAAAGCTTTGGGGAGTTGGATCCTCAACCTAAGTTCGATGAGGATTTAGCCCTATCCTTACTACTCCGATTTTAGGCTTTAAGCTTTATGGAAGTGGTCAAAACCACTGTTTTAAGGATCATGTTGCATAATAGGATAGACATGAAATACTTCTTTCGCCCAACCTTTTCTTCCAAGCAAGGTTTTGATCATTTTGCTCAAGATCCTTTTTAATGTGTATAAGATGTGCTTGGTTCTAGATATCTCAAGACTCAGTTCCCAACCTTAGGATTTTCTTCTTATTTATGTGATAGCATAACCTTAAGAGGATTTGACACACTTTAATGATTTGTATTTGAAATGCATTTGCAACTAAGATGGCATGTATGTGCAAAGTGAGATGTAATATGAATGCATTGTCTTTTGAATTGCAGATGAAATATTGCCATATAAAACTGACTACTTCATGCATCACAAGTTTCAAACGATATTATTAAATTGTTTGTGTTACTTGTGGAGCTTCTACAACACAATTCCAATGTTTCATATTTCCCCGATCTAGAACATAAGTTAGCATCTCAAGGCAACTTTTTCATCATCATTTTTTTTTTTTTTTTATAGACAAACAAAACATGTCAAATAAACACACAACTTTAAATCCAAATCCAAATAGCAATCCCAAAATGAAACTTGAAAACACAAACCCAAAACCAGAAACCAAAATCTATATACAAATGTACACTATAATACAAAATGATGCAAAGCTTGGATTATCACTTTCCTGGATCCCACACATGATTAGAACATTTCAACAAAAATATAACATGATATGCATGCCAAATGTTGTGGGAATCCAACACAAACAAGACTAGGCCAAACAATGCAACAAATTTCCACTTGCCATGCTCACCATACCAATTTGATTTAGTTCCAATAATACTCCCATAGGTGAGCATCAAATTACTAAAATGATTAGACAATAAATGATTTTCAATTTTATCTTGTCTATTCTTTAAAATGTAAACTTCATAATTCCCTCCTTGATTTAGAATTAGGCTATCTTTTTCAAATATGCAATTTTGTAAGTAGGAGCCTATTTCTACAAATTTCAAAGCCAAATCATTTTCCAAATTTGTAGGCCAATCAAATTTGTGTAACAATTTACAAGCATCTAGGATATTTACTAAATTAGGATCATTAAAAGTTTTTATCCTAGATTCAATTAGTAATTGTTGATGAATTTGATTTAACAATTCAAGTGCATCAACTTCTTTTCCATTCATTAAAACCATGTTATTAAAGGTGTGATTAAAAATTATACCTTGTTTTTCATTTACCTTTAATGACATTTCACCATAAACATTATTTAAATTCAAAATATGGTCATCCTTTTCAATCCTCAAACATTCTTGGTCAAAGTGTATGTCCCATGACTCATCTTGATGATCACTTCATTTGAGTTGCTTCCAATTGATCCATCTCTTTGTCATTTGGTTCTAATTCTTTGTTCACTATCCATGGTATCTCTTCATTTGAATCCTCAAAATCATCATGCAAACTTGCATCCACACCTTCAATGAATTTATATTCAACATGATCAAATTTTGTCACCCTTTTCAAATCTTGTGAATATGAGATCTTCGTATGATGTAGAAGGTTCAACATCCCGCATATCAAGTGAAATATGAGTTTCATCTATAGGGATGTGAGAAAAGAATGCATCATCATATCTCCCCCAACCATTGTAAAAATCGTCATCCAAATCCATAGAATGAAAATCCATGATGTTTGTGACATGATCTCTTGATTCATTCATAAATTCTTTTTCTTCTTTGTCCTTGGTAATAGAATCATTATAATCTTCCAAAATTTGATGAGATTTGAAACCCTCTTCCAAAACATCCTCAAATCGTACAGGAGTTGTAATATCTTCCTTTGAGTAGGCAATTATGTTGTCCTGTATATCAATTGGCACACAAGTTTCATTAGTAGTTTTGGAATGAGTGAAGTCTTCCCACTTCTTCCAAGCATCATAATAATCATCTTTCAAAATCAAGTGGTGACGTTCAACTATTTCTTCAACATCTTCCAATTCATCAATGTGTTTCTCATCAAATTCATCTTCACCTTCCTTAGATGGTTCAATTATTTCCAAAAGTGGGTTATTTCTTGAATTCAAATTTATAAGGCTATCATTGTCCAAATTAGTAACCCATGATTCAATTTTATCATAATTTGGAGGGTGAAGAATTTCTTGATCTTTAATTTTACACATCTCATCAATAGTATCTTCCAAGAACAAGTGGTGAAACTCTATCATATCTTCAAATTTATTTATTGATTTTCTTTCCATTTCACTTTCAACCACTTCATTCAATTCTATGGTGGGTTCCATCCATTCACATATATCAAACATTGTTGAATTTAGAACCCCTTCATCCAGATAATCATGTATCTCTACATGATCCTCACTAGTGGATGTTGTCTTAGCAATTTGCACCTCCTCTTGGACTACATCTAAGGTGGTCATAAAATTTGGGTATTCAAATTCATCCCCTTGATCATTCACCTTAGGTATCATTGGAGTGGAGGGTGCTATGTTTGATGGTTGGTGTAGGTTGGCATCAAAAGAACAATCTCTCATGTGAACATGTTGTGCCTTTTCTTCTTCAAGACCTTGTCGTTCTATCTCTTCTAAGACCTCATGGATTTTCTCTAGGGACAAACCACTCAGTTTTTTCCTCAATGAGTGAAGCAAGTGTGGGGTGTATGGCTCCTAGGTATACTTCCATGGCTTCCTCTTCCAATGTGTTAAAATTTTCCCACATTTGGGAGTGCAACTCACGAAATCTTCCATTGAATTGACTCAAGGATTCATTAGGCTCTTTACATATGGAGGTAAACTGATTTTTCAAGATTTCTAAGTCAACCTGATTACCAAAATGATAAAGATAGGCTGCTTCTAATTGTATCCAAGAAGTCCTAACCTCCATGGGTAGTTGGCTGTACCAAAAGAATGGTTTATCTTCCAAAATGTATGCAAATAACTTACAAGCCACCTCCTCATAGAAAATCTAGAATTTACATAATGTATCCTTGTAGACATGCAGTTTTTGCAAGTATCCTAGTGGCACCTCTTGATTAAAACACCGTAAAAAATCCAATAACATTGTAGGAATTTGATAGGGTACCACAGGTATAGATAAACCCTCATAATGATCCTCTATCATTGATACCATTCTCTCTCTTAGAGACACTATTTCAGCTCTCAGGGATACCATTTGCTCCTCAAGTGTTGCCATTAGTGAAACTTAAAATGTAATTTTAGAACCAAATCTGTTGAATATTCAACCTGCAATATATAAAAAAAAATCAAGTTAGCATCAACCAAGAGATGTAATTATTAAAATCAAATGTCAAGTAATTGCATGAGACCAAAATTTTCAAAATTAAATCAAATCACATATTTCTGTATGAACAATCGGAAAAGTGTTAGAATAATATACAACATACCTGAATTGCTTAAAATAGAACAAGTAAATAAATTCAGGCCGTCCTTTTTACAATCGGCTGAGTGTTAGAGGACTAAAGCATAAGAAATTTAAATTTAAATAACACTAAAATAAACCCGTTCGGCCCTCCTAGCACCAATCCGTTGAGTGGTGTTAGAGGCCGAAGATGCTAATCAAATGGACTTGAAATATTTAGCAATGTAAAGCTCTCAAACAATTAAAAACCCGTAGCATCTAAAATCATGATAAAATAAACTTTTCATGCCCTCCTTCTAGCGCCAATCTGTTGAGTGGTATTTTCACCCGATTGTGAAAACACACTCTCCGATAGGATTTGGGTTCTAAATCCTCTGCTTGCAAAGAAATTAAACAAGTAACTTCTCCAAGGTTCCTGTTATGTTAGCATTTAGCATCTGTGTATTAATAATCTCAAATAAAGATATTTAATTAAAATGCTTGGAACACCTTAGTGGTTGCAAGTAACTGAAAACAAGGGGCACTGTGGTTTATTTTACTGTGAAAATTTAATGATTGTTCATTGAACCCTAATAAAGCAAATGTGATTTGATCCTTATATGACCATGCTGTAACTTCAAAATGAAATTTAATGAAATGCCATAAATGAAGGAATTATTTATGGATTTTGAAGTTTTTTAATTTTTTATTTTATTTTAATGCTTGAAAAATTAAAATTGGAGCTTCAAAAATAAAGTGCAAAAAAAAGAAAATAAAATGCAAAAGAAAAGAAATTAAAATTGCATTCAGTCTGATGCTATCCCGTCCTGGCAAAACCGAAGATGTGAGGTTTCCATGCATGCAACCTAACCTATTGGACCCGCAAACACGCACAATCCCGATAAGCTAAGTGCTGATTCCTAGGGTTTGAAATAAAATTCAGATTTCAAATATTCGCCTAATGCAACCCACAAAAGTGGCATTTAACATTATCTATAAATCTGAAATCTGAAAGATGAAAGAATAAACATTAAATTCATAGCATGCACAGAAGATCTCCTTCTTTCTTGCCCACAAGATGCAAATTTCTGAACACTCCTGCATTAAAGAATTAATCATGTTACAACAACAGAATATCTGGTTTTCTCAAAACCAGAAAAAGAAGGAAGAAAAACACTCCAAGCAGGCCCATAATGGCATCTCGCCTTAGGCACTCGCAACTCTGCCCGTAGCGGTTTCCCACCCTTGTGCCAATCTGTGCCTCTGCTTTTATACTTTCTGGAAATGCTCTCTGTTTTGTCTCGTGACGCTTCGCTTCATCTTCCAGATCGCTTCGTTTCACCTTCCCGCCTTTTCGTTGCTTTGAATTCATGCTCGATGCCGAAACGCTTGATCTTCTCTGTGACTTGTAACGCTTCTGCAGCCTTTACACATGTATGCCACGTGTTCCGCACTTTTCTGCACGTTCTGTAACGGCTCCATGAAAATCGCGACAAAAAATAGCATGTAGCTTTGCTCCTCTACTTTCATCGCGAAAACATGACATGTCGCGATATCACGACGTTTTCTTGCCAACAGCCTTGCCAACGCAACCTGTCGCGAAATCACGACGTTTTTCAGTTTCGAGCTGTGAGGCTGCTTCCTGTCGTGAAATCGTGACGTTTTTCATTTTCGTACGCCTTGCTATTTTTTCTGTCGTGAAATTGCTACGCTTTTTGTTCGGAGCTGTTTTCGGCTGCAACCTGTCGCGATATCGCGATGCTTTTCACTTGGTACGCTTTTGGCCGCAACCTATCGCGAAATCGCTACACTTCTCCATTTCAGGCTGTCTCCCTGCATTTGGCCATGAAAACGTGACATGTCGCGAAATCGCGACATATTTTCCATTTCGTACACTTTTGCTGCAACCTGTCGTGAAATCATGACGCTTTTTCGCTTCATGCCCCTTTGCTGCTTTTTATCGCGAAATCGCGACGCTTTTTTGCTTTGCCCTGTTTGACTGGTTTGACCCGCAATTTTGTGACATGTCGCGATTTCGCAACAATTTTACATTCTGCCTTTCTCTCTCCTCTCTGGATAGTGACGGAGCAACATGTCGTGATATCGCGACACTTTTCACTTTCTGGCAGTGATGGCGCAACACGTCACGAAATTGTGACACTTTTTCATTTTCGGCCGTGACCGCGCAACACGTCGCGAAATCACGACACTTTTTATTTTCTAGCAGCGATGTCGCGAGATCGCGACAATTTTCATTTTTTGGCAGCGATTGTGCGACATGTCGCGATATCGCGACACTTTTTATCCTTGTGCAATTTTGCCCCTTTTTCCTGATTTTTAGCATCTGGGTCACTGAGATCTTCTTTGAAAACATGCAAAAAAGGTGGGTCCCCAATTTTGGGGTGTGTTGTGGATCAGCCACAACACATAGGTTCAACCTATATACTTGGAGCTACTCTTGATAAAATATTCTGCTTCAAAGATATGAATTTGTTGGAATATATTACATTATTTGGTACATGATAATGTACCACCTTTGATACATATTTAGATTAGGAAAGAGTGTCCTAGTTTAGAGTTTGAATATTTACTTTATGTAATGTAATAAATGCACAAGTATTATTAAAGTGTGCAAAGTATTTTGGTATTGTAAATGTGCATAGTTGTCCATGTGCACATGAGTCCATAGAATAGGAAGTTTAAGAGTATCTAGAAGAGTGAAGGCTAAGAGTGCTCCATATGAAGAGTCACTTTACATCCTATATGTATAGGACATGACATGTTTTGTAATATGAAAGTATGGATACTTGAGATCTTGATTCAATAGAGATACTATTTTTGTGAGCATTTATTAATGGTAATTTTATGAGTTATAGTTGAATATATTTTTGAGTTTTATACTTTTAGAATATTACCATTATCATATATTCCATATTGCAACTTTATTTTGATATTTTGGTTAATTTTATCATAAGTATTTAGCTTCAAAAGCTAACAAATTTAAGGGTTCTACCATTTCAAAGATTCTTCTTGCATTTGTTGTTTTGAAGCTCCTTCTTGCATCGAACATTCTAGAGCATCTTCCTAGCATTCCATAGCATCTTCTTGAGTTAGATATTTTAAAGCATGTATTTGTACTATCGATTGCTCTTGCAAAATTTTTTGATGTGTAGGTTCTAAGTTACCTTCTTATGAGTGGAGCATTCTTCAGTATCCATTGGCTCCTTCGCTATCTAATGAATGAAAATAGATTCCTCTTCTATCTGTTGCTCTTCTACTGAAGCAACAACTATGATAATAGCAAAAATATGTGGTTCCAGTTATGAAACAGTCTCTGCAATTCTATTAGGATGTGCCTAAGTGATTTCCTATACATTCTCATTTTGAAACTATTCTGTTAAATTTAGTAGAATTTTTGTTGCTTCTTTTCCTGAAATAGACTCTACATGCAAATTTTCTAACTTTCCCATTTTATCCTTCAAGTCACTTAACTCTTGTAGCAGTTTATAGATATAGATATCCTTTTCTTTTATGGTCTCTTCTACCTTATCTATCCATGCTTATTGTGTTTACATAATTACCCTAGAAACTTTGGAGGTTCTTTAGCTTTTGAGGATTCTAAAGAATAATTTGATAAGTCCATTACAGGTGGAGAATATCCCCCATAGGTTCCTTAGATTCAACAGGCATTTCCTTGGTGGAATCCTCATCATCATCTATCAAAATTATTTTTTTCCTATTTGGCTATGGTGTTGCAAGAGGTATTTTTGACTGTTCTTGAGTAGTTGCCTATTGTTTCTATCTCAAACTCCTTCTGAGAGGAGGTGGTGTAGGTGCAGTTTGTTGTGCCTTAGTTTCCTTACCTTGTTTAATAGAAATACTTGTAATATATTTTTCTACATGTTTTGCAAATCTTCTGAGTGGTTGTGATATATTTTCTAAATACCACCAGAATGCTCAATTTGATACTCTTTCTCTATAGAAGAAGCAAAAAATTTCTCTGTAGAGAATGATCCTTCTTGACCAGCCTATTCTTCCTTTGTGTCAAAATCTAATGGTTTTTTTTGGGCAGAAACATCTTCCTGAGTAGACAATTTTGTTTCTCCTATTTTGATGATCACCCTCCTATTTTTGCTTTTTTCTACAAGGTTGGTTTCAATTTTTCTCTTCTTATATCCTCTAGTCCTAATTGTAATAGGTGTTTATTCAGGACATTTTTTTGTTCAGCAGTGGCCCTGCTATCAGATTTAACCTTCGAAGTTTTTGCCTTGCTACTAGTTTCTTCATATTTTTATTTTTGCTCATTTTTAACAAGGGTTTTTTCCTCCCAAGGTTCAAAAAACTATTGAAATTCTTAGGATTTACCCAAAAAATGATATTTGTAGACTAATTCAATGAGGCCATGATGTCCAACAAACCCCTGCCCATCCTAGTATCTTTTGACCATATCATCTAAGGCTTGGTGCAGACATAGGGAAATATTAATTTAACCTCAGGTTTTTGGGCACCATGCCTTATATGGGTGAGGATTTTCATATGATTCCCACACAAAATGACAAACTAAAATTCACATGTCAGATATCAAATAACCCAGGTGGCCACTTCATCCCATGGCTTCTGAGGCTAGTGGATTTTACCCCTTTGCATATGTTATTAATTTGTATTTGGGGTTCAAAATCTCCATTCCCTTGAAAGACCTTAACTACTTTAGAAAGTTTTGCTTTAAAATATTTAACCATTTTTATTCCCTAAAGTGGTAATTCAGAAATTTGGCTAAGCACAGTGGGAGTTACCTCTATTCGCATCTCGTTGATGGTAGATTTTTTATTTCAGAGGGTTCTAGAAAATTCTATAGCTAGCCCTTTTGAATGGCCTTCATATTTCTATAAAAATGATATCCATCTTGTCTGTTGGAAAATCTCCACAACATTTAGTGGCGTTGTAATTCCTTAGTGGTATCAGGCTTAGCTTTTTGTTTTTGTCTACCATTATTATCTACTTACACCTTCACCTATAGAATTCTGCTACAACTCACAATATTTTCACCCTTATTTGGTTATCGTGCAATACATATATGTAGTTTCTTTTTACAATGTTGTGTTATTTTTGTTTTTTGGTTTACCTATATATTCTTTAAACTTGGTTTCTACAGAGCATGGTAGTTTTCAAGTAACTAGTCTGATGATTACTAGGCATTCATGTGCTTATTATTCTTGGGCATGGTGATAAGCTTCAAAAGATAGCACAAATCAAACTAATAAATACCATGCACAAAACTTGCATCATCCCCATGCATTGCCAAGATGCGTATTTTTCTAATTCGTCGATTGACAATTTTCATGGATGGAAGGTGATGGTTGAGAAATTACACTCATCATGTTGATGAGTTCCTTTCCCATACAAAATCATGGATGGTTGATTGTCATATCAATGATCCTAATTGCATGGTATGATTCATGTGCTTTATACTTTATGGCATCGTCACCATTGGTTTACGCTATCATATTTTCCTTGAGATAACACAGTCACATGGCTTCAAAATTGTGTATGATTACGAGGCTTGATGGGATGCTACATAGAATGTTGTTGATAGCACCTCGATGGTCACCATGCATAGGGTTTTAAACTATGTTAGATTTGAATGCTCATTGTTATATTGAACTGTGTTAGAGTTGGCACCTCGAGCATAACATCCAAATATATATATATATATATATATATATATATATATATATATATATATATATATATATATATATATATTCTTCGAAAACATGCCCTTTCATTTTCTCATGCATACTCAAATTCAAATTTTTGTCCTGTTTTTGTCATGGCATGTCATTTCAAAGCTCTTATTGTTTCAAAGTAAGGTTATTTCAAAGCATATGAACCTTCTGAAGCATCCATTTTGCCATTTTTCATTCTGTAAAATCTGATTTATTTGCAATCAAGAGCAAGATAGTGTATCTCTTGAACTATTTAATAGGGTATTTCAATGTTTTTCAATTTTATAAATAGTTATGCCAAATATTTAATTATCATACATACAATGTCTATGCTAGCTATGAGTAAATTCAATAAATACATACCTTATTATCTTAAAAATTTATCATACATCTCATAGATTATTTGATGATTTTGTAGACTTCTTAAAACCTGAAAAACATCACACGTGTGCAATAAGTAAAATTGTATACAAAGGGGTATTTCAACAACGCAAACAAGCCATAAACTAGTTTTCATTTAAGTCTTAACTCAATAGTACCTTAGAAAGGTTTTCACTATTGAATTATTCAATTTTTTTTTTTAAATAATTTTTTTAGAATCACTCTAAATATAAATTGAAAGAGAGAGTCTCTTCCATTACATATAAATCTGATTGTGCAAAATATTTTGTAAACTCCTCCTTTGTTAATCGATGATGATAATTAAATATTTGTCATAACTATTTATAAAATTAATGCCCATTTACCACTAACTTCCTCCTTGATCCATCAATAGGAGAAAGATGAACAACTCCATTTTTGAACACTTTATCAATTTGGTAAGGTCCTAACCATCGAGTTTGTAACTTGTCAAGAAAGTCAACATAGTGAGAGTCAAATAACAATGCCCAATCTCCTGGTTCAAATTTATTGTGTTTAATTTGACTATCATGCCACATCTTCCATTGTTGTTGGATGATTTTTAGTTTGGTGAAGTACTTCCAATCAAAGCTCATCCAATGTATTTAATTGCCAAACTTTGTCTAGTTGTACCTATGATAATTCAATACCAACTTCCAAAGATGTACAAAGTATTAGCAACACAAATTCTATTGGAAACAGAGGTTTCTTATCATAAACCAGTTCATAATATGTGAAACCTGTAGTGGATTTCCATATAGTATTATATGCCCAAATGGCTTTTGGTAATTTGTTTATCCAATTCTTCCTATGAAAGGCTAATATATTTGTTAAGATCCTTTCTAACTCTCTATCAGTGACTTCTACTTGATAGTTTGCTTAAGGGTGATAAGGTGATGATTTCCTATGTTTTATCTCATATAATTCAGTAAAAGCTTCTATGAATTTGGATGCAAATTGAGGCCCATGATATGTGGTAATAGATTGTGTAGCTCTAAATATTTGAAAATCTTAATAATATAGAAATTCAGCGATTTTCTCTTCATGAGCATGTTTGAAAGCATGCACTTCAACCCATTTAGTTACATTATTTATACATACCAAAATATGTTTCTTCCCTTGATAATGCGGATCAATGGGTCTAATAAAATCCAACCCCCATCTTTCAAATGGTTATTAAACCACTTGAGGATGTAGAGGTATTTCATTTGTGGTTGTTGGTTTTCCGCATCACAATGGTGTACATAATTTTTCACATCCTTATGAAGGGATGGCCAATAGTAACCAATTTTTTAAAAAATTAATAGTACACTTTATTGAATAATGTTTGCCTGATGGTTCATCATGATATGCAAGTAGGACTTTATACACCTCATCCTATTGAATGCATCGACAAAATATATAATCGGGTCCATGTTTAAATAGTAGATCATTTATCCACATAAAGGATGAGCTTTGTTTTATTAATCGTTTCTTCTCCTTTGGGGTAAAATGAGGGGACTTTTCCTATTACTAAATAATTAGAAATATCAGCAAACCATGGTGATGTTACTAATATTACAAATAACTTTTCATCAGGAAAATCATCCTCCATCAATTCATCTTCTTCGATGTTGTTCAATCTAGATAAGAAGTCAAATACTACATTAGCCTTCCCTAGTTTATCCACTATAGTGATATCAAACTCTTGTAGTAGCAATAACTAGTGAATTATTCAACCACTAACCATAGGTTTTTCATTAAGTATTTTATTACCAATGATTTGTGTGAATAAACACTTGATATCCAATGATATAGTGGCAAAACATTTTGATAGCATATACTACCACTAGGAATTCTTTTTCAGTGGTAGTAAAGTCCTTTTTAGCTCTTGTGAGATTCTTGCTAATATAGTATATGGTATAATGCTCCTCATTTTCCACTTACCCTAATGCTACTCTAACTATAGTATTGGACTCATCAGTTTGAATGTGAAATGGTAATTCCTAGTTTGGATCTCTCAATACAGGTGGAGTGATCAATTTTTCTTTTCAAGTATCAAAAGCATTTTGACACTTTTCAGTCCATTTGAACTTAGAATATTTTGTTAACAATGCAAAGATAATATTTTCCATTATACTAAAATTCTTGATGAAACGATGATAAAAGCCAATATCTTTCAAAAAGCTCTTGACATATATTTGAGTTTGTGGTGGAGGAAGGTTTTTAATGATCTCTATTTTTTGGGGATCTACCTGGATTCCTTCTGATAAGATATGATGGCCAAGGATAACACCTTCTTCCATAATCATAAAGCATTTGTCAAGATTTAGGGCCAAATTATATGTTTCATAGTGGGTTAGTACCTTGTCGAGATGTTCTAAAGTTGTATCAAAGGCTTCCCCACATATTGCAATATCATCCATGTAGATTTCTACGCAATAATTTGTCAAGTTAGAAAATATGGCAAGAACAGCTCGTTGGAAGGTTGTTGGAGCATTACAAATTCTAAAAGGTAGGACTCTATAGGCAAAAGTTTCCCATGGATAAGTGAAGGTTGTTTTTTCTTGATCTTCAGGTGCAACCTAAATCTAGTTATAGCCACTAAATCCATCGAGAAAACAGAAATATCTCTTTCTAGCGAGTATATCCAAAACTTGGTCAATGAAAGGCAATGGAAAATGATCTTTATGTGTGACTTTGTTCAATTATCAATAATCCACACACACTCTCATTTTTTCATTCTTCTTTGGAACAATAACCAATGGTGAAACCCATTGGCTATCAAAAATGGGATAGATGAATCCTACTTCTAGCAACTTTTTGATTTTGTCTTTCATAATATCATGCAAAGTAGGATTTAGTCGCCTTTGCAATTATCACATAGGTTTTACATCCTCTATATATATTGGATGAGTGCATACATCAGTGAATTCCTGTCATGTCTTTGTAATCCCATGCAAAGGCATTGATATGTCAACTCAATATATTGAACAATTTTTTCCCTGGTCATTTGTCAACCAGCTATTGATATTCAAAAATTTATTTGGTTGTACTTCAATTTTATTTGTACTAGGATAAATAGAATTAACTTCTTCAAATTTAATTATTAAGGAGTTAAGAGGGCAATGATGTAGTAGAATTATGTAGGAGCATCTTTCAAAGGGTGTTTTTTTTAGAAGTTTTTAAATATTTTTTTATTTATGCATGATTAGGTGTCAAGATTTTCTAGGATGCCTAATATGGGTGTTATGAAGTTGTGTGTTAATTTGCATGTCAATCCGAGTTTTTTGTGAATTACTAAAAATGGTAATTTTTGATGAAAAAACAATTTGTCAAAAATAGTAATTACTAAAAATGGTAATTTTTGATGAAAAATAATTTTTCGAAAATAGTAATTACTAAAAATGGCAATTTTTAATACAAAAAATATTTTTTTTAAATAGTAATTTTTTAATCTTTAGGGCTTTAAGCTTTAGGGTTTCATTTTAGGTTTCTTTGGGGATATATATTCCCTTGGTATTGCATTAAAGGAGGTGAATCCAGGAATGATAAAATAAAATATTTATTAGTTTATTTCCATGTATTGCAATTTTTATGAGAATGGGGGTTTTACCAGTTTATTTTCTATTTATCATAGTTTTTATGTGATGGGAGGTATTTGTTTTGACCTCTTGCATTGGATTTACATCATTTGGTATCAAAGCAAGTTGGATCTTGTTGGGGAAGAGAAGGTAATCTTGTTGATTACATTTATTTTGTTATTCTTATTTTTCTGTTTGGAATAACATAGATCAGATTAGCATGAGGAGAGGAAGAGGAGGTTATGCCTAGGTTAACAGGGATATGCAGGAGTTGCAGGTACAAGTTGCTCAATTGACTAGAATGATGGCCCGTATGAGGGAAAGACATCCAATGGATTTTGTAGATCTAGATTCTGATAATGAGACTATGGGAGAAGACAACAGATCAAAGGTTCATGTAGAGGAAGAACCGGAGGGGAAGCCAAAGGAGCATCATTTTGAGGATAGGCTAATTAGGGCCTTGGAAGGAAATAGAGATGGGATCAAGGTTGATGTCCTTGAGTATGCAAGAGGGTTGAAACTAGAAGAGTTGATAGACTGGTTGAATAGCATGGAGAAGTTCTTTGAGTGGAGAGACCTTTCAGAGGAAAGGAAAGTAAAGCTTGCATGCACGAAGTTGAAAGGACATGCATTGATTTGGTGGGATCATCTACAGAAGGAGAGGTAGAGAAAAGGAAAGGAAAATATTAGGGTCTGGCATAAAATGGAAAAAAATGAAGGAGAAATTCTTACCTAAAGATTATGCCCAAATATTATTTCGTAGATTACAAAACCACAAGCAAAAGGATCAAAGCATCAAGGACTACACCAATAAATTCTACAAGTTATCAATTAGAGTGGAGCTTCAAGAGTCAAAAGAACAAAAGGTTGTAAGGTATGTGAATGGATTAAGTTATGCCATACAAGATGAGTTGAGTATGCTTTGGATCCATAGTGTAGAAGATGCATATCAATTTGCATTAAAAGTGGAAGAGAAACATAAGAGGAGTAATTTTAGAAGAGTGAGGAAAGAACCATCGTCACCTCCAGCCAGTGGGCATGGTGGATTTAATCCCTCAAAGGAAGAATCTTCTAATATAAGAAAATAAGAAGAATCTAGGAAATGTCCACAGAGGAAGAGTATTTCACAGAGGAAGAGGCTATGGTGGAGGATGAAATTGGGATGGCCCACAAAGGCAATATACATGTTATAGATGTGGTGAGGAGGGGCACAGAGCTTTTTAGTGTTCGCACTATCCTGCACAAGAAAAAAACAAGGAGAACAAGCTAGAATCAATATGGTTGAGGAAGAAGAGCAAACTGGGATAGAAGTTGTTACAGACATGGGAGAAAATCTCATGATAAAGAGGACGATGATCGTCCCAAGGAAGGAGAAAGTACAAGATAATGATGGTGGTGATTCTTGGCTACGTACAAATATCTTTCAAACTAGGTGCACATCTGGAGGAAAGGTATGTAAGATGATTATTGATAGTGGTAGTTGTGAAAATATGGTTTCAAATAAAATGGTTGAGAAACTTAACTTAAAGTGTGAGAAGAACCCATATCCCTATCACATATCGTGGTTCAAGAAAGGGAATGAGGTAACTATAGATAAGAGGTGTCTGGTTAAGTTTTCAATTGGGAATACCTACAAGGATGAAGTATGGTGTGATGTAATTCCAATGGATGCATGTCACTTATTATTGGGGAGGCCTTGGCAATATGACAGGAAGGCTACCCATGATGGGGGAAGGAATACTTACACATTCTAGAAGGATGGAGTAAAAGTGGTCTTGTTACCACATAAGGAAGAAGGGTAGAGTAAAAACCTATTGACAACTAAGGAATTTGTCATAGGGATGAATGAAGTTGGTTTTTGTATGTGTTGATAGCACAAAATGTGGATATTGTGGATGTTGCTATACCACCCACAGTAGTAGAGTTGCTAAAAGAGTATGCAGATGTCATACCAAAGGAGTTACCAAATGGACTACCCCTAAAAAGGGATATTCAGCATCATATTGATCTGATCCAGGATTCGAACGGTTGGGAAAAATATTGATAGCAAAAAGTTGTAGGAGTTTGATCAGAGGAACTCGTAGGAGCAGAGTTCTTTTCAACCAGAGGAGAATGATGCACAGAGCTATATCTTTTAGAGGGTGGTTTTTAGAAGTTTTTAAATAATTTTTTATTTATGCATGATTAGGTGTCGATATTTTCTAGGATGCCTAATATGGGTGTTATGAAGTTGTGTGTTAATTTGCATGTCAATCCGAGTTTTTTTGTGAATTACTAAAAATGACAATTTTTGATGAAACAATAATTTCCTAAAATAGTAATTACTAAAAATGGTAATTTTTGATGAAAAATAATTTGTCAAAAATAGTAATTACTAAAAATGATAATTTTTGACGAAAAAATAATTTGTCGAAAATGGTAATTACTAAAAATGACAATTTTTGATAGAAAAAATAATTTGCTGAAAATAGTAATTTTTTTAATCTTTAGGGCTTTAAGCTTTAGGGTTTTATTTTAGGGTTTCTTTGGGGATATATATTCCCTTGGTATTGCATTGTAAAAGGAGGTGAATCTAGGAATGAGAAAATAAAATATTTATTGGTTTATTTTCATGTATTGTAGTTTTTATGTGAATGGGGGTTTTATCGTTTATTTTCTATTTATCATAGTTTTTATGTGATGGGAGGCATTTGTTCTGACCTCTTGTAGTTGGATTTACATCATAGAAGAGAATAAAAAAATTGTCTAATTGTTAAATGTAATTTCTGATGGAATCAAATCTGATATGGGATAATGAGAAAATGACGATGCCATCCATGTGACAATTTACATGGACTATCTTGTAGTGGAATAGATGACAATTGTTCAGATTCTTGTTCTTCATCATTCCATAACAATCGATGAACAATGGTAGGTTCATCCTCAAGTCTTGAATCATACATTGTATTAATAAAAATAATTTTATCTTCAAAAACATCTCTTTCGCATGAATCTAACTCTTCTATGTGGTCTTTCATGATGATGGTGGCTAAGGTTGAAATAGTTTCTTCATTTTCTTCATCAAATTCAAGATACCATAAGTGTCTTGAAAAATTGATCGATGATTTTACATAAGGATATAAGAAAATTTTCTTTAAATCAATCCCATTTGAAATGGTCATATCCCCTGACCTATAATTAATGAAAGCAACTATCATAGCAAGTCAAGGCCTTCCTAAAATTATTAGATAACCATTAACAAAATTTTGGGGTTGTAACACCAAGAAGTCAACTAGATATTCCCATGAGAAAACTGTCACAAGGATATCTTTGATGATTCCTTTAGGTTTAGTGATTGATCTATTAGCCATTTCTAATACAGTAGATGTAGGATTCATATTGTTCAATTGTAATCTTAGCATCGTATATTTTGTCATAACATTGATGGTTACCCTTAGATCAATTAGAACATTGGATATTTGCATTGATCCTATGGTTACCATAACTATTGGACTTCTTGGATCACCATATTTTGATGAAATAAGTTTTTAGAAAGAAGGTCAGCCAACTTCTCATTTACTTGTATGGTTTTGAAAAATGATTTCTTCTTCCTTCCTAATTTTTTAATACAAAGCTCTTAAACGGATTTTTAATTAATGGCACATCCTTAATAGTTTGTAGTAAAGTAATCGTAATGTTTAAATGTATTAATTCCTTCACTAAATCTAATTTCAAAGATATTTTATATTTCTCAAACCATTCATGGTATGGTATCTTTTTTATGAAGAAGGTAAATCCTCCTAAAGAAGGTTTTCTTCTTTTTCTTTCCCTTTCTCTAGAGTTGCTTTTTGTGGCTCTGGAGTAAATGGGTCTTGTTTATTTTCATTGATTCTTATTTCTTCAATGATAAGTGGAGTAGGTTCAATAAGTTCCTTTCTTAAATGTAATTTAATATTGCTACAATTGATGATATATATCATGGTGGTATCTTGAGATTCAACCATGTAGATAGGAGTTTTTTGTCTAGTGTTATTTGGGTCAACCACAGGTTGGGCCGAAAGTGAGGGTTGTTTCACTTGTTGTTGTGGTTGTCGTCCTTGAGGAAAATTTTGAGTAAGAGCAAGCAACACGTTTTGCGATTGATTTTGATATCTTCATTTTCCTTGATATTATTGCCCCCAATTTTTTCCATGGGATTGTGGATGCATCCATGGTGGATTTTGTTGATTCCATTACAAATTCATACATCCAGATTGTGACCATTCTTGATATGATGACCATGGAGGTTGAATCCTAGATTATTGTGGTGGTTCTAAGTGATACCATGGCATAGACCAAGGATTATGTCCCCAATTTGTGGGAAACCATGGGGTATTTTGATATTAATACTACAAAAAATTGTCCCCTTGTCTCTGTCCTACAAAATTGAGTTCTTCCATAGGCGATAATTGTGTTTCCAAGATATTTTTAAGTCCTGAAAGTAAATGACATTGGTCTGCAATATATCCTTTCACACAAATGCTACAAATAGCAAAAACAGTTTTTTTTTTTAAGTACAATCTTGAAGAGCATACTTATTTTTGCATCTCGGGCAATAAATGGCTAAGGGTTCCATAGACCTATTTTTTGCATTCACTTCCCCTAATATAGTGTTGATATGCACAAGAATGTTGATTTTTAAATTAGCAAACTCTTCTATTAGTTCTTTCAAGTTACTTTCATTATTAGCCATTTTTTGTCTTCTTTGTTTTGTGTGGGGGTAATTTTTTTACATAATCCTAAAATATTATCAATGTTGAGGGTATTTACATCTCCTTTACCCTTAAGATCCAATACTTCTCTATAGTCATCTTGCAACCCCCTCAAGAATATGGATTTGCACATTTTTGGTTCAACAATCCCACATTTTTTTGCATAAAAGCAAATCTATCCAAACAATCCTCTAGATTTTTATTTTTTTGTTTAATCATGAATAATTCATCTTTCCTATTTTTTACCCAATAGTATTTTTGGTACTTGTCCAAAAATACTTGTTCCATTTATTCCTAGGTCCAAATTGAATGGGTGTTAAACTCATGAACCAACGTAAAGCTAATTATTTGAGCGTGGAAGGAAGCACTTTAAGTTTTTTATTGTCATTTGTATAATCATAGGTTTGGATTACAACCTTAAATTCAAATAAGAACTAATCAGGATCCTTAGATGCAATTCCCCTAAAGGTTGGTAGCACTGATGGTGAAATAGTTTTCATTGAAGAGTTATGAGTGGGATTCAATCAAATAGGGTATTCAAAGGTCTTGGAAATATAAGGGAGGTTACCCTAATTGAGAACAATATTGCACCTATCTGAATTTTTTTGTAAATCTACCATTATATCTTTCCAACACCTGGTATAGATTTTTCTAAATTGCTTTTATTGCAAATATATATCAAGAGTAGATGAATATGGACTAACAATTTGCTCCTCCTGTAATTCTCTCTCAAGAGATACACTTCTTAAATATGAGGTTTACAATCCCTTTTTAGTGTTATCAAGAATCTCAAATGCAAGTAATTCACCCTCTTGTCATAAATATCGCCTTCCTGTGGTTGGTGGGAGGTTTTATCTAATGAATCTACCTCTTTTGTCCCTTAACCTATTCATACATCCTATGCTTATATCCTAAGATCTAAAATGTAACTTTCAGCAATACAATTATGTTTATGCAAATTTGTTTTTATGTTTCTCCTATTTTTGTTGTTTCAAAAACTATCATAAGGTTTATTTGGCTCAACTTCACAAAACAATAATTGCAAGACTGATTTGTCCCCTAACAACACCAATTACTTCCCCAATAACGACATCAAAAATAATGGGTATTGTTAATGCTCATCATTTAGTTCATTTTATCAATATAGGGCGGTGTCTAAGGCTATATATGAGAGAGGATGTGTATGGTTCTACAGTTCATAAATTAGGGCACTTAATTATATGATGGGAATAGAGGTTCATAAGATCTTGTATGAAGTAAATTTTAACTAATACTCACTTGCAAAATGGAAACCTATTTAAATGCAAATTTTAACTTTGTTGAGGGAAGAAAGAAAATAACCTACAAATCTAAATTGAAATGACATGAAATGAAAATGATGGAAAGAAAATAATAGAATTGACAAATGCTAAAATTTAAAGCTACTAAAAAAGAAATGTTGGAATAGGAAATTATTGCTAAAAACTATAAATGAAATGCTAAAATAAAATTGCATTAATGGAAATGAAAATATAGATAATAAGAGGGTCAACTATATGAAATTATCATGAAAATATGCACACATGGAAACAGGGGAAAAATGGGACAAAACAGAGTATTTACTAGCTAGCAACAATTTAGTAGAAAAACATCTTTTTGATAGAAAAAGCAACAAACAAAAAACTTACAATTTGTGACAGATGTCCTTCCACTAGCTTTGAGAGTGGGCCCTTGCTCCTAGGACAAAAAAATGATTAATTTACCAGGTCCTAAGATCTAATCAACCAATCATTCATAAAAGATTACTTTGACATGACACTGCACTTTATTAACTAAAAACTATTGTTATAGGAAAAATGTTAACAAATTCCTAAAGTTCTATTATTAATCCTTGTTTATCTATTATCTTTCAACATAGGTAGTGAAGATATTTATACATATTCTCCCACTTTATTAGCCTAAAGTTTAAAAGTATAATCTAATATCTTTGTTGTCAACTCATTATTTGTTGAGTTGTTGTCAACTAATTATTTGTTGAGCTGTTGTCAACAAATTCTATCTAAAATTGAGATAGAAATTTGTTACAGCCAGTTGTCCTTCTTTACTTGCAAAAACTATGGACGATGCTTGAAATAGGTTGAAAATTATTGGTTGTAGTTATCCATATGCCAGCTCACTTGTCTCTCTTGGAAATCAGCTAAAAAGCAAGTTTCATCCATTTTTGCATCTGTTTTTACTACTTTGGAACATCTAGTTGAACAGTTGTCAGATGTTATTTTCTTGGACCAGTCCATGCTGAGTCACTTCTAGGTGATTTTTTGGCTCTCTCCAATTTTACTTCATGCCTCCAATATGGTTTCAACTTCAAAATTGGTGTTCCACCATAACCCACTATTAACCTACAGGTTGCAACCCGGATGTTCCAGAGCAAAACCTACAGGTTCTATTTCAAGTAGATTACCTGCCCTATTTTTGCTGCAAGGTGGGTTTTAGGGTGCCACTTCATCCAAAAAAATATTTATAAGGTGAGAAACATTTCAAATATATTCAACCAATGATATTACAACAAAAACTCATTTGATAGCATTTTTCAACATGTTTTATTTATGCCACTTAATTGCTAAAAACCCACAAAACAATCATAGAAAATATAGAAAACTCTCTAAACATAAAAATAGTATTCATTGTTATTCATCATGATAACATTAACACATTAATACATAATAATCAAACATTTGGTAATTTAACTATGATATTGGTCAAAATTTGGCAATTTTTCATGTTTACAAAGCTGAAATAATGAGATATTTGAGTGTCTCATTAGTTATTATTATGGATGCCAGGTTTTTATCTTTAATATACTAAATACTTTTCCTAGATTTTCATGTTGGAGAATATTATATTATTTATAACATGCTAATGTACCCCCATAGTACCTTCATGGTACATCTTGTAAATAGTAGATTAGGGTTGTGTCGTAGATTAGAGTGTGAGTAATGTTTTATATAATGTAATAATGTACAGGAAATGCACAAGTGTTATGTAAGTGTGTATATGCAATAAATGCACAAGTGTCATGTGTGTAAGTGTGCACAAGTGTCTTTATATTATATAATGCTAAATGAAGAGTCATGTCTAGGTGTGCATACAAGATAGAGTCATGTGTATGCAAGTGTCAAGTAGAGAAGCCAAGAGTCATGAGACTTGGAATATGGAAAGGAATAGTCAAGTATCCAAAGAGTCATTCTACTATGGCTATATAGTACTCCATAGAGAAGCAAGTACGACATTTGTAAGGGAAAGTGAAGTAGTAAAGGATTGCATACATTTGAGCAATTAATATTGTAAGTTTCGCTACATGCTTCTTATATGTATGATTTAGGCTATTACATTCGTATTGTTGCTTATTAATGAATATTATTTGATATATTATAAGCCTTTATTTACATATTAAATTGCTCATATTATTCTACTTACATCATTATCTTGATCTTACTATATTGTGGCTATCTTATATTTGATCCTATGGAATTTATCCTATGAGTTTTACATTAACATTAAGGCTTCAAAATCCATCATGTCAAGCCCAAGTGATATTAGTAGATGATATTAGCTCCTTTTAGTAATTGCTCATTGTTCCAACTCACCTACCTTTATAAGATTTTGTGCATCAACAATAAATTATTAGGGATTATTGGTTATGCAATCTGATATTTCTCTTTCCTACTAGGTTGATCTTGTATACCATCCTTCATTGTTGGCCTTTTTTGTATTGTGTGTCCTCTTTGTTAGTCTCTTGTCTTCTCCACAACTTCCCTATTTTCTAAAATTACGTAGACTATTGATCTTTAATTGGACGGTCCTCAAAACTTTTGCTTATATTTATGTGTCAGACTTATAAACATCCATAGCTTACTTAAACCTTTGTCATAATACCCATGGAAATTTTTCATCAGATTCTTTTTGGATGGTCTGACTATCAAAACTTTGACTTCATCCACCCTTAAGAGTTTTCGTGCAACTTGTGAGCTAACTCGTGGAATATTCTTCTCTCTCTTACTTTGGAACTTTTTAACTTTTGATCTTTGGAATTTTTGTTCAGCTTGTGCCCTTTGGAACTTTTATCACCTAAATTTTGGAACTTTTTGATGCTTTATGGATTGTCAAAATATTTACCTTCCACTTTTGGTCAAAATATTTTTAAAGTGGCACCAACCTTTGGTCGCAACCTTTTACCTGCACTTGTCCAGCACTTCTTTCTATCTCTTTTGCATTTTTTACCTTGGCTTTGGTCTTCTTTTAAAATATTCTTAAGGTAAAATATTCTAAGTGTAGTGAATGCTCATTATAATTGTGATGACTCGTAGGGGCCTAATTGCTTGCTCAAGGAGAATCTAGAATGTCTACCTTTATCCTTGGGCGTAGAGTCAAAAAATAAAAGAATGCATAAAAATGTAAAAAGGAATGTAAAAGATATACTAATTTGACAACTTATCCAACACTTGCTTAATCACTCCCCATTCTTTTTCTGAAGGGTGCCAGATTTGCTTAAAGTGTTTTTAAATCACTTGGAGCTCTAAATGGTCATCGTTGAAGAAGAATTTTATTTTATTGATAACATCATGCACCCAGATCCTTAGCTCTACTAATGGTCTGATTACCCAAGCCATATCATTTGCTATAGAAGGGTTTGACCATGATTCAAAAGGGAAAACATCTTCCATATATTACCTCAATAACTATAAGTATTCTTCCTCTAAGGAGAGACTATTGGCTTTTCTCCAAGGAGAGGTAAGCCTTTTCTGTAAATCAAGATAACTACTTAGGATTTACATTGCTACACCACCCATACATTTTGTAGGCTATTAGTCACCTTTTGCATTGTTACTTCTTTGTCTTGAATTTTTATGGATACCAACTCAAAATCCAACATAATAGCCAGTTTTGCTTGATAAGTAATAGCTTCAACCATATTTATGGAGACTTTAGTGAGCCTATGCTCAATTTTCGAGCATACTTAGACACTCTAAATAGTGGTTTCATAAATAAATTTAAATACCTGGGAGAGTGTTATTGTAGTGTTAGCAATCTCATCTTAGTAGGTGTCGATAATATCCTTGATGAGGCTCCTAATCCCTTGTCATTACTCAATCTCATCCTTCTATATTAGCTCCTCTAATTGCTTATAGATATTCTCTCTTTCTAGTTAAATTGAGCTTCTTGGATAGAAATCCTATCTATGAAGATTTGTATTTGCTCCTATGCTTCTAGGAGAGATTTTGAAGGTTACCCCATTAGGCATTTAGTAGGCAGGTTTACCTAATTTTCGTGCACTTTGACCTTCACTTGGGAGTTACTCAAGGTATTCTTCACATATTCTAGCTCTCTCCTTTGCTAATTTCCTACTTAATTATGCATAATTATATAAAACAACCTTTCCAACCTCCTTCATGAGTTGCACCTTGTCTTCAACCTAGGTATTTTTAAGATCAAGACACCTGCCAATCCTACTCTTTCATTTCTCTTTGATTTTGATACCAATGGATCTTTTTATGTGAACAATAATGTCTTTGTCTAAGGGGTAAAGTGGCTACATATATGAGTTCTAGTTAGTCACTATGCCAATTTGGATTGCTTTCTCTAATCATACTATGTTGTCTACTACTGAATCATCCATTTTTTTTGCAATGCACTTATAGTTGGCACAGTTACTTGTGAGTCTTATTATTTCCTTTGAGATGACAAAAATGTAGTTAAAGGTCTAAACAATGGGAATGTTGAAGGAGGAAAATATGTAACAAGGTTTGATGAGAGTAGAGTAATGTAGGATGAATGAATTATTACTCCTTGAATGGAGGATATTGAATGGATAGTTGGAAAAGTATCATCCAATGTGCTTGTGATGCTATATATCTAGGCCAATAGGGATGAAATAACTTAAGAAGGTGGAGTTTTTTGGCTAGTTATAGGAGTAGAAAAAGGGATAGAAGTAGGAATATTATTTGTCGAAATATTAGTCCTTGGGTATCATCTTCTTTTTCTTTTTCTCTTATAATATTGGCTACTATGTTGGAAATGGAGATAGGTTGTAGTTATGCCTTCATCTACTGGTGTTGCTTCCTTTTGCATTTAGACAATCAGCTCAACGATTGCTATAGAAGATTGAGAAGGGGTATTTTGAGGCACAACCTCACTCCTTTATCCTTACTCTGATGATTTTGGTTTGAGGATCAATCTTTTCTTTCTTAGGGGAGTTTAACCTCTTTCGCATTGCTTTTTCTCTGAATACCTTGACTATGCCATTAAAGTTATTCCTAGAGCTATTGGAATAGTGTTTGCAATAAAAACCCCTTTTATTTTATGTGATTGTGTTTTCATAGCTTCTTTTTTTGGCTTAGAGCATCATAGGGAACTTCTTCTAAGTTTTGTATTTCATAGCATTAGTTGAAGGATTCATCCTTGTTTAGATCAAGGCTTCTAAAAGGCATCTCAAAATTATTTATTTCTTAGCAAAATTTCCACCAAGCTCTCATATTAGTATCACACCATTTCAAATTTCACATAAACTTTCTTATGATTATGTTAACTTGAGACATGGGGTCAACATCCTTCACCTTTATATAGAAGCTTTCATACAACTTATTTTGAGACTCGAATACTAATAATTGTTCTCTTCAAAGTGGAAAAAAAAACTCATTATTTTTCACTTTGACATAATTCAATATTATGTCTCAATTGATGGTTGAATTTTCTAGAAATCCTTACACCTTTTAGCCATTCAACAAAATTTTTGTATGGGTCATAATCCTAGGCATCATCCAACATTTCTAACCCCAAATCCTTTATCGTATCTTCTAGTTGATCAGTTTCCCTTCTTTTTATTTGATATATACTTCCTAGCTAAATTAAAATTTTATAAAATATCATTTTGCTCTACCCACTTTTGTAAGTAGCATCAATTAATTCTTCCTACCTCAATATTTCAATACATACCACTCTTTATGTCACATACCTTGGTAACAGATATACAAGCTTGTTGAACCCAAAAAGACATACAATGGTCACATCCTCCAAGAAATACTAGTATTCTTTTATTTGTAGCCATAGAACCCTAATATTTTCTTCCAAAACACATAAAAAAATTCTCCTTTAATTGCACTCAATGTTGGTATTAATAACCCATTCAAAAAATGGTAATATAAGAAGCTCTGGTAGAGGATTTTTGTCTAGAAGGGGATAAGACTTCCTTGACCTTCTTCATATTCTATTCTTAATTTCAAATTCTCAAACAACTAGATGTTTTAAAATAATACTAAATGGGCTAATAATGAGCAATACTTGAAGATCTAATTTTCCCTAAAGTTAAATAGCCCTTCATGAGTCTATTGGGCTATAAAATCACTATAGAAAAGGATTAGGAGTTTGTTCTTTGGGATATACCTTAGCATGTAGGCAGTGCCTAATTCTTCTTATGATATTTATCTATCATCCTTAGTGTCAAAAATGAAATTTGTTATGCATAATGTATATCTGGCATCTTTATTAAATATTTATTGACTTAAGGAAAATTCTAGTAAGCCTCTTTAGACCTATTGAGATCTAAATTCAAGAATTTTAACTTGTCCTTGATCTTGGAATAATACTAATTTGTAACTTTTAGACTTAGCTTGAACCCCTCTGGTACTAGTAGCATTTTCCATATAGATTCTCCTGATATGACTCACTTGAAGTGATCATCATAGGCTTGAATTATCTTTAGATGGGATTCATAATGCAATGCATATGCTTCCACCGATTTATAGCAAAGATGAACCTGAGGAACCAAATATTGGGTCAAGTAGTTGGTCTAGATACTTGCAATGAATGATTCTTCTTCTCTCTTTAGATGCCTTTGATAAGCATCCTCCCTTAAATTTTGTGTATCTTTTGATAGTTTAGTATCTGTCATTTTTTTAGCTGCATCTTCTATACACTTTAGAGGTCAGGTTTGTGTAGCTTGGGTGCGATTTTCTCTCTTTGAACCTGAGTGATAAGTCGTAGCAGCTTTTTATGGCACGGTCACTATCTTATTATTTCTTTTGGTTTCCAAGGTCATTGTAGACTATCTGAATCTATAAAATGTTGCTTCTACCTTTGCGCTTGAGAGTTTTTAAGGGGCTTTAGTTGCTTTGTGAATATGACATGTGAAGAGGAAGTATTAATAGGACACAACACTTCATTTCTTGTTATTTAATGAACCTATAGAGAAGTGATAGTTATTTGGTTGTAAGGAATGACCACAATCTTCTTTCAACTATTAAGACCAACTGGTTTGTGTGCCACTCTATGTGATTGTCTAAGTTCAAATTTTGTTGCTTAAATACTATCCACTTTTTGACACATTTTTGAAGCTTTTTCTTTGTCCACTTGTGTTTAATTTGATGATGTAGACTTTGCCTCCTTTGGTGCAATGAGCTATATGCCAAGTTTCGATGATGTTAGACAAGTCAGAGAGTGTGGAGGCCCATTATCTCTCTTGATACCTTTATCTTTAGCTCTTAATCACTTTCTTATAGATGCATGGACAACACCAGCTAGCATGTGCAAAGTAGAGAGACTTATTTATAATGTGTGATCATTATGAAAGATGCTTTGTACTTATCCTAAATATTTTTTTGCACTATATTGGAAGCTCCTTGGTATATGTGAAGCATCCTCAGTGATTTTATAAGAAAATGATATGGCTTAAGGAGAATTGTTATCATTTTTCAATTTTTCTTATTAGTTATTTACTCTTTTGGATATGCGAAATAGATTTAATTAATGTTTTGAAGTTTGGTATTGTTGGATTTTTAGCCAAATTGTCTCAAGTCCTAATATTCGGGATCTTGAGTAGACTCAAATATAAGAGCAATCATTATATTAAATGGCCAAAATTAATGAACATAACATTCATGAAAATGACAATAAAATAAAATGGCTAATATCAATGACATTATGCATAAGCAAAATTACAATATAATTGATCAAAATATTGCATACAATCTTCAATATTCACTTATGAGTCTTCTATTATAATCTTCTATATCAGATGATTCTTCAATATAATACATGGAACTTTTTCTCCATAATATAACCTTAAAAATATGACTCTTCAATACTTGAATATTGCACTCCTCACATATCTAGGAGATGCAACATTTCTTATTCCATACATAAGATAAATCTATCATGTCCCTTGGCTTCACATCTTACCACTTGTATACATGACGCTTAATTGTCTATTTACTTGCACACTACTCTATGACACTTGCACACTTTCTCACTCTACACATATGCATACATTATTACATGACACTTGTGCACATCCAACACATAGACACATACATAAGGGAAAATATAAATCACACATCTAAACTATAGACTCGAACCCTATTCTAATTTTTTTTTAGGAATATTATATTGTTTGGTAGATGCAAATGTACACCCATGGTGCCTTTATGGTACAAATGTAAATATGTAATATATTAGGGTTGAGTCTATAGTTTAGGTGAGTGATTTATATTTACCCTTTCATGTAAGTGTCAATGTGTAGAAAATGCACAAGTATCATGTAAGAGTGCAATGTGTAAGAAATGCACAAGTGTCATATAAGTTAGAGTGCAAGTATGTATTGAGAGAATGTGCATAAGCATCATGTATGTAAGTATGAAAATAAGTATAGAGAGGATGTGCATAAGTGTCTTATACTAGGAGTGCATGTAGAAGAGTAAGTGTCATGTAGAAGTATGAAAGTGTTATCGAATCAAGTATGCATGTAAGAAGAGAGTGAAGAGTCTAGTATGCAAGTGGCAAGATGATAAGCCAAAGGTCATGGGAGTTGTCATATGGAGAGCAATAGTCAAGAACATGAAGAGTCATCTTCTATGTCTATATTATGGAGATAAAGCTCCATACAATGTAACATGAGAAAATACAAACAAGGAGGTGTGAAATAAGCATTGATAATAAAGCTTGTATACATATTTTGAGCAATTAATATTGTAAGTTTTCTTCATGCTTGTTCATGAATGATTTTGGCCATTTTACATTCATATTTGATATTATAAGTGAATTTTATTTCATTATTATATTGGCCTAGATATACATTTAATTGCTCACATATATTATTCTACTCTTCAATATTAATATTTAGACCTTTAATATTGTGGCTTCTTTATATTGGAACATGTGATATTTTGTGGTAGTAAGGCTTAAAAGGCAACAACATTTACATTGTAACATAGGTACCATAGGGGTACATTAGCATGTACTAAATAATGTAATATTCTCCAACGAGTCTTAGGAAGAGAAAGAATTAATAGGACTCAGCACTTCATTTCGTGCTATTAATGCACCTGTAAAGTATTAGTCTTTGTTTGGTTGCAAGGAATAACCATAATGTTCTTTCAGTTATCAATAGAAATTGGTTTGGGTGTCACTCCATGTGATTGGCTAATTCTAAATTTTGTTGCGTAAATACTATCCACTTTTTCGATGTGTTGCTAAAGTTTTTCTTTTTTCCACTTGTGTATAATATGATGGCTCAGGCTTTGTCTCCTTTGGTGCAATGAGCTAGATGCCAATTATTGTATTTTTTATTTGAGGTGACTACTTTAGAATATTTGATGGTGCTAGATGGGTCGAATAGTGTGGAGGCCCATTATCTCTTCTAGTATCTTTGTATTTGGCCCCTAATAATCTTCTTATAGTCACATGATTCGACAACACGAGTTGGCATGTACAAAGTAGGCATATCCTTGCCAAGGATTTGCTTGCAATACCCAATCATTGTGAAATATGCTTTGTAATTATCCTAAATATTTATTTGTGCTACCTTGGGAGCTCTTTGGTATACATGAAGCCTCCTCAATGGTTTTATAAGAAGATGATATGGCTTGAGGATCATTATCAACATTGTCCAACTTTTCTTCTTACTTAGTTGTTTATTCTTTTGGCTATGTTAGACAAATTTAGTTGATATTTTGAGGTTTGGTAGTGATGCATCTCCCTCACTCAATATTTCTTGGGATTTTAACTACATGTCATAGCTTCACCACCTGTTCAATTTTTGGTATAGATAAAGGTATCTAAATAGGTGGTGGGGTGTGGCATTTAGTTGTTTTTAAGGAAAATATTATCATAGAATTGGTATGTTCTACAAGTTCTTTGGCATGAGATACCACCTACACAATTTTACAACATGACTTTGCAAGTCAAGTTTTATCTAAAATTTTCCTCACCTACATGAGCATTACATCTCATTCAACCATGCCTAAATGAGGTGTGAGCTCATGCATTTTAAGGGACCTTAGCCAATACCCATAATATGAAGTCTCTTTTACAAAGGGCCTATATATGCATGTACATATATATATATATATATATATATATATATATATATATATATATATATATATATATATATATATATATATATATATATATATATATATATATATATATATATATATATATATATATATATATATATATATATATATATATATATATAATATACAAATATGTATAGGTGAAAGAAATTCTACTTCAACCCATACCTATTGGACCAAATATCTCATCGAAACCAAAATCCCAAGCCTCAATAGCCCATTGCTATTTTTTATTATGGGGAACAAAGAGATGCATCCTATTTTTGGATAATTTTAATGTAGATAATTCCTTCTTAGTTATGAAGGTCTAATTAGTACCTCTCCTTTTTGTTGGAAGATATTTGATATGATGTACATGAAGTGGATCTGATAGAATTTTTATTCTAGTTCCATCTTGAGCCCTTAGGATCATCAATGACCAATCCATATATAGATAGCCTCTTATTCCAGTGGTGAAATCCCTTGATAAACAAATGCCAAATTATGTATGAAGATCAATGACTACGATATCTTGGGTCACTATCAGGCTCAAGCAAGCATACAAAGTAAGTGGAAGTTCTTCAAGTGATTTCAATATTTGGACCATACTGTTGTTTAGTTACATCACCCTTTTGTTTATTGGATGATAAGCTAGACTTAATGCATATACCACCTCCTTTGACATGACTGAAGTACTTACCCTATAATTAATCATACAATTATGGATAATATTATCTTCATAGATCAAGGACAAACATAACGGAGTAGATTTAGGTCTACTTACTCTTGGCCTAGATATTTATAAGATAGTTGGTGTATTTTTTTGTCCTGGTTCCTTTTCTTCTTCCAATGCCTTCTTCAGATTCTCCTTCTATTTAGGAATAGATAAAACATCCCATATAGGGACATCCATCATGGATAATTGTATATGGTCAACCATGCTAAATGACCCTAAGGAATTGGTCTTCTTAGCAATATTTGATAGTGGATAAGATTTTGGTTGGTCTACAATCAATTGAATAGGCTTTGACTAGGGTATACATTACTTTAGGACCTCCAAAATATTCTACTTGGCACCCACTAGGGATTCTAATACACTACGCTTTATTGGTATTATGGTGGGAGGGTCCCTTTTGAAATCAACTAGACCTCTTTGGATTTCCAAGGTCACCTGGTTGTTTTTTTCTTGCTCCTCTATTACCCACTTTATAGCTCTTATCACATAGTTTGACCATACTTGTGGCCTACTAGCTGCTTGAATGCCTGCTCCATCAAATACCACATACATATCTTCCTCATCACACATGACTAGGATCTTCTCTAAAGGTATGCCACTCAACTTAGGAAGGGATGAGGAAGGGGTAGGTTGGTTTGTTATCTATGCTTCAACCCCTTAATGAGATATGGATGTCTGAGTAATCATAAATTTACTTGGCAATGTTGCAGATGGATAGGATATTTATCTGGGGTAGATTTGGGCAGGGTAGGCATTTGGAGTTGGGCAATACCAAGAAGTAGAATCCACATAATTATTTTGTATGGAAGTTATCTCCTTGGTAGGGTTAGGAGGTATAAATTGTAGTGGCATAAATATTGGAATTATTTATTGATTATGGCTATGTTCCAAATCTACATCCCTATTGGCCTAGAATTGAGGCGTTGTATGTCCATTAAAAGGAGTTATATTTTCCTTATTATTTTGTTGGAAGGAAGATCTTGGATTATTTGGATACTAGAACCTCTAGTAATTTTTTTGCCTCCATAGAGACAAAACCTCATTGGAAATTAAGTTTAGCAAATTCTTCATTACATCAAATTCAAAAGGATCCATAGTAGGGTGCCTTGGAGTAGGAAGAGGAACAAGGACTACAACTAGATATATAGAAAAAGTAAATTGAAAATTTGTTGGTTGAATGACTCGATATGGCTAAAATGATGATTGCATGTTTGGAAATAGATGCCAATCAATTTCCCTATATTTTCAAGTCCAATTGATGTCAATGGATGATCTTAGATCCTTTTAGTAAGTGCTCATTGGTCCATCTCACCTGCCTTTCTAGGAGTTTATGCACTAGCAATAAAATCTTGGAGATCATGAGTTATGTAGTTTGATCTTTCTCCTTCCTACCAATTTGCTCTGATATACCATCCTTATTTATTGGCCAATGTCTACATTATGTGTTCTAATTATTGAATTCTCTTGTCTTCTTCGTAGCTTCCCTATTTTCTAAAACAACATGGATCATCGATCTTTAAGTGAATGATCCTCAAAAAATTTACTTGTCTTTCTATGTTAGACTTGTATAAACTCTCATGGATTGCTTAAAACTTTGTTGAAAGACCCATGAAAGTCTCTTGTTAGATTCCCTTTGAATGGTTCAACTATCAAAACTTTTACTTCATCTACCCTTCAAAGTTTTCTTGTAACTTGCAAGTCGACTCGCAAAACTTTCTTCTCTCTCTTGCTTTGAAAGTTTTTATTTTGATCTTTGTAATTTTTTTCTTCTTGTGCCCTTTATAACTTTTTTTGCCTTTCAATTTTTAGAAATTTTTGATGCTTTGCAAGCCATAGAAACTTTTACCTTCCACTTTTGGTCAAAATTTTTATAAAGTGGTGTTGACCTTTGGTCAAAACCTTTTTCCCACACCTGCCTGACACATATTTCTTTTCCTTTTGCATATTTTTCCTTATATTTGATCTTCATTTAAAATCTTCTTAAGGCAAAATATCCTAAGTGTAGTGAATGCTTACTATAAATCCAACGTGGCAACGCATATCCATGTATATACAATTAGATTTTTTTCCATGAAATTAAATGCAATATGCATAAATTCCTATAGGATACTACCCATATTTTTCAAAAACTCCATGAATATTTTATAATAAATTATATGGACTAAAAAAATCCCCACATGTGTTGCATCATAACTACATAGTGGTATTACAACAACTTGGTAATTATGCATATATCGCTTGGCAAAATTAGAGCTTGGATCTCCTCCTTGAAAGTTGAGGAATTTAACTATTTGATCTCATGACATCTGATATGAAACCTCTATGTTAATAAAATCTTATAGAAATCTAAATATGCTAACTCACATGGGAATCCTTTCAAGAGCTTTTATCTTCATATATTTTTTTTTACTCCATGGCATTAAATATAATCCAACCCTTCTCATAAACCATGGACCACCATCCATTATTTCATCCATGACTTTTGGAATAGAGAATATTAGGAGAAAAATTTCCTTTAGGTGTATAAGTCATAGAGTACTATAAGGTCAATATCCATGTCCTTTCAATCCATTTTTCAATCTCTAAAAAACTTGCTAAAAACCATTAAAATATTAAGTTAACCCTCTACTTTTAAGAACCATTATATCATGTTAGATAATATCATACTTAATAGTTATTTTTACTAAATCATTTATTGTCTTGATGGTTTTTATGATGGATTTATTTTTCCTTTTGTTCTCAACCAATAAAATATTACTTTTCTTAACTAAGACATCCTTACTTCTAGCTAGAGATTCCTTAAATAATTTTTCTTTGATACCTAAGTTGTTCATGTAAAAAATTCTCATTCTTCAAAATATTTTGAAGATCTAGAGTAGAACTTCAAAGGCTAAAGATGATCCTCACTCTTTACTCCTTGCTCACAAAGAGTTTATAATATTATATACATACCAAAGCCAATGTTACCAATTTTATCAAAAATGTTTGAATTTTGATCATTTTATACCTTACATAAGCAAATTTGATGAACTCGATTAGATAAATAATAGTCAATGGAAAATAAGATTGTAAATGAAACAATAAATAAAAAAACTTATATCCTTTGCATAATATATTTCCATGCCTACTAGACTCCCTTAAGTATCTATAAAAACTATATATTGAAACAAAACAACCAACAAAAAGTTAAACTAAGACAACTCATTCATAAAAACATGTACATGTATAAAATGTTACTTTTTTTATAAATAACTTTAGATATTTAAATTTATAAAAAAATATTTTTAAACTTTATAACTATTTTTTCAATAACATATATATCTTTCTTCCTATTTTATCATTATCTAAGTTGAATCTAAACCCAAACATGATAAATAAATTGAAACAATCATTGTATTTTTAAAATATTAATACCATTCAAATAATATTAAATTTTTTATTTAATTTTAACAAGGTTTATGCATATTTGGGGGAAGAAGTCATTGTAGAGAGACCTCACACACCACATTTTCATATGACTAAAAATGATAAAAATTTATTAAAATATGTTCCAATGGTCTTTAGTGATGGGATTTAGAGAGGGAACCATAGGATGGTTGGGCGATGGAGAAAGTGAGAAAAGAGATTAGAAAATGCTAGATCATATTTGGGGCCCAATTTGGACCCCATAAATAAGGGGGTCCTCTTTGGGTTCAATTTTTTCTAGGGGAACCCTAGGAAGCTCTCTTTTGTAGATACTTTTAGAGGAAAATATATAGTTGGCAAACAAAACCCTTATTGAAATTGTTGTTTTAGACAACAAAGGACAACTTAAGTATTGCAAGCAAAATATGGCATCCTTATGGTTTGAGTGGATGATGAGGACATAAAAAATAAGGTATAAGAGTTAAAAATAGTCTGATTTATAAGTTTAATGGAGCATGACCAGGTCCATCAGCCATTAAAATTTGGATACATCTAAGATGGGCATTATGGGGTTAATATTCTATAAAACTAATGGTGAAGGGTTTTTCCTAGTATCTTTTACTCAAGAAGAATACTACATTAAGGTTTTTGCAAATGGTCCATGGTTACTGGGTCATTCAAATTTGTACATGTGATTATGGGAACTAGGGTTTAACTCAAATCAAGAGGTTGTAAGTAGTGTCCTAATTTGGGCCCAAATATTTGGCCTTCAAATGGAGTCTTGGATGGAAAAAGTTGTAAAGGACATTAGGAATGTCTTAGGGGATTATGTTATGATAGCCCCAAAAATAGAAAAAATATCTCAAGCAACTTATGCATGAATATGCCTTAAGGTAGATCATTAACATCCCCTAGAAAATATGGTGGAGCTAGATTGTGTCCTTAAGAAGTATAAACAAGATATTGACTGACCTATCCAAAAAGCAATGCGCCTATCTACTGCATCAATCGAAATCAACATAAAAGCATAAAATGATAAACAAGATTGCATATAACGAGAAAATGGATGTTTCTTTTATTAATATTGAAAAGAATCTCGATTACAATCATGCCCCTCTTAGGGTCACCCAAATATTGATACAATTGATACAATTCCAAAGCCCCCAACGGGGTAGGCACAATACTAATGCTCTCTAAATAGTCACAAACTGCTCTAGGGTGGAGTTTGACCCTCTTCTTCACATTGAGGAAGGAATTAGATGATTGAATCTCCTTTGAATATGTTCCCTACGGTCAAGAAACAACACAAAAGCATTAAACGAATAGGCAACCTCTCATGATGAGGCCCTTTGAGGAAAATATGCATAAAGATGCCATAACAACTATGAAATCAAGAATATGGATAAAACATATTAAACTTGTGCAAGATTCATAAATATTGTTAGAAACATGAAAGTAGGAAGTGCAACTATCTATCTACTTGATCAATTGCATGAAATTAAGCAAGTTAACATGAAAAGAAGCCATTAATGTCCTACTTACTATAATGAAAACAAGATTGATTAAACCCTAAATATATCGGTTAGATTGTCTCTAAACATGAATTAACCCACTAAAATGACTAATCTAACCTAATTAGGCATACTAAAACAGAAATAGTAAGGAGATCTATCACCTGTTGCAAACCGTAGCTCTGATGAGCGGTCTGCATTGTACACCGTGGCTTTCAGCCGTGATGAGCAATCAAGTGGTTTTGCCCTCCAAATCTAGGGTTGTGGGCTTGATCCTCCTTGTCAAATTGATGATCAAGGGTCACCTCAGTGTCCTCTGATAGGTTTGGCGGTTGAATTGCTCGATAGGGCCTCCGTTTGCCCGAATTAGCGTTTCTTGGCGTTCTAGCTCCTTAGGGCATCCATGGCATGAATTGTCATGATGCTCAATTAGTTGGAAATTGAATAACAACACTCCCTCTCAATGCACTCAAGTGAGTCCACAATTCGATAGGGCTTCGTTGCTTCAATCTCCAATGCTTGCTCTCTCTTTTGCCCTAATTCTGAGGGGTACTTATAGGACTACCCAAGGGCTAGGGGTGGCTTCATGGAGAAGCCAAGATCAAGAAGAGGTAGTTGGGATAGTTGGATTGGAAGCCTCTGGAATATTTCATCCTTCAACTACCTTCTTCTAGATCAAATGGTCATTCCAACCGATTTGGCTCGGATGAAGGCCAACTGAACTTCAGTTTAGACCGCAGGTCACAGCTGTGGCCTAGACTATGAGACCATAGGTCTTAACCATGGTTCAGACTGTAGACCGTAGGTCTCTACTATGGTTCAGACTGATTAGGCCAAGGAGCCCAAATTGAGTGGTTAGAACCACTGCTCTATCTTGGATTCTATCCAAGATCTTCCATATGGTCTTGTAGCATGTCCCATATGAGTAGTCGCCTTCGACATGACGCGTTTTAGGTGTCTACAGATACCCATTTTGAGATGCATTATGAGATCGAACAACGCTGAGAAAAAATAGACCTCCTAAAATGATGTCGAAGGTTCCATGATGATCATTAATCGGATCAACATTAGATGCCCCAGGTCCTGCAAAAGGATGTGCATCCTAGAATCATTGCTTCCAACTGGGTGAAAGGCTTAAATTTGAAGAGTTGTGCACTCATCATCAAACATTGGGGTAGCTTTGGTGCATTCCATAGGTATCTTTTGACCCATATATCCGAAAGGTGGAGAACAACAAGCAATTATCATATTTGCTATTTTCCCCAAGCAAAGGGGTAAGCTTATGATAGTTGTTGACAATGATTCATAAGATGAACGTAATTTTGACAAGATCAAGGGATCTACGATTTCAGGGATCTTCTATTGATTTTGATTATGATTATGATATTATGACTACCCCCTCAAGCGACGAGTCGATGAGGGTAATGACAATGAATAAAGCGATGAGGTCGCTTGACCACTATGAATGATCTGCACAAACTTAGATTTGAGCATTTAATTACTTGGCTAGGCCTTAGTTCAGCTTATGATTGCAACTGTTAATAGTAATTGCACATTTCTATCCCATGGAGCAGTCAGGCTACAAAAGCCTTCTTAGGGAATCAAAATGATACAATGCCAATTATATTTGTGTTGAATCAATTTATCGATGATCTACTAAAAATATGTCATAGGAGAAATGACATGAAACGCCTCGTTCCCATGGAGCGGTCCAGCCTTGAAGGCCTTCTTCGGGATTGAAAAGAAGCATATCAAATCAATGATGACAATTTTACCCCAAATGTCCTTATGGTTATTTACTCATCTCGTCGGATTGCATGGAGCGTCAGTCGCTGCAACCGCCGAGTGTATAGGGTAAATGACTGAATACGAGGTGCATTTGGTTTTTGATTATTTGATTTTTTTTGGTTAATTTGAATTTTTAATTGATCGTGGTGCTTGAAAATCACCAAATTTGTTAAATTGATTGCTCTTATTGAGATTTTGATCCATTAGGAATAATTAATTTGCCATTTAAGACCTTCCCACGATGGGATTTTAGTGCATTTAATGCTAGTTGCAAACCGCATGCATGGTCTACGGTTGGTATTTCAAATTTTGGGAACCGTGGCTCAGGGTTGCAATCGCAAAACCCTAATTCTAGGACCATGATTGTCAGTTGCGGTCCGAAAAAATTAGGAAAAGTATATATAATTTTCTTATTTGAAAATTTTCATTATCATTCCTACAAGCAACTAAAACTTAGAGAGCTCTGAGAGGTTAGGAAGCAAATTTGACGTGAAGCACTGCTGAAACCACAACCTGACACCTCCACACATCCCGATGGTAGACCCTGGGTAACCTTCTACTAGAAGAGGCCTCGGAGTGGGCAAGGTAACTCAAAACCGAGACCTCGCACTCTATACCAACTTAAAATGAACCACATTAATTAATGGGTTAAATAAATCTCACTAAACTATTGGCAATGAACCTCACCTTAGACTAGGCTAGATTTAGGATTTTAATTTTTGTCTTGCCAGGCTAGGAAGTGACCCCAAAAAGGTCACATTCCTAGACCGCAGCTAGAAGATGCGGTTCCCAATTGTCAGATTGGGGACCGTAGTTGTCATCCATGATGGGATTCAAATCCCAACGGTCAAAAATTTGACCATTATGCGGACCACAGCTTTGACCTACGGTTCCCAATTTTGAAAAAAAATTCAATTTTATTATTTTTTTTAAGATTTTCTGGTAATTAATGCCATTTATTACACTTTTGAAGTACATTTTTTTTTTTTTGAAATTTTTATCACTTTTTGCATGTTTTTGTGTTTTTAGCAATTTTTAGATTTGTTTGACGTTTTTAAGGTCATTTTTTAGCTATTTTTAGTTATCTTTTTCCTTATGTACTTTTTCCTTTCAGAAATTGACTTCTAGATCTAGAGAGCCGGATATCCTCCGCACCCTCCATGATCAGCTAATTACCCTAGAGCGGGAGTGGTTTGGTGTCATTGGCTTTGGCTATGTGCTTGATCTACCCACTATTAGGGTAGATCAGGCCTATATGACTATGTTGGCCCGACGTTGGGATGCATGGACCAACACATTTCACCTACCGATAGGTGAAATGACTATTACTTTGGAGGACGTCTACAGGATATTTAGGATCCCTATTGATGGTGAGCCCATCACCTCTTCCTCCTTTTGGAGCAAGGAAGAGGTTTTTGATTCTATTTTTGGTGACCGGAGCGAGGATGCCCAGGGTAAGATTGATCATGGAGGTGTCCACATCGGATATTAGTAGAAGAAGGGCATCTTCTCTATTCGAGAGGTCATATTCATGCACTTGGTCATGTAGATTGTTCTTCCAGACTCCTCGAGTGTGAGGATCCCCTAGAACCTTCTGGCCAATGTCAGGAGGGTTACATAGAGCTCTATAGATCATCCACTACTCCTAGCCTAGGGGAGCACTCTACTATGCTAGTTGTATCGAGAGCTCTACCAGATTACCAGTAGGAGCCGGGTAGGGATTAGTTATAGTCTACTTCTCTAGATCTGGGGTTGGTAGCATATCAAGATCGAGCATCCTACGGAGCTACCCCTTGCTATTACTTCTATTGATGATGCTCATCAGTGCTACATCGCATGCTAGCCCCATGAGGAGGAGGGGTTTCAGAGTAGGTCCCATGCTAGGGATGTAGAGCACTACATTGGTATATTTGTAGTGCTTCGATCGGATGACATTGAGTGGTACCCTTATATGGATTGCCCTGCATGGGAGGAGGTTGGCGAGTGGCTACGCTAGGCTCGATGAGATAGGTGGCTACTTGGCCACAAGGATGAGATCCATGAGTATCAGTACTACTCTCATGTCTTATAGTAGTTTGGGATAGTTTAGGACATACCGGAGCTGCCCATCATCTACAAGCAGCTAGTGTTGGAGAGTCATTTACCCTTGGATTTAGCTGACACCACTAGGAGACACAGTTGATGACTTCTAGGAGTTAAGGGTTGCTAGGGCTGGGACCACCCCAGCATATGATACTTGGTGGTCCCTACTATAGTGGTAGAGATCAGGGCCCCTCGATCGGATAGATGATGAGGTGGAGGTTGATCTAGAGGGGCGTAATGTGCGCTAGTGGACTGAGGGTGGATGGGGTGCAGAGGCCACCACAGGGGATGCTCCATAAGTTGAGGTTGAGGATGAGGCATCTGAGGAGGGAGAGGTACCTCTTGACAATGAGGTAGGGCAGCTACTAGCTCAAGTTGTAAATTTATAGAGTCAGGTGGGTAGGCTTCATATCCAGCTACTATAGAGGGATACTAGTCTCACCATAGTAGAGGTGAAGCTTAGACATGGTCAGAGCCAGTGGAGGAGCTATGAGGAGGAGAGACCTCTCCTCAAGGCCAGATAGCTACAACAGATATAGAGATTGGGTGGCTCATTGTAGATCATGACCTGGTATGGATACAACTAGATCTCATGAACAGAGAGAGCTCACTAAGGGTGATGGGGGAGATCCCTCATCTACATAGGTTGTCATGGTGCCTCTTGCAACACCATCATCTTCACTACCAGGAGGTCATGACCCCATGGTCGAGATTAGATGGCTCACTTCCCTCATTGAGGAGGGTAACCTATATTAAGGGTAGCTCACATAGATCAACTAGAGGGCCATATCAGATTGATAGGTGGGGAGGTCCCAGAGGATTCCATGCTATCGGGACCCATGGAGAAGCTCCAGGACCGAGGACTAAGACGATAGGGCAGTCATCTATGAGCTCTAGTCACAGGACCCATAGGACTGAGAGGACACATAGGTCCTCTAGTACTCATGGAGCTAGCTCACAGAGGAGCCATAGGGATGGTGGAGGTGATGGAGGTGCCTCACAGACTAGGGGTGCAAGCCCTTAGTATAGATCTCAAAGATACTTTTGTTGTACTATTTTTGAGTGTAAGGTCGAGGACCTACACTGTTGTAGCCTATGAGTATTTTTGATGTACCCCTGATGTACTCATTTTTGGAACACAAACACACACACACACACACACACACACACAAAAATATATATAAGATATTGATCATTTTGGCTCATTATGTGTACCTATTTATTTTTAATTTTATGTTTATGTTATGCACATGGATGCAGATGTTTATATTGATGTTATGCTTATGTGATGTGATGTATGGATGACATGCACTAGATAGCTATTTAATTTATGATGATGATGGTATGCAGTGATCTAGATGCTTAGATGTGCTATTTATGATGTATGCATATGAATGCGATGTTTACTTTTAAATGCCTATTTAATTTTACTTTATTGTATGCATTTAATTTATGATGATGTCACAATATGTTGATGCAATGTATGTAATGCATTATTTACATGATGGTAATCTAATGTAAATGAACATGTATGCTTTAATCACTTAAAACATAAGGAATGAATGCGATATGAGTTTAACAATCTAATGGATGATGCCATAGAATGTGTAAAAATCATGAATGTAATTGAAAATCCTCATTACAAGAATTTAATCAATTAATCACCCATATATGAAATGTAATGATATGAAGTGGTATGATGCAAATGATATAATATGTCACTCTATTTTATTTTTGCAATTTTGAAAAATATGCACAATATAGTCAATGGCCATCTAGATATCATTTCTGATATCCATCCGATATCTATCCTATATCTTGATTGTGCTTTATGTAATGATGTATCATAGATTCGATACTTTGCAGTTTGATGATTTGAATGACTTTATTTTATATGTTTTGTGATATTTGGTATTTTGTTGCTATTAGAGAAATTTTTGAGGTTTTCCATGAGACTCAAACACCCTAGTAGACTTCTCAAACGTCACATACTAACTGTACAAGGCTTTTGTTGGACAAGGCTTTCATCATGAATGACCCAACTGTTCATTACCCCTGTGTGTGCATGTGAGTATTTTTAGATAGACCATAGGCATACCCTAGATGTCAGTCGGGACTCTTCCAACCCATATGTGAGATCGGGTTCCTCCTATGTTCGTATCATCCTTGTTTCAGACTTGATTGGACTATACTTCTAGACAACCCCAGGCACCTAGAGCTAGCTCATCTTGCAAATTGATCAGGACTACCCCTCCAAAAATAGTCGGGACTCTTTCAACCCATTGCTGCAATTGGGGATCACCCAATAGAACTACTACTTCGAAAGCAGGTGGGACTCTTTCAACCCATTGCTGCAATCGGGGTTCACTCTATGGCTTTGAATAGTGAACAATCCAGGGATTCAAGTTCTCACCCCATTTTTTATATTTGCTCATATGTAGTGATAAAAATCACTATTTTTCACGTTTTACTCTGAGTGATAAAAATCATTGTTTATTCCCATTTTTCTTGAGCAAGGGATTTGTATAGTGCTTTTGATTCACTATATCATTTTAGATTTGAACTTTGAACTTTGGGTTTGAAATTTAAACTTTGTATCTATGTATGAGTAGGGGAAATTCTTGTCCTTTTGCCAAGGTTCACCACTCTAGACCGAACTATTTGCAAGATAAGCAGGTAATAAACCCATCTCTCTAAATACCCAGGACCACTTTCATAGCTTTCATCCTCCCTTATCTTAGCAGGATTTTAAATGTGTCAATTAGTGACGGGATCCTGATATGCCAAGCACTATCACAACTAGTGACCTCATCTACAAAAGCAAAAGAAGCTTTCTATGACATCTGAGAAACCCACTAGGTATGGCTGAGTGACTGGAAAACTTTGGTATATATACACACATATAGCAACAGGTGTTGTGTATGAATGCAGATGGATTATGATAAATGCAGAGGTGCATGATTGAAAACACAAACGTGGCATCATTTGTAAGACTGACAAACACAATCCATCCTACTACGGAATGCAATGGATGAAGAATGCCTATATGCAATGCAATGATGAAATGAATGCATGTGTAAATGAAAATGCATAATGCAAATGCAAATATTTTTGGATTTTATGCTTTACCAATTTTTTTGGATTTTATTGATTTTATAATTTTTATTGATTTTGAGCCTTTATATATGACCAAACGGTGAGTACATGCCTTCGAGCCTTTAGGAGTGACCAAACAGGAAATATCATTGGAGCCTTTAAATTGACCAAGCAATTTTTCAAAAAATCCTTGGAGCTTTTTAGGATGACCGAGCGGTTTTAAGCAAACCCTCGAAGCCTTTTGGGGTTGACCAAAGGTTTGAAATACCTTTGGAGCTTTTTGATTGACCAAACTACTCACAAGAGAGCTTGGAGCCTTTTAGGATGACCGAGTTCCCTTTTTGGGATGATCGAGCGATTATAAGCAAACCCTCGGGGCCTTTAACTGACATGACCAAGCGGTTTTAGGAACCCTTGGAGCCTTTTGCTATGCTCTCAAGCATAAAATGCCTTAATATGGATGATGTTGAGAGGTTCAGGCTCTTCAACACCTCCTAGCGATGTTAGGCGATAGGTACCTAGACCAATATTTTTAGATATGATATAAGGTCCTAGCCAATTAGCCATAAATTTGTCTCGCATATCGGGCGAAAAATTAGAGTTCTATTGGTTCTCTTTGAGCACAAGATCCCCAACTTCAAAGTCTCTCTGATGGACTTTGATATTATAAGCTCATTTTAGTCACTCCTGATAAACGTGAAGATGCTCCAGGGCATTCACGTGACGTTCATCAAGTAGCATCAATTGATCTAGGTGAGCTTGTCACATGGTGTCATCATCGATGAACTCTTTCAATGCAAAGCGCAACATTGGAATTTCCAACTCTAAGGGCATAATGGCCTCAATGCCATATACTAGTGAAAATGGTGTTGCCCCAGTGGGCATCCGAATGCTAGTCCTATAAGCCCATAATGCAAGGGGCAGCTGGATATGCCAATATTTGTGGTTTTCTTGGACCATATTTTTCAAGATAGCCACCACTATCTTGTTTGAGGCCTCAGCTTGCCCATTTGCTTATGGATAATAAGGAGTTGCAAAACTGTGTTTGATTCTATACTTAGATGTCAAAGCTCTCACAATTTTGTTCTTAAATGATGTTCCATTATCCAAAATTATCTTGGATGGAATCCCAAAATGACATATGATATGCTCGAGTATAAACTCTGCTATACGAGCTCCAGTTGTCATTGTTAAGGGTATTGCTTCCACCCACTTTGTGAAATACTCAGTAGCCATGATAATAAATGTATGTCAGCCCGATGACGGAGGAGAGATCTTACCTATAAGATCTAATCCCCACTAAGAAAATGGCCAAGCCACTTGGATGGGTTGTAAGGCCTACGATGGCAAGTGCGTAAGATTAGCATGATGCTGACATTTGATGCATTTCTTGACATACACATTGCACTCCTTCTCCATAGTGGGCCAATAGTAACCCATTCGAAGGATGCGCTTGATGATGGCCATGCCGCTGAAATGGCCATCGCACGTACCATCATGAGCTTGTGAAATCACCCAAGATGCCTCTTGGGGCTCTAGACAATGAAGGAGAACTCCATCATAACCTCATCGGTACAAAATGTCTCCTAGCAAGACATATTTAGTCACTTTCTACTTGAATGTGCATTTTGTAGCACATGACAATCCCTCTAGGATCATACCAAGTTTTAAGAAGTCTTGGATTTGTGACATCCAACTCTGACAAGCCTCAGCTTCGACTACCAAGATGACTTGCTCCCCCTACGTATTTACTTTTGCAAATGCAGACTAGGAAACAACCTTGTGGTGAATGGTAGTACCACTCCCCGTCAGACTCTGAGAGGTTAATGACCCCTAGGGTGCCTTCTTTAGAAAGTCTTTAGCTCTACAGAACCATTCAACTTTTGGTTCCATGCTAATCATGTTGATTGATTCTTTATTATCAAAGGCTTCACGCTCTGTTGTAGGATGTGAGAGCATCTTGACATGGATGGTAGTGAAATCCATAGATAGATTCTGAGGGATTAAGGATCCCAAATATGCCATGGTGTCTATGAACCTATTTGATGAATGAGGGATTGCCTCGATGTCATACCATTCCAATTTAGCCAAATATGTAGCAACAAGATCTTTATAAGCTTTCAGTATGGGACATCGACACTAAAAGAGCCCCTTAACTTGGTTGACTATGAGCAAGGAGTCACCAAAGATGTTTAATATTTTAATGTTCATGGTGATGGCTATGTGGAGGCCCAATAGTAGGGCTTCATACTCAGCATTGTTGTTGGTGCATGAAAAGTCTAATTTAAATGACAAGGGCATTGGAGCTCCTTAGTATGAAAAACACTATTCCTGCACCACCCCCTTGCTCGCACTTTGAACCATCAAAGAACAGAGTCATGTCAACATTATTCTCTGGTTCTTCAGGTTTGGGAGCTTCGGATATGATGAAGACTGCATCATCCGGAAGCTCAATGGTCAGAGGCCTACTATTTGATAGTGGTGCCTCAACTAGATGATCAGCTATGACTTGTCCCTTAATGGACTTTTGGCTTATGAATTCCAAATCAAATTCTATCAGTAGCATGATCCACTTTGTAGTACATGTATTATGATACATCTTACTCATCATGTACTGCAAAGGATTTTGTTTTGATATTACATATGTCGTATGACTTAACATATAGTGCCATAATTTCTTTGTAGTGAACACTACTACTAAACACAACTTTTCCACATATGCATACCCGAGCTCATAGCTCACCAAGGTTCGACTAATATAATATATGGCTTGTTCTTTGCCTTGCACATTCTTTTGGGCTAACATGGTCCCTAATGCAAAGTCGGTTGCTGATATATATAGTAGAAATGGCACATCTAGCCTTGGTGGAGCTAGCACTGGCGGTGTCACTAGGTATTGCTTTATTTCAGTGAAAGTTGCTTGACAGTCCTCGTCCCAGTTGAATGGGACCCCCTTATGTAGCAGTCGATTCATGGGTCGACATTTATCCGATAACTGAGTGATGAATCACTTTATCGATGCTACTTTGCCCTGTAGGCTTCTTAATTCTTTGATGTTTGAGGGAGGATGCATCTCTAAGATAGCCTTGACCTTCGTTGGGTCGACTTCGATGCCTCATTTAGAAATGATGAATCCTAAGAGTTTACTAGAAGTTACGCCAAATACGCACTTCTTAGGATTCAACCTGACATTGTGCTCTATCAGGCGATCGAAGACCTTCCTCAAGACCTCTGCATGCTCTTCCCATAGTAATGACTTGGCCAACAAGTCATCGATATAATCTTCTAGAATCTTATGCATGTAGTCATGAAAGATGTATGTCATGGCCCGTTGATATGTGGCACCAACATTTTTAAGACCAAATGGCATAACTTTATAGCAGAATGTCCCCCATGGCGTTATAAACATGGTTTTATGTTGGTCTTCGGGTTTAATCTGAATTTGATTGTAACCAAAAAAATCATCCATCAAGGAGAGCATCTCATGACCTACGGTTGCATCTACAAGAGCATCAATATTCGACAATGGAAATGAATCCTTGGGTGTTGCCTTATTCAGGTCTCTAAAATCCATACAAATACGGATCCTTCCATCAGGTTTTCCTACGGGCACCATATTGGATACCCATTCTGGATAGTCGATGGAGATTACAAACTCTACGTCCAACAACTTTTGTAGCTCATCTTTCACCATTAAGGCTACTATTGGATGCATCTTTCTAAGCTTCTGCTTGATCGACTTCTTCGTCAGATCTAGCGAAAGGTTATGCGTAACCAATTTTGGGTCTAGACCTGGCATATCTTTGTATGTCCAAGAGAAAATATTAGGTCTCTCTTTCAGTAGAGGGATGAGGGTGGCACGCTCATCGGGAGTGAGACTCTCTCCAAATTTAACCTTCCTTGGATTAGTGGGATCATTACTGATATCCACATCGAAGGTTTCCTCTACTGACATGTGTGATCCCTCCTCAAGCTGATGAGGCATAGGGATCAAATGGATGTCATCAACTGGGTTGATAGGTTCCACATCGAAGTATTTTCAGCATGATAGACATCATAAGCATAGCCTAGTACAAAATGAAATGGTTGTAACATTTCTTCATTAGGGAAGAAATCTTCAGGCTCAATAGGCGAGTCAACGTGATCCCAATCGATAGCATCTACATTGAGATACAATGGTTTGGATGGATCGGCTGGATTGTGGAGTGGGGTGGTCAAATCAATGGAGACCATATTGATGGAATGGAATTGATCTCCAGGACCACACGAACAAACCTCTACATCATCGATGCAGCTCCCATACCCGAGATCTAGCTCTATCGACATGGGCACAAATGGGTCCTCTCTATGAGGACCATGGATGATTGGGTCCTCTCTATGCACTGATTGCAATATTGGATCATTCGGCTCAATGAGCTCCTTGTACATAGGTGGTTCAGGAAACACCATGTGATAGATCACATCGATGTTCGATGGTCTTCCCCTAAGGTGAGGATTCAGATTGATCTCTCTACGCATGTCCTCAACCGTATACGATGCATTGCGATAGCATAAGTAGGGAGGTCCTAGGTAGGCTCTCTCTATCTCATCCTCTTCATCACTATCATAATACAATCCTTCATTTACCCCCACTAGAATGGGATGTTCTAGAAAATGTGGCCCCATATAGGTTATCTCCTGATTATTATCATTGATGTCCAATAAAATTGGGTACAAGTATCGTAAATATGATACTGCCTCATAAACCGGCTCAGCCTCATCCCCCGACTGATTGTCGGGTGAAGACTCACTGTCCACCAAGATATTCTCATGATACATCTTGGGTGGCACTATGGTGATGTAAGACACCATCTGACTATCCCTCTGGAATATAGAAGGATTAGGGTGATATGGGTTGAAATCCACATCATCCCCTAGACTAAGGTACAAGTGATCTAAGGATGCTATGAGCAAATCATCTTGTCCTCATATTTGTAACCCTAGCCCGAACCTATCAGTTGCCAACTGATAACGTGGCTCAAGCGGAGTCCTACATCCTTGTTCAAAAATACCAAGGTCATATCCATGCCAATGATATAACTCAAAAATATGCATGGAATACTTAGGGTTGGATAGATAATGAACATTTACTATGAATGGTTCATCATCATCTTCATCCATGGGCGTTCACATTGGAAGTTGATCCAGCCCAACATAGATGAAGTTAGTCTGATTGGGTGGCTCTCCCAATGGCACTACTGATCCAACCAAAAAATGATGAGCATGCGATCGGCCCATCTCTTATGTAGTCTCTAGAATCGGTCCGAAGGTTACATTCTGCACAATATACTCACCTAACCCTATGTTGGTGAGATGTACAATCACCCATGGTGCGGATGACCCTGCTGATGATGCAGGTGAGGCAGGTTGAGGTACCTCCTCAGCTTTATCTTGGGCTTCCTCCACTTCCATGGGGATGGGAGCCTCATTGGTGACTAGTTTGGGCACATGCTTCTTTTCTTTTTTGCCCATTTTTACCTTTAACTTCCTTTCATCCCGAAGCATCGTTGATGTAGTCGATTTCAATGAAGTAGCAGTAGTGTGCTCAGATATGTGTGATACATATGTCGATGGTTGAGCATGCACTATTGGTTTACCTCCTAGATTCTTAATCGGTGATGCAGGATGGATGTCCAGGTGCGTTTATGGGAGTATGAAACCCCTAGGCAAATCAGCTAGGTTCACAAACTTGAAAGGTTCTTTTTCTGATGACACTACGTGAACCCATCCCTCATGAATATATTTTACACATTGATGTAATATAGAGGGAATACAATGCATTTCTTGAATCCAAGGCCTCCCGAGTAGGATGTTATATTGCATGGCACCTTGGATCACATGACACATCATAGAGATGGTCTTTAGGCCCACCTGAATAGGTAGGATAATTGTGCCAACCATCGAGCATAGGGCATCATTAAATGCTCTCAATGTGAAGGTGGTGGGCACAATATGTGACTTGGGCAACTTTAAATGACTCAATGCCTTGGTCATTATTATATTGATCGATGAACCAGTGTCGATCAAGACCCTCTTGAATGGCATGTGATTAACACATGTGATAATATGTAATGGTGGGTCAATCGTATCTGTAGGAACCATCCTGATTTCATGATCATAAAATTGGATCATAGGCTCCTAGCACTATTGTACATGTCCCACAAAATTGGTAAATGCTTGAGCATCTTGAGACTGTACTTCGATGGACCTTAGAATGTCCATGAGAGTCTCCCTATGCCTAGGGGACTATTGTATCAGCTCATAAATAGATAACTTTGTAGGAGTTGTCTACAGGTTTTGGACCAACCTGCTCTGTATGGTCACCATCGGTCTCATTGGTGGGCCTGGGATATTTTGAGCTGGCCATTGATTCGACGTAGCTTGTATCCTGATGGGAGCATGAGGTTGATTTAGCTTGCTCATATCTCCCATGTCTAGTAACAACATTAACCATACCTATGAACCCCTGGGTAGGTGGTTCGACGCGCACTTGGTTGACCTGGCCAACGTTGTTGCACGATGCCTCATGGTTTGGTAATGGATTTTTATAAATCCCCATGTTTTGGTTGTCGGGCACAAGAAGGTTATTTGGCACTATAAGCTCACCCTTATCGATCATATTCTACACAATATGTTTGAAGGACCAACACACTTCGATGTCATGGCCCTTCGCATGATGGAAGATGCAAAATAGGTCATCCTGATACCCCTTTGACTTGGGCTGATTAGGATCGACCAACTTAACCTCGGGTAGTCTGATTGCCTTAGCCTCGCATAACTGATGGAATATTGATGTCAATGATTCTGTCAAAGGTGTGAATTGGTGAGGTGGGCGTTGTTCTTTATTTTTGCCCTTATAATTATTATTGCACTTTTCGTACTATGCAAGAGGAGGTTGGGCCTGATAATTCTACTTTTGTTGCCCCTTATCCTCTCTCTGGAGGTTTAGCACCACCTGATTTACATGGGCCTACTTGCCCTACTATTTTGTGGAGCTCTTCTTGTGCCCCTCCTTCCTGTTCTTGAGCTTCAAGTTGCCTTCTTGCAACTTGATATCCTCAATTACTTTGGCTTGCACCAAAGCTTCCTCGAATGTTGGATACTGCTGTAGTTGCAACAATAACGAGATGTGCTTGGCACAACTCTTGGTGAACATTCGGGTCAGTTCTATAGCAGGAATAGGGAATGGCAGCTTTGCCATTAATCTCCTCCACCTCTTTTCATACTGTTCAATTGGCTCATCATCGCGCTGAGCTAGCGTAGCCAGATCAAAAAGGTTAGCCTATTTCTTGATGCCAAAAGAAAAGTGTTCAAGGAAAGCGTCAGCTAGCTGCTCAAAACTGGTGATACTATGCTTCTTCAGCTGATTGAACCACTCTCGAGCTGGGCCTGAGAGGGTTGTGATGAATGTACGCAAAAGCAAGGTATTGTTGCTTGCAATCTAGAAGCATACATCCAAAAATCTTGTGACATGCTCTTGCGCATCTTTGTCACCTTTGAATTTATCTAACCTGGGCATGACAAAATGCTCAAGATATGTTGGAGTAGGCACCGAGGGGTCCAAAGGCTCATTATGAATCTTGCTCAATGTTAGCTTTTGAAAAGTCATGCCTTGCCTCTTGATTGCTTTTACCTTCTTAGCTAAGGCCTTATAGGCCTACGAGGATAGAAAGTCCTCCTCCCTAAGCTGATGTGAGGGTGGTCTTGGAGGTACATTCTTCCTCTATCGAGGTGGAGGACGTTGCTCTTCCTCCTCCTCAACTTGGGAGTCTTTAGGATACTCTTGATCGGTTCCTCTCCCTCTTCTTCCTCATATTGTTGTTGCCTCTCATATTCGAATGGTGGTGGTCATTCTCTTTGTAGGGCACTAACATGAGTGTGAGCATCTCTATGCTCCTACTGCACATCGGCTTGTGAAAAAGCCTTCCTATGAATGCACTCTTTGTTCTCCATGTGAGTGTATAGACCAGCCCTGGCTAGCCTATCCTCCTGCTCTACATGCTCCTTTTGGGTAAGGATGCATTCCTCATGCATGTGCTGCTCATATAGTCTTTGTTTGATGAGCCTCTATGCTTGAAGATTCTCATATTCAATGTGTTGCCTCTCTAGGTGAGTATCCTCCAATTGATCTTGGAGGAGCTATCATCGTTGCTCGGATACCAGTCTGTGTGATCTATCAAGTTGATCGACCGTAATAGGCCTCTGGTATGCATGCTCTGTGCAAGTGACCTTATGGGTTCTGTACCCATCTGACTGATTTGTGATGCTTTTGCCTTTGTCTATGAAGATGGCATTGGCATCCTGTTGAGCCCTATGCTCTGTGCCACCATGCGTGGATGGTGGATGTGTCACATGAGGGTGCTTGGAAGCCTCTCCATGCTCTCTAGAAGTCCTAATAGAACCCCCACTATGCTCACTCGAAGCACGAGTGGGTGGAGCCGAAGGCTTATAGCCTAGCTGCTCAAGGATGCTACCTAAGCCATCCAACTATCTAGATCTCCATCGCTCATGCGGTGGTGTGCCATTGGCTCCCACCTTAGCCATATCAATAGTGATATTTCAAGGTTCACTACGTGTGGGAGTCTGCATAGGCCTATGCTCAATGGTGGACCTATCTGCATGCCCCTGAATGGGTGGGTCTTGATCTCATATGTACTCCGAAGGTGGAGCCATGGATCCTCCTGTAGACCTATGACGTAGGGGTACCAACTTGGACCCCTGTATAACATACTCTTCGGCCGATCCCATGGATGCGCGTGCAATGTGATCCCGGTAATGGCTTTCGAGTGGAACACCCTCATGCTGAGAGGCTCCATGCTCTATTCTATGTCTAGAAGAATGCACATAAGCTCCTCTATCGAGGGTACGCTCAATAGGTTCCCCTCGTGTCGAATTGTCTCCTCTAATGCTCATCGAACGATATTCGGGAAGCGCATGTGGGCGAGGGTTCGACATATGTTGTTGTGAATCTGTTGGGGCTTGGTCATTGGCATCAGGCTTATGCCTTTGTCGACCACCCCGTGTCTCCACCATGGTGCACCTAGTGTCTAGATTTATCTTTTATTATGCAAACAAGGTATACAATGGTGATTATCTCTTTTACAATTTAAAATGAGCCCTAAACTATTTGATGTTGTTTCAATGATTTGTTGTATCAGTATTAGAAACTCTTATCATGTTTGAAAGCTTGTTGGATGATATTCTCAGTTTAATTGGCTTTCACCGGTATACTCGTAGCTCGACAACCTGGGTGTGAACTCCAAGTCATGTAATCCAACCTATAATGTGTGGCAATGAAGCCCACACACGGTCAAGGAGCACATGTCCTCCCAGATCCTCACCCATTTTTCCCTAGTCAGTGTTATACCCTTCGAAGAGAATACATGCAAATTTTCTAGGGTACGAAAGGTTCTTGGGCCCGACCTTGGTCTAGAACAATAGGTACGTGGGAGTTGGGCCAACGGATGGAAATAACTGCCACCATTGTTGGACCCTACTAGTGGTTGGATGTCACTCCCAACTCACTAGCGTTTAATTGAAACATGGTGTGTGTGGTTCGTTTTAATCTTTGCATAGAAAGGAAAATGCATAATACAACATAAATGATTATTTCCTACATGATATGCAAAAAGAAATGTTTCATTTTAGAGAATGCATGCTATATCCTATATGAATTTTTGACAATGCAAATTACGATGATATAGCCTCTGATTGGGCCTCAAGCATGCAAACCAACACACGATTTAAACCTAGCATGTTGGATTCTAGGGTGGACTACACTCAGAGGTCCGTTGTTCCTAGCAATGCCTAGCCAAACTCAAAAGAAAGAAACCCTAAGACCTAATTCATTTCCCTATTTTTTAGTGTCCTAATTAGATTTCCCTTTTTTGCTTTCTGGAAAACATAGACAGAATAAAAAAGTATAGAGAGTGAAAAATGGGGCCTACCTCAAGTCCTCATCCGATCAAGCTTTGGCTCCCTGTTGTCTGTTGTGTCTGTTGTGAACCGTAGGTCTGATGCATGGTTCAGACTGTAGCCCGCATTTTGAAGCCGTAGGCCAACAATGAGACCACAGCTGAAACCTACGGTTTGCACCTGATATCAAAAAACACATGGGTTAGAGATCAGTTGCATAAATTGTGGAGTTCCACCATGATCACCTTCTGACCTATCCAAAAATCAATGCGCCTATCTACTGCATCAATCGAAATCAACATAAAAGCATAAAATGATACAAGATTGCATATAACGAGAAAATAGATGCTTCTTTTATTAATATTGAAAAGAATCTCGATTACAATCATGCCCCTCTTAGGGTCACCCAAATTTTGATACAATTGATACAATTCCAAAGCCCCCAATGGGGTAGGCACAATACTAATGCTCTCTAAATAGTCACAAACTACTCTAGGGTGGAGTTTGACCCTCTTCTTCACATTGAGGAAGGAATTAGATGATTGAATCTCCTTTGAACCTGCTTTCCTACGGTCAAGAAACAACACAAAAGCATTAAACAAATAGGCAACCTCTCATGATGAGGCCCTTTGAGGAAAATATGCATAAAGATGCCATAACAACTATGAAATCAAGAAGATGGATAAAACATATTAAACTTGTGCAAGATTCATAAATATTGTTAGAAACATGAAAGCAGGAAGTGCAACTATCTATCTACTTGATCAATTGCATGAAATTAAGCAAGTTAACATGAAAAGAAGCCATTAATGTCCTACTTACTATAATGAAAATAAGATTGATTAAACCCTAAATATATCGATCAGATTATCTCTAAACATGAATTAACCCACTAAAATGACTAATCTAACCTAATTAGGCATACTGAAACAAAAATAGTAAGGAGATCTATCACCTATTGCAAACCGTAGCTCTGATGAGTGGTCTGCACTGTACACCATGGCTGTCAGCCACGATGAGCAATCAAGTAGCTTTGCCCTCCAAATCTAGGGCTATGGGCTTGATCCTCCTTGTCAAATTGATGATCAAGGGTCGCCTCAGTGTCCTCTGATAGGTTTGGTGGTTGAATTGCTCGATAGGGCCTCTGTTTGCCCGAATTAGCATTTCTTGGCATTCTAGATCCTTAGGGCATCCATGGCATGAATTGTCATGATGCTCAATTAGTTGACAATTGAATAACAACACTCCCTCTCAATGCACTCAAGTGAGTCCACAATTCGATAGGGCTTCACTGCTTCGATCTCCAATGCTTGCTCTCTCTTTTTGCCCTAATTTTGAGGGGTACTTATAGGACTACCCAAGGGCTAGGGGTGGCTTCATGGAGAAGCCAAGATCAAGAAGAGGTAGTTGGGATAGTTGGATTGGAAGCCTCTAGAATCTTTCATCCTTCAACTACCTTCTTCTAGATCAAATGGTCATTCCAACCGATTTGGCTCGGATGAAGGCCAACTGAACTTTAGTTTAGACCGTAGGTCACAGCTATGGCCTAGACTATAGACCATAGGTGTCAACAATGGTTCAGACTGTAGACCATAGGTCTCAGCTATGGTTCAGACTGATTAGGCCAAGGAGCCCAAATTGAGTGGTTAGAACCACTGCTCTATCTTGGAGTCTATCCAAGATCTTCCATATGGTCTTGTAGCATGTCCCATATGAGTAGTCACCTTCGACATGACGCGTTTTAGGTGTCTACATTGACTATAAAAACCACCCTTCCACTAGCATTTCTATCATGCATATAGGCATCTAGTGATTTCTTACCCTTCAAATTTATAGAGAAACAAAAAAATAAAGTAGTAACAACCAAAGGAGGCAAAAGTAAAGGCATCTAAACAAGAAGTCATAATAAAATAACAATAAAATTATATCGAGATTGAATTGACCTATATTGAGATTTAGTTCCTTACAAATAGAAATAGAGGAGGATGAAGTAGCAAGTGAGGAAAGAGCACAACTAAATGATGAAAAGGAAGAAATGCATGAAGAGTTGTATGAGGATGTTGACAAAGAGGAGAAAACAAAAATTTAGAGGGTGGAATTGTTCCAAAAACATAGACAAAATCAAGCAAAAAAGGAGAGGGTGATAATATAGCCAAAATAAAAGGAAAATATCACTAGTAATAGGTTGAATATTCATTGGTGGATGAAGCAAATTGAGAGCAAGCTCAACATGGAACACACGATAGGAAGAAGTTAGTAGACACAAGATGCATATGTAAGGGTAAAGGTAGAATCTGAGGGTATACATTACAAACTATCAATGGATAAAAGGAAGTAGTGGATGGTAAAGAAGACCACACAAATAAAGCCTTTATGAGGGTATTAAAACCCCTAGTTAGAGGGTAAAAATGATTTTGCTCCTATGGAATATCAGGGGCTTGAATGCCCTTAGGAAACAGAAGTTGCTTAAATCATATTATAAGTAGTCTGAGGGTAGAAATGGTAATGTTGCAAGAGACTAAGTTAGTAGCAAAAGAAATGAATAAAATCAGCAAAAAAATGTAGTAGAGGAGAGAGTGCAAGGATACTAGTAGAAGAAGCTTCTAGAGACTTTTTGTGTTTTAACTCAAGTCTTAGCCAAATTTTATGTTTTTTAAGCATTATTTTTTGTTGTGATGGTAGTGTAGCTTAATTAGTCTATGTTATGAAAATGAGGTTAGTTTATCTAGTTAAATACAATGTATGTAGTGATAATAAGGGTATCTTTGTGGGGGTATTTTTGTAATTGATTTGAGGACCTAGTAAAAAACTTTGCAAAGGAGGTCGGTCTATCTAGTTAAATACAATGTATATAATGGTAAGAAGGGTGCCCATTGTTAAGGGTTTTTGTAACTGGTTTGAGGATCCAATAAAAAACCTCATTCACCATAATAATAATAAAAATAAAAAGTATATTTGATATAAAATAATAATAATTTATTTAATCTCTATATAAATATATATTCCACTTAAAATAGGAACTATTAAAAAGCTTTCAATGTGGGTTATGATTTTTAGACTTCCATATGATCTTATCAATAAAAATGTTTTAAATAATATTGGAAATACCCCAAATTAAATAAATTAATAAATAAAAAACATTTTGTACCTAACAATTTCACAAAGGATTAGGGCATTTGTTTTTAAACATTTCATTTTTTAAGGGGCCATATCTTAACGAAGGGTTATTCGATTCAGCTAATTCTTGGACCAACTTGTGCAAAGTTTGAATAGCTTTAAAATGAGTAGTCATATGAAGGAATTTGAGAAATATTGAGGGATATATGACCATGTGAAATCAACCATCCGGAACAAGGGCAGTGACGATTTTTCAAGTCACAAAAAATAAAATTGTAAATATTTTTTAGCTAGGGTTCAAATGATGGGAAGAGCAATGAAGGGCTAGAACTTCAGTGAGGCAAGAAATTCTATTTGGATATAGAATTTTTCAACTAAGTTTTTTCCATTATTTATCATATAAATTTTGCATGCAAATTAATATAAATTTATTATCAAATATTATATTTGTTATAGGACATTCTAATAAATTTCTATAGATTTTGAGTTTTAGTTTCATTTCCATGGACTGATTTATAGTTAAATACTTATAATCATATCTAGTGGTAGAGTTTAGTGATCACACCTCAGAGATATCCTCGTTGCTCCAAGATAGAGCGGTTTTCAATATATTTAATGGGTATTAACCAAGGGCTTCAGCCTTGATAAAATGGATTGATAGGAGTTGGAAGTCTCCATGAGTGATTCTATCTATTCTTCCCAAAGGTTTATTCCTAGCCATTTTTTATTCTAGGGAAGAAAGAGAAAAATCCTAAAAGTGGGTCCTTGATTTATGGGAAGAGCAAGATTCTTCCTTACCCGCTGGTATGAAGGATTTTCACCTAAAAATATAAATATATCCCTAGTACTAGTCTGGGCTAGGATGTTTGTATTGTTCATTAAATTATGGGAAATAGATACATTCAAAGCAATAGGCAACACTCTAGGAGAATTCCTTGATATTTTAGATACTATGAAAGATGAATCTTGGCTATCTATGCTTATATATTGGTCATGATTGATATCAGTAAAGTTTTACCATAATCAATCATTCTCAAGTATGGGGATAAGATGTGGACTCAAACCATAGATTATGAAAACATATATTTTAGATATAGAATATGGTATGATGTGGGATATATTGAGAGAACATGCCCTAAGAAACGCCTAGCAGAATCATATGTATAAAATCACAAGAGAAACTTACAAATGGTTATGGATGAAGATGGTTTTTAACTTCCAAAATATAAACCTAGAAAAATAAAATAAAATAAACAATGGAGACCAGTAAGGAAGGATATTGGAAGAATACCAACTCTTTTTAGGGTTTAGCCTATGAAGAAAAAGTAGATAAAAACTTAGAGGACATAGTACAACAGGTTTAACATATTAACAAGGAACCGACTATTTAGTATGATCTTGATTTAAGGAAGAACATTCTCAATTAACCTAAGGAATGTGTCTCATTATATTTTGAAGACTCTCTTGAAGTACCATGCACCATTCAGGAGAAAAATAAATATAAATAAAATATAATTTTAGAAGTTAATACCTCTGCCATTAATAAGGAAATACCAAAAAATGAGCAGGACAAGTCAAAAGCTTCTATAGTAGAGCCAAGAGAGGATAAATATGATGAAAAACAAAATTGTGAAAGAATATTAAGGAATGGAAGACCTACTCCTAGTATACGTAAGGAAAAAGAGAAAAACCCTCAAATTATCAAGTAGAATCCAGGGAAGCAAGAGTAAACATATAGAAAGGAACACAAACTAAGTTGGTTGAGCTTCTCTTTACCAAACAACAAAATGATATTGGTAATATGTAGACAAGGCCAATAGCCCCTAATAAGACATGATTATCATTTTATAGAGTATAAGGGGTGCTAATGCCCCCTCAAAATAGAGGTGTATCAGGGACCTATATTTAAGTAATAATCTTGATATTGTTTCTATCCATGAAATTAAAATGACAAAAGAAGAAGTTTCAAAAACTTTGAAAGCAATATGGGCAAGATGTGAATGGGATGATATGGATTCTGAAGGAGTGATAGGGGAAATTCTAACTTGTTGAAATCCGTATATAACCTTCTATGTAACCATTCATAAAACTAGGCATTGGATAGCCTCTTTAGTCACTTGCTTCTTTGCAGATATTTGTTTCATCTTTATCAATGTCTATGGACCTACAACTCAATCAGATGGATTAGAATTTTGGAGTGGTATTGAATCTTTTATGAGAATTAAAAACCAAGAAACCTGATTCATGTTCATAGGAGATTTTAATGCCATAACCAAGCTAGATGAAAAAATTGGAGGAATTAGAGAAATTAACCCAAAGTATGAGAGATTTCTCAACTTTTATTCAAAGCAATAATTTATGGAATGTTGAGTTTGAAGAAGACAACTATACATGGACCAATAACTAGAGAGGCCAATAGTAAAAAAATTAGATAGATGCATACTCTCAAATAATTGGCTAGATGAAGGAACTTGTGCTAAAATTAATACCTTAACAAGGATTGGTTCGGATCACTAGCCACTTAGAGTTAAAATGGTGGTAAGTGAATTAAAAAAATATCATATTTTAAATATGAGTAGATGTGGGAAGACCATCCTCAATTTGTTGATATGAAAGCACAAACGTCGAATTCTTTACGAAATGGTGGGTTGTGTGCTCTTCCAAAATAAATTAAATCTATGACATCTAGATTAAAATAATGGAACAATAACACTTTTGGAAATATTTTTTAGAAGAAAGAATAACTAAAAGATAAACTTTTAAATTTTAAAAATGTGATTATAATAATCCAAACTCAGAAGAAAGGGAGTTGCTTAGTGAATATCATAATATTTTGAATAAGGATGAGAAATTCTGGAGATTAAAATCAATAAAAACTTGGTAAAAGAAGGAGATAAAATTACAAATATTTTCATAGGATGGTTATAGTACAAATATCAACATCTAGAATTAGTAGAATTAAATCAATAGAAGAGGTTTGGATTGAATATCGGAGTAAAATTATAAAATAGGACAGCATTTTTATCAAAATATTTTAGGATCAGAGAAGACTTAAGTTATTAATTATAATCTTCTTCAAAATGTACCTTCAATTATAATGAATGAAGACAATAAAATACATATGGAGCCTATTACTCTAGAATAAGTTTATTTATATATTTTATCTTTTAATAAGTATAAATCTCCAAGTCTAGATGGGCTCTCTGTAGATTTTTACCAACATAATTGGGATATAGTGAAGGATTCTTTATTGATGGAAGTGGAACAGTCTGGGTAAAACAATACATACCTTATAAAATAAATGGAATATATCTTATCCTAATTGCAAAAAATAAGGATGATGAATTTTTTTATTCTTTTAGACCCATAAGCCTATGTAATATGGCATATAATATTATCTCCAAAGTGATGGCAAATCGATTAAGACCATTGTTAGACAAATTTATTTCAGAAGAGCAAGGAGGATTTTTGAAAAAAGAGATAAATTATGGATGGGATAATAGTATCTCATGAATTTATACATGCAATAGCTTCAAGAAAAAAGAAAACAATGATCTTAAAACTTGATATGAGTAAAGCCTATGATAAGGTTAAATGGGATTTTCTTTTTGCAGTTTTAGAAAAGTTTGGAATCAAGAAAAAATGGGTTAGATGGATTAAATCTTGTGTCTCTACAATTTCTTATTCAATGTTGGTCAATGGTTTAGTAACAAAATCATTTAAAGCCAATAGAAACCTTAGACAAGGATATTCTCTATCTCCTTATTTGTTCATTATTATGGTTGAGGTATTGAGTAGGATCTTAAAGAAGGCTTATAAATATGGGCTTATAAGTGGACTTAAAGTTAGTAATAACATTTACAACATCACCCATCAATATTTTGTAGATGATACAACTCTTTTTGGAAGGGCAAGGATAAATGATTCCATAGATTTGAATAACGTTTTAAAGGAATACGAAAGAGCATCATGACAAAAAGTTGTCAGGAAAAAATCTAAATTTTACTTCCTTAACACTCCAAATAATATCAAAGCAATAATTTGCAAGTTACTTCAAATGGAGAAGGTAAATTTACCAACAACTTATTTAGGATGTCTTTATTTGAGGGGCGAATGAGGATAGAATTATGGAATCTAGTTATTAGTAAAGTCTAGAATAAACTACCAGCTTGTAAAGGTAGATGTTTATCATTAGCAGGAAGAGTGTAGTTAATTATGTCAGTCTTACATGCCATTTCAACATATTATATGTCATTGTATACTATGCCAAAATAAGTTGAAAGAATTTTAATCTATATTATACGATCCTTTTTATGGTTAGGTTTACATGATAAAAGGAACTTTTCTTTGGTGAAATGGAGCAAGGTGTGTGTTGATAAAACTAGGGGGATCTTAGTTTAAGAGTTATTACAAATGAAAACCTATATCTTAGGGGAAAAGTAATCTAGAGATTGTACAAAGAGAGTCAAAGACAATCAACAAGAATTCTTCTAAGTATGTTGAGCCCAATGACCCAAGTTCAATATTTACTCCATTCTCTCTACCAAATGGTTTTGCTCTTTGGAATGGTTTAAAAATATATATTTGATCTAATGATTAAAGGTTTAATATGGGTGGTGGGAACTAGAGAAAAAATTCTATTTGGATGGATACTTTATGTGATAAAAAACCACTCAATTTAGATCCAATTTTGAAACCTTTGATGAGATTTCTTCAAGACAAATATGGTGATAGGGTTTCAAACATTTTGTACAAGGATCAAGAAGGAAGATACAAATGGAAAGAAGATTTTTTTATAAGTATACAAGATATTAATGCTAGGAGGCAATTGAGTAGAAAGATAACAACTATGATTATTTTGAGGGGAGCCAAGGATAAATTGATTTGGGAGTTGAATAGCTCAAGAGAGTACACAACAAGAAGTGAATATAATATAAAGACTAATAGAGAGATATTTGGGATAGCCCAAGCATTTATAAAGTTAAAATGTTTGTTTGGCTAGTAGGTCATATAATATCCTAGAATAACCTTATGAAAAGGGGTTTTCATGGCCCCTCTCAATGTGTTCTTTGTAAAAATGAGGAGATTATAGGCCATCTCTTGGCGTATTGTTCAATAGTCTGTAAACTATGGCAATAGATTATTAATATGTTTTGTAAAGGCATGGTTATGAATAGCATATTTGAAGATTGGTTAAAGCAATGGTAAAGCACACATAAAAGTGAGGCTTTATAGACAATATGTGATATATCAAAAGATACAATACTTTGGATTGTATGGCTATAAAGGAATAGAAGAATATTTAAAGGAAAGTAAAGTAGTTTAGAGGTAATGAAAAGGAAGATATATTTAGCCATTGAGGATTCTAAACCAACCCTATCAGCTCACCCAGTTTCTAATCTGGAAGCAGAGATCCTTGATAGATGGAGCCAAGTCATTAAATGGAATTATGATGTTGGGTACAAGAGAAGCAAAAATAAGGCAAAGAATATAAAATGGAAACCACCAAATGTGGTGTTGGTTAAATTTAATTTTTATGGAGCATTTAAGGAAATCTAGGACCAATAGGAGGAGGAATAATTAGAAATAATAAAGATATTTTGTCTCATTATGCTTTCAATAGTGGATTTAAGACAAATAATGAAGTTGAAGCTTGGGAACCTTTAGAAGGGTTAAAAATATGTAAACAAATGAAATGAAATAGAGTATGGGTGGAAGGTGATTCTCTCATAATAATAAATACAATTTTGAGAAAAGCAAAGGCTCCATGGAACACACAAGAGATAATTGTATAAATTCAAGATCTTGGTAAAGAGTTTGAAGAAATCAGCTTTACACATACAATAAGGGAAGGAAACAAATGTGTAGATAGGCTAGCCAATAGAGGGGTTTTGATTGAGGATCATGAAGTTAAATTCTCCTTTCCATGGTTAGATAAAGTAGTATGTTTAATTGAAGTTGATAAGAAAATGTTGACTGCCTAAATCAAATAATGAGTAATATTTACTTTAATGTTTTCCATTGGTAATATATGCTTTATTTTATAACAATAATGTGTTTTCATATAAACTATTTATTATAATTTGTGTGGTTGCACTTGTGTTTTAGGAAGGAAACTAGAAATCTAGATTTGGTAAAGCGGACTATGATAGTGCAAAGTTTTGGAAATATTATTCTACTAAGATGCAATGCATAGATAGTAGAGGTGAAGTTTTGGTATTGTGAAGGCTACTATAGAAAAATATCAAGAAGGATGTTGAATTCTAGAATATTTGTATTCATATAAAAATTTGAAAATATCCAAAAAAATAAAAATCAAGAATTCAAATATTTTATGTAAAATGATGTAGGTTTCTAGCTATAGCATCTCAATTGAGATGAGAAGTGTATATATTTGTAAACTCTCAAGATCTAAAGAAGATATTTGTAATTTTTCAAGGGTGGGGGACCCGAGTACAACCCCTTATTATCTAGCCAAATATATATATATATATATATATATATATATATATATATATATATATATTCCACTTAATAATTATATTAATACTTATAGAGGAAAAAATAAATAATAGTCAATGGATAATAATATTTTAAATAAAAAATAAATCAAAATATTGTAATTTGTTTAATATATATTACTAAGTTATATATGGCTATCAAATAGCATTAGCTCAATCTATTAGATTCCTCAACATTCAAGGAGGATACCTAGGTTTAAGTCTTGCAAAGCAATACATGGATAATATCCAAGTTGTTGTAATACCACTATGTGGTGTTGATGTAATACAAGTGGGGCCAATTTTAAGCCAATATAACCAATTGAAAAAACTAAGCTATATGTGGCTTCTATAGGGTCCACTCCCTTCAAAAAAACCAAAATATTAAATCTACTATTAAGTCAATTACCATATCCAACAGGTATTTTTATCACATATATATTCATTTTTTTATTTTTAAATATTTTCTTCTTTCTCCTTAAAGTGTTATGTTTACACATTCAACTCTTTGACATCATTTCGATTAAGAGATAAAAACTCACTTGGCCAATTACCTACTAAATTTTTGAATTGCACTAAGATGAAGATCAACACCTTGATTTTTTGTATTATTTGCTACTCAATTTTAAATATATTCTTCTTCTTCCTCAAAGTGTTATGTTTCCACATTCAACTCCTTGACATCGTTTTGATTAAGAGATAAAAACTCACTTGGCAAATTACCTACTAAATTTTGAATTGCACTAAGATGAATATAAACATCGTGATTGTTTGTATTATTTGCTACTCAATTTTTTTCTCTATATATATGTTCACATTTCTAAGAGTTTACCTCCAATAATAGATGATGAACATCATCAAATAAAATTAGCTCAACTAGTTATATTCATCAACTTTCTAGGAGGAGACTTAGGTTCAAATATTTCCAAGCAATACATGCATAATTGTCAAGCTAATGTAATACCACTATGTGGTCAAGATGTAATATAGGTAGGACCTATTTTAATTCCATATAACTAAATTTAAAAATAGATGGTGAACATAAATAATAATATTATTTTTTATCCAATCTCCACATTTATTTTTGTTGATAGCATTAATGATAATTTGTGAATCCCGCTCAATTGAAATATATATCCTTTCTTTTTCAATTGCAATTATAATCCCCATAAGAAGTGCCCTAAAATTTTCATAGTTGTTAGTTAAATTTGCATATGATTATGAGTGAGGATATTTTTGCCTTTATTATTTCGAAAAATACCACCTCCATAAGCTTTTCTCATATTTTCTTTAGAAGCCTCATGAAAATTACTTTTGATAAACCCAATTTCTAGACATTTCTATTTTACCCTAGATTGAAGTGGATCCTTTGTTTTAATACCATTTTCAGAAATGGTCTTCCATGTATGTTTAAATCATGTAACCAAGTTGTTACCACCTCTTTTTACACTTGAGACTTCCCATGATCCGGACCATATCTTAAATTTAATGCTAGAAGCAATAATACAATTCCAAACTTGGCATGATTTTGAAATCTATTTTTAAAAAATATATTATTCCTTTCAATCCGTAAATTCCAACAATTAGTGGCAAGACCAATCCTCCATAAAATATATTGCTTTAGCTTTAAATAATTAATCCAATTTTTCGTATACACTTTTAATGTTGGTGGAGTTAACCAATATATTTTCATATTTTAAAAAAGTAACCCCAAATGGTGTGAGCAAAGGGACAATGAAGAAGTAAATGGTCTAATATTTCTAAATCCTTCTCACAAAAGGCACATTTGAAAGGTCCATGATATTCTTTTCTTTATAGACTCTCTCCTATAAGAATCTTACTTTGAACTACTAACCAAAGGAATGTTGAGGCCTTAAGGAGAGCCTCTAGTGACTAAACATTCTTCCAAGGATATTTTTTGGGGTTAGTAAATTTTGATTTCTCTAAATTCTCATATCCCAACTTGACCAAGTATCCACCCTATTTTAATAGATACCAAACCAACTCATCCTTTCATGTAAAAGGTAGAAAATAAAACTCTTGAATCATATTTTGAAATTCATCTATAATTTGTTTAATTTTCTCTCCTTCGACCAAGTTACTAATAGAAATCCATGATCTACAATTGTTGCTCTTATTAATATAATATTTGACCTTTGGACCTTTACAAGCTAGGCATATTGTTAGAAATATGGGAAAACTAATATTTAAACAAAAAATTATAAACAAGCAATAAATTTGACACATAATTTTCACCTCATATTTCATATTATTTCTTCATATTTTGTCATATAAATATACTAGCCTAAGCTTATATACAACATATATATTAATACATCAATATGGTGTCTCTTTGATTCAAGAGACTGTGTGGTGTTTCACCCTTTGATGTTTTACCTTTACATTTGTCTTTCCATATTATATTTCCATGGAAGATATGACTATTCAAATTTCACATGGAAGAAATAATTATTAATCCCCTAATAATTACAAACATCAAATAATGTAATAAAGTATAGCACCCCCCTTATTACATTATTTGGTATAAATATGACTACCCCCATGCTTTCAATGGTGATACACTATAACTATACTCTAGCTTTGGCTATGGCTTTGTGTTATAAACCTTTATTCTCATGAATAATAAATCATTCACCAATATGTAAAAATATACAACATCCATCCACAATAACAATCCACATAGTAAAATAGAGATAGATAATACCCTTGAGGTAGGGCAAAACCAAGAATACTCCTTAAGAAAGGAATCACTCCACAAGATCTCCACTCTATGAGCCAAGACTCTTACAAAGAATACTTGATATGACTTCCTTTTACAATTGGCGGTACATCTCTCTTTATACAAGAATGTGATGGTTCACCTTCCATGAGTTAGGTCACCCATGTGGTGGTTCACCTTCCATGAGTTACAAAGTGTATAATATTATAATATATCACTATGTTTATTATTATTATTATTTTATGTGTGACGCATGCCATAATACAATATTATAGTATATACCCACATTCATATCATTATGTACCTAGCATTCCATCCCTCTTACAAAAACTTTTGGTCCTTAAAACATAGGAAGAAATTAAATAATTTGATCTTCTAAGCAATGTTTTTATTAGGTATAAAAAGAGGTTTTGAAATGCTCCCCGAACATTTTACAAAGCAGGAAAGGTGGCTAGAGAAACCCCAAGCCACTTACAATAGGATAGAGCCACAAGAAGAAGGCTACCAGAGAAACTAAAAAGAGGAGTTGGAACACGATCCGACAAATTAGGACCCAAGAAATAGAGAATAGTGTTGAATCCCAAGGATCCAACATGACCAAACACAAGCCAAGGGTTAAATGAAACGAGAGATCTACATGAAGAACACAAGCTTATACTAAGAGGGGGGGTGAACATAATAAGATCACTTTTTACTTTTTCTTTCCCAATCAATATTATGCAATGTAAAGATAGCAATATCAATAGCAATAATCAAAGCAATGCAAAAATCACCACATACAATAGAGACACCATAATTTACGTGGTTCACCCAATGTGGGCTACTCCATGGATAAAATCTTCACTAAAATTTTCTCAATCAATCTCTTGGGAATCCTTTCCCTATTAAAATGTTTATGGACCTCTGTCCAAAGGAGATACCAATCCCCTTAATCAATTTTGTGGATCTCTATCCATATGAGAACTCATTTCTCCTCTTGCTCTAGATAGTGATCTTCTAGAAGAACTGATGCCTCTCATAGAAACATAAAGAGAATTGTAAAAGACTCATTATGCTCTATACTCATCACAATGCTCAAACAATTTTAATCACTCTTTCAGAAACATATAGAGAATTGTTAGAGACTCAATATGCTTCAAGTCAATCACTTTTTCAATTCAATTCAAAATAGAGAATAGTTTGTTTTATATAACTTGAACAATCACTTCACACGTCCACTTGACTAGGATCAACCAATTACTCAATGAAACAATCCTTCCTTACAAACCCTAGTCCAAGTATATAAACACCAGCTCAAAAATTTTCCAACAATTCTCAACAACAAATCTCATATAACAATGATAACCCTATTTCAAGTTCTTTGCTCAAAAACAATGCTCATAAAACAACTCTCACATAACAATGATACTCATGTTCTTTTCAAACCCTAGTTCTTTGCTCAACCAATGACTTCAACAACAATGCTTATAAAACAAGGTTTTAAAAACAACTCTTTATTCCAAAAAACCTTGAAGCATTAACTCAACACACTCAAAAGGAAACCCTAATCAAGTCCTTTTCACTCCAAACTTATTTTCCAAAAAAAAAACCAATCAACTTAACTATGGAAGAATGTGCTCATCACTTTTTCTTGATGATTAAGGAATCTCATAAATCTGCCAAAACCACAAACACTTATTTGCCAAGCTCAAAGAAGTTATAAGATGATAAACTCCCTCAAAAATACAATATAAATATCAAGACACACATACACCTTATCACTCCATATTTAAGAAAACATTCATTAACATTTACAAAAATAATTCACCACTTACACCTTATAATCTTCCAATTCAAATAATATTCAATGCACTCTTATTTTCAAAATAACTCAATGCAAGAAGTTCCCTTTATCCTTTTAAAACTTCAACAAATCAATGTGACACAAACACTTTATTCAAAAATAAAGCTAACCCCTTATTCCTCCAATTTACCAAAAATAATAATCAAATAAAAATCCTTTTAAGCAACCCTTTTAACTCCCTAAGACCTCATGTCAAACTTTAGGCAACACAAAATTATTATCAAAATTTATTACCTTTGCCTTGGTGGGTTTTGAACTCACAACGCAACCTCAAGTGCCCTAGCCGTAGCTCCAACCATTGTGCGAGCTAGGCGCTCACTTGGGGAGTAAAGAGCACCACATGCTCTATAAAGCTCTCTGCTTTGCCTAGCAAAACATGCACCATTTCCTTTGGTGCTTCCAACACAAACACAACCACCAAAACACGTTGCCACTGTGTTTCAAATGCAGGTCACCAAGCGCCCAAACACTATAACCGCTGCCCTTTTTCCACTAGGCCATGCTGCCTAGATGGCTTTCAACTTTCGGCGCTTTTCATTTTTGTCTCTATTTGCTGGAACATAACACAAGAAATTCACTTCTCTTTTTCCACATGAGTTCTCAACACAATTGCACGCATTAACGTTCGAGCAAAAGGATAATTTTAATACCTCTAAGGTATGGGTTTTTATATCAATTTCCTCCTTCACACATATACGTCGGTGCTTCGAATTTCCTTCAAACTTTAGATGTCCGCACTATGATTTTCCTTTAAACTTATTAATTTATAAATTATTTAAATTCTCTTGAATTTAAATTTTATAAATTAAGTCTTTAAAATCCTTTGGTTTTATTAAGGCCTTCTCTCATTGTACAACTTTGTATAAATAATATTTATTTATAAAATTTAAATTCAATTTGAATTTAAATGTTTTATAAAAATAAATATTAAACCTTCCTTTAGCTTTGCAATAAGCTTCCTTGGATTTTTATGAAAAACCTTTTAACTTATGCTTCCACATAATATTAAAAATATTATGAAGCCCTTTTGCCTTTAATCTTTGCATTGATCCTCTTGACCTTTTGACATTATCGGTAGCTCATTAATGGTAACTTCATTCCTTGACTTCAATGACAACTTTGACTCAAAATGTTCAACAATATCCCCCTTTGTCATTGATGGTAACCCAAATACTTTTTACCAAAAACTTGATCTTTCCTTTGTTCAGCTCCCCCTAGAACATTGCTCCCCCTGGCTCAATGCTCTCTTCAAATCTTTCTTCTTTACTCAAATACCAAATCTCTCCCCCTTTGACATCAATGGCAAAGGGTCACATTTGGGGCTCGGGGCTAAGAATGAGCCTCTTAGCTTAGCCCCTCCCCCACCTCCTCTTGAGGTGGTTAATTTTGGGGTGGAAGTATTTCTACTCCTAGAAAGCACTGTTCTTTACCTTTATCCTCTTTCCTTCTTATTTGATCATTTTGATTTCTTTGACTATTCCTTTCCATGTCCATGTCCACATTCTTGTTCCTGTTCCTGTTCCTATTCCTATTCATATCCATGTTCTTGTTCCTGTTCGTATCCATGTTCCTATCCATGTTCCTGATCCTGTTCATGTTCCTATTCTTGTTCCTGTTCTTGTTCCTGTAACTGTTCCTGTTCCTGTTTTTGTTCTTGTTCCTGTTCCTGTTCCTATTCTTGTTCCTGTTCCTATTCTTGTTCTTGTTCATACTTGATTCTAGAATGTCTGCTCTACACCACTTTGTTGTGTGACCATAATTATTTCACTTATAACACTTAATGTTATTATTCCTTGGAGGTGCAAATATCTTAGGATTTCTCCTAGTGAAGCCATATCCTCTTTTATCATGAACCATGCAATTCATTTCCTTGTGACCAAACTAATTACATGAATAGCAATACCCATGGAAAAGTTATATGTTCCCATATTCTTGTCTTTCATGTGTCCTGCACTATGAAGCCATGTGCCCAAACCTATGATATGAAAAACATCTTCCATTGAAGTTTCCTTGTCTTGACCTCATTGGTCTCTTAGTCTCTCTTGACCTATTCTGATTATTGTTCCATATGTATCTTCTTTGTGTATTGTTCCTATTCTTGTTGAACTCTCTATTATCCAACTCATCCTCAGATGTCCCACTTTCTCTTGCACTATCTTCTTCTATAGTATCTTCATCTGAAGTTTCTACTCCTCCAAAACTTGAGGTAGACTTTCCTTCCCATTTCTGATGTTTTTTTTCAAATCCAAGACCTTTTTTGCTTGATGTAGGCTTTTGTATCTTGATGAACTTATCCAAGTTCTTTGAGCTATTTTTGAACCCTTTTAGCTTGACTTTGGAGTCTTCTAAATCTTCCCTTAGTAGTGCCACTTCTTGTGCTAACTTTTCACATTCTAATATCTTTGCTTCTAACTTATCCTTGAACTTCTTTGTCTTAGCCTTTGATTTTTCTAGATCCTCTATAAGAACCCTTCTCTCTTCATCACATTCTTGAAACTGAATTTCAAGTTTAGAGTTTTACTTTCTTACCTTCTTAACTGTGTTAAAGGCATAGATAAGTTCTCCCTTGAGATCATATCCGTATTTATCTTAATATTCCTCTATTTGTTTGCCTTTGTCCATATCATCATTTTCTTTTGGCTTATCTTCTATAGGGTCATTTTCTTCTTCTTCTAGTGCCATTAGAATATTCTCTTTTGGTCCTTCAAGTGCATCCTCATATTCATCATCACTAAAACTATAACCATTCCTTGTACAACTATCTTCAAGATGTCCAAATTTACCACATCTAAAATACTTGAGAATTATTGGTGCTCTTTTCTGAACTTCCTTTTCTTCAATCATAAATAGGACTTCATCTCTATCATTATCTAAAAAACTAGCATCACTATCACTTGAGTACTTACTTGCTTTATCCGCATAGTAGCTCCTCTTTTATCTTTGAAAGAACTTCTTTCCTTGTCTGCTTTGTCCATCCTTGCTTTTATTTTGGTGCATGTATCTTTCTGATTCCCTATTTATATGATCTTGTTTCTCTTCACCATTGTTGTTTTTAGATTCTTGAAAATATGTTGCATAATGACCATACTTTCCATAATTGAAACATTTAACATATTTTAGATCTCTAGATCTTATAGAATCCTTATCCCTTCTACCATAATTAGCTTCTTCATCACTGGATGACTCATTGCTTGATTATGACTTCTTACCCTTTGTTTTTTTTATTGCTTTGAAGGTTGCTTCCTTTTGGGGAATAGTGAAAGCACGAGGATATAGAAACAAAACAAAAATGCCAAGGGCGATGTATGCAAAAGTAAAATGTAATGCTAAGTCCTACGAACTGAAATGCATGAAAGGAAAGAAACATAAATGAATTGAAACAAGATAGAAAGCAAATGTCGAGTACAGCCCTTTTTATTAATTTGCTTTAAAATCGGGTTACAATATGTCTCCTCCTTTTTCGGGGCTAGGAGCATTAAGTAGGGCTCTATTACATCATGGATTGGTACGCTTTCTTCCACGTGCCCACATGTAAAATGGGCAGACCAAATGTCATCGCCACTTGTGTGAACACGTCTTTGATTCCTTACTGCTCCTCCGGTGTCGAGATCCTATGTTTAGAGAAACATAAAAGGATTAGTAGCACCTACGGATGAAGTAAAACATGCGATCCCCAAAGCCTATGATTAGTGCATGCATAAAATAAATAAAATGATAACTAAAACATATCAGAATGAGCTAAAAACTTGAAAGAGGCATAATAACATTACCAGGAAGGCACTACAAAAGGAACAGTCGAGAAATTCGCCACGGATTTCTAATCGCTCTGGGGTGGGACGATTAGACCTACAATAAAATGTCAGAAAGCACCCTCCTAAATGTCCCATCCAGGAGGCTCCAAATCACCTGCAAAGTTGGGGGTTAGGTAAAACAAGGTATTTTGGAAAGACCCAGAAGGTCATATTTTTCCAATTCGGCCTCTATCGCCCAGAATCTGATGATGCTCACTGCATGTTAGTGGAAGCAAGAAATAACAAAAGCATGATCAAAACTGCTTAGAATAACATGAAATTTGAATGAAATTCTATCTGAAAAACCTAGAAACAAATGCAAGAAAAACATAAATTAAATTTGCTACAGATTTCTAATCACTCTAGGGTGGGGCGATTAGGACTGCAGCAGTGCGGGGGGGCGCCCGGGGGCAGGACGCCCACCGTTTGGGGCCCGATTTTGGCACCAATCCACTTGGGATGGGTCCAAAACCTCTTATGGGGTATTTTTAGCAAATTTGGGTGGGATACTGTGGCCAAATGTCAGGTTTTGGGTCTATATTGTGCTTCCAATAATCACCCAATAACCTCCCTTCCAAAAGAGAGATCAAGGATGTGAAAGGCATAAGAAAAAGGGTGAGGATGTAAATCAGCAGCACTCCATTGCTCCAAATGCTCCTGACGTATCCCTATTTTGGGGTGATAAGACTCACCATTTTATAGACTTGAGGGTCTCTGTGAATGAGCATCCAGAGGCGCCACTTAGTGATCATGCCTTCTCAGGGGAGAGAAGATTCCTCCCTGATTAAGGACTCCATGACTGCCTCTTTGAGCTCAAAAATGCTCACTCGCACTCCCATGCAATGAAGGAGGAGTTAAGTGGTGGATCTGAGCTACCATTTGTCAAGGTTTGACCTTTTGCCCATCAAACCTGCTATTCGCCCTACCCAGGGGCGAATGCTGCTAATTGTCCCTAGGTGGAACGAATACTATTTTGTAATTGTCCCTGGGTGGAATGAATAAGTAGCAACGTGCCTAAAAGGTGCCAAATTGACCTCTGACCTTCCAAAACTACTATGAGAGTGGTTAGGACCACTATTTAACCTCTAGGGGCTACCTTGGGGGTTGTGTATGTCAGTGCGATTAGTGTTTGTAGCCACATAATCAGATTGGTGTTGTTTTGGTGTCTACAAATAGGTTATTTTGTTCTCATCTCAAAAGTTGTAAGAATACCAAACAACATATATCTTGGAAAATAATCACCATCCTTTGATTATTCTATAGCTAAAAAATTTTCACTAAACCTTGTTAGAAGAGACCTTAAGATCTTATCACAAATATCTGATTCATCAACCTTCATTCCAAGTCCTTGCATAATATTAACAACCTCATCAACTCGAAGTAGATAAGCACTAATGTTTTCCTCATTCTTCAATATTAACTCTTCAATTTTTCCTTTGAGATTTCGTATCTTTACTTTCTTGACACCTTTATCTCCTTCATATATATTTTGCAACTTATCCCACATTCCTTTTACATCTTGACAATGCATAACTTCTATTGATTTCATTCTATGCAAACCTCTTAAAATTGCATTCATTGATTTTGAATTGTAATGATGTATAAGCTTAACTTCCTTATCTGTAGGTGGATAAACTGGTTGTATGTATCCATTTTCAACTGATTTCCAAATTTCATTGCCAAGTGCCTTAAGATAAATCTTCATTCTCAAACTCCAATATATATAATCACTTCCATCAAATATTGGTGTTGTATTATCTGATGATCCATTTTTAGAATCCATTGTATTCTTGTAAGCTTTTCTTTCAAGCTGTTAAACTCTTATGAAGGAAATCGCTCTGATACCAATTGAAGAACACAAGCTTATACTAAGAGGGGGGTGAACAGTATAAGACCACTTTTTACTTTTTCTTTCCCAATCAATATTATGCAATGTAAAGATAGCAATATCAATAGCAGTAATCAAAGAAATGCACAAATCACCACACACAATAGAGACACCACAATTTACGTGGTTCACCCAATGTGGGCTACTCCACGGAGAAAATATTTCATTAAAATTTTCTCAATCAATCTCTTGGGAATCCTTTCCATATTACAATGTTTATGGACCTCTGTCCAAAGGAGATACCAATCCCCTTAATCAAGTTTGTGGATATCTATCCACAGGAGAACTCCTTTCTCCTCTTGCTCTGGCTGGTGATCTTCTAGAAGAATTGTTGCCTCTACTACATTGGATAATGGATATCTATCCACTAAAGACTCTTGTCCTCACTTAGAATACCTATCCTCACTACCCTAGCTAATGGATCTCTATCCACTAGAGACTATTGTCCTCTATACTCTATCACCTCCAAAGCTTGCACTCAGCTCTGTCTCAAATCTATACTAAACATAGTCCGTCGGTCTAGCACAAATCTATCCTCAATCACCCATGTGGTCCTAGAGATTTCATTCCATCCATCAACATGATCTCCAAATCTATCCTCAAATATACACCAAACTCTATCCTCGAATCTGTACTAAACACAGTCCCTTAGTCTAGCACAAATTAGTCCTCAATCTCTATCCTCAAGCCTTAACTCAAAGCTTGACTCAATCTACCCAGGTGTTGTAGGTGAGTTGGGAGAGGGTCCATCCTCCAAAATCTCACCCTACCAAAACTGAATTGGGTACCCAAAATCAATTGATAATGTTGGCCACCGACTCCTGACTTCAGAACCCCTCATGCTCTCGACCAATGTGGCCCCCCAAAAAAAAAAAAAAAGTATCAATCTCAAATCAACTCTACTGGATCTACCCCAAACCTTAACTCAAGGTTTGAAAAAATCAATCAATCAACTCTGCTCTCAAGCCTTCTCAAAGACTTATCTCAAATTTGCCTTGTAAGCTTTCACAAAAGCTCACACCAATAAATCTACAAGTCCTCTCTAGAACTTGTCCAATCTGCTCAATAAGTCCTCTCAAGAACTTAACCAAATCTGCTCAATAAGTCCTCTTAATTTTTTATTTTTTTTAATTTGTGGAAAACATCCCAAAATGGATGCCACTTTCGGGTAAGACCCAAGGAGGCAAGGGTATCCATTTCGCAAAAAATGCCCAGGAATAAGTCCTCTCAATAACTTAACCAAATATGCTTTTAATAAGTCATCTCAAGAACTTGTCCAATCTTATAGAAACATAAAGAGAATTTTTAGAGACTCAATATGCTCTATACTCATCACAATGCTCAAACAATTTCAATCACTCTTTTATAAACATACAGAGAATTTTTAGAGACTCAATATGCTTCAACTCAATCACTTTCTCAATTCAATTCAAAATATAGAATAGTTTATTTTATGGAACTTGAACAATCACTTCACACATCCACTTGACTAGGCTCAACCAACTCTACTCAACCAATCACTCAATTAAACAATCCTTCCTTACAAACCCTAGTCCAAGTATATAAACACCAACTCAAAATATTTCCAACAATGCTCAACAACAAATCTCACATAACAATGATAACCCTAGTTCAAGTTCTTTGCTCAACAACAATGCTCATAAAACAACTCTCACATAACAATGATACTCATGTTCTTTTCAAACCCTAGTTCTTTGCTCAACCAATGACTTCAACAACAATGCTTATAAAACAAGGTTTTAAACACAACTCTTTATTCTAGAAAACCTTGAAGCATTAACTCAACACACTCAAAAGGAAACCCTAATCAAGTCCTTTTCACTCCAAACTTATTTTCCAAAAAAACAACCAATCAACTTAACTATGGAAGAATGTGCTCATACCTTTTTCTTGATGATGAAGGAATCTCATAAATCTACCAAAACCACAAACACTTCTTTGCCAAGCTCAAAGAAGTTATAATATGATAAACTCCCTCAAAAATACAATATAAATATCAAGACACACATACACCTTATCACTCCATCTTTAAGAAAACATTCATCAACATTTACAAAAATAATTCACCACTTACACCTTATAATCTCCCAATTAAAATAATATTCAATGCACTCTTATTTTCAAAATAACTCAATGCAATAAGTTCCCTTTATCCTTTTAAAACTTCAACAAATCAATGTGACACAAAAACTTTATTCAAAAATAAATCTAACCCCTTATTCCTCCAATTTACCAAAAATAATAATCAAATAAAAATCCTTTTAAGCAACCCTTTTAACTCCCTAAGACCTCATGTCAAACTTTAGGCAACACAAAATAATAATCAAAATTTATTACCTTTGCCTTGGTGGGTTTTGAACTCACAACACAACCTCAACCAATGCCCTAGCCGCGGCTCCAACCGTCGTGCGAGCTAGGCGCTCGCTTGGGGAGTAAAGAGCACCACATGCTCTATAAAGCTCCTCGCTTTGCCTAGCAAAACGTGCACCGTTTCCTTTGGTGCTTCCAACACAAACACAACCACCAAAACACGTTGCCACCGTGTTTCGAACGCAGGTCACCTAGCGCCCAAACACTCTAACCGCTGCCCTCTTGCCACTAGGCCACGCTACCCAGATGGCTTTCAACTTTCGACGCTTTTCATTTTTGTCTCTATTCGCTGGCACATAACACAAGAAATTCACTTCTCTTTTTCCACATGAGTTCTCAACACAATTGCACGCATTAACGTTCGAGCAAAAGGATAATTTTAATACCTCTAAGGTATGGGTTTTTATATCAATTTCCTCCTTCACACATATACGTTGGTGCTTCGAATTTCCTTCAAACTTTAGACGTCGACACTATGATTTTCCTTTAAACTTATTAATTTATAAATTATTTAAATTCTCTTGAATTTAAATTTTATAAATTAATTCTTTAGAACCCTTTGGTTTTATTAAGGCCTTCTCTCATTGTACAACTTTGTATAAATAATATTTATTTATAAAATTTAAATTCAATTTGAATTTAAATATTTTATAAAAATAAATATTAAACCTTCCTTTAGCTTTGCAATAAGCTTCCTTGGGTTTTTATGAAAAACCTTTTAACTTATGCTTCCACATAATATTAAAAATATTATGAAGCCCTTTTGCCTTTAACCTTTGCATTGTTCCTCTTGACCTTTTGACATTATCGATAGCTCATTAATGACAACTTCATTCCTTGACATCAATGACAACTTTGACTCAAAATGTCCAACAATATCTCCCTTTGTCATTGATGGTAACCCAAATTATTTTTATCGAAAACTTGATATTTCCTTTGTTCAGCTCCCCTTGGAACATTGCTCCCTTTGGCTCAATGCTCACTTCAAATATTTCTTCTTTACTCAAATACCAAATCTCTCCCTCTTACTCAAATCTCTCCCCCTTTGATATCAATGGCAAAGGGTCACATTTGGGGCTCAACGCTAAGAATGAGCCTCTTAGCTTAGCCCCTCCCCCACCTCCTCTTGGGTGGTTAATTCTGGGGTGGAAGTATTTCTACTCGTAGAAAGCATTGTTCTTTACCTTTATCCTATTTCCTTCTTATTTGATCCTTTTGATTTCTTTGACTATTCCTTTCCATGTCCATGTCCACATTCTTGTTCCTATTTTTGTTCCTATTCCTATTCATAACCATGTTCCTGTTCATGTTCGTATCCATGTTCCTATTCATGTTCCTATCCATGTTCCTGATCCTGTTCATGTTCCTATTCTTGTTCTTGTTCCTATTCCTATTCATGTTCTTGTTCCTGTTCCTGTTCCTATTCCTGTTCCTGTTCCTGTTTCTGTTCTTGTTCATACTTGATTCTAGAATGTCTGCTCTACACCACTTTGTTGTGTGACCATAATTATTGCACTTATAACACTTAATGTTATTATTCCTTGGAGGTGCAAATATCTTAGGATTTCTCCTAGTGAAGCTATATCCTCTTTTATCATGAACCATTCAATTCATTGCCTTATGACCAAACTAATTACATGAGTAGCAATACCCATGGAAAAGTTATTTGTTCCCATATTCCTATCTTTCATGTGTCCTGCATTATGAAGCCATGTGCCCAAACCTGTGATATGAAAAACATCTTCCATTGAAGTTTCCTTGTCTTGACCTCATTGGTCTCTTAGTCTCTCTTGACCTATTCTGATTATTGTTCCATATGTATCTTCTTTGTGCATTGTTCCTATTCTTGTTGAACTCTCTATTGTCCAACTCATCCTCAAATGTCTCACTTTCTCTTGCACTATCTTCTTCTATAGTATCTTCATCTGAAGTTTTTTCTCCTCCAAAACTTGAGGTAGACTTTCCTTCCTATTTCTTGTTCAAACTTTAGGCAACACAAAATAATAATAATAATTTATTACCTTTGCCTTGGTGGGTTTCGAACTCACAATGCAGCCTCAACAAGTGCCCTAGTTGCAGCTCCAACCGCCGTGTGAGCTAGGCGCTCGCTTGGGGAATAAAGAGCACCACGTGCTCTATAAAGCTCCCTGCTTTGCCTAGCAAAACGTGCATCGTTTCCTTTGGCACTTCCAACACAAACACAACCACAAAAACATGATTTCACCGTGTTTTGAATGTAGGTTACCTAGCATCCAAACACTCTAATCGTTGCCCTCTTGCCACTAGACCATGCTGCCCAGATGGCTTTCAACTTTTGGTGCTTTTCATTTTTGTCTCTATTCGCTGGCACATAACACAAGAAATTTGCTTCTCTTTTTTCACACAAGTTCTCAACACAATTGCACGCATTAACGTTCGAGCAAAAGGATAATTTTAATGCCTCTAAGGTATGGGTTTTTATATCAATTTCCTCCTTCACACATATACATCGACGCTTTGAATTTCCTTCAAAATTTAGATGTCGACACTATGATTTTCCTTTAAACTTATTAATTTATAAATTATTTAAATTCTCTTGAATTTAAATTTTATAAATTAATTCTTTAAAACCCTTTGGTTTTATTAAGGCCTCTCTCATTTTGCAACTTTGTATAAATAATATTTATTTATAAAATTTAAATTCAATTTGAATTTAAATGTTTTATAAAAATAAATATTAAACCTTCCTTTAGCTTTGCAATAAGCTTCCTTGGATTTTTATGAAAATCCTTTTAACTTATGCTTCCACATAATATTAAAAATATTATGAAGCCCTTTTGCCTTTAACCTTTGCATTGTTCCTCTTGACCTTTTGACATTATCGATAGCTCATTAATGACAACTTCGTTCCTTGACATCAATGACAACTTTGACTCAAAATGTCTAACACTTCAAATCCATCAAATCTGACCCCCATAAATTTCTCACACTAGCCTAGAAAATTTTAAATTCAACATTACAATATAGCTTCCCGCCCAAGCTAGGAAACATAGGCCTACACCTAAAAAATTTAAATTTGAAAAAACAAATTCTCGCCCATAAAGGAAAAGTATTTCCATGGGGGAACACACCAATGAGCCAAGGATTTTTTAAAATAAAAACTCTCACCCAAATATTTGTAACACGGATCAAGATCCAACTTTCCCAAAACACTAATTGTTGGGCAAACAATCACGAACCATATGTTCAGCAAACATGATCTGAAAAATAACAACCTAACCAAACCAATAATTGTTTTCAAGAACTTATACACAATTGCCAAAGCAATTTACAATATTTATCAATCTAACACAAAGGCTACAAAGGGGAAAATCTATCCAAAATAATAGGACCTAGGGAACTATCATCTTGGAACTAAAACAAGACTGCCAAAAATTTGCATATCTAGCTTTGCAACCAGTAGAAAGATAGCAACCCAAAGAAGAGACCCTGAATGAGGACCCAAAGGGTCCTCTCCCAAATTGAATTTGAGCTTGAAAAAATATCCAACAAAGTAAAGTCTTCTTAGGATCCATAAAAGGACCCAACAACTACAAGATCTGGAAAAGCTCTGGAAATGCATAAGGACCCCTAAAGTGAGTCAAAGCAAAATACCAATCTCTAGATATCTCTAGGATCTCTCTCTCAATTGAAAATAACCATAATCCATAGGTTTTGAACCCTAACCAACAACAAGACCACCACAATCAATCATTATTGTTGTGAACCACCAAATACCACCAATATGAATACTAAAACTATAGCCCCAAAAAATATGGGTACTACCACAGAGATCTCAAAGGTATTCTAATCCTAGTTTGGCACCAAGAAGGAACACCTTGAGATCCCCAAAAAAGGGGTAAGAACTCCCTCAATCCCTATGGGTTCTAACCCCATAGGCACACAAAAAATAAAAATAGAGTCAAACCCCTACAAAATATGAACACCAAGCTAGCCTCTCGACAACTCCTTAGGGGAATACTGAAAGCACAAACTAGCGAGCAAAAGCAAATCTATTAGTTTTAGAGGTAGAATAGCGCCCCCCAAAAGGATCACCCAAATCATGTAGATTGTTAGGCTATTCAGCACCACTAGATAGGTGACCCAAGCAGGATCTAGAAAATAATAGGTCCAATCATGTGATCCAACACACAAATTAGAGCCACCAGATAAGATATCCAAGTAGGGTCTATAAAGCCCTATCCCTGTAAGCTCTCTTTCCACCGACATAATCTCACTCTCTGTCATCCCTCTCTACACCCAATGTCCATAAGGGTCATATATTTCCAATCTAGAGTGCAATCTAGATCTTGTGGTCTTCATAATCTTCCACTCTAAAAAGGCTTATGGTAGCCAGTGTGATTTGAACCAAAGTTGAATGGACCCATGATACGTTAAGTATTAGATCAACTAGGGTTTTATGCTTTAGTCTCAATCTTGTATACTTTCATTTCTAGGTTTTTCAAAGCTGCTACTCAAATATTGCTCCTCATATGGAAACTCCACTCCATGCACCTCTGCCACCGTTGCTTCTTATCCTTTTATCCAAGTGAACTTTTGATCAGTTGTAGTTTGTGAGAATGCCAAGCTACCCTTGTATCATTTGGATACCCAAAGTTTTTGCACTTTTGGTTCCATGTATATCCTTCATATTTTTTGTTGCTTTAAACTTTATTTCCATGATTGTTGTCTCTCATACTGATTTGGATGACAATATGTTCCAACTTCCTTTGACTTTTCAATCCTTTGCTCATCTATTTCTTATTTTTTTATCATGCACCCATATTTTGGTTCATCGTTTGTTTTTGCTTCTCCTTCGATCTCTTTTATTACCTCCTCCTTAGACTCTATTTTTGCTTGTTCTTTAATTTATTTCCCTACAACAACTTGTTTTTCTTCAGATTCTTACCTCTTACATTGAGAAATATCTTGTATTGTTATCTTCTTATTTTTTGTACCAAAAATTCATGAACTTCATTTTTACATTAATGTTAAATTTATCCAAATAATGCAACCAAGGATAACCAAGAACAATATCAACATCATCCATCTCAATGGCATGAAAATTAGCATGTAAAATATACTTATCCATAGAAAGCTTCAAGTCTTCAAAATTTTGAAATCTTTCTCCTTGAAATTATCCCTTTCTAATACTCTTTGTTGGAACTTATAAACTGTTAGCCAAATCCCTATTGATAAAGTTATGCTTGTTGTTAGGGTTTATGGAGATAATAACTTGTTTCATTTGAATACAACCATGAACTTGTAAAATAATTTTTTATTTTGAAATGAATATTTTTGAACACTACCACATTTACTTTTCCTTCTACCAAATTCTTAAAAATTTTCAATTCTTTTTTAATTCCTTTTTTTCAACTAGTAGACTAACTATTTGTTCATCCTTTGTCTTCAAACCCCATTTGCTTAAAATTGCAACTTCAATATTTTCCATTTGTGTGACCAATTATGGGCACAAGCAAAGTTTTCATACCAAGATAAAATATTCCCTTCTAAACAAAAATAAATCTTACATCTCCATAACCATTCAAAAATTAAATATTAAAACCTTTTCCACCATTCCTTAGCATCTCTATAATCCTCTCTAGTGAATATTGGCAACTCCATGACCTCAACCCATTTTTTAAAGCAACTAGGGTTTTAAATAACTAAATATTTTTAAAAATAAAATTTCTCAAATCTCATCTATTCCTTTCAATTAACAATTGCATATTTAGATTTTATTTAAAACAAAACAAATAATAACTAAATTGCTTACCCAAACTAAGCAATGTGATTTTTTCCCTTTTAACAAATTTTCCCATAGCTCAAAACTAACATCAAAAGTCCAACTTCTAAACAACCATAACTTCTACCCACATGTTGTAGGTGAGTTGGAGAGGGTAGGGCAATCCTCCAAGGGAGGTCCCTGGTTTGAATCTCTACCCTACCAAACACACATTGGGTACCCAAAATCCAATTGATAATGTTGGTGCGGTCAGGGTCGGGCGCGACTCCCGGGTGATTTTGACGATGTAGAACCCCCTGGTCATGGTTTCTCAAACCAAGGTGGTCCCACAAGGGTTTTTTGCTAAAAAAACAACCATAACTTCCTCAATACTCATAAATATTTAACAAGTGATTATTTAGTTTTGTAGTATTTAAAACAATCTACATAATGGTGCAAAAACCTTCTATAAGTGACTACTAAAAAATTGATATGAATTTTTTTCTTTTGTAAAAATTTTTGCATAGCCAAAAATAGCATAAATATTCCAAATTCAAACAACTATAATTTTTACAATAAATCAAAATTTAACAAATGAGCGGTCATTTTTGTAGTACTCAAAAAATATACATTGATATAAAAATATTTTGAAAATGACTACTACAATAATTAATATGATGTTTTTCTTTTGAAAAAATTTACGCAGCCAAAAAATAGCATAAATTACACAAATTTAGACATCCATAATTTTCTTAATACTTATTAAAATTTAACAAATGAGCAATTGATCTTGTAGAAATTGAAACCATCCACATGTTAAAATAAAAATATTTTGAAAATGATTTCTAAAAAAAAAATGTAGCCCCCACAAGATTGAATGTTTTTTTGAAAAAATGTGCCCTAGCTCTACAAAAACAACCCCACTTTACCAAAATTATTGCTCTAATACCAATTTCTATGACCCTCTATTCCCATGAATAGTAAATCATTCACCAATATGCAAATATACAACATGCATCCATAATAACAATACACACTTAAAATAGAGATATATAATAACCTTAAGGTAGGGCAACACTAATAATACTCCTTAGGAATCACTCCATGATATCTTTGCTCCACAAGCCAATATTCTTGCAAAGAATACTTGATATGGCTTCCTTTTATAGTTGGGGGTACATATATCTTTATACAAGAATGTGATGGTTCACCTTCAATGAGTTAGAAGGTCATCCATATGGTGGTTCACTTTCCATGAGTTACAAAGTGCATGATATTATAATATAAAATTGTTATATATTATTATAATTTTATGTGTGATACATTCCATATTACAATATTATATCATATCCTTAGATACATAACACTCTAGCTCTAAATTTGTTAGATTTAAGTAAAATCCACTAAGTCTACCTCTTTGGTTAGTTGTTGGATTTGGATTTGGGTCAATACCTCTAGGTCTTTGCCTTAGAATCATCACTGCCTCTATATCACCTCTAGGTCATCATCACCTATAGATCATCATTACCTCTCGTCAGCTTCTATATCTACCTTTAGATCATCACCTCTAGAAAATTACTACTAAAATATATCTTTGGAATCTTCCACATAATGTTTCGTTATATTTTTTATCACTATAGGTCTTCCAAACATTGCTTGGGTCATGTTATTTTGATACTAAAATTACTTATTTCAAGTTTTCCAAAACATTTTTCCATGGGAAAATTTACATTCTTCACATTCAAAAAAATTGGACTCATTCTATAAAAACCATTCAATATCTCTTTTGTTTTATCCCATTATGACACATTCATCCATCCATAATTCATCTGTATTTTTTTGGTCACTTTCTTTTTGTGCCAACACTTTTTGAGTGATTATTATCTCCAAAAAATTCATAAAAATGTGGGTTCCAACACCTAGCTATTGCATGTCTTAATCTTCCATGATAATTGCAACAACTTACCCTAGGAACTTCTACAATTGATTCTTTCTTCACAAATTTGGTCTTACTACTTTCTGATGTATATACAAGGTCTTCATTCTTTGGCCTTATATTTTGTATTATGGGTATTTTCATACCTTGCCCATATCTACCCAAACATGCACCATCATATCCCATTTTCTTAATTATTTTTTAACCAATTACTTTGGTATGCTTTTCAAAGCATGCACTTTCTTTATTACCACTTTGATTTTTGTCACCATTATCAACAACATTTAAATACAACACATCATCATCACAATGTCCTTTAACACAATTTGAACAATCACTATCACTATCAACTTTGATAATATGGCCTTTGTCATGGCCATCACAACCATATTATACACAAATTTTATCCTCAACAACAATCTTAAAATCACTCCTATCACAAACTATATCTTCTCTTTGAATAATATAACATGTATCACAACACACATATATCATTATGGGCCTCAAATAACCTATATCATATCAAATTTTTATCCTTTGAATATCACTTGTGTCACAACAAACATATTTCATCATGGGCTTATCTTTCAACTTTCCATTTATTTTCAATTTGCTTTATACGTTGCACCTCAAGGATGTCAAGGGTGAATAGTACCATGTACATTATTCTCACTACACCAACTAAGATTGTCACAACATTCTTAAAGTATCCTTCACCAACTTTTTTGAGTATTACCTATAAACAAGACATTGGTTTTGAAACTTCTCCACCTTTACTATCTTTTAAGGACATAAACTTTTGTATTTCACCTTGTTTCTTGGCTTGTTTACTATCACCTTAATTTCTTGGTTTTGATGCTTCCTTAGTCATGAGGACCATATGTGTCATTTCACGCTTTTCTTCACATTCTGATTTTGATTCACCCTATGCAATATGCCCTTGTGGCCTTTGATGAGATTGCCCTCTTTGATATTGCCCTTGTCTTTATTGACCTTGTTGATGTTGTGATTGGTACTACTAATTCCTTTGAGGAGGTATTTGAAATTGATTCCTTTGCTTCAATGAATTATATTACAAAACTTGGTATCATGACCTTCTTTTTTACAAATATGACAATACTCCTTCTTCATTGAGGTTTATTTTATGATAAAATGGGGTAGAAGGACCCTTTGAATCCTTTTCTAATTTCTTGGTGGAGATAAGGGCATTATTAAAAAGTCATCTCTCAATTGATTCTCAAATTTTATATTGTTGATGTTTACCAATTCTTCAAATGACACACCTCTATTTGATACTTGAAAAGATGTTACCAATATTTTGAATGATTCAAGGAGAGATATAAGTACAACTTCCATCTTTTATCCTATTGTATTCAACCTTGATTTAAATTTTGTAATTATTTGAAGAAATTGTCTAACATTCTCACCATATTGGACCTTTAATGTATATAGTTGTGATTGAAGATGAAGGATTGTGTTTTCATTCTTTCCTTCAAATATGGTATAAAGTTTATCCTATGCATATTTTCATATTTTTTCTTCTCTTATATGTGGTTGTATTTCAAAAATAATAAGTTCCTTTGCATATCTTTCATCATACTTTTGATTTTCTATCTCCTCAAGACAAATTTCAACACCAATAACTATATCCTAGAGTTTTTTGATCACTAGTATTGTTCTTATTTTTGTTTTCCATGACGTAAAGTTTGGACCCTTTAACAATTGAGATTTTATGATTAATATTTTTTATATAGTCATGGCAAAGGTTCCTTATATATACCAAAATAATTCCCTTTTCTATATACCACCAATCCTATATACCAATTCTTTTGTTATACCTTACCTTCCTATATACCCATCAGTACGTGGAAGAAGCTAGTCCTCTAAATATACGTGGTCATATGTGAGATACCTTAAGGTATGTGAAAGAAATAAAAAAGTGGCACTAAGGTGGTATTAAAAAGGATTCATCCTATCAATAATATCTACTTAAAGAGAAATCCTCATACATTGGTATAACTTCCCTATATACTTGAATTTTTCAATTTTAAGATTTATGTTTTACGATAGTAACGAATGGGGTAAATGATGGAGTGAAACAAAATATCATAAATATGTTTCCTTATTCCTATTCGAAGATTTATAGGTTCAATGACTAGATGTCATTATGGCAACTATATTAGGCTTTAGACACGATAACTTAATGCGACAACATTACTTGTAAACATAAGTCAAAGATGTTTATACTAAACATTGTGATTATGCAAAGCATATTTTTTATTGAAAGTATAAAAATAATTTAATGCAAAAAAATTTTGGAAGAATAAGGTGTTAGTCATTGTGGAAAATGCACCTTTTGCAAAAAAATTAAAATTCTTTAACCAATTTTCACTATAAAAATCTAACTTCAAAATTTTAAAATTTCAATTTTTAACTATTTATTTCCCCTTATTTTAAAAATATATCCTTCCCACTTTTCATTTCAAAAATAAAATTGCCCACTTAGAAAATATATAGCACCTATACACCTTTTAACTCCCTAAATGTATGTTTTACTATCTTCTATTTTGCAAAAAAAAAATTATAGTTTTTCAATTGGTTATATGGGATTGAACCAGGCCCAACCCGTATTACATCATCACCACATAGTGGTATCGTAATAGCCCTCCTTTATAGTACTCTTATAGATAATGAACTATGTATTGATGACAATGTTTAATAGCATAGTTTATTTAATCATGTCTATATGATGGAGTGATTACATTATTTTGAGCTTGAAATATGGTATTGCTAACGTAATTGTGGATGCAAGACCAAGTGCTCTCTCTCATTTGTGGAATCATAAGGGTGAACCACCTACAAAGAGAGACATTTAGAGAAATGATGGTGATGACTTGATCATAAACATCCTAGGGTAACATATCACTCTTCATGTATATGCATTTGCATTTTGTTTGTTATTATGTTTGTACCATTGAACCGGGAAGTTGCTTGAGCAATGAGTCTCCTTATTAGGTTGGTGATAGCATTAGAATATATTAAAGGAGACCATCTATTTAGGGATAAAACAATGGTGTAAAAACATTATTTGCAAGAGTCTATGTTTTCTCATGGTGTGCAAGTTTTATTTAGTAATATTTGATAACTTTGTTACCTTAGATGCATGAGTTGTTAATATTATTGTTCATGAATTATAGAGCTAAATTAATTAGTGACTTTAGCACTTTTAACTAAATATTAATTAGCTTAGTGATAATATAATTTTTGAAAGAAAATTCAATTAAGACAATAAGGAAATTTAATTGATCTAAAAGAGTGGTAATTTTGGCCTTCTTCATCGTCACGCATGGGCAACGCCCAATCTTGTAAGTTGGTAATGAAAGTAATATTCTTGGGAGATGAATGTTATCATGCATAGGATCTCAAGTTTTTTTCTTTAGAAGGGATTTGGAATTAGATGTTTGTTGTTGGATTTTTAGGAGGAGAAGAACGCAACAATCTTGGAAAAGGGAGCACAAGTCTATGGAAGGGCAACACTTCAACTGGATATCAACTATGCTTGTTGGATTAAATAAAAATGATGTTCTTGTTTTAAGCTTGGTGTTGGGTTGGCTAACCTATTCTATATTTTTTACCTTTAGTGTGGTTGTCGTATGTTCTTGCTAGTTAGTTCTTTCTTTTTTTGTTTTTGGTTCTTTTAATTTTATTGTCCTACGCACTCTTGTGAGATAATCGATTTCGTTATGTTTCCCTCCTAGTTGATGCTTTATTATGGCTAGCTGAGTTGTTGTGAGGCTAGTATGATCTAGGTTTTACCTTTCTTTGTCCTCAAAATCATCTTGCAATCATGGGTTTTCTCTTATTATTTTATGAGGTGCTTCTTGTGTGGCTTTAGGAGAATGTTTCCTGTGTTCTTGATGAGATCGCGCTTTGCTTCACCCTATGAGTTCCTCCTTTGTCGATGCCTCAAGGAAACGTTCATGCTATTTTATGCACTGATTGACGTTGCTATTTCAGGTTGAGTCAGGCTCTTAGCCCCTATTTTGTTGTTTAGCTACCTATCTTAGTCACTTTGGTGTGTCGTTAGTTTCTAGCAGAGGTTTGTTGCAGGGTTGCACCCTTAGTTTTCATGAACATTTGCTTAGATAGGTGGTGTACCTTTATTTTTAGTTAGTTTTAATTAATTTTAATAAATACCTTATGTTACTAAGGTATTTTATTAGCATTTTGTGTTATTAAAGTATTTACTTTGAGAGTTATTTTTTTAGCATTTATTATTGAAGAATTTTCTTTGTTGTAAATAATGATAAGGAATGCACTTGAGAGTTATATTGATAGTTTTGAATTGAAGAATGAATTATAAGAAAAGAACCTTAGAATAAATGTATTAATATTTTTATTAGAACCTTAAGTTATTTGATGAATGATTTATATGGTTTTGAAAGAGAAACTATTATAATGATTTCTGAGATCCATGTGGGTTAAGAGATCATTATAAAGAGAAGTATGGGATTCTCTTTAATAAAATGAATTATTGAATGTGGGTTTTGAAAGAGAAACTATGATAATGATTTCCTAGACTCTTGTGGGTTAGGAAATCATTATAAGAGAAGTATGGGATTCTCTTGTTTGTTTTAATGGAATTTTGCATGTAGGTTTTGAAAGAGAAACTATTATAATGATTCCTGAGACTCATGTGGGTTAAGGGATCATTATAAAGAGAAGTATGGGATTCTCTCCATGTTAGCTTATTTTCATTATGTTTTTATGCATGGTTGCTTGCATAATAGAAAATGGCATGTTTTAAATTGCATTGCATCTAGAGTTGTCTTGATCCCTAAGTATTCCTCATGAACCATTGGTGGTTTCTCCATATCAAAGAGGCTTGCAGATGCTTAGATGGCTTGAAGATCATTGGTGAATGGCTTCATAGGCTCTAGAAATGTTTAGTTGATGAAAAAGAATCAAAGGCTATGTAAAGGAATACTATGTTCAAATAGTTTTGTAAACTTGATTATTGTACAAATTTAAAGATTATATTGTTTTAATGATGCTATGGGTTTTGAACTTTAAGGTGTGTTCAACAATATTAGCCATGGATAGATAGAATTGGGTTTATTCAATTGCTAGAATGCATCATTATGATAATTGGATCTCTTATGTTAAAGTATGCATGTTAACAAAAAGGATCCTTGGAGTTTTATGATAAGCATTTGTATTATGTGCAATTTGGTTTTGTTTCATGTTGAATCATTATTATCAATTGCAGCATGTTGGATCATGTAGTTTATTTAAATAAATGCTTTCATATAGTGTTATATGTAATGTTTTATTAGAGAATTATGTTTCAATGCAATATTTATTACCTTGGGAAGGGGTGGTTAGGAATACTCTTGAAAACTAAAACATAATAAAATCTAATCCTGGGAGGAGTTGTATGGATGCAATAACTAGGTAAATATGAGTCTTAGAAGGAGTTGTGAGGATGCAATAGCTAAGAACTCATAAACCTAGAAGGAGTTGTGTGGATACAATAGCTAGGTATCTTGTGAATCTTTACACCTTGAACGAGTAGGATCGGGTGTATCCCAACTAGGAGTTGAGGAACCATTCACAAGTCAGCAGTGGTGATCCCTCGATCATGTAGGATTAGGTGATCATGTTAGTTGTCATCAAAGTGGCAATGACCTTAGTTAGCCCATAGAGGTGTGGTAACTAAGCACCAAGGCTCTACGCTTGATTAACCTACCTAGATGGACTTAGAGTCAGGTTAGGGAATAGGCATCCTCCTTTAAGTGTTATGGGCCTTAAAGGGTAATCCCTACACCATGGTCACATGGTCCTATGTCGATGAGGGTATAGGAAAGGTGGGGGGCCACTATGGTCACATGGTCCATAGGTTTAGTAAGGTGAACCCTAGAAAACATGGGAGTTGGCCACTCCTATCCACTGAGTGTCATCTACAGTGACTTGGAACTCAAATGTGGTGAAGCCTTGTATGTTGAGATAAATAAAATAAGGGTGTCTCCCTTGTGAAATTTTACTTGTAATCATTATTTTAAAAAAATTGGGTTGGTAGTTTTGGGTTGTTACAGTTGGTATCAGAGCTCTAGGTCATAGGGCTAGAAGCTTCCATGGAGTGTGACTAGGTTGAGCCTTGACTTGATGTGCAACTTTGGGTTAGGCACCTTGCAAGTAGGCAAGTGTGACCCTAAATATTATCGATTGATTGATAATATTTATGTTAGCTCATGAGGAGAATGAAGCTAATAGATTATAAGTACAATTGAGGAAGAATTGTAACTTACCTAACTTCATTTTTGTGGATAGGGATGACACCTATTCAAAAAGGAAGTTCATCAAAGAAAACCAAAATGGTTGCACAAGGAGGAAGTGCAACGCAAAAATTTGGATGAACTAGGGACTCTAGTAAGAAAACTAGGAGAACAACGACTCCTAGAAAGAGGCCTAAAATGGTAGTAAACCTTGATAGGAATGTTTAGGAAATAATAAGATCTGATGAGAGAGTGGAATATCTCTCCTCTATAGTGAAGTTGCTTCAAGAGTGACTAGAGCAACAACAAAAATTGATAGAAACCTTGATCAATAAAGAAGCCAATACTAGAAATGTAGAGGGTAGGCAGGAAGAGAACCCTATCAGAAGAAGCCATGAAGGTAGAGCCCAGATAGAGGTTGAGTTAGCAAGAGATCTCAAGAATGTTAAAGTAACCAAATTTAATGGGAAAGGAGGAGATGTGGTCAAGTCATGGCTGAAAGAGTTAGAAACTTTCTTTTCCATGAAATGTTACTCATCTAAGACTAAGACTATGTGGGCTACCCTTCATCTCCTAGATGCAGCCCTAGAATGGTGGGACACATTCAGTACAAGCAAAAATATCCAAGCCATAGAACTTAAGTGGGATGATTTCATTGAGGCTTTTAAGAAAAGGTTTCTTTTTGAATAGTTTTATATAGAGAAATTTGAGGAATTCTCTATGCTTCAACAAGGATCACTATCAATAGAAGTGTATTTCCAGAGATATATGAAACTTTTGAAGTATGTTCTAGAGTATGAGAACAATGAATGCTTGAAGGTGCACAAGTTCATTCTTGGGATAGACCCTAAAATAAGGACGATGATTAATCTTCTCAAACCTAAAACTTTGCAAGAGGCCTATGACTTGGCTAGACAAGAAGAAACTAATCTTCAAACTAAAAAGTCTTTCTTCAACTATTCAAGCTTGATAGAGCTAGAGAGACTAGAACTCAAGAAAAGAAAGAGTGTAGGATTTATGAAGTGGGATAAGGAGAAAAACAAAAGAAACAAGGGCAACCAAAATTTCAATAATAAGAACAATGGAAATCAAGGGCAAAACAAGAAGAAATTTTAGAAAAGGGATAATTCAAATCCTCATCCCCCTAAGCAAATAGAATCAACACAAAAAGAAGAAATAGGGGAGAAAATACAAGAGAGGCCATAGGCACCTAGGGCAGGTTGCTACATATGTGGGGGTCCTCACTATGCTAAGAAATATCCCCAAATATCAGAGTCGAGTCATAGGGTAGAGGAGCAGTCACACCGAATATATGTCACTACTAGGAGTCAAAATCTAGATGGACAAGCTACATCGATATTACTAAATGGTAAGTTGTATGATAAAGATATAAAATTTTTAATAGATAGTGGAGCTACTGATAGTTTTATTTCCACTAGTATTATTGGGGATATGTCAAAAAGACCTAGATTTTTGGCACAAGGGTGGAAATTCAAGTATGGTTCTGGTCAAACTTACTCAGTGGATCAATGTTTACCTACAATAGAGATAACTCTACCCAATGGGTCCACTATATGGCACTTGTATGTGGCACCCTTCATGCTTTTGATATTATCCTAGGGATGGATTGGTTGAAGGCTCATGGAGCCTTAATCAACTTCCAAGATAGGTGGATGGATTACACTGACAAGGATAAGAGGAGAGTGAGGGTACAAAGTGGGCAAGGTTCTTTTCAACCTCACTTGCTTTCAACTATGTAGTTAAAGAAAGCCATTAAAAGAGGTGGTATGCTATATGTAGTAAAGATCAATGGGAAGACTAGAGAAAAGGGAGATGAAGAAATATTCAAGAAACATCCAATTCTCCATGAGTTTCAAGATGTATTTCTTGAAGATCTTCTAGGTCTACCCCCTCGATAGGAATTTGACTTCACTATTGAATTAATGCTAGGGGTTGAACCCATTTCAAGGACACCTTACAAGATGACCCCAATTGAGTTGCAAGAGCTAAAGGTGCAACTACAAGACTTGTTAGAAAAGGGTCTGATCAAACCTAGTGTGTCACCTTGGGGTGCTCTAATATTATTTATGAAAAAGAAGGATGGTTCCTTGAGGCTTTGCATAGATTATAGAATGTTGAATAAGGTAACCATTAAGAATAAGTATCCTTTACCATGAATTGATGATCTCTTTGATCAGCTAAAGGATGCTACCATATTCTCAAAGATAGATCTAAGATCAAGGTATCATCAGCTAAGGATTTAGGAAGAGGATACCCCTAAGACAACCTTTAAGACCAGATATGGGCACTACGAGTTCACAGTGCTACCATTTGGGTTGACAAATGCACCAACAAATTTTATGAATCTGATGAATAATGTGTTCAAAAACTATCTAGATCGGTTTATCTTGGTATTTTTGGATGATATTCTGATCTATTCTTGTACTAAAGAGGAACATGACCATCATCTTTGGTTAGTGTTGGAAGTTCTAAGGAAGAACCAGCTATATGGAAAGCTATCCAAGTGTGAGTTTTATACCTCACAGGTGTAGTATTTGGGGCACATCATATCGGCAGAAGGAATTGTTGTGGACCCAAAGAAAATTGAGGCTATATTAAGTTGGCCTCCACCAAAAAATGTGATAGAAGTCAAGAGTTTCATGGGACTCACTAGCTATTATAGGTATTTTGTGAGAGATTACTCTAAGGTTACCTATTCTATCACCAATATTCAGAAAAAGGGAAAAGAGTTCAAATGGATGGATAAGTGTGAGGCTACATTTGAGGCTCTAAAGAATAAGTTAACAACGACACCAATTCTCAAGATACTAGATCCTCTTGGGAATTTTACCATGTGTATCGATGCTTCCCTAGAAGGTTTGGGTGGGGTATTGTCACAGGAAGAGGCTACAATGGCATATGAGTCTAGAAAACTCAAGAAGCATGAGGTAAACTATGCTACGCATGATCTAGAATTGGTAGTAGTGGTGCATGCCCTAAAGGTTTAGAGATATTATTTGTTGGGTAGACCATTTGAGCTAAGGATAGACCATCAAAGTTTGAAGTATATCTTCACCCAACCTATGTTGAATGCAAGGCAAAGAAGATGGGTAGAATTCTTAGTTGAATATAACTTTGGTATTGAGTATATCAAAGGGAAGGAGAATAAGGTTGCAGATGCCTTGAGTAGGAGAAGGCACATAGCAACATTGACCTAGAGCCATATAGATTTGATGGATAGGGTCAAGGAAATGCAACTACAAGACCCGTATTGCATAGAAATCTAGAATAAAACCAAGGGAAATCCTGAAGAGAATAAGGATTTCAACATAAAATATGGAATTTTATGCTTTAAAGATAGGGTAGTTATACCCAAAACTGGTGATCTAAGGAGATTGATTATGCAAGAGGCACATAATTCTCCCTATTTTGCTCATCCGAGAGGGTCAAAAATGAGGGAAAACATGAAAAAGACCTTCTATTGGGATCGGAATGAAGCAAGATATCACTAGTTTCATTGCAAGATGTTTAGAGTGCTAGAAGGTGAAGGTAGAACATCGACACCCAATAGGGAAATTGTACCCACATGATGTACCTATGCAAAAATGGTAGGTAATCTCTATGGATTTCATTGTGGGTTTACCTAAGACTAGGTACCAACATGATGCGATCTTGGTAGTGGTTGACAAGTTGACCAAGGTTGCACACTTCATACTAGGGAACATCAAGGATGATGCATCGATGGTGGCAAATAAGTTTACCAAAGAAATATTTAGGCTACATGGGTTTCTTGAGGTGATCATATCAGATAGGGATTCTAGATTCACATCAAAATTTTGGTAGGCTCTACACCATGCAGTAGGCACTAAGCTGAATATTAGTTATGCATATCATCCCAAAATAGATGGTCAGACTAAGAGGGTCAACCAAATTTTGGAAGACATGCTACGCATGTACTGCATGGACCAAAAGTCTAAGTGGGAAGAATTTTTGCATCTTGTTGAATTTGCATATAATAATGGGTACCATGCATCATTGGGGATGTCCCCATTTGAAGCCTTGTATGGTAGAAGATGCAAAACACCTCTATCATGGGATAATATAGAGGATCGAGTGATGATCAGACTGAACACTATCCAAGAGATGGAGGAACAACTCAAAGCAATACGACTTAGGCTCAAGGAAGTGATCGATCACCAAAAGAGCTATGTTGATCTAAAAATATCACCAAGAGAATTCTCTATGGGAGATAGAGTTTTCTTAAGGGTAAGACCCATGAAAAGTGCCATCAAGTCAACCAAGTTGGATCCTCACTATGTTGGGCCCTTTGAGATCATTGATAAGATTAGCCCAGTAGCCTATAGGCTCACTTTACCGCCCAACCTATCAAAGATCCATGATACTTTCCACATATCCCTACTTAGGAAATATGTTGTTGATCCTACTCACATGTGGAATGTTTCTAAATTATAGATGGTAGATCCCTCAGCCATTGAGGTGAGACCAGTTAAGATTCTAGGGTTTCATTCCAAGATGTTGAGGAAATGGACCCTAGATCAATGTAAGGTCCAGTGGGACCAATTTTTTGAGAATAGTGCTACATGGGAAAATGTTGAAGAAATGAGACAACAATTTCCATACTTATTTGAATGAAATTATTTGATGTACTCTTTTGTAGGGAAAAACACAGAGGATTGTGTTTAGTCCAAGGGGGGAGTATGTAACAACCCTCCTTGGTAGAACTCTTATGGACAATGAACTATGTATTGATGTGAATGTTTAATGGCATAGTTTCTTTAATGATGTCTATATGATGGAATGATTGCATTCTTTTGAGCTTGGAATATGGTACTGCTAATGTAATTGTGGATGCAGGACCAGGTGCTCTCTCTCGCTGGTGGGATCATAAGGGTGAACCACCTACAAAGAGAGATATTTGGGGAAATGATGGTGATGACTTGCTCATCGATAACTCAGGGTAACAAAATTACCCTTCATGTAGATGCATTTGCATTTTTTTGCTTTCATGTTCACACCATTGGGTCGAGAAGTTGCTTGTGCAATGAGTCTCCTTAATAGGTTGGTGATAGCATTAGACTATCTTAAAGGAGACCACCTACTTAGGGATAAAACAATGGTGTGAAAACATTATTTGCAAGAGTCTATGTTTGCTCATGGTGTGCAAGTTTTATTCAGTACTATTTGACAACTTTGTTACCTTAGATGCATGAGTTGTTAATATTATTGTTCATGAATTATAGAGCTAAATTAATTAGTGACTTTAGCACTTTTAACTAAATATTAATTAGCTTAGTGGCAATATAATTTTTGAAATAAAAGTCAATTAAGATAATAAGAAAATTTAATTGATCTAAAAGAGTGGTAATGCTAGCCTTCTTCATCGTCACGCATGGGTGGCACACTATCTTGCAAGTTGGCAATGAAAGTAACATTCTTGGGAGATGAACGTTACCATGCATAGGCTCTCAAGCTCCTTACTTTAGAAGGGATTTGGAATTTATATGTTTGTTGTTGGATTTTTAGAAGGAGAAGAATACAGCAAGTTTGGGAAAGGGAGCACAGCAAGTGTGTGGAAGGGCAACACTTCAACCGGACGACAACTACGCTTGACACAAGTAGTTTTTAGGAAATCGAGCTTTTGTTGGTTACCTTTGATTAAATAGAAATGATGCTCTTGTTTTAAGCTTGGTGTTGGGTTGGCTGACCTGTTCTAGATTGTTTCCCTTTAGTGTGGTTGTCTTATGTTCTTGCTAGTTTGTTCTTGCTTTTGTTGCTTTTGGTTCCTTTAGTTTTGCCACCTTGCACACTCTTGTGAGGCAATCAGTTTGGGATTTGAGTTGTTGTGAGGCTAGTATGATTTAGGTTTTACCTTTTTTTATCCTCTAAATAATCTTGCAGGCATGGTTTTTCTCTTATTCTTTTGTCAGGTGCTCCTAGTGTGGCTTTAGGAGAACGTTTCCTGTGTTCTTGGTGAGATTGTGCTTTGCTTCACCCTGTGAGTTCCTCCTTGTCAATGCCTCAAGGGAATGTCCATGCCATTTTGGGCATTGTTCAGCATTGCTCTTTCAAGTTGAGTCAGGCCCTTAGCCCCTATTTTATTATTTAGCTACCTGGCTAAGTCACTTTGGTGTGTGGTTCATTGCTAGTAGAGGTTTATTGTAGGGTTGCACCCTTAGTTTTCATGAACCTTCATTTAGATAGGTGGTGCACCTTTGTTTTAAGTTAGTTTTAATTAATTTTAATAAATACCTTATGTTACTAAGGTATTTTATTAGCATTTTGTGTTATTAAAGTATTTACTTTGAGAGTTATTTTGTTAGCATTTATTATTGAAGAATCTTCTTTATTGTAAAGAATGATAAGGAATGCACTTGAGAGTTATATTGATAGTTTTGAATTGAAGAATGAATTATAAGAAAAGAACCTTAGAATAAATGTATTAATGGTTTTTATTATAACCTTAAGTTATTTGATGAAAGATTTTTTATTTTGAAAGAGAAACTCTTATAATGATTTATGAGATCAATGCGGGTTAGGAGATAATTATAAAGAGAAGTATTAGATTCCCTTTAACAAAATGAATTATTGAATGTGGGTTTTGAAAGAGAAACTATGATATTATTTTCTTAGACTCTCGTGGACTAGGAAATCTTTATAATAGAAGTATGGGATTCTCTTGTTTATTTTAATGAAAGTTTACAAGTAGGTTTTGAGAGAGAAACTATTATAATGATTCTTAAGACTCGTGGGGGTTAAAAGATCATTATAAATAGAAGTATGGAAGGAATGTTGAGGTGGGAAGAATGTCGGGCTATTCTCTCCATGTTAGCTTATTTTCATTATGTTTTTATGCATGGTTGCTTGCATAATAGAAAATGACAAATAACTTTCTACAGCATGGGAATCTTATCCTAGGGGGTGATCTAAATTTCACTCTGAATAGAGCTGAGATATGGGGGACAACAGCAAGAAGTGACCCACAAGGTGGGTTTTTTAAACATAAATTTGAAATGGCAGACTTGGTTGATGTAGAACCAATTAAAATTACTCCTACATGGAGCAACAATAGAGCAGGTGAGGATTATGTGGCAAAAAGATTAGATCGTTTCTGTCTCTGATTCCATGTTGATGGATGGGGAGAAAATCAAAACCTGGGTGGACCCTTGTGGCATCTCAGACCATTTCCTTATTTTGCTCCAAATTGGCAACCCAGATAGGAAACCTCCAAGCCCTTTCAAATTCAATTCAACTTGGCTACAGGACAAAGATTTTCAGAATTTGGTTAAAGAAGAATGGAACTCTTATGATGAAAACTTGGGAAGTTCAGCCTGCTCTCAAATGACAAAAATCCTGAAGAAAGTTAAAACGGTTGTTTCTAAATGGGCTCATAACAAGTATAGGCAGCAAATGTAGGAACTCCTATTAAAACAACAGATTGCTATTTTTTATGAGAGAGTGAATGAGGTCGGTCTTTCAGAGGATTCCAAATCGGCCATTAGAGCATTGGAAGGAAAAAAAAGTAATATCTTGCTTGCTCAAGAAGCCCAATGGAGGCTTAAGAGTAGAGCTCTTTGGCTGGAATTAGGGGACGAAAACACCAAATTCTTTCAAAATTATGCAAATCACAGGAAAAATATTAACACCATCTGGGAATTGCCCAATGGAGAGGGGTCCAAAGCTAGGTCCTTCAAAGACCTCACAGCTCTTGGCATAAAACATTTCAAGTCCTTGTTTAAAGATCCCAAAAGAGTAAACTTGGCTGAGATCCTAAAACATACAACCTTCTTTCCAAGTTTTGCTGACAAGGCTACTAATGAAATGATTCTTGAGAAAGTGTCATTGGAGGAATTAAAAGATGTGCTTTCATCCTTTCAGAAGGACAAAATTCTTGGGCCTGATGGTTGGGGGGTTGAATTCTTCTTAGGTTTCTTTGACTTAATTGGGGAAGACCTGATTAGAGTTATTGAAGAAACTAAAGCTTTAGGGAAGATCCCATTGGATTTCAACTCAACCTTCATCGCTTTGATTCCAAAGAAGGACTCTCCAACTTCTTTTGATGACTTCAGACCTATTTCCTTGTGCAACTGCCTCTATAAAATTATTGCCAAAATTATTGCCTTGAGGTTAAAAAGAGTTTTTTTTTAATCCATCTCCAGCGAGCAATTCGGGTTTCTAAATGGGAGGCAAATCCACGACGCTGTTGGAGTGGCCCAAGAAGGGCTGCATACTATAAAAACAAAAATACTTCCTGCTATAGTCGTAAAACTGGATCTTTCCAAAGCTTTTGACAGGGTTAATTGGTTGTATCTGAGGATCATGCTTCTTCACATTGGGTTCAACCTCCGAGTTGTTAATTGGATCATGGGATGTGTGACCTCTGTCTCCTTCGCTGTTCTTATAAATGGTTCTGCTTCTAATTTCTTTTCCTCTGAGCGTGGCATTAGGCAAAGTTGTCCCTTATCTCCCTTTTTATTTCTTTTGGTGGTCGAAGGTTTGAGCAGGGCAATCAAAGAAGCTAAGAGAACAGGGCGGTTTAGAGGAATTCAAATGAGTACATCTTTCTCTCTAACACATCTCTTATTTGTTGATGATATTATTTTGTTTAGTGTTGGTTCTTTTAGGGACATAAGCAAGCTTAAGGATATTCTAAGGAGCTATTGCCTTGCCACTGGTATGGAAATCAATATGGGAAAGTCTACAATGTTGTGTTTTGGCCTGGAGGAAGAGGAGGAAATTTTTTTTTAGAGAATTCTTTCTTTTCCCAAGACTAATTTCCAATCAGAAATAAAATATCTAGGATTTTGTTTGAAGCCAAATAACTATGGCATAAGAGACTGGGATTGGCTGGTGGGAAGATAGACAAAAGGATTTCTATGTGGTGTAATAGGTGGTTATCAATAGGAGGCAGATTAACTCTTGTAAAATCAGTCCTAGAGGCAATCCCTGTCTACTGGTATGGCTTGGCTTTCATTCCAGTAGGGGTTCTTGAAAAAATCAGAAAATGTGCTTCAAATTTTTGTGGAATGGAAAAAGGGACAAAGTAGCCATTGTTTTAGCCAAATGGAAATCAATAGCAAAGCCAAAGGACGAAGGAGGTTGGGGTATTAAAAATATCCATCTTTTTGGTAAAGCACTGGCTGCAAAAAGCTTATGGAGGCTAATTACTCAAGAAAACCTATGGAGCAAATTCATCAAGGCAAAATATATCGAACCTCTTTCTATGGAAGAGTGGATAAGGAAACCTGACAAGTCCATCAGAAAGGTGTCCAACTTTTGGAAAGTTGCTATTCAGGCCTTTCCACTTCTGGGAAATTGGCTGGCTTGGAATATTGGAAATGGTAAAAAAGTGAGAATTAGGGAAGATCCTTGGGTTGGTTGTGGCAATGAGCATAGACTTACTGAGGACCTCTTACTTTCTCTCCACAATGCAGGTTTTTATACTCTTTCTCAGGTGGAAGACCAAGACACTACTACCATTTGGCAGCAAGGTTGGATGAGTGTGCAACATCTGGGTCTTGAAGGCAGGAAGGTTGAGTCATGGCTGGCTTATGTGAAGGCACTTCTCATCAGTCATACTAGGATAAGACCAACAGTGGATGATGAGCAGGTTTGGACAAAAAATACTAAGAGGGGTGTTTATACTGCTAGGAAGGGATATAAGGACCTGTTTGCTCATGATAGGTAGGGGGACAATATTTGGTGGTGGAAAGTGATCTGGAAGGTTAAGACGCCTTTAAAAACCAAAATTTTCTTGTGGCTGGCCCTCAATAACAAAATTTTAACTTGGGATGTTTTAATGAAGAGGGGGTTTCAAGGTCCTGGAAGGTGTACACTCTGTCATAAGGAGCTTGAAACTATCAACCATTTATTGGTTGGCTATGTTTTCACAAAGTATGTATGGAAGGAGATTGAGGTGATTACTGGGAGCACAGGTACTTGGCAAGGAGACACATTGGAACATTGTTTGCAGCAGTGGTTTGATTCTAAAGATCTGAAGTCCTACAGGGCCCTCCCTTTCGCGGTGGCATGGGGAGTTTGGCTTGCAAGAAACTCAGATATTTTCCAAGCCTCCTCTCAACCTGCCTTTCAAATTGCTACTTAGATCCGTTATTTCATTGTTGATATTGTGAAACCTACTGTGCAAAAAGGCCCAAGAAAAATGAAAGCTGCCAATGTCAACAAAACAACTCCCTGGGGTTTTTTTGATGGTGCTTGTCAAGGCACCCCTCTTATGTGTGGGGCAGGGGGAATCCTCTTTCTTAAGGATTCTCATTTCATTCATTTTAAGGCTGGCCTAGGAGGGGGCACAAATAATTATGCCGAATTAATTGCTTTGAAGCTACTCTTGAAAATTGCTCTGGACCACCATGTTCAACAGCTCCAAGTTTTAGGAGACTCCTTGTTGGTCATCAATTGGATGAAGAAAATGTTCAGAATGGAGAACTTAACTTTGTAGCCAATTTTTCAACAGGTAAACATTTTGGCAGATGTCGTAAGCCCCATATCCTATACTCATATCTACAGAGAACTCAACTCTGGGGCGGATGCTTTATCAAAGGAAGGTCTACAGTTGGTGCAAGGAATATGGGAGTTGGTGGAAATAAAGGATGGTGTGACTATCCAAGAGACAACGATTTCTTTGCTCGATAATTTAAAAAAAAAAAAATCCAGGAGGTTGTTTCTCGATCGCTTTTCCTTTCCTTTCTGGTTTTTCTCTTGTAGACAAAGTAGCTGAGCATTATAGACACCTTTGTGTAGTGGTCTTATGGGAAATTTTTAACTCTTAGCCCTTCCTTGATGGTACGAAGAAAATTTAGGTGGGGACAACCTGTGTGTTCCTGCCTGGTTATTCCAGCTTGCCTTGGGCAACTTCACAATGTAATTTTCTTTTTCTGGTGAAATAGAAATTATGATTTTTTTTCGAGGAAAAAAAAAATAGAAAATGACATATTTTAAATTGCATTGCATCTAGAGTTGTCCTAATCCCTAAGTATTCCTCTGGGACCGTTGGTGGTTTTCCCATATCAAAGAGGCTTGAAAATTCTTAAACGACTTGAATATCATTAGCAAATGGCTTCATAGGCTCTAGAAATGTTTAGTTGATGAAAAAAATCAAAGGCTATGTAAAGAAATACTATGTTCAAATAGTTTTGTAAACTTGAATATTGTATTTAAAGATTATATTGTTTTAATGATGTTATGGATTTTGAACTTTAAGGTGTATTCATCAATATTAGCCATGGATATATAGAACTAGGTCTATTCAACTTCTATAATGCATCATTAGGATAATTGGATCTTTTATGTTAAAGTATGCATGTTAACAAAAAGGATCCTTGGAGTTTTATGATAAGCATTTGTATTATGTGCAATTTGGTTTTGTTTCAAGTTGAATCATTAATATCAATTGTAACATGTTGGATCATGTAGTTTTTTAAAAAAAATGCTTTCATATAGTATTATATGTAATGTTATACTATATAATTATGTTTCAATGCAAAATTTATTACCTTAGGAAGGGGTGAATAGGAATACTCTTGAAAACTGAAACATAATAAAATCTAATCCTTTGAGGAATTGTGTGGATGCAATAACTAGGTAAATATGAGTCTTAGAAGGAGTTGCAAGGATGCAATATCTAAGAACTCATAAACCTGGAAGTAGTTGTGTGGATATAATAGCCAGGTATCTTGTGAATCTTTGCACCTTGAATGAGTAGGATCGGGTGTATCCCAACTAGGAGTTGAGGAACCATTCACAAGTCAGTAGTGGTGATCTCTTGATCGTGTAGGATCATGTGATCATGTTAGTTATCTTTGAAGTGAAAATGACCTTAGTTAGCCCACGAAAGTGTGGTATATAAGCACCAAGACTCTATGCTTGATTAACCTACCTAGATGGACTTAGAGTTAGGTTAGGGAATAGGCGTCCCCCTTTAAGTGTTATGGGATTTAAAGGGTAATCTCTACATTGTGGTCACATGGTCCTATGTTGATGAGGGTATAGGAAAGGTGGGGGGACCACTATTGGTATCCTTCTAAATGCATAGGTTTAGTAAGGTGAACCCTAAAAAACATGAGTTGACCACTCCTATCCACTAAGTGTCCTCTACAATGACTTGGAACTCAAACGTGGTGAAGTCTTGTATGATGAGATAATAAATTAAGGGTGTATCCCCTTTTAAATTTTACTTGTAGCAATTGTTTAAAAGAAAAATGGGTTGGTAGTTTTGGGTTGTTACAAGTATTACAACAAAGCTTAGATATTATCCATGTATCGCTTGGAAAGATTTGAACTTTGGTCTCCTCTTTAAATATTGAAGAATCTAATCAGTTGAGCTAATGTCACTTGATGGGAAAAAAAATTAATAGTTAGTATATCAAAAATATTTGTAATATTTCTAAGATAGTAAATTCTTCTTTAGGCACTCAAAGGGAATTGAACCCATCACCATTATAAAAATAAATAAATAACTTTGTTTCAATAACCAACTACTAGACTATGCAAGTTGCATTATAAAGGAGACACATTTCATTTTTGAAAATGCATTCAACTTCACAAAAGTAAATAAGGTGTGGTATGAATTACCCATATAGCCTTCATAATAATTATCATTTTAAGCAAAGCAAAATTATTCGTTGGGTGTGTTAATTATCTTGCCAAACCTTTAGAAGCATTAGCCAATCATAAATATTCCTCACTTCAAACTTCTTGAGTGACTCCAAACAAGTGTTTCACTACAATTGTTTAGGTTTGAACGTAAAGAAAAAATTGTAATATTTTTATTATTCCACCACAATATAGGGTAAGATAAACCCACACAATAGGTTCTCTATTTCAAAGACTCATAAATAGAAATTTTAGGAAAACAACTAATAGATAGAGTGCAAGGGAAAATGGAGTAATAAGTAGACATGGACTAAAAAAATATCTCCTCTAGTGAATTTTATTTTTTTGCTCACCTATTTACGCTGCAAGCCTATTGGTTTGTGAATTTAGTGGTTTTGATTGAATATGAAGTCACTAAATATATGAAGGTTTGTAGCACTATAAAGAAATAAAGAAAATTTGTGGAAGCTTAGGAATAGAAAATGCATATGGTAAGGTAACCAAAAGTTCTTTGGGCTTCTAGAATTTGTTTAAGCAACATATTTTCTCCTCAAGCATCACAAGGCTTATACTGCTCTCCAAAAAACAAATACTTTCTTCTTATACTGCATGCAAGAATCTTATATTACATGCAAGACATTCAAACCTTCAAATGATGTTTGCACATCAACCAAGACCTACACAAGATTAACTATAAGTGCATGTCATTGGATGACAATGATTATCTCTTCACATAAAACCTCACAAACTCTCCAATGCTAGCTCTAATACCAGATGTTGGAAATTGGGGAAGACTAATATTTTAACAAACTATTATAAACAAGCAATAAATTTCACATGGAATTTTCACCTACTATTTCATTTTGTTCTTTCACATTTTGTCATACAAACCCCCTAGTTTGAGCTTGCATGCAACATGCATATTAATACATCAATATGGTATCTCTTTGATTCAAAAAATTGTTCAATATTTTATCCTTTAGTGTTTCACCTTCACCTTTATCTTTTCACCTCCTTGTATTATCACAAGAGATGTGACTATTCAAATTTCACATGGGAGAAATAATTATTAATCCCCCAATAATTACAAACATCGAATAATATCATACATTCTAACACATACTAAAGCCAGTGGTTGCCATTTTAAACCAGAGATAAGAGGATGAGCCTTTAACCAAGCATTAGACCAAAAATGTGCATAATTCCCCTCATTGAATGACCATCTAATATGATTCTTGATCAATTACAAACTCCCTGATATGAAGTTCCATGTTGGTAATCTATTGGATAGGGTTCTTTTCCTACATAATTTCATTGCATCAAGAGAACCTTTTTTTTAAAGTAATAATTTTACCTAGTTCTTTCCTTAATCTCTAAATAATCTCCACCTAATTTTTAACCCCAAGACCAAACTTATCAGTCTTCAATTCTGCAAGCCTACTCCTCCAAGATTCTTTCTTTTGCAAACCCTTGTGATAAGGTAGGGAAGAATATCATGAAGGGTCTCTTAGGGATCTGGTGTGATTCTCCTCTTCTCACCTTGATATTAGGGGTTTTTTGGGAGATGAGTCTAGTATTTGATGGATTAGTTAAGAAACATCTATGTTTCTCCTAAAATGCTTCTTTTTCTAAGATTAATCTTAATATAGCCCAATGTAGCATACCAATGCAACAAACAAGGCCTAAACTAAAATGATTTTTGTTTTTTTATGAGAATTAAATGATTATTTTTTATTTTAAGAATCAAGGATACAAGGAATATGCAACAAGTCTTAGAAGCAACTATATGTAATTTTGATTAAATGATAAATTTAAAATATTTAGTTAATCCCCTGTGTGATTAAGACTAAGATAGTTCCTTATTTCCTTTTTGCCCATTTTTTTAAATAAATAGAAAATAGAAACTAATATAATTATATAGCAAGAAAAATATTAGTCTTAAATGTTTAAATGAAAAATATTAGAGGCAAAAAAACTTGTTGTCAATGGCACTTTCACTTATCCTACAAAATAATTGCATCACAATCTCCAAAATTCCTCCCTTTGATGCAAAATGGAGAAATTTCTAGCTTCATCTTCAACTTTGTATGTGCTTGCTTTGACAATCTATTGGTTAAGATATTGATAAATTGATCTTCAGTCTTGAGATACTCAATCTTCACCATATTCTCTTGCACAAATCTCTCACATAGTGATGCTTCATATCAATGTGTTTAGTCTTTGAATGAAAATTTGTATTTTTGGATAGTTGAATTACCCCTTCATTATCATAAAAGAATTGAGTTGGGTCTCCTTGAGCCTCTCCAAAATCCTTAAGAGCTTTTCATAGTCATACTCCTTTATTACATGGCAATGCTAGCTCCACATATTTTGCCTCCATAAATAACAAATCAATTATGGATTATTTCTTAGAACTCCAACAGATCAATCCATTACTAAGAGTGAAACAATGGCCTGATGTAGATTTTCTATCATCAATAGAACCTCCCCAATTTGAATCTATGAAGATAATTAGCTTTACATTCTTGGCTTATCTATAATGGATGCTATAATCTCTTGTGCCCTTTATATTCCTAAATATTCTTTTCACTACTTGAAGATGCCTTTGAGTGGGGTTATCCATGAATCTTGATATTAGTGAGACTACAAAAGAGATGTTCGATCTAGTAATTATAAGATACATAAGACTAACAACCATGCTTCTATATTTTTTTTCATCAACCTTGGGACCACCATCATCTTGTGTTAGCTTCACACCACTTACAACAAAGTATCGACAGGTTTTCAATCATACAACCCAAACTTCTTTAACATATCATGAACATACTTGAGTTAATAAATGAATATTTTACCTTATGATTGGTGAACCTCCATCCTAAGAAAATAATTCATCAACTGTAACAACCCTCATTGGTAGAAATATTTATTGATAAGGAACTATGTATTGGTGTGAATGTTTAATTGCATAGCTTCATTTGATGATGTCTATATGATGGGGTGCTTGCATTCTTTTGAGCCTGGAATATGGTACTGCTAACATATTTGTGGGTGCAGGACCAAGTGCTCTCACTGGTGGGATCATATGGGTGAACCACCTATGATGAGATATATGTTGGGAAATTATGGTGATGACTTGCTCATCGATAACTCAGGGTAACAAAATACCCTTCATGTAGATGCATTACATTTTCCTTGTTTTATATTTACACCATTGGTCTAGGAAGTTACTCGTGCAATGAATATCCTTAATAGGTTGGCAATAGCATTAGACTATCTTAAAAGGGACTACCTACTTAGGGATAAAAAAATGGTGTGTAATATTTTTGGTGTGAATTTATGTTGGTATGTGGTATGCATATATTTTGTGGGATAAGATCTATTGACATATTAATTAGTTGGTAATTTTAATACTTAGATATATTAGCATGCTAGTAACTAATATTAACAATTAAAAATGTATAAAGTGAATTATTAAATTAATTCTTAGAGATACTTTAACTATTGCATTATCTTCCTAATGTTTGGAATAAAAAATGAATGGCTTGCAAATTTAAATTTAGCCTTCTTTGTTATGATTGTCATGCTTGGGTGGCACCTTAATTGGTACAAAGGTGGCATTGGTAAAGTAACATCTTCTTGAGCTTGAAAATAAACACCACTTCCTTGTTGGACATTTTGAGTAGATGTGTTGTCATTGATGTCAAGAGTGAGTGGTCATTGATGTCAAAAGTTAGTTTTAGTGAGCAGTGCAAGGAGAAGCAGTTCCACAATCAATGCAAAAAGGAGAGTCCACTTCCAGTTGGTCAGATCCGGTTCCAGGTAGTCAGATGTGGTCCAAAGTGCAAAGAAGAGGCCCAAGCAAATAATATTATAATATTTTATTATAATATTAAAAAGGAAATTTAAATTAATTATAAATTAATTAATATAATTTTATTATAAATTAATTTAATTAACTTTCAAAAGTTACTTAAGTTAATTATAATTTAATTTTTAATTTAATTATAAATTAATTTATATTAATTTAAATAACCCTAAAGAGGGTTATAGGGTTAAAATAAAAATTGAATTTCATATTCGATTCAAGCACCGACGTTTATGGCACAAGAGGCATCGTGTATAAATAATGGCAAAAACCTTTGCCTTACCTCCAAATGCTATCGATCAAATCCCAACCCTATCATTGAAATCATGCACAATAAGGTAGAAAGAGTTCTCACATTTTTTGAAAGATCTTCGCCGATGAAGAAATAAATCGAAGGGAGGCCCAAAATTAGCACCAAAGGCATTGGTAGCATAGTTGGCAATGGCGGAAGCGCTAAGTGCTTCAGTAAGCAAGGCGTGCAGGTTCGAATCTCGTTAGGTTCATTTTTGCAAGGCAGAGAGGGCACATCATTTTTGGAAGGCATCGAACAAAGGGATAAAGGGAGGCTTGCACCTTCCCTTCCCCATGGGAGCACCTAGCCCACGTGGTGGGCTAGCACCTTGGTAAGGCACTTGGCGGAGGAGTGGTCACGTGTTCAAAACTCGTGGTGACTTTTTGCTTGCAAGGTATGCATCGTGTATTTTGTGCTAAGGTTGTGTGATTTCGGAGGTGCTTGGTTTGTGATAAATAAATATTGGCTAAGGTTTCTAAGGGAGATATAAGGGTTTTAAAGATTAAATATTTTATTTTATTTTGGAAGGTTTGAGTTATAAAGTTGGAGTAATAAGGAATAAATAAAGTTCTTTTTATTTCTTATGTGTATTGATGAATATTGCTCTAAAGTTGGAATAATAAGGTGTATGCAAGAGATTATCTTTTTATGAATGTGTGTTGGTGAATGCTTATTTCAAAGAAGGAGTAATAAGGTGTAATTGAGTTTGATTATTTTTGTAATTGGGAAATATTTTGAGAGAGTGTTAGTGTGATATCTTGTCATCTAACTATTGAAATTAGCAAAGAAGAAAATTGTGATTGAGACAGGTTTTGAAGGGCACTTCTACATCAAACAAAAAGGTATGGGCACATCTTCCTAGTGAGTGATTGTTGAATGTTGTGAATGCTAAGTTGGAGTGAAAAGGATTATTTGATAAGCATTGTTGTTGAAGTGATTGGTTGAGTGAAGAACTTGAACTAGGGTTTGTGCAAAGAACATGAGTATCATTGTTATGTGAAGTTGTGGAAGATCATGAGTATCATTGTTATGTGAGGATCACTTGATAAGCATTGTTGTTGAAGTGATTGGTTGAGTGAAGAACTTGAACTAGGGTTTGCAAAGATCATGAGTATCATTGTTATGTGAGATTTTTGATAAGCATTGTTGGAAATAATTGAGTGAGTGTTCATAAGTTTGGACTAGGGTTTGTGAGAAAGGATTATTTCATTGAGTGATTGGTTGAGTAGAGTTGGTTGAGCCTAGTCAAGTGGATGTGTTGAAGTGATAGTTCAAGTTCTATGAAATAAATTATTCCATATTCTAAATTGATTTGAGAAAGAGGTTGAGTGTTTATGAGTGTGAAACATATTGAGTCTCTAACAATTCTCTATATGTTTCTATGGTAAAAAGAGAGATTGAAAGTGATTGAGCATTATGGTGAATGTGAAGCATATTGAGTCTCTAACAATTCTCTATATGTTTCTGTGATATTGGACAAGTTCTAGTGAGGACTTGTTGAGCAGATTTGAGGTAAGTCTTTAGAGAAGACTTGTGGACAATATTTATGTTGAGCTTTTGTGGAAGCTTACAATACAAATTTGAGGATAAATTATTGAGCAGATTGGACAAGTTCTAGAGAGGACTTGTGGATAGATTAGTGTGAGATTTTGTGGAAGCTTACAAGGCAGATTTGAGATAAGTCTTTGAGAAGACTTGAGAGCAGAGTTGATTGATTGATTTGTTCAAACCTTGAGTTAAGGTTTGGAGTAGATCTAGTAGAGTTGATTTGTGATTGAGTCAAGCTTTGTGTTAAGGCTTGAGGATAGATATTGAGGATATATTTGTGCTAGATCGAAGGACTATGTTTAGTGTAGATTTGAGGATAGATTTTGGTGTAAATTTGAGGATAGGTTTGTGCTAGACCAGAGATAGAGATTGAGCAGATTTGTGCTAGATCAAAGGACTATGTTTAGTACAGATTTGAGATAGAGCTAAGAGTAAGATTTGGAGGTGATAGAGTATAGAGGATGATAGTCTCTAGTGGATAGAGATCCATTAGCTAGGGTAGTGAGGATAGGTCTTCTGAGTGGGGATAGGAGTCTTCAATGGATAGAGATCCATTAGCCAGTGTAGTGGAGGCAGCAGTTCTTCTAGAAGATCACCAACCAGAGCTAAGGAGAAAGGAGTTCTCCTATGGATAGAGATCCATGAACTTGATTAGGGGATTGGTGTCTCCTTTGGATAGAGGTCCATAAACATTGTAATAGGGAAAGGATTCCCAAGAGATTGATTGAGAAAATTTTAGTGAAATATTTTCTCCGTGGAGTAGCCCACATTGGGTGAACCACGTTAAATTGGTGTCTCTATTGTGTGTGGTGATTTGTGCATTGCTTTGATTACTATTGTTGATATTGCTATTGATACATTGCATAATATTGATTGGGAAAGAAAAGTAAAAAGTGGTCTTATACTGTTCACCCCCTCTTAGTATAAGCTTGTGTTCTTCAATTGGTATCAAAGCGGGTTCCTTCGGAAGAGTTTAACAACTTGAAGGAAAATCTTACAAGAACACAATGGATTCTAAGAATGGATCCTCAGATAATTCAACACCAGTATTTTATGGAAGCGATTATATATTTTGGAGTATGAGAATGAAGATTCACCTGATGGCACTTGGCAATGAAATATGGGAAGCAGTTGAAAATGGATACACACCACCAACTACTCCACCTATAGATAAATATGGTAAGCTTCTACATCATTACAATTCAAAAGCAATGAATGCAATTTTGAGAGGTTTGCATAGAACAGAGTTCATAAAGGTTATGCATTGCAAATCAGCAAAAGGAATTTGGGATAAGTTGCAAAGCATATATGAAGGAGATAAAAGTGTCAAAAAGGTAAAGATACAAAATCTCAAAGGACAATTTGAAGATTTAAGAATGAAGGATGAGGAAAACATTAGTACTTATCTACTTCGTGTAGATGAGGTTGTTAACGCCATGCAAGGACTTGGACTTGAGATTGAAGAATCTGATGTTTGTGATAAGATCTTAAGATCTCTTCCAAAAAGGTTTAGTGAAAATATCTCTGCTATAGAGGAATCAAAATATGGTGATATTTTGACAAGAGATGTGTTACTTGGTATTCTTACAACTTTTGAGATGAGAACAAAAGAGGAACCTAATCTCCAAAAGGAAGCAACCTTCAAAGCTACTAAGAAGACAAAGGGCAAGAAGTCAGATTCAAGCAATGAGTCATCCAGTGATGAAGAAGCAAATTATGGCAGAAGGAATAAGGATCCAAGAAGATTTAAAGATGCAAAATCTGTTAGATGTTTCAATTGTGGAAAGTATGGTCACTATGCAACTGATTGTCAAGAAGCCAAAAATAGCAATGATGAAGAAAAATAGGATCATAAGAACAGGGAATCAAAAAAATACAGGTACCAAAAGAAAGGCAAGGATGGACAAGGCAAACAAGGAAAGAAGTTCTTTCAAAGATAGAAGAGGAGTTACTATGCAGACAAGGCAAGTAAGTACTCAAGTGATAGTGATAATAGTTTCTCAGATAATGATAAAGATGAAGTTCTATTTCTGATAGAAGAAAAAGAAGAAGTTAAGAAAAAGGTCACCAATAATTCTCAAGTGTTTTAGATGTGGTAATTTTGGACATCTTGAAGATAGTTGTACAAAGAATGGTTTTAGTTTCAGTGATGATGAATATGAAGATACACTTGAAGGACCAGAAGAGAATATTCTAATGGCACTAGAAGAAGAAGGAGGTGATCCTATAGAAGACAAGTCAGAAGAGAATGAAGATGTTTTCAAAGGCAAAAAAATAGAGGAAGAATCAGAAAAGGAGAAGTTGATCTTGAGGGAGAGCTTATTTATGCTCTTAACACATTGAAGAAGGTAAGAAAGCAAAATTCCCAACTTAAGCTTCAGTTTCAAGAATGTGATGAAGAGAGAGGAAAGCTTATAGAGGATCTAAATAAGTCAATGACTAAGACAAAGAAGTTCAAGGATAAGTTAGAAGCAAAGGTCTTAGAATGTGAAATATTAGAACAAGAAGTAGCTCTACTAAGGGAAGAAGTAGAGAAGTCTAAGGATAAGTTACACAAGTTTGGAAGAAGCTCAAAGAATTTAGATAAGATTATCAAGACACAAAAGCCTACATCAAGCAAGACAAGTCTTGGTTTTGAACAGGTACAAAAGAAGCAAGAAGAGGAGTCAACCTCAAGTTCTGAAGAAGAAGAAACTTTAGAAGAAGATAGTGTGAGAGAAAGTGAAACTTTTGAGGATGAGTTGGACAATAGAAAGTTCAACAAGGAAAGAAACAATGCACAAAGGAGAAACAGATGGAACAAGAACCAACACAGGGTAAAAGAGACTAAGAGACCAATGAGGTCAAGGCAAGGAAATTTCAATGGATGATGTTTCTCATGTCATAGATTTGGGCACAAGGCTTCACAGTGTAGGACACATGAAAGACAGGAATATGGGAACTTCAAAAATAGGCAATTTTTTCATGGGTATTGCTACTCATGTAATCAGTTTGGTCACAAGGCAATGAATTGCAGGGTCCATGATAGGAATAGATATGGCTTCACCAGAAGAAATCCCAAGATATTTGCACCTTCAAGGAATAACAATATTAAGTGTTATAAGTGCAATAATGATGGACATACAACAAAGTGGTGTAGAGCAAAAATTCCAAAGACAAGCAGGAACATGAACAATCAGAGGAATCAGAAGGATCAGATGAGAAGGAAAGTGGACAAAGGTAAAGATCAGTGCATGTTGGGAGTAGAAATACTCCCACCCTAGAATTAACCACCTCAAGAGGAGGTGGGGGAGGGGCTAAGCTAAGAGACTCATTCTTAGCCTCGAGCCCCAAAGGTGACCCTTTGCCATTGATGTCAAAGGGGGAGAGATTTGAGTAAGGGGGAGAGATTTGATTTAAGAAGAGAGCATTGAGTCAGGGGAGCAGGACAGAAAAAGGTTAAGGAAATTTGAAAAGATAATTGGGTTGCCATCAATGACAAAGGGGGAGATTGTTGGACATTTTGAGTAGATGAGTTGTCATTGATGTCAAGAGTGAGTGGTCATTGATGTCAAAAGTCAGTTTCAGTGAGCAGTGCAAGGAGAAGCAATTCTACAATCAGTGCAAAAAGGAGAGTCCACTTCTAGTTGGTCAGATCCAATTCCAGGTAGTCAGATGTGGTCCAAAGTGCAAAGAAGAGGCCCAAGAAAATAATATTATAATATTTTATTATAATATTAAAAAGAAAATTTAAATTAATTATAAATTAATTAATATAATTTTATTATAAATTAATTTATTAATTAATTTAATTAACTTTCAAAAGTTACTTAAGTTAATTATAATTTAATTTTTAATTTAATTATAAATTAATTTATATTAATTTAAATAACCCTAAAGAGGGTTATAGGGTTAAAATAAAAATTGAATTTCATATTCGATTCAAGCGTCGACGTTTATGGCACAAGAGGCATCATGTATAAATAATGGTAAAAACCTTTGCCTTACTCCTAATACTATCGATCGAATCCTAAGCTCATTGAGATCATGCGCAAAGGTAGAAAGAGTTCCACATTTTTGAAAGATCTCCGATGGTGAAGAAATAAATTGAAGGAGCCCTAAACTTAGCACTAAATGCGTTGGTAGCACAGCTGGCAATGACAAAAGTGCTAAGTGCTTTAGCAAGCAAGGTGTGCAAGTTCGAATCTCGTTAGGTTCATTTTTGCAAGGAGAGAGGGATAGTTTTTGAAGGTGCCGAACAAAGGGATAAAGGGAGGCTTGTGCCTTCCCTTCCCTGTGGGAGCGCCTAGCCCACGTGGTGGGCTAGCACCTTGGTAAGGCGCTTGGTGGAGGAGTGGTCACGTGTTCGAAACTCATGGTGATTTTTGCTTGTAAGGTATGCATCATGTATTTTGTGCTAAGGTTGTGTAATTTCGGAGGTGCTTGGTTTGTGATAAATAAATATTGGCTAAGGTTTTTAAGGGAGATATAAGGGTTTTTAAAGATTAAATATTTTATTTTATTTTGGAAGGTTTGAGTTATAAAGTTGGAGTAATAAGGAATAAATAAAGTTCTTTTTATTTCTTATGTGTATTGATGAATATTGCTCTAAAGTTGGAATAATAAGGTGTATGCAAGAGATTATCTTTTTATGAATGTGTGTTGGTGAATGCTTATTTCAAAGGAGTAATAAGGTGTAATTGAGTTTGATTATTTTTGTAATTGGGAAATATTTTGAGAGAGTGTTAGTGTGATATCTTGTCATCTAACTATTGAAATTAGCAAAGAAGAAAATTGTGATTGAGACAGGTTTTGAAGGGCACTTCTACATCAAACAAAAAGGTATGGGCACATCTTCCTAGTGAGTGATTGTTGAATGTTGTGAATGCTAAGTTGGAGTGAAAAGGATTGTTTGATAAGCATTGTTGTTGAAGTGATTGGTTGAGTGAAGAACTTGAACTAGGTTTGTGTGCAAAGAACATGAGTATCATTGTTATGTAGGTGAGATATCATTAAGATCACTTGATAAGCATTATTGTTGAAGTGATTGGTTGAGTGAAGAACTTGAACTAGGGTTTGCAAAGATCATGAGTATCATTGTTATGTGAGATTATTTGATAAGCATTGTTGGAAACAATTGAGTGAGTGTTCATAAGTTTGGACTAGGGTTTGTGAGCAAGGATTATTTCATTGAGTGATTGGTTGAGTAGAGTTGTGATTGAGCCTAGTCAAGTGGATGTGTTGAAGTGATAGTTCAAGTTCTGTGAAACAAATTGTTCCATATTCTAAATTGATTTGAGAAAGAGGTTGAGTGTTTATGAGTGTGAAACATATTGAGTCTCTAACAATTCTCTATATGTTTCTATGGTAAAAAGAGAGATTGAAAGTGATTGAGCATTGTGGTGAATGTGAAGCATATTGAGTCTCTAACAATTCTCTATATGTTTCTATGAGATTGGACAAGTTCTAGTGAGGACTTGTTGAGCAGATTTGAGGTAAGTCTTAGAGAAGACTTGTGGACAGATTTATGTGAGCTTTTGTGGAAGCTTACAATACAGAATTTGAGGACAGAGATTGTTGAGCAGATTGGACAAGTTCTAGAGAGGACTTGTGGATAGATTAGTGTGAGCTTTTGTGGAAGATTACAAGGCAGATTTGAGACAAGTCTTTGAGAAGACTTGTGAGCAGAGTTGATTGATTGATTTGTTCAAACCTTGAGTTAAGGTTTGGAGTAGATCTAGAAGAGTTGATTTGTGATTGAGTCAAGATTTGTGTTAAGGCTTGAGGATAGATATTGAGGATAAATTTGTGCTAGACCGAAGGACTATGTTTAGTGCAGATTTGAGATAGAGCTAAGAGCAAGCTTTGGAGGTGATAGAGTATAGAGGATGATAGTCTCTAGTGGATAGAGATCCATTAGCCAAGGTAGTGAGGATAGGTCTTCTGAGTGGGGATAGGAGTCTTCAGTGGATAGAGATCCATTAGCCAGTGTAGTGGAGGCAGCAGTTCTTCTAGAAGATCACCAACCAGAGCTAAGGAGAAAGGAGTTCTCCTATGGATAGAGATCCATGAAATTGATTAGGGGATTGGTGTCTCCTTTGGATAGAGGTCCATAAACATTGTAATAGGGAAAGGATTCCCAAGAGATTGATTGAGAAAATTTTAGTGAAATATTTTCTCCGTGGAGTAGCCCACATTGGGTGAACCACGTTAAATTGGTGTCTCTATTGTGTGTGGTGATTTGTGCATTGCTTTGATTATTATTGTTGATATTGCTATTGATACATTGCATAATATTGATTGGGAAAGAAAAGTAAAAAGTGGTCTTATACTGTTCACCCCCCTCTCAGTATAAGCTTGTGTTCTTCCTTCCTCCATGCAAAAGGGTGCCATATTCTATTTGAATAGAGTAGAATGCTTGAGGGCTGAAATTAAATTTTTGGAAGAAAAAGGATTGAAGGCTTGGAGGAGGAGTATTTTGGGCAACATAACGTTGAACCAAGGGATGTCGGAAAGCTTTGATTCAGGTGCATTATTTGTTGTTTGGCTAATATATGCTCTTCTATAGCTTGAATCTCCTCTTTGGTTGTTGGTATTCTTGCTTTGATGTTGTTTTTACACCTTCTTTTGTGTTGCATTTAGCCTAATTTGAGTTTAGTTGCATATTGTTTGGTAGACTCCCTGAGTGTTGTTCTACTTTGATGTTAGTCTTCCTTTTATGCTTAGCCTAGACATTCTTTTGGCTACTAGCATACATGTTTGTTAGTGCATTTATTGTCTTCGCTTATGGGTATTTGATATTTGCTTATAACTTCATCTATTCCTTCTTGTTTTCATTCCAAACAACAATGGTTTTTACCTATGCATATTCATATTCTTAACCTATGTGGGAGTCTTATGTAAGAGCGGTGAGGTAGCTAGAATCCTTGTAATATTGCTTCCAACCATGGGTCATCTTGTTTTGAGGTTTGGGTATGATCTACTTTGCTAGTAGAAGCTAGATCGACATGTGTTTATTCTTTTCTTAAGCTACTTGTACAAGGATATCCCTTGCATTGAGTGTTGACCTGCATGTGGATGTTTAGATGTAAGTTTTTTATGGTTGTTGAGTGATCTTTGGTTATAGGTTAGTCGTGATTATTATTTGGATTGAATCTCTTTTAGGTTATAAACATACTATTTAGAAAGCTCTTTTAGATTCTAGAAGTCTCCTTTTTGTTCTGAAAGATATGAATGATGCTTTAGTCTTGGAGAAGTTGTAGCTTTTGTATAAGAGACTTTTTATTTGGTTAATAACTTGCTTAGGAAGATGTGGTTATATTGGATACTTTTTTATTGTTTATGCTTTAGTTTGTTGTTGTAAACTTGAAAAAGAGAAGTAAGAATCTTTGCTTAAAACGTTAGCAAAGAAAGTGTTGTTGGATGCATTCAAGAGTTGAAAATTATAAAAATAGAACTCTTTTAATTTCATGCTTTAGCTTGGTTATTAGGAAATGATTTTCCTATGTTAATAGTTTTTCTTTAAGAATAATAGTTGGATCTTTTGGTTTTGAAAGATAAATTATGATAATGATTATTGAAACTTAATTGGGTGACAGGATCATTATAAAGAGAAGTATGATATTCTCTTTTATAATATGGATTAATGAATTTTGGTTTTGAAAGAGAAACTATTGTAATGATTCATGAGATTTATGTGGGTGAAGGGATCATTATAAAGAGAAGTATGACATTCTCTTTTATAGGATGGATTATTGATTTTTTTTAAAGTGAAAAACCCCTTGCGGGGTCACCTTGGTCTGAGACACCACAACCAGGGGGTTCTACACTGTCAAAGTCACCCAAGAGTCGCACCCAACCCTACCCGCACAGACATTATCAATTGGACTTTGAGTATCCAATTCAAATTTTTGGTAGGATGGAGATTCAAACCTAGGACCTCCCTTGGAGGATTGCCCTCTCCTCTCCAACTCACCTACAACACCTAGGTTGAATTTTGGTTTTGAAAGAGTATTTATTATAATTATTCTTGAGACTTATGTAGGTTAAGGGATCATTATAAAGATAAGTATAGGATTCTCTTCTTGATGACTTGTTTTATTATGTTTTATGCATGGTTGTTTGTATAGCATTAATGGCATGATTAAGTTGCATTATATTTAGAGTTATCCTGATCCCTAAGTATTCCTATGAGTCATGGGTAGATTCCCTTTCATGAAGAAGATTTACATATCTATATATGGCTTGGAGATCCTTGCGGATGGGTTAATAGTATATTTGAATGTATAAATGCTATGGAAAATAGAAGCTATGTAAAATAATGCTATGTATAAATTAAAGGATTATATTACATTGCTTAAATGTTATCTTGGATTTTGATCAATAAGATGTTGTTGCAATATTTTAAGTAGTGTAGATGGTTTTAAGCTCTATCTATTTGTGGGAATGCATATTTGCATAATTTTATGTTAAGTATTTGGATCATTTAAGTTATGGAATCTAAATTAAAGGAATGTGTTTTTAAGTAGTTTTATGTCAAGCATTTGAGTTAAGCAAAATTTGGCTTTCATTTAAGATGCTTCCTTGATCAAATAGATGATGGATTTTTTATTTGATTAAAGTGCTTATGATATTATGTGATGTATGTTGCTTTACTTTAGAAGTATATTTTTAAAGTGCAGCAAAATTTAATTAGGGATGAAGTTATATTGGGTTGGTCAAAATATCTTGTGGGACCCAAGTCATATAAAATCCCAATCCCGAGAGAAGTTTTGTAAATGTATTAACCAGGTAGACATGATTCTTAGAAGGACTTGCGAGAATGCTATAACTAAGAAATCATGAACCTGGAAGGAGTTGTGTGAATACAATAACCAGGTATTTGTGAATAATTACACCTCGAATGAGTAGGATTAGGTGCATCCCAACTAGAAGTTGTGGAACCCTTCACAAGGTAGTAGTGGTGATTCCTCAAATGTGTAGGTTTAACTAATCATGTCAAATACCAGGTGAATGGTATTGACCTTTGTTAGCCTGCAGAGGTGTGTTATCTAAGCACCAAGGCTTAACACCTAATAAACCTACCTATATGGACTTAGGATATGGTTAGGGAATAGGAATTTCCATTTAAGTGTTATGGGCCTTAAAGGATAATCCCCATGTTGTGTTTGCATTGTCTTGTATTGTGTAGGGTATGGGAAAACTGGGGGGACCACTTTGGCATCCTTCTAAACGATGAGTTTTAGCAAGGTGAACCCCAAAAAACTACGAGAGGTTGGCCACTCCTATCCACTAAGTGTTATTTGGAGTGACATAGAACTCAAATATGATGAAGCCTTGAGAATGTTGAAAGATAAACATTGGAAACTCTTGAGAACCTTGCTTGTGATAGGTTTAAAAAATTATCTCTCATAGGTTGGTAGATTTGGGTTGTTACATCAACCCAAGATTAGTCATCTCAAACTTAGCCATCATAGCTTCCTTGAAGCTCTCAATGTGTTTTTTGAACTACCTTTAACAATTAAGTCATCAACATATAGGCAAACATAGAGAGCATTAGTATCATTAGTTTTGATGTATAGAGTGGGCTTATTTTTACTTCTTACAAAGCCATTATCCAAGAACCATTTATCAATCCTTGAATACCAAGCTCTAGGAGCTTGCTTAAGACTATATAGTGTCTTCTTCAACTTGTATACCCATATCTCCTTGCCATCAACCTCAAATCCTTGTGGTTGTTCCACATATACCTCTTCATCTATGACTCCATTTAGGAAAGCAATCTTGACATCTAGCTGATGTACTTCCCATCATTTGTGTGCTACTATGCCCAACTATAGCCTTATGATATTATAACTTACAATGAAACCATATGTATCCTTGTAATCAACACCATATGTTTGTACAAAATATTTGACAACCAACCTTATCTTGTACTTGTCAATGGTGACATCACTAATAAACTTAGTCTTGTACATTCACTTGGTTTTGATAACATATTTATCTTTAGGTTGATGTACTAAATACCATGTTTCATTCTTCTCTATTGATTCTATATCCTTTTCCATAGCTTCAACCCATTCTTTACACTTGACCACTTCATCAAAGGTTCTAGGTTCACTAGAAATACAAGATAATGCATAATAAGTCAATTCATCATCAACTTGATCAACAACTTGATTTTCATTACCTTGTTATGCTTGAAGCCAAGTTTTTTTAAATTTTGATCGAACATTTTGTGTAGATGGATGTGGGAGCAACAACCTTTTGTGCTTTTCTCCTAGGGATAGAGAAGATGAGCCATTCGATGTTGAAGTAGAAGATACTTCGATGGTTGTTGATGAAGTAACTTGTATATCATCTTTCTTTAAATATTTAGCTATTAAGGGGCGACCTTCACTTGTAACTTCCTTCAATTTTTTGGAGTGATATTCATAAATACCACTCTCGACACAAATAACATCTCAAGAAACAACAATCTTATTATTTTGAGGATTGTAGAACTTGTATGCCTTGCTCTCATCACTATAGCCCATGAAGACATGAGACACACTTTTGGGGTCCATATTCTTTCTCTTCTTATCATTAACATGTACATATGCTAAGCATCCAAATACTTTAAAATGTGCAACACTTGGTTTCTTACCATACTAAGCCTTATATGGAGTTTTGTTCTTAACTACCATGGTAGGACTATTGAGTGTGTAAACAATTGTCTTCACTACTTTAACCCAATACATCTTCTCTAAGCCTTTGCTTTCAAGCATGCTTCTAAATGATTACACTATTTTCCCATTCTCTCTTTTCCACATCATTTTAGATTCTCCTTCCTTGGAAAGTTGAAGAGCCTTTCCAAGAACGTTTTCCTTCTTCAAAAAACCAGTAGTAGCCTGGACTAGCAATTTCAAACTAAACTAAAACCTTTTGCTCTGATACCAGATGTTAATACATGTGTGGAAAGAATGCATATATTCAATAAACATTTTATTTTAATAAATAAATAGATAATTTATTAGAAATAATAAAGACAACACAAACCCATTTATACACAACAATTATGCTATATTATATTGCAAATATGATTTGTGATCATAAAACCAATTTATAGCTAATTGAATCTTATTTTAATCCCGCAACTGAATCCCCTTAAATTCTTCATTTGGATCCTCTTGAATTATTTGAATATTGATTACAATAGGTGCCTCACATCCAATATATAGACATCTTATATGCCAAAAATAGCGTGACTTTTCTATTTTTGGTTTCTTTGTTTTTTTATTTTTACCTTCCTTTTATATTTTTAGAAATATATTTTTAGCACCCACCCATTTATAATTATGATCTTTTTACATTATGCAATTCATATGCACTTCCCTATTTTTCAATTGCCTTTCTATTATTAGAACTACTTTTCTTATTTTTAAATTGTCTTTTTATCTTTACAGTTGTTTTTCTTATTTTCTTCAACTCTTTGCATAAATAAATTGATTAATTAATTATTGATTAATCAATTTTGCATCACAGTATCCAACACATATATGATCAATGGTAGAGAGGCTTGTTTGAGCTGGCAGAGGTTATTGGACTTTCTTGGAAAGTAATCAAAACCTTATTCAGACAAACAAAATGATAAAAATGACAAGTGCATGAAATAAATACTTAGTGGAAAAAGCACCTCATGATTATGATAACACCACTAGTGATTTTTCTAGATATCAGCACTTTTTATCTATGTAAACAAGAGAGTGATAGTGCCACCAACTTGCAATGAGGTACTTTCACTTTTGAGAACATAACAATAAGATTAAATACTGGATAAGCTAAATTTGTGATTGTAATGATGAAGGGTTCTATCTTGGGAGTATAGAGACCTTATCAAATAATAGAAAATAAAGATATAATTGCTTGAAATGATGATTAAATATTATAAAATGTTATGCTAACTAAATACAATTGCAATATTAGACAAACATGCAAAAATATAAAAGCCTAAAGTTGCAAGACAAAGAGAGTGCCAAAAGCAAATAAGAAGAAAGAGCACAATCCAAGATGCAAGGTTTTTTTCCTCTTGTTTGTGGAAGCTTGTTGAAATCTTGCTAGGTTGCTTGTGGGTACTTGAAAGATTGAGTTGGAAGGTATTGATGCTTGAAGACTTACTAATTGCTTGAGTTCTTGATGCTTGGAGATTGCTTGAAATATTAGATGCTTGCAAGAATGTTTGGAGAGATCTTGTAAGGAACAAGAGCTTGAATACTTTCAAATATGACCTTCACAAGATTGAGATAATATTTTGGCATAATCTTGCCATGCAAAATGATAAATTCTTATGATTTTAGAGACATATTGACATAATATTGTTGCTTCAAATGACCATATGAATAGAGCTCCCCAAGTGCAGGTTTTACAGGAAGTCATTACTTCTTAGAGGAAGAATTGCATAGAAGATGACTATAATGGAGATGGTAAGAATTTGAAAATATTCAAATAATCATTTAATAGAAGAAGATAAAAAATGGTAATTCTTGGATTTGAGATTTCCGTAGGATCTATAGATCAAATTTTGGAGATTTGATTCATTAATAATGAACAATTTGAGATAGAAAAAAAGTCAAACTTCTTGACTTTGGCACATGACTATCTAAATATTTAGGTGGCAAAAGTGTGTGTTTTTTCCTCATGACTGTTGGAGGTCAAATTTGTGCAAGAAAGGTCAAAATTAGATAGTTTAGAAAAAGCATTACTAGGATCATGAAAGCACCACTGGTGTTATTGCTCATGCCCTAATCCTTAAAACAGGGGAAAGACAAAATATATTTTATCTATATTCTACCAAATATTTTAGCTAAATCAAACCCAACATACAACATGCATTCTTATACATCAATGTGTCTCTTTGTTTCAAGAGACTATTTGGCGTTTCATCTTCAACTGTCTTTTCATCTTCTCATGGGAAATGTGACTATCCAACCTCATATGAGCTAAAATCATCATTCATCCCCTAATTACTACATAACATCAAGTAATGTAACATGACAACAAATAATGTAATAAAGTCTAACAAACTTTGAGCATAGAGAAGTTTGGTTCAATCTGACTAATTGAAATATTGGTTGACAAAGGAATTGGCAAGTTTGAATATTAGCCATGCACTTAAAAATTGATGTCTATATTTTCCTCTTTTTATGGATTTAATGCATAATAAATGTATTAAAAACTATCATAGATGTCCCAATTTTGAGATAAAAAGATTTATTGTTACTTATGGTTAATGATGAAAGATGATTGATGATTTGATTGTTTGCTTAGAAGTGATGTTTAAAATTGTGTTTTAGGTAGCATTAAATTTTGTCGTACCCTGGTGCACTCCCTCAAGTTTCAAAGGAAAAAACAAGTTGGACCAAGGAAACTCAATTTGATTATGATCCACATAAGCACATTGATGAAAAACTACGGACAAGTAGCGAAAAATGGCCCTGGAGGCCCAAGGGGTAAAAGGGTTAGGATAAAAAAAAAATCATTTTTATTGAATTTGTAATTTGATTCATGGCTAAGAGTTGACATTATACGATGTTTTGAATAGGCCTAAGGATTTTAATTGTACAATGTAATATTTTATAATATTCTATTATGTAAGACAAATGGGTCATGGTTAACCTTGTTATAGTTAAACCTTGTAATTTATAATTAACCTAAGGCCCACTTGTCATGTCCACTTAGTTTAAACTTTATGTTGTTAGGAGTTTTTGTATTGCTATAAATACCCCCCTCACACTCCTCATTTTAATCATTAGAGCATTAAATAAAGTTATCTATGGATTATGATTGTTCATGGTGCCTATGGGCACCCCCATACATCTATCTCCTTTCTCTTTCTTTCGTCTCTTTTCACTTTTTGTATAATATCTGAGTGGATGGATTGCTTCTATTCATTTATAAAATATATTATGAATTCAAAAATTGTGTCAAAGTGAGTATGGAGCAACATTACTTGGTTACACAAAAAGTTAACTCAAAGCCTTCGATATATCTTTCAAGTTTTAGAGCAAAATTTTCTTCAAAGCTTCATATACACCTTCAACATAAGAAGCAAACAAGATTCTTTCTTCTATGTTTTATTCATGAGAATCGGGTTTTACCTCAAAACTTGTATGATATTCTTTGATAATCAAAACATATACATGCATTTATAGCCTTTACAAGATCATATCAAGGCCCTTACATACAAGAATGCATTCAATGGGCCTGTCAAATTACATAGCAATAGGATAAGGCAGATGGGCATATGAGATGCCTTTGCAAAAACCTACCTTATATCATTTAATTGAAACCTAATTAAACCTAATATATAATTATTAATTCCTTATAATTCCTCCCAATGACAAAAGCATTAGACTTCAATGTGTACAAAAGGGGAAGGAAATGTTTGAAATAGCCAAGGATCACAACAACCATAGGTAATAAAAGCTTCATTAGCCTAAGTAGATCTTCACAAAAAATTTTCTTTTTTTCTAATGGATCAACCTCAAAAATATTTTTTGATGGGTATAAATATGTCTAGACTTAGGGACAAATCAATGCCTTGCAAAAAAATATGATCATGATAGGTAAAAAGATAAGCATAATCTTTGAATAATATTCTTTGGCTTCTCCGTTTCATATGCATGTATAAACTTTTCTAGTTTTTTGTTGCAAATAGATAAAATATGAATTAAGGATGTGGGGAAGGGAAGGCATGTGCAAAAAGCAAAGCCCACAAAGGGGAAGGTGTGGAAAGGGGAGATGCCTAACATGTGAAAGTGTGTGCCATGGCATATGAGCAAAGGGAGGGATGGTGGAAAGGGAGAGATGTGGGAGTGCAAAAGTGCTTGCTTATGCTCTTTTTTTTTCAATGAAATAGGAGGGGGGATGCAAAAACGTGCACATGCATGTGGCACCATAAGGGCATGAGTCTCATGCAGAGTAAGCAAGCACCAAAGGGGGGCATCGAACATGAGGCATGCCCTCTTTTCTTCTATTTTTCTAGATAAATATTATTTCTATGCTTTTTTAATTAAAAATAAAAATAAAGAGGGGGTACCTACATGCACAAAGCACATAGCTTAAAACTGTAATCCACCATTTTTTTTACTCATGAACTTATATCGTTGTCTTCAATTGGATTTCCTATTGTCATGCCCATATTCATCTTTTATCTCACCTTGGTAAAATTGTTTGAGCTCTTTTTTTAGAGTTTTAGATTTGCACAAGCCACTCTTTGACATATCATCCTTCGCAATAGGGAGTTCAAAATTTGGTTTCACACACCATTGGCATGTTGATGCCTATTTGGAACCTTATTCTTGATATACCATGGAACATGGTAAGCAAGATGATATTTGAGTTGTGGGAGGCAAAAAAAGGCATGATGAGGCTCTAATAAGTGATGTGGTTGTAGAGGCAGATGGAGTGGAGTGGCAGGGGCCATGAGTGGATGGTGTGTAGGCAAGCAATGTGTGGGCTGGAAACATAGATAAATTTTGCATAAGTAGGGGGATGAACGGGACCACATACACGATATTTATAGAAGAGTGATAAGGTTGGCATCCTCAACTAAAGCATACAAGGAAGAGACCATGAGGGAGGTCAATGGGGTCCAATAACAAATCCCATTTTTGTCATTGTTTGAGCCATCTCCAACTTTTCCCTCTAGTTGGGGCCCAATATGAGCAACCATATGTCCTTTTTAACATTTATGTTACTCTCTCATCTCACCATGCCAAATCTACACTACAAAATAATGCTTAAAATGGAATGAGTGTTGTCCTCACCCTACCATGGCACTTTTTTTGTAAGCTTCTCATAGACTCCCTTCATGTTTTTTGTATCAAAATGCTTGAGATAGTTATCAACAACCAGAAAGTAGATGCACGATGCCATGAAAAAATAGTGGGAACTAGAGTAGTGATGGGAATGTTTGGCATGACATGTTTGATTCCATTTATTCTATAGGTTGCTCCACTTGGCCTTGACCTGGGCCACTAGATCAATTTCAATGACATAAGAGGACCCTCCATTAGCAACACAATGCAAAGTAGTGCTCTTATCAAATCCATTAGCTTGATTAATATCTACATCGATGACAACAAAGCTAGAGTCATCTTCTATGATGGTTGGCTTGGGATCCTTAACATTGAGGCCCTCATCCAGGTCTATGTTGTCCATGTTTAACACGATCAACATAATCATGGTGCAAAGTTTCTTGGCTTGTCATGTCAAATCTTAGATATAAATTGTTTTGATATGCTCTTGATCGAGCCCCATGTTGTAAAGAAGGCAATGGAACAAAGAGCAAGACTCTTGGTTCAACGTGTGCACGAGGTGTAATGAACCTGATCCACATATGGATCAAGTGCTCTAATACCAATTGATGAGGATCAAAATTTACCTCAAAACTCTCTTGATATTCATTGATAATCAAAATGTATATAATCATTTCCATCATTTACAATACATATCAAGGTCCTTTTAGATAAGGGTGCATTCAATGGGTTTATCAAATTACATAGTAGCAAGATAAGACATGTCAGTTTGCAGGATAAGGCAGATGGGGATCTTAGATGTCTTTACGAAAACCTACCTTATATCATTTAATTGAAACGTAATTAAACCTAATATTTAATTATTAGTTCCCTATTGTTTATCATCCAAAATTTCTATTTTTTATCATTGTATGTGTATGTGTGAGAGAGCCTTATGATTTATGGTGATGTATAATACAAGATTAATAATGCATGCATTTAATTATTTTATGTTGTTTAATGACTATGTGATGGTTAATTTGGTTAAGGATTTATGCTTTGATCAATAAGATTTAATTATTATATGATTATTTGTGATTAATGATCTAATATGCATGGATTAAGACTGTGTTTTTAAGTCTTCATTAATGATGATTGATTAATTAATGATATTTTTAAATGATAAAATGCTGAAATATGTATGATGTACCTAAGAGGGCACTACTATAATACAACTATGTAAAATATATATATACAATTATATACATAGAGATATGCTTAGAGCTCAAGGTGACTTTAGTTAGTTTTGCTTGGAGGACTTCTGGTTAATTGCTATGAGACAAAGATATATACAAACATGAAAATCTGATTTTCCTTTAAATGAATGTCTACAGGACTTCTACTTTGCCTGTGGGACTTTTAATTTAGCCTTACCTCTTAAAAAATGCTTAAAGGACTTCTTCCTTACCGTTAAACAAATGCTTAAAGGAATTTTTCTTTGTCTTTACATAAATGCTTAAAGGACTTCCACTTAGATTGATTTTCCTTATAGAGAAGCGTCATGAAGGACTCGTGCTTGAGTGGTATAGCAACAAAATATGCCCTAGGTTGGGAGGACAAATTGATTATTGACTAGTTGCCCCGTGCATGGTGGTACACAAAATATAATAAATTATAAAATTGATCTTACTTTCAACACCTATCAACCTTGCATTATTCATCATGTAGAAATCTTGTAGTATTCATCATATAGCAATTGATGAGATAGAAATTTTTAAGTTGACTAATTTTGTCATCAACACCTGCAAACCTCATAGTATTTATCATGTGGAAAGTGATTGATAATTTGAAAGAAATGAAATATAAGGTTTGATTTAAACCGTTTGAGATAGATAAATATTGATTGATAGAGATAGATGGTTGAATAAACCCATATTTGGTTTGCAAGGATAGAACTAGGAGGATCTACTTGCATCAATCATCTAACACGATGAAAAATTATTTATTCTAACTAGGATCATCATGTGCATGTCATCATGGATCCTTGCTAGGGGAGCAATTACAACAGACAAAAGAAGATGTGAAGACAATCCAAAACTTAGTTTTCCATTAACAACATAAGCCTATAAATAGGCATTACAAGACATGTAACAGATAAGGTTGCATTCAATGATAACGATGCACCTTAATCCTTACAACAACCGAAAATTAAAAATAAACAACCAACATTTATTAAATTACACCTAATCCCTGTCAATCCTTGAATTAGGATGCAATAGGCAGTCCATACAAAGATAAACATGTGCATGCAGGTAGATATGAAGTCAAAAGAGATGCAATCAAGCAGTGACATGTAGCTGAAAGAAATAGGCATCCAAGTATAGACTCAAATATATTAAATTTTAAGATGAAAAATGCTCATTAGTTATTTAAGTTCTTTATCATTAAGTATGGCAAGACAACAAGCACCTAAACCATACTTGGTGGTTATCATGTATGGATGTAGCTAATTAGGCTCAAATTTTTCTTTGCGTTTAGTTTTGGCATTGATGTTTTTCATTATTTGCGGAAAATATCACCAAATTCAAAGGAACAAGATCTCATATTTTTGCTATAGGTACATTTAAACCTTTGTTAGTAGACCCATAGGTTCTATAGGGCATGGATATACTTTTTCATCAAGCAATTCCAAGTAGCTCAAATAGGCGAGATGATATTCATATTCGATAAAGGAGTCTTGCAATATAACATGCAAGGAAGACACCTTTAGCTCAAATGGAAAAAATAGCTTTAGTTCCATTAATAAAAGCATAGGGCATCACTCTAGTGAGAGTTCTGACACTAATGTAATAGGCCTGCAAGGCAGGATACAACTAAAGAAATCAATCTTGTCTGGTTTTTTTGATGAGATTCTTAAGGATATTGACAAGAGTCTTATTGTAAGCTTCAACTTGGACATTACCTCGAGGATGGTAAGGCATTGACCTTTTGTGTTGAATCTTGTATTTAACAAAAAAAATTTAGACATCCTTGTGCTTGAAGGGTGTTTCATTGTTAGATATTAGCATAAAAGGGATGTCGTAATGGCTAAAGATCTTGTTAAGGATAAACTTACAAACATGAACTCTAGTAGTTGAGGCTAAAGGTAAGGCTTTGACCCATTTAGTGAAGTACTCAATAGTCATGATTATGGACTTGTGTCCATCAAATGTTACTTTGTTGATCTTCCCAATGATGTCTATACCCCAAATGGGAAAATACCAAGGAAAAGTCAAGGGTTGAAGAGCTTGGGATGGAGCATGGATAAATATGTCATGCTTTTGATACTTATCATACCTCTTGACATAGTCATAAGAGTCATTTTCCATAGAGGGCCAGTAATAATCCATCCATAAGAGTTTCTTGGATATGGAGACACTGCTAAAGTGGCCATCGCATAATTCATCATGGGCCTCTTTGATGACTGCTTGGTCCTTGGATGAGACTAGGCATATAAGGAGAATACCATCAAATGAATAGTGGTATAATATATTGTCAATGATAATATGCTTTCATGTGCATTGTTTAAGGTTCTTGTTCTTATTATGGTTTGAATTATTAGGCAACATGTCATCCTTAAGGAAAGCAAAAATATCCTTGTACCAAGGATCAAGAGAAGGAGACACTTCTACAAAAAATAATCCTAGAGAAAGTTGGCTAGACCCTAAGGTTGAAGTCTCCATAAACTATTGAATGACAAGCATGGCTTGTTTGTTGTCCATATTTAAGAGGATAAGAGATTCAACCAAGTCCATAACATCAACATGGTAGTTACTAGACCTAGGGATAACGTCAATGGTGATTTTGTCAAAAGTAACCATGAGTTTATTGGTAATACCTTTTTATGACTTAATATTTTTATCTTTAGTTTGATAAATACCATTGACTTTGTTGACTATAAGCTATTAGTCTCCACAAATGGAGAGGGTCCTAACATGCAAAGGTAATGCTACATGAAGCCCTAGGATAAGAGCTTCATACTTAACAATATTGTTGGTATAGGAAGACTTAAACTTCAAGGACAAGGGGTTAAGTTGTTGAGGAGTTACCAAGACGACTCTTGCTCCTCCTCCTTTGACATATCAAATGCCATCAAACCATGGAGTCCAAGAATTAAGTTCATATGCTTTTAGGCTAAATATTGAATTTTCTAGAAAGTCTATGACTAAGGGATGGATAGCTTCTAAAGGTGCAACTGCTAGTTGATAAAAAATGACCTGATATTTCGTAGAATTTTGGATAAGAAACTCAAGATCGAATTTGCTAAATGTACTGACCCACTTAGTGGTTCATCTTGAGAGGTGAGGCTTGCACATAATATATAACAAAGGGTTGACCCTCGTGATGATAAAATATTTATAGCTAAGCATGTAGTTCCTAAGCTTCTATGAAGCAAACACTATGGTTAGGCAAAGCTTCTATAAAGATGTGTAATGGAATTTGTAGTTAACAAAAGTTTTGTTAATGTAGAAAATGGCTTGCTCTCTATGTTGATCATCATACTAAGCCAACATATCTCCTAAGGTATGGTTTGTTTCTATTATATATAGCAATAAAGGTATAGAAGGATTAGGAGGAGATAAAAGGTAATATTTGAGAGCATCGAATTTTGGTTAATAGTCAACATCTCAATTGATCGTATCCTTTCTCAAAAGCTTGGTGAAATATTGACACTTATCAACAAGCTAGGAGATGAATCTCTAAATGGTTTGAATTTTGCCTTGGAGACTCCCAATCCAAGTTAGAGTTTTAAAGAATGGCATATTGATTATAGCCAATATTTTTTTAGGAACAACTTCAATGTCACATTGAAATATGATGAATCACAACAATAATCCTAATATAACCCCAAAGAAATACTTCAGAGGCTTTAGGTATACCTTGTACTTTCATAATTTCTTGAAGATGAACCTTGGGTCTTGGACATGATCTTCCTAGTTTAAAGACCGACAGAGAAGATCATCGATATAGTCTTCCATGATGATATACATCATGTCATGGAAGATGCATTCCATAGCTCTTTGGTAGGTAGCTTTGCATTCTTCATTTTGAAAGGAATGACTTGATAGCAGAAGATTCTCTATGAAGTGGTAAAACTTGTTTTGTCTAGTCCTTAAGAGCAATTTTAATTTGATTATAGCCAAGAATTTGTCCATCAAATATAACATTCCACATCTTGTAATGAAATCAACAATCATGCCAATGTTGGGCAAAGAGAAGTCATCCTTAGGACATGCTTTGTTGATGTTTGAAAAGTCTATGTAAACTCTAACACTATGTTTTTTGGGCAACATTAATGAAATTAAATATACAATTAGAATAGCTAATGGATTTTATAAATTCAACGAGGAGTTTATGGAGCTCTTCTTTGACTAACAAAGCTACTTTTGAATGCATTGTTTATAATTTCTACTTTGCAGGTTTTGCATTAGGGGTGATGACTAGATGGTGGACAACTAGGGAAGGATAAAGACCTGGTATATTGGCATAGGACCAAGCAAAGATTTCTTTAAACTTTGTTAAATACTTAGTGTATTCCTCACACTCAGTTAGAGTCAAGACTTTGTTTAACTTAAGGATCTTGGGATCTTTAGGAGTTCCAATATCAATGTCCATAGTCTCCTCAATAGGAGTACAAGGCTCATATTTTGATTGAGAAGAAGCTAGAAATACTCTTAGACTGTCCAGGTCTATAGGATATAGGAATGACCAATTATGGTCAAGTTGTTATGAGATAGTTATATTTGTGGTTTGGGAAAAATATCCACCAAAGTAGAAGTCATTTTGGGCTAGATAGTTTGAGGGACCATCTTGAGTAGGATCATTTGAGACATTCTCCATCTCACAATTATCTTCATTTACAATCAACTCAAGATAGGCTAGCATTAGGATATTTATACTGATAAATTATATAAATTAAAAGGAGCTAGGACCTATCAGAAGCAATGAGCCATCATCATCCTCATCCCAATTTAATCCATTTAAAGAAATGATTTCATAATAGGACACCTTATCAAGATGATAAGCTTTATCTTTGCCATCAAAAGAAGAAGAGGGAAAAATATGACTATAATTTAGGATATAACCAATCCCACAAAGTCCTACCTAGGCTTCAAGCTATAGGGGTTCTTTAATTCTATGCTCATATAGACCTAGTCCTTTACCTTGATATCCATGTTAGAAAGTATTTGCTTTAGAATGAAATACAAGTTTGATAAGAAGCATCAAGGATACTATAATTCAATCGAGAAAGGGTTACTACCATGAATTTTCTCATTATTAGTAGTACCAACACAAATGAAGGAGAATCTTCTTATTTGTAACATTTTATCCTTACATCTATAAGGTAAGCCTAAGGTTCAAGGAGACAAAGGAAGATTGGATACATCTAAGAAATATTGATTCTTATATTTATTATATAAATATTGATGTTGGTTAGATTAGATATTTGACCTTCGTATTCATCTTTAAGTGAATTATTTAAAGTAAGAGATCTTCATGCATCAGTGATTACAAGCTAAGAAGAAGAAGATGGCTCAAAATATGAATTGAGAGAAGGTAAAAGATGAGCTTTAGGTTTCTTGACCTCGATCACTTAACAATAGGTGAAGAGCTTGTGGTAGAATAGAATATGATAAGTCTTGCCTTTATATTCATATTTAAGGTATTGATGAAGAGTTAAGAAATTGGCCTGTATCTCATGGATCCTTGACCTCCCAAAAAGATGTTATAGATTAAGTCACAAGGCATGACATAGAAAAGAGTGTTGGGGATGCAAGGTTTTAATTGGAGGGGAAAGACTATAATACCACTAGTTTCATGCTCCTTGTTATTAAATGCCTTGATAACAAGATTAGATTTTCTAAGTTTTGTTTGGTTAGCCCAAAATAACTAATGAATCTTAGGCTATAGACATTGAGATCAAATCCATTAATCAACTAGGATTTCCTTGATAAAATTATCATTGATATGTATAATGAGAGATCTCCAACCATCAAGGATTGGATGATATCATCCTTATGGAATAATATAGTTGCATGGTTAACCCCAATGGACCCCACTACAAAAGTGAGACCATTTGGATTAGGTCTTGAGGAACAACTTGTTCACTTAAAATTTTAATTAAGATATCTTTATGGATCGAAGAGGTCCTAAGAAGCTCAAGAAGGGATATTTTGGTTAGGTTACTTTCAAGTTGATGAAGCAAATAGAAAGTACCCTTAGCTTTATCTCTCGATTGGATGATTAATAGAGGTCCTTCAAGGGGATAATTTTTTTTGCATAATGGACAAAGGAGGTATTAAAGATTGATTAGATGAAGGATTTTTGTGTTGTTGTCTGGTTACAACATAAATGTGATCAGAAGAATGGATCACCCCAACCATTCTTTTAATTTAGAGGTGGGATGTTTCTATAGGGAACATTATTCACTGCATTTCAGTTCTAATTATGATTAGACAATAGATTTTAAAATTTTCTAAGGTCTTGATTAGAATATTGAGAGTCATAGCTATTGAGAACAACTTGACCTTTATCAATTAAGTCTTGGATCAAGTTTTTAAGGCTCATGCATTTATTGGTCGTATGATCATTAATATGGTGAAAGGCATATTGCTCATTTGGACGAAGCCAAGGAGCTTTGTCCCTTCTAGGTTCTAAATTCTTGGTAGGTGGAAGCTCCACTATTTTTACTTTTAGGAGTTGATATAGGATGGATGAAGGTTTTGTCCAACCGAGAGTACCTCCTCTTAGGTTTTGGTTGTTATGGATTACTTAAAATAAGCTTTTGAAGGTTCATTGAAATACTAACATTGTTGGTCTAGCATAATTATGTAACTCCATACAAAATGTATTTGTTCTTGTATTACCCCTTCAATTTAGAAGAAGACTTATCTTCCTCCTTATGGGATTTGGTTTTCAATTTTCCTCTTTTGACAAGGATGGCCTCTACTCTCTTGGCCATGTCAATCACATCTTCAAAAGAAGATACATTGGTCATATCTAAATAGAAGGCCAATTACTCATTAAGGTTACCTATAAAGATGTCTAGAAGGTCTCTATGTGGAAGGACATAATGAAGTCTCCCCACTAGGCCTCACCATCTTGTGAAGAAGTTGGAAAAATTCTCATATATAGACCACTTAAGTTGGTATAAGTCACTAATCATGACCTTCTTCTCAACATAGATATAGAAGTGCTTGACAAACATCTCAACAAGGTATGTAAAGCTCTTAAGAGAATGCATTGGTATTTGATAGTACCATTCCAAGGTAAGGCCACTAAGGCTCTTGGGAAAGGTCTTGTGTAGAAATTTTTCATCATAAGAAATATCACTACAAGCAATTCTAAACAACCTAAGGTTGTTGATAGGATCTTCCTTTCCTTTGTACATTTGAAACTTAGGAATTTAAAAAATGGAAGGAAAAAGGTGACTAGCTACAAAAGGATATAAGGATTGGTTGAGCAAGTCATTATAAGAATACTTGTGACTAGATGAAGACCCTTGGATTGTGGCCATTTATTGCTTCAATAGCTCTAGTTGATAAGTTATAATTTGAATGTTGAAAGAAACGAGATTTGATGGCACACCAAGTATACATTGAGACATAAGAGGAATTTGATAATTGACATATGGAGGTTGATATACATTGGCATACGATGTTGAAGTCAATATCATATGATCTATTCCTAAGGTATTGGAGATGAAAATATTAGAAGATGAAGGATGATAAATTATGGGATTGGGGTTTTGAACAAAATCCATACTTACACTTGTGAGATTAAGGTGAAGGTTATTGACATGAGGATTAGAAATTGGGACACTTGATGGTACATCTGATTTAGGAATGTAGCTTGTACCCACTTGTTCAGATACATGATAACTTACATTGACCTACAATAGTTTTGTAAGAGAAGTCAAACATGAATGATGTCTCAAGGAAGGTGGAAGGTCTTGCATCCCATTATTTGTAGAAGTGGTGGTAATAGGGGAATTTGAATGAAACTAGAAGTTGGCATTAAGGTTTACATTTAAAGATTTAAAGGATGGATCCATTTGGTGTAGAGGAAAAGAGATTAAGCTAGGTTATTGGGAATGGTCAAAAAATGAACCTTCCATTGTAGAGATACCTAGGTTATTATGAGCTTCCTTATGAAAGGATTTCACAACCTCCTTATGATTTTGTAAATTAAAAGCCATGTGAGTAGCAGATTGGAAAACCACTCTTCCTTACTCATCATAGATAGGGGTTAGAGAACCCAAGGGTGGAGAATCCTCATCTTCTTCTTTGAATTTTGGGTCCTCAAATGTGGGTTGTTCATCACAACCTTCCACTGATGGGTTAAGGTTAATGACAATACTATGGGTTAGGTAACATCTTTCAACCATGGGTTGGAAGGCAAATATTCAATTAATTAAGTTTTAAAGTTTATAAAGTTGTGTAGTGAACTTTCACTACACTTGGAAGAAGTAACTTGGCTAGTTTTGTGAAAAGAACTCCAATGGAAAGCAAGCTAATTGGGATTTGGAGGAGAGCATAAATAGCTATATAGGACTTATGACCAGGTTTTTTCGATCAAAATTGATAACAAGAAGAAAATACCAAAGTTTTGGTGATAGCCCAAAGTGGCAATGCATGCAATCAAAAGGAAAAAATGACTCAAGTGCACCCACCCAACATAAATATTTGATGATCACAAGCCAACGATGATAACCAAGACATCAAATGAAGCAAACAAAAGGTCAACAAAAAGACATACCAATTGGAACAAACATAGAAAATTAGGATTTTATGCAAAAAGTAAAGGAAGAATGATCATCTGGGTTTTAGTCAAGCTTACATCACCCATGTTCCAAAAATTTAGGAGGCCAATTTTTGCTTCGGGGGATCCTACCCCTCATACCCTCTATACAAGGACACAACTCTAAACCCTGCATATTGTGCTAAGGTATTTAGATTATTGGATGTATGACCCTCCCTTTTATAAGAAAAGTATAACATTAAAAGCTTCATCATGAGGACTACTAAGGAGTGACCAAGGACCTAGAGAACATTAATGATGAGGATCTCATATTGAATAAATCCAGAACTAGCCACCTCAAGATTGTGCATAATCAATGCAAAAGTACCTCGAGCAAAACATTTTGAAGCAAGATTTTGAATTTTAAGAGGGAAAAATTTCCCAATTTTATCTATAAATACTAAGGTTTTCCATTATTGTTAGGAGGTTGAATTGTTGTCGTGTTTAGCATCTAACCTTGAGTAGTTCTCCCTCCTCTTTTCATTTTATATTCTAGTCTAGACTCAAGCTTTGGACTATTGTATGTATAGGCCATTGAGACTTCCAATTATGTAAAAATGTAATATGCTATAATATAAATACAAGGAGTTGTGATTCCCTCAACAGTTATATCCTAGTATGAGTGTTTGTATATCTCTTTATAGGGGGCTATGACTAACTAGTACTTATATCTTGGTCTTCATAAGAGATTATTCGATTTATAATGTATACAATTGGGACCGTATGTAATTCATTATCATGCTTGTTCATGTGTTCACTCATTCCATTGGAATATAAAACAGGAATTCCAGTCTTTTGCTTCATCGCCACCCATAGCTTAGCCCAGTTAGGCAAGATAAATTTTATAACTTTCTAGTATTTTCTTTCAATCATTTTTTGCATTTTTTCTCTTTTATTTTCCCTAGCAAAGCGCCTAGTAGGTTAGGCTAGTATAAGAGGAAGAGCACCAAATATTGCATCCAAGCAAGGAACCAGCCTTGGTAAAAAATCTTGGAAGTCATCCAAAGGAGCCACATCTCATACTCTCCAAATTCCTAGGACTAGTGCCCCAAGTGAGGCATAGGGCACCAGACGCAACCACTCATAGAAACACTACATCCATGGGGGTTATGGCACCCGAGGCATAGAGATATTTTTTGGCCCCCAACTAGTTGATTAAAGAAGAAAGAGAAGATGTTTTAGTGACCTTATATCTCCTTCCCTAAATGTATTGAATTTGACCTATATACTCGACTACTCTCTATATACTTGTTGATACATGAGAGAAAACCAATATGTGGGTTGCCAATGATACCTGGAAGTGACCGCTTATATACGTGGTCAATATGGTACATGAGGGGTAATAATATGTCTCCTTATGACTCCCACTAGCCCATTGTAATATACTCCTTACTAGGCATAAGTACGCATGAGACCCTATATGGGCAATTGGTAGCCCAGGCTTGCTATATGCTCAATATAGCCTAGTAGATCACACGAAAACTACTTAAAGGATTGTGAAGACCCTTTGTAGGACTAGCAATTGGTTATGTTATTATTATCTATATTTAGTGTGATCTAATCTAAACAAACAAGATAAAGTGGTCTTGATTAAAGTTTGATATTTTTTAGCTTAAGGTTTAGCTTAGACAAATAAGATCTTGGGATTTGTGGTGGTCTTCACGTCTTGTTCACCAAAATGTGAGAAGGTGGGGAAGAAGTTCATGAAGGGCCTCTCAAGGATCTATTGTGACTCTCCCTCTTCTCACCTTGAGATTAGAGACAATTTGGGAACTTAAAATCTAGTGTTTGATGGATTGGTTGAAAAACACCTATATTTCTCTTGAGACACTTATTTGTCTAGGCTTAACCTTAATATAACCTAATGTAGTATACCAACTCAACAAACAAGGCCCAAACTAAAATGATTTTTATTTTTTGACGAGAAAGTAAATGATGATTTTCCTTTTCAAGGAGCAAGGGTACAAGGAACATGAAGCAAACAAGTCCTAGATGCAACTATATGCAATTTTGATTAAATGCTAAAGCTTAAATATTTAGTTTGTCTCCTATGCGATTAAGACTAAGCTAGTTCCTTCTGTCTCTTTTGCTTAAATTGCTAAATAAATAGACAATAAAAACTAATCTAATTAGATAACAAACAAAATATCAATCCTAAATGCTTAAATGACAAAGATTGGGGGTAGAAAAGCTTGTTTTTGCCATAGAGGTAGAAGCACCATTGTGCTTTCGCATGTCAATGATGCTTTTGCTTAATATATAAAATAGATAGATACGTATATGATTTGTGGTAGAGGTGTATGTCTAAGATGATAAAGGATAACATATTCCTTTGGATAGGAATTAGGCCCTTATTTAGATAGATAAAATAATAAAAATGACAAGTACATGAAATAAATGCTTGGTGGTGAAAGTGCCATGGGGTTGCGATAGTGTCATCTATGCTTTTGCTAGATGTTGGTGCTTTTGCTATATATAACTAAAGAATGATAGTGCCATTGACCTACATTTTGGTGGCACTTTCTCTTTTTTAGAGTAGAACAGGAAGATTAAAAATGAGAAAAGCTAAATTTGTGATTGCAATGATGAAGGGTTTTATCTTGGAAGTACAAAGACCCTATCAAACGTAGAAAATCAAGATCTACTTGTTTGAAATGATGATTAAAGATGACAAGATGAGATTCTAACTAAATGCAAATGTAAGATGAAAGATTAGCCAAATATGCAAACAAATAAAAGCTTAAAGCTACAAGGCAAAGAGAGTACCAAAATCAAATAAGAAGAAAGAGCACAATCCAAGATGCAAGGTTGTTTTCCTCTTGTTTGTGAAAGTTTGCTAGCTTGCTTGTGGGTACCTGAAAGCTTGAGCTTGAAGGCTTGAATTCTTAGAGACTTGATGATTGTTTGAGTGCTTGATGCTTGGAGAATGCATGAAGATTTAAATGCTTGCAAGAATGCTTGGAGAGAGATTGTAAGGAACAAAAGCTTAGATGCTTAAAGATGGCCTTCATAAGATTGGGATAATATTTTGACATAATCTTGCCATGGAAAATGATAAATTCTTGAGATTCTAGAGAGATTTTGACATAATTTTGTTGCTTTAGAAGACCATATGATTTGAGGTTCCAAAGTGTTGGCTTTATAAGAAATCATTACTCCTTGGGGGAAGAATTCAATTTAAGATGACAAAATAGGATATGGTAAGAATTTAAAAATGATCAAGAAGGCATTAATGGTAGAAGATGAAAAATAACAATTTTAGATTTGAGATTTTGCAAGAGCTACAAATCAAATTTTGGGGATTTGGTTCATTTATGATAGGTAGCTTGAGAAGGATAAAAATCAAATTTATTGATTTTGGCACATGACTATAAAAAGCATCGATGGCACTTTCACCTTATGATTGTTGGAGGTCAAATTTGGATGAGAAAGGTTAAAATTGAACAATTTGACAAAAGCATCATCAATGTTATTGCTCATGCCTCGATGCTTTTGTTCTTGGAATAATAAATGCTCTAAATATGAGCATAGGAAAAGTTGATTTGATTTGGATAATTGAAATACTGATCGATGAAGGAATTGACAAGCTTAAATATTAGCCACATGCTCAAAATTTGGGTTTTACAAGCCTATCCCACTTATAAAAGGAAACCTATATTTTTCCTTGCATCCTTTCCAAATAAAGTCTCTTAAATTTTATCAATTTCTAATGCCATACCTGCTGACAATCTTGGCAATGACATCATATAAATAAGGATGTATTCAAATGTAATCTCAATGAGTTGTAACCTTCCGCCAATGGTTAAGAGCTTACCTTTCCAACTTGCCAAACAAGCTTTCATTCCATCCAAAGAAGATACCCAAAAATCCTTTTTATTTTCTTTATGAACCAAAGGAATACCTAAATAGATTGATGATTTTTTTTTTTTTAAATTTTAAACCCTAAAATATCCACAATAATTCATTGTAAATATAAGGTATTATTAATGAAAATAATCTTGAATTGCCCCCGAGGGCTAGGTGGATTGGTAAGTGCTTGTCTAGCCAGGCACTTACCAAGAAGACACCTAGGTTCAAACTTTGGGGACGACCTGTTTGCAACGGTAGTAGTCTGATCTAGACTGAATTATTTAAGTGCATGCCAAATCGATGATGACGGTACGAATCCCGAGTGCCTGATGGTGCCCTTTACACCAAGTTAACAATAACAAGGTGGAATAAGTTTAATAGAAGCAACACCTGTGGTTTGAACCCTGTACTTATCAATTACTAAATATAGTGTGGTTGTGTCTAGCTCTCCTATATAACCAAAAAATAAAAAAAATATTAAATCTTGTAATATCTACAAAAATATATTTTTACTTAATAATTAGCAAAACCGACTAAAAATCATTCTGTTTGATTTAAAAATAACTAATTTAACCATAAGGTATTAATAGAATGGTTGAGTGGGTGAGAGTGCTCGTTGTAAAGAGGTTTAAGTCTTCCTTGATACTAAAGAGTATTCCATGTAATCCTAGGTCCTCCTATACCTGTAACATCTTAAAAACTAATTTAATTTATAATTTTTTTTATATATAATTTATTTTGAATAAATAGGAGAGTTAATTACATAATAACCGCTAAGTGTAGGGTTCAAACCACATGAGCTATTTCGAGAAAGTCTATACCATCTTGTTATTGTTGACCCAACGTGAGGGGAACCACCGATCACTCAAGATTTGTATCGTTGTTCTCAGTTTATTGTTGACCCGTCGTGAGGTAGACCACCGATCACTCAAGATTTGTATCGTTGTTCTCAGTTTATTGTTGACCCGTCGTGAGGTAGACCACCAATCGCTTAGGATTTGTACTATTGTGGTCAATTTGATACACACTCAAAAGATTCAGATCAGACTACTACTTTTATAACAACCATGCCCCAAAGTTTGAACCTAGGTCTCTTCTTAATAAGTTTTTGATTAGATAAACAATTACCAATCTACCTAACCCTTGGGAGCATAAAATCTGAGTTATACTATATACATTTTTTTTTTTTTTTGATACATAGAGGAATCAACAATTACCTTTCCTTTTTAAACAACTGATCATAATACATAACACATATTACAAACATATATATTTTAATTAATTATAATTTTTTTAAAAATATTTTATTAATTATATTAAATTATAAAAATTTAATTATATAAAATTGAGTATATAAGATTGAAAGTATTTATTTCACATTATTTATATATTAACAAAATTTTAACTTAAGTCCTTTTCTTAAATTTCTATTTTATTTTTATTATAGGAATTGAACTATCCCATTAAAATTTTCAAATTTTAACAACTAATTAGCTTGAACCGTAAGATTCTTAATATGCGAAACAACTAAACTTTATGACAAAGCATATGGCATGGTTTTTCGCCGAACGAAATAATTTAAACGTGCTAAGCGATATTGAATATTGAAACTCGTGTTCAACAAGCCAGGGGTTTGAACCCGGAGTTAGAGAAATCTCACAGAGGCAAGTCGCCTTTCGCCCGTTCTTTTCTGTTTTCCGTTTGTTGCCGTGCGAAACCAATAATTTTTCCCGTCAAAATTTCACACCATTAAAATGGCGCAGATCCGTCACATGACGAAAAACTTCGACGGAACCCTCGCCCGCGCCTCCCACGCAGCGCCAGAGCTGACGTTATCAGAGATGATTTAGAGATTGAATGGAATTCCGGAAGTTCGTCTTCGCAAAATTGAGGCAGCGCGATTCGAACCCGTCACCTCTTGGTCGCCAAAGTCCGTCAAGAACCAAGCATGGTCAAATGGTATTGCTGGCCGTGGAGGCGTGGATTCTGTGGAGACCGTACAGGTTTCTGCTCACCTTCGCAGGAGGGTAAAGGCGAGGCATACGAGAAGGCCGCATAGGTGCATTCTTTTGTTTTTCGAAAATTCTGTCAATTGACGGACATTTTGCAGGACTTGGGGTTGGGGTTTGGTGGCAATGGGAGGAGGATCAAGGGCATCAGGGGAGGCCGGGCCTAGCGTGGTTGATCACAGCATTGGAACCATAGTTTGGGTGAGAAGGAGAAATGGGTCATGGTGGCCTGGCAGGATTTTAGGGTCCAATGAGCTCTCTGTTTCTCATTTGATGTCTCCTCGATCTGGGACACCGGTCAAGCTTCTTGGCAGAGAAGATGCCAGCGTGTCAGTACTCACTTTTTTTTTTTCTCTTTTATTTTTTTCCCATGTTTTCTTGCTTCAATTTTTTCTGCTTACGAACTAAGATGAAATGTGGAGTTGACAGTGTTCATGCTGTTTACTAAGAGATGCCAAAGAAGCTAAAGTACATTGAGTATATTACAAACGACCTCATATTCCTCTTCGTCTAGTATGCGGAGAGGAGAAGACGTTATGGTTGTGCTATCTACCTCTGAGAGGTACATATCTACTATACGGAGAGGAGGAGATGTTGTGCTATATACCTCTGAGACGTTCATATCTACCCTTTGGATTTAAACTTCCCATCTGGAATATGCAAGATGATTACACTGGTTGACCTGTTTACAAGTAGCTACCCACTTTACATCCTTTGAAGAGAAATTCCTGTTGACAACCTGCATGCTACTTTGTTGTTGGACTTGAGCTCCTTTTTACAAACCCAAGTCTCTTATGAAGTGGAAGACTTAGAGTAAAACTAGGAAATAGTGTGAAGTTTAACATGCGTATGTTATAGACTTAAGGGTGACCTTTTAAGTTCCAGCCTATTGAATGTTCCTAATAGATCCTCTTCCAGGAATAATGAAATTTTTAACAGGTGGCAAATTTTTAAATTCCATTTGGTTCTGGTTTGTTATACAGATTTATTGTGCTACAACTCTGTATAAGGTGGCAAATTTTTAAATTCTATTTCGTTCTGGTTTATTTTACAGATTTACTGTGCTATAAGACAGGCAGAGTATATAGTTGTAATATTTTTTTACTCCAATAATATATAATATATCCTCTTTTTCCCTTAAAAAAAAGAACAAGAAAACTTTTTCTCATTATAAATGTAGTTTCAACTTTGTACCTTCTCAGGTTTGAACCTTGTGACAAAGCTCATGGGTAAATCAGGCCTTGGCAATAAGCCTATATCAACTCTATTCCATTTTATAAACATGTTGTCCCAAGTTTGCACAATCAACGGCAAATTGGACCTTCCAAATTGGTTTTTATCAGCTGTGTTCCATCAAATGCATGAATCACAACCTAGAGAATTTGATGGCAAATTGTTGTGCAACATTCAGAGATTCTTGTCTTTTTCTGATTTGCTATCCGTGGTGGCTAGTCTCATATGCTACAAGTAGCCTGGGTGCACTTACCACTTCAGGCAAATTAATGTTCTTGATTCAACAGCCAAATTTTGAGTATAAATATTGAACAATGCACAGATTATATCAAGCACATTTGCTTGTGCATTCAGTTTCGTGATTTTGCTCAAGATTTATTTCCAAAATGGTATTTGTTTTGAGGCATATAATTCTGTTGGATAAAGGAATGAATGAGTAATACACTTAAAATTATATTTCTTTTAAATGTCTATTGAACGTATTAGACCCATGGAAGATTGTGAACTTTAAAATAGAAGCGACTTGATCTCAAATAGTATATTTGATATTTTATTGCCTATTTTATAAGTGGCAAACTGCACTTTGGTCTTATATAGTAATTTGCCATCATTTCAAATATATAGATTTGTTTCAGATACTCCGATATGGGCTACAACACTAAAACTGTTTTTGCAGACGACAAAAAAATATAGACCTTGTAAAGCTTATTTTTAGCCGTGTTTTTATAAGCGCTAATCAAGACATGTTATACTCTTGGAAAAACATATTAGTGTGCAATAGTTCAATGTTTTTTATTTTTTGAATGGATTATATGGGATTGAAACGGCCCCACCTGTACTACATCATGACCACATGGTGGTATTACACCAAGCTTGGCAATTATGCATGTCTTGCTTGGCAAGATTCGAATGTTGGTCTCCTCGTTGAAAGTTGAGGAATCTAACCGGTTGAGCTATTGCCATATGATGTGCAATAGTTCAATGTTGCAACAGACACAGTATTTGATATATTAAAGGAGCAAAACCTGGCTAAGGTGGTAAAGTGCGTTGCTTTTGTTTCTTGTTTTTTTTATGAAAATTTACACTTTCAAGAGCAAACCATAACCTTTACTATTATTTATTTATTTATTTTTAATTGTTTTTATGGAATTGGGACGGGCCCCACCTGTATTATATCATGACCACATAGTGATATTACAACAGCTGGGAAAGATTCAAACGTGGGTCTTCTTCTTGAAAGTTTAATAATTTAAGCAGTTGAGCTCATGTCATTTGATTAAGATGTTAAGGTGTACCCATGAGATAAACCACAACCTTTACTACTTGCTAACCTTTTTCTTTCCTCATTTATGCTGTTTGGCTTAGTAGAAAATTTCATAGACTTGAAATATGAAAAAACATGACGAACCACAGAAAAAATTCTATATATAAGGAGAAAGATAGAATAGAAGGCTTGTAATGTCTTTAAGGCGAAACAACTTATGGGACAGCAAAAATCTGTTACCAAACACAATATGTTATCTTATTTGTTCTTTTAAAAAGAAACAAGATTATGTGAGTCTGAACCATCCTCCTGTCTTTTTGACATGCTGATCTTTTGTTACTGATCTGCTGGTAAATTCTCGTAGCTTCTCTAATCTCAACTCGTCAAACATTTTGAACATAGAATCCACGGCTAGCATATTTGGAATAACAAGCCAAATATAGCTTTATGCTTTCCATTCCAAGATGAAGTATTTCTCTGTTTGAATTGCCTCCAAAGTACAAAAGATACATATCATCTCCTCCTATTCTTCTTTATGTCTCTTCCATCTGCCTGTTTGACATCTGAGTTGATTTGAGCTTGTCCTCAGTTGGGCTGTCAGCACAATTGCTCTTCACTTGATGGTTGTGTCTATATATGCTGTTTGATGGTGCTCATATGCGGTGTTGAACTCAACAAGGCAGTGTTTCTTCATTCTTTGTAACTTCTTTTCCTGCATTGTGGCTCTTAAATTTTTTATAACATAGACTTTGTTATCCTTGGTTTCTGTTCAGATCATCTGATACTATAACCCTAGGTCACATATTAACATCGATTTGTTAATTTTTTTTTTGATATTCTAGAAGTCAAATTATTACCCATGTTTTTATAGGAAAAGTACCTGTTTCTGCTAGGAGAATTCCATATGGAACTGAAGCTTTTATTTTGAAATTGGCTGTGATCAAATGCTTTTGGATCCTCTCTATTTGTCTTCATTTCAAGCTTAATGTTGTGTTGGCCTGTACCTTACACCCATAGAGCACCGCCTGCCACCACCAGCAATTTGAATAAGATTTGGATGGTCTTCCAATCCCATACATTTGCCTCCCTAACCTTGTTCTGCCATGCAAAGAGTGCTTTACAGCCTTCCAGTACTCGTCTCAATTTGCTTATTGCCCCACTGAGCCTCTTATTGAAGTATATCCCTAGATACTTGTATTTTGTTGCTACTTCTAGAAGATCCCCTTCAAATTGAAAGATTAGTTGCTTTTTTTTTTGTAGTTGAAAACCTAGATCTTCATTTTGCTAGGATTTATGTACATGCCAATTCCCTTGCAAAATTGTTCTAGGGCCCTTAAATGCTCTCATAACCTATGTGTTGTTCTTGCAATCAAAGTAAAAGCATCTGCATAAAAATGTAATTTCACTACATGTATGCCCAACTAGATAGTCTCACCTCCTCTCAAATTTTACCATTCTTATAACTTATCAATTTATAGGCTAAATAGAGTCCAGTTAGGTACCCAAGATAGGTACTTAATAAATTAATATTGAGCCATAAATGAATTATTGGCTAATGTGGACTTGCTATGATGTAAATGTAACCGTTATTCATTAAAGAAGACCACATGTCAATTTAGAAATAGGTAGGAGAATAATCTCATAGAATCATATATGTAACTGTCAGGGAATATTGTCATATTATTATGCACTTTGTAACTCATGGAAGGTGAACCACCACATGGGTGATCTTGTAACTCATGGAAGGTGAACCATCACACTCTTGTATAAAGAGAGATGTACCCCATTGTAAAAGGGTCATATATGAAGTATTCTTTGTAGAAGTCTTGGCTCGTGGAGCTGGAGATCTTGTGGAGTGGCTTCCTTCCAATAAGGAGCATTGTACGATGTTACCCTACCTCAAGGGTATTATCAATCTCTATTTTATTGTGTGGATTGTTATTGTAGAATTTATTTATGGATGCATGTTGATATTTTTGCATATTGGTGAATGATTTATTGTTAATAAGAAGAGAGGTTCATAACATTTGGTATCAAAGCAGCGATTCGGGCAAAGTGGGGTTGTTTTTGTAGAGTTAGGGCACATTTTTCCAAAAAAAAGGGCACATTTTGCAGAGGCCATAAGTTTTCTTTTAGCAATCATTTTCAGAATATTTTTGTGCCAACATGTAAATCGTTTTGAGTACTACAAAAACAATTACTCATAAGTATTGAGAAAGTATTGGCTGTTTGAAGTTGGGTTATTTATGCTGTTTTTTGGCTGTGCGAATTGTTTTTCAAAAGAAAAAAAATTGTATTTAAGGGTTATTTATGCTATCCTCTATAATTCTGGGATAGGAAAGTTAATTGTACCTGAGAGGGTTCAATTCATTTATTTTGGAGCATTTGGTTAGTGATGTATGTCATTCCATTTTTTAACCATGCCTGTTTACCTTCGGTACATTCTGTCCTTGCTTTTTCCGTTTCCCCCGTATTTTCTCTTGCTGCGTTGGAATCAAATCCTCATCTCAAAAATATTGTGAACCTTTCAAAAGGTCCATATTTCTTACTATTCAGGTCTTCTCCTCAACATTTCTTATGATAATTTTGATAGGCCTCTGTTTTCCTCTTATTTTTACAAGCCTCCTTGATTGGTCAATCTGTTCTTTCTATTGCGGTTTGTCTTAAAGAAAATCTCTTGCAAGATTGTCTGTGTCTTCGCCCTTTCCATAGTCTCTTTCCAAGGTCTCTGCTTTGATGATTATAATCGCTTATCTATCATGTCCTTCTTTTTCCTCCTTCACTTGCATCTTAAATTGTTTTTTATGTCATCTCTCTTTGTGTCTGGTCCTTGTACCATCTGTGCCCATGTCTTGGCCTCCTTTAGCTGATTTCTTATATTGTTATATTATATTTTCATATTTGTTATTGTTGTTTGCATTTCCTTGCTTTGGGCAATGCTTGTTATTTCCACTCCTCTGATTTGTTCCTTGTTTTCATATCTTGTTTTAGGGTCTGCTATTCCTGTCGCTCTTTCTTTATTGCTTCCTCAAGCTTTATTATTTGTCACTTAAACAGTTCTATTTTTATTTTTTTGAATTAGTTATATGGGATTGAAATGGGCCCCACTTGTATTACATTGTGACCACATAGTGGTGTTATAATAGCATTTTTGGCAATTATGCATGTATCACTTGGCAAGGTTCAAACTTGAGTCTCCTCCTTCGAAGTCAAGGTATTTGACTGGTTGAGTTCATGCCATATGATTGTTCCTTTTTCTTTTTTTTAATTGGCTATAGGGGATTGAGACAGGCCCCACTAGTATTACATTGTGTCCACATAGTATATTACAACGACTTTGCAATCATGCATGTATCGCTTGGCAAGTTTATTTTTTTGTTGAAGTAATGCAAAATACAATGGGTGGCACAATTGGGGCCACACTCCCCTGGGGCGCAACAGGGGGCCTCCCTCCCGTGATTTGAACTCAGGTCACTGAGATGAAATTGCCAATGACATACCATTGGGTTGTCCCCGCAGAGACATCGCTTGGCAAGATTTGAACTTAGGTCTCCTCTTTGAAAGTTGAGGAGTTTTAGCTGGTTGAGCCTATGCCATTTTATTGTATGGTTGTTCCTTTAACACTTAATTATCTTCTTAGTTTTTGATTAATCTCCATGATTCCCTTAAACTCATGGTCATTCTCATGCTCGTTTGCTTCCATGTGATTTTGTTTATTCTTGAGACTCAGTATATGTTGCACATATAAGTTTGATAACCAGATAAGAGGTGCTGATGTGGGTTTCCTTCTCCATCCTGATAATCTTCTGTCTGGTGCATTGTGCCCTTTGCGGTTCGATGTTAATTTTGGTATATTTGAGGTAGATTTCATATTCTGTACCTTTTATCTTCCAAGCCCTGTTTTTGCTTGAGATTGTCTGCATCTCACAATTCATACTGCTTTGTATTCACCAAAGTTGGCTTCACATTTGTATCTTCTAGAACTGCTTTTGCCTGCTATTGAACACTCTACGTTTGGACCAAAAATGTCCATTGCCCTTTCAAAGTAAGGATTCGGGTATGCAACCAGGAATTGTGACATACTGTGTTGTTCCGTGGCACTTGTTGTCATAGACATACCCTCCCAATGCATCTTATTGGCTGAAGGTATTTGAATGCAAATGAGTTGCTGAAGCTTTGTATTTTTGTGTTGTGTGCCATTGGGAGGTTGTTCCCCATTTTGAAACGCAATTTTTTTTTTTCTCAAAAATAACAACAAAATCCTTTAAAAAAGGACTGTTATTTTCTATTCTTACAGAAAAACAAACATCAACTTCAAAATAAAATCTATCTTCATATACAGTGAAGAGCTGAGATCTGCTGTGCACTTGGTATGAGAGGCATCCTGATTCTTGACAATGATGTACTCTGGGTCCAGGAGGAAAGAATCTAGGGACACTATCCAGAACCTGACAGGTGTTGCTGGGCTGCAGAACCCTTTATGGCTCCACTTCCCTTTCAATCTTCTCCACTTCCACAGTTCTCCTAGATGCACGACACTCTGGCCTCAGTTATCTCGGATCTCTTTGAATGTACCTGAACCCAATAGAATTTTGGCAAATCCCATCTCAAATCTATACTCAACAGGCCTGCAATCTCAACTAGCAGCACAAGTCTGTGCCCTGTGTTCAGAAAACTTGCATGTCTTGATCTGGGAGACACCTGTGCCCGGCTTTGAGAAATTTGCTCAGAATGCTTAGAACCCTGTTTAGCAGCTTGTCTTCTGTTCTTACAAACCTGCTGAGAAACCTGAATTAAAGGCATTATGGCAATATCCTGAGACAAGAGGTTTTGAGCGGGTTCATATTTGCTCATTTATATTGTTTGGCATATTAGCGAACATTGTATGGAACGTTCCATATGGTAGACTTCAAATACAAAAAAAAAGATAGATATGGAAAAAAATATAAATTGCATAAATTAAAAAAAATAATAAAATCTTTCCTAAAAACAAACCATTCTTGATGGCTTCATAACAATATACCTACAAATCATTAATTTTATATGATTTACTATTTACTATTAATAGTATTTTTAAAATTAAATCAACACTTTTAGAGCACATCACCTGGTTTGCTACCGGGACTTTTGGCATTCCAAAGTAAAGCAACTTTTACCCCCTCTTTTTCTTGAGGAACCCCCACATCCATTTGCCATTGGGCATTATAATCTTACTGCACTTCTTAACATGGGAAAAACAAGTATCAACACACAACTATGCAAAATATGTGTGGTCAAATATTAGTTACATATCTACCATTTGTGTGCCATGTAGATTTCACTGTGCACTTCAGATAAAGGCATAAGAATATCTACCAAATGTCCAAGAGACGTGTAAGATATCTCTCCCATTCTTTGTTGTTTAGTTAATCTTGTTGGCCAAGCATAAGAAATATGCAATAACTGCTCTTTGAGCAGCTATTCCAATTTGAATGTGACTGAATATTGGATGGTCCTTTTGCTATTTGTATTTCCCCTCTTCCCCTCTTTTATGAGGACCACTTGAAAATTCTCTCTAAAAACAGTGAAAATGTTAAACGTCTCTGTAATTGCTAACTATGCTCTTTGGGGTTAATATGCTCTCCAAATTATCTTCAAGATTTTCATCATCCTCAAAACAGTATCGACTTATCTAAATTACAAGTTAGATGTAAATTTAGTCTATCCAGTCCATTTAACTTAATCCTAAATATATCAAATAGCATGGGCTCAAGTGGTTAAAAACATGGGCTTCCAATGTGGAGATCTAGGTTCAAATGCTTAAGTGTCACTTGTAATAACCATTGTTAAAAAACTGTAGTAACATGGTAATGATGTAATATGGGTGAGGCTTGTAACCAATTTTATTATTTATATAAAAGAGAAGGGGAAAAATAAAAGATAGGCTGGGAAAAATTAAGTAATCATGACCACATTACCAAGGTATTTCAACAAACCGTATACTGGTATTTGACAATTATGCATATATTGCTTGACAAGATTTGAACTTGGGCCTTTGCCTCGAAAGTACATGCTTTTAACCAATTGAGCTCATGCCATTTGATTGTAAAGTTAAGATTAAAATTGTGCAAAGCCCAAAAAAAACATGAGGATGGGCTTGGATCCGTACTATAGGTGTTAGATACAATCGACCTAAGGTCTATGGCAACTCAACTTGGGTCCATGCATAGCCATAAGTTTGATCCCTACCTACAAGTGTCCTCATGGCTCTACAAAGTGCCCCCTAGTGGGAGTGGAACCTAGGCTTATGGTGTAAAACTCGTCACTCCCACCACTTACCCTAAACTTGTTGGGCAATGATGTTAGATTTTTTTTTTTTAAATTTATGAAATTGGTTATATGGGATTGAAAAATGGCCCCTACCCGTATTATATTGTGAACACATAGTGGTATTATAACAACTTGAAAATTACGCATGTATTGGTTGGCAAGATTCGAACCTGGATCTCCTCCTTGAAAGTCAAGGAATTTAATTGATTGAGCTCATGCCAGTTGATAACAATGTTTCCTTTTTTTTTTCTTTCTAAATTGGTTATATGGATTGAAACAGGCCCCACCCGTATTACATGATGACCATATAATGGTATTACGATAGATTGGCTGTTATGCATGTATCACTTGGTAAGATTCGAACCTAAGTCTCCTCCTTGAAACTTGAGGAATTTAACCAATTGAGCTAATGCCATTCGATAAGTGTGGCTTCTATTGGGAGCCTTTACATTTAAAATAACAAAACATTGCATTGCTCTCATTACATTACTATCAAGTTAATTAAATCATATCCAACTTGCCTTTATATCAAAGATATTCTTTATTTGTCGTTCTATCAAAGATATTTGTCATATTATTTGAACTGCTACGTTTCTGCAAGCAACTCCTTGATATCGTTTTAACTAAGAGATAAAATATTACTCGTCCAGTTGCCTTCTAAAATTTGAATTTTGCCAAGAAGAAAATCAGTACTATGAATGGCTAAAATATTGCATATTTGCTACCTAGTTTCCATATTTGTAAATATGCTGGCTATAACAAACTGTCAATTCCCTCACAACTCTTTTTTTAGGGGTCTTATTCATGCCCCTAATATTCTAAGATATTGTTTTCATCACCACCTTTTGTTTTTATTTGTGGGCTTAACCTCATTTCTTGTTAACACTTGCAATATTTGCTTTTTTCTTTCCCATTTTCATATCCCTCTGAGTTTTCTTTTCTCTTCGTTTTTGCTTCTTGGGTCATTCTCCCCTTTTTTCATTCCTACCAACGCTTTCATCTTCATCATTCCCTTCAATTTTTTCACACTATTCAGAGCGAGGCTTATCATCTATAGGTGTGTCTTGCGCTGAAGAATCAGAAGTGCAAGGAATAACCTCAAAAGCACTTTCTTCTTTGCGTTGCCTTGGAAACTCTAAGTGCAAAGATGCTCCTCCATAGCAATTACCTTTTTTTTTTTTTTTTTTTAAGCGAAAAACCCCTTGCAGCGTCGCCTTGGTCTGAGAGATCACGAACAGGGGGTGCTACACCGTCAAAGTCACCCGGGGGTCGCACCCGACCTTGCCCGCACCAACATTATTAATTGGATTTTGGATACCCAATTCAGCTTTTTGGTAGGGTGGAGATTTGAACCTAGGACCTCCCTTGGAGGATTGCCCTCTCCTCTCCAACTCACCTACAACACCTGGGTTAGCAATTACCTTCTTATGCCACCCTAAAAACCCTAAATTGCTATGAATATCCTCCATCCTCATTTCTTTATTATGATGCTCTTGAAACCCTAAAGTGCAAGGGATAACCTCTATACTACTTTCATTTCTATTGCAAGGAGAGGATTTTATGGTACTGGAGGAAAATGAAGACAATTTATGTGGAATAAACATGACATCTTCCATCTCCTTGTTTTTAAATTTTCTTCCACATCTTGCTTTGCACCTTTAATTTTTTTTGAATTTTAACTTGCACATTGTACTTCCTCATCCCTTGTATCCTTCTTTGTTTCTTCTAATGGTTGATCCAAGTGAACTATGGCGACCTTTCATCTATTCTTAATAAGTTTTTTTGATACTATACCTATTCTTTGGAGCTGATAATATCCTCTAATCTAGCTTCTACTATAGTATGATTCCCTTACTTCGCATTGAAGTTTGTCTCATGATTAAAATTTTTTGTTTCTTTCTTCATCGTTTTCACTTTGCAATCTCTTGCCATGTGTCCAGCCTCATAACAGTTGCAGCATTGAAATGCAATGTTTTCATAATCCACTTATTGATCCCTTTCTCTTGATTCAAATTTAATTTTAATGGATTGTGGCAAAGGTTTTGAAACAACTATAGCAACACATACCCGGGTATATACAACATGCTTCCACTCCTTTGTAATTGGTCCCCCATGGATGGAACTCGTCTAGGGGATATCCAATATTCTTCACAACATCTTTATTGATAAGCTGATATGAAAGTCCAAAAATCCTAACCCACTCTAGAACCTTTTTAATAGTTTCTGTCTTGATAAAAATATTCTCACTCCATAGTCTTAAACAAAGGGCATTTCTCTCCCTAAACCATGGGTCACCACCCATTATCTTATCCCTGATTTTCAAATTGGAAAATATGATAAGGAATTTTTTTTTATGAAAGAGTAATTTGAATTCAATCCCCACTTCCACTTGATCCAATTTTTGAATCTGAGAAAACCTTGGCTAGTATCCATAGAACTTACATATTAACCCTCTGCTTTTAAGAAGCATTATATCATGCTCAATAATCTCATCCTTGATAATCACTTCTAGTGGAATATATGCTCCTTGGATCGGACTTGCCATATATTTGCTCTTCCTCTTATCTCCAACTTGGGCATCCATACTTCTAGCTAGGACATCCTGACTTTTAATTAGGGCTTTCAAATATGGCTTTCCTCCATGCTACCTAGCTTTTCCTTATACGAATTCTTTCTTTATTGAATTTTCCCAAAGATCTAGAGCAAGAAAATGTGAAGCTTGCTTTCAGCTTGCACTCGGTTCTTACAATGTTACATTCCTTTTTTAATTGGTTATTATGGGCTTGAAATGATCCCACCTGTATTACATCATGACAACATAGTGGTATTACAACAGTTTGGCAATTATGCATGTATCGCTTGGCAAGATTTGAACATGGGTCTCCTTCTTGAAAGTTGAGGAATATAATTGGTTAAGCTAATGCCTTTTGATCTGACAAATTTACATTCTTCTTCATATATATTTTTTTAAAATCATGTCTTTCAATTTCTTTTTTTTTTTAAACAATTTTATAAATAAAAATGTTTGAACCAAATCCAAGTGGGTTGGTTTGTCCTAGACCAGGTTTGGTTGGAATGAGCCCCACCTATATTACATCATGTTGGCATTGTCCCAGTATTTCGACCTACCATATTATTGTGGTATTACAATAAACCGTATTGTCATGGGCTGTACTTCTATTACTATGCATGAATTTGAACTTGGATTATGCTCATACAATTGCTTCCCATTTATTGTTGCTTCACAATGCCTTGGACAAGAATGTTACATTAAAAAAAATGGTTATGTGGGATTAAAACGGTTCCCACTTTTATTGCATCATGATCGCATTACCAGGATATCTCAATAAACCAAGTAGTGGTATTTGACAGTTGTGCACATATTGCTTGGCAAGATTTGAAGTCAGGTTTTTTGCCTTGAAGCTACACATTTTTAACCACTTGAACTCATTCCATTTGATTGTGAAGTTAACACTGGGGAGAATGTTACATATGTTTTTTTTTCCTTTAAATCTTGTCTTTCAATTTTTTTCTAAAACAATATTTATAAATAAAAATGTTCGAACTGAATTAATCTAGGTTGGTTTGTCCTAGACCAGATTCAATTGAACATGGTAACTAGGTGCGAGACCACCCCATGGCTTTACCATACCCCCTATCGTTGGTGACACTTTGGTGAAACCATGCACTTACCCACTTCCCACCAATGCCAATTTGTAGCACTACTCTTAGCCTATATGCCCTTGTGGTAGTGGACCTTTTGTTGTCCTTCCTAGAGACACAGATCACTTTCCTTCCCACATGTAGCTTGTTGGTGTTCCATGCTAGGAGCAATGCCATTGCAGTGGACAGATGCGCTAAATGTGCTATGGATATTTGACATTGTTTTTCTGCTCTCATTTCTGACCTTTTTAGCATGACTCTTCTTTTGTTGAGAATTATTCCTTCCATTCGACATTCTTGTACTATCTCTCTTAGTGTTGACTATTTTGGATCTACCCCTCTTTTATAATTTAAGTTCGTTTTCCTAGTCCATCCTTTTTCCCCATATTGAGGGTCCTTCTAACTCTAGGACTCTCTATTGTAATTTGCTATCCCATTGACCTTTTTTTAGTCACTTGTGGACACTAATATGATTTCAGTTTCTTAATGAATTCTGCATAGTTGGCTACTAGGAACATAGCTTTTACTTTGTCATTTGTGTGGTGTGCTGGTTGTGGAAGTGGAAGTGATTTCGGGAGATCTATGAGTTCTTGTATGGGCTTGGTATTGACAATAAAAGACCTGTCGCTAGGGATGCTGGGTTTTCCTACAGAATTTTTCCATTTTTATATTTTCTAATTTCAACAACTTATCATCCATGATTATTGTTCTTGCCTTCCATATGTGGATGAGATTATTTATTGAATCTTAAGCAGGATCCTATTCCAACTTCTGGAGAGGTACCTTGCCTTCATCTCTTTCTTCGATTGAGAGGGCTCTGGGCTGTTTTGGTGAAATTGCAAATTATAAACAGATTTATAGAACTGTCATGCTTGATCATATCTTGTAAATAAAATAAGATAATTTTATTAATGTCACCAGTGAGTTGCTTGTTTGCATCACCAGTGAATGTTCCCATGTTTCCCCTATAAAGTTTCTTTGCCTTTTTTCCTCTAAATTCTCTTCTGTTTACTACTGATTTTGTTCCTTTGTCAAATCTGTACTGTGTACATTCTTCTGTTTGTTGTTGCTCTTCTTGAGGGAACTTTTCACTCACCACTAGCTAATTCTCCATAATTATTGAAGAAGTGTGGGACTTGTATTGTTCTCTTATTAAAATTATGCCTGCAGCATTAGAAGCTATTTTCATTTCCAACGTCATAAAGAGGTTTTTGCTTAAAAAGCCTTAGTGGACAACTTGCTAGATTTTATTGAGACATGGGATCAATAAGGTGGACTGTGGAATATGGGGTAATATAAGACTTGCAATAGTGTGAGGTTGGGAATTAAATATGATGTGAACTTTGTAATGGTGTGTGTAATGGACATGTCTCCTTTTGGACTTCTTCCACATCTTCAGTAAGTTGGATGGATGAATGCCGTTAGTGGTTGCTTAGAATGGTCTTTAATTGTGGCTTTCTTATTATTTCTCTTGGAATTTGATGACCACACTTGCCATTCTTTGGGGATTAGCTAGATGATGAGAATCTGTAGCACTACGAGCATGCTCTTCATGCGTTTCAATATTCTTTTGCTTTGCTTTAGATGAGCTCGAGGCTTATCTTCTATTTCAAGTTAGCTTTTTACTTTTTTCTAACAGTGAGGATTTGCATTCATCATTGAAAATTGTGAAGGGTATTATATCACCATCAAAATGCACTCTTAAACTTTTTGACTCATTTTGTTTTTTTTGTCTTTATGCTGGATCTTCCCTGGTCTCAGCACACATGAATAATCCTCTGCCTTCATCTTGAAGTCTAGCACACTTGTATGAAGGTTAAAAGCTGATATTGATATTGTTTTTATCATCTATAGAATCATTATGGATGATTTGTAGTCTGGGTTAAATATTCCAGCCATAATACCTTTTTATCTCTGCAAACACAATGAAAAATTAGATTTTGATCTGTTCTCCTACATAGGTTAGGAGATTGGGACATGTGAAATCTTATATTTTGTCCTAATAGGACCTCTTATACAGGAGCTTGAAGTCTTAAAATTCCCAAACAATCAGATCCATGAATATGAACAGTGCAAACTCTAGGAGTAACTCCAAATGTAACATATAGGATCAAAACACTTAAAGCCCTAATAAAGCCTTGACATATTGTAGCCACTTGGGAATGACTCTCAGAATTAGAAATACAATGGACTTATTCAAGATTTAGAAATACGCTGGACAACTTTTGAATGCCCAGCTGGCATATGTATGCATTGCATGAGGATGCATTCTGCTTCTTTTTGAGAACTTTTTTATTCATGTAATTGACCTTCACATCTGAGATTTACTGGCTTTAAACAGTTTTTTGCTTTCTTCACCATCTTCTTGCTATGTATTGTGCACAAATTAATTTTACAATAACATGTGGAACATTAAATTCCCAAGGTTTTTACTCTTTCAGGGATTGGTACAATTTGGAGAAATCCAAGCGAGTAAAAGCATTTCGATGTGGGGAGTTTGATGATTGCATCATAAAGGCAGAATCTTGTGCAGGTGTTCCCACAAAGAAGAGAGAAAAATATGCTCGACGTGAAGATGCAATTCTTCATGCTCTTGAGCTCGAGAAACAGCAGCTTGAACAAAGAAAACAATTGTCATGTCTTGAAGCAGTCCGTTCTGATGAAAAGAAATATGGCACTTCGGTTAAGCAATCACAAGATTTTGTAGTTGATTGTCACAATGATGAGAGTCAATATTCTCCCAATGATGGCAATTGCAATGAATTTTTGGATTCAAAATTGCATATGGATGCTTGGAAGGCAGGTGTAACAGGTAAGCGCACATCTACAGAGGTCAGCACGACACAACTGTCCATTCAGAAAATAAGAGAGGGAAATGAGGTGAATTGGGAAGATGATGTCACTGAAGGCACACCTAGGATGAGGGGATTGCAGGACTTTGGGTTGAAAATTGCTCAGAAAAAGAAAAAGCCCGGTATCACTACACTATTTGAAGGTATTGGGAAAGGGGCCCCTGCTGATAATTGTGCTTGCAGTGCTTCATGTATTGCTGGTGCCATTGAAAATGGGAATCCTATGAACAACAATAAAGGCCCTTCTTTAAACCTTAAAAGGAAAAGATCAAATGTGGGCCATGGGGAGGAGTCATCTGTCAAGAGACGTGATCGACGCCGGCCTCTCACACAGGTTCTGCAAAGTAGTGCAAAATTAGCAGTGCCTGCCTTATCCGATTTTGGTTGCAATGGAGGAGACTCAGTTCAGCAAGAGGTGAAGCCTTTGCAACCAAAACAAGTAAAGCATCCTAGTTTTTCTATGTTGCTAGACAATAATTCAAACTACATTGGAGCTTCCTCTAAAAGGCAGATCTCATTACAGTCTTCCCAACCTGTATCTGAAAGTAAGGAGAAACCTTTTCAACCTTTTTCGTTCACAGATGATAACACATGTTCAAGTTTGCTAGAGCAACCAAATTCCAACTCTAGTGAAAAGAGTGGTCCATGTTCTATCGATCAAGTGGATGGAACTGCATTTACAGGTCAACTTTTGCTAATTCTTTTCTCTACAGGCCTGTTCCAACTTATTCATTTTTTGAATTCATGTATTGGTGTGGGCTTGTGTACGTACATTATTCATGCCAACCTGGGAAATGCATCTGTATTTCGCAGCATTTTCAATTTTAATATGAACTTATCTGAAACATGACTGAAACTTTAAACATGTATGATATTTTTAGTAGAGCTCTTCATTATAGAGATAACATTGGTATTTACTGTTTCACTAAATATGCTTATAATTTTGCTGACACTCTCTATTATATCTATTTTATAGCAATTCTTTTAAGGAACATATATATTATGTTAACAAGCCTTCCCAGGAAGATGGGTGAACTTTGGGTAAGCTAGATTTAAATTGTCAGAATAGATGTTATATTTTTGAGGTAGCAATCCAGCAAATATCAGGAATATCAACCCTTAATTAGATTTATAATTGGCAGAGAAAGCTATAGAGAAATCTCTTGGGAATGAGATGGTTCCATTATTTTTCAATTCACTAACTACCAGAAAATTGAAACAAGATTCAAAACTTTAAAGTTGCATTTAGTTGATTGCTTGTGGTGTTACCATGTGTTCATAAGCTATAAACAGATCACTGGTTGAACAGAGTACCAAATTTTGAGTGCATTTTACTTCCATTCACACCCTTCTTAGTCATTTGAATAAAAAATGCAGAGAAAACTACCAATTCCTTCCACAAATCCATTGTTGGATTTAAGTGATAGAAAGGGTTAGATAAACTGTTTGCAACTAGATTCCACTCGAAAACCATACTGTTCTTGAATTTTACTTGCAGGATTTGTATTTTTGCAATCTTTTTCATATGTACCCTGGTTTATTTTAAATGATCAGTCATAAAAACAAAATGCAATGAAAAAGGTGAAAATGAATATCGAGATCCATCCATTGAAAAGTTACATTTTATAGTTTTTTTTTTTAAGCGAAATCCCCCTTGCGGGGCCGCCTTGGTCTAAGAGACCGCGACCAGGGGGTTCTATGCCGTCAAAGTCACCCGGGAGTCGTGCCCGGCCCTGCCCGCACCAACATTATCAATTGGATTTTGGGTACCCAATTCAACTTTTTGGTAGGGTGGAGATTCGAACCTGAGACCTCCCTTGGAGGATTGCCCTCTCCTCTCCAACTCACCTACAACACCTGGGTGCTACATTTTATAGTTTTCTGTTAAGGAACACAATGTATTAAAGTGTCCTAAAGGATCTTACGTGAAAAGTGATGGCTGTATGTGATTGATGAAGTAAGATATTTATATCATTTGAACACAAGTTGGCCAATATTCATCTAGCTGCATATTAGAAGCTGTCTTATTTGAATGCATTGTTTAATGCCATGTAAATTTTAATACATGCTATCATAGCTAAGGAACTTGGTGAGTTTTTGAAAAAGTCACCTAGGCCACGCCCAAGTTGGCCCTCCCGGGTTTTTTTGACTCGCCTTGGCAAGTTTCTCTCCTTCCATAAATTCCACATAAGGAGAGTCATCCCCATCCAAAAAAAACCGTCGAGTGGGTTGGTCCATTTCCTCCCGTTTAGGCCACTCCCTCCAAAGTTGTTCTATAGATGATATCCTAGACCAACGGATGCCTAGTAGAGTTGCCATCTGTTTCCATAGTTTGATTGTGATGGGGCATTCTATAAAGAGGTGAGAGATCGTTTCCTCATTCTCCCAACACATCTCACATCTAAAAGGCCCATGTATCCCTCTTTTCATCAATTATTCCCCTATCAACACCCTTCTATGAAGTAGAAGCCAAATGAAGAATCTCACTTTGGGCCAAAGGTTTTGTGCCCACAACTGCATGAATATATCTCTTAACAGGCTCGGGGTACTCTAGAAAAGGGCTAAGTATCCAGAGGCAACTGTATATTCACTCTATTTTTTCCTGCCCCATCCAAGAGTATCCTCCTCTTGAGACCACAAGAGTGATCTCGTCTGGATGGTCCTATAGATTTCATTTCTCTGATCCTCTAGAACTTGGATTGGCCACTCCTCTATTGGGATCCATTGCCTTCCTACCTCCCAACTTCTGCTTTGAGGCTTACAATAATTGGCTACCTTAACCTAGTTGTTTCTATGTAGATTCTCCATCAACGGTCTCCAAGTCAAGAATTGTGTTATTAGAGGAGGATGACCATCCCATGAATCTATCCAGAAGTTAGCCTTTTATCCATTATGGATAATCCAGAACAATCTTTTCTTGATCATATCCTCTCCTATTCTGAGTCCCATTAAGATGGGAGATCCTCTGCTAGGAAGCGGAAATCGGATAAGCTCTATCGAGGTTTTATTCTCTGCATATTTGGCCCTCAAAATTTGAGCCCACAATTCCTTAGGGGATTTTAGCAATCTCCAATATAACTTAGCCGCTAGTGCCTTGTTATTCTTGACTATTGATCTGATTCCTAGTCCTCCCTCCTTTTTTGAAGGCATAAAGTATCCCATTTCACTAGTGCCCATTTTTGTTCTTCCTTGACTCCACTCTAGAGGAATCTATAGCTTATTTGATCCAATTCTTTAAGAACTACCTTAGGGATGTCTAGCACTAAGGAGACATAAATAGGTATGGCATGGAGGATTGCTTTTATCAGGGTCATCCGACCTCCTGTAGAAAGCCACCTGTTAGTCCATTTTCCCAATTTGGCTTTCACTCTCTCTGACAGCCAAGTCCATTCCTCCTTTTTTTGCCTCCCAAATGTAAGTGGAATTCCTAGGTAGGTGATTGGAAGAGATGCCTTCTTGTATCTCAATTTATCCAACAACATCATCTCCTACCTAGGTGAGCAATGGAAAAAGATGACCTTGGACTTTTCTTCATTTATAAGTTGTCCAGTCACTTTTGTAAACCATCCTAGAATCATTTTAAGTCTGGAGGCCTCCCTTGTTGTTGCTTTTCCTAATAAAGTAGAGTCATCAACAAATTGTAGGTGAGTAATTGGTTTAGCTCCATTTGCTATTATTATTCCCTCCAAAGCTTTGTTTTCCCTATCCTTAGCTAGTGTTCTGCCCAAACATTCAGCTAATATGATGAACAGGTATGGGGATAAGGGGTCTCCATGCCTGATACCTCTAGAGGTTGTAAATAGTTGGGTAGGAGCTCCATTTACTAGAACCAAATAAGATACCAAGGAAATACATCCCTTGATCCACTCTACCCAATCCACCGAGAATCCAAATTGTCTCAACACCTTTAGGAGGAAGTGCTAGTCAACTCTATCATATGCTTTGGAGAGGTCTAGCCTGATAAACATGGAGGGTATTTTCTGTACCTACATAGAGTGGATGGCCTCCTGAGCTAAGACTATCTCATCCAAGATCTGCCTTCCTTCCACAAAACCACCCTATTTTAGAGAAATAATTTTGTGAAGAAGAGGTTTGACCCTTTCTGCCATGATCTTAGTGATAATTTTATATAGGACATTACAAAGGGCTATTGGTTGGAAGCCAGAGATGTGTTTAGACTCTTGGGTTTTTGGAACCAAAGCTATATATGTCTTGTTCACCTCTTTGAGCACCACTTTGGCTATCCTAGCCTCTTCTACCACTTCCAACAGTTCTTCCTTAAGGATATCCCAAAATTCTTGGTAGAATTCTATGGGAAATCCATCTAGGCCTAGAGTTTTGCCTTTTTGCATCTTGAAAACTACCTATTGTAGTTCTTTGGCAGTAATTGGGGTAGTCAAAGTTACATTATCTTCCTCTGTGATGAGAGAAGGAATATCTTGGAGTACTTCTTGTTGTACCTCCTGGTTCAGTGGTTTTGCCTTAAAGAGTTGGGCAAAGTATTCTCTTGCTATATCTTTCATCCCATCCCATGTGTGTATTGAATCACCCGTTGTTGTTTTTAGGGATGAGATGAAATTGTGTGATCGCCTTGCTAGGAGAGATTTATGGAAGAAGCTAGTGTTCCTATCTCCCTCCTAGAGCCATTGGATCCTAGATTTCTATTTCCATAGGATCTCTTCTCTTTTGTCCCATTCCTCTAGTTGAGCAGTAAGCTTAGCCTCCTCCTTGCTTCGGATCTTAGTAGTGCCATCTATTCGTATTTGCTCATTTAGTTCCTCAAGTTTGGTTAAGATATTTTGTTTCTTTTCCTTTATGTCACCAAACTCCTCCTAGTTCCATGTTCTCAATTTGGACTTGATGTATTGTAGCCTCCTAACAAAGTTGTACATCTTCGTACCATGCCTGGGTTTACCCTCCTGCCACCATTGTTGAACCTTATCTTGGAAACTACTATCTTGAAACCACATTAGCTAGAGTCTAAAAGGAGCATGACTAGGTCTGGTCTTCCACACTTCTACCAACATCGGCCAATGATTTGATCCTACATTGTTCAATGTTTTTGCTCTTGGAATGTATCCATTGCTCAAAAACTCCTCTGATAACAAAAACCTGTCTAGTCTTTCTAGAATGCATGTTGGGCCCTGCCTTTTGTTAGACCAGGTCATCATACCATTGTCTGGTTTGATGTCTACCAGATGAAGAGATCTAATATGCTCCATCATGAGGTCAATACTACCATCTAGGTTGTAATTTCCTCCTATCTTCTCTTCCAATGAGAGGATGGTGTTGAAATCTCCACCTACAAGCGACCAAGCTCCGAGGAAATGACCGATAATATAAGCTACATTCCTCCATTGTTGTCATTTTTCATCTAGGCTGATAGGTGTGTATACATTGAGACATAACCAATGTTGAGGTGAATGTCTACTCTAGGCCAATAAAGCCAGAATCCCCCAACTTCCCATTGTTTGGTGTATCACTACCTCTTTCGGATCCCAAAGACAAGCCACTCCTCCAGATGCTCCTTGGGAGCTTAGGGATTCCACTCTACATGTAGGCCAAATCTTTTTTGCAAATATCTCCATCTCTTCCACCGACACTTTCGTTTCTTGGATGAAAACCATTTATGGACGATGTTGTTGTATCATTCATTTTACTTCATTATGCTTTGTCGGGCTACCCTTAAGCCCTTGAATATTCTAGGTGATGCACTTCATCAAGCACGGGGATTGAAGATGTGGGTAAGATCCTTGACCTTACCCATTGCTATCAGCTTTGCACCTTCTTTCCCTACTTGATGTTGAGTAGTCTTCTTGCCTACTCTTTGGTTTGTGTCTAGCTTCATCTTTTTAGTAGACTCTTGACTCACTCCTGTTGGTTCTGGGATGGACTCCAAACTTGGCGTAGGTGAGTATACCACCATGGCCCTATCAGAATATTCTTGGGTGTCATCTCCACTATCTATTCCTTTATGAGTTCCTCCATTTGATTGGTTAGAGTTATTATCTTTCTCTTCTCTTCTGTTTTTCCTTTGGGATCTCTTCGACTATTGGGTTGGGTTCTCTTGTGGGCTACTTGGTAGAGCTAGGGTTGGCTTGGTTTTGCGATTTATTTCTTCAACTATTGGTTCCTTTCTTAGGGCTTGAAGTGGGGTTTCTAGGATCTTTGTCTCCATGATGTTCTCCTCATCATCCATTGGGAGGTTAGCAAACTTATTGGTTGAGATGACTGCCTATTCTTTAGTTGTTTGCTTCCTCTGTATGTTCTTTTGTTTAGGCAGTTGGAAACCTCCAGGGGCCGTTTCCTCTTGTGCTGGCTTTGGGATCCAATATTTGTAGTCCCTAGCTAGGTGACCATATTCATGACAAATCCTACACCTGAAGGGGATGTTCTCATAGTCCACATCTTGTTCCTAGTATCCTCCCCAAACTGTAGAGTAATCTTTTTTGGTAAGGGCTTGTCAAGGTCAATGAGAACACAAATTTTGGCATAGATAATTTGTTCAAATTGGCTTGTATTGTCGGCTATCATCATATAAGATCCTAGAGTATTGCCTATTGCCATGAAGATAACTTGGTTCCAAAACTCAAATGGTAACCCAAAAAGTCTCACCTAGACTGGGGCTACTAAGGGCATTTCCTTTTCTGTCTTGAACTTGGTATGCCAGGGCTTCATGAAAAGCCCTGCCCTACCTAAAAACCAAGGACCCCCTAGAAAACTTGTTCTCTATCCTCCTCATTAGCAAAAAGAACTAAGAAGTAACCATTGGGGTAAGCAGAAATATTTAACTCACCTCTAGTTCTCCATTGTCTAGCAGCCCACATCTTGAAAGCAGGGAGGGCTGGATGAAGACCCATAAATTGGCAGATTAATCCTCTATGTTCCATAGCGTCGATCCCAGTCTGTATGTCCGACATCTGTAGTTGGACTATGGGAGAGCCATCTGCCACTTTCATGCACCCGAGGCTATTTTCCTAGGGTCTATTTTGGGCATTCTCAAAGGTCTACGGGGAATCCTAGTGTTATTAACTACATTTGTTTGAGGTTGTCCTCCTCTCAAGGCATCTCAAAAGGTCATTTTTGGTGATGTTTCACCAGATTCTCTTCCCATACTAGGGATCGGCTCCTTTTCCTTGCACCAGCAATATTAGCCCCCCTTGATTACTTTCCAATGGTCCAAGTTTGTTCCCTTGTTGAGGCATTTCCACTTGTTGCAATACAACCCTAGCTTGTTGTTTTAAAGTTGGTCCTCTACCTCTTGTGCATTTGCACCCTTAATTTTGCCCTTGTTTGGGATTGGCTGCTGTGAACTGGAATTTTTTTTCAGATTTCTCTTCTTGTAGTGGGATCTGATCACTGGCTTGTATTATTTGTTCCACCTACATGTGCTCATTGTTATTTTGGCCCTTCTTGGAGTCCACGTCCTCTGTCTTATTTTGCATATTGGTCTTGTTCCCATGGAATCCTCCTTCTTCCACCATCCATTGCAAAATCAACCTCTCCACAGTATTCCACAGTTGTCCTCTCCTCAAACTTCTCTCTATCTTCAATTTGTATAATGTTAATTAATTATGATATGCATGAAAAAAAAAAACTTCTTCCAATGAAAATTTGCTTTTTTTTTTTGTTGTTTTGCTGAATTTTTTTGCCGAGTCCGAGTCTGAGTCAAAAATTGGCCTTGCCAAGTCCATGCCAAGTTCAAATTTCTCTGCTATGCATCCTATCACGCATATCCAAGTACTTAGCTATATAAGAAGTTGTATGTTTGTAACTTGTTTATATCAGATCATCCCATATCAAAGACTCTTGCCTATACCACTATAGTAAAGAAGTTGATGGACATGCGATCCATAATTGGCTGTCAATATAAGCACAATTTATGGAATAATTTTCTATGTTTGTAACTTGTTCATGTTGGATCATCTTGTGATAAAGATGGGCGTCTATGGTAAAGAAGGTGACGGACTAGTGATTAACTGGCTATTAAAATAGACACAATTTTTTTTTTTTTTTATTGGTGGTGGCCACAAGGGGTAAACAGACTGTGACCACGAGGGAACCATTACATAACATATCCGCAACATGTGAGGCGAGAGATTTGAACCTGGGCCTCTCAGCAACTAGAGAGGTTTAACTACCCACTTGCTCTCCAACTCCTCTACATGGGCGGATAAAAATAGACACAATTTACTGCAAAAGATCTTTTAGAATAAAATCTAGAGGATTATAGTGAGTCCTAAGTTTTTAACTTTTGATATGTAGAAAGACAACTATAGATAATATTGAACAGAACTAAAAACATGCATTTACAAGAGGGACACAAGTAAGTGTGAAGAGATCCTCTTGGGGTAGAAAACTTTGTACAGAAAATATGGAACTATTTTTATTCTTTTTAAAACTTTTTTTGATAGAGCTAGAGAGATTGTGTTCTCCTTGGAACAACACATTATGATTACCCAATTACAAAAATTACTATACTGATATTCTCTGCTTTTTTGACTGCCTTCCTCCAAAAATGAGCTTTGAAGATGACTTTAATTTGATTTTTCTTTCCCTTTCCTTATTGATTTATTAAGTTGGTCTGTTGATGGAAGGCAAACCCTTCTTTCCGGTTACAAAATCATAGTCTTCTTTTATTGACATAGCTCTGATGGTGCCTCCCAGCTGGTGCCTGCAGTTACTGAAGCACACTTGGCTCAAGAAGGATCATTGGTTTGGATGAAGCTCAATGATGGGCTTTGGGTGGTTTACACCTTTGGGCTGACATGTATTCACCCAAAACCAAAGCATCCATAGCCATGTTTCTCTTTAAAATTTCGGAATTGGTGCCTCTTTCATCATGTTCGGAAGATATGGTGTTGGGGGTGCAGCCCCTCGATCCCTTCAGGGGAATAGTGGAAAAGAAAGATGTTTAGCTTGTAGCCGGCACATGCTAAAAGGCTTTTCCATTGAACTGACACCTAGAACAACTCTGCTCCCTTTGTCTATGCTAGACACTATTTTCCTTCTTTATTTTTGTCCCCTTTTCTCAGTTGATGCATTTCAAATCAACATTCCTAAAAAGACCCTATATTTTTGAAAATATAATTATTTTTTCTTTCCATTCTCAGCTTTGGGTTATGGATTATTGACAGAAAGTTTCTTTTGATTACCAATGGAATTCTATGTATGTATTTATTTTTTCTCTTTCAAATTGGTTATTTTAGGATGAAACAGCCCCATCTGTATTACATCTGACCTCGTTATTGTGGTATTTCAATGAACCAAATTACTTCAATATCATAGCAAGCCATATTATCACGAGCTGCCTTGATGCAGAATCGTCCATCACAATGTGGAGATTTGAACTCGGGTTGTGCTCATACGTTTTGCGTCCCATTTACCATTGCTTCACAATGCCTTATTCTAAATGCTAAAGTTCACTCATGGGATTGGAACATTGGGTTATGGTGGGAGACTCCTCGCTTTCCATCACTTGCTCCAAACCTCTTGGGCCCTATGTAATTTATCTTGATTTTCAATTTTTGTTGTGTTTTTGGTTTTTTTGGCTTTATTAGAAAAATCTTTTTAGACACGTGGTTGATAAAGCTGCAATTTAATTTTTCTAATGTCTCGGGAAATATTTTATGGGGAATCCTTGGGAAGGAATTTATCGAAGATGATAAGGCTAGGAAGCACAGGTTTGGAGGATGATTGCAATAGGGAAAAGGAGAAAACTTTGTATTTGACAATTCAAGTTATTCATGATCAGCTATTAGCATTAGATTCATGAAACATACCACATAGTAGATTCCTTTCTAGCAGATAAATAAAGAAAGTTACAAAAAAAAAAAAACTGCTTTATACTTCCCACATGATTCATGATTTTCTTTGCTAAGTGGTCTGGAAATTATGTTTGCCCTTTAGTTGTTGGTATTAAAAGCAAATTCACCTTTTGAAGTTTCCATACTAAGATGATTTTGTAACTCCATATAATTGGTTGTAGCATGAAAAATGAGATTTCTAGCCAGGTGAGTACAACTTTGATTGTCGCAAAATAAAGTGGAGCAGCTTTTGTCTTGTCATATGTTTACGTCTTCTTGATTTCTTCCTAGTGTAAATGCTTCACACACTGCACTGGTTTCTTTTATTCAGTTTCTCTAAATGCTGATGCAGCTGTAGCCTGTTTAAAGTGCACTGGATATAGTGTAAGATCTCAAAATGAAAGTACAGCCTTTTATGGAGTTCTTATCGTCAATGTTGCTACTCAATCTTTGTATCATACAAGCTTCAGTAATGCATTGTGCAGTGTGACTTCCACATACCTTGACATTCTTTTAGCTTCCTTTTAGTGTTACTTGCTAGAACAGGTCATAAACTAGTAACTGCTTAAACAGTACATGAAATTTCTAGTTTAGCAATAAGTTAGATGAGATTGCTTACTAATCTTCTTGTGTTGTGGCATGAATTTCTTTGATTGATTGTTTGCTGATAATCTCAACCCAGTATCACTGGGAGTTTTTGAAACAGGGATTACAGTTTAGAATGTTAATTGTTTATAATATTTTGTATTTGTACTTGCTTTGTGAATTAAAGATCCTCTACGTTTTGTTCAAACTGATAAGCCTAAAGAGCAAGGAAGCACTTCCAGGTGTTTTGTCAAATGTTTTTGATAAGCTTCCTTTGATCCAATAACTCTATAATGGCACTCGTAGATGGCAATATTAGACTTTGTAGTGGACCTTTGATGGTCATTGACAGTAATGCTGATTCTTCTTCTTTTCCTGTCTCTGATGCAGGCTAGGGCTCTGTTTTCCGTTGGTCCTTTCTTTTGGATTTGTTGGTGGTTTTTTTTGACAAGCGTCTTTCTTTCACAGTATTTTATTTTGTATTATATGACTGTTGTTTATAGCTATGTTCCATGGGAACTTGTCCTAGCATTTTGGGGCTGTCTTGGAGATGCGTCCTGACTTTCTGAAAATGTATCCCACCATCTGGAAAACATGTCTTGCCACCCCAAAAAGCTGCTTCACTGTCCCTGTCCAGGAACTTTGTCGAACATAGGACTTTATACTGACTTGTGTAGTTTTACTTGTTTAAGCTCACCTCCCTTCTTTGGTTCTATTGTTTCTGGTTTTGTTTTAGATACTTTAGTTGTTAGAGGTTCCTTATAGCACTTTATTGATGCCAATTTTGGCTTGCCCTAAGGTGTTCCAATGCATATGCTTCTGGAGTCTTCTGTCATTGGGTAATGTTATGAACCTTCAAGTGGTCTTAATCAGTTACAACTGTTAATTGGTTATAAACTTGTGAATTCCAAAATTTAAGTCATCAGTCACATTGTCTACAAATTCATAAGGTTATGAGTTTGATTGGAAGTCTTAAATTAGTTAAAGACCACAAGAAACATGGAGTCAAGTTCTGATTGAAATTAAAGGAAATTATATTAATATCTGGACTCTTGAGTACAGCCTGTTATGATAAAAAATGTTTAGGGTAAAACACAATTTGCAGAAAAGTATCTTGACCACTATGACTAAAGCTCTGAAAACCAGAAAACAAGATTGAGTAAATCCAATGGACCAAGATCTAAAACATATCGTCCACATTCAAGTACAAAGAGATGTAAGAAGATATAGTTTTTGCAAAAGACTAGGAGTTGGATATGACCATAGTTACCAGGTTGGGTTCAATCCAAATCAGCAGGTTTGGTTCAATCTGAATCTTTTTAAGCTGTCACTAGAGGAAATACGCCTTAATTATGCTTAACCACCTCCCTTGCCATGGATTTAAACTCACAATGATCTCACAGCCATTGCAGATTTAACCATTGGATGTTTAGCAAAGGTAGAAACGGTGTGAAACATGGCCTACCTCAGTGTTCAAGGATCTTCAGCTATTTTGAACCTGTGTTGATGGTATTGAATTTTGAAAATATGGAATCTGATTTATCTGTATATCCATATTTTTATATTTTTTACCATGTTCATCAGAGTTTCTGGGATGGAAACAGAACAATGCCGTGAGACGTGTGTACAAGATGGCTGGTGTTTGGCCCCAGTCTTGGGGACGATGATAGATGGTCAGGGACGTTATAAATAAATTTATGGTACTGGATTTTTAATGTGGGATATGCAACATTACTCAATATGTAAGCACCAAAGTAAATAACACTACCTCAAAGGGAACGCATAAAGAAAACTTTAAACAAGATGCATTATCGAAGTTTAAAGTTTGAGACATTACATGATTAAGCCATAGTTCAAGTTCCAACTGTCTAGTACATACTACATAAACATAAAAGTTGAAAGTACAGACTCTTAAGAACCATATAAGATTGTCAAAATCTGTCATCGTTGGGTTGTTTGCGATGCCAAATATGTTCTCATCATCGTTGTTTCCATTCTTTTTTTTTTTTTTTTATGACGAAATTAGGGTCAGATATTAGGGGGCACTTTTTTGTGCATTTATTTTAAGGCCTCTCTGCCTTTTGCTCTTTTATAATGTGTTCCCAAAGTGAACTTGACTACTGATGGGAGGATATTTCAGCATCCTCTAGTCATGTTGGAGACATTAAGGTGTCCATGAGGATGTCTTGGAGACATCGTTTCAGGCATCCCATGACTAAGGGACGGCGACACCATAGTTGGAAAACTTGTAACTCACGATAAACTCGACACCCCAATTTCGGAGATTTTATCAGCAACTAGGGAACACGCGGCCCAAACAAAAACCAAAGAAGAATTTTCAATTAAAAAGATAATCATTTTAAACAATAATTGGAGAGCTAGAAAGCTGATTTTATATTAGATATCCATGAAAGAGAGTACAATTACAGTTCATCAAATCCAACCAAATACATCATAGGAACGCAACATTTCAAAATATAAAGCAGTTTTTAAAATTGCTTTTTGTTTTTCCCTCCTCCCTCTCAAACTAGATGGTTGGCCTTGGCTCTGAACAGGCGGTCGAATTGGAGGCTCCTTAGGTACATGATCATTATGGAATATCTCCTCCATTCTCTCAAAAGTTCCGCTTCCTCCTCAAGTGCCTCAAAAAATGAACAAGCTTTCATTGAAATTGACTTACCGCTCATAACTTTGTATTCCCTTTCTTCATCATTATACATTTTCTTTCAATTTTCCCAAATTTACATTCTAGTAGGATTATATTAGGAAGAGGTGACAAGTAGAATCTGTTTGGTATAATAATAAAAGAATGGTGATCAACATTCAACATGCTAGATTTTTTTTTAAATAAGCTATGTGTGGCTTCTATTGGGGGCCACTCCCATTAAAATAACAAAACATTGCATTGTTCTCATTACATTGCTATCAGGGTAATTAAACCATATACAACTTGTCTTTTTATCAAAGATATATTTGTCATCTGCCTCCAATTTTTACGTTTCTGCAATCAACTTAATGATATCATTTTTATTAAGAGATAAAATCTCACTCATCCAATTGCCTTCTAAAATTTGAATTTTGTCAAGATGAAAATCAACACTGCAAATGGCTAAAATATTTGTGACCTGGTTTCCATTTCTATAAATATGTTGTCTATAACAACCTGTCAATTCCCTAATACCTCTTTTTTTAGGGATCTTATTCATGCCCAAAATATTCCAAGATATCATTTTTATCATCTCTTTATTGTTTGAGCCCCACTTCTTGTTAACACTTGCAATATTTGCTTTTGTTTTCCCATATCAATATCCCTCAAGTTTCTTTTTCTCTTTGTTTTTGCTTCTTGGGTTTTCCTCTCATTTTTTTCATTCCCATTGACACTTTCATCTTCATTAATCTTTTCGATTTTCACACTGAGACATATCATCTATAGGTTTGTCTTGCTGTGAAGGATTCGAAGTGCAAGGAATAACCTGAAAAGCACTTTCTTCTTTATGTTACCGTAGAAACCCTAAAGTGCAAGGACACTCCTCCATAGCAATTACCTTCTTATGCTGCCCTAAAAACCCTAAATTGCTATGGATTTCCTCCATCTTTATTTCCTTATTTGGCTCTCTTGAAATCCGAAAGTGCAAGGATAACCTCTACACTACTTTCATTTCTATTGCGAGAAGAGGAATCTATACTACTTGATGAAAATGAAGACAATTTACTTGGAATTATCTTGATCACTTTTGTTATATTTACTTTAAAATTTTCCTCTACATCTTCCTTTGCACCTTTAATTCCTTTTGAATTTGAACTTGTATATTGTACTTTCTCATCCCTTGTATCCTTCTTTGTTTCTTCTTTCTTTGCCTCTTCATTTGGAGTGGAATATCCTTGATCTAATCCAACTTCTATTACGGTATGATTTCCTTGCTTCATCTTGAAGTTTGTCTCATGACCAAAATTTTCTGTCTCTTTCTTTGTCATTTTCACTTTGCAATCTCTTGCTATGTGTCTGATCTCATAACAATTGCAACATCAGAATGCAATGTTTTCATAATCCACTTGTTGATCCCATTCTCTTGATTCAGATTTAATCTTAATGGATTGTGGCAAAGGATTTGAAATATCCATAGCAACACATATTTGAGTATATAATGCTTTCACTCCTTAGTAGTTGGTCCCTCTTTGATAAATTTCCCTAGGGTATTTCGAATATTCTTCAAAATATCCTTATTGATAAGCTGATATGGAAGTCCAAAAAGCCTAACCCACACTAGAAGCTTTTTAATAGTTTTTGTCTCGACAGGAAATTCTCACTCCATGGTCTTAAATAAAGGGTTCACCACCCATTATGTTATCTTTGATTTCCGAATTGGAAAAGATGATGAGAAAAAAACCTTTAGGAAGAAAAGTAATAGCATAATTCAAATTCAATCCCCGCTTCCACTTGATCCAATTTTGAATCTCCAAAAAGCTTGGCCAGTATCCATGGAACTTACATATTAAACCTCTACTTTTAAGAACCATTATATCATACTCGATCATCTCATCCTTAATAATCACTTTTGGTGTAACATTTGTTCCCTAGATCGAACTTGCCATATATTTGCTCTTCCTCTTATCTCCAACTTGGGCATCCATACTTCTAGGTAGGGCATCCTAACTTCCCATTAGGCTTTCAAATATGACTTTCCTTCCATGCTACCTAGGGGGCTTGCTCCCAACATACTAGATTTTTAATCAAATGTAGTTATAAATATTTTGCCTATTTTATCGATTAGTCTCTTTCCCCAAGGGTATATGAAACTATAAAGAGATCTTTATATTTCTATTGTATTTAAGATGTCGTTGAAATTTTGAAACTCCTCTAAATATAGAAAACACATTATTTGTTGGTCTTTGTCTTAGTGAAATTCAAATTTTAGAAGGTAATTGGCCAAGGAAGATTCTATCTCTTAATGAAAATGATATCAAGGAGTTGATGAACAGCATGTACTTTCATAAAGATGAAGAATATCTTTGATAGAAAAGCAAGCTGGATATTGATCTAATTGACCTAATAACATATGTAATTTTTAATATTTTGGTGGAAGTGCCTCCCCAGTAAAAGTCACATATAACTTATTAAAAAAGTCCAATGACTCCTTGGGGTAACAATCTAGTCCATAGCATCAGCTTACATTTTGGAATGTAGTTATTATCATAAATATACCTTTTAGTGAAATGAGACTTTTACTTGAAATGAATGTAATACAATACACATGCCAAAAATATGTGGATGATACATTGTATAGTATGCTTGTCATAGTGAGGCAATGGAAATCCAAGTAGTTAGTATTGAAGAGTTGTGATTTGTGCATGAGTCTTATTGGATTCTCGATCCTATGTTATTGTTCCCACAAAGAGTTCTAGATTCGAAGTTGGTGTGTTGGATAGTCCAGTGTTCAAAAAATCACCCTCACCTAGATAGCAAACGTAGGCGTGCTTGCTAGTCCAGTGTTAAAAGAATCAACCTCAAGGAAATTCTTTCCTTTGTCTTTGCTAGGCATTGTGTGATGGCACCCAAATTCTTTGATTTGCTGATTGATATTTAGCTTGTTTGTCCAAATAAGTGTCAATTGCTCATGCCTTTGTTGCATTGGACCTTGGATTGGACCTTGCTCTATCCTTGTACATCCTCCACCATTCCATATTGGCTGACATGCTCTTAGATTTTACATCCTTCTTTCCAATATATGAATTCTTAGTCCTATTTCAAATCCAACAAGAATCATATCATTTCGATGCTAGATGAGATGGTTATGCCCAAAATACTGAAGCTTGGTCAAAATGGAAAATTGTTGAAAATTTACAACTCCACGTTTTTTTGGTGAATTCAAAATAAAAATTAAATAAATCCAGTGTTCCATGGGGACGCGTCCCCCCGTTTCCCGTGTCCCCCAGCACGGGGGGACGGCAAGGGGGACGTTTCCCCCCGTTTCCCGCGTCCCCCAGCACGGGGGGACGGCAAGGGGACGTTTCCCCCCGTCCCCTTTTTGGGGGACGGTTGGGAAACGTCCCCGGGACGGCTGAGGCCTATGGCCTCCCGTCCCCGGGACGTCCCTGGGGACGGCCCTAGGGACGGTTGGGCCCCATGGGGGATGCTCGGAGCGTCCCCGGGGACGGCTGGGCGTCCCCAAGGACGGTCTAAGTGTCCCCCATGGGGCCCAACCGTCCCCCACGGCTGGGCGTCCTCACCCAAGGGGGAAAAAAAATAAAAAATTTAACTTAAAAAAAGGTAAGGGGTGGGACCCATTTTGAGTCTCACCCCCCATCAAACCCTAAACCTAACAAAACAAGGAGTGACAATAGAAGACTTCACTTATTTTCACAGCAACATGAAAAACTCTTTCTACACAAGTTTTTTCCATCTCAACATGAATGGTAAACAAATAATTTAACTAAGGATAGTACCTGGTTCTATTTGCAACAAAACCCTAGATGTTCTTGGCAAAATTTGCACAAGCTTTCTCTATTCACTGTCTCACTTCCTCCTTTTTTTTGCCGGTGTCCCAAACCTCCTTTTTTTTGCATTTCCAGCACCAAATCCATCTCATTCCATGTACCCCTCTCATTTCAATCAGAATCCACAAATGGGTTTTGCAAGAAGTCAGCAAAATCAGAGGTTTGATTAGGGCATGGCTTCCATGAGGCAGTGCCATTGCATCCTCTTGCTAGTTTGCAGTGATGGTTCAGACCTCCACTCTCTCTTTCACCAAAACTTAGGGTTCCAATATGAAGGCGTGCAAGAAAAGAGTTGCTTTATATTGATTTGTATAAGGTTAGCCCTAATTTGGTTCTTGCCCCTTACTTAAAATCAAACTTTCAGGCTTACAAAATTTCCCCACCAAAGCCAACACTAAACTAATTCACTTGTGGGGTCTAATCCCCAAGGACCTATGGTAAGGGTCTTTGGAATTATGCTATAATGCCATCATTACAAGACTAAAAGGAGGTTTATTTAAACAATACCAATTCTTTTGGTATAGTGACTGAAAATTTGAACAGTTAGTGACATTTGGTGACTGAAATTTTTTAAAAATGACAGTCTTTGTTTGAACATTGGTGGCTGAAAAAATGATGACTGTTATTACTTAAAATGATGACTGTTTGAACATTGTTTGCACTTGATATCCTTGGCTGAACCTTCAAGTTATAGTTGTTGAACTTGAAACAATTAAATGACTGCAAATTAGTAACTAATATGAATATGAAAATGTTAAATGACTCAATTATGGCTGCACTTATGTGTTAGTAACTAATCTGAATATGAATGGCTGCACTTACATAATTGATTAGTAATATGAAATATCATTTTTGTTGGGTGTAGAATTTTGAATGTGTAGATTACTAAATTTCTAAAAAATTTCAATTTTTATAGTATTATACTAGCCGTCCCCCCCAGCCGTCCCCGAGCCGTCCCCTAAAATCGGCCTGCCGTCCCCACCGTCCCCGTCCCCCCGTCCCCAGGCTCGTGGAACCTTGAATAAATCTTTAATACGTATTTATATTTGAGAAAAGTATCTAATTCTAGTTTCAAATCTAACTAAAATCATGTCATTTTGGTGCCAAACAAAGATTTATGCCTAAAATAGTGAAGGTTGGTCAAAACAAAAAAATGTTAAAAAATCTATAAACTAGACTATTTTTAGGTGAATTTGAAATAACAAATGAATAATTTGGAAAATTATATTTCTAGGGAAGATAGGCCTTTGAATCTATTTTCCAGAACTTCTTGAATCACCTTATTTTGATATTGTATGAAGGAGATACGACCAAAACACTGCCTATGGGTCTAATTTGATTTTTTCAACCTTTACTAAAAAAATAGGTTGTTATTTTGCAAATTTAAGAGCCTAAATGAGTGAATTATTAATTTTGTTTATACTTGTGAATTCCTGTGAATCTAGTTTATTTTAGCTTTTGAATAACTTTAATATGATGTCAGATGAGAAAGATATGGTCAAAAGACCACCTACTAGAATTTTGACCAACAAATAGTTAGACAATGACTTGTTTGTATTGAAAAAATATTTGCACACTATCAAATGTGTCTATAGTTGTAGTCATTTTGTAGCCTCGTACAAAGTTGAAAGTAACTACACCACATTTATTTTTGAAATTGTAATTTGATTCATAGCCAAGTCCGACATTGTATGATGTAATATTGGATAGGCCTAAGGGAATTCATTGTACAATGTATTGAATTTATTATAATATTTTATTATGTAAGCCCTATGGGCCACGATTAACCTTGTTATGGTTAAACCCACCTTTATAAACTTGTAATTAACCTTAAAGCCTTTCTTGTTATGTCAGCTTAAGGTTAAGTTCATTTATGTATTTGGGGATTTGGTATTGGTATAAATACCCCTCACCATTTCTCATTTTATTGTCGGAGTGTTTAGAATATAATCTACGGGTTGTATAGTGATTATTTATGGTGCCTATAGGTGCCTCAAATCTCCGTGTTCCTTTTCCTTTCTTTCATCCTTTTTACGCTTTTTGTATAAGATTTGAGTGGATGGATTGCTTGTGTTTGTTTTTGGAAATTATTGTGAATTCCGACATGGTATTAGAGAGGGTATGGAGCGACATTGCTTGGTCATGCAAAAGGCCTTTTCGGAGCCTCTGATCTTTCTTCCGATGTAAAGAACGATCTATTTTTCAAATTTTCATAAGTCGAGTTCGACAGAAGTAGCAATGGAAAAACAAGGTTATTCTTTGTCCTTTTCTAACAATGACTTGTTTAAATATTCTTATGGAGGGAAATTTTCAAATTTTAAAAACAGGCGCCACTACTTGTTTTTCCCTCTTTATTGTTTCTTTTGTTGCATCCATTACGAGTGGGAAAGTAGTTGTTTGACTTCAAAATTCACCAGTTCAAAATCCTTACATTCTGCAGAATCAAGGATCTAGCAATTTGTGTGGTTAGTAGCAAAGCAGCTATAACATTGTCAGACAAATTGTCACTTTTCTGGTTTGAATCCCAATGGAGTCAGGTTGGCAAGGACGATGTGTTCCCTTGCAAAGTCGTGATTGTGACACTAAATGAAGATTAAGGGAAAGTCTTGTAAACTAAACCCGTAGGTATGTATTTTAGGTATGTATTTTTAAGTAATGATGGTCTCAATTGACCCACCCTTATAGGAGAACTAAAACTTAGAAAGGGTACTCTTCTCATAGGAGAACTGAAACATAGAAAGGGTACTTTATAATTTGTAGAGGATTGTCATTTCAATTTTGCTAAGGTTGCTTGCCAATTGTTTTAAGTCACAAGAGTAAGCAAGAGCATCTGACTATCTTTGTAGGCCCTTGTGAGCATGAACAAGAATTGTGTCATTTGCAAAAGACAATATAGCTATGAAAACATTATGCAGAAGGCAACCATTGTCAACATGTGTGTTTTGAAGAAGAAATTCTTCAAACTTGTCAATATAGAGCCCAAAGAGTGAAGGAGAAAGAGACATCCTTGTGTTTGATGCCAATGGTGCTTTGGACAACTGTGAGAAAAGCTGTCCAAAAATGATCGATTGCCATCTTGTATAGTCTCTTGATGGTAGTAATAGAGAGCATCGAGATGCTGATGTCATGGAATCTATAAAACAAGAGATGCCAAAGATTTGCGTCCAAGGCCTTTCTAAAGTCCATTAAACAACAGAAGACTTGAGAAGACAATTGATTAGCCTCCTCAATAATCGACCATAGAGTGAAAACATGATCAATTTTTTTAAGATCACTTTGTAGACCAGCATGTCCTCTCCCTCTAAGCATGCCTTGATCTAGCAGTTTTGAGAATTTTAAGTTAAAAAACGTGGCATATATCTTAGCAAGTTTGTGTCCAATCATGATACTTTTGTAGTTATTTGGATCTGAATAGTCCCTAGATTTGTGAATGGGGTGGATAATTTGCTATGACTAGGAGGAAGGGAAACCAGAACTAACAATCTCATTCAATAATTCTGCAATGTGATGGCCAAATGCTTTAGCACAATATTTCAAGGACAGCCTGAAATCCCTCAAAATCAGCAGCCTTGCTAGTGCATAATTCATGTATAGCTCTTTTGATCTGCAGTGTGATGGCCAAATGCTTTAGCATAATATTTCAAGGACAGCCTGAAATCCCTCAAAATCAGCAGCCTTGCTAGTGCATAATTCATGTATAGCTCAGTTGATGTCCCTTGAATAGAAGAGTTGATATGATTTTTATTTTTTAATTGTTGGGGTTGGGGGGGGGATGTGTGGAAGATATGAATGGTGGGTTGCCGTGGGATATCATATAGAGAATTGGCATGGGTGACCCTGGATTAGATATTGATGCACGTAGGAAGGGGCTATCGAGGAAGTATAGTGCACTAGAAGGCTTTTAAAGAGTGACGAAGAGCATCCAAAAGTTGACACAATGCCTAGTGGCAACGAACTCTCGTTTCTATGTCAAATGGGGCATTTGTATTCTCTTTGGATGGAACACATATCTTTAGGTTCATGGGTAAGAGCAAAATGGAGCTTTTGATGCATGGACTTACATTCTTCACCATACAATGATTCATGGTGCAAGAACTAACGTGACAAATGGGTTTTGGCCAAGGAATTATCATATAAAGAATTGGCATGGGCGACCTTGGAGTAGATACTGATGCACATGGGAAGTGGCTATCCAGGAAGAATAGTGTACTAGAAGGCTTTTAGAGTAACAAAGAGCATCCAAAAGTTGACAATGCTTGGTGGCAATAAAACTCTCATTTCTTATGTCAAATGGGGCATTTGTATTCTCTTTGGGTGGAAGACATATCCTTAGGTTCATGGGTAAGAGCAAAACGGGAGCTTCTGATGCATGGACTTACATTCTTCATCATACAACGATTCATTGTGCAAGAACCAACATGATGGTTGGGTTTTGGTCAAGGAAAAGTGTGGAGAAAGGAGTCAGGGTTTTATCTTGCAATGTGCAAGACAAAAATTCATATCTGGTTATGCTACGGTGGAATTAAGAGAGTAGCATTCAGACATCAATTGGGTGTGACAAGTGGCACAATCATCAACAAAAAAAGGAATTAAATGAATAATGGGATGTCTAGTAGGACTAGGCAAGGAGAAGTGGTTGAAGTGGAAATAAAAGGAAGAATCCAAGGAGAAAGTCAGAATTGCATGATTGGCTAAGGGAAGCTAACTAAAAATCTGAGAGCTATGCATATTAGAAAGTAAGGTCCTCTTGGTGATGACATAGTCGACCACACTCACACCATCGCCATGTAGAAAACAAATGAACCTAGAAATGTTAGGAATCTAAGGAATCCCATTGAAAACCAATAGGCCAAGTTATTTGCACAACTGAATCAAGGCTTTTTGGTAAGTGGTTATAGGATGCTTCTCGTCTGTAGAGGTTTTGTTGAATGCAAGATCCATGGGGTCAATTTTGAAGAGGTAGGACTTTTCCTCCATGAGATCATGTAAAGGTGCCCAATGGGGGTCCCAATGCAGGCATTGAAGTCACTTAACAGAATGACATCACCCAACAATGAATATTTAGATCTTTGGGGATAGAGATCCAAGTACATGTCACCATCAAAGTGGATGACATAAGATGAGGATGCTAGAGGAGAATATCATACAACTATAAATATGTCTCGAAGAGAGGGTGGGACTGTTTGTTTCTGGAAATACACATGTTTGGAGTGCTCATTTGAATTGACCAATGTCACAGGTTGAGAAAAGCACTCTTGAATGAGGCAAGCCATATGCCACCTAGAACGCAAATACCTGATCAATGTGTCATACTTGAAAGCAAAAACCCAAAAGTAACCATTGATAGGGGGGAGCCTGTTCCAGGCTTTAATTGGTCTATTTGATAAAAACAAGCTCCCATGAAGAAATAACATCTTGGTACGTACTCAGAGAGGATCATATTTCCCCATTGCATTTCTAGTAGGTGATAGAGAGGCTACTATAGCTATTGTGACTTGAGAACACCTTCATTTTACACGCTAAAGAAGAGGTCACCATGGAGGATGGGAGTCACAATCATTACCTTTTGGTTGCAAATAACTTCCCACTTGTATTTCTTGTAGCAATCACTTGTGAATGTGCTTTCTGTAGTACCTCCATCTGAAGATGCATGAGGTCCTTATCTAAGATAGATTTTGTGGAGAGAGTAAAAAGTTTCTTCTTGGATTTAAAAGCCCTCAAGTGTTTCTCGAATGAGCAAAATCAAAAGAACAGATTGTTGTCATGGGCTACCCAAGCCTGATCAAGGATAATATACTTGAAATCCAATTTTTGTAGGAAAGACATATGGCCTGCCTTTAAGGGATCAACATCCGTTGGAAGACCACTCGAAAATTGAGTTCTTTGGTTTGACATGCCTTTTCCTCATCAAAAATGGCTTGCATTGCTAACTCCACAATGGGAGTATTCTTTTCCTTTGATCGCTTGAATCCCATGAATTATGTTCTTGAATTTGTTTTTTAAGAGGTGGTTGATGAGCATGTCTTGTTTTTTAGATTCTTGTGTTGGACAAGGATCTTTGTTTGCTTGTGATGTATATCAGTAACAACCTCTTGCAGATGATGAAGATTGTTGGTTTGAGATGGGAGGTCGTTTAGAATGTTCTAGTTTGACATTTTTTCACCTTGTACCTGATTGATGTTGGAAGGATCAATAATGGTGTCCTCTGATGCTGGTTTTGGAGCTGTGATATTTGTCGTTGAAGCTTAATCACAAATTGCTTGACTTTTGGTATCCTCTTGGTGAGGTGATTGCAATTGACTTTGGGAGTTAACATTGCGCTGAAGGCATGCAAAGGCAGTGTTTCCATGTCAGATCGAAAACCCTAGCTGCAATGTCAGCTACAACAATAGAGATGAATTCCCCGCGTAGAGGTGAAGCAAACCATACCTCTGATTTCCTCTGGAACAAGAGAAGAATATTCTGCATAAAAGTGAAGCAAACCTTAGCTTTGATTTCCGCTGGAATGCGCGTGAAGCAAACCCTTGGTTTGGTTTTAGTTGTAACAGTGAGGAAGAATTTTTGGCTTAAGACGAAGCAAACCTTAGTTTTGGTTCATAAAAGCAAAGCAAACCCTAGCTCTGGTTTCAGTTGGAATGGGTAGGAAGAATTTTCGGCGCATATGTGAGCAAATCCTAGTTGTGGTTTCAGTTGGAATGATTGGGAAGATTTTTTCTGCATAAAGGCGAAGAAGATCCTGTGTACAGGCGAAGCAAATTCTAAGCTCTTGTTCCTGCTGGAACTTGTTAGAAATATTTCTTGCAGAAAGTCAAAGCAAACCCTAAAATCCTGTTTCTGCTGGAAGCAGCAGGAGAATTTCCTGCATAAAAGCGAAGTGAACCCTAGATCAGGTATCCTCTGGAACAGGCAGGAAGAATTTCCTGTTTAGAGGCAAAGCAAACCCTAGATCCGTTTTCTGCTGGAAGGGTTGGGGAGAATTTCCTGTGTAAAGGTGAAGCAAGCCCTACCTTCTGTTTTCATTGGAGCAGGCAGGGAGAGTTTCGTGCATAAAGACAAAGCAAATCCTAGCACTTGTGTCTGTTGGAACAGGTGGAGAGAATTTCCTGCATAAAGGTGAAGCAAGCCTTAGCTCTGGTTTTCAATGGAATGGATGGGGAGAATTTCCTGTGTAAAGGCAAAGGGAGGCCTACCTCTGGTTTCTGCTGCAACGGATGGATTAATTTTGTCTCTAAATTCGTAGCAAAACCTAGAGAAAATCATTTTTGTGCATGCAGAAAGCAGCAGTAAGCTAAGTTTGCATTTACATGAAAATAAATTCCAATAGGTGGATTGGAATTTCAGTGTTCTGCATATTAAGACAGGAACAACAGGCAGTTGATGCTTTTATTTTGAATTTATGTTGTTTGCATGGATGCTTGTAGTTGTGTGGGATAAATTTGTAGAATTTGTAAGAATTGATATTAGGACTCTTTTTTGCAGTCCAGCGTTGGCTACCCCTGTTGTTGAATATGGGTGCTTTGTAGGTGTTGGCCTCGCTTGGTCCACTGATGCTAGAAGCTGGAAAATGCTTTCAGGCCTTCTGGTCAACTGATGGAATCTATGGGTTTGAGCAATGAAATATAGGAAAGTTTTTCCTTGTAATGATGGTACTTTGTGTTATATCATTGGGGTCTACAATGGCTAATGTAGCGGTGCTTATGGAGTTGGCCATTACCTCTCTGATCATGGTTACCTGGATGGGTAGTCATAGCAGTGGAGGATGCAATGATTATAGTGGAATTGGCATTGTGATACAGAAGCAGTGATGCCTCTGATGGAATCAATGACAGAGCTTTGACATATCTTATGGATTTCTCTCATGTTTAATATCAGATATGTGTGTCTCTTGGATTCATAGTTTGAATCTTATAATTGTGTGGTGCATTGGTTTTCTTGGTTTGAATGCCTGCAATATGTATTCCTCCTGGAAGAAAGCAAAATGGATGCCTATAGAAGGCATTTATAAATGAAAAAACAAACGCTTGATATCAATAACATGGTATTCTATTTTTAGAGTATGGAAGCTATAGGGGATTGAGTGGCAAGTTTTTAGAATGGACAGAGAGAACCCAAATTTCAGAAAATGCCACACAACCCAGGACATAGGGGCACCTCAGAAAAATAATAGAATTCTATATTAGATTAAGAAATTTCTTTTCTCTGATTGATCAGGCTGTATTCTCTGTAGTTTCTCATTGATCTGCCAGCTTAATGGTTGATAACTGGATAAGGAGGTGTGTTGGCAATAGTGGATGCACCACATATGTAATATTTAGGAACACTTTTTGCAAGAGGGATATATGACCTGACAAGTGAGAATAACAGATTCGAAAGTCCATATGGCAATCTAATAGAAAGGAATCTGTATGTCATTTTCGAAGGGCTGAGTCATATATCTATTTCTCTTTTGCTTTTCCAGATTTTCCATTCTTTTGCTTTGACTATAAGTTTGGTTAAGACACAGAGTTGCTTTCACTTTGTCTCAAAGACATTATGCAAAAGATGGCTAAGTGCTCCCATTTATGCTTTTTGAAATTCATATATATCGAGGGAACAATCAAACAGTTTTTTTGAAGTCTAAATATTGATGTCAGAATGTTACCATGATTCATGTCTGAGATGCCTGTAATCGAGAGATTTTGTAGGATTCCTATGATAACATGATAGTTCAACTTTGTTCCATGTTAAGCGAACTTAGGAGAAGAATTATTTGGTATTTAGGGTCACTGCTGGTATGTGTATGGCCCTATGAAGAGAGGACGAGGTAGATGGCAGAGACGAATATAGATTGCAGATAATTTTTTAACTGTTGCAGTTTTCTGCATGGCAGGATATCAGCAAAATGTTGCTAAACTTATGTGCAGGGGATGCACGGACGTCAAAGACAATAGAGAAAAAGCATGTGACAATTTTAAGGGATGCCAGGACATCCCCTGTGTTCCCAAAATGCTCGGGGACATCTGCAGGTTGCCTCTGCTCAGCAGACGAAAGCGATCTGATGACCTCAGCATTTTGCAGAGGTGTTGTGAATTTGTTTATCCTGCTTCCTCTTTCCTTGTCTCTGAGGGCATGTGCAGGATGCATTTTCCAAAATCGGGATGCATCCTAGGTAACATTGAAGAGATGCCTTGAGAGTTGTAGGAAGCAAATGAATGTTTGACAAGATGATTATTTTCAAGCAGTATCCTGAATTTTTGAGGTACATACTAGATTTGCCTAACATCACAATTATGAAACACGTCAATATCTAATTGCATACAGTACTCTTGTGCTGGTTAGCTTATTATTCACTAAAACAGGCCTAATAAATAGTGTTCACCTTCAGATTCAGTGATGTGTCACTAACAAGCGATTATTACACCGAGTGCAACAATACTTATTCTTTTGCTTTTAATTTCAAACATAATTCTAACATAAAGTAATTATCCTTAATCTATTCAACCACAAAGCGAGAGGGAAGCTAGACAGTAGAATAGGCCAAAGTTAAGTTTTTTGGATCCAAGATCAAGGATACAGGATAGGTCCAGGCTTATTCCACCCCAGAGAAGGCACATTTAGTGTTTTTCTATTATGCTTAACGGCCGATGCACCTTGTTTCTTGGCATCTAATACTCTTGTTCTCTTATCATTGGGTTCTTCATGTTGGAGTCTAGTGAGGCCTTTATCCAAATGGATCTTATTTAATACAATGAATATTTTCTTCCTGTTCTCAGTCCGGTTTATCTTATGATGAACATATGTGGAGTATCAGGGATCCATCTGGGGTTTAACTATGCCGTCTTAAAGACCACTTCTGGAAGCTCCTTGACTTGCAACTGCAAGTTTAGAGATTTTTTCTGTCTGTCTTTCTTTGAGCTTGGCATGTATGTCTGTCTTAACTGATGGAGGTGGTTTGGAGTTATAGTTATCCTTTACTATTTGTTCCCATAATTTGGCATTTGCTGGAGTCCGCCTTTCTGACAAGGCCTTTCTTAACCTCCTCAATCCTTACTATGAACTTACGAATGCATTCTGCCTGCATATTGGCAATTTCCCTATGGTTGGTTTTGATGTATGCGGTTGTAGTTGCATTCTTTAAATTAAAATATAGTAACCTCAGTTCAGCAATTTGTTCAGATTGTTTAACATTGAGTTTTTGCTGCCCATCCAATCAATTTCCTTTAACAACTTTGTGCTTAACAACTTTCCTGCCCATCCAATCAATTTCCTTTAACAACTTTGCTGCCCATCTCAGACTATGAGTTGTACTTGCTCATATTTTCCTATTAATGTTTTGTGTTCCTACTAAAAAATGTGTTAGTTTCCTCCCATTTACGTAGTTTTGAGGAGATGCAATGATTATCCACCTCACATTTTGTATGAATTTTTCTGCATTTTCTGTTTGAAGAGAGTAGAAGTCGTTTACATTGTTTGTAATCTCTCTCTGGGGGATTTAAATAAAATTACATCTCAAGTGCAACATGTAAGCAAGCATAAAATTACAACCATAGTGGCTATCATGCCTCATTTAGATGCCCAAATAGCTAACACTAGCTAATATATCCTAAATGCAGTAGATCAAGCAGTTGTCAATGGTCATAGTCTATCTTGTCAGGATCATTCTCTTGGTTGACTTCCACCATGTTCAGATCAATGTTGCAAGAGGGTTCTGATTGTTTTGGTTGCTTGCCTGGTCATGTTCAGTGGGATCTTTGAACCTAGCTTTCAACCCTGTTTTACTAAGATTTCACATGGTCTAATTTTAAGTCTACAGTCCCTTGAATATAACTCATGGTTTTGTAGTTGCCTGGATCCAATTGTTACATTCCAATTATGAAGAGTCGTCGGCTATGTTGCTATCCAGATATAATTTCATTATTTAGTAGGTTAGCTATCCAAGAGTTTTGGTATCTATCATCAATCTTTCATTTGCGTATTCGCATTATTAATTGCCCATTTGTGGCGGGGATCTGCCCTCCTTAAGTGGCCATTGATTTAATTGATTGCATTGTTCATATTGTTGTATAAACTTTGTCTTCCACTGTGAGTTCATAACAGTCTCGGGAAATATCTGCACCTGTGTGTTGTTGAATTAGATTGATAATATAGAGAGAAGGAACACTGTTCTCTTCCAAGTGGTATCAGAGACACCGGTCTTGGATACATAAAGCATAAATTCTTCCTCCCATCGCACTCCGCAGCAAAAAAGCAGATCACAAGATAATCGTTGTGAGAAGGAAGCCAAAACTTACTGGCCGTAAACGCATGGTCAGCCGTCTCCGAGCAATAGACATTACACTACTCCCAAACAAAGCATAGCGTCTGCTTGTTTTTAATTGGGAGCCATTGCTACGCTGGTATTTTCAATAATCAACAATTCTGGGTGCTGGGGATACCAGTCTACATCACGCACTCGGGGGTCATTCGTAGCCATAATAGATTCATATACCATCCACACGATGCAGAAGATTCAGGTCTAGATGTGAGGTTCAGGAGAAAGCAATCGCCAGAACGCAGGATAAACACAGTAATAGGAGTCACACAGTGAACGCTAGGGGAGAAATTAATTAACAGTCGTCGTTTCAACGAGTGCAAAATAAAGAAAGTGACATTTATAACACCTATCACGGTCACGTTGACAGACTTGCAACCTCCAAGAAATAGTGATCGATCGCATTCCCAATTTTTTGGTGTAGCAGTACGTAAATTTAACCACGTCCAAGACGAAGTGCCGCTGTCCAATCAGTGAGCTGGGTTCGAAGTATCGCACACTCCAACGCACATCCAAGTCCGGCATCCACAGGCATCGATCGGTTCGGTTCGGGCGAACATCAACAAATAGCCTTGGACGCTGTCACAACGCACATCGGAGTACGGTCAAAATTTGAACTTCGTCTAAGGGCGTGGTGGCTTTAAAAAAAAAAAAAAAAAAAAAAATCTTGAGCGTCAGGTTAAACAGGCATAGACAGAGGTCCGTTTCCAAAGGCGGTTGAGTGGCAAATAAATAAAACAGCGCAAGTCCAAGCAGTGTGGGCACATATCACAGCGTCTTCACACCAAGATATATTACCAGGCGGTAAGGCGAATTCCAGGAAGCGTTACAATCGATTTAGGATTTGCAATACCAGCTACGAGCACCGAGTGACTGAGCAGTGACACATAAAATATTCGGGGCACATCCAGTTGCTTTACGCAAAGCAAGCATCCAAACCGAAGAAGATCGGAGGCCAATTATAATCTCAAGCGCCATCCAATAAACGCAAGCCAGGTAGCCCTAAAACATTATTTAGTCCTAAGGTAATAGCTTTAATTCTTGCATCGGTAGTTTCCTTTTATCCCACATAGTCCAGGGAATAGAGCAAATTGTGTTTATAAGCGCGTTTACCCTCTCAGTAGTCTGTGGCTTAGGCCACACGAGCCTTCCTTGCGAGCACTTATCCATTCCAAGGTCTTCCATCCCATTCGGTCTTTCCCTCATATCTCGAGTCACGTGTCATTAGCCTGTCCTCGCATCTCGGTTAAGTCCTCTTGTAGTGGCCTCGAGTGTGGTGTTTTGGGTTGTCGCATCCACGTCGGTCCAATCACATAGTCAAAGATTGGTCTGATTCGTGTCCTCCGCTTAAACCTCGGTGGTCGTACCGTCGTTCATTAATTACCTTTAACCGTTGGAACATTGAAATTATAACCGTCGGAGTTGATTCTAGCAGTTGGAGCCCTGAAGCACAACTTGAAAAACAATTTTTTTTCAAACCAACCAATTTTTTGGCAGCAACAACATTTTTTATCAGCAACTTTTGACAATTTTCCAGTAGTCAAAAGACTGCTATGACACCTTTTTTTTTTTTTTCTCTATTCAAAAGACTGCTGTGAATTGGAATATTTTGACTATTGAAGTTGAGATAATTTGATAAATACCTCCAGCAATGCTACAATCCAGAGTACACCATCATCGACCATACCGCATTCAAGAGTTCCTAATTCAGTGGCAGGGCCTTCCAGAAGACGATGCTACAAGGCACACAGAGAATATTTTTCAGTTCTTTCCTAGCTTTGAGGACAAAGCTTTTAAGGGAGGGAGCCATGTTACATTCCAATTATGAAGAGTCATCGGCTATGTTGCTATCCAGATATAATTTCATTATTTAGTAGGTTAGCTATCCAAGAGTTTTGGTATCTATGATCAATCATTCATTTGTGAATTCGCATTATTAATTGCCCATTTGTGGCGGGGATCTGCCCTCCTTAAGTGGCCATTGATTTAATTGATTGCATTGTTCATATTGTTGTATAAACTTTGTCTTCCACTGCGAGTTCATAACAGTCTCGGGAAATATCTGCACCTGTGTGTTGTTGAATTAGATTGATAATATAGAGAGAAGGAACACTGTTCTCTTCCACCAATTAACTAGAAAAATTGTGCAATGTGTCTGTCTCATTGAGAATGGCTGGCCATTTATTCTGTGCACCATTATGGAACTCTTGCATTTTGTTTATCACCTCTTGAACCTTGTATTTATACTGATGTTGGTCACCTCAAAGGCTTTTGTATATTTGTTTGCTCTCCAAACTTTTCATATTGTCTATTGATAAAACTTATTCTGAAATGCTTTGACCCACCTCCTTTCTGTTAGAAGTTTGTCATTTGACTGCCTTTTTTTCCTAGGCGACAGTTGGAGACTCTGAGGTATGTGTTTTCCATAGCTGCTTCAGCAATTCTCTTACGAAGGCTCCATTTTGATTGATCCTCCATTTGATTGCTTATACTTTTGTAATGTTGGTTTGTTTTTAATTATTGTATCTGGACTCTTTATTGACCATAATGGTCGACGCTGAGTCACATTCAACGATTAATTTCTCATGGCCTTATTCAATTGGGAGCTTCATAAACACAGCTTCACTTTTTGCCACTCTGTTAGATACCATAACCTGTCAGGTTACCTTGTAGGGTAGAAATTCTTCTTTGCAAATTCTTAAGACACTATTTCATCCATTCAAGGGTTTTTACTTCAAAGCCTTATTGAAATTGAGTTTAGTCCATCCTCTAGGAAGGGTTTCTGTTGCATTTTTTCGTTGTTATTTGTCCCAATAGTTATTCCTTAAAAGTATTTCCTCAAAGAAACCCGATTTCAGAATACCTTCTAGGAAGGAATTGGCATTGCATATGGTGTCCCAAATAGCAGAGCCTTTGGGGAGATTAGCTTACTAAGCGCTCTATCAAGATGTTCATTGTCAAAGTATTTTCTGCAAATGATCTTATTCTTTGTATAACCTCTAGGCTATTGCTGCACTTAAAGCTTCGTTCATCCCATGACAGTTTCTTATATCAGCACCGCCAAACGTCTTAAGGAGCCATACATTGTGCAAGCAATCAAAGGGCTATTTATCATGTTTGCATGTGCCTTTTCATAAGAAATATCTCATAATGCTTTTCATCTCTATTATAAATTTCTTTTGGTGCACTTATAAGAGAACAAATAAATTGTTATCAATTGAATGACTGGTTTTTCTGAGGGTCAACTATTTACCTTTCCAACAGGCAAGCTTTTTCCACTTTTGATCCAAGAGCCTTAAACAAGGGGATTTCCAAGCAAAGATTTCGAAGGGAGGCCGTTGCAAAGCCAAAATGACGTACAAGATTGTATTGCTCCAGTTGTATAATATTTAAGAAGCAGGCTTCCAATGTCTTTTGGTTCACTGTTTTTCTTGGGGCAACTTTGTATTTCCAGATGATATCCTTGATTGTTCTTATCTTCTGAGGAGTTGGGGTACTGGCCAGCATTATGTCGTCAATTATATGTGATTTGGGTTCCCTTTTAGAGGTAATTGTTAAACTCGCCTTTTTGCCTCTGCTCCCTTATCTGTTGAGTGCTGGCCCTAAGGCTTCCACCTACATAAAATACTGGTAGGGAGACCTCGGGTCACTGTCTCAAGCCTCCCAAGGAGTTCAACAAACCTTTTGGAGTGCCCTGTATGAGGATGGAAAAGCAATGGGTTCAATAGCATTCTTATATCCGTTTTCCTATCCAAACAAAATTCAAAGTTAATGTAAAATATTATCAACAAACACCCATGGCAATATATCCGGTTTCATGAACAATTTTGGTGTCCTTGAAGAACAAATTGAATGGCACCATGCATGAGTGACCCTGTCCAGAATTTGATATCCATTGACAGGCCTTCCCAGTTCTTGGGATATGTTCTTTGACAAAATATCTCTGGTCAATTTGTTATTCCTGTAGCAATGATTTTGTATTTAGTGTTACATAGAAACACAGAATGATACCAATTTAGATTGTCCTTGAGTCCTTTTTTCACATAGTTTGGAATCTTTCTTTCTAAATTTCTTTGATTTTTTTCGAAGAATATTTTCTATGGCTATTTGCTTGTTTGTATCCATTCAGAATCGATATCTAAATATTGTATGTTAAATCATGAAGTCCTTAATGCACTAAGGATGGATTAAAAATGAGTTCAATACAAGATGCACTTATGGTCTGTTATTGTTTTAACACAAGATGCTTTCTTTGAAATTTTTCATTTCATATGCCTAAGGATGCCATTCAATCAATTACTTTGATGGTATGTCGAAGCCAGGTGGTTCTTCTTATGTGACATAATATAGCTGATTACATTAATTTTTTCAGATTAACTTGAGTGGGAGTGAGATTGAATACTGATAAGCTTATCATGAGAGGATTTTTGTCTGATTTAAGTTAATTTTTTGAGAATTCATTATGAATAGGCTGTGATGCCACTTTAATTTGTTATTAGAGATTTTCAGCCATCCTTGTTGATGTGTGTGATGAATATTCTAATCTTCAAGTTATAACGTAAAGTGAACTTACACCACCTCTTCTTATGATCAACAAAACTTAATGGTAATCTGTTAGGTCACATGTGATTTTTTCCCCTTGTTATGTATTTATTTATAAAACATTTCTCTGTTGCTGTTGGTGTCTTCAGATTCCTTTCAGGTCCTACCAGTTTCAGTAACAAAGAATTTTCCAAGTGAGCTAGATGGTAGACATCCTGAACATCCTATTCAGGGCCATATAAGTTTGGTTAACAAGAATGGAGTTGAGGAGGGTGATGTTTCCAGTTATTTATCTAGGACTGAGTCTGCTGAGCAGAAAACAGTTGCTGTTGCAGATGCAGGTGTCTCTAAATGGCAGTTGAAAGGCAAGCGAAATGTGAGACACTTGAGCAAGAAGAACTTTGACAATACTAATGAAAGGAGTTTGGTTGAGGCAGACAATACAACAATGTATGTAAAATCATCTGAAGACAAACTGAGCATAAATGAGGAACTCAAGACCAAGAAAGTTTTTGGAAATGCCCCAGTAGAACATGAAACCTCTCCAAAGATTGAGAGGCAACTGGACTATTGTTTTGTTCCAGAATATCATGTGAGGGATGATTCTGCTAAAAACAATACGACAGCCTTTGCTGATGAAAGACAACAGAGAACAGGGAGTACAGTATCAAGGAAAAAAGCAGAGGTGCAAAACTTGTCAAATCAAGAAAGATTTGAAGATCAGCCTCGAGAAAAAAGATCTGTGTACTTTTCCAATGAAAATTCCCACACTTTTCCACCAGCATGGGAAATTAGTAAATACAAACATTTATCTTCTGATGAATTGCCACAAAATCAACGGCTAGGTCAGATAGACAGCATGCAAATTCTCTGGAAAAAGAATGGAGAAGGCAATTCTGGAACCTTTCCAAGGCTGATGCATGAAGGTCCAAAATCTCTAGATCAAATCCATTTCAAACAACCTGATTCACTAAGAGGCCCAAAGGTCCTGCAATCTTCAGGAAGGACTTCAGTAGAAGCTAGATTGTTCGAAGTGCAAATTGATGTAAAAGCAAGCTATCAAGGGGAACACGTTCCTTTAGTTTCTCTAATGAGTAGATTAAATGGGAAGGCCATTATAGGACATCCTATTACAGTTGAGACTGTGGAAGATGGTTCTGATGATATTTTTCTTGAAGAGGATGGCTACCTAGATGATTCAGTGATAAACTTTCAATCATATGATGCTGATAGAGTTGAAGGTGAAGCACTTCAACCTGTCTGGCGAACTGCAAGGAGAACTGCCATGCAGCGAACCCCTCGACCTTGTTCCTTGTTGGAGAACGAATCCAATTCTTCACAATATTTAACTTATGGCAATAAACAGCCATTGGTGAAGACAGTTTATCCTGGCCTTATTAATCATAAAATCCGATATATCAGAAAGAACCTCTCTCAGTTGCGGCATCCTACATCAGACAAGAAATTATCAAAGAAATTTTTGAGAAAAGCTGGCTTGCCATCACAGAAGACAAGGACATTGTCTTCTATAGCTGTTGAACGTAAACTAACAAGTGAGACTAATGAATCAGCCCACCCACTAAAAATGGCTGAAGTTCCTGTAGTTAGTTGTGTTCCAGTGAAGCTTATCTTTAGTAGACTGAAGGAAGCAGTCAGCAGTGCATCAAAATCAGGGAGCCACGGATTTTCATCTACCAGTTTAGTTGTGGAGAAACCAAAATAGACAACTGCTTTTCTGTATGCAATCTTTGACTTTGGTTCCAGGAAAAGATGGAACAATTTGTTAAATCTTCTTCTGTCCTTCCTGTACCTCATTTTTGCAGCTTTCAGGATAAATTATATTTTATACATGGAAATAGGAGCATCTGGCTCCACCTTAGCAGATGTTGAAATATCAGGATTCAGTTATGAGTAGACTCTGCGAGCAATGTGTCTTGAAGAAAACAATTCTTGATTCAAACATCACATGAATGAATGTGAATAATGATGAGAGCTGGAGTCTGGAAAATCCTGCTTCCATGAAATTACTGAAGCCCGTTCATTTTGACAGTTGCTCAGGCTTCATCCTACATTTTGTGTTGCAATCTGATGGAATGTTCAAATCTTGAGAGCATGTTCTGCCTGTATAATATTGGGTTGTGATATTTCTATTTGCAGTAAAAGATTACATCTCTTACATTCTTTCTGGCTGTCACGTTATTCAAATTTTTTGATATGGGCATTAAAAGTAGAAGGCCGTCATTTTTGATAGGATATCAAGCTTTCACATCACAGTTTCCCTAGAAATAAGAGAACAATATGATGGAAACAGTCTGCTCAATCTTCTGACATGTTAATAAAATGTTATTTGTCAGGTTACCAATTAACTTGCTTTCGTTCTATTGATTTAAAGTTAATTGATGCTTTACTACTTGCTTTGAGAGTCAATTACAGGCAATTTGCAATACAAACACTTTGGATTTGGAGACATATTCCTGGATATCTTGGTGCCTTGCCTAATATGGCTGATTGGTTAGTTTTCTCTCCCGAAGATCATTAATTTTTTTCCCTCTTAAATGAATATGTGATTGCTGTTACAATAGCAGCAAATGATTGTTGCAATTGGTTTTCTTATGTTGGAGCATATGTTGTAATAGGTTTCATGAGAATGGAAATATTTATATTTTTCCACTATAATATCATTTTCCAATGATAATATATCCAATTTCAAGTTATCAAATTGGTGAATTATACTTTTGAGAGTTCCTTTGCACGTGTGCTCTTCATGTACTCAATCATAACATCTGTGCTATAAAAGGTATGAATATAATGTGTTGCTGGAATTGACCTAAACATGAATATGTAGAATTTCTTTTTATGGAATGTTTTATTCCATGTTCATGGGGACCATCTTGAGATCTGGGAGCCATCTCCAAGACTCATCCCATTGTGTTGAAATCGCTTTCTGTTGTCCCAGAAACACGTCCTGCAGGGCATTTTCCACGTTTAAGAGCTGAGATGCATTGCAACACAAAAACCGTGAGACAATGCAAATCAAATTGTAAATTGCATGAAATATCATGCTAAAATGTGTTTATAGTATAAAACCACGAGACAATGCAAATCAAATCGTAAATTGCATATCATGCTAAAGTGTGTTATAGTATAATTAGGTAATTCATTGCACCTTGGCTTTTTATCATTTTATGCTCCTGAAGCATACCCAGTAATAATAATAATAATTATCTTTCTGAAATGTATATAAGAATAAGTAGGAATAGTTGCGAAGGCAAACCAAAAGGAATTATAAAACAATACTCGTTGAAATGGTACGGTAAATGTTGGAGATTTGATATGCAATTAAGCTTGGAAAGAGTTACATATTTAATCAGTTAACCTCTTGCCATTTGAATAAATCCTTGAATAAATATTTACTTTGAATAACACACCAGTTGACCTTGTATGTGGGTTGAAACGAATAGATTTCAATGAACTACATTATGGTGGTATTACAAGAAACTATATCATTATGTCAATCTTATGATAGGAGTGTCCATCAGGATGTAAGGATTTGAACTTGGGTTGTGCTTGTAAAATTGCATCTCTTTTGTTGTTACTATATAATTATTTTCCTGAAATGTATATAAGAATAACTAGCAATAGTTGCAAAGGCAAACCAAAAGGAATATAAAGCAATACTCGGTAAATGTTAGAGATTTGATATGCAATTAAGCTTGGCAAGATTTGAAACTTTCCTGAAATGTATATAAGAATAACTAGCAATAGTTGCAAAGGCAAACCAAAAGGAATATAAAGCAATACTCGGTAAATGTTAGAGATTTGATATGCAATTAAGCTTGGCAAGATTTGAAACTTGGTCTCTGCCTTGAGAGTTACATATTTAATCAGTTAACCTCTTGTCATTTGATTAAATTCTTGAATAAATATTTACTTTGATGCTATGTATAATACACCAGTTGACCTTGTATGCAGGTTGAAATGAATAGATTTCAATGAACTACATTATGGTGGTATTACAAGAAACTATATCATCATTTCATCTTATGATAGGACTGTCCATCACAGTGTAAGGATTTGAACTTGGGTTGTGCTTGTAAAATTGCAATTAAGCTTGGAAAGAGTTACATATTTAATCAGTTAACCTCTTGCCATTTGAATAAATCCTTGAATAAATATTTACTTTGAAGCTATGTATAACACACCAGTTGACCTTGTATGTGGGTTGAAACGAATAGATTTCAATGAACTACATTATGGTGGTATTACAAGAAACTATATCATTATGTCATCTTATGATAGGAGTGTCCATCAGGATGTAAGGATTTGAACTTGGGTTGTGCTTGTAAAATTGCATCTCTTTTGTTGTTACTATATAATTATTTTCCTGAAATGTATATAAGAATAACTAGCAATAGTTGCAAAGGCAAACTAAAAGGAATTATAAAGCAATACTCGGTAAACGTTAGAGATTTGATATGCAATTAAGCTTGGCAAGATTCGAAACTTGGTCTTTGCATTGAGAGTTACATATTTAAAGTTAACCTCTTGTCATTTGATTAAATTCTTGAATAAATATTTACTTTGATGCTATGTATAATACACCAGTTGACCTTGTATGCGGGTTGAAATGAATAGATTTCAATGAACTACATTATGGTGGTATTACAAGAAACTATATCATTATTTCATCTTATGATAGGACTGTCCATCACAGTGTAAGGATTTGAACTTGGGTTGTGCTTGTAAAATTGCATTTTTTTTGCTGTTACTATATATATATATTTTTGAAATGTATATAAGAATAACTAGCAATAGTTACGAAGGCAAACCAAAAGGAATTATAAAGCAATACTCGTAAATGTTAGAGATTTGATATGCCATTAAGCTTGGCAAGATTTGAAACTTGGTCTCTGCCTTTAGAGTTACATATTTAATCAGTCAACCTCTTGTCATTTGATTAAATTCTTGAATAAATATTTACTTTGATGCTATGTATAATACACCAGTTGACCTTGTATGCGGGTTGAAACAAATAGATTTCAATGAACTACATTATGGTGGTATTACAAGAAACTATGTCATCATGTCATCTTCTGATAGAAGTGTCCATCACGATGTAAGGATTTGAATTTGGGTTGTGCTTGTAAAACTGCATCTTTTTTGCTGTTACTATATAATGTCTTACATGTTTTTAATATCATTATAAAGAAAATTGTAAATACCCAAGTATTAAATTTGCATTGACTTTTTGAATTACTTTCATAGGCATGAAAGAGTTAGATTGCATAAAAATTAAATATATTACACAAATTAAATATATGTTAAATGTTTTCTTTTCAAAGGTCATTTCAAAACTTAAATTTTGCTTTTAACTTTTTTTAATTGGTTATATGGGATTGAAATGGGTCTCACTTGTATTACATGGTGAGAACATAGTGGTTTTATAACTTGGTAATTATGCACGTATTGTTTGGCAAGATTTAAACCTAGATCTCTTCCTTGAAAATTGAGGAATTTAACCAATTAAGCTCATGCTATTATATAAAATGATAAGGTTTACACATGAGATTTGAACCTTGGTTTACAATGTAAACTCTTTACTTTAAACTAATTGTTATAAACCCCATCTAATTATTTCTAATTCTTATTGTTTTAAATTAAGTTTTGAAAATAGTAATTATATTAGATATTTTAAACTAGTTAGGAGGTTTTTTATTATTATTAGTTTTTATTTTTTAGCAGGTTTAATTAGTTATATGGCATTGAAATGAGTTTCGTCCATACTATATAGTAAGGTTTAAACTTGAGTTGCCTCCTTGAAAGTTTAGGTATTTAATCAGTTGAGTTCATACCATTTGATAAATGTTAAGATTCACCTATAAAATTTAAACCTTAATCTATGGTATAAAATTCTCCACTCCCAACCATTTGCTCTAAATCCAACGGAATATATATACACAACATATATACACAACATCTAAACATGTAATTTTAGGTCTATACCTTAAGAATTCAAAACATTATGATATAGGCCTTACCTCTCATTTCAATTCAAACATACATCTATATAAAGCCAAGGTAATATGAGGTAGGCTTCAACTAAATGGATCATTTGGCAGACCTTATCTTAAGAATTTACCTTTCATTTCAATTCAAACATGCAACTATAAGAAGCCAAGGTAATAAATGAAATAAGCTTAGATTAAATAAATTCTTATGCAATATCTATAGAAAATAAGCTACGAGGATTCTATTGAAAGCCACTCATATAAAAAAAATTACATTTGTTATTAGTCTATTAGACCATACCTAACTGATCTATCTTCACATTATTTATTTTCTCTTATCAGATCTTTGATATAATTTTTATTAAAGGAGGGGATTTTTTTTTTTGGCCAAGTGCCTTTTAAAGTTTGGATTTTGTTGAGACAATCAACACTACGATTGGCTAAATTATTGGTACCCTATTTTCTTACTTTATAAAAATATGGTTCCTTATTTTCTTACTTTATAGAAATAAGAGGCTTAAGCCAATGGTTGCCATTTTGAATAAAAAATAAGAGGTAAAGACTTTAACTAAAGCACGAGACCAAAAATTTGTAAATCCCCCTCAATATCTAACCACTTAATATCTTTTTTATTAAATTGTAAACTCTTTGATTTAAAGCTCCATATTGCTGAATTCCTAGGCAGGGATCATCTCCTTAGACAATTTTATCACATTTGCAACACATGCATTTTTGAACATTTTTAGCCAAATCTTTTTTTGATTTGTGAATAATCTCCAACCAAGCGTTGGTCATAATATTAAACCGTAAATTTATAATTTTGCAAGCCTATTCCTCTCAATTTTTCCTTTTGTAAACCTTATCTCATTTGCGAAGACAAAACCTAAATTTCTCCTCACATCCTTTCTAAAGAAAACATACTTTGATTTTGTCAAATTTGGATGATGCATCCACTAGTGATTAAAAGTGACATCATATATAATGGATAGATTACAAAGTAGCCTTGATGAATTGAACTCTTCTAACCATGGTTAGGAACTTACCTTTCCATCCAACCAAACAAGATTTTATTTTATCCAATATAAAATCCTAAAGCTCTTTCTATATTCCTTATGCAAACGATACATAGATACGTTGATAGTAATTTTCAAACTTTAACCCTTAAAATTAATACAATAATTTATTGTAAATTAAGGGTAATCTTGAATAAAAAGATCATGGATTTGTTGTATAAATAAACGATCCAAAAACCTTCTCATAACATGATTGTTTTGATTTAAATTCCATGGCCCCATCGAGGGATGACCTAAAGAAAGTGTCACCAACAATTTTAAGATGAGCCTTAAAGGGATCATTTGCCACAACCTGAATACCTTTGATTTTGCCTTTCACTTTGCCTTTGAGAGATTTTTTTTCCCAATGTCTCAATAAGAATAATAAAGAGATAAGGAGATAGTAGGGCACCTTGGTGGAGACTAGGGGATGGTTTAAAATATCTAGCAAGGACGCATTGTTAAAAATGAAACATTTTAGAGTATTGTAGTAACATTTAATTCGTCTATTCAAATATTTGATAAAAACCAAAATTTATGAGAACATCCTATAGAAAAAAATAATCCCTATCAAATGCTTTGTTCATATCCAATTTTACAAGCATACCTACTCTTTCATGGATTTAAGAGACTATATGGGCTCTTGTGGAATGATTATACTATTAAGGATATGCTTACTATGAAGAAAACCCACATTGTCCTAATGAAATAATATAAACTTACAATATTTTCAATCTATTTTTCATAATTGTTAAAATCATCTTAAATGTAGTAGCACAAGCCCTTATTGCATAAAAATTATCAAAATATTTTGTCTTACCTCTTTTTGTAACCAATACAAAAAAGGTGGAATTGACTTCACTTGTTACATCCTTCTTCTTCTTATTCTCTTGAATTGTATCTAATGTACCATTCATTTTCGCATTCCAAAATTCTGAAATAATATTATAAGAAATCCACTTGGGATAGATGACTAGTCAAGATGAAAAGAAAACATTGCCTCTTATAGCTTCTCCATTGAGATCTTTCTCACCAAACATTCATTTGATCTTTGTATGATAATTGATGGGATTTTTTGGAAGAGGTCACCCTAAGCCTCCTTATGCTACCCAATTTCTGATAAAATTTCTTTAAAATAATTGATTACTTTTTCATCTTTTCTTTCTCAATAATTCTTTCATCTAGATTTGAAATACTTTTGAGTTGATGAAAAGGCAAAACCATTTTGATAGCAACATGAAAAATTTGGTATTTCTATTGACTTTCTTAAGCCATAATTTCCCATATTTTTGGGTCAATTATGATTTTTCATTTATATAATATGTTATGATAATTTAAACTTAATTATTTTTTGCACATAAGCACGTTGGTCGTTTCATTTTCTCTTGCAAATCCTTTAGCTTGGATTTAATTATCTCCTTTATTTTAGATATATTACAAAAAAATTGATATTCTAGATCATCTTTCCCTTTAATATTTTATATTTTGAGTTAGCCTATACATATATGATCCTTCAAACACTGTTTCATGTCACCACAAGACAATCATTTGGAAGAATGTAGGTCATGGAGCCACATAGACTAAAATCAAGATAGATTTTGATGACTAGATTGAGTAGATCACATCTCAAAAGAAGGGGTTTGTGATTTGATCTTTGCTAAAAAAAAAAATGTCTAGAGAGATTGTAGTAAAGTCTCACTACAGTGGGAAAATCCTATTATGGGAGGAAATTTTGACTAGAGCACTTGCCTGAAGCCGAGATGAAGGGGCCTAATCCCCTACTACTTACGGTGCAGTCAAAGCAAAAATACCGTCTAAGATGCAACCAAGGAGGAACCACTGTCGCCAATTGATCCTGCGCCTAAAGATCCCTTCACCATGAACCTCAACCCAACCACCAGACTGAAATGAAGTAGTAACTCAATAGCCTTTCCAGTGGCAGCTAAAGCAGGTCCTGATAATACTTAGAACCCCTGAGCCATTTTGGTGACGGCTAATGGGAAACCACTTTTATCAAGGACTTCGATCGAAAATTAGGGCATTTTCTCACCTTTAGCGAGTAAGGTCTTGAAAACCGGTCCCTCCCCTTAGTCAAGGGGGAACCTTAGTCCCAGGTCTCATGCTAAATTGATACCACCAGTGAATCCTGAGGACTAAGGCCCTCCTATTGGTTGAAAGGGAGGAGTACTCGAGGAGGCTAAGTGAAGAGGTGGCAAGGTAAGCCTTCCCATATTTTGAGAGAAATCTTGATACTAGAAGGTTAGGGAAGAACATAGCAACCTGAAAGAACTCCAATTACGATATTTCCCCTTCGCTTTCTTGTCTACCAATCCCACAATAGTCTCCCCATGGTACGTGGTGGAAGAGGAGTCCTTAGAAGCAGAGTAACTCAAAATATGACAAATGTCATCCCCACAAGGTGCATTGAAGGACATCTTCACCAAGGGAAACTACCAAGAGTGTAGATGAACTAGTTTTTGAACATCGAAACCCTAGACCAACCCAAAGTGACTAGATGTGATGGAAGAATCCGTTTCGATCATAACACTCCACAATTGGATGTAGTTCCCTAGGTGGCAGTTGAAGCATTAAATCAACAATAGGGAGGACAACCCAAGGGGCAACACATGCTTGAAACATTAATGATGGATGATTGCAAGAGTCTAATTATGAATATTTGTTATGGACCTCTAGAGCCTCTACATAATTCATTGTTGATGTCAACTAGCTTGAGCGAAATTTTGAATTCAAATTTTAAAGTCCTCATATATTTTGGGGGGAATATTTTCCCATTTCTTCTTATAGATACCTATTTTCTTCTCATTGTAAAACATCGAAGGCCCTCCATCCTCTAGAGGAGTGCTTTTCTTCATTCTCCTCCGTGTCTCAACCTAACTAAAGCCTTGCATGGTCTGTCAAGTAGTTTTCAAACCTCTTCCCTATGCTAATATGTAACTCGGAGTTTGTGTTAATAAAGAATTTGTCTCTTTACTTATCTTCGTCCTATTTATGGTGTGAGTGTCGTATTTCTATTGCATGTCCTAAAAAAGGTCCTATGTTCCTTGTGCACTGTCGATCATCGCGCATGTGTTCATTCAAGCTCGTCGGGGTACCAAAAGAGTCTTATTATTTTTCTTTGACCCATTACCAGCCCTCAAGCTAGGCTAGATAACTTTTTGTTTCCTACAATGTACTGATTTCCTTTACATTTTTTTGTATTTTATTGCTTTTTGTAATTTTCTTTATGTTTCTTTCTTCCTATTCACCCCTTTGAGCAGTCTAGACCATGAGTAGAGTAGTGTAATAGGAGTAGAATGACGAGTGCCAAAGAAGACATCCAAAAGCAAGGAATCGACCTTGGGTAAAAAACCCTAGAGGTCATCCATTGGGATCTGCATCCTACGCTTCTTTGGACTTTCTAGGAATGGTGCCCTTGCACGAGGTGCAAGGCATCAGATGCATTCGCTTGGTCGAGGTGATCATAGATACTAAGGCCCTAATTGTGGGGGGTCATGGTGCAAGGGGAGTGTAAGGGGTCACTCTTGGACCCCTAATAGTTCAGATTGGTACACCAATGGCACCCAAATTTGATAACATCCATCCCTTGATCTAGAAGTCAGGCTATAATTTTAGTGAAGGCCATAATCATCTACTTTTTGAAGCACTCTGTAGATTCACCTAATGAATCTGCCATAAAATAACTCAAAAGTAGAGAAGCCATCATCCCAGATGAGGTTATAGTGGGAAATTTTGTCTGACCAACACTATCACCCATCCAATGACTCCACTGCAAGAAAGAAGAACTTGAAGAAGCTACCAAAAGGAGCACAAAGCCAAGGTCCCAATAAGAGCCACCATCCCTAGCCAACCAATCAAAATGAAGGTATAACTAAAATACCCTAACTTGGAAAAGTCAGAGCCCCTTGATCATCCCGATCCCACCTCTCTCGTGGGATCTGATTCCTAAAGAGGCTTTGGATTCCTTGCCAGTGTTCATTGGAGAAAGCATAGTCATCATGTTGAAGCATTTGCAACATATGGCTAGAAATTTCAACATGCACAATGTCATAGAGCAAAATATAGCCTTCAAAGGGAAAGCCTACAAGTGGTACGTCTCCCTGCCTATGCGGTCGATAAGGAATTGGGAACAATTGGCTATCCAATTGATAAATCATTTCGAGGAAGAAGGGTCCTTGTTGTTGGACTACTTGATTGGCATCATGCAAGACTTTGGTGAGACAATGGAGGATTGTAATGCCTGGTTCCATGAAGCCTGGAAAATAATCTTAGGTGAGATCAAACCTTTTCCAGGTATGACACTTATATTTTATGTCAAAGCTATACATCCAGAGATTACCATAATGATCAAAGCCTGGGGAGTCTCTCCCAATTGCCTATCAAATTACTCTTAAAGTAGAAGATCTCATTTTGGTAGGTAAATTTCCCCCAAGACTCCCAAAAGTTCTCTTTCCCTCAACTTTGATCCAGCATCATTCCCCTTCGCATCCAAAACTCCCCTACTCCCTACCAATGCAAATTTCCCCCAAGGAAGACTCGATGTTGAAGGCCTACTCTGGACATCAATTTTTAGGACTCATTAGAGCAAATGTCATTGATCCCTCACTAGGAACATGAACCTGACCTAATGAAGGCCTCCAAGGAAGCAAAACCACTAACAAAGCAAAGGCTTTAGATCACATGAAAGCACCAAAAAGATAATCGTTGGTTCTACTAGACAACACTGGTGATCGTACTCAAGCTTCCTTGAAGAACCCCAAACATCAACTAGATACCATGAAGGGGAGAGATCGGTGGAAAAAGGAAATGGAGATAGAACCTATTAAGGCAGAGATAGAGCCATCCCACTTGATCCTAAGGTATAGAGAAAATCTAGTCTAGAAGTGCCAGACAGACACAATTTATACCTCCTCCCTGTCTAAAGTGGTGGTCCAAGTGTTAAATATGGCCTAACATTGGGCCAAAGAGTAGACAAACTAGATAGGTAAAAATATTAGCTTGGTGATCAATCTTGTGATGTAGTATCACTATGTCTTCCTCAAAGACCCTCATTAGACACAGAAAGGGGACCAAAGAGCTATACAAGATCTGAAATATTTATGGACTAGAGTTGAAGTGGGGCTCTATCCTTAGAAAGAAACCAATAAAAAAGATAAAAGGGAGGCACCCACAAAACTTTTATGGAGGAAGAAAAGGGGACTCAACATCACTGGAGAGAGCACCCAACCCATACAAGAAGACAATACAATATAGAAGCCTAGGAACCCAAACTAGTGAGAGTTTTTAACTAGATTATCATACGATGATTGCTAGGTGCTGAGGAGGATCCACCAACCTTGAGAACCTTTGTAAAAAAGATTATGTTGTCTTTTCACAGACCTACCGAGCAAATGCAAGATACAAGCAAAATCAAACAAGCAATAGAGGGGTTGAAGTTGCATGAGCTTGAAGGATGAAGTAGTTGGTATCAAGGCATGTTTAACAAACCCTTAAGATCAATAGAGTCTCTTTTAATAAATTGAAGGATGAAAACCATACCAAAGTGGAGGGAATCTTAGAAGACAATGACATCCCTCAAATCCTAGGTATGAGGGAACGAGTCTTCGTGCGACTATCTGATGTTAACTGATCTAAAGAATGGAGGTAAGCCTTAGGAGCCATCTAAGTGATATGGCCTATAAAGTAAGGTGCACATCATATTGACCTCTATAGAATTGTGAGCAAAGTGATCTCTAATGACTTCCTCTTCGTACAAAGAACACTGTTGCAAAAGCCTTAGGATTTACCCAAATTAGAATTTGCACCTAATGGATAAGGCATCCCTCTCTAGGTTCTTTAACTCTTGCTAGAAGGAGTTCCCCTATGAGTTTCCAAAACTATAGTTAAGTCTCACTATAGTGGAAAAATCCTATTTTGGGAGGCAATTTTGACTAGAGCACCTGCCTAAAGCTAAGATGAAGGGGCACAATACCCCTATTGGTTACGATGTATCCAACGCCAAAATACCATCTAATATGCAACCAAGGAGGAACCATCATCACCTACGGATCCTACGCCTAAAGCTCCCTTCACCATAAACCTCAACCCAACCATTGGATTGGAATCAAGCAATAAATCAATAGCCTTTATGGTGGTGGCTAAAGAAGGTCTTAGTAATACTTGGAACCCCTAAGCCATTTTGATGATGGCTAAAGGGGAACTACTCTTATCGAGGGCTTGCTTTGACTAAAAATCAAGGATTTTACTTGCCTTTAGTAAGCAAGGCCCCAAAAATTGGTACCTCCTCTTAGCCAAGGGGGCACCTTAATCCCAGGTATTATGCCAAATTATACCACTAGTGAATCTTGAGGATTAAGGTCCTCTTGTTGATTGAAAGGGAGGAGTAGCTGAGGAGGCTAAGTGAAGAGGCGACAAGGCAAGCCTTCCCATATTTTAAGGGAAATCTTGACACTTAAAGGCCAGGGAAGAATAGAGTAGCTCAAAATAACTTTGACTGTGACATTCTCCCTTTGCTTTCTTGTCCATTGACCCCACAACAATGTCCTTGTGATAGTGGTGGAAGAGGAGTCCTAAGAAGGAGAATGACTCTAAATATGACATTTGTCATCCCCATAGGGTGCACTAAAGAATATTTTCACCAAGGGAAACTAGCAAGAGCATGGATGAACTAGGATTCAAATATCAAAATCATGGACCAACCTGAAGCGATCGAACATGAGAAAAGGGATGATGATCCAATTTTGGTCCTGATACTCCACAACCGAATATAATTTCCTAGGTGACTGTTGAAGCATAAAAGTGACAAAATGGAGGATAACCCAAGGGAAAATGCATGCTCAAAATGTTAATGATGGAAAATCACGAGAATCTAATCATGGAGATTTGTTACAGACCTCTAGAGCCTTCAAATCATTCATTGTTGAAATTGACTAGCTTGGGCAGTATTTTGAATTTGAATTTTGAAATTCTGCATGTATTTTGATGAAAATATTTTCCCATTTCTTTTTATAAATACATCTATTCTCATTGTAGAACATCGAAGGCCCTCCATCCTCTAGAGGAGTGCTTTCCTTCATTTTCCTTCATGTCTCAGCTTGGATATATCCTTGTGCAGGCTATTGGTTAGTTTTTGAACCTCTTCCCTTTGCATGTATGTAACTTAGAGTTCATGTTAATAAAGAATCTATGACTCTTTACTTATCTCTATCTTGGTTCTAGTGTGGGTGTTTTATTTCTACTACATGACCTAAAAATGATCCTATGTTCCTCATGCACTATTGACCATCGTGCATGTGTTCATTCAAACCCATCGACGCACCAAGAGAGTCTTATTATTTTTCTTTGGTACTTTGCAACCCCTTAAGCTAGGCTAGATAGATTTACTTTTCCTACACTTTAATGCTTTCCTTTACGTTTTTTGCATTTTACCACTTTTTGCAATTTGCTTTATGTTTCTTTCTCCCTTTTCGCCTTTGAGTAGTCTAGGTCAGAAGTAGAGTAGCATAGATGGAGCAGAATGACAAGCTTCAAAGAGGACATCTAGAAGCAAGGAACTGACCTTAGGTTACCCCAGAGGTCATCCATTAGGAGCTACATCCTATGCTTGTACTTCTTGGGATTGATGCCCCCACATGAGGTGCAGGGCACCGAATGCACCCATTCGATTGAGATGGACATAAACATCGAGGCCACAATCGTAAGAGGTAATGGCACATAGGGAACATAAGGGTGTCACTCTCAATATCCTAACAAATATAATTATTCATTTCTAGTTAGATATTACATATAAAAATATTTTCAAACTTTCTACCATATGAGATTTCCTATAGTGCCTATTATTTCATCTATATTGAAAGCTTGTAGGAACCACATATCAAAGGCCATTTAAATTATTAAAGGAAGAAAAATCCTCTATTAGTCTGGACTAGCCAAGAGCACCACCTTTATTTTTCGGAGGAGATATAATTATGGTGAAGACACCTTAAAGAATTCAAATATTTTTTTAAATGCTTGTTCCAACATCCATATTCAAAAGTGACCATGGAAAATATATGTTATGAATTTGATTCTCATATTCTCTCTTTCCTTGAAAAAGAACAAAAAACCAATTACTTATTGCTTTGAGCAACGGTCCATCTAATTTATGATTACCATAAGCTATTCTAATACATCCTAAAGCTTCATAGTTAAAACTATAATTTTTGTAACAGTTTCATATGCATTGGGTTGTCAAAAAACTATTATAGGTAATGCATATTTTTCATGATTTTCTTGACAACCCTAATGTGTAAGGGATAATTTGTAGACCACTTTCATTTTTATTACAAAAAGATGATTTTTTACTCTTTGAGAAAATTGAATATGATTTAAATGATCAAACTTATCTAGTCCATCCTCTTCACTTTGAAAATTGACTTCACATCTTCATTCACAACTTTAGTTTTTTATAAATTTGAATTGCACACTGCACTTCCTTATCTTGTGCATCTTTCATTGTTTCAAGTGTTTTCTCTGAATGGATATCTAATGATACAAAGGAGAATTCTTTGCCACCTTTTAGGAGTTGAAAATGTTTTATCTAAGCTTACTTCTATAATATAATCCTCTTGCTTCCTATTTGAGTTTATTTGATGACCAAATTTTTTTATTATCTCTTTTTCAATTGCTTCCAATAATCTCTTGCTATGTTTCTAGTATTATAATGTTTGTGACATGAAAATTAAATGCTTTTATAACCCACTTATTTGTTCTATTTCTAAATTTTGATTTAATCTTAATGGATTTTGAAAAAAGTTTTGAAACATCCATGATAGTTGTTGAAAGTGTAATATAGCTTATAGCCAAGTTTGACATTGTATGATGTATGTTCTATAGGCCTAAAGGCAATCATTATACAATGTATTTAGTATTTTGTAATATTTTATTGTGTAAGTGCTATGGGTCGTAATTAACCTTGTTATAGTTAAACCCATCTTATAACTTGTAATTAACCTTAAAGCCCTTTTGTTATGTTGGCTTAGGTTAAACTTATTTATGTAATTTGGGAATTTGGTATTGGTATAAATACCCCCACCACTCCATCCATTGCATTAGAGAGTTGTGTTTCTTGTCCATGGATAATACAATGATTATTTATGGTGCTTACAGAAACCCACCAAATTATGTCTCTTTTCCTTTCTTTCATCCTTTTCTATTTTTTGTATAATATTTGAGTGGATGGATTGTTTTTGTTCATTTTGAAAAATACATGTGAATTCCAACATGATATTAAAGCAAGTATAAAGAAACATTACTTGGTTATGTAGGAAGTTCACAAGGAGTAAAGAAGGTTTTTAATTTCTAAAATATTGAAGAACATTCCATAATTTAGTTGAGCACCAATATCCTTTATTTACAAAATGGAATGTTCTTAAAAAGTACTTTTGGTGCCAAAAGTTGAATTCAAAATTTTGAAATTTCATGCACATGTAATGTAGCATTTGTTTTGACACCATTCTATAAGGAATACTTAGGTAATTAGGCATGCCTAATCCTGATCGTAGAAGGTGATATTTTGGCTAGCATGGTGCATGCAAAGGCATATGATGCTGAAGGTTTTGGTTTCAAGTTAGGGTATAACCTTTTTATTCTTTATAAGAAAGAACAAGCATTGTTAACAAACTAGTAATGCTTTGGACTATAAAGCATGCATGGTAAGGACATAATTGTTTGATGTGTGAGTAGAGGGAGGTGTAGGTTTTGAAACTTATGACCATGTTATTTTTCATTCATTGACCTCTTTTTCTAGGATAGATTAATCTCTTCAAGGAAAAATTGATGTTCAGTGACCATAGCTTCACTCTATTGTATTAGCCAGTTGGAGTGTGCTAAGAGTAGGGCATTGCATGTTTACATTCCAATGGCATATTTTTTTAGCTATTTCTTTTTCATCCTAGGAAGGAAATGTCAAGAATAAAAAATGGGCTTTCATGCCTCAAAGGAAGTAGTGGTATGTTGGTTAGCATGAAAGACTTAGCTTCTAGCCAACCTAGGATCACAACCCTGTTTTAGAAATTAGAAAAGAAAAGGATTAGTTCTTGGTTGACATGGTAGCTAACGTGACACCTTTGTGTGCCACAATCAAAATTTAACTTCCATTTAAACTAATTTGACCAATCAAAGGGGAACAAGTATCGACAACTAAGTAGATTAGAGTAGTTAAAATGGTGAAAATGGAGTGGAGCACACCAGTGAATTAGAAAACACGAAGGAGTAGGCCAGTATTTGTTTTTGTATTTGTAAGGTTTGGGGATTTATTTTTTGCATTTTGAGGCCCATTAGGGAAAATCTTCCAGAGGTCACAAATTTTGCATGTAGAAGTGTTTTGAACCCTTTTTATTCAAATCACATGATTTTTCTTGCTCTACACATTGGTAGCATCAATTCAAGGATATGTATGGTGTTAGGGATACAATTGAGTAATATGGATCATCACACCCTAGTTACTCACATGAATGGATAAAAATATAGATATTTGGTTAACTCAAATGATTGGCCTACTACACAGTAAGAACATGTAGTGAGTGTCATGACTCGCCTTGGCAAGGCCCTTGTTGAGAAGACATTATAATTGGACTTATTGTTGTAATGACTAACATTGTTGGTGCTATGAATATGCAAGGATATGATGTGACATTGGTTGTGTTTTATGATTATGATGTTGCTAAGTTTTTATGGTTTTGCAGGGCTAACCATGCTTGCAGGTGGACAATGATGAGCTAACAATTTAATATTTGCTTTGATAATATTTTTAAATTGTTTAGCCAAGGAATTGATTGATATTCTTTTACGTAATGATTTTTAATTAAAGGACTAACCATTACAATGTTGAGCTAACACTTTAATATTAGCTTTGATAGTGCTTTTAAATTGTGTAGCAAAGCAATTGATTTATATTTATTTTAAGCCTATGATGACTGCATTTAATATGGCTTAGAGCATGAATTGTTTAATGATTTTTATACCTAAAAAACTCCTTTGACTTTCCATTTGAAGGAAGTATTTCAAAATCATTAAAAATATGGTTGTTTTGGAAAGAATAATTAATAGCCCCATATAAATAAGGTCTGACTATGGAGACTTGTCATCATGAAAAGCCTATCCCTTCCAAATTGAAAAAGGTGAGACAGGTGAGCATGATGTTTTTAAAGAAGCGCATGTATTATTGGGGAGGGGGAGGGCTTTGGAAAGGAGGATGCTTTTGGAAGACCTGTTGGCAAGAAGGGAGAAGGATTTCATAGAGGGGTAATCTTGGAGGCTTGGAGGAGGCCTTTGAAGCGAAGAAAGAAATGTAACTTGAGGAGTATCAGGTTGGATCTAGTCATGGACCCCTTGCCATTGCTTTTAGAAATTGATAGTAAGAGCTTAGCAAATTTGGTTTCCATTATGTTTATGATGCATTTTTTTATAGGAACAGAGAGTGCTTTTCTTGCGTTATTTTCTCTGTTCTGGTTTTTCGATCAATTGTTTGCTTCAAATGATGCTTTGCATTTGTGGTTCCATTTGCTTAGATGGGTAGATTTTATGCTAGTTTGGTGTAAAAATTTCACCAAAGCAATGAATGTTATGTATGTCATACCTTGTTTTAGGCTTTTACCATTCAACCCTATACTCTGCTTTGTTTTGAGCTCAATCGTGTTGTAATACCTTGATTTTGGCTACAATTGTGGTGGACGATCTATTTTCCTTGTCGTTGGTGCATGAAACCTGTGTTTAATGCCTATTGCACTCTGGTTTTTTATCCCATGAATATTGCTTGAATTGCTTTGTTTCCCTAGCCTTAATCTGTGTATTTTGTTTTCTTAGTCGCTTGGACATCAAAGAGACCGTTGCACTATATTTTCGGTACCACTTGTGAGAGCTTGGCTAGCTTCTCCTTTCTATTAAACATTTTAGGGTGTTGTTTGTCCTACTCATTTTATATCACCGTGTGCTTAGGTTACCACTATCAAATATGAAAACCATTCCCCCTAAGATTTGACTCAGGATAGATTTTAATTTGTCTACCCTTGCCACCCTAGCACCACCATCATACTATCATCGCATGGTGACATCGCGCTCGGGAGGGCATGAGCAAAGGGAAGGCATTTTAGGACTTCCCTCTTCACTATCTCACATGAAATGTGTATGGGGATGCTCAACCATTTATAAGGCCCACATGTTGCATAGGGTGGTAGCCAAGCACCTGGGCTAGGTTCTTGGTTGTGTTGAGGTGTGATTTTGTCCAGTCACAAAAACCACTCGACAACTTAGGATTTAAAATCCTCTCTTGCAAAGAAAGTCTATTTCTCCAAGGTTCTCACTTAATGTTTTAGGTATCATGTATGTGTGTAAATAAGTGCTTGAAAAACTCTTTGTGGTTTGCAAATTACTGTTAACAAGGAGCATGGGAAATTAGGTAAATAATTTTGTATGCATCACATGTAATATACCCTCTATACTAATTTGATCCAATGATGATATAAAATCTGTTTTATAATATTTAGAATACACAAGATTTAATTTCATCTATATACTCCCACTATCTCAAAAATACCCTTAGATGAGTGTATCTTGAAAAGGAATTTGGCATTTCTATAAATTAAATTTCAATTAACTTCTTTGAAATCAAAAGTTAATGAAACTTAAATGAAATTAATAAACCTTTTAATTTAATAATATATTATAAACTCAATTCTAAAAGTCCATTAGATAAAAGAAACCATTCGTTCGACCCTTTATAAAATTATAAAATATCAAAAGGTGAACAAATGTACCAACGTCTTGCCCAATTTATAAGGTTCCAAAACCTTATGAATGATAAAATTTAGGGCTTAATTTAAAATTAATTCGTAAACTTTGATTTTATAATAAAGTAAAGTTTACAAATCAAATTTCCTTATAATATTTACCCTTTTACCATTTCCAATAAGAAATTTGGATTTTTTTGAATGCATGAGAATTATATTAATCTAAAATTCAAATTTGTATTTTTGAAAGATATCAACCCTCCAACCTTATAGATTAAGGTAGAGAATTAGAAACAATCATTTATCTTAATTAATTTATTTTTTATTTTTTAAAGCGAAAAACCTCTTGCTGAGCCGTCTTGGTTTGAGAGACCACGAACAGGGGGTTCTACACCATCAAAGTCACCCGGGGGTCGCACCCGACCCTGCCCGCACCAACATTATCAATTGGATTTTAGATACCCAGTTCAACTTTTTTGGTAGGGTGGATATTTGAACCTGAGACCTCCCTTGGAGGATTGCCCTCTCCTCTCCAACTCACCTACAACACTTGGGTAAACTAATTTATAGTGGAAAACACCCCTTTCGAAGTGCCACTTTCAACAGGTTGGGCATAGGAGGAATGGAGCCTTGTCGGCCTCTACCAGCACATAGGACATTCCTAACTATACCATATATCTGCAGGATGGAGACAAAGAGAATGGAACCTGGGTCGACTTCTACCAACACAGGGCCCACTGCACCACAACAAGGAGATTAATTAATTAATTAATTCAAATACTAATGAATTTAATATTTGAATAATGAATTAATGTAAATACTAATGAATTTAATATTTGAATAATGAATTAATGTAGTTACATTGATTTTAACTTCATAAAACTCAAACTAGGCTTATCATACGATTTCAAATAGAAATAAAAAAAGTAAAAGATATAAGTTTTAGAAAATAATGCCTTCTAGGATTATATCACCACAGTGAGACAGTGCACAGATTTAAAACCATACAAATTATCTACCAAATACATACAATAAAATAGTAAGAGTAATCTTCAATGGGTTCTATTAAAAATGATAATTCTGAATCATCTTTTCAATATTTGAATACAGGAAACCACATATTCAAACTCCAAATGACACAAAATAACCTTCAGGTCTTACAATTATGCTACTGTTCCACATTCCTTGTAGTGCTTCCCTGACTTGCTTTGGCTTCTTCCAACTTTCTTCTTCATTTATACCAAAGATCCGACCTTGTTCTTGGCCTTCAATGCCCTTTTAATAATTTAAATAATTTGTTATATCTCCAGTTCATGTAGTTTCTTTTTTGTTCTTATAACAATTTTCCAAAACTGCCTTGTGATATGAAACATTTAATATGGGTACTTTATTTATTATCATCAACAATCTCACCAAATTGTGAACCTGGCCGCAGAATAATACTATTAATATGGGTACTTTATCCTCACAATACGTATACTTCATCTACCACTTTTTTCGAACACATGCTTTAATTTCCACTTTGCCTCTTTTACTTTATTTTTATAATACTCTTTCAAGCCCTATATTCCGTCCCATTATACTTTGGATAAATGATATTATTACCCCTTAAATTCTCTTTACCATATATTAACCAACACTCTCATACACCACGTAGACGACCTGTGCTATTCCTTTTAATATAAATCAATGATATTGTCATATAATATAAATCAATGATATTATTGACAAAAGATTATTTCTCATATTTCCAAATTTATGTGTGCTGTTAGATTATCGAGTCTGTATCATCATCAATGTAACTCAATCTTGCTGTTGATAATGTTATATCATCCTCTGCTTTTCTGTCTGACCGCCAAAATTCTTCCAACCTGGTAACGATATGTATGGTATCCTTTATAATACTCTCATTATTTTGAGCACGTCTCCTAATATTAATCTTGGCTTAATATCAATGCTGTCTCTACCTTGTCAATGCAGGCAATACCAATGCCAACGCAGATGCAAACAAAAACTTTCATCAACCTCCATAATTATAAGGAATATCCTCACATTTTATTTAAGCAATTTCACCACCAATTTATCTCGACTTAATGTCCACAGTTGATCTGAATGTGATCCATGTAAATCCCTTCAAATCCAAGCCATCGCTGTGTGCACCGGTACAACAACACCTGGCGCCAAGGACTCTTGCACCCAAATTACTGCATATCCAAGAGCTGTTTAAATTAACCATCATGTTGAAGTTAAATATTCGTCATTAAAACTAAATTATCCTTCTCTACAGATTCGCTGATGCTGAGTTATACCAACGCGGGGTTCTCCATTCGAACCATTTGCTCAAAACCCTAACAAGGAAGTGCGTTTCATTACCGTAACTATGAACACTACATTTGGAATATAAATATTTCTCTGCTGTTCATGTTTTTAAATAATACACTTCAGTAGAAGGGCTGTTTGTAACGCAGACATGTTGATTTTAACTGCATCCATCCTGCATTTTCTGCCAGTGGTGCTTTGTGTACTCAAAATGTTTAACCCTGATGCCGTGAATGATGTTTCAAACTAGCCATGTTGCTTCTCTATGATATGTACACCATTGCGTCTATGCCGTCAAATTATTTGTAGCGCCTCTGTTTTACTTCATTACCTGTTCATGTCTGCAATACATATTTAGCTATTCCAATTAATTTCAATTATCATCAGGTCATTTCCTTTGTTCATGTCCAGAACATCCTGTACTTCGATTGCGGGGCCCACCGTAAAAACATAACCTACCTTTTGAGCATAGGGTCCACCTTGAGGACTATGTCTCTAACCTGCACAATAAGACAAACATTTTAAAATTTGTTGATACAAAACCATTCGAAACTCTTCACACACAAAACAAACAAAAGACAAAAGAACTTCCAAAATAATGGAATCACTAACAAAATAAATTAATTAACACTTAAAACCTAAGAGACAACAAAATACAACATGATAATATCCAAACCTTTTAACTTAACAATTAACATTTAACATTTTAAAAGTACAATTAACATCTAACAAACAATACTTTAAATAAATAATTAACATAAACCAACAATACATATACAATGTAACACAATAAACTTAAACACAAAAAAAAAAAAAAACTAAACAAAGTAATAAAAGGTAAACTTACAAAACACACTATATATATCACAATAAACATATATAATAGGGATAAAACATTTAACAAACAAAAACAAATTAAAATAACATTGTAGGCATAACACAATAAACATATATAAAAGGGATAAAACATATAACAAACAAAAACAAATTAAGATAACAGTGTAAACCATATAAGCATAACAAACATACACATAACAATCTAAGAAACACTAAGTATATATAAAACCAAAACAAAATATAAAATAAAACAAAATTTATATGACTTTACATGACATCTTAACATAACAACAATAACACAACTTGAAGGCCATAGTCAAAATGACTATACAAGCATAACTCAAGTATTTTCAAATCATGAAATAAATTTTGACAATGCATCCTGCTATAAAACCATTCGGAGGAAGATGAGCATTCTTAATATTTCAATGATGACAACGATGAACAATAAGCGCAAGCAACAATTTGAAACAAGCTTTCAAATTTTAAGTGGGTCCCCAATTTTGGGGTCGTTGTGAAGGAGTCACAACATGTTGTTGCTTGATTGAAATGCATCAATTTTTCAGTGCTATGCCACATAGTGGTTGCTTTACCTTCTGTTGACTTTTGTTAACTTTTGTTGATTTGTCATGTTTGACCGAATTGCTACCACATTGTTACTATAGATTGAGAATATTATTAAATATTATTTTGTTTATCTATCAAATATTGTTTATTCCACATTGTTTATGTGGGGTGCTTTATGCATAGTAAAAGAGCTTTTTCTCCATTTGATTATCGACCACCATTCGGTGGTTAGGGCACCATAAAATTAGAGGTCATCTTATGCTAGTTGGAGGTATTACTTTGGGTACGTGTGGCACAATGACTCTTATTGTCTTGACTCTGATTTGCTCCTTGATCGACGATGATTTATCTATACCCTATCACATGTCATGCTTGAATTTGCAGTTGACCCTTGTTCGAGCTTGCCTTTCTTAGCATATGGTGCTAGCCTATTGTTTGCTCATGTTTGACCAATGGATTGGATTGTTGACTCACTAGTTGGTTGAGTTGTTTGGTCAGCTTGCATTTAAACTTGAACTCCTCTTTTTATGGAACAAACCTATGCCATGGAATAATTTGGTTTTGGAGGAATAAACCTTTTTACCTGTGTCCTATTTAGAGGTTTGTGAATTATTATATTTGGAGAAATTAAATAAAAAATTATAGATCAATTTTGAGGAGGAAATTGAGTATAACTATAGAACAACCTTTAGGAGAAAATAGAATGTTTAAGTAGGCCAATTTTATGGAAAAATTGAATGCTAGTTATGGGTTAGATTGTAAAAAAATTGTATGTCAATTTCATGGAGAAATTGAGTGATTGTTTGGAATCAATTTCGTGGAGAAATTGAGTGATTGTTGGGATCAATTTCATGGGAGAAATTGAGTGATTGCTGGGATCAATTTTATGGAGAGATTGGGTAGTTGTTTGGGATGAATTTCGTGGAGAGATTGAGTGATTGCTTGGGAATCAATTTTGTGGAGAAATTGAGTATTTGATTGTGGTAATTTTTTGAAGGTTTCTTAGGAAATAAAAGTGTATTTCATTAGGAATGAATGAGTTTGAAGTGGATAATGTATTTAATTTGATTGAATGGGTTAAAATATGTTAGTGGATAATATATTTCATGATATAGAAATATACATTAGTGGATAATGTATTTCATTTGATTAAATGAGTTGAAATATGTTAGTGGATAATATATTTCATGAGATAGAAATATACATTAGTGGATAATGTATTTCATTTGATTAAATGAGTTGAAATATGTTAGTGGATAATATATTTCATGAGATAGAAATATACATTAGTGGATAATGTATTTAATTTGATTTGATGTGTTGAAATATGTTAGTGGATAATATATTTTATGAGTTAGAAATATACATTAGTAGATAATGTATTTCATTTTGTTTGATGAGTTGAAATATGTTAGTGGATAATATATTTCATGAGTTAAAAATACACATTAGTGGATAATGTATTTCATTTGGTTTGATGAGTTGAAATATGTTGGTGGATAATATATTTCATGAGGCATAAATACACATTAGTGGATAATGTATTTCATTTGGTTTGATGAGTTGAAATATGCTGGTGGATAATATATTTCATAAGATAAAAATACACATTAGTGGATAATGTATTTCATTTGGTTTGCTGAGTTGAAATGTGTTGGTGGATAATATATTTCATGAGGCAAAAAATACATTAGTGGATAATGTATTTCATTTGATTTGATGAGTTGAAATATGATAGTGGATAATTTATATTATGAGATAAAAATATAAAATAGTGGATAATGTATCTCTTGGAATTAAATGTGATAGAAATGTATTAGTGGATAATATATTTTATTATGGTTAAGTATTTTTCAATAGCATAATCCATGCTAATATGTAATAATGATTAAGAGGTACTTTGAGTAAGTAGGAGAAGGTTCCTCTCCTTCTTGGTATGCTTGCATAGGAATTCATTTGAGAGGATTATGGGATCCTCTCTAATGAGTTTTCGTGTGCAATGTTATAGTTGATGTGCGGTTACATTAGACTTTTAGAAAGGAGATATTCCTTTGAGCTTGGGACAAGGGAAGGAAATATCCTTTGAAGAATGAACGTGGAGTCCATTAGAGGGAATTATGAGGTCCCCTCATAGCTTTGTAACATGAATTAAAGGAATTATTTATGTATTGGGGACATGGGAATCATGGGATTCTTATGTATTTATCTTGATGTTGATGTTGGGAAAAAAAGAATGAATGTGGAATTCATTCGAGGGAATTATGGGGTTCCCTCATTGAGATGTAATATGAATTAAGAGAACTATTCATGTATTGGGGACATAGGAACTGTGGGGTTCTTATGTACTTACATTGATGGATTATTTTAAAAAGAACTTATGGAATTCCTTTTATATAGTTGTATTGGAGGCAACTAAATTTATGAAATGAAAAAGGACATTTTGAGGCTAGGTTTTTCCTGTAAGGGATTTTCCAGGATATATGATGTGTCATATGTGTTGTGATTATTATTATTATCTTATGATATTGTTTCTTATCAATTTCTAAAGATAGCTTGTTATGGATTCGTTGCTCTAAATAGAGAGGGAAGATCATGGTTAAGAATATATTAAGAAATACATGTGATTGGCATATATATTCCTTGACATCTAGTAATGCTTATGCTTATGGTTTAGTATATTAGAAGGAATTTGGTGAGAGAGAGAGACGAATAACCTATTTGTAATACGCTTAGTACATCTACATAGATGGACATATGTATGGTGTAGAGATGGGCATACCCTTTTGATAAACTAAAAGAGATAAGCAACTCATCGTGGAGATGAGATAATAGCTTATTTGCATTACACTTAGTGCACCTATGTAGATGAACTTACATATGGTGTAGAGATGAATGCACTCATTTTGACAAATTAAAAAGAGGATATGTTGGCTCATCGTGAAGATGAGATGAAAAACCTAATCATAGGACTTGACGTCGATAGACACCTACATAGAATGACTTATGCAAGGTAGGGATATGTGTAACCCTAATGAATGTAAAAAAATATCTCTCAAAGTGGGATGAAATGTTGGGTTGTTACAGTTAGAATATAAAATAACCCTTGTTGGAGAAACTTTTTAGCATAAGGAAGAAGAAGCTATTGGCCTATTCTCCTTGTTTATTGAACTAAAATATCTTTTCCAAATAAAAGAAGAAAAGAAACCTATCAAGGTATGGTCAAAATTGGATGAGTTATTTGGGAAAGTAAATAAAATTGAAGTAAGTTGCTTGAAATTAGAGCTTTGTTCTTTCAAATTGGTTGAGTTTGATAACATTGAGGACTATATTATGAAGTTTAAGGTGAGAGTAGATATTGCATATTATGAAGGTAAAAATAAAGATGATGCAAAATGTGTGAATATTGTCCTTGTTAATCTCTCTCATCCTTTTCAAATGTTGAATCTCATGGTTCATATGATCCCTATGTTCTTGGAATCACAAAAAACACTTACTCTTACTGAAATTGCAAAGGGTGGAAGCTAATTTTTTGAAGAAGGATGAATATATTCTGGATAATGAGGGAGATTTATAAGGATTTACCTCAATTATAGAGGTCTACTAGAGCATCCATTATAGGGGGGAAGATATTATATCACTAATGTCTTATCTCCTTGGTCTCTAACTGCTAATTATGGGGGGCCATTAAAAGCTTAATCTGACATATGATCAAGGCTTCCATTAGATGATGTAATCTTGTATAGGCCTAAGGGAAATCACTGTATAACGTATTTATTTTATTTTAATATTTTATTATGTAAGACCTATGGGCCACTATTAACCTTTTTATGATTAAACCTATCTTATAATTTGTAATTAACCTAAAATTTCTTTACATGTATGAATCCATCTATATGTATGAATGCCTTTAAGAATTCATTTGCACATAAAGTAGAAATTGAGCTTTAAATATCCATAAAAAATTTAATTAAAAAACTATCTACTAAAGAAAGAACCCAATTCATATCATTTTTAACACAAGTGAGTGTGATCATGAGAAGGGAGTGTATATATTTTATGAGCATAAGTAGGGAGGTATATTTTTGAAGAGTTTAAAGAATGAAGATTTTTCATGAGGAAGATCTAGGTAGTCTGGAAGAAAAGTTATATATAAATGACATAAGTGGAAGTGAGGATGCCATGGTTAGAAGTAAGAATCCCTTAAATGAATTCTAACAATATCTATCTAAGCATAAGAAGGTACATTGAAAGTAGTTTATCATAGATAATATGATATGCCATGATATATCTATTTTAATTTAAATTAATATGCAAGTTCAATAAATATCAACTAGGTATTTGAAAGATTCAAAAGTGAATTAAATAGAAGTGGGGATTCAAATTATTCAAGGACTTTCATTACAAAAGGATTATTTTATCATCATATTATTTAGTTCCACAATTAAGGATAAAATAATGGTTGTGAACCATGGTTTAGAGGGAGAGTGGATTATATTTAAGATTACATAGTGATAAATTTTTGTAGAAGAAACTATTGAAAGAATTCTAGCATGCGCTAGAAATTTTGGATTTCCATAATAACTTATCAGTAAGAAGCTATTCAATAAAATTTGTAATAGTCTAGAGGAGTTAATTGAAGAGGACCTCACTACTAAGGACTATAAACATGTTGTATATAGTGGATACTATTGGAAGTGTAATATGATTCATGGCTAAGGCCAACAATGTATGGTGCAATATTGGATAGGCCTAAGGGCATTCACTACGCCATGCATTAAATTTAATGTAATATTTTATTATGTAATACCTATGGGCCATGGTTAACCTTGTTATCGTTAAACCCATCTAATATCTTGTAATTAGCCTTAATCCCCCTTGTTATGTCAATTTGGGTTAAACTCATTAATGTAATTAGGGTTTTGGTATTGGTTTCAATACCCCTGACCACTCCTCATTTTGATCATCGAAGTGTTGTGTATTTTATATATAAATATTACCAGGGTTATGCACAACGATTAAAATTTGTAAAATGGGCGAATATTAACTTTTTCAAAAATACAAATTGGCAAATTTTGGGGACCCTAAACGTTGGTCTATTTGCTAGAAATTTTTGTAGACAAAATTTTTTTAGGGGTCGGTTTGCCTTGCTTTGATAATAGTATTACATTTTTTTTAAATTCACCAACACTCCCACATAAATTGAGGACCCTTTTTGCCTTAAAATTATAACATTTTAAAATTATCTCATCAAATTCGTCAAATATATCACTATATATAATTAACATGCCAACGATACTTTTCATTTAAAATATTCAAAGAATTAGAAAATCGAGCAACTGCAATGAAAAGTAAAACCTCCCAAGCGAAAAGATGAACTGGTTACTGAAAATTTTTGCAACTGAAACCTGTTTTGCACCTAGATTAATCAGACCATATACTACAACCGAAGTGATTGGACTCTATTTTAAACATGGAATGATAGCCGGGCCTTGTTTTGCACGTGGAGTGACCAATACTTATTCTACACCTAGAGTGATCGAATCCTGTTCTGCGCCCAAAGTGACCGAACCCTATTTTGCACATAAAGTGATCAAACCATATTCTGATGTAGATGGATAGTTGGACCCAATTCTACATGTGGAGTGACCGATATTTGTTTTGCATCCAACATGATCGGATCCTGTTCTACACCCAGAGTAACCATACCCTATTCTGCACCCGGATCGATGCCCAAACCCTTTTTTGCACCTAGATTGACTGTAAGTTTATTTTTTGTTTTTCCCTGTTTTCCTCTATTCCACATTTGAGTGTTTTGATATATTCTTAACATTTACATGCTCTGGTTCCCATATTTTTTTCTATGTTTCCTTATTTTACATGATTTCCCCTATTTTTCTCTTAAGGAAATGTAATTCTCTCTTTTTGTTAGGACACTTTACACCCGACCGGGGGGGGGCTCGATCGGGTGCAAAACTACATCCGGGGGAGGACCGAGTGCATTTCTGTATCCAAGGGAGGCCTAGGTGCAGAAATGCATCCGAGGTAGTATTTTGTTGTTGTTTAATATTTTTTCCAAATATTAACAAAAATTCACCAATGTTTATAATTTTTGGTGAAAAAGTAAGGTAATTAACCATGTCCTCCGATATGAGGTTGGCCAGGATTCGCCAAGGTTTTGAAATAAATTCGCCAATTTTTTACAAGTACATTTTGGGTCTAACTCCTTATGCACAACCCTAGATAATACTATGATTATTTATGGTACCTATAGGTGCCAGAGTATTTGTGTCTCATTTTCTTTCTTTTGTCATTTTATGCTTTATGTATAATATTTGAGTGGATGGATTGCTTCTATTAATTTTTAGAAAATATGGTGAATTCTAACATGGTATCAGAGTGGGTATGGAGCAACATTGCTTGGTCACATAGAAAGTTCATATGTAGTCTCCAATTATTATTTTGAATCTTTGGATGAATTTATCTTTGAAGCTTCATGAGCATTTTTGGTGTTAGAATTAGAGAATTATTTTTTCTTTCTATCCTTCTCCATTCATCATTGAGGTATTTATAATTTTTGTATTCATCATTAAGGTATTTATAATTTTTATACAAAAAATTCAATTTTACTTCTTAAATTCCCTTCAAGACCTTCTCAAGATCGTTATGGCAAGATAAGGAAAGAGGGAAGTTTTTGAATTTTGAAATTATGTTTGCCACCATATTTTTGGTGCATATTGGCTATTGGGTATGTGCTCCAACTATGATAACTGCTAACATGATTCATGATGCTTGTGTTATTCTTCATGAGTAGGTACTTTTTGGACAATATCACAAAGACACCAAAATGAGTAGCAAAAAGAGGTCTAAGCTATGGAATATAAGATGTTGTGGGGTCAATTCTAGATCTCTTCATATTTTATTTTTAAGATAAGGCACTCTTAGAACAAGAATAAAAGCTTTAGAGGCATGACATGATGAAGCAAGGTGGTAAATTAGACTACTAAACAAAACGTTAGGCCTAAGATATGTTTAAGGTTCAAACCATATTTTACTTAGAGAAAGATATTTCTATTAGGGCAATTAGAATAATTTATAGAGGCATCATGGAAAAGGTTTCAACACGGCACATGATCCAATTGGTCATCCTACCTCACCCAAGATGTTCATGCCTCAAGGGACCCAAGGTCAAATCACAAGGAGGTATAGTTTTACAAGCCTATTCTATTTTAATGTCAAATTTTAATGCTTATGCACAAGAGGAGGTAGCTTTACTCATAAAGGCATATCAAGAACCTTGGTTAGCCAAAAGCACCCAATATTTGTGAGACCCAAGTTTGAGTCTTGTTTTGGATAAAATATAATGAATGGAATGGATATTTTACCGATGTGGTAGCTGATTTGGCCATCTTTCATGCCATGTCAAACCTATTTTTTCATATATATACCAACTTGACCAATCAAAAGCAAAATAGTGTCGTTGTTATATAGGTTTAGAGGCATTGATGTGGTGAATGATAAGTGGAAGACACCATGAAATCATAAATTACCAAGTGGTAGTAGGTAATTGAATTTTGCTTTCCTAAGATTTAAATTTTTACATTTTCATTTTTGGGGGTCCATTAGATCATAACTTTTGCATATGGAAATGTTTTGAGCCCCCCCTTTTTTTTATCATATGATTTTTTCAGGTCTTGTATTAGCGACATTAATTTACAAACTTGCTATAGTGATAGGGGTTAAATTATGTAATATGGATCACAAATCCCTAATTACTCGCATCAATGGAAAAATTACAGTATTTGATCAACCCAAATGATTGGCTTGTTATGTAGTAAGAACCTATGGTGTATTCTTCAATAATATAGAAAAATAATCCTTGATGAAGAAACCCACCACCAAAGAGAAGAAGAAACTCTTGGCCCATTTTCCTTGTTGATTGAACTAGAGTTACTTTTTCACATCAAATAAGAGACTGCCCCTATTAAGGTATCGTCAAAATTGCATGAGTTATTTGGTAAATTTAATACTACTGAAGTAAGTCACTTAGAATTGGAGTTCTCCACTCTTAAGTTAGCTAAGTTTGATAATGTTGAGAATTATATTACAAGATTAAAGGTATTAAGAGGAGATATTTCATCTTCTAGAAGCAAGAATAAATATAATGCAAAATGTATAAATATTATCCTTACTAATATTTCCCCTTATTTTTAAATGTTGAACCTAATGGTTTATATGAGTTATTTGTTTTTGGAGTCTCAAAATATTTATTCTTGAATATATTTTTTATCTTCTAGTTCATTTGTAAGTGGCAATGGGGAATTGTGATGGCACTCCACCAATACTAGCTCATGTAGAAGAATTTAAAACCTAGGAGGTTAAGACCTAGGGGTCCAGGGGCTAGGCTAAGTCTTTAAATAATCCAAATACTATTTGTAGATACTGCAAGAGGGAAGGGCATCCAACAAGTATTTGATTGCTAAAATGTAAAGGATTGAAGTTAAGTTTTTAAATATAGATGCACGTTTTCAGATGATGAGGGGAATTCTAAAGGATCTTCCTCAAATACAAAGGCCCACTAGAGCATCCATTAAGAGGGGAAGATATTATTATCACTAATGTATTCCCTCATTGACCCCTTAGTTTAAATTAAGGGGGTGGTTAAAAGTGTAATTTAATTCATGGTCAAGGCTAATATTATATGATGTAATATTGGATAGGCCTAAGGGAATTCATGTGTATCTATTAATTTATTGTATTATTTTATTATGTAAGCCCTATGGACCATGGTTAACCATGTTATGACTTAATGCACTTTTTATATTGTAATTAACAACAATTCCTTTTATAATGTCAACTTAGTTTAAAATAATTTATGCAATTTGGATTTTGGTATTGGTATAAATACCTCCTACCACTTCATATTTTCATCATCATAGTGTTGTGTATCTTATCTATAGATGTAAACTGTGAAAATTGTGCATCTATGCTATTTGCAACATTTAACAAATTGAAAATAAAGAATCATTTAATAACTTGTAATATACAGATAATACAAAATAAGGTGCTCTTTTATTAATCACAAGAAGTTCGATTACAATATTTCCCTCTTAGGAAATCCCTCAATTCGATATAATTGTTACAAATATTATGGCCCCTCAAAGGGGAGAGATGCATTCAAATGATCTTCACATGTCCACTACTTTGCTTGAGGGCTTATTAGTTGCCTCCTTCTCTAGTATCAAGAGGAATGATCTTGAATAGCTTTGAATCCTTGATTATCCCTATCACCTACACACAAGAAAACTAGAAAACATATCAAAAGCACATGATGCCTCTCAAGATGAGGCTAGTTTCCAAGTAAATACAAGAAAGGAAGCTAAAACTTGAAGATAATATGAAATGCATGAAATATACAAAAAGAAGGTAAATATGCTTGTAAAACTAAGAATGAACCATGGAAATATAGTGAAGATGATTGATCTATGCTAAAAAAAGCTGAATACATGCTAAAACAAGAAATATATGGCTAATAGCAAGGAAAATTGCATGTCAAACCCTGGCAAATATCACTCATAGCAGCTGGCTCTGCTAGCCGCTATCAACGTTAGCAGCTAAGCCTACGAACCACTGGTAAAAACAATGGCCATGAGGAAGGTATTTTGCCTCTTAAATTTTGGCTCGATGATGCTCAATTTCCATGACAAATTGATGGTCAAGGGCTGCTTGTGTCTCAAACACGAATGTGGTGGTGGATTATTGTGAATTTGTGGTGAATTGGTTGAGAATTGTAAGCTTGCTTCTCAAGCCTTTGGAAGCTCCATTGAAACAAAAATAGTTGTCATTCCATAATTGGACAACACTTTGACACTCCTCAAGGGATACAAAATCGCTCTCCAATATGATAGGGCTTTGCTACAATGAATTTAGGATCATATATCTCTTTGGGAGGCCTTTAAATAGACTTTCCCAAGTCCTCATCTTGGCTTCTCAAGGAAGCCAAGATCAAGAATCAATTGGCCTGAGTAGTTAGGAGGAAACCTTTGGAAGATTCACAACCCAAAATCACCTAAGAATCATTGCAAATTGGTTAGTTGTAACTAATTTTTCTTGGCAAAGAGAGCCTGAGTTGGTTACAGGGCTAGCCGCTCTAACTCAGTGTGGTTAGGGGTAGATTGCCTTTAGACGCTATCGATAGTCGCAGCTAGTACTTAGCCTCTCTAATCATCAACGGTTGGGATCTTAACCGCTATTGACATCAGTGGCTAAAGTTTATTAGGTCTAGAATACCCTAAATGAGTTATTAGAATTACTGCTGGATCTTGGAAAGGTCCAAGCTCATTCATATGGTCTACAAAGGTGCCCATATGAGTAGTCTCCTAAATATGATGTGTTTTAGGTGTCTACATATGTCCCTTTTGGGATGCATTTTGTCAAAAACATAATTCTGGGAAAAAATAGACTACCTAAAGCCATATTATAGGTTAATTGGTGTTCATTGATCTAGTCAATGTTAGATTCCCCAATCACAGAAAGGGCATGCATATTAGAATCATTGCTTCCATTGGGATGAAAGGTTTAGCTTTGAGTAAAGCTTTGGATATGATCTACATGAAATTGGTACGGATTTTTCAAATGACAATGACTGAAAAATAGATTACCAAATATTTAGTTCAATATGTATGATTTTTCCCCAGTAGAAGGGTAAGCTTATGATAGTTGTTAGCAATTATTGTAAGACAAACACAATTTACATGATCAAGTTTCAATTTTTGATTTTGATTATGAATTTATTATTATGACTACCCCCTCAAGCGATGAGATCAATGAGAAAAAAAATAAGTGATGAAAGCAACGAGTTGCTTGACCAAGATGATTGATTTGGATAGTTCAAGATGTTTAAATTTATTGTATGGCAAGTCCTATTACAACTATGATTTTAACCATTAATAGTAATTGTACATCTATATCCCGTGGAGCACTCCGGTCGTAGTGATATTCTTAAGGAATCAAGATGATAGCAATTCACTATTAGTATATGATGAATCACTATGTTCGATGATCTAATGAATATTTCATGGAAGAAAAGAAATGAATGCCTCGTTCCCGTGGAGTAGTTCGATTGCAATGGTATTCTTGGGGATTGAAGTGAAGATATTTCAATTCAATGATAGTTCAAATAGCCTTATGGTAATTTACTCATCTTACCAAAGTGCATTGAGCACAAGTCGCTGCAACTACCAAGTGTGTAGGGTAAATAACTGGATACGAGGTGCATTTGAGATTAGGGTTATTTGATTTTTTTTTGTTCATGGATGCATTAATGGATGCAATGCCTATATAATGTGATTTATGCTATATGTATGTGATGTACTAATGACATACAATAATTAGATGATAGATGTGATGATCTATGTGTGTAGATGCTCTATTATGTATGCATATATGGATGCAATATCGAATTTTAAATGCATGTTTTGTTGGCAATTTGAGTTATTTTATGTTGTCATTGATGTCACATGGATCACATTTGAGTTTTGGTGGCAAAGGCACTTCATAAAATATCATTTATGATATTTTGGAGAGCATGGATATATACAGGGTTTTTGTGAAAACCAAGGCAGGCAAAATAAAAGGTTTTATTTAAAACTATGGATGGCATATTTGAAATGGCTTTTTTTAAAACCCAGGTTGGATTTTCGTTTTAGCAAAAAATGTGCCTCGGTGACGGAGATATTTTAAATTATTTAAAATTAAAATTAAAATTATTTAAAATTAAAATTTAAATTTTAAAATAAAAAATAAAATTATAACGTCGACGTCTAAAGAAAGGAGGAAAGGCATATATTAAAAATAATAGAGTCGACGTCTAAAGAAAGGAGGAAAGACACACATATATATATATATATATATATATATATATATATATATATGCCACCAAAAGCTTCGATAAATCCTTGTTCTCAATTTTTGAATGCATACAAATTGATAACGTAATGCGAAAAGAGCCTGTGTGTTGAATCATGTGTAAAGAGATGTGTGAAGGGTTTACGAAATTCGGGTCCATTGAAGAATCATTCGTGGAGGATAACCAAACGCATAGGCACCTTTGGCCTAGTGGTTTGTGCACTGTGTAAGAAGCAGGAGGTCCTGCGATCGAGTCTCGTCGGGGATGCTTGCTGTGTTGAAACACTCAAAGCATTTTTTGAGTTTTCGAAGGACGCAAAATATTGAGGTATTTGTTTTGGTTTGTGTCCCTTTGAACACGTGAGGGATGTGGCCCAATGATGCATTGGCCATGATTAAGGCACTGAGTGACGAGGCGTCAAGGGATCGAATCCCATAAGGGACAGAGGCAAGTTAATATTTTTTTAATATTTTATTTTTCTAAAGTTGCCCTAGGAGAATTAAGGGTTATGATGCACCTTAAGAAAAAGAGAGATTTTTGGTTATTTTTGTTTTGGAAGTATATCATATTATATATTGTTGGAAAGCTTATTTCAAGGGCTATTTTATTAACTTGCTTAGAGGGAGAAATAAGGTGTGTGTAAAGAGATATTTATTATTTTGTGCATGATTGATTGAGCCCTTGAGAAGGATTTTGGGATAGATTTTTGGACAGATTTGTGGTAGCTTTTGTGCATGATTAATTGATCCTTTGAGAAGGCTTTTGGATAGATTTCTGGATATATTTGTGGAAGCTTTTGTGCATGATTTATTGAGCCTTTGAGAAGGCTTTTGGTTAGATTTATGGGTAGAGTTTGTGCAAGTTCTTGGTGATCTTGTTGAGTAGATTTGAGCAAGTTCTTGGTGAGCTTGCTAGAGCATATTTTGAGTAAGTTCTTGGTGAGCTTGCTAGAGCAATATTTGAGAAAGTTCTTGGTGAGCTTGCTAGAGCAGATTTTGAGTAAGTTCTTGGTGAGCTTGCTGAAGCAAATTTTGAGCAAGTTCTTGGTGATATTGCTAGAGTAGATTTTGAGTAAGTTCTTGGTGAGCTTGTTGAAGAAGATTTTGAGCAAGTTCTTGGTGAGCTTTCTAGAGAAGATTTTGAGTAAATTCTTTATGAGCTTGCCGAGTAGATCAATGGATTGCCTACCTGAGTAGATCAAGATTTCCTACCTGAGCAGATCAGTGGATTGCCTAACTGAGTAGATCAATGAATTGCCTTCCTAAGCAGATCAGTGGATTGCCTACCTAAGCAGATCGGGATTTCCTACCTAAGCAGATTAGTGGATTGCCTACCTGAACAGATCAGTGGATTGCCTAACTGAGCATATCAATTAATTGCTTTGCTGAGCAGATCAGTGGATAACCTAGCTTTCAACAGATCAAAGTAATAATTTGTATTGGGATAAGGATCCCTATTTATTTGTGAAATATTATAAGGAGATTATCTTGTGGAGTACCCCACATTGGGGGAACCACATTAAATATTATGTCTCAATTGTGTGTGGTGATTTGTGCTCTTGCTTACTATTGCTATATATGTCATTAATGCACATTGCTATATTTGGATATTGCAATTAAGGACACTAATTGATATTGGTTTGGAAAGAAAGTAAAAAGTGGGCGCTATACTGTTCACTCCCCCTATTAGTATAAGCTTATGTTCTTCAATTGGTATCAAAGCGGGTTCCTTCGAAAAGGCTAACATCTTGAGGGCAGATTCTACAAGAACACAGACAACTTCACATAATTGATCATCTACAAATAAGGCTCCACTGTTTGACGGTTACAATTATGATTTTTGGAGCATGAGAATGAAGAAATACTTGATATCACAAGGATATGAGGTATGGCAGATGGTTGAAAAAGAGTATAAGGTTGAAGGTGATCCCGAGGCAGATAAGACTATCAGAAAATTGGTTGAGATCAATGCAAGGGCAATGAATTGCATTTTGAGTGGGCTACATGAGATAAATTTTGTAAAGGTAATGGTATATAATTCAGCTAATTAAATGTGGACCAAGTTGCAGAATACCTATGAAGGATATTCCAAGGTAATGTTGGGAAAACTACACTCATAGAAAAATATTTGAGGAATTGAAAATGAAATATTATGAAGATATAGCAAAGTTTTTACTGCGAGTTGATGAGATTACTAACACCATGAAAGGTCTAGGATTTGAGATGAAAGAATTAGAAGTTACTCAAAATGCTTTGAGATCACTTCCCATGAAGTATGATACAAAGGTTTCAGAAATAGAAGAAACAATGGATATAAACAAGCTAAAAATGGAAGAACTACAAGGAACTCTCACAGCTTATCAGATGAGGATAAGTAAGCATCAGGTTCTAATAAAATAAATTGCATTCAAGGCTTTAGAGAAAAAGAAAGGGAAAATTCTAGAGACAGATAGAGATTCAGATAATGATGAGGAAGCTAACTTCATCAAAAGGAAAAAGAACTCAAGGAATTATAGAGATATGAAGAAAGTAAAATGCTACAAGTGTGGTGATTTTGGTCACTACGCAAACAAGTGTCCACATGAAGAAAACAATGATGATGAAAAATAGGGTCACAAAATAAAAGAATATGGAAAGCATAAGCATGACAAAGATGACAGATACAAGCAGGGATGAGAAGAATAAAATTTTTCATAGGACAAAGAAAACTTTCTACATTGAAGAAGCAAGTGATAGCTAGATCACAGTAATAGAGACAAGTCAAATGATGAAAAGGAAGAACATATTTTCCTAGGAATAGAAGATGAAAGAGAAAAATGCTTTGTGTGTGGTCAAAGAGATCATAGATCAAGATATTGCAATGGATTCAGTGATAGTGAAGATGAGATGACACATCAAGGAAATAGGCATGGTCAAAGAAATCATGAAAGTTTGTTTGCTATAGAATATTATAATGATCTTAGTGACAGTGAAGATGAAGAAGGGTTTTTCTATGGGATAAAATAAGTAGAAGAAGAACATTCACTCTAAACAGAAGAAGTTAAACAAGAGAATATTGTAAGAAAGATAGATGTATCAGTTGATCTAAAGGAAGACTTCAATGATATCCATGAGCAACTACAAGAGGTTAAGGAGAATCTAAAAGAATTGAGATGTTCCATACTTGAGAAGTCTAATCTATCACATGACTCAAAAGGTCAAGATATTTTCATTAAGAAGGAAACATGTATTTTAGAGACAATAAATATGGATGTCAATTTGCTATTTGACACAAATGAAGAGAAAGAAGAGGAAGGTTCCAAAGCACCAAAGGTCTCATATTTTAGGTTTGGGGAATCACACTCAAAAGGAAACGAAGTTATAAAATATGAAAGCAAGAAACCACATAAGTGTTATGAAAAATGTTCCAAAGTTCCTATGGCTTCAAACATTCAGTTTGGATCTTGTTTTGAGATAGGTGAATCAAGTTCAAAAAGAAAATAAATTCTTGAAAAGTAAAGCAAGGAATAAATTAAGGAAGAGGATTTAGATACTACAAATAAGGTTCAAGGATACAATGCACAAGTCAAAAATTATCACAAGGATAATGGTCAAGAAAGGTATGAGGAACCAATGCATGAACAAAGGGCTTTTCAATGACATTGTTTTTCTTGTAATGGATTTGGACACAGGGCTATACACTACAGGGTCTATGGATCAAAGAAGTTTGATTTTTCTAGAAGTAACTTCAAAGGAAGAAGGTATAGTTTTCAGGTACATTGCTTCTCATGCAACAGGATTGGTCATAAAGCATCTCAGTTCACAGAAAATGAGCAACATGGTTTTGTATTTAGAGCTACACAATTTAGAATTCATGGTCATAATGATTATGAAAACAAAACTTCACAATACAGGGTTCAGGAAAGGAATGGATATGGAAATTATTTCAAGAAAGAATTTAGGATATGGGCACCATACAAAGGCTACAATATCATGTGTTTTAATTGCAATAACTTTGGACATATTGCAAACTGGTGTAGGACTCAATTCCAAACAAGTTTAAGACAAGAAGGTCAAGTAGTTTCAAGGCAAGAAGGTCAAACAGGTTCAAGATAAGAAGATCAAGTAATTCATCAAGAGAAGAATATCAAAAAAATATGGAAGGAAGTTGACAGAGGAAAGAAACAATGTAATATTGGAGTAAAAGTACTCCCACCCCAAAATTAATCACCTCAAGAGAGAAGGTGGTGAGGGGGCTATGCTTAAGAGTCATATATTTTAGCCCCATAGGTGTCCCTTTTGCCATTGATGTCAAAGGGGGAGAGATTTGAGTTAGGGAGAGTAGCCTCCAAAGAGAGCATTGAGTTAGGGGGAGCAGCCTCCAAAGAGAGTATTGAGTTAGGGGGAGCAGCCTCCATAGAGAGTATTGAGTCAGGGGGAGCAAATTTGATTCTCAGAGATGGTTTTTGCAGTGATTGTGGTAATTTAAATTAGAGGTGTTCCCATCAATGACAAAGGGGGATATTGTTGGAAATTTAAGTTATTTTATGTTGTCATTGATGTCACATGGATCATTGATGTCACATGGATCACATTTGAGTTTTGGTGGCAAAAGCACTTCATAAAATATCATTTATGATATTTTGGAGAGCATGGATATATATAGGGTTTTTGTGAAAACCAAGGCAAGCAAAATAAAAGGTTTTATTTAAAATCATGGATGGTATATTTGAAATGGGTTTTTTTTAAAACCCAGGTTGGATTTTTTCATTGAAAAAGGTGCCCCGGTGATGGAGATATTTAATTTTAAATATTTAGTTTAAATTTTAAATTATTTAAAATTAAAATTAAAATTTTAAAATAAAAAATAAAATTATAGTGCCAACGTCTAAAGAAAGGAGGAAAGGCATATATTAAAAATAATAGCACCGATGTCTAAATAAAGGAGGAAAGGCATATATATATATGCCACCACAAGCTTCGATAAATCCTTGTCCTCGATTTTTGAATGCATTCGAATTGCAAAAAGAGCCCGTGTGTTGAAGCATGTGTAAAAAGGTGTGTGAGGGGTTTACGAAATTCGGGTCCATTGAAGAATCATTCATGGAGGATAACCAAATGTATAGGCACCTTTGGCCTAGTGGTTCGTGTGCTGTGTAAGAAGCAGGAGGTCCTACGATCGAGTCTCGCCAGGGGTGCTTGTTGTGTTGAAATGCTCGAAGCGTTTTTTGAGTTTTCAAAGGACGCAGAATATTGAGCTATTTATTTTGGTTTGTGTCCCTTTGAACATGTGAGGGCATGTGGCCCAACGATGGCTTGGCCACGGTTAAGGAGCTGAGTGAGGAGGCGTCAAGGGATCAAATCCCGTTAGGGACAGAGGCAAGTTAATATTTTTTTAATATTTTATTTTTCTAAAGTTGTCCTAGGAGAAATAAGGGTTATGATGCACCTTAAGAAAAAGAGAGATTTCTGGTGATTTTTGTTTTGGAAGTATATCATATTATATATCGTTGGAAATATTATTTCGAGGGCTATTTGATTAACTTGCTTAGAGGGAGAAATAAAGTGTGTGTAAAGAGATATTTCTTATTTTGTGCATGATTGATTGAGCCCTTGAGAAGGATTTTGGGATAGATTTCTGGACATATTTGTGGCAGCTTTTGTACATGATTGATTGAGCCTTTGAGAAGGATTTTGGATAGATTTTTGGACAGATTTGTGGTAGCTTTTGTGCATGATTGATTGAGCCTTTGAGACAAATTTTGGATGGATTTGTGGACAACTTTGTGGATAGATTTGTGGATAGAGTTTGAGCAAGTTCTTGGTGAGCTTGCTGAGCAGATTTGAGCAAGTTCTTGGTGAGCTTGCTAGAGCAGATTTTGAGTAAGTTCTTGGTGAGCTTGCTAGAGCAATATTTGAGCAAGTTCTTGGTGAGCTTGCTAGAGCATATTTTGAGTAAGTTCTTGGTGAGCTTGTTGAAGCAGATTTTGAGCAAGTTCTTGGTGAGCTTGCTAGAGCATATTTTGAGTAAGTTCTTGGTGAGCTTGCTAAAGCAGATTTTGAGCAAGTTCTTGGTGAGATTGCTAGAGCAAATTTTGAGTAAGTTCTTGGTGAGATTGTTGAGCAGATCAGTGGATTTACTACCTAAGAAGATGAGGATTTCCTACCTGAGCAGATCAGTGGATTGCCTAGCTAATAATATCAATGGATTACCTTGCTGAGCAGATCAGTGGATTGCCTACCTGAGCAGATCAGGATTGCCTACCTGAGCAGATCAGTGGATTGCCTAGCTGAGCAGGTTAATGAATTGCCTTGCTGAGTAGATTAGTGGATAGCCTAGATTTGAGTAGATCAAAGTAAGCATTTGTATTGGGATAAGGATCCTTATTTCTTTGTGAAATATTATAAGGAGATTATCTTGTGGAGTACCCCACATTGTGGGAACCATGTTAAATATTGTTTCTCAATTGTGTGTGGTGATTTGTGCTCTTGCTTACTATTTCTATCTATGTCATTAATGCACATTGCTATATTTAGATATTGCAATTAAGGACACTAATTGATATTGGTTTGGAAAGAAAGTAAAAAGTGGGCGCTATACTGTTCACCCCCCCTCTCAGTATAAGCTTGTGTTCTTCATGTTTAATTTGTTTCAATTGTTTATGCATTTAATATATGTGATATGATATTATAGATGATGATGTAATGTAATGCATTAATTACATGAGGATGATCTAATGCAAATGAACCTGTATGCTTTAATAATTTAAAATACAAGGAATGAATCTAATATGTGTTTAACAAACTACTAGATGACACCACATAATGTATGAAAATCATGAATGAAAATGGTAACTCTTATAATATTAATAATTTAAACATCTGTATGTGATATGAGATGATGTGAGATGTATGGGTTTTATCTATAAGCTTCTATAAATTAAGATATATGCACAAAATAGTCAGTGGCCGTCTAAACATCCTTACTGATATCCATCTAGTATCTATCCTATTTCATGAACATCCTTTAATAAATAAAACCTCATAAGGAAAAATGGTGATTGATTGATGAGATAATTTTTTGCTATAAGGGATTTTTGAGGTTTTCCATGAGACTCAAACACCCTAGTTAATTAATTAAAAGTTGTATAATTACTATACAAGACTCTTGAAAGGTAAAATGTTTTGTTATAAACACCAATATATTCATTAGCCCTGTGTGTGCAAATGAATATATTAGACGAGACATAAGACTACCTCATTGCCAAGCAAGATTCATTCAGCCCATTGCTATAATGAGGATCACCATATGCTCACCATGATCCTATGTTTGGATGTAGTTGGACTATACTACTACGTAATACATGCCGCATAAAGCTAGCTCATTTGTTAATTTCTTAGAACTACCCCATTGCCAGGCGGGATTCATTTAGCCCATTATTGTAATGGGAATCACTCAATGGTTTAAAAATGCTAACCATTACAATAATTCAAGCTCTTCACCCCCTTCTTTTCTTTTTATTTATTGGGATACTTGCTCATGCTTAGTGATGAAAATCACTGTTTATTTTGTATTTTTTTTGCTTTTTTTAGCAAGGGATTTGCTTTTATTTTGGGATTTTGCTTATTTTATATGAAAGCAAGGGATTTATTTGGGTAGGGAGGATCTTGTCATTTTTCCAATAATCAACATCCTAGACCATGCACATTACAAGATGAGAAAGTAAAAACCTTTCGCTTAAGGTGACTAGGACCACTTTGTAGTGTTCATATTTCCTTGTCCAAACGCGGATTGTTAATGTTTAAGTTGTGATAGAATTTAGAAATATGCAAGGTACTATAAGAACTAGACCTCATATCCAAAAGCAAAGATAACTTTCTACAAAATATGAGATCACTAGGTATGGCTGAATTACCAAAAAATCCTAGTATATATCTTATAGCAACTGATGGGGTTGTGTTGAAAAACACAATTACTCACAGTGGATGATGTATGGTGATGATGTAAGGATGCATGATTAGCATACAAACATGGTGTTGTTTGTAATATTGTAAACACACACTATCCTAATGCAAGTGCAATGGATGGAAATTCCTAATGTAATGAAATTAAATGAATGCATATGCAAAATGTAAAATGCAAATGTTTTTGTATTTTTGATGTTTTCAATTGTTTTTGCTTTTTAAATGTTTTAAATTGTTTTTGAATTTTGAATGTTTTAAATTATTTTTTGAATTTTGAATGTTTTAAATGGGTTTTGAATTTTGAATGTTCTAAATTATTTTTGAATTTGAATGATTTTATGATTTTTTTTGGATTTTATGTTTTTTAAGGGGGAAAGTACGCTACCTTAGGTACCCCTAGTGTGTGTGCCACTTAATGAAAGTGAGGAAGGTGTGATACCTTTGGAGTTCTCACTTTGCTTCATTTATCTTGATGTGGATGGTGGGGAAAGTCCACTACCTTGAGGACCCCAATTGCATATATTGTGCACTGCAATGTAATAAACTTGGTTAGGAAGAGTGACAGAAATCAACTCTCATTGTTGAGGCATGGACCTTTGTGAAGTGCTAGTATGTTGATGGGATGAAACAAGTGAACCATACACATGGAGCTCATTCTATTCTAGCAAGTCTTCAACTACCTTCCTGAATGAATGACAGTTGTGGATATCATGCCCATGCATGCAATGGTAGACATAGTAGAGGCTCTCATAAGGTGACCCAGGTTTGGGTGCTCTTGGCTTGACCTCTAGCAATGTGAATGCATTTGTCTTGTAGAGATTTTGAAATAAGGTCACAGTAGTCATTTAAAATGTAACTACTCACTGAGGTGTCTTATTAGGCCTACGAGGATGCGACTGACCTTGGGGTCACACATGGGATGATGTGGTCTGAACTGGGGTAGGCTGAGGCATTATGGGTGACCCATATATGGATAAAACCTTACTATCAATAAGATCCTGAACCATATTTTTGAACCCATAACAACTACAAATTCCATGGCCCTCTATTCTATGATAAAGGTAGAAGTGATCCTCCCTATAACATTTATGTTTAGCTTTGTTTGGGTCTAAAGGGGGTATAGTAGGTAATGTGATGAACTTAGATTCCTATAGCTTCTAAAAAATTATAGACATAGGATAGTTTAAAGGAGTCCAACTACGCTATTGGTGTTCTGAGCATGTAGCACACTCTAGCTTAGTTTTATGACCAAGTTGAGCTCTAGGTATGTTAGTTGCTTACTTAGGGGGATCTTCTTGCTTTTTTGATGCAAGGGATGAATTGTTGACTATGATTATTTGTTGGTTGACAACCTGAAGCTGCTTATTTTCAAGCATGTTGTATACTATGAATTTAAAACCCTAACATGATTAAATATCATGACCATTTTGTCTATGATATAGACAATGTAACTCTTCTTCATACCCTTGAGGTTTCATATGATTCATATTTAATGGGTGAAACTTAGGCAAGGTGATGGTATTTGCGATACATAATCAATTGAAAATAGATACCATAGGTTCGGGTAATGGGGGATACTTTCTAGGTTACTGGAGCACCCGAGTTGGCACTTGATCTTACTGAGGCTTTTCCTGTGATTGAAAAGGAGGTGTTTTGACCTCAAATATGGGTTGATTTTGTATTTCTTGGCTCTCAAGCTAGATCATGATAATTTGCAATACCTCATTCTATTTCTCCATATGCACCTCTAGATTAGTCAAGCAATCTTGTATACACTCCAAGACTAATAAGGCTCTCAGGTGTATTGCTAGCGACTGGCTCGAAATACAACTGTTGACTGAAGGAGGCGAAAGAGTGGATGCTGCATAACCCTTAGGTAAATGCAAATCATCCATTTCCTTCATTTGAAATGACGTGGATGCTTCTTGATGATCCACTTTGATAGTGGCATCCACATGCTCATTTTTATTACTCAGTTTAGATTTTTCCTTCACTTTGTAGTGTTTAAGTGTACGAGCTTGAGTACCCCCAGTTTGATATGGGGAAGATATTTGTTCTTGCTCTTTAGAAGGTGCCATGAGAAATAAACTAGGGGTGACTAATTTAAATGGTTTTGGCCCCTTCAATGTGGAAGCAACATAGGATAGCATCATATGCTGTTTTAACTATTTTATAGTTATTGGGCCCCCTATATTGATGTTGACCATTCCCATGAAATCGTGAGAATGTGTTTTGGATTTCAGACCAGTTGTGGGTGGATAATCAAATGGTTGAGATGATTTTGTATCAATTATGTTAATTGATGTTTTATTTTCCATATCAGGTAGGGTGATACCATGAGTTTTGTTGATGGGATAAGACAACAATGGCTTGATGCAAGATTTGGTCGAATGTTTTTCAATTTCATCCAAGTGAACGTTTTGAGGCTTACATGTCATAGGATTTTTATGTGGCTCTTTGATCACTTTGTAATATTTGAAAGTTTCAGGATCATTAGGGACCACATACACTTGTCCTTGATGTATTATTTTGAGATTTTGGTGCACTATGGAAGGTATGCATTCCATATCCCTCATCAAAGGTTTGCCCATTAGGATATTGTACTGTCTTTCACCCTGTAGGATGTGATACAATGTAGGCATGATATTCATTCCCACTTGGATAGGTAGGATTATTATGTTTATTGTTGAGAATGTGACATCATTGAATGCTCTCAATGTGAATGTTGAGTCCTTAACTTGTGAAGGTGGCATATTTAAGTGTTTCAAAGCTCCAATAATGATGATGTTGATAGATGACCCAATGTCAATCAAGAATATCTTGTAAGGAATCTAATTGATGCTTGCTATGATGTGTAGCGGTGGATCAGGTTCATATCTAGAGATTGGTATGATATCTTACTTTCTAAAGGTAATCATAAGATCTTTATATAAGTGAATTGAATTCAATATTGGTAAGGACCACGATAGATGATCAACTTTAGTTGAACTCTTCAATATATTGGATTGATCAAGGTATCTTTTGCTTATTGCTGTAGTATTGATCATACTGATATGGATTTCCTTAGGAAGGTCTAGGTGCACCTCATTGACATGGTCAACTTGATTGTTGTTGGCCCCATGATTGGGTAGAGGGTTTTTGAATATGTCAATGTTTTGATTATTGATAGCTAAGGGGCTATCTATTTGAAATTTATTCTTATCCAACATATTATACACTAAATTCTTGAATGCGATGCAATATTGGATATCATGGCCATTTTGTCGATGATAAACACAATATAGATATTCCTTATGCCCCTTTGGTTTGGGGTGATTCAGATCCAGAGTGTGTATCTCAGGCAAGTTCAAAGCCTTGGCCTCACAAAGGTGGTTTAAAATTGACACCAAAGATTAAAAAAATGGCATATAGTTATGAGGTGGATGTTTTTATTTATCCTTACCTTGGTTCCTGTTACACTAGTTGTAATACGTAGGAGGAGGTTGAGCTTGATAGATTTGCAATTGTTGGTTTTGTGCTACTTTTGGAACACTTAACACGACCTAATTAACATGTGTAGGGTTGGACTGCTATGATTGATGTCGTGTGTTCTTGTTGTTCCAATATTTTTTTGTACAGAGCTTCAAGTATCCTTGAAGCTTGATATCTTCAATTACTTTGGCTTTCACCAAAGCTTCCTTAGATATCGTATATTTCTGTAGTTGGAGCAATAACGATATGTGCTTGGCACAACTTTTTGTAAATATTTGGGTGAGTTCTATGGTGGGAATATAGAATGGTAATTTTAACATTAGCTTTCTCCATCAATTCTCGTAATCCATTACTAGCTCATTGTCATATTATCATAGATTTTCCAAGTTGGATAGATTAGTTTTCTTTTTGGTGCCAAATGAGAAGCAATCAAGGAAAGAATTCACCAACTATTCAAATTTGGTGATGTTGTACCTAGGTAATTGATTATACCATTTGGTGGCTCCACATGGGAGGGTGATAATAAAAGTTCTCAATTAGAAGACATCATCGTGCTGTAGTTGAAAACACTCATTCATAAAACTTGTTATATGTTCCTGAACATCTTCATCACCTTTAAACTTATCCCATATAGGTATTTCAAAAATATTAGAATAAGTAGGGCTTGGCACTGATGAACACAATGGTTGATTGTGTATCTTGCTTAAAGTGGGATTTTGACCAGCCACATCTTGTTTTTTGAGAGTTTTGACTCTCTTTGTAAGCACTTTGTAGGCTTGAGAAGAGATGATCTCTTCCTCCTAAAGGGGTCTTTGGGGTGCAAGCAAAGGTAAGTTTCTTTGAGTACAAGGTGGTCGATTGTATTCATTGACCATGTCTATAGAAAATGGTTTAGGATACTACTCACCCTGGTCATCCCATTTTGATTCTTCATACTGAATATGCTCGGGCCTGTTTGGTGCTAAATGCTTATGTGATCGAGAAGCATGTTGATAAGTACGGCAAATATAATCATCTACTCACCTATTACGCAACTCAAGGTGTGAAATAGCATGTATCTCGTTGTGCTGCCACCTATACTCACTAAGGGGAGGTAATTATGATCGAGCCAATATATTTGATCGCTCTTCATGCTCCTTTTGATAAAGGAGGCGTTGTTCTTCTAGGCGGTGTTCATATAACCATTGTTGGTGTAACTATCATTGTTTTATGCTTTCACATTCTAAATTCTCTAGATGCTCATGCTCGACATGCAAATCCTCCAATTGATATTAGAGCACTTATTATCTCTAAATTGCATCTAATATATATGATCAATTTGATAAGTTTTTCGTATAAGGTCTTTGGCTTTGCAACTTCATGTGAGGGATTTATTTGCTTCGAATTGCGTGACAAGGTTGGTAACTCTCTTCCCTTGATGTAACGAGGTTGCATTTACATTATGCTCTTCCCTAGGAATGCAATCCTCATGCAAGGATGTTGTGGGGGTGCTATGTGTTCACTAGGAATACTCACCATGGGTACGGATAGGATGCAATTAAGTTACAATTATTTCACCCATGATGTACTCTTCAGTGGACCTAGTTGATCCATGAGGGGTAAGATTGCGGTATATGCTTCCATGTTCAACTATTCCATGTTGTGATCTCCTAGAACCTTGATATAAGAAGTTAATGTGATGGGTATTCTAAGGTTGAGCAAGAGGTGTACATTCTTCACCAATGTTGCAGTAGGATAAATAACAAAATCCATGCTTGGAGAAATTTGGCATTACTATGGGCATGTGAATGGTCGCACCCCCTCTATCTCGCCTATCATTGGGCTAACTTGGCCTCTCAGTGTGATGAGATGTAGTAGGCTTAGAAATAATATCATCTGGATCATGATAAGATCTATTTTTGGTTCTCTTGGGTGGGGTTTCTTGATGAGAACCACCACGAGTGATGTTGTCTCCTCTAAGACTACCTAAAGTTCGATCAAGTATATTTTGGGTAGGTGTACTACCTCTAGGGTGATCTAGGCCCTATGGTGAATTGGATGCCGCCTCAATCATAGATCGAGGATGGTCCCATGTAGTGACCATAGCTATATGAAATTATATCTTGTGTAATTTTTAAGACAAACAAAGTAAACAATGTGATTATCTCTTTTTAGTTTATTTTGTGTTTTCTAAAACTACATTGAAGGAAACCCACACTGAGGCAAAATTTGAATTCAAAAAAATGTTATGGGTGTTGTATACCAAAAAAATTAGTGCAACGAGCTGATCACAATGAGATTGGAATCCAAAAGTGTTCTCTGGGTCAAAATTTGTATTTTTGGAATATTTGGCAAACCAGGCTCGTGGAGAGATGATCAATTTGAGGAATTTTGGGAAAATGCGGAGCCAAAACTCAAAAATGGTATGAGGGGTGTACAAGGAGCCAAAACTCAAAAATGGTATGAGGGGTGTACAAGGGGCTAACTAAGACAAAAAAACAAATTTGGAAATTTTTGGGGTTGTCTAGGGATTTTTATGACTATTTTAGTGCAATTTTCCCTGTTTTTGGCTTAAAAATCACTCAAAAATAGAGTAATCATAAAACCAACATAACTTTTTTGTTATATCTCTGATTTACATGATTTGTGATTTGCTAGATGCAGAATAAAAAAGTAGCAATTTACTCCTAAAAATTAGGGTTGGGTCCCAAATGATGGTAGGATATTATGTTGATTACACAAAAAATAATGAAACACACAAAGGAGACAAAATGATTATCTTGTGTAAAGATTAATGTGTGTCCTAAGAACTCATTTTGTGCATTTTGATTTGTTGTGAATACAATATAAATCTTATCATGTTTACAATAATTGATGTAACTCTTATAATATTTAAGGTTTTCACCTATTCACTCGCAACAACAAACCCGGTAATGATAGCTAGGTTATCTACCCACCACAATATGGAGATGAAATCCATACCTGGTCAGGAAGCATATGTACTACCTATTCTCACCCAACACACCATGGTCAGTTATACACCCCTTCGAAGAGGAATGCATCCAATTTTCCATGGATAGGACAATTCTTGAATTGATCTTGGCCAAGGATGGGTCTCGATGATATAATGTCAGACAAGCCAATTGAGTGGTAATGACTTCCACCATTGGTCTTGATCAGCGGGTTGGATGTGAAGACCCAAAGCCATTGATGTTTACTTTTGAATCATGGTGTGTGATTGGTTTATTTTAATTTGCATAAAAGAAATATGCATAACCAAGCATTCAATGATATTTTCACTATATGCATGACAAAAGATACATTTTATTTTTAGAAATAAATGCATATAAATGATATTTTCAATTCAAAGAATGTAAAATGCAACTAAAATGATACAACATTTTATCAAACTCCAAGAAAATAGACCAAAAAATATTTGTAAAAGTAGCCACCTCTATGATCAATGGCAGTCATATCCGTTATACACAGACATAGCTAAAATCCTAGCTGTTGGATTCTAAGGTGGTTGGAAACAATGGTTGCTATTCCTAGCATCGACTAGCAACATATACAAGATTTTCTAAAATTTACCTTTATAGTTTCACTATGTGGTTTAATTATTATTGAATTTATGCTTCAAACACATAGAGAACATTTAATAACCAAAAAATATAGAGAGATCTACTTATCTGTAGATTCTCATCTGATGAATAAATAGACTGCAAACTATTTTTACCACTTTTATCCTAGTCACTGTCGATCAGAGCAGCTATGACGCTAGCCACTACTATTATCGATGGCTGAGACTGCTAATACTATAGCTCAGAGAGGTTGTGCTTGCAACAAGAAAAATAGAAACATCATGAGTAAACAACCACAAAATGGGTCGATCTGACCATGATCGCCACTTGTAAACAATGTAAATCATGCATCTATGCTATTTGCAACATATAAAAAATTGAAAGTAAAGAATCATGTAATCATTTTCAAGATAAAGATAATATAAAATAAGGTGCTCTTTTATTAATCACAACGAGTTCAATTACAATATTTTCCTCTTAGGGAATCCCTCAATTTAATACAATTGTTACAAATATTGTGGCCCTTTAAAGGGAAGAGATACATTCAAATTATCTTCACATGTTCACTACTTTGCTTGAGGGCTTATTAGCTGCTTCCTTATCTAGTATCAAGAGGAATGATCTTGAATACCTTTGAATCCTTGATTATCCCTGTAACTAGAATACAAGAAAAATAAAAAATATATCAAAAGCACATGATGCCTCTCAAGATGAGGCTAGTTTCCAAGTAAATACAAGAAAGGAAGCTAAAACTTGAAGATAAGATGAAATGCATGAAATATACAAAAGAAGGTAAAGATGCTTGTAAAACTAAGAATGAACCATAGAAATGCAATGAAGATGATTGATCTATGCTAAACAAAGTTGAATACATGCTAAAACAAGAAATCTATGGCTAATAGCAAGGAAAATTGCATGTCAAACCCTGCCCGCTATCACTCATAGCAACTGGCTCTGCTAGCCACTGTCAATATCAATAGCTAAGCCTACAGGCCACTATTGAAAATAATGGCCGTGAGGAAGGTGTTATGCCTCTTAAATATTGACTTGATGATGCTTAATTTTCTTGACAAATTGATGGTCAAGGGTTTCCTGTGTCTCAAACATGAATTTGGTGGTGGATTGTTGTGAATTTGTAGTGAATTGGTTGAAAATTGCAAGCTTGCTCCTCAAGCCTTTGGAAGCTCCATTGAAACAAAAATAGTTGTCATTCCACAATTGGACAACATTTTTACACTCCTCAAGGTATATAAAATTGCTCTCCAATCCAACAGGGCTTTGCTGCAATGAATTCGGGATCATATATCTCTTTAGGAGACCTTTAAATAGACTTTTCCAAGTCCTCATCTTGGCTTCTCAAGGAAGCCAAGATCAAGAATCAATTGGCCTGAGCAGTTAGGAGGAAACCTTTGGAATCTTCGCAACCAAAACCACCCAAGAATCATTGTAAATTGATTAGTTGCAAATGATTTTTCTCAACTTAGGGAGCCCGAGTTGGTTACAAGGCTAGCCACTCTCACTCAATGCGACTAGGGGTAGGCTGTCCTTAGTCGTTATCAACAACTACGGCTAGCGCTTAGCCACTATGATAATCAATGATTGGGATCTTAGCTACTATTGACATCAGCAGCTAAGGTTGCATAGGCCTAGAATGCCCTAAATAAGTGATTAAAATCATTATTGGGTCTTGGAAAGGTCCAAGCTCATTCATATGGTCTGTAAAAGTGCCCATATGAGTAGTATCCTAAACATGACATGTTTTAGGTGTCTACAATAGATAATACAATTATTATTTATGGTTCCTATGGGCAGCCCCAATCTCTTTCTCCCATTTGCTTTCTTTTGTCTGTTTATGCTTTTTGTATAAGATTTTAGTGGATGGATTTTTTTTGTTCGTTTCTCAAAATATGGTGGATTCCAACAAATACATGTTACCATAGATATCTAAACATATTTTCCAAAATCCATTATGATTAAATACTAATCAATCAAATAGGATAAACAAGAGGATTATGAAAATATTACATTCTTATGTCACAAATATTATGAGAGTGAATATGGGGCAAGAGATTACAAAGTTAAAATGATTAAAAAAGTAATAAAAGTTTAGGTAATACAAAAAACTTTAAGATGAAGCAAAGAGCATATTTTAGGAGAAGTTGGCTTAGATAAAGGATTTTCAACTTCTTAAAAAGAGGTTAAGAAATTATCCCTACCATTATATGCTTAAGTCCTTCACAACTTATTTAGATCAAACAATAGAAGAAACTAAAAAAATGCAAGCGACGAGGAATTACAATGTGTATGAATTCAAAAGGAATTAAAGATACAAAGAAATATATGGAAGAAAATCTCAGAATGTATATGGTGAAGGAGGTCAAGATTAATCTAGGTAAATCATCCCCACTTTACTCAAGGAGTAGACAATAATCTCCTTTCAATAAAAACAAAAGTAGTTTAGAGTTTACACCTTGCATTTTAGGGTTCCAAGGGCAACATAATAAAGTAGTATGGAGGATTTCCACTATAATTTAATTTTTTGAGGGAAATATAATAAAGTAATTACTATGGAGGATGATACTTATCCATTGGGTTTTATAGGGAAGCTAAAAAAGGTAAGCCTCTTGCACTTTAGGTTCTCTAAGGTAGCATAAACCTATATATGTCAAGTTGATTATCAATAGTCTAAAAACATAAAGACATTGATGAATATGAAAGCATTGGTGGGAGTGGAAAAGGAGGTGAAGACCCTCAAAGTAAGAAAAAGTAAAATGAAATTAAAAGGGATATTCATTTAGGAAACTAAATTCAAATATCACTAGTGTAAATAAGAAGTGGGTTATGCCCAGAAGCAAGAATAAAAAATACTAATGAAGATGAAATATTGGAATATTAGGTGGTATGAATAAGAACCTAAGTAAAGTTATCTCAAAATTAATAGGTTGTTATAAACAATTTTATTTTAATACAAGAAACAAAAATAAGTAGTGAGGAATGTAAAGATACATTCAAAAACATTTGGAAGATGGGAAACTGTCTAGTAGTTTCTACTATGAGATAAAAATAAGGCATTATAACGATATGAACTAATAAAAATGGAATGGACAATTTATAGAAGCAATATGTAATTAGGTTCCTTTTCTTTTTTTTAAGAAAGAGGAAAGTCATCAATGTAAATGCTCCAATTATAGTTACTCTTTGTGATAGATGTTAGGACTCTAATTTATTTATGTCAAATTCAATGATGATTTCTACTACAATCTATGAATTCTTGGGGGGATTTCAACATAATTATTTCTCCCTTAAAAAATAAGGGTTATACCCCAAGATGGTCTACATATATAGAGGATTTTGTTTCCTTTTTAATTCAAATGAATTTTAAGATGTTATTCCCTCAAGATTTCAATATATATGGGGACAAAAGACATAATGGACCAAAATCATATAGTTGAAAGATTAGATAGGTTTTTGTTATATAATATATAGTTGCAAAATATTACACAATCTCTTTAGACATTTTGTTATGGAAGGATAAGGTCAAAAACCCATTCTATTGATATACGATCTACTCAATATTGGTCATCCAAAGCAATTTTGATTTACTTTATGTGGTCACAAGGTTTTATTTTCTTCTAAATGGTTATGTTTTGGCTAGATAAAGTAAGGTTTGAAGGATCATGCATGTATAGGTTTGTTCAAAAGATAAAATATTTAATGGGGAAAATAAAAATTTTGAATACCAAACCTTTTAGTAACATATTCAAAATAAAGGAAATTAGATCTGGCCTCATTAATTTACAATATCATGTACAAGTCAATGAGATATAGCAAGATGCTTATGTCCAAGAAAAACAATTACTTTTGGTTATCGTAATGTATTAGAAAACAAAAATTCACATTGGGCCAATAATCTAGGGGTATATGATTAATAAAAATTATAGAAATATAATTTTTCATGCTATTTCCAAAAAAAATATCTTTTAATTTATCAAAAAATATTTCTACTCCAAATATAAGTACTACGGATATTAGGAAGTAAGCAACTGATTATCTCAAAGATATTTTATTAGAATCTAGGAAAGATAAGGAGGCTCAAGGTAAGTTTTTGCAAAATATTCCATCAATTATCATAAAACATAAAATGGAATTTTGATGATGAATATCTCTATGGAATATCTATAGGAGGCTATTTTCTATTTCCACCATAATAAGGCACTTGGCACTGATAGATTTCCTAATTTTATTTCAATTATTCTAGAATTTGTTAAAGAACAATATGTTGGGTTTGGTTGAAGAGGTTATAAATAGAAGGATAAAATAAGTGGAATCAATAAAAACTTTAGTAAATTAGTTTCCAATAAGGGTGAGATAAAATATCTTGATAAATTTTATAAGATAATTTATAATTTTAAAAACTATGACAACTAGATTGAAAAGCATTCTAGATTGTGTTATCTTGGAGGAACAAGGTGGTCTTATTTACGGTAAATAAATATATGGTATAATCATTGTATTAGAGGTGATATATTGTCTTAATTCCATAAAAAATAAAGCCAATACCACATATTCAATGTCCTACCAGTCCACCCAGTAGCCACTCTATCAATCACAATAGTCAAGAAAAGAGGAAGTGAACCTCTATGAAGAAAATTGTTATATCTAGAAAATATAAGGAGAAAAGGAAAAAAATAAAAGGGATAGATTTGAACATAGCACCACACACCCAAGTTTCCTACAAGCCATCCTCTTAACCACTCTATCAATCTAACTAGATGGGAAGAGAGGAGAAGACGCTCAATAAAAAACTTTTATGATTGGATGCATGGAAAAACAACATGCGTCTAGTTTCTCAATACTAAGACATGCACACATGCCATTAATCAATTGAGTTATTATTATTGATGAAAAATACAAAAAACCACATGTTGGTGGTTGTAGCATGTAGATCATTTCCTAATTAAAAATTATAGCAACCTAAGCACATAATAGAGATAAAATAATTAATATACAATATTGTTAGTTATAATGGTTGAATGACTATACTGGCAATGTAAAACTATAGTAGTTAGAATATAGATCACACCCCAATAACCATCTAATAATGGATGCAATAATAATTATCTAGATGTATATGGAGTAGTCTCACCCCAATATATTACCTAAATGTAACTATGGACATTTCCTATTTTTGTTAAAAGTGTAATCTGATTCATGACCAAAGTTGGCATTGTATAATGTAATAATGTATAGGGCTAAGGGCAATCATTATAAAAATGTATTTAAATTATTGTAATATATTAGTATGTAATCCCCATGAGACATGGTTAACCTTGCCATGGTTAAACCCACTTTATAACTTGAAACTAATCTTAATACTTCTTATTATATCATCTTAGGTTAAAACATTTATGTAATTGGGGTTTTTGGTTTTGGTATAAATAACCCCACCGCTCCATCCATTGCATTGGAGTGTTGTGATTCTTTTCTATGGATAATATAGTGATTATTTATAGTGCCTATAGGTTCTTACTATACCTTTTTATATTTTATCTTTTTTTTTTTATGCTTCTTGTATAAGATTTGAGTAGATGGATTGCTTTTATTTGTCTCTAAAAACATGAAACATGGTATCAAAGTGGGTATGGAGCAACATTGGGTATGGACCAACATTGCTTGGTCACGTAGAAATATTGTTCAGAGCCTCTGAATTTTTCTCTAAATTTTAGGGCAAGTTACTTCTCAAAGCTTCATGTGTCTTCAATATGAGATGTAGAAAGGAGATTCCAATTATTTTTTCTCATTTGTTTTTCCATGTTTTTGGGGAAATTTTTCCTACTTCATAAAATGTTTTGTTGTCATCAAAGCATTTTTGAAACCCTTAATATAAATTTGAATCAAATTTAGTATTTTCTTCACACTTAACAAGGAGGCCATAACATGATTATTGGAAGAATGAAGAAGCATTGGTGCCAAAATTTTAAATTAAAATATTTGCTAGCATATACCAAGCATTTGGTTCTCTTCCTTTGGGTTGATCACAATGCCATCTTATATGAAAATGGTGAGCAATTTAATAAATTTGAAGGAGGTTCTATAATGGCTAGATACATACTATCTAGGGTTTTACTACTAGAGGTCATAGGTTAAAAATATTATGAGTCATATTGTGGGAATTTTTGTGGGGCTAAGAAGTCTTCAAGAAGATGTTTTAACATCTTCCATCATGAATTATGTGCATAGAACACTGGTCAGTAGGATAGTAAATTGGGTGCAGGAAGAGAGAGGTTCAAATTTTGAGCCACTGGAGGTTCTTTTTTTGAAAAAATATGGATCCACACAATGTTAGTTATGGAGCATCGACAAATTCTTCATCACTAGCACCACTAGTGATATGGTCATGTGGACCTTGCAAAGGTTTTCTCTCTCCAACCAACAAAGGTTTTAGTTCCTCTATTGCCTTTTGTAGCACATTTTTGGATCTAATATCTTCTTCTTCTGATAAAATATGCATTGATTTCCTCAAAGAACACCTTTTCACCTTGGCTAGGCCAAGGTTTTTAGGCCATTGGAGTGTCAAGTTTGAACCCCCTATGACAATTTTTTGGCATGAATAAAAATTAATGTTTCTTTTATCGAGGTGACGATCAATGTGATTATAATTGGCACCACATACTAATTTTTTTTCTTATACAAACCTTAACCATTTAGAATGCAATAAGTGGTTGGAATCTAGTAAATTAAAAATGGTCAAATGGCACATAATGAGTGGCTATCACTAGTGAATGAGCAGTCACCAAGTGGTAAATTGGGATTGGATGCTACTATTATAAGGTTTGATTTTTTTTTTTAAATTTTTGGGGGAAAATATTCTAGAGGCCACAAATTTTGCATAGAGAAGAATTTTTAGCTTTTTTGTTTTTCAAATTACATGATTTTTCAATATCTACACATTGGTGACATTCATTTTTAACCTATTCCAGTTTAGGGACTGAGTTGTGTGGAATAGTACTCAAGCCCTATAGCCCTATTTTGAAAGGAAGAATTTACCATATTCTATGTAATCTAATTCATGTCCAAGGTTGACATTATATTATGTATTAATGTATAGGCCTAAGAGAAATGATTGTACAATGCATTTTATTTATTGTAATATTTTATTATGTAAGCCCTATGGGCTATGGTTAACCTTTTTATGGTTAAACCAATATTATAACTTGTAATTAATCTTAAGTCCTCTTGTTAGATCAACTTAAGTTAAAATTATTTGTATAATTGGGATTTTTGGTATTTATATAAATACCCTTCACCACTTTATCCATTGCATTGAATTATTGTGATTCTTATCTATAGATAATATAGTGACTATTTATGGTGCCTATGAGTGTCTACTATATATTTATCTCTTTTGTTCTTTTTATGTTTATGAAAAACATAATTTACCTTGAAATTGATATTTGCACACATTGAATAGTTACAACTATAGGAAATATCCTAGGATGTCAGTCTAACAAGCATATCCTTAAGGTGTATCCCTAAAAAATAGCAACTGCTAAAGCATTACATATGTGTACCGTCAAACAACTATGTCGACCATTACATGGAGGAATAATACCTAATAGGAGATTCTAACATTCTCCCCCTTAAAGTTGAGAGGGCTGATAAGATAGTCTCTCAACTTTACATATTGAGCTTTAACAACTCCTTTGGTGAAGATGTCTGCCATGTTGTCCAAAGTGCTGCAATGTTGAAGCTCAACTACCTGTTTCTCCACCATGTCGCGAATGAAGTGATACTTCATATCAAAGTGTTTTGACCTGCTATGGTGGATGGGATTATGTGCCAATTAGATGCCACTCATATTGTCATAGTATAATCTTGTAGGACCACTTTGTTTCTCTCCAATCTCTTCAAGGACTTTTATCAACCATAGAGCTTGAGTACTAGCATGTGTGATTGCTATATACTTAGCCTTAGTAGATGAAAATGCTACAACAATATACTTTTATGAGATTCCACAACCAAACCAACAATAGGATCCGCCTTCTATAGGCAGAGATACAAAGGATAGGGTAGAGAGGTTAGAGGTGGTCATTCAATGGACTACGTTTTATGAGTCTATATACTACTAAGTGGTACTAGTGGGGTAGAGAGCGATGCTTCCTCCATCCCTCTAGTCAACTAGCATGTCACGGTCTTGATCATGATAAATCTCAGCTTCATCGTCCGTGGGTATGCGACTACATGGATCACCTCCTACTCCTAGAGAAGTAGAGAAGATGGGTTCTCAGATCTAGAGCTAGGGATCAGGTGACATGCCAATTTTAATTGTGGTATGCATCCCTCATGATTGGTTGAGTGTACCGGTACTGGATTGTGGTACACAAAATAAACACTAATGTATCTCTCTTTTCTTATCGAGTAATACATAGTTATTTCTTTTATATTTTATGTGAATATGTGTGCATGTGTTACAATTTAATTAAGTGTTCTTTATATTTTATATTTTATGCATCTTAATGCAAGACTCTATGAAATGCATAAACTATATGATATGCATGGATGAAATGGAAGGAATGAAGAAAGAAAGAAACATGAGAAAAAAGAAAGAAAATAGAAGAAGAAGAAGAAAATCCAAAGGTCAACCATATGAAACAAAGCAGGATAGGTGAAAACATAGTATTTATATCAACATAGATCGCAATAGACCAATGTGATTAAATACTATGAATCGTACCAAAAATGAGGAGTTAAACCCACTATGGGTGTAGTACTCACCATAAAGAATGAAGTGTTGGAGTCTAACCCACTATGGGTGGTTTCTTGCTAGTTGAATGCTATGGGAATATTACCCACTAGGATGTATACTGAGGCCTACTAAAAATGGCCAAGGAGCTTATCCTGTAATGGAGTGTTGAGCCCATTGAGTCAAAAGGGAGTATAACCCGATAGGAGATCATATCCGATAGGATACATGTTAGGATGTATAATGGTAGGGTACCTAGGAATAGATATTTGGGAATATATTATTATATTGTATAAGGGTTGGCATGGGCCACACATAACCCAATGTTGATTGTATTATAATATTATATTATATTATAATATAATATTATATTAGTAGTAGGCTCCCCAAAGTAGAATAAGAATATGGATATATAAAGAAGAGATATTTGTTATTGTAATCATTCATATCATTGAAGAAGAATCTTATGTAATAATCATGCCCACGAAGTGGCCTCTCTTATTGGGAGATCTTGTGGAGTTATTCCTTCCTTAAGGATTATTATTGGTGTTTCCCTACCTTAAGGGTATTATCTATCTCTCTCTCATTTGTGGATCGTTATTATGGATAATATATTGTGAATGAATGATTTGATATTTCTACATATTCCTTCCTTAAGGATTATTATTGGTGTTTCCCTGCCTTAAGGGTATTATCTATCTCTCTCTCATTAGTGGATTGTTATTGTGGATAATGTATTGTGGATGAATGATTTGATATTTTTGCATATTGGTGAATGGTTTATGTTAATGATAATAAAGTTATGCAACAAGTGGTATCAGAGCAATTATTTTGGTCTAATTTCAAGGGTAGTAAAGTCAGTCGTCTGGAACAAGGGTAGTGACGAATTTTCAAGTCGCGAATTTTTTAAAACACAAAATTTGTTTAGTTCAGGTAAGCAAATCAGTTGCACTTTATTTTGTTTGGAAGAAAAATTGTAGACCTAGGTGCATATGTGGATTTTTAGCTTCAAATCAGTGGAAAGTTATTTATTTCCATAAAACCCTAGTTTGCATTAGGGCATGAACAATGGCACTCCAAGGGTTTTATGGAGAAAATGATATTGATGTTAGGGGAAACAAAGCAGTATTTGAGCAACAAAGGGGTTCTAACAGACCTTACCAAAATAATAACCAGTGATAGAGGAATAATGAGGAACAAGATAGAAACAATGTTCACTACCAACCAAGAGGTCCTACTGGATTCAATTATCCATGCGTTGACATGCCTACCTTTGAGGGTCAGGATCCACGTGGGTGGATAGCCAAAATGGAAGGCATCTTAGAGTTCTACAAATTCAAGGAGGATGAAAAAGTCCCTTTTACAACAACCAAATTAGGCACTGAAGCCTATCAATGGTTTACATGGTATAAACATGAGAACATCCATCGGGCCTTCTTTTGGTCTAATTTCAAGGAAGCATTTCTTCACAGATTCAACGAAGATCTTGAAAAGAAACTACAAGGAATTCAAAATGAGAGGAATGCAATAAACGGAGAATGGGAAGTTTTCAAGAAACAAAATGAAGACTATGAAAAAAAAAATAATTTACTCAAGAAGAAAGAGGAAAAGGTCAGGGAAGATAAAAAAGATGTCAGTATGCAGACAGAGGAAACCATACCTTTGGTAGAAGATAAATTACAAAATGGACAAAGGGATTTGTTTGAATCTCAAAATTCCATTTTAAAGGTTCATGGAAGCATTCAAAAGGAACAGGTTATTATTTCCATTGATCCTAGTAGCAAATATAATTTTATTAATATTGCTTTGGCTAAGAGGTTGCAAGTTCAAGCAAAAAAAATTAAGGATATACAGCTAGAGGGTGAACATGTTCAAATTTTTAAAGATTTGAAGATCACCATGGATAAATATGTTTTACATTAATATTTCTATGCTATTGAGATGGATGATGAGGATATTGTTCTTGGTTATCCTTGGTTAGATTATTTGGGTACTGTTAACATTAATGTGCAAAAGAAGTTTATGAAGTTATGGTACAGGAAAAAGAAGATAACATTGTAGGATATTTCTCAGCTTAAGAAGCAAGGATGCAAGGAAAATAAAGAAGTGGTTGTAGAGAAAAAAATTAAAGAACCTGAAATAGAATCCACGAAGGTAGTAGTAGCAACAAAGTCCATGGAAGAAGTAGCAACAACAGAGTCCATGGAAATAACAATAATAGAGTCCAAGGAAGCTTTAATAGAAGAGCACAAGGACACACAAAACAAAGAGAACAAGAAAGAACAATGTGTAGAAGAATTTCAAACAATGGAGCCAAATGTTGAGAAGTCAAAGAAGGTAGAACATCAAGTTAAGGTTGCACCATATCGCCATCCACACCACCATGAGCATCAACAATATTGGAGGTATAGTTCAAGGCAATAATATTATGGTTCTACATGGAATTAGAAGGGTACCAACTATGGCAGTGTTTGGCAGATAAAGCATAGGGATCTTGATTTTCAAAGTGGATCATCAACTTCAAGGAAAAAGTGGACCCATCATTCAAGTTATCAAAATACAACAACAAAAGTGTGGAGCCAATGAAGTAGATTTGGATACTCAAGTAACAAAATTGCATACCAACATCAACATGTTTCACTTGGATGGATGGATGATCGAGATTGGTACTAGTTGCTAACATTGCTTAGCAAATCATATTATCATGTTTCTTCATATGTTTTGAGGATAAAACATTTGTAAGGAGGGTGGCATGGTAGGGTACCTAGGAATAGATATTTGGGGATATATTATTATATTGTATAAGGGTTGGCATGGGCCACACATAACCCAAGGTTGATTGTATTATAATATTATATTATATTATAATATAATATTATATTAGTAGTAGGCTCCCCAAAGTAGAATAAGAATATGAATATATAAAGAAGAGATATTTGTTATTGTAATCATTCATATCATTAAGAAGAATCTTATATAATCGTCATGCCCACGAAGTGGCCTCTCATATTGGGAGATCTTGTAAAGTTATTCCTTCCTTAAGGATTATTATTGGTGTTTCCCTACCTTAAGGGTATTATCTATCTCTCTCTCATTTGTGGATTGGTATTGTGGATAATGTATTGTGGATGAATGATTTGATATTTCTGCATATTGGTGAATGGTTTATGTTAATGATAATAAAGTTATGAACATATAAATATCCCATGTGGGGTGAAAATTAAGGATAAAATATATATATTAGGTGAGTGCTACCATTGATAGGGGCTTGAGAGATGAAACACAACATTAAATGAGTGAAAAAAGGTGAATTTGGAAGACGACTTTGAAACACATAAAGGATGAAATAAATACACATATTTCATTTTCAAAGCAAAAAGACAAAGAATATGATTTGGAAAAAAGAGAGGTGACAAGAAAGATTAACAAAATATCATCCTAGATCCAAGAAATATGATAAATCAATACTTCTAAGATCAAGGGAAAAATAAAACTTGAGCGACAAAGAGGAGCAAGAAATAAGACTAAAGAAGAATCCCTAGGTGGAGATTTTACTAGGCATCAGAACCCTAGTGAAAGTGAAATGCATGTGAGCTATGATCTAACTAGGTATCATAACATGCCATTATCGCAATATCCCCAAAAATATATATGATCAAGTAGTCATGAACAAGCAATCATGCAAAATATGACATTCAAGCATGTAGGTTGTGTTAAATGTCAAACAAGCAGTGCAAATGATGACAAGCAACAATGCAGTATGAACAATCAAGTGTATGCAATGGAAATGCAAATGCATAGCTAAATGATAATTAATTGATTTAATGTAGTTTTTTTTGTTTTTATTATTAGTTAATTTAAGAAAACAATATGGCAATCGACACAAAATCTAAGTGTGCCACATTTCTTAGGATAAAAAACAAGTGTAGCATGAACTATTTCATCAAAGAAATCCCCAAAAATTAAGTCATCTCGATGATAAAAATCATAGAGAAGCTCCTTCTTGGTTCTTTCTCTGATAGCTATAGCACGATAATCGATATATTTGTGAACAAAACTATTCTTTTTAACATAAAGATCATTATAAGACAACCAAGCAGGATCTTCATCTAAATTAGAAGGTTTATTTTTAGAGGATGCAAAATTAATCATACTACAAAACAAGATCTCAAAAGAAAAAGGGGGACCATCATCCTCATCACCCACTCCTCATTTTTTATAATCCATATATTTTGCATAATTTATAAGATGATCATCATTATCAAATGGTAAAGGTTGGTATTTACTAGGTATAAAACCTATGCCACATCTCCTAGGCCAGATCTCAATATCCAAAAGCTCTTGGATGCCATTCTATTGTGGTCCCAAACCTTTACCCACATATCCCATACTAGACATGTTATGTTTAGGAATTGGGTAATCATTGGAAAGGTAACAATCAACAAAAGAATACTCAATGGGAGAGGGGTTTCTACCATGTATATTTTATTTGAAGGAAATTCCTACAAAGATAAAGGTACACGTGCCAATGTGTACAACATCACCTTTCTTATGGAGCAAACCCATGGTTCTTGGTGATGGTGGTAGCTTGGCTAGATCCAAAAGAGGTTCTTGAAGAAACTAATTATCATGATCCTGAGATGAGAGATTTGAGATGTGTTCCTCACTCATTTAAAAATTTGAAATTATTCTAATATCTGAGATGAGGAATGTGGATAAACCACTGAAGAAATAGGAAATAGGTTAAACTCAAATCTATCTCGCTCCATATTTGAACAAAACTCAAATGGTCGAGGGTCATCCAAAATGGTGAAAAACTGGTTTTTAAATTCAAAATTTAGGCATTGATGAAGAGTATAAGGGACGAACTTCATTGCATGAATCCAAGGTCATCCAAGAATAAGGTTAAAATATGCAAGATAATGTACCACATAAAACAAAGTATCCAATATTTTAGGCCCAACCTTGAGGGGAAGAGATATGACACCACAAGCCTCTTGGGACTCATTGTTGAAAGCTTTTATAATGATATCGAGACTATTAAATCTTCCTATTTTAATCCAAAATTTTCAAATAATTGATATTTACACAATTTGAGGGAAGAACCGTTATCAATTAGGATTCACTTAATAAAGGTATCCCCAACAAGTGCAGTGATGTAAAGTGAAGAATCTTCTTGTAATTTTAAGGAAGGTTTATCATCATCTAATAATGAGATGTGATGTATCCGAAAAGAACCTACGATATTAACTATAGCATTAGGATAAATATCTAAGGGAACCAATTGTTGCTTTAGAAATTCCATCAAAGAATATCTATGGTTGGGAGAAGTTTGCAAGAGCTCTAAAAATTATATCTTTGCTAGAGTATTAGCCAATTGCTTCTAAAGATAAAATTAAACCTTAGGCTGTGGTCTCAATATAGTAGGTGGAGTCCCTACATCTGAATTTTTTTTATTATTATTCAAAACCAAACCGGATTGTAATACCAAATTCTATCCCTGCTGAGGATGCTGAGTTTGAGCTTGCCTTCTTGTAGTTATCCCAACCATGCCAACCATATTACCATAAGGAGAATGCTAATTGTGATGAGTCACCTAATTTGTTGCTTATTTATTATGTTTTAGCAATGTATCTTTAAATATCCCCATATCTTGATTGGTAGTTACAGTTTGTTGGGTAGGAAATTGATTTTTTACTAGCCTAAAAATTTCCTAAGTCAACATGTCCTACATAAATCAAATCCTATACCACATGTTTTAACTTTTTACAAGAATTTGTCCAATGTCCTTCCACTCTATGATATGCACAATGTTGACCTGCCTTATACCAATGAGTTGTAGTATATGGTTGCCTTATAGGAGGTAACTCATTTGCATTATCTTCTAAAAGTTATTTCAAAACTACTTCCATAGACATATTAAGCTTTGTAAGATTCCTTTGTGGAGGTTTTTGAAGTACTATATTTTGTAGTCTATTAGTAACATTATTAATAGGCCTACAATCCATTCCACTATCACCTCCTATGTGTTTATTCTTATGTTGAGACTTAGTATATTTCTCTTCTTTGACTTTGAGTTGGCCTCTCCTGATGAGGACTTGTTCTACTTTTCTTTCTAAATCAATTGCTTGATAAAAATATGTAATAGTAGTAGTATCTAATGCATAAGATAACTATTCTTGTAAATTACCAATAAATATCTCAAGCATATCCTTTGGAGGTAAAGTATATCTCAAACATCCAACTAAAATTCTCCAATGAGCCAAGAATTCTGAAAAGTTTTCCTCTTTACTTTGTTTCAAGTTATACACATATTTCATTATTATTTCATTTTCAATATAAGCACCAAACTGTTGAACAAATAATTTTGTTGTTTTCTAAAAACTCTTCAAGGAATAATTAGGCAACTGATAATACCATCCTAATGCCATACCACCAAGACTCTTAGGAATTTTTTTGAGTAACTTATCATCATAGATGAGATCATGGCAAGCTGTTCTAAATATTCTTAGATGTTCTATTGGATATTCTATCCCCTTATAAATAGGTAGAACTGGCATAGGAAAATACTTAGGATTAGGCCTAGCAACAACAATAGGATCCAATGGCTGATTACACATTTGCTTATAACTATAAGTAAAACTTGAGGCTGAATCATCTCAACTTTTGAAACCAATTACTTTACCATATTTTCCAAATTCTACACTTCTAGATTACTATTATACAGTATTTCTAGATTCCCTAAAGGAGGAACATATGTGTGTTGAGGATCCAATGCTTGACTCAAGTTGGAGGTATGAATACTATTGTTATATGTGGCACCTTGTGAAAATGGACAACTAACATTTGGTGGAACATAAGAAATAGTGTTGAGATTATAATATTGAGGAGAAAATTGAAAATAATTTTGAGTGACACTACTAATTGGAGGGACTTGTAGATTCCTTCCAATGTTTGTGGTTGTTGTAGTAGTGTCAAGTACTTGGTTTAAGTTGTTAAGATGCATTGATTTAGGTAAGGTTTATTTTGGTCAAGCATAGGAGAGCTTACTGTAGGGGGGAGTGGGGGAGTATAACCTCTTTCAATATGAGCCTCCCGTTCCATACCTTTGAGTAATTTATCCCTATTAGCTTTCATAAAACCCCAAATGTGTTCAAATGATAAAAAGACAAACCCACCTTTTGGGACTTCATAAGGATCAAAACTCATTTTACTCTCCATGTTATCTTGATCTTCTGGATCTATGTTAGGATCATGTCTATCAATATGATCATCTTCTATAGGAACATAATAAAACTCAAGGCACTTTCACTAACTTCTAAGAAGAGGAGCCATTGAAAGGATAGAAGTTAAATACTAACAACCAACACACAAAAAACATATATTTTTAAAATATGTTATTAAGGTTTTTCCAGCCACACAAACAAAGTTAATGATCTTGCTTAAGATGTTTAAATAAAAATAAATGAGGTGTTCATGTAGGGTTAACCAAATATGTACAGGGGAAAAACTGCCCTACCACGTACAATTCCCAAAAGTTGGATCTATAAGAGAGAGAGCCTTTGGGGTAAACCGTGGGGGCTATGTTGTTCTCTACACTCAGTGCTAAAGGGGAGGAAGGGTCCATGAGGAATAGTTCAAGGACTCACTCCAAGTCCTCTAGTTTTCAAGAATGTTTGATGTATTCGATTCAAGACAATCACCTAGATTTGGCATTTCTATATCTATGCTATGAAAGATAAAAGATAATGTAAAAATACATAATGTAGGAATACAAGAGCTAACCCTATTATGATTCTTTCTTTTAATACTTTTATAACCTAGGGTTTCAAGACATAAAATATTTAATCAAGGGCTAAAGAGAACATGCACAAACAATATTAACCGTAAGTGCACACTATATGTTGTTTATCCTTCAATGCTTAGAAAACAATTAATTATATTTCTATAAAAATCGGATCTAGGGTTTACAAAAAAAAAATAAGGCACTCAAAAAACAACCTAGATATTTATTGGAACACTTATCTCATCCAATGATCTATCTTTGCTTTTTATATTTCAACCAATGATATCAAAAATTTATATTCTGCAAGATAACTTGACAAACACTTGAAAAATATGATTAGCGTTAGGAGGCCTACTTAGGCCACTATACAACAGTGCTTGGAGGTGTAGCAGTCAAGCTCCGTAGGTCTTTTTAGCTGACCTTCAATAAAAAAAAGTGAAAATTGACCTTTGGAATAAATCAAACATATTAAAGCACACCAAAATAATAAGATAGAAACGCAAAATAAAGTATGAAACTATTCCCTAAATGCAACCTAGAATGCAATTATGAAATATGGAACAACAATTTACCCCTGGGTGTAGCTCAAGCGAAATCACACCCCACAATAGGAGACTATGATAATGCACCGATGGAGTCATGCCTTGTAGAAACCCGAGCGTGATTTCATAGAAGTGAGATGAAATACCTCAAATTAAAGTTAAATAATAAATGTGAGATGCAACAAATGAAAACAAGCATGTAATAGAGCGCTTTCACCTAGAAGACAATGAGAAAGAAAACATAAGGGTTGATACCTATAAATAGTTGATCTCTCCTTAGGGCTTCAACACAAATCCACCAAAATGAGCAACAAAAATCAGCAGTCCAATGTAGTAGAAAACCAATCAAACATCATACTCCAAAGATAACTTGCTTGTGAAAGAAGAAGGATGCAGATCAGTAAGCGAACACTTTGCAAGAATAATTATTGTTAGCATTAATCATCATATGTTATCTAGCATGTGTGTGAAAATTGAATTCAAACCCTCCTTATATAGCATATTTGAAGGTGAGACGGGTTGAAAAACCAAAGAGAGCCAACGTAAAACATGCCAAACTCAAATATTTAGGGTTTATTTAGACAAAATCCTAAAATGGAAAAATTGTGCCCCATCCAGACTGATCACAATTTTACCTATACAAAATCTCATCCCAACAAGGGCGAGCATAATTTTGCATAGAGAGAGAGAAAAAAAAGGCAAAATAAGGGTGGAGAAGCCTATTCCTTTCCTTAAGCAAGTCCAAGGGGTCTCCCAGAGGGCTTAGGAAATATTATTTGGATTGTGTTGAAATATCAAGTTAAAATGCCATTCATAGCTCCTTGGGGTACCTATTTCTATGAGATTATACCCTTCTATTTTAAGAACATTAGTGTAACCTATGAACATGCCATGACATACATCTTCTATGAAATGATGTATGGTATCATGGAAGACTATGTTGATGATATTATTAGCTATTCTATGAAATATGAAGATCATGTCAAAGACTTAAGATGAATCTTCAATATACTAAGAGAATATAAGGTTCATATTAAGCCCTCCAAATGTATATTTGGAGTAACATCTAGCAAAATTTTAGGCTTTATCATGTCTAGACATGTCATTAATGTAGATCCTGATAAAATATTTTTCATCACAGAGATACCACAACTCAGGAACCTGATAAATATTTGAAGTCTACAAGGTATACTACAAGAAATTAGGAGGTCCATATCCCAAATGGAAGATAAATTCCAACATCTTTCTAGAATTTTAAGAAAATGAATCAAATTTAATTGGAATGAAGAATTTCAAAAATCCTTCGATGATTTGAAATCATATCTTCTATCTCTATAGCTTATTTTCCATCATATCCTCTTAAGCCATTGTTTTTATACATTGTAACAACAATTTATACTATAGTATATATGTTGGAACAATATGACCACCAACATAGGAAAAGGATCATCTACTACATTAGTAGAACCCCTATCAATTATGAGGCTTGATACACTCCTTTAGAAAAACTATGCTTAGCAATGGTCTTTGCTCCCCAAAAGTTGATATATTACATGCTAAGTCATACAACCTACATTATAGCTAAGGTCATCCATTGTGATACCTTACATATAAACCTTACCTCCTAGGTAGGACAACCAATTGGGTGATGGATATCAATGAATTTTACTAAGAATTCATAATCCAAAATTCAATTAAGAAGCAAGTAATAATTGATCAACTGGTATTCACCTCTTTAAAAACTAGCCATCTCATAGTAGTTGAGTATCTTGATGAAATGGTAGGCACCCTAGATGTAGCCCAATGAGACTCTTAGATACTTTTATTTGATAGAGCAAGGTGCACCAAAGGTCTGAGGGCACGTAATGTGTTAGTATCTCCTCAATAAATTATCATTCCCTTATATTTCAAGCTTCAATTCTCATGTACCAATAAGATGATGGAATATGAGGCACTCATCCTTGGGCTTCATGTAGCTTAGACCTAAAAGTAACCTTGCTCTCCATATTTGGATATATTCAATTAGTAGTTAATCAAATCAATGGATTTTATCAAACCAAATATGATAAACTCAAACCTTTTAAAGAGATCGTAGATAAGTTGATGGCTTCCTTTGACAAGATTACCATTGACACTATTCCACACTCTAGCAATTACCAATAAGATGCAATGCTTACAACTACACCACCTATGCCTCTAGAGTTAGAATATGAATAAGAAACAATCATCATTCTACAAATAAGGCAACCACAACCTTAAAATATAGCCAAAAACCCTTATCTATTTTTACCATAGAATAAATGCCTATCCTTGATGCTTGGTACAAGGAAATTTATTATTTCCTTAAGAGTGGAGTCTTGCACGAAGGTATAAATTATAACAAGCAAAAGATAATAATACAAAAAGCTTGTATATATTTCATAATTGGAGATATATTACATAGGCATACCTTTTATGGCATTCTTTTAAGATACCCAGATTTTGATGAGGTCAAAATTGTAGTTTGAGAAGCCCATGAAGGGGCATGTGGTGGTCACTTCAATGAAAGTGCCATCACAAAAAATATTATTTACATGGTATATTACTAACCAAAAAATGGAAAGTGACATTGTAAAAATGTAATAAGTGTAAAAAACATGATAACCTTATCCATGCACCTAGCTAATAGTTAAAATCTATAACATATAATTGGCCGTTCTCTACTTGGGGGCTATATATCATAGGTAAAATTAAACCTATGCCTTGTTGGTGCAAAGTTTGTCTAATGGAAAGGATTTTGGACCCACAAGCTCCCACCAACATTGAATGAACTCAAAACTGAGAGTCCTGAGATCAATATTCAAAGAAGGTCGGTTCCTAGAGGATTCTAACTAACTTGCTTGGAAAAGGAAAAGGGGAAAGAGAGAAAACTAAATTAAACTCATAGAATATAAAGGGACGGACTTGACTGCATCAAGATACATATGGAGATAGATCTAAAATACAAGAAATACTCATGAACTATCTAACAGACCAGCCAACTCCCTCAATAGTAATTATCACCCGAATATTTGATTGTAAATTCCAGAATTAATGAACAAACAACTTGAAATCCATAATGCAAAATTAAAGGCTAATTTGTTTGCTAACTTTAATAGAAATAAATAATCATAGCATTCGTTCATTCATACATACATGAGAGTGCTTGAAGGCCAGACAAAATTCCAATTGCATTCAGTATACTTAAAAATTCTTACATGCAAATTGTAATAGTCAAGGAGCCGATGATTAAAATGTATTACAAACATACATATATAGCCTTATAGGAATGCTTGCTCTGCATTAATGTAGGATGGTAATGCTAGTGCACAATTGGTCTGTATGCCCTCTCTACAACTCCTCTACCATGGATAGAATACTTTCTATGGCATTCAAACAGGTCGGATTGATTACATCTACTCAAGCCTTCTTTTGCCATTAATGAACTCAAACCTGCTAACACCTTAATGCACCTACACAGGAGCCAACATTTTTGGATCACATAAAGTGTTCAACTACCACTTATCATACCAATTACTTATCAGGTATTAAATTTATCGATCTACTCAAATCCTTGAACCCAGTGCTCTGACAATGTTGGCAAGAATATAAGTTAAAATGTTGTTGCCATAATGAAGCCTCTCCTATGTTGTTAGGCCCCTGGGCTATTCTCACTTATATCTGACAACTACTTCTGTGTGAGATAGATTTTTGGATCAAATATATAGTTTGATTTTATCCCAATATTTTGCCCACTCTAGTGCTTGACCAACTCTAGATGATATTTTTGGGTTGAGCACATGAAGCCTTCCTCATATTTTTTTGCCCATATTGGCTTGTTATCTAGCAATAATTTAGGATCAAAATATCCTCCATTGTCTTCCCAAACCTCCACCCACTCATAGGGTGGGGTGAGGCTTCAATATTGCACACTAGCCACTACATATCCAAACTTCCATCTAACATAGGACCTATTAGAGTGAGGTTTTGAGAATGCCTATAGTAGGCCCTCAACCCAATTATTTGCCCAATGCTCTCTTTTGACCTTTCTTGTTAGGGTAGGAATTTGGTATGCACCTAGTATTTTGACCTATTTTCTTCCTGCCCTTATACTTAGTCATTTTTCAAATCATCCCCAAACCTTATGTTTTAAGGAGTTAGTGGGTACATGAAATTTACCCACACTCTTGGTGACTCACGGGGGCTTTCACTCACTAAAAGGGCAAGGAACCCAATAGTTTGATGGATTTTGTGATGCTAGTGAGGAAAAAAAAATATCTCTCATGGCCTTTATTCATTGGGCAACAAAGTCATCAAAAATAGGGTTGATAGCAAAAGTGGGACTTAAGAGCTACTAATCGTGACTCAAGATGGGCCTTGTGGGATATTTGGCTATTGCTCTTGAGTTATAGAAAATTTGGCAGGGGGATAAAATATCTAAGTTACTCCAATTTGTAGCTTCTCACATATTTCTCCCTAAAATTCTATGGTAGGAACAAGAACATCTCTTAACTAATCCACAAAAATACCTTAGCTTGCAACTCAATATGTAAGGAGGATCACTGTACCTTCAATCATTTGGTCAAAGGTAATCGAAAGACCAAATAATTTGTGTTATGCTAAAGAGTTGGTATGGCATTATGGGCTCCTGCAATACCTCAATTATACCCACATAATTTTCAATATCTTTGAACAAATTTCGAAGATTCCTCTTTATATATAACTAGTGCTTGTTGTCCTAGAAATCTGGTGACCCATATGATTTGAGTTGCATATTGAACTTATCCATCCCTTCTAGCTCCTTTTTGAGAACTACCAAAAGATTTTTCCCTTCACAATATAGATCCACAACATGAATAATTTGTCGCACCATGATGTGGCACTACTCTAGTTCTATCTTTGAGCAAGCAGAAAGGCTAACATCCTTGTTCATAAGCATCATTCTCAAAGTTATGGCTTGGAGGGTCATTTTTTGGATGATGCTCCTATTTCTATCCAACTCAGCATTTTCTTCTGCTGAGACTATTAGATAGTCTTCTATCACCAATGAAAAAGAAAAAATGATTTTCAAGGCCACCTCCTTAGGTTTTCTCAGGTGAACAAGCCTGATTCTTATCAAGTTGAGATGACTGACCTAGTAGGCTTCTCGTTTTCCAACTGTAGATCCTCAAGTACATGATCAAGATGAAACTGCTACTACTATACTTCTACTTATATTCACTCAGTGAATCCTCCTACTATTGCAGCCTAGCTTTGAGCTCTTCACCTTGCTTCTCTAGTGTATATTTTATTATTTGCAACTCACCTTTAATTTTAGCAATATATTCATATTTCCATTGTAGGATTTCAAGGGAGGGGGTCTTATTTAGAGCATCTCTCAATGTTTTGTTCATATTCTCAAGATCCTTCTTCTCTAGTTGTGCTTGATGGATTTGGATCTCAAAATTCTCCACCTTCTTTTTTGCATTCTTTAGCTTCTTTTTGGAATTCCTCAATTTTAGGTATAGGGTGTTAGTGTCTACATGCACCGTCTTAAAAACTTTAATTAAATATATTTCATTAATGTGCCTGGTGTCAAGCCTCATGTCAGCCTTTGCCTTCTTCACCTTTGGATTGGTGATCACCTTGTGTTGTTTTCCCTCAATCGGGTCAAGCTCATGCAAGATCATCTCAATGGCATCTTCTTGGTCATCATACTCTTGTTGTAGCTACTCACCTGCCCACTTATTTTGATTATCTTATGCCACTCATATGACCTTGAAGATAATCAATTTATGTTCTTCTATTTCTTGGGTAGGGATCAAAAAGGACAAGAGGAATGACAATGAGGTTAAAGGAAGTGTCACTTGTTAGAGTAATATTCCATTATTCAGGATATTTACCATATTTCTACATTAGGTAGATTTTATTTACCTTATGGTAGATTAGTTTATTACTACATTATTCTACTATCCTAGGTTAGATATTTGCTTTACCGATATTCCTTATTGTCGACAAGTATTTTTTAGCGATATTGGTTAGTGGTTAGCTATTATTTTTCTTACGTGTCTCTAGGCTATTATTAGCCTATAGCAATTGTATTTAACCTTAGCACATGAATAAAATTGCCAAATGTTCATTGATTATTTTCTAATACTAGTTTAGAGCTACGACTTACCTAAGAAGGACCTACAAAGCGAACTTGGACAAGGCAAGCAGCGATCCATTCGAGCTAGACACGGGGTCCAAATACTGACACAAGGGACCCCCTGGATAGGACCCATATCCCAAGGTAGTAGCATTACTAGAACCTATTGGATGCACACAAATTGATATGGTATGGAAATTAGTGTGGTACATAATTCCCTATGAAATATTTACCTGGGTAGAAGTTTTCGATGATATTTGCTTTTGACATGACCCATATATATGTCAGTAGGTGGTTGTCAGACCTGTCAGGCCCACATGGGGTATCCCACACCATTGGGTGGCCCACATGAGGGCTGGGACCGTAATCAAACCTGAACTATGGCCCACCAGCTAGTGCACCACCACTACGCAAGGGCAGGTGCACCCTCTACCGGTGACCAGAGATCAACACCTCCGACAATCAGTCCACGGTGGCCTCCACATACTTGAGGGTAGGAGAGCCCTTAGGTTGGAAGGACCCCAACAAACCCTGACAGGCATGGGGGGACCCTAACAAACCCAAATAGGCATGAATCCTGAGATTCTACCATAGACATGATAGGCACTACCATCAAGATGGATAAGCACTACCATTGAGGCAAACCATCCCTGATGGAGACCGAGATTATTAAAACTAAAATGAACCTTGAGGATGACACCAAACTAGCATGCATATTGAAGATGAACCAAGATCTGACACATGGTAGACAAGCCACTGGACTTGATTGACATGAAGGCAACACGTGGCAAACTAACCATGTGCCACTTGGCATACTCGATTGACAGATCGATGACATGTTGAAGATAAGTGGTGGACTAGCCATGTGTCCACTTGACACATGGGCAACATGTGGTGGACATACCATGCGCCACCCAACACCCTTGCTATGACACGTGGTTGCAATAAAAGGACAATATGGACATCGACTATCCATAGGTAGTCATAAGCAACAGGATGATTTTATCCTTTTATGTTGCTTTAAATCACCCGCATAGGCGATGTGGTATAAACCCACATACTTAAAAAAAAAAAAAAAAAATTTGCATTGCAGCTTAAAGTAGAGGATTTAATATCCTCAACACACCGAGCGCCTTAGCCCAATCGACAGCTAGGGCCCGCGGTAAGGCTCCCAAAGGGAGGTCGGGAGTTTGACCCCCGTCAGGGCCAAAGCCCTTTATTTTTTTACTAAAGGGGGCAGCAAACGAAGGCCACCAAGGTAAGGTTAAATATTTGTTTTATTTTATATTTTTGCATTTTTTTAAAGTTTCTTTTTAATATATTTTTTAATAAATTCAATAGTAATTTTATTTTTAAATCAGTTTTCTTTTAAAAATTAAATTGATTTTTAAATGTTCTTATATTTATTTTATTAAATTAAATTGTTTTTTATGAAACTTTATTTAAATATTTTTCAAATTAAAAATTAAAAAAATGGGACACCTATGTTTTTGCAAATTCCAACACAATAGTGTGTTTTTTGTTTTTCTCCAAGAGGGGAATATAAGACATTTAAGAGCACCATTATTTTTGCAAAATTAGGGAACCTATACTCTTCTCAAAAGCCTTGTTAATTTTACAAACAATAAAGGATCAAACTTGAATTCTTTTTTGCCAAATTGTAACACAAGGAGACACAAAAATTTGCAAACTTCAAAGTTGAAATTGTGCATTTGTTTTCTCCAAGGGGGGATATAAGACAAGAAATTGCACATTTTATTTTTTGCAAAACCGCTAAGCCACCGTGAGCTTGTGAGCAGCGAGAAGAGATTAAGACCTTGGGTCCACTAAAACCAAGTCGTATGTCGGCTGGTTTTGGAAGCCTTTCAAACATGGGTCATGTGTTGACTTGAATTGAAAGGAGTGCTATTTTGTTAATTTTGCAAATCAAAGGGGGGAAGACAAGAAATTGTATTTTTCTGTAAAATTATAACACAAAGTGAGGAGCACTTAAAACAAAATCAAAACTTGTTAATTTTACAAAACAAAAAGGAAAGGCAATTGTTTTATGCCACATTCTTTGCAAAATTGAAAAACAAGAGGAGACATAATATATCAAATTTTTGCACAACACAATTCCAAATTTTGTTGCAAAAGTTGGTGATAAAGGTGCATTTTCGATATTACTCGACACCTTTATTACAAATTGGCAAATTAGGTGCATTTTCAACAGTGACCGACACCTAAGTCATAATAATTTATTTGCATTCTTTGATTTATTATTGCATTTACTTTCTTGTTTTATGCAATTATAAGTCACAAAATCAAAAGCACTCAAAACCCTCAAATTTCACACTCGTGTAATTCATTGCACAGGTATAAAGCCAAATTTTCTTAATATTCTCTCCTAAATCAAAAACCCTAATTCACTCTTATTTTTTTGGCTCAATTTTCTCAAACTAATTATCCATATTCAAGAGGATTTTCAAGCAGCTGCCATTAAATATATTTTTTAGTGAATTATCTTTTGGTAATCTTTTAGGGTATATCAAAAGAAAGAACAAGTTTTTGTAAAATAAGGAACCTTGAAAGTAGCAATCTTTTGCACTAAGGGGGGATAATTCCTTTCTTCCTTCAAACACAGATTTTGACAAAAGGGAGATAAAACTTGTAAAGGCAATCAAAAAAGTAGAAGTCATCAAAATTATACCTTTTATTTTAGGCTTCATAATAGCAACCATGCTTGAAGTACTTGCAATAAGGAAGGATTATTTGGTGAACTTTTTTGATAAAATTGCCTAGGAGGCAAAGTTTTGCATAAATTGTAAAAAGGACAACCATGATGCAAATCGATGTTGGTTTCAAAACAAGAAAAACTAAAATGGCAAAGGCACATCATAGAGGCCATGTTGCTAGTGAAGTGTTTGATTCTGATTCTGATTCTGGTTCAGAAAGAGCACACAAAGTGCTCATGGCTAAGACAATATTGTAAAGGGGAAACACATTTTTCACCCTAGGCAAAGCACCATTTACACTCTCTTTTTTAGGCTTCATAAATAGCATAATTTTTTTTTGAAGTACTTGGAATAAAGGGGTGATTGTGCCTCTTTTTAGGGTTCATAAATAGAAACTCTCTTTGTTTGAAGTACTTATAAAAGAGGGAATTTTTTGGTGTAAAATTTGCCTAGGAGGCAATATTTGTAAAAACCTTCACAAAGTGTCTTGAGTTGCACATTTTTTGCAATTAAGGGGGGATAAACATTTTTTTTATTACTTCACATAATTCTTGTAAAAAGGGTAGAAGACATATAAGGGTGCATTTTTGGCATCGAACGACACCTTAGTCATACTTATTTTAGAAATTTGATTACAACATATTTTGCAACAAGGGGGGAAATTTATAAGGGTGCATTTTAGGCAGTGACTGACACCTTAGCTACCTTTTCAACACTTTTTGCAAAATCATATTGTAAATAGAATGAACCTCGTATGAAGTGATATACTCTACTACACCTAGCAGTTGCAGTGGTTGGTTATCCATGCAATTCAGTTGGATGATAAGGTTACAATAAGGATATTCATTGATGTGGAAACAAAGTGAGGAATGATCCACTTTTTACTTAGGATCAGCTAGAACTACGAGCCAGAACAACTCAACCAAGATGAAAAAAATTTTGTTTGGCATCTAAAAGGTAAAATACTATGGTAAGACCCAATGGTAAATCCAGAGACAGACCAAGTGGTAGTCCCAGCAGTGACGATCCAGTGGTAGATTTACAAGCAAATCCAAAGATATATCTAGAGGTACACTTAGAGCCATGAGCCAAAGCTTTGTAGGTTCCACTATAGGTGGATAATACCTACGATATAGGTTCCACCATTCAGTGGACAAGACCTGGATCGGGTTCCATCATTTGGTGGACAAGACCTAGAGCCAACAGATCAACATATTTCATTTTCTCTTCTTCACTATATTGGGATAGTTATATACATTACCCAAATAATGTAATAAGGGGGGATGTTAGAGTAATATTCCATTATTCGAGATATTTACCATATTCCTACATTAGGTAGATTTTATTTACGTTATGGTAGATTATTTTATTACTACATTATTCTACTATCCTAGGTTAGACATTTTCTTTACCAATATTTCTTATTGTTGGTAAGTATTTGTTAGCAACATTGGTTAGTGGTTAGCTATTATTTTTATCACACATCTCTAGGATATTATTAGCCTATAGCAATTGTATTTAACCTTAGCACATGAATAATATTGCCAAATGTTCACTGATTATTTCCTAATATCACTATCGCTTGGTATTAAGTTGAACCAGCTGCTTGGTTTGGTGCTTTGGCAATGGGTTATGGAGATAGGGATAGATTTTGTTGAGATAATATCCACGGAGGAGGTTATGAGATAGTTGAAACTACCAATGGGATCAGAGGTTGAGGGTGTAGAGACAGAGTAATCAATGAGTCAGTTATAGGAAAAGGGGTAGATGACTCTAGTGTATTTTGGGGAAGGTTGGAAGGTTGGATTGGACATAGTGGGGGAACCAGTAGGGAGTTGGGGTGCTCATTAATCAACAAAAAGATCATAATTAAGATTACCCCCATGAATTGGGTGGAACAAGTATGTGAAACTGGAGAAATATCTAATGAATCCATGGATGAGGTCCAGTTTGGGGAAGGAATGTTTAGCTGCACTTGAAGAGGACTTTGTTCTTTGGTTTACATAACAAGCTCTGTAAATTTTTATTTTCCTTTATGATTGTGTACTATTATTCCCACCTCCTCTACTTGTAGCAACCTTTATTACGATCATTAACACTTCTATTTTGGCCCTCGCACCTAGGAGGTATTGGGACTAGAGCAGGCTATCTTATTTTTGCTTTATATTGACATTTATGGGGAAGGTCTAGATGAATTCTAAATTTCTATTTAAAAAGGCTTAGATGACCTTGTTCTTTGACTGATTTGCTATTTTTGCAAACATGAGATTTTTGGTTCAACTAACTCCATGTGGACTGGGCTTCCTGGAACTTGAAATGGGCTCTAAACCTATTGTTTCTTACCTTCTTGTCCTTCATATTCCCTTCCACTTCAGGATCAACGATGTCTAAATTTATCAACACTTATGGATAAAGATCATCATTTTTTATCTTCTTCCATGCAACAAAGTTAGCTTTGAATTCTATCTTAAATTTCACATCCGCTCTACTTGGAAGGATTTCTCTAAGGTCATCCTTTTCACATTCATCATCCACAATTGCTTAAATTTTTCTTCACTATCCCAACCCTTTTGCTCTTCCATCGATTGGAAGAAACTATAATTCATCTTCTAGTCAAGATTCCTCTCTGGATCGAAAACCCTTTGGTATGGATATGGGACCCTCCATAGGTACCGCTCATGCAACTAGAATCTGGTAAAATATACCACCTCATCCTCTCGTAGGTTTCTAAATTGCAAATTTTTTTGATTAGCCTCATTATTTTAGCGCTTAAACTATCGGGATTTGATGTTATTTATGAGCTTCTCCTTGATAATGTCATCTAGGTCATAGTGCCACCTAGGAGGTACCATTGGGAGACCCAAAGTGAATAACTTGTTATCCATATTTCTATAAGTAGGTGCATCTCTCAATGGGTTATTGATAGGTCCATGGGATACAAGAAATTGGAATATCACCTTCTTCTTTGTTTCTTGGACATACTTGTTCTCTATTACCAAAGCTAAAATACACACCTCCTAGCCAAAAATCTAGTTTGAAGCATAGCATGGGAGAAACCTGAGAAACCATACAACCGGATGCGTGTGCCTTCTACTAGAAAATACTAGTCCCTTGTTTCAAGACTGTTCATTCTAAAAAATCCTTTGGCTTTCTCAGAGTGGAGGTAAACCTCAAGGCAAGGCCAAGGAAGTTCTTATTGAACTCTAGGTAAGGTTGGCTCTTTCTCAGCATATGCATCCAATACATGACTAGAGGGGATCATATTTTGCAATGGGCACAAAATGCCTTATTTGATGCATGTAGTAGAAGAACAACAATGAAAAATAGGAGGTTTAATGAAATTTTATGCTTACCTTGGACTGGTAGTCTACCATTTATTTTTTATGTTCTGGCCAGGAAGTTGACCCAATCTATTATTACTGACTTGTAGGCTCTCAATATAGCATGTTCCATAGCTATCTGTTCCAAATACATGGCCTTATCTATTATTGACCCCTTCAGAATAACCAACATGGAAAAAATTAGTTGATCCTTAGCCTTAAATTCTGCTAACGACCAAGTTATGTTTGCATAATATTCCAATAATTTTTGTAGATTTAAGACCTCCAACATCCAAGCTCTGGGGTCGTCTTCTGCTAGCCTTTATATTTGAGATTTTTTGGTGATAAATTTGAGGTGTTTTATGGGAAAATATTTGATGGAAATCTCTAGAGTCGTGAATGCTCTTATGATGGTTTGAGCATTTATTTGAAATAAAAGTCATAGATTTTGATCCCTGACCGTACCTATGTTCATATCATAGAAATTTTATACTGCATAAATCAAATCAGGATATGGATGTGTAGTGAATGGTAATAACATGGACAATTATGTATTCCCTAAGGCAGAACCTATAAATGTTTACTGAATTTTCTCCCACCTTCTGTTCTGCACCTATATGTGAAAGCTTAGCCTTGGCTTTGAGGATAATGTGTGTATCTACAATCCCCTCAAATGAGTCTTCTAACCTCTTTTTTGGCTTGGATTTTGTCATTCTATCCCTTTGTCTTCACACTTTCCTTATGACCACTGGTTGAAAATAATCAGAATTTCCCTGCTCTCAGTTATGCAAGCTTCGCCACTTCAATAACTATGGTAGCGTTACCAGGCAAAAAAATAGTATGATGATATTGGGTACCCACTTTTTATAGCACTAGGAAAATGAAGTCGACGAAATGAATTGCCCAAAATGTTGTGGAGGATCTTGTGCAGAACAAAGTGAATCTTATTGGGGCATATTTCATCTAAGAAATATATCATACCACTTATTCTTAGTTTGTGAACCATTGGCCAACGAGATCACCTCCACGATGTTTTTTTAGCCAGTTCGATATGCCATTGGAGGGTTTTTTGCCATGATGGAGTTATGCTTTTTTAGGGTACAACCTCCCCAGGTGGATTGTGTTTTAGATCTTGACCACTATGCCATTTATAATGCATGTTCGAGTTATCCTAGAGAGTGTGCCTATGTCATTTTATTTGGTTATGCTTGATGGTGTGTCAGGCTCCATAGGTGTTGGTTGGGTTGCCATGTTTCCTTGGGTGCATGTAGTGGAGCTCTTGGTGTGTGTGCCCTTAGTTCACCTAATTGATTCAATTTAGTTTCATTAAGACAGGGAGTAGTTGTTTTTATATGTGTAACCTTATTTTTGGACACACAACTTGATTCAACCATTAATTTTGCTAACAATATTAAGGTAATCCTTAGTTATGCCTACATGATTTCATCTGGTGATTGATAGTCATAGGCCAAAAAATTATTTTTTATCATCCTGTATGGCATCTTGGGATCAAATTCGAGTGGAGTGAATCCCATTTTACACCCTTCCATAGATTACCAATTATGCTGTAAGTGGGTAGGATTTTGGGATGCCCACGTTTCGAATTAGCTTCCAAATATTTCACCTAAAGTTATTTGGGTTTGGTCTGGGTGGGATTTTTGTCTCCATATTGCATGAGTGGCTTCCCAATTTCCCACCTAAGGAGGACAGAGTTTTGGGAACTAGCAAGTATTAAGCTATTCCTGTTTAGTCATCCACCTTCTAAATGGATGAAGATTATAGGCTTTTCCATGATTGAAACACTTCCCATTCATCTATCCAACCCTGAACCTTGAATGCTATCCCATTTCACTGCTTGGGTCAAAATTTACTGTACTGGATGACTAATAACACCATGAGAGATGGAAAAAAATGAGCTTAAAAATGAAGTTTGAAATAGATATTTGTTGCTTTCTCTAGACTGGTACAAAATAAAATTATAAAAGAACAAAAGAAAGGATATGTACATATATATACAATCATTGCTATAGAAAAGTTAAGCATAACGATTTAAGTGTTGGCCATTCATCAAGATTGGGAGCAGCCACCCTTCTAGATCTTGTAATTGGTATGCATTTGCATCCTTACAGTCTTCAATGAAATATGGACCTAGCCAAAATGAATCAAACTTGTCATAAGCACCTGGAGTGGCTTGCTTTGCATACCATTTCAAGATGAGGTCACCTCTGGAGAATTCATTTAATATCACCCTCTTATAAAACCAACATTTCACCAAATTTTGATGTTGATTCATGTTGTTGAATACCTTTTCATGTTCTTCTTCCAAATGTATTAGCTACACTAGCCTCTTTTCAATTGCTAGAAAGTATTCACCTTCTATCTCACTTATGAATTTAAGTGCTAGGAGCTCAAGATTAATGGGAAGAATGGCTTCCTTACCATACATGAGGGAGTAAGAAGATGTTTTCATGGACTTCTTTGGAGTTATCCTATCTTCCCATAATTTTTGGTTGAGAAAGAGGTACCAAATTCTGGGATTCTGCTCAATATTCATTTTCATAATCTTCAACAGGTTCTTATTTGTAGATTCATTTAAACCATTCCCATACGAATAGTAATTTGAAGATGCATTCCAGCATATTATGTATCTTATAGCAAATTCCATTGTCTTGGAACCTATAAAGGAGGGCCATTATCTAAGATGATAGTGGTTAGACCCCAAATCTGGTGATCAACCTTTCTAGAAAATAAATGACCGTTTGTTGGTTGGTCTGTTTGGTCACTTCAACTTTATTCCACTTCATGAAGTAGTCTACTACAGTAAGGATATACTTATGAACAACTAAAAAATTTGGATTAATAACTCTAATGAAATACAAACCTCATTGTTGAAATGTCTCCTTTGCAATCACCGACCGTAAAGACATGGTAGGGTATTTTTATTTTCCAACAAATCTTTGCTATTTGTCACATATCCTGGCCAATTTGAATGTGTTTGAGAACACAAAAGGCCAATAAAATCTTGCTCTTAGGTTTTTTGCTACTGTGGTCTAGGCTTAGTAATATACCCTTGAAAACTAGAGTGAAATTCTTCAAGGACATTCTAGAATTTCTCTAAAGGTATGCATCACAATAGGATTCCATAAAAATTCATTCGATAGATAATGTTATTGATCAGTACATATTTTTTTTCCTGCAACCTATACCTACACCTTTGAGGTGTCTTTAACCCCTCTGGACATCTGCCAGAGATGAAATAATGAGTCAAATTGGAGATCCAGGAGTCCGATGATGCCTGCGCCTTTTTTGGCTCAACAATATTCACTTATTCTATGCAAATATTAGAATACACAATGATAGACTCTGTCAAATGCTGACAAAGTGCTCGACCCATTACTAGCCTTGTTGGTCGAATCTCTATGTTACATTCTTGAATATTTATAATCCAGCTAGCTCTTTGATAACCCCATTCTCCTTGAATCACAAAATTTCTAACATCTAGGTGTACTACATATACAACAATTTTTCTTTGGGAGACAAAATGTCTAAACTTCCTAAGAGATTTCATAATGGCATACACCTATTTTTCATTGAAATTATATCTTTCTTCATGATCATGCAAAGTCTGGTTGAGAAAGGTAATCAATCTTTCATTACCCTTATCTCCTTTCTGTGTGAGGACTACTGCATAGCCATTGCTCCAAAAACATATAAAATAAAATCCTTGGAATAGTTTGGGTTGACGAGAATTGAAGCTCATGAAATAGCTTCCTTGATGATTTTGAAAGCATCATTTTGGGTGTCTATCCATTGAACTCATATTTATTCAACATCCGTGTCATGGGTTTGACTATTTGAGAAAAGTTGGATACAAATTTTTGCACAAAGTTAATTTCTTTAAAGAAAAAGTAAATTCCCTTCTTATTCATAGGTAATGGTAGATCCAATATGGTGCTTATCCTATCTGGGTCTATAGCAAGCCTAGATTTCAACACCACATGTCCTAGGAGTTTACCTTCTTGTACAACAAAGATAGATTTATTTGGATTTAATGATATCCCAAACTCTCTATATTTTTCAAAAACTTGTCTGAGATGCTCCACATGGTTTTCCTTCTTGTGAGAGAAGACAGTCATATCATCTAGGTAGATAACAATCACCTTATTCACCAACTCACCAAATTTCAAGTCCATTGTCCTATGGAAGGTAGCACCAATATTAGGTAGCCCAAATGTCATCCATTGGTATGCAAATGTTTCCTATTTGGTGGTGAAAGCGGTCTTGTACTGGTCTTCATCCCAAACCCAAACTTGGTTGAATATTTGAAAGGCATCTAGCAGGGAGAATATTTCTGCTCCCACCATCGTGTGCATATTCTAATCTATTCGGTGTAAAGGATAATTATCCTTCAAAGAGATCCTATTCAAATTTTGGAAATCAACATAGAGCCTGATATATCCATTTTTCTTTCTAATTGGAACCAAATTAGCTACCTATATAGAATGATTAATGGGATATATTATCTTAGCATTCAATAGGTTTAGCAACTTCTTATTCGTTAGAGCCTCTATCTTTGCATTCACTGGTCTCTATTTCTATCAAAAGGGCTTTGCATCTGGCTCCAATTCAATGGTATGTTGGATAATATCCTTACTATATACTTTGAAATCATCATAGGTCAAGGTGATGATATCATCATGTTTTTATGGTAGACTTCTTCATCCGAACAATTCACTCCTATCTTCAAGCTCCTACCTAGTGAAACTTGAACTTCCTTTTAGCCTTTGGAATCTATTTTGATTTTGTGGCCCATTGGTCTGTCACTGTTATCAAACATGCTTTCAAGGGTGATTAATCACTTTGGTATGTGATTGTTTTTTAACTATATGAACCCTTATTATTCTTCCTCATATTCATTTTATGAAGGTCCATCAGTTGAGCAATTTATTTCATGGACTAGAAAATACACTATATGTTCATCACTTTCAAATACTTGCCAAAAAATGTTTTTGTCCAAAACAGAAGGCCTGTATACCAATCTAATTGTTTTTTCTTTGTGAATGGTGTTAGAAACCAAAAAAAAATTGCTCCCATAGATTCTAGTATAGGGATCGCTTAGATTTTAAGGGTCTCAAACTATTCTAGCAGGTCTCAGAATCTATTCCTATAATCTCTAAGATAATGTTGCTTACTAACACACTTCTCAATAATTTGGTTGATCACCAACTCAAAGTCTCCAAATATTTGGAGCAGCTTGATTCTAAGCTTCCATGCCTTCTTCAGACCCAATTATAAGGCTTCATATTCCACTATATTATTAGTGTAGCTCCATATCATTCTATATGAGAAAGTCTTCTGAGTTCCCATAGGTGAAATCAGAACTACTCCAGTGCTTGCACCAATTTTGCATCTAGCCCCATCAAAATAGAGCTTCCATAACTAGTTGGGTGAAAGAGGTAGTTATTCCTAAGCAGTTGGTCTGTTTACCTCTATTTTTTTAATAGTGTAAGTGCCCATTCCCATATCAATTAAAACATTAAAATCCTTTAAAGAGTCAGTCCTCAGACTGAAGTTCCTCTAGTACCTCTTTCATTAGGTAATATTATTCTACCATCATATTAACTATGTTGGCCTGTTATTATACTTCCTTCAATCTCTCTATATGAAATGAGGAAGCTTTATGAGTAAATATTTACTCTTCTCCCTTTAAAAGGTATCTCCATGTGAGATTAATCTAAGGAAAGATAGCCTCAAAGCTTAGCAATGAATTCTCTAGAAAGGCACATTCCAAAGTAAGGCTCCAAATCAACTACCATAATTTTTTGTATGACTATGATTTGCAGTAACCTATGCAACACCATGGGGATATCTTTGATAACTCCCATAGTCTTGACTAGGGTACCATATAATTTTAGCACACCAAGTCAATTTCTTGTGTATTCCATGTCCATTACATCACATACAACCTTAGGCATGAAGGTAGTGTCAGCTCCAAAGTTAAACATATAGTTGTGAACTACCCACTTTTCCATTTCCAAGGACAAATAAAATGGAGGTTTATTCTTACATGCCCCTATAACAGAGCTGCCTTGAGCTAGATTCTATTTTGAATACAATTTGCTTTGGCTCTTGATCATCTTGAGTGTCGCTTGGAGTAGATCAATACGTTTGGGAATCATTAAAGTATTGTACATGCTAGCCCTTGAAGGTGTTCTTTTTAGCTCTTCAACAATATTGAAGGTAAGGATTTCCACATACCTTTCCTTGTATCTCAGGAGTGGTTCAAACTTTTTCCTATACTCATGTGTGGCCTCAATCCATTAAAACTTTGTTAGGGATGGAAATTATAGTTTGTTCCTAGCCTCTTCTTGGAATTTTGCTCCCTTGTATTGTATTCCACTGGTTTTGGTATCCTTTTGTGGGGTGATCAATTTTTGAACAAGGAATTTTGGTAGAATATATTTTTTATCTTCCTTGTATTTTGTAATAGTAGGAACCTTCAAGGGATTTAGTTATTTTGGGTTTACTTATAATGGTTTATTTATGGATCTGGTTAGAACAGAGACTTGCTTGATGGATGGCATCATAAAATTATGTTTACCCTCCCTGATCATGTTAATCTACCCTTTTTGAGCCCTCTCTACTCTTTCTATAGCCATATTTTATAGATAATTTTGGTGCATCATAGGTGTTTTCCCCATGAGTATTATTACATGTGGAGCACCAGTAATATGATTGAGACATAGGAGTGGAAGACTCTGCTTCTTCATTTATGAGGATGGTACTTGGTCTTTTAGGAGGCTTCGTAGATGCAACCTGGTATTTGGCCACATATGGGAACCTTATGGGCTAGAAGTTTATTTTTGCTTACAATATTTTCATCAAGGTGATATCATTTGGTATTCTACATCTCTTGCAAGAGGGTAGTTTACAAGTCTGGAACCAAAAGTATAAGGAATGTAGGAGGGGTAGGGAGTGCTGACAACACATGTATTTCTAGTAGAGCTGGAGCGATGGATATAGTAGGCCAGTGTGGAAGATTTACTGGAGAAGGTGTTGTAGGATAAGCTGGTACTGAGGAGGTTGGTTGTATATGACTCTAAAAAAAGGTCTAAGAAAATGAGTATTATGAGTTTAGGTGGCAGTCGACCGATAGCGATAAGGATTTTATCAACTTTTATGGCTTGTTGGAATATTTGTAGAAAGGTAAGGAAATTTTAGTCCTTATAATCAAAATTATATCCGAGCTAAAACCACTTAGATAATAGTATACAACCTGCTCATTGGTTGGTCGAAGACCCTCTAGAACTCTTTACTAGATTCAATTGAATTAAATGTTGAAATCAACTATCTCTTCTTGCGAGTGATTTTGTATAATAGTGAACTGAGTGAGCAAGGAGAAAGGGTCAGTTTGTTCATTAAATTCTACTATTAACTTTCTTGCCAAGTCAACCCATGAAGTAATAGTCCCATTGGGTAAGGTTTTGTACCAATATAACATTTTTCCCTTCAAGGATATGACCAATAACCTGATCATAACATCTTATTCTTGAATTTTGTGAATAATAGCCAATGATGCTACATCTTGGTAGTGTTCATATGCAGTTTTCCCCATGCCATCATATGTAGGAAAGGCTTTCAAGGTTGGCGGGGGAATGATATTTTGGTTTGTAAGTTTGAGGGGACCAATATGGTCCCATTTGGGGTACCATTGATTTTGATTCTGATTTTGATCCATCACTTCTAGATGGGTAAGAGGCTCCTCAAAATTTGAATCATTGTGGTATTGATTCTCTAAGAGAGCTGGGAGTGAAACAAATTCAATAGAGGTAGATGATTGCATTCTTGTGATAGGTAGCTCAAATAAATCAATAGGATCTTTCGATAAAATAGCCCTATGCATTGTAAACATGAAATAATTGTATTAAAAAGACTTTTTTGGCTACTACACCAATGAATTCACCAGGTGATTAGCATATGACTGAGTAGAGCAAGAAATCACAAAACTCTAACTACTTAAGAAAAGGGGACTTTCAGGTCCCATTGGGTGTGCCAAAAACTATTGGTGCAAATTTTATATAATGGAAAGGATTTTTCACCCACAAGCCCCCACCAATATTGAATGACCTCAAAATTGAGAGTCCTGAAATAAATCTTCAAAGAAGGTCAGTTCTTGGAGGATTCTAACTTGCTTGGAAAAGGAAAAGGGGAAATAGAGAAAACTAAATTAAACTCATATACTATAAAGGGAGGGACTTGACTGCATCAAGATACATATGGGGACAAATCTAAAATACAATAAATACTCATGAACTATCTAACAGACCAACCAACTCCCTCAACAATAATTATCACCCAAATATTTGATTGCAAATTCTAGAATTAATGAACAAACAACTTGAAATCTAGAATGCAGAATTAAAGGCTAATTTGTTTGCTAACTTTAACATAAATAAATAATCATACACACATAAGAGTGCTTGAAGGCCAGACAATAGTCCAATTGCATTCAATATACTTCAAAATTCTTACATGCAAATTGTAATAGCCAAGGAGTCGACCCTTAAAATGTATTACAAACATACATATATAGCCTTTTAGGAACACTTGCTACTATTAGGCCATTAATATTTGAATTAATGTAGGATGGTAATGCCAATGCACAACTAGTTTGTATGCCCTCTCTACAACTCCTCTGCCATGGATAGAACACTTTTTGTGGTATTCAAACAGGTTGCATTGATTACATCTGCTCAAGCCTTCTTTGGCTATTAATGAACTCAAACTTGCTAATGCCTGAATGCACATACCTAGGAGCCAAGGTGGTTGGATTACATGAAGTTTTAAACTACCGCTTATTGTGCCAATTACTAGTCAAATATTAAATTTATATATGTACTTAAAACCTTGAATCCAGTGCTCTACCACTATTGGCAGGAATGAAAGTTTAAATGTTGTTGCCATAATTAAGCCTCTCCTATGCTATCAGGCCCCTGGGCTATTCTCACCTCTATCTAAAAATAACTTCTATGCAGGATGGATTTTTAGGTCTAATGTATAGTTTGATTTTATTCCAATATTTCACCCACTCTGGTGCTCAACCAACTTTGGAAGGCATTTTTTAGGTTGCACACATGAAGCCTTCCTTGGAATTTTTTGCCCACACAAGTTTATTATCGAGCAACAATTCAGGATCACACTATCCTCCATTATCTTCCCAAACATCTACCCACTCAGAGGGTAGAGTGGGGCTTCAGGATTGCACGCTAGCCACTGCCTACCCAAAATTTTGTCCACCACAGGACCTATCAGGGTGGGCTTTTGGGAATGCCCATGGTAGACCCTCAACCTAATTCTCTTCCCAACGCTCTCTTTTGAACTTTATTGTTGGGGCAAGAATTTGGGATGCACCTATATTTTGAAGTGAACCCACTTTTATTCTTGCCCTTAAAATTAGTCATTTTTAAAATCAACCCTGAATATTATTTTTTAGGGAGTTAGTGGGTACATAAAATTTACCCACGTCTTTAGAAGGAAATAAAAATATAATAATTGCAACTGAGCACTTCACCAAGTGGGTAGAGGCTATGTATTTATCCTCTTGTACTAGAGCTCAAGTATCAAATTTTATCCTAAACCAAACCCTTTTGAGGTATGGTATTCCTAGCAAAATCATCTCTAGCAATGGATCATCTTTCAAGAATAAAGATGTGGCCAAAATTTATTCTAAATTTAAAATCCAACACAACTTATTGACTTCATATTACCCACGAGGTAATTGTTAGGTTGAGGCATCAAATAAAATATTAATAATAACATTAAATAAACTTATCAACAAGATCGATAGGGATTGATATTTTTAGTTGTATCCAACTTTATGGGCATATCGTACTAGTGTTAAAACTCCAATTGGTGTTATATCCTATGCCTTAGTCTATGGGACTGAGGCCATATTCCCCTTTGAGTTAGAAGTCTTGTCCCTTAGGATCCTTCTAAAGGATGTGTTTTTTGGTGATGAATATCACCATGCATGCCTTAGTCATTGGAGTTGCTTGACAAAAATCAGATTCCTTCCCTAGATCACCTATGTACCTATCATTGAATATTCAAAAGAGCCTATGAAAAGAGGGTGCAACCTCATTCCTTCTAAGTGGGTGGCTTGGTATCAAAATAAAATAAAAATAAGACTAACACAAAGGAAGATAAAAAGGACAAATACAAACCCAATTGGTTAGGCCCATTTGTAGTAACCACCAAATTTGGATCGAGCGCATAAAACTAGGCCTTATTAGATGGAAAAGAGCATAAAGATCCTATAAACATTATGTATTTAAAAATATACTATTCTTGAATTTACATGTTTTTGTGGTCATGTGCTTGATTGCATGGATTATTACATGCATAATTGTACATATACATGCTTGCTTTCATGTGCTTGTTTGCATGGATAATTGCATGCATGATTGTACATAAACATAATTGATTGCTTTTATGTGCTTGTTTGCATGATTGCCTAAGTCTACATGTTCATAATATAAAGTAATTGTGGGACATCCCGCAATGATGTGATGATGATCCAAGCTAGAAAATAGAATCACTTGCATTGCATTTGTAGTAGGTCATTGAGCTAGTGGACCTCCTCGATGACTCCTTAAAATATTTTCTTATCCTCTTGATTGCTTCTACCAAATGCGTAATTTCTTATTTATACACATGCTTATTGTAAAACTCATGATCACTTCTCATGAATGCATGGTTTGCATATACATATATCATGCCTTTTATGGGATAGAAGATGAGAATTATTCCTTGTCTAAATTTTTTATCAGAAAACATTTGCAAGATATAATTTCCTTCTTCCCTCCCATAAAAATCCTAAGTTAACATTTGTGAGATATATCCTCCTTACCTTCCATAAAAACCCTAATCATGTTCATATCTCATATGGAGTCTTATCAAATTTTCCCTTTTGAATTTGGCCGAAACTATATTATCCTTTTAACACTTTGATTTATCCAAATCAAAATAACACTAAATTGACTCCAAAATTATTTCTAAATGCGCAAATACCAATCATATACATCATCAATCAAACACATCATCAAATTCATTAATCAACAAATTTTTGCACGAACACAAACTTAGACACCATCAATGAATCAACATCAATATATATATATATATATATCAAATTCATACATCGGTCCAATGCATAAAAATCATGCAAAATAATGCACTCTAACTAAGCCAATTGGCAGATATGCCTAACAAAGAAAATTGGTGCTCTCACACCACTTATTAAAAACCCTAAGCAAAGATCTCATATGTCTAGGTCTTTGACCCACTCTCCATTGGTTGAAGTGGATATTATATTGACTATTGTGAAGCCCTAGTCATAGATATTTCCCAAGAGTAGGATCAATATTGTGTCATGTTGGGTGAAGGGTATCGCTAATATGGAGGGGCTACCCCATAGTATAAGGTCCTATAATGGGTGCTCCTCTATACCTTCACTAGTAGCTTGACCTAAATATCATATAATTTCTCCTCCACTTGGGCCAACTGACCAACTATAATCTTAGTAGTTAAGTCGCTGCTACCATCCCCCGTTATCACTGCTCCATACATAGCATCATATTGCTCCTACCTTTAGATTAGCAATCTCTTAGTCCTGGGAGTCCCTCTCAACTATAATATGATTCCTCTTAATCTAACCTAATCCCACTTGACCTTGGTCTAATCTCTCTCTAATAGTACATGCTCTCTCTTGACCATGAATTGATTCCTCTCCAAAAGGTAGGCATCTTGTGCCACCATAACTTGATCTAGTTGTACCAGAAGGAGATCAATATTACTTCTCATATAATACCTCTCCTATTGGGATACCTCCTCTACCATTCTACTAGAGCTTACCTTAGTGTCATGAGCTACAATAATAGGGAAAAAAACCAATACCTAAGATGGTGTAGACCCATCCCTCATCCTCTACCTTAGATGCTCTCTAGCTACCCTAAAAATTGGTCATGCTATAATATTAGGCCTTGCCTAATGCCACTATATTGTAGTAGTAACCCTATTTTGCTTGATATATCTATACTAGATTCAATAGTCTAGTAGTGTACCAATGACATCCCTTACGAAGACCAACACAAGTTTATCATCAATGTCCTCTTAAATGTTTTTGGGATCTAGAGGATCCCCAAAATCATGACCCCTCTCCTAAGTCACTCGCTAGTACCACATATCTCCTAGAATCAACACTCCCTAAGAAAGGTTGAGTTGATTTATAATTTGAACTCTCCTCTAGATCCTCTTATCCACCTAACTTTCCTAACCCAAGCTAGCTAAAATGTATCCCCTTCCCATATTGGATGGGCCCTCCAAGGGTGTCATATAACATTCTCTGTATGGAGGTCATCAATAACCCTCTATGCTATAGTAGAATTCCCTTGAAATGCTTCTACCCTATCTCATGGGAGTAGTACCATCTGAAGCCTATAGGTGCTTCTACATCATTTGGATACACTATGAGTCCTACTGGTTGCCTAATGGCCATGTGCTCCCCTGCCCATACCAATAGCAAGATTTTGCAAACCAGACTCTTGTCCCTCCCATAAACCACCCAATTTAGGATATGATAGAGCTTGAATAGTATGAATGGATCCTAGGGAAATTGTGCCTACTGATCATGCATTTGGGGAATAATATCATCCCAAACACAGTGGAAAATTCTCTTGCTGGTATCTCCAATCAATAAACCAAAGGTAACAACAAAAAGTAACCCAGTCAACCTGTTTAGCATCCTCATATAGAAAAAAACATTATTGTCAATGTCATATATATGTAGCTAAAACTATATATTTATAGTCAAAGCATCTAGTGATTGAGCACTATTATGGCTCCTCACAACCCATGCCCCTTGGATCAACACTCAAAGGATCCTCCACACGTCATCCTGTGTAATGGTAATCTCCCTTATCGATAGTAAAAATGTGCCATACTTTGAATTTCACCTCTCTACTAGTGTTATATCATGATTTAGCTCTATGTAAGGCATTTTCACTAAGTATCCAATGCTTGTTCCATCTAGCACAACCCTCTTTGTAGGAACAATCATACTAATATTAGATCTAAAGGTTTGATATTGGAAATATCAAATAGATAGGTCATCCATAACTTGCATACATTGGAAAGATAATAAAAATATCTAAAATTTTCAATCCTCTTAGCCCCTCTTTGAATTCATCATCCAATGGAAAATTCATCATTTTGATGAAGTCACCATCCTTGATGGTGAATTCAAGATGTCGAATTGTTTGAATTTATCATCATTTTGAACTTTAAAAAAATGGACTAAAAGTAAACATACCTACATCTAAGCCCCACCTAGCCCACCCCCATCCAACACTACCTCTAGTATATTTTTAGGTCATCTCGGTTGTTCCAATTCACTCATCATCATGTTTTTTTCCATAGCCTTAGTTTTCTTCATTGCATGGTAAAAGTAAATTGTTTTACCCCACCCTCTCCTTTTTTACCCCCATCCCCCTAGGGTAAATTGTTTTGACCAACTTATTTGAGTTCCCTCAGGACCACACTAGATCCCTCAAAAAATGAGGGGGCACCTAGGCTGGAGGTAAACTAGGAAACCCCATTTTTTCACATGCCATAAGAATTACCCAATAAAAGCCTTGGGTAATTTTTTGCACCCATGAGACATTTTGTTCTATGTTTTTTGTTTTATTGATAAATCAAATATTGATGCCTTTATACTTTTAAAAACTGAAGGTATCTATAGCTATTTTTGACTCATTTATTATTTTTAAATGTAAAAAAAGGATTAAATGTAGATACCTAAAATTCAGATAATCTAATTAAGCCAATTTCATAATAAATCCATAAATTAACTAAGTTAACATTTACCCACATATACAAACCTAAGCTTTGTAGCCAAGTTTTCATATGATGAATTCCCCACCTGAGAGGTAAATTTTCCAAGGATGAATTCCAACAATTAGGTTTTCTCGTTGAATTTTGTCTTTCTTGCTTGAATTTGACCTTCAACATTCAAATTTGTGAATTTGCTAGCTATGATAACTTTAGGTGATGAGTTAAAACCAAGCACATATCCAATGTGTTAACTCACCTACAACTTCCTATCACAGATAGTTAGCCCCTTTGGGACCATCAGTCAATCCAGTCATCTATCAATCAAGCTTGTTAACCCAACAATTAGTCTCTAATCAACATATCCTAATTGACAATCAAATCCACCTAACTACTAATCTATTTCTCAATGAGGTCATGAATTACAATCAAGGAATTTAACTACGCATCAATAGTCTCTAACTCACTACAACCTAACACCTCATCCCCCCTGGGTGGCCATATTTACCTATATAAGGACCCCTTGGGGAAGCATTTGGGCATGACTCCTAGAAGTAACAAACTATTGCTTGAATTTCATTAAAATATTATTTTAAGGCATTGGGATTCTATCACACTTTGATCACATATTCATGAAGCTTGGGTAACATAGTGTAGTTATCTTTGCAATATCATTTTCACTCCTCTTTCATGTTTTTTGTGTTTCATTTAAGTATGCATGTGCTTTTACCTTAGGTTATCTTTTACTACTAATATGTTTGCTTGTATGAGATACTTTATACATGTGAGACCATCTTACAGGTGATTACAGGTATTTGTTAAGTTTGGCGGTAGGTAGTAGGTCTCTCTAGACATCCCATCAGTGCTTGATACCTATTTTTAGTCTACCCTATCAGCTTTCCATCTACATAAAACTAGATATAGGGAAATAAAAAAAGTACCTTGGGTGAACCTGTAATACCCCCTCTCACCAAATATAAGAGCTATGAAAATGCATAAATGATAGGTTGACAACAGTGCCCTCCTGTCCAAGTGTGGGTTATTGGAGGAAAAGGACCCATCGAGGCCAATGCCTCCTTAGGATCCCTTTTTGGCACCCACACAAAGAGTGTGGGACATGACACTCAAGACTACTTCCAATATTTTTCTTTAGAATGACTCTTTATTAGATGTGATCTTCAATGCTCACCTTCCTAAACTACTCCTAAGAAACCTACATTCATCAAAATAAAAGGGAAGAGAGATAACAAGAAAATAAAGTCCTAAGATATAGGAGGTGATGCGCCAAGACCAAAGATTATCTATGCATCAATGGGATGATAAATAATTTGAACCACTCATTAAAAACTAGAAGGTGAATAGTTTCTTGGTCTAAAAAAACATTCATATGAGTAAAATATACATAATAAATAGGACAAAGAGAGAAATAGTTATAACTTCATATATATATACAAGAATTTTTCATATAAATATGCCAAACTCAAAGGGATCGAATGTTATTTTTAAGAAGACTCATGGTTCAAGTCTAGGATGTTACATCAGAGAAAATGAAAGAAAATCACCCAAGGGATCATAAATTAGACACTTCTTAGGCAACCTTTCCATCCTTGGCAATGAAAGAGAAATTGTTACTTATATGTAAAACTAGGAAGCTTTTCCCTCTAAAACTATGTCAAAATTTCAAAATGCCTCCTCTATTGCATGCCACACCATTCCTGCATTGAATTTGTTGATCACCTCAAGGTATATGGATCTTGAATCATTTATGCTAAAGAGTTTTGGGCTTCTAGAAGTTAAACCTATAGTTGCATTGGAAATCATTTCTCGGTATGGTAGGTCCTTAACAAAGGTTTAAAGGAAATCGATGCTACTGTATAGATTGAGGTAATTCTTTTTACACTAGAGTGTAATAAGGATTGTTAAGAAATTTTTTCATGGGTTTTAGTTTCTAAGTATTTGATAGTACATACTTTGGATGTTTGTAGCACGAGTGGAGTGCAGTATTCCTAGGAGGGATGTGATGAGAGATATTTAATATAAACTTCAATAAATTACACTTAATCTGGCCAATTCCGTACAGTTCACAACTGTACAACTCCTAAAATGTACAACTAAGACTGTACAACCCCAAAACGTACAGATGTATGGTTATAACTGAACACTTGTACTATCTTCTCCAAGAATATTGGAATTGCTTAATTCTTTCTCATTTTTCTAAGATTCACTTGGAATTCACTTGATTTACCCTCAAAATGCTTGAAAGTATAGTTTTAGGCCAAATATTCATCAAATGTACGAAATTACAAACCCTTGTATGGTTTGGTCACATCATTGTATGGTTTGGTAAAAAATCCTATTCTTCCTAATCCATTGACTTAGAAAAATACCCATTTTCCTCTTACTACCAAAAATATCATTTCCCATAATGGGTAACAACCATTAATATGGTTTTCTCTTTATATGTCTATTCACAAAAAACCCTTGGATGGTTGTATGTTTTCTAGGTATGCAACTCCACCATAGGTCTGGACTCCACAATACCTACAATATCAATAAAAATCCCCCAACAATACATTTATTGATATTGCTATTAGATCCACACACATGCATAACCAGATTTGACTAAAACAAGGATTAATATTATTCTGGCATTGTACACAGGGAGTGTACAACATTACATAATAGTAAATATAAATTACAACATTAAATCCATTTCATTCCATGGATAATCCTTGGGTGACATTAAAAATTGCACCCAACAACCCAACCACGAACCAACTCACAACCAAAAACCCAAAAAATTGAATGGGGGGCTTATAATGGCTATCCAAGCCATTCCAAAGCAATTCCTAAGACAGTTCATTATTTACAACGACCCATACATTAATAATTTTAATTAATGTTGACTAAGGTTTAATTTGATTTTCATCAAATTACATTTCATTTGCATGTCTTCACATTTCATTTCATTTCACATGCATTTTAATCCTAATTGTACAATTTATACCAAATTGTACAATATACATTTTAACTTTTCAATTGCACTATCTCACTAGATAGTACTTTCTTATTCAATATTGTGCAAATCCTAATTTTATTCTTGATTCTTGTGTGGATTTGCCTGCCTACATCTATCTCCTCCTCTAAATTGGTCGGTGTCCTCGACGACACATGATCTGGATATTTGGGATAGAAGCACTACACCATGTACTTTGAGCACTTGTCATGCTCCTTTCGCTTCCTTCTATTCCAAAGGTCCTCAATAACTGGTATCACTGCCAGCTGCTTCTCACATATTATATTCAGATTGCTCCCTAGAAGTGCTAAAATTAATTGCAGCAACATCATTAATTTGACCATCTTACTAAACATGATAATTATCACCTTGATTATGAACATGATCAAAATGAACAACCTCATCAATATGCTGGACAACACCTATCGCCACCATTGACGAGGGTCAAGGGTGTGGGAGCCTCCTTGCAGGATCAAGGGACAATGTCCCTTGCAAGGTCGAGGGACAGAGCCCTGAAACCTCAACAAAAAAACTAATGCAACCATCACTGTCCAAGCCAAATTTTTCTCTTTATTGGCACTTTGGGATTCTTTTCTCAACCCATTTAAATAGCTCTCCGTCGACTCCATTTTGCTTCTTTCAGGTTCAAGATGACTCAATATTAACCTGGAACTGCCCTGTCTTAACCACTACTGGATATTCTTCTCCTTGTATGATTTTGCTTTGTACACTTTCACGTGGTATGACTTCATTTTATACAATTCTTCCTTGCACAAACTACACCTATACAATTTTATCTTGTATGGACTACACCTATATGATTTCACCCTGTACGAACTACACTTGTACGATTTCATATTGTATGAACTGTACCTGTATGATTTCATATTGTACGAACTATACATGTACGATTTCATATTATATGAACTGTACATGTACGATTTCATCTTGTATGGACTATACCTATACGATTTCTAAATTGTACCATTGTTCAATCCAAATTGTACAACACCTTGAAATGTACGTTTTACCACTTGCAATTGTGCATTCTATGTCACTTGTACAATTTCATTCACTAACTGTATGATTTTGTTTGTTTGTACGATTTCAACCAACCTTTGTTTAGTTTCTTCTTGCAATCTCATTCTTCTTTGGTCAAGTTTACTTGTATGAGACTTTGCTCCATTTGAGCAACATCTTTCAATTTTACAAGTGATTGTTCTATATGAAAAAAATCATCTATGTTTACAATTAACTGTTCCTCTTGAACCATATTCTCCAATTGTATAATTGGTTGTTCAACTTGAATAACTGCCTCCAATTGTACAATTAGTTGTTCCCTTTGAACAATATCTTCCAATTACCCGTTAGTTGTACTTTCATTATTTGCACTTAAATACCAACACTTGTTAGTGCCATCCATTAGTACCTCAAACATCTCCATTTGAGTAACAATTTGTATAAACTCATCTTGGATAACGATTTCCTCCACTTTGTTCATTTGCATGGCAGTATGTTGTTCTTCCTTATCAGCAACAATTACTTCCTCCTCCATTGAAATAAAGTTCACTTCCTCACTTCTAACCATTCTTCTCAAGTTCACCTCCACATCCCTTATTTCCTTGCAAGGGTTAGAACTTGTCTCTGATGCTTTAATTTCTTTATGCATCCATAGTTCATGCTGATTTGCAATATTTTCACAATCATGTGCATAGTGTCCCCACAATTGGCATTGTCCACATTGTACAATGGGTCTATCCTCACTATCATATTGTATTTTACTGCTTTTATCTTTGGTATGATTGTCGCACCCTCCATCATCACTCACATTCTTCCTTTGTAAAAGCTTACTTTGGACTACATCTACTTGTGATGATCTTGCACTCTTTCTGTTACAATTAACATCAAATTCATCATTATTTTCTTTGGAGTCATTTTCTTCCTTGACATCTTGACTCCCACAATTGGACAAGGGACTACTCTCCTCCCCAAAATCAACATTCTCATTGTTTGACTCATCTTCAATGTTAGGATTATTTTCTGCCTCTAAGCTACTCTCATCATCATTACCAAAATGCTACTTCATTGGTGCTGCTTTTGCATCACTTTCCCAAATCAGGGCATAATCCACAACTTCTTGGTATGTTCCTAGAGGGAAAATCTTCATCTTTGTTTGACACATAGGAAGAAGTCCATTTACAAACCACATCCTCTTTAATGCCTCGGATTGGCCTTGCTCAAAATGGTCAAACAACCCACTTATATTTTGATTATATGAACAAACATACTCATGCTCACCCTGTATCGTTCTATAAATTTCAATAAGAATCTCATCCTCATTATCATATAACAAAAATTATTTTACAAATGCATCTCATAATTCTTCCCATGTCTGGTACTTGTCTTCTGGTAATTTCATATACTAGTCTATTGCATATCCCTGAAATGTTGCAGGAAACAACCACCTCCATTCTGCCTCATTGGTCTATCCAATTGCTTTCCACATTAGGCAACAAAATTTCCAATGCCAAACTGGATTTTATATTGATTCTCCATGAAACAATGGATATTTACATGATATGCCCAAATTATCCTTCGGTTTGATAGGTTGACTTTCCGTAGCCTTACGTACATCACCCTGTAATTGCTCTTCTGCTATACTTCCTTTCTTCTCATTAGATAACATTCCACCCTAAATTTGCTTCGATGTTAGACTCCCGTACCGCTCACCATCGAGCACACCCATCTGTAGATTTTCTAGTACCGAACTCACCTCTCGCACACTATTGGACTTATCATATTCTATTGGCACCAATGGCAAACTCTCGTCCTGCTCACCATCATGCGTCACTACTGGCAATTGTTGTGGTATCAAATACTCTTTCCCAAACTTCAATTTATTACCAACATTTCTCATCAACTTTGGCTGAACTTGACTTGTACACTCTATCAGCCCATTTGTATGGTTACATGTACTTGTACTATTTGACTAGCAATTGTACGGTTTACCTTGCAACTGTACTATTTCATTGGCAATTGGAAAATTAACTTCCTCACTATATGATTTACATTGCAACTATACTATTTTATTGGTAATTAGAGAATTAACTTTGTCACTATACAGTTTATCCAACAATCGTAAAAATTTCCTTCTTGCTATATGGGTTTCTCTAGCAATTGTATACTTCTTCCTTTGGTTGTACGGTTTCCCCCAACCATCATACGATTCTTTCCAATAACCACTTACTCTTTGCTTTTTCACTTGTGACTGTGCAATTCTTTCCTCCATTCGTAGGGCTCTCTTTGGATGATGCACATAAACTAAACAACCCTAAAATGCTTGTAAATTGCAATCCTTTGTACAATTATCAACTTTAGTACAAACCCTCTATAATATAACCATCCACTCCATTTTTCTCATCATCCATACACCTTTCACTGTGCAGTTTATCATCCACATAAAAAATTCATCTTCTACATCTATGGCTTCAACTGGATGCCATGGTCTTTGTTGTGCATCCTCCCAAGCAACTTGCTTATCACAACTCCATGTCATCAAGAGTACCCCCAATTCATAGAGACCAAGTATCCAAGATGTAGAAATGGAATGCAACATACTTTCCCACATATTTGAAAAATTAACTGCAGTCTACTTCTCTGCAACCTTGTCTTTGAAACTTGTATATATCATACACCCCAATGTTCTTCCATGCAACAACTATTCCTTACCCTTTGTCATTCTCAACAATGACAAAATTGGTTCTGATCCACACGTCAAAAATCAGTCCAAAGGTAATGGATCCATCCACTACGACAACAGACACCAAATGTAGCACAAGTGGAGTGCAGTATTCCTGGGAGGGATGTGATGAGAGATATTTAATATAACTTTCAATAAATTGCACTTAATATGGCCAATTATGTATAGTTCACAATTGTACAACTCCTAAAATATACAACTGAGACTGTACAACCCCAAAACGTACAGTTGTATGGTTATAACTAAACACTTGTACTATCTTCTCCAAGAATCTTGGAATTGCTCAAATATTACTCATTTTGCTAGGATTCACTTCGAATTCACTTTATTTACCCTCAAAATGCTTCAAAGTATAGTTTTAGGCCAAATATTCATCAGATGTATAGATTTACAAACCCTTGTATGGTTTGGTCACGTCGTTGTATGGTTTGGTAAAAAATCTTATTCTGCCTAATATCTTGACTTAGAAAATACCCATTTGCCTCTTTATCCGTCTATTCAAAAAAAACCCTTGGATGGTTGTACGTTTTCTAGGTATGCAACTCCACCATAGGTCTGGACTCCACAATACCTACAATATCAATAAAAATCTCCCAACAATACATTTATTGATATTGCTATGAGATCCACACACATGCATAACCAGATTTGATTGAAACAAGGATTAATATTATTCTGGCATTGTACATAGGGAGTGTACAACATTACATAATAGTAAATATAAATTGCAACATTAAATCCATCTCATTCCATGGATAATCCTTGGGTGACATTAACAATTGCACCCAACAACCCAACCATGAACCAACTCACAACCAACAACCCAAAAATTTGAATGGGGGACTTATAATGGTTGTCCAGACCGTTCTAAAATAGTTCCTGAGACAGTTCATTATTTACAACGGCCCATACATTAATAATTTTAATTACTGTTGACTAAGGTATAATTTGATTTTCATCAAATTACATTTCATTTGCATGTCTTCACATTTCATTTCATTTCACATGCATTTTAATAATTTATTTTCTAATTGTACAATTTATACCAAATTGTACAATGTACATTTTAACTTGTCAATTGTACTATCTCACTAGATAGTACATTCTTATTCAATATTGTGCAAATCCTAATTTTATGCTTGATTCTTATGTGGATTTTCCTGCATACAATGTTGAGGTAATTTGTTTTACATGGAGTGTACTAGAGGTTGTTAAGTAAAATTTTCATAGGTTTCAGTCTCTAAAAAATTGAGAGTACATAATTTGGATGTTGGTAAACACCATATCCTCCTATAAATTATATTTGTGGTGATTATATAATGAAGTGTGATGTGAATAAACTTGAAAAATACCAAGGGCTATAAACCATATGGAAAAACCCAAGAAAATCCTAGTTTAGAATCAGGGGATTTAAAAATACTTGAAAGAAATTATAGAAATTGCATGAAATCTCTTGTGCTGGTTCTTACTCTTTTATCTAAGGTGTCTACTCTTCGATCTGAGGTCAAAATTTTGGTGTTTGTGATAGTGTTTTAACACATTAGGGTCTTCTCGGCTACAAAAGAAAAGGAAAAAGACTATTTTTGGATTTCAAGGTTTTCTTGGCTATGAAAGAAGAGGGAAAAAAATATATTAAATGTCTTACCTACCTCTATCATGCTCCTACCCTTAGGAAGAGTTAAAAATATATATTATACATCTTATATGCCCCTACCCTGCCCCTGCATACCCGTACGAGTCTTAATGATCACTTGCCAAATACTTGGCTAATAATGGTTGGGTAACTCATCATGGGTCAATGAGTTACCTAACCTGAGTTTTTCAAGGAAAAACCTCTCAATCCTCACTCACCCATGAGTTTTGAAAGTACTCATGGAAAACCTACGAGTTTTGAAACACTAATTGTAGGATAAAATTTACTCCAACTTCTTGTAATATTTTCTATAACTCATACTTTTTTTAGCCTTTCTCCCACCACATTTAAAAATATTCTCCTATGGAGTGTACCCAAGTTATATCTCTAAGGGGTATATTATCCTCACTTTTCCTACAATCCCTTCCTCTTTCTTTTAGGATGGTCTCTTATTGTCATCATGATTGCTTCTTATGATCCTGTCCTATATTGTAATCATATTCTCGTTCACCTACACATGAATGCATTCCTTGCATATGTCTCATTATTTATTTTGATATGATATCTTGTGAAGCTCTTCTCTATTGGTCCATATACCTAATAATTTCAATAATAAAGGGTTTCTTATGCATATCATCAACTACTTTTAATGTTAGTGCTTGCAATCTACCTGTTGACCTATTGCTTTAGACAACAACAATCTGAATATCTAACAATGCTCTCATTGCTCATGATGTCAGTGTCTGATGTCTATGGCGATAGTGTTTGGAATTTATGATGACACTACAAAACTACCAATGATAACTTTTAAATGACCAATTATACCCTTTAGACAATGTAGTTTCTTTTATAGACATCATATTTTTAAGAATGTCAACTTCTCTTGTCTTTGGTCTTAGATGACCGTTCTCAAACAACTCTTCATACTTCCATCAACAATTTAATTACCTTTCATTCTTTGAAGGTACATTTTGGTAGCAGCTCCTTTTGCTTCTCGTTTGCCTACAAATTTTTCAAGCAGCAATTACCCTTCTATGTCCTTAAATTTTATGAAGTACTTGTAAACTTTTAATGTGTATAGCTTTGAAATCCTCCATCTATTTTTTCCTCTTTCTCGCTTTGGCACATATGTACTTCCACTCCTTTGTCTAAAAATCCTTAACTACAATGGTGTCCCCTTCATTTGTAATGGCGATAACCTCCTAAGACATCTTCTTACTTCAACATATACAATATTTATCTATGAATTCAAATTGCATTATACCTATGCCTCCCTAATAACATCTAATTATACTCTTCTTAAAATTGGTTGTCATCTAGACAAATGGTTATCCAACCACTACTATATTTCGACCACTAGATGATCACCACCTCACAATCCTACATGAAATTGTGAGTGTTTCCCTATTTTTTCCTTATTTTATCTTCTTATGATTTTTCTATTTTATTTTTAAAAATTATTTACATAATTTACAATGTGGCCTCTACCACGTGTCACCTCTTGTGAATCGTACAACAATGTTAACTCTGATTTCCATCATGTCTATCAACAAGTCATCTTCTCCTTTGTGATGGTATATTTCTTCACTTATTATGACATCACTATACATTTTTGTTGTATGTATTCTATTATGATGACCTCCTTTAGTCTAGGGTTCATTTGAATTATTTGTTGCTTCTATTATTTGTTGACCTTCTTGATGACTCTCCCTAAGAGTATGTCTCATCGTCTTTATTATCTTCCAATTCTTGTCTATCATTCTACTCACCTCCTAATGGCTCCTTATTGATATGCCAACATACTAATGGTTTCATTTTGCCTTGTAAGTGGTCTGATGGCCTTAGGTCAACATCCTGATGTCCTCTTTCCATCCTGCATACAAGCTCAAGGATGAACTTCTTGAATTTATAGATAACAAACTATTACTTTTCGCTTTCATCCTCTTCCTACGGAGACTATACCTTTTAGATATCTCTCCATAAATTTTAAGGTTCTTGCTCTCTAGTTAACTTTTATTATTAAATATTGTCTTATTCTACTTTCCTTTGGTCTTCTCTTTCATTCATTCTTTGCATTGTCTCCTCCAATTCTTGAATAATCTAATCTCTTAGTGTAGCATTATATATTTGCATAGTTTCACATTCATCTTGCAGTCTACATTTCCCTTTGTATCCTTTGCTAAATTAGACCAACTTGCATTTAAAGGGATCAAATCATAACCATCCTTAATATCTACCATAACTTGGGGTCCTTCTTCACTTTCCTTACTTTGGGATTCATCATTGAACCTATCTCTCATCTCAAACTCTGTCTCGTGTAAACCTGCATTTGTTAATGATCAAAGTCTTCTCTTTTCATTGGTATCTAATAATCTTACATGGGCCTAAATACTTAATTGTTCATTTGGTCTAGGTTCTAACTCCCTCTATTCAATAATGGGATATTCTCTTTCTATCCTGAATAGCCACCCTAGATTCATTTCCTCCTCTTCTTGGGTTGTACTATGATTTATGGTTTTTCTTGGTTCTCCTCATTCATAGAACCGTATCCCTACGAAACTTGATGGATATTGTCATGGCACCTTCATCACTCTTTAAAATTTATTATGTTTACTTGTGCCTTCACCTTGTATGACTTCAACTTTGAACCATTAACTATCTTGAAACATAGTGTCCCATCCAACTTATTCATTTATATTGCTCCATTGTCCATTGTCTCTACTACTTGGAAGAGCCCAAGCCATAGGGTCTTAAAATTCCCTAGCTTGATATCTCTTTTACCATTAAATTTTAGCACCAAGTAACCTGTCTTCAAATTTAACTTCCTTAGGTGATTATCATGCCTTAAATTCCTTCATAATTAGAAAATATTTGTTTCCCATCATGACATTATCCACTTCTCTTCCAATTGTACTAGTGTCATAAGCCTCTCTTCTAGGATTTCTTTATCATTCATACAATTCTATATTGCTACCCTCAAACCGGGTACCATAAACTCTACTAGAATTACAACTTATTGTTTATACATTAATTAGAAAGGCTTATGGTTTATTGTTGGATTGAAAGTTGTCCTATATGGATATAAAACTCCTAGCAATCTCTCTTTCCAACTGGATCCTACCAATCCACATGTCTTATATATTATTGATACTAGGATCTTATTTTTCACCTCTACCTACCCATTGGCTCTAGTATAATACATGCTAGACGACAAATGGAAGATCTTAAATCCTATGGTCAAATTATAAATAATTTTTTTGATAGTGTCCTCCCCTATCGCTTGTCAACTATAAGGGAATACCAAATCTTGTAATTACCTGTTCATATAAGAAATGGGTTGTACTCCTTGCATAATTATATAGTAGAGCTTTTGCTTCCACACACTTTATCCAATGTTTAGTGGCTACCGCAATATATCAACATGTTCTTCTTTTACTTGTCCTCAGTGGAACCACAAAATCTAGGCCCCATATTTCAAATAATTCTTGTGGTTGAAAGGGATACAGTGGAATACAATAATATTTTCAATGGTTTGGAAAGTATCATATGCTTTAATATATTCTTTAATATGGTTTGGAATACAATAATACTGAGGATTCCAAGGATTTAAGCTCTTTACCCTCTTATTTTATTTTAATTTTTTGGGATACTTGCTCATTTTTAGTGGTGAAAACCACTATTTTTTATTTTATGTTTTTTTTTTCGAGTAAGGGATTCACTTAGTGATGAAAATCACTATTTATTTTGCATTTTTTTGGGCAGTTGCTCATTTTGTGTAAGAGCAAGGGGATTGTTTAGGTAGGGGGGAGCTTGTCCTTTGTAAATTATTATAATTCAAGTCCATGTGCATAGTAATATGAGCAAGGAAAACCTTTTGCTTAAGGTAACAAGGACCACTTTGTAGTGTCATATTTCCTTGGTCAAACTTAGATTGTAAAATGTTTAACATTGTGTTGAGATTTTGAGATATGTAAGGTACTTATCAAAACTAGACCTCACCTTCTAAAAGCTAAGATATATTTCTATAAATTTTAAAAGAAAACTAGGGATGGTTAAATGATCGAAAAGTCGTATCCACCCGATAACAACTCATAATTTGTGTTGAAAAACATAATTAATCACAAGAAAAATATGTATGATAAGGATGTGTGGATTCATGATTGACTTACAAACATGGTGTCATTCATAAGAATGTAAACACAACCTATCCTAATGCAAGTGCAATGGATGAATATGCCTAATGCAATACAATTAGTGTGTGCATACAATGAAAATGCATGATAGCAGAATGCACATGTTTTTGCGTTTTAACATTTTGTATTGTTTTTGTATTTTAATGTTTTTTGATTTGTTTGGAAGTTTGATGATTTTTTGTTGTTTTTTATTATTTTAGGATTTTAAAAGGGTAAGGTGTGATACCTTATGTACCCCCAGTATGTGTGAGGATCGATGAAAGTAGAGAAGATACGATACATTTAGAATCCTCAATTTGCTTCATTGGTTGTGATGTGGATGGTGGGGAAGGTGTGATACCTTGAAGGCCCCCAGTGTACATTATGTTGGATGTGATGTGATTGTATTGGCTAGGAGGAGTGATAGAAATAAATCCCCCTATTGTGGCACAAAATTTTGTTCAATACCAATGTCTCAATGAGATGAGACAAGTGAAGATGAAACGTTGGATGAAGCCATAGGTTGTGTAGATCGATTTTGATATTTTTGGTCCTCTATTACAACACTGATCATTCCCACAAAATCTTGGGAAGATGGATTGATATGCACTTGATTAGGTTGCTCTACTTGATTGGCAGGTGTTGTATTTGCTTTGTGCGTGGGTAAGGGGTCTTGAAAGATTCCTATTGGTTGGTTATTTGGAGCAAGAGAATTTCCAATTTGAATCTCTTGCATCTCGATCATATCCTACACTAAATTTCTAAAGGGGTAACATGTCTAGATGTCATGATATCTTTATCTATGGTAAGCACAGTATAAATTTTCCCTGTGTGTTGCAGCCCAAACATAGCCGACAACCGACGCTTCCAAGAGCTTATTAATTAATATATATATTGATCCAATGGTTTATTGGATCTATCATCTTATTTTTGTTTTATATTTTCATCTGCGTTTGCGCAAGGGTGTGCCCACCTTAAGTGGCCATTGTTTTGTTCCATTCGTTCACTATATTTCCGTATTCCATATTTACTTCGATTTTCATCTTTTCGATTCTGCATTGCATATATCTGTGAAGTTTCATTAAGCAAAGGTAGAAATACCTTTGCAAGTGGTATCAGTCTAGCGATCCAGGGGCTGTTTTCGGGCTCACAACATTCCATTTCGGCCGCAGCAAGAACCAGTTACCGCGTCTACCAGAACGCACAGGCAGAGTTTACAGGCGAGATTTCTTTCACATTTTTCCGTCACGGTTGCTCCGGTTCTTCTCCCACGCCTACTGCAAGGGCATCCACGATCTCTGGTTTTCCTTCGCAGACATATTTCCAAACGCCAGGACATCAGAAGCAGCTTCGCTCTTCACACACCGCGGCGTCCAATAGAAATTCGGGGAATTGTTTTAATTTAACAATCGACTAAGGTTTTTTTTTTACTTATTCGCCGGCTGACGTCAGCAGAGAAACTGTTGCGGGTGTTAGCTACACCGTTTATCCCACATTTGGCGTGGTACGCGAGTTTAGTGGTTTATCAGGCCTGAGTCGCACATTCGTAAGTGTGACTACGGTCACACGTTGAGCTCCTCCGGCGCTGTCTTCGTTTGGTCACTCGCGTATGGTTGCGTGTCGCTCTGTCATTGGTCGTGCTTCGTCTGTCTTTGGTCTCCGGTGGCGTGCGTCGTTTGGTTCTTAATTGCGTCGTGTCTTCTTTCGGTTGTCCGTTTCGCTCGTCTCGGTCTAGCATCTGTCTTCTTTCGGCTGTCCGTTCCGCTTGACTTGGTCTAACGTCTGTCCATTCTGCTCGTCTCGGTCTAGCGTCTGTCTTCTTTCAGTTGTCCGCTTCGCTCATCTCGGTCTAGCGTCTGTCTTCTTTCGGTTGTCCGTTCCGTTCGTCTCGGTCTAGCGTCTGTCTCGAGGTCGTGCGTCGCGTCTGCTGTCAGTATTCCGTTCAGTTATATATTGGTGTCACGTGTCGGTTTCGGGTGTTCTGTCGTCGCAGGTGTCAAAGCTGTCCCATCGTGTAGCGTCAAAAGTCATCAAAAGTTGCTCGCGTCGCGTCGTGCATGGTTAAAAGTTGTCAATAATCGCTGAAAGCCGTCATAGTACAAATTGTGGTTAAGGAGGTGAGCCAGCAAAAACATTCAAGATCCGCGTCGCAGTTGGAGCGACAGTTGAAGCGGAATCCACATTTTTTTTTTAAATCAACCAAATTTTGCAAGAGTTGAAGCGGAATCCCAAGCAGGTTATGTTAACAAATGCATGAGCAAACAGTGGACAAAAGGTGCTGACGGTCGATTATCAAGCTCGAAAACGACCAATAACAACACAAGAAGACCTAATCGCAGCCCAGGTACTAAAAATTCTCTTTCTCCTTTTAAAATTGGTAGTTATAATCCACACCATCCACTAGTAGATCCTATGGCTAATAATCCCTCCCCAACTCACGAAAACATCACACAAGGAAACTCAAGTAACTCAGCCATTTCTGATAGGGAGTCTCTTCGATGCTTACTAGAGGGTATGAACGAAATTGGTATCCTCCTAAAAGACCTTGTGAAAGCACAAAAACAACCTAATCCCAATACTAATCCCCAAAATCACTCCCATGCCCAACGGAATGAAGAAACTGTCGATCCTAATGAGGATTGGGAACAAAAACAGGGTGATTCGGATAATTACAAGGATCGCTATCAAAGACAGCAGTATAACCAAAATCAAGAAAGGGACATGGGTTATCACCAACCGAGAGGTCCTAATAATAATAATTTTCCACGAATTGATATGCCCACTTTTGAAGGTCATGATCCTCGTGGTTGGATGGCCAAAATGGAAGGCATTCTTGACTTATATCAAATTAAGGAAATTGACAAAGTCCCTTTCGCTGCATCAAAACTAGGCACTGAGGCTTACCAATGGTTTGTATGGCTTAAACGAGAGAAAGGAGCTACTCCTAATTGGAGAAAATTCACTACCTCTTTTTTAGAAAGATTTGATGAAGGAGCTACATCATCATACACAGTAAGACTATTATCTCTTAAACAAGAAGGGTCAGTTAGTGAATTCGTTTCGGAGTTTACCAGTTTACTACCATACACTTCAGACCTCAGCCCCGACACAGTGGTAGGAGCCTTTCGCAATGGTTTAAAAGAAAGTATTCGAGTGGAGGTAGACATGCACGATCCAACCTTGTTGAACAGTTGTATAAGAATAGCCAAGTTGGCCGAGAAGAGACATCAGTTGTCTGTAAGGCGTGAAACGTATAGTCGTCCCTCATATCGCAACAATTCCTTTCGTAGAAATGATCAACCATCACGATATTTTTGCTATAAATGTCGCACTCATCACCCCAGGGAACAAGCATGTGCCCAAAAACAAAACTTTCATATTGAAGGTGATCAATGTGAAGGAGAAGAGGATGAACCTTACCAATCAGAAGAACCTATGCCAGAAGACCTACCATGTACTATAGACGAAAAAGAAGAGGATACAATGGCGATTTCAGTGCATGCTCTCATGGGTTTAACCGCTCACCATACCATCAAGGTACCAGGATTTCTCCATCAGAAAAAGGTGAATGTGCTAATTGATTCTGGTAGCACCCACAATTTTATCGACATCAAAACAACAAAAGCTTTGAATTTATTCATTAACTCTTCCAACAAAGACAAATTCCAGGTTCTAGTGGCCAACGGGGTGAACGCACAATGTGTTGGTCGCACATCTCAGGTTTCCATAAATATGGGAACTTATACCTGGTTAGGATCCCTTTTTGTCATGAATTTAGGGAACTATGATGTCATTTTGGGAGTTGAATGGTTGGAAACATTAGACACGGTTAGTTTCAACTTCAAAAAATTATTTGTGGAATGGAAGGAAAATGGACGAGTCATTCGCTTACAAGGCATTACTACTCCTCCAACACAAATGGTGAGCTCTCATAGTATGGAAAAGATGTTAAAAAAGGGTGGATATGGGTTTATAGCTCAAATTAATTGTTTGGAAAAACAATCGTCAGCAACTTCAGATATTATTGCACCCGAGTTACAAGATATTATAACACATTACGAAGAGGTTTTCCAAGAACCTCAAGGATTACCACCTAAACGATCTCATGATCATGCCATCCATTTGATTCCAGGAAGTGTCCCACCTAACAGTCGTCCTTATCGCTATCCTCAGCCACAAAAGATAGAAATCGAACAGATCGTTCGGGATTTGTTGGATCATGGAGTCATTCGTCACAGCACTAGTCCTTATTCCTCACCTGTAGTCCTGGCTAGACGAAAAGATAACTCTTGGCGTATGTGTCCCGACTTTCGTTCTCTCAATAAACTCACTATCAAGGACAAATTTCCTATCCCTGTCATAGATGACCTATTAGATGAGTTGCATGGTGCAAAATTTTTTACAAAATTAGACCTTCGCTCTGGCTTTCACCAAATCCGTGTTAGAGAAGAAGATATTCCCAAAACGGCCTTTCGTACTCATGAAGGTCATTACGAATTTTTGGTCATGCCTTTTGGTCTCACTAATGCCCCATCCACATTCCAAAGTCTCATGAACCAAGTATTTCGTCCACTCCTCCGTAAGTTTGTGTTAGTTTTTTTTGATGATATTCTCATATACAGCAAAACATGGACGGACCATTTACATCATGTGGATAAAGCCCTTCACATTTTACACAAAGAAAAATTATTTGTTAAACGTTCCAAATGTTCATTTGGTGTTCAAGAAGTCGAGTATCTTGGTCATATAGTTTCACATGAGGGCGTCAAAGTGGATCCCAATAAGATTAAGGCAATTCAAGAATGGCCTTTACCTAAAACCATCAAGAAACTTCATGGTTTTTTGGGTCTCACGGGCTACTATCGCAAGTTTGTACAAAATTATGGTAAGATTGCAGCACCTCTCACAGCACTTACAAAAAAGGATGCCTTTCGTTGGTCAGAAGAGGCTACTCTAGCTTTTGAATCTCTTAAGAAGGCCATGTGCACAACTCCAGTATTAGCAACTCCCAATTTTCACAAACCATTTATTATCGAATGTGATGCATCAGGAACAGGAATTGGGGCCATACTCATGCAAGAAGGTCATCCATTGGCATTTGAAAGTAAACAGCTGTCAGGGAAAAATTTGGGAAGATCAACATACGAAAAAGAAATGTTGGCTATCTTGCACGCGGTAGAAAAATGGAGACACTACCTAATCAGTAGCCGCTTCATTATAAAAATAGATCATAGTAGCCTCAAACATTTTCTTGAGCAAAGGTTTTCATATCCGAAACAAAATAAGTGGTTAACCAAACTGTTGGGCTATGATTTTGTTATCGAATACAAGAAAGGGAAGGAAAACATAGCTGCCGATGCACTGTCCAGGAAATATGAAGATGAAGTAATCATTAACGCTATTTCAGGTCCTTGCTCCCAATGGGTGAATCAATTACAAGATGAATGGTTGTCCAATAGCGAAACGGTTCAGATAATTCAAGAATTATCTATAGGATCTTCTAAATACCCTTTGTTCTCTTATGAAGATGAAATCCTTCGAAAGAAAAACCGCATTTATATTCCACACAATTCAGAACTCAAATAAAAAATCCTCGAAGAATCACACACCTCTCCATCAGCAGGACATTCAAGATTTTTGAAGACATATTTACGAGTCAAACAATCATTTTGTTGGAAGGGATTAAAAGTAGAAGTCAAACAATGGGTAGCAGAATGTGAAGTTTGCCAGCGCAATAAAGGAGAAACAGTCAAATCACCAGGATTGTTACAACCATTACCCATCCTTGATCGACAGTGGGAACATATATCCATGGATTTTATTGAGGGTCTTCCAAAGTCAGAAGGCAGGACAGTAATCTTCGTCGTCGTAGACCGGTTATCCAAATACGCTCACTTTCAGGCTTTACAACATCCATTTTCCGCAAGCAAGGTGGCAAAGGTATTTATGGATTCAATTTTCAAATTACATGGTATGCCAAAAAATATTGTAAGTGATAGAGATCCCATCTTCACTAGTAACTTTTGGCGGGAATTATTTCGACTTAGTGGTACCAAATTGAACATGTCTTCAGCCTACCATCCACAGACAGATGGTCAAACGGAAGTAGTTAACAAATGTTTGGGTACGTACTTAAGATGTTTTGCTCAAGATAAACAATACCAATGGAGCCATTGGTTAGCATTGGCAGAATGGTGGTACAACACTTCTTACCATTACTCAATTAAGATGTCTCCATTTGAAGCATTGTATGGCACCAAACCTCCAAAAGTCGCAGATTACGTACAGGGGTCATCCAAAGTAGCCAAAGTGGATGATTGGTTCCAACAAAGGCAGTCTACGCTCACCATCCTCAAAGAGAATTTAGTCCAAGCACAAAATCGTATGAAACAACAACAAGACTTGCACCGATCAGAAAGAACTTTTAATATAGGAGATTGGGTGTTCCTAAAGTTGCAACCTTACAAACAATCCTCATTAAAGATAAAGTCCAACCAGAAGTTGGCCCCACGATTCTATGGTCCTTACAAAATTGTGCGCCGCATTGGAGAAGTAGCCTATCAATTAGAGCTACCTACATCTTCACGAATACACCCGGTATTTCATGTTTCATGTCTCAAAAAAGTAATTGGTCAGAAAGTACAAAGTCAATCAGAATTACCGGTGCTTGATGAGGAAGGACGCATACATCTCCAACCGAAAGATATACTACAACATAGAATCCAAAACCGAGATCACGTCGGATTCACGAATTTCTCATTAAATGGCAAGATTTATCAGAGGAGGATGCCACATGGGAACCTGAAAGTATATTCCAGTCATTTCCAGCTTTGAGGACAAAGCTTTCCGAGGAGGGGAGTCATGTTGCAGCCCAAACATAGCCGACAGCCGACGCTTCCAAGAGCTTATTAATTAATATATATATTGATCCAATGGTTTATTGGATCTATCATCTTATTTTTGTTTTATATTTTCATCTGCGTTTGCGCAAGGGTGTGCCCACCTTAAGTGGCCATTGATTTGTTCCATTCGTTCACTATATTTCCGTATTCCATATTTACTTCGATTTTCATCTTTTCGATTCTGCATTGCATATATCTGTGAAGTTTCATTAAGCAAAGGTAGAAATACCTTTGCACTATGCCCCTTTGATCTATGCTTACTAGGTTTCAATGGACTAATCTCAAGAAGAGTGATTGATCATGCCTCATATTATCGATTGAAGATCGATGCTAATGTATCTATAAAATGAGTATATTGTCATGGTAGCTGATGTTGTTGGCCTTGTCTTTGATTTTTTTTGTGTATAATTTTGGGCTAGTGGAGGCTGAGCCTGGTATTTAGGCTACACTAGTTGTAGTGGCATGGCCTAGTTTGAGGATTCAGGGATACTCAAAACAACTTGATGGACTGAGGCTACATTTTTTTGCATGTTGCCACCTTTAATATTCTTGTTTGACCATTACATTTTGTGGAGTTGAATATCACCCTCCTAGATCTTGATGTCCTCAATAATATTTGCCTATGCTAAGGCCTCCTCAAACGTTTGACATTGTTGTAATTGTAAGAAGAGCGAGATATGCTTCAAAAAACTTCTAGTGAACATTCAAGTTAGTTCCGTTATGGGTAGGATGAAAGGTAATTTTGACATCACCTTTCTCCACCTGTTTCCATATTCCATGACTGGCTCATCATCAAATTAATTAAGGCTAGACAAGTCAGTCAAGTTTATCATTTTCTTAGTGCTAAAGGCAAACTATTCCAAAAATGCATCGGGTAATTGCTCAAAGATATATATACTATGGAGTGGTATATAATTATACCATTCTAAAGAAACCCCAACTAATGTTATAAGGAAATTTCTCGACATCAAGGGATCATTGTCTTGAAGACAAAAACACATATTAATGAAGCTTATCACGTACTCTTGTGCATCTTTGTCACCTTTTAACTTTTCAAGTTTAGGCATCTCGAAATGTAGTGGGTAGGTAGTGATGGCACTGATGGATGTAGAGATTGATTGCTAAGCTACTTTAATTTGGGTTTTTGGTAAACTAAGCTTTGAGATTTTTTTTCTAATGAATTTAGCTGACCAGTTAGCACTTTGTATACCCCTAGAAAAATGATATGATATGCCTGCTATCGCCCTTGATTAGGTAGAGGGGGTCAATTTTAGTGTTGAGGTGGGAGATAAGTATGATCATTGGGTACCTCATCATAAATGGATTCAGGGTAGGCATCTACTTGTTCCTGATGCTCCTGTTGGGGCTCTTAATATAATTCCTCTTCTTGTTGATCTTGGTACTATTGAGGAGCATGAGGTTCTTGATAATAACCAGATAAAAACCTTTGATTTTGAATGAAAATTTGGCATAGTCGAGAGAGAAGATTTTTAGATTGTATTGGGTGCCTTATGTGTTGTTGCATCCTATAGGTGCTAGGTGTAAGCACCACTTCATTCAATGTGTTTTACAATTACTCTTGTTGTATATTTTGTTGTTATTATTGTATCTTTCATTGATATAACCTTTGTAGGTGTGCTCATTGTGGGTCCACCCATTGTTGATTTAATTATTGTTGGTCCAACTGGAGTTTATCTGTATACTATTTTTGATTAAGATGTGGCCTAAGTGCCTGATGTATATGATCCTGTTGCTTAGTTGTATGGGGTCTATGTACCCTTGTATTTGGAATACGGATAGGTTTATCTTGTCTTCCTCCCCTAGTATGATCTATTACTTGTTTTTCATTACACCTAAAGGTTGCATTGACCTCATATTTTGGATTATGAATGGGATTTATATAGTCTGGTGATGTACAGATGCAACATGGTTGCACCAAGTACTCTTTATGAGGCGTAGGAGGATGACTTGGGTCCTCTTCCTCATCTATAAGGAATGAATGATATTAAAGATTAGATGTAAGCTCTGTATATTTGGGCTACACAAAGGCATAACGTGCTTGCACGAAGTATTCTATATGAAGAATAGAAAGGTGAATTGCTTAATCAAAATGGGTGGCTTGCTCATCCAAGCTAGGCCATGGTGTATATCCATGTTCATGTTCTAATTGATGTATAGAGCAAGTTGGGATGTGAACCCGTGATATTGACCTACTAGACCCTCAATGGGTGGATTATTCCTTTTATAAAATTCTATCAGGGTATACAAGTTAGGGAGGTTTTCTAGAGAACCTACGGGTTCATCCTTAATAGGTATTTCTCAAAGGTCTGACCCCTTATGGATGGTATTAGTGTTATTATAAAACCTGGGATGCCATTTAGGGATGGGCATGTCCTCTGGAATGATTTGGAGATGTTCATTGGTTATGGATCCTGATTCTCTCTCTAATTTGGAGGTCTTGTTTTCAACCACATTTGGACCAACTCCATGAAAGGGGGTCCCTCAGCCATTTAAAAAAAAAAAAAATTACTTTCAGAAAAGACCTATGGGTGATATATCAAAACTATAAGTGTGACGAGTTGATCACAATGGACCAAGACTCAAAAAAGTATTTTTGGAATCAATTTTTGTATTTGTGGAATATTTTTCCAACTGGGGCTAGTGTAACAATGATAAATTTGAGGAATTTCTAGAAAATAAGGAGTTAGACCTCAAAAAATATGTGAGAGGTACAAAAGGGGCTAACTAAGACAACAAAACAAATTTGAATATTTTTGGGGTTGTCTAGAGCTTTTCGTGACCTTTTTAGTTCTATTTTCCCTATTTTGGCTTAAAAATTACTCAAAATAGAGTAATGATAAAACCAACATAATTTATTTGTTATAGCTCCAATTTGCATGATTTTTTATTTGTTGGGTATAGAATCAAAAAGTAGATTTTTTTTTTTTAAAGGATTAGGTCCCAGATCAGATGGTAGGATCTTATGTTGATTACATGAACAATAAAGAAACAAACAAAGTATACAAATGATTATCTTGTTTAAGGATTATTTGTGTTTTCTAAGTTGTCTTATGTATTTTAATTCGTTGTTTTATTGCTTTTCTCTTGTTCAAGTTTTTGATATTGTTGATGTAAATACTCAATTTGAATGGATTTCACCTATTTCCTCTCACACACAAGCCTAGTGATGAAGTCCAGGTTGTGAAACCCACTGAGATTTGGTGATGAAGTCCAAATATGGTGAGGAAGTCCAGGTCCTACCAGTTCCTTATTTAGTTCACCTCGGTCAGTGATACAACTCTTCGAAAAGAGATGTGTGTTATATTCCTCAGCTATGATGGTTCTTGGACTGGCCTTGGCCAAAATGGGGTGCGAAGAACCACAAGCAAGCTAACAAGGTGGTGATGAAGGCCATTATTGTTAGTCTTGATCAACGGTTGGGTGTGAATTCCAACTCGTTGATGTTTAATGTAAAACATGGTGTGTGGTGGGTTCTTTTTATTTCATGTAAAAAGGAAAATGCAACATAAAGCAATCAATGATTTTTCACTAATGCATGAAAGAACGTTTTAAATTTCCAAATTCTAAATAAGTATGTTTCAATTTCAAAAAGTTTGAAAATGCAAACCCTAAATAAAGTTAGCCTTTAGACAGACATCAAGTAAGCAAACTCAAACAAGCAATAAAATAGGGGCCATCTTTGTGTAAGTTGATCTATAGCAGAGTCGTCTAACCCTAGAGCGGTTAGAAATAGGGGTCATTGTACCCTGGAGTGGCCAAAAACAAATATCACTGGACCCAGGAGCAATCACCAACAACAAACTTAAAATTTAAAAATTTCTTAATTAAAATTGTAAATCTATCAATTTTTGTAAAAACATAGTAAAATTAAGTACAAAAATACTCACAGGTGAAGCCAACATTCGATGAATATTTTATCTGCTTGATTTATGAGCTCTGTTCTGAGGTCATTAGAGGACAAAGATATTGGATTTAGTGGTTTTCATAGGGTCTGATGGCTAGGCCTACTAGCCATCACAGGGTATGATGACTAAGACTGTGCGTCATGCCAGCCCAGAGCGGTGATGCCTGTAAGTTCAAGAAAGTAAGAAAAAAACATTTAGTGCCAAATTATAAAATGTGGAAAAGTCCACACCATTATCGCCACTGTAGAGTAGCAAAAACCATACACCTAAACATGTAATATGAATCAAATTGACAAGAAATACAATGTAACCATAATGAAAAAGAAATAAATAAAATATAGTGCTCTTCTCATTGATATTTGAAAATGATATTTACAAAAGGTTACAAAATATCCCTCTTAGGGATTACACCAATTGATATAATATTACAAATGATGTCCCCACAAGGGTAGGTGTAATTCGCAGAGTTTTTGCTCTCTCAAAACTGATTATGGAGGGTTTCTTTGTGAGCTCCACTTGATGATGTAAATATTTAAGGATATTTATGATGAAGAGCTCCACATAAGGCTTGTAACCTACACACAAAAGCACTTACAAGGACTTAGTAGCAAATGTGGAACCTCTCAATATTATATCCATTTCATGATAAACCATTGATAGGAAAATACGTAAAACAATAAAGAAATTAATGAAATATTGAATGAAAATATGCTAAATTGTGTTAGAAATAAAATTAAAAGTTGCTAAAGCTAATCTAACTAAGAAAAGATAGCAAATAAAACATCTCTAAAAGATCGTTGTAGGATATAACAACTAGCTCTATTAGTCGTCATAGGGTCCAACAGTTGCGCTTGCAGGCCGCTTCGAGGTGAAGCGACCGCTAAAAAGAGAGCTTATTTTTTATGCTCGATGTAGGGCAACATTCGATTTATCTGTCAAATGGGTTGATATTATTGGTGCATTCGTGAGGAATAACTTAAATGTGGAGATTGGCTCAATTTCATGAGGATTGATGATGACCAATTGTGGTATTTGCTCTTCAAACTACAATGGACTTCATTGGTACAAATGCAATCTTCATAGCTAGATTTGGGTAGCACCCCATTGCATATGAGAGTAGGTTCTCTTTGTTACTCAAACCAACAACACTTCGTTGCATTAGACTAATCTCAATTCTCTATATTTTATGATGTTTTTGGGCACCTTTTATAAGATGTCCCAATTATCATCTTAGCTTGCAAGGGAAGCCAAGATCAAGATTCAGTTATGATCTAGGCAACCCAAGCATCGCTTTTGAAATCTCCTCACAATTAATCGTTACACGCAAGTTACCTTGTAACTGATTTGGCTCAACTCAGGGAGCTCAAGTTTGTTACAAGTAAGGTCATCCCAGGGTGGAGCGGCTAGGATTGGGAGATGTCCCAGGCTGGAGTGACTAGAATTAGGGATCATCACAAGGTTCAGCTATCGCTCCTGGGTATGACGGTCTAGGCTGCAAAAGACAGGTTACCCCTATTTGAGTGGTAAGAACCATTTTTAGGTCTTGGGGAGGCCCAAGGTGGGTCATATGACCTGCAAAGGTGTCCATATGAGTCTCCTCAACATGATATATTTAAGGTATCTACACATTCCCTACCTCTTTCTTAGGAGGGGTGTTTATAGAAAGAATTTAAAAAAAAAATCTAAGCCATTGCAAGGCATGTGATAGTGATCTAAGATATTGTTGCACTATATCATGGTCATTGAATCTTGACATATGGGAATGGTAACTATTTTGAGAAAATTATTATGATTGGGTATGGTCGATTTATATAGGTTTTCTTAAGTCATCATGGTCAATCGCTAAAATACATTCGATATTAAAAAGGCTTAAGAGAAAGGTTTTGGAATTTTTATTTTTTAGTTAGAGTGTGAAGATTTTGACTGGTATTCTTATCTAAGCCACTTTCAATAGGGTAGTTGGGTACATTTATAATTCGTTGTAGTATAGTATATAGTTTTTAAAATGCATTTGCCTTTAGTAATATTGTGTCTACCATGATCCTTCATTCTTTTCACATTAGATATCTTAGGGATAGACATTAAAAATGGAGAGGAGAAAATAAGTATGTTTCATAATAGCTACTAGCTAACATTCCAACGTGTTAGAAGGTTATTTATACTATAATGAGAATCCACAACTCAATTAAGTATTCGTATTCTAGGCACCATTATGTAGTGCAAAAGTGAATATGTGTTGAAGAAGATCAATTTGCATCACAAGGATCATTATGCAATATGAAAACCAATATGTAGTATGGAATCCAATCTGCATTGTAGAAAAAAATCCATAATGTGTAAAGAATTGAGCAGGTCAAGAGATGGTGAATGAGGTTATTAAAGTTTACTTGTTAATGTTTGGACCTCCTCCCACTCATCATCTAAAGGTATATTTGAATTCATGAGCAAGAGAGCTCTTTTTGAGCTCCCATTAGTCATTCTACGAAATGTGAGCATCACTACCCATGACCTCCCAAATGCACATTTTGAGCTCCGCCACTGGTTTTAATGCTCGAGATACTTTATTTACAATGGAAGAGTTTGGCAATTTTTTTAAACTTTCTTTGGTTTATTTAGTAGTTGCCAAAAATATTGCTTAAAAATGTGTCTATCATCTATAGTCCAAGGGGAGGGGAGGCCAACTTAAACCAAATGATGTAAAACGAACAATAATTAGATTAGGAAAATAATCAATCCAAACATTAGGAAATTCAATTAACGTCAAAGTATAAATAGGTTACAAAATAGACTATTTAACAACTTAGCTGTAGAAGCGCTAACGTCGTTCAATAATAGAATATGCTAACAAACTAACTAAATATCATAAGATATTTAGGTATTAACCATAGTAACTAGAAAGTAATTCGTAGCATAGTAACTATCTCCTATGGTAGAAAAGTAAATGTAATAACCTATGTAGTATAATGCAATATACTACCTATTTTACCTAGTGGAGTAAAGGGTAAATATCCCAAAGAATGGAATATTACTCTAACATCCCCCCTTATTACATTATTTGGGTAATGTATATAACTGTCCCAATACAGTGAAAAAAAATGTCGATCTGCTGGTTCTTGCTCTGTCACAATGCTCTGGCTGCTCCTAAGCAAAAAAATGGGTCATTCCTCACTTTGTCTTCACATTAACGAATGTCCTTATTGTAATCTTGTCATCCAACCAAATTGCATGGGTAACCAGCCGTTGCAATCGCTAGGTGTAGTAGAATAGATCACTTCATACGAGGTTCATTCATTTACAATATGAGTTTGCAAAAGATAAGGTAGCTAAGGTGTCGGTCGTTGCCAAAAATGCACCCTTATAAGTTCCCCCTTCTTGTTGCAAAACATGTTGTAATTAATTTTTGAAAGAAGCATGACTAAGGTGTCGAACGCTGCCGAAAATGCACCCTTATAAGTCTTCTTCTCTTTTTACAAAAAATTGTGAAGAAAAGAAAAGTATATCCTCCCTTAATTGCAAAAGAAGATGTGCAACTCAAGAGTGTTGTGAAGGATTTTACAAATATTGCCTCCTAGGCAATTTTACACCACAAAAATTCCCTCCTTTTGTTACAAGTACTTCAAACATTGAGAGTTTGCTATTTATGAAGCCTAAAAGAGGTACAATCACCCCTTATTGCAAGTACTTCAAACAAAAACTTATGCTATTTATGAAGCCTAAAAAAGAGAGAGAGGAAATGATGTTTTGCTCAAGGTGACAAATGTGTTTTCCCTCTACAATATTGTCTTAGCAATAAGCACTCTGTGTGCTTTTTCTGAACCAAAATCAGAATCGAAACTAGACACTTCACTAGCAATATGGCCTTTGTTTTGCTTTTGTGTTGTGCCTTTGTCTTTCTTGTTTTGCTTGTTTTTGAACCAACATCGATTGGTGTCATGGTTGTCCTTTTTACAATACGAGCAAAACCTCTTTTGAGATTGCTTTCCCTTACCTTTTGAGGATGATCCTCCCTTTTTAAAGTTTCCCTTCTCTTTATTACCTTTATAGTTTGAATAAAGTGCATTGTTTGACACTTCATCATTTTGGAGTTGATTTGCTTCCTCAGTTTGAAGCAAATTGACTAACTCCACAAAGGTGACAACTCTTTGTGAAACATTAAGGGATGTAATCAATATTTTGTAGGATTCGGGTAGAGCTCTCAAAATTACTGAAGTCAAAATGGTGTCTTCTACTTTGGCCCCTAAAGCATTAAGCTTAGACTTTAGATCTGCCACTCTGCAGAGGAATAGTTCTACTGATTCACCTGACTTCATATGGAGTGTATGAAGTTGTGTTTGAAGGTTTAGAATAGTTGATTGATTCTTGCCTTCAAAAATGGTACTAAGAGCATTCCATGCCTCTTTACCAGTTTTAGCTTCACTTATGTGAGGCTGGATCTCATCAGTAGTTGCAAGGAGTATCAACATGAGAAGACGATTGTTCTTTTTGTCCCATGCTTTTTGATCTACTCCTGGTGATGCGGGTCTTGTTTCAGTGCCATCAACTAAATCCCACATGTCCTCTACAGTCAAGATGGCTTTCATCTTAGTTTTCCATGCTGAATAGTTAGGACCCTTTAGCAATTGTGTATCACTTAAGTATTTATTGATAGTTGCCATGATGAAGGTCCTACAATTTGTACTAAGATGATCTTTCTTTCACTCTCAAGTGGTATTTAATGGCACCTACCTGAAGACTCTCTTGAAGAGAGATAATCAGTTGGAGGAAATTAAGCCAAACAAATAAGAGATGAAAGATAATTCACTCAAACAGATATTTAATGGCACCTGCCTAAAAATCCTCTTGAAAAAGGATAATCAGTTTGAGGAAATTAAGCCAAACAAATAAGAGTGAATTAGGGGTTTTGGTTTTAGGAGAGAATATCAAGTGAAAATGGCTTTAAATCTGTGCAAGGATTTACACAAATTTGTGAAATTTTGAGGTATGGAGTGATCTTGATTCTATGACTTATAATTGCAAAAAGAAATAATGCAATAATCAAACAAGAATGCCCTCAAAATTATTATCACTTAGGTGTCGGATGCAACCGAAAATGCACCTAATTTGCCAATGAAGGTGTCGAGTAAAATCGAAAATGCACCTTTTAATTTTTGCAACAAAATGTGGATTTGTGTTGTGCAAAAAATTGATATTTTTATGTCTCCTACTTGTTTTACAATTTTGCAAAAGAAGTACAATGTTGTCTTCCCCATTTTATTTTGCAAAATTAACAATATGAGCACTCCTTTCAAGACAAGTCGACACACGACCCGCGTTTGAAAGGCTTCCAGACCAGTCGACACACGACTTTGGTTTTTGTCTTCAACAATTTAGCATGAGGAGCAAAATTGCTATTTTATGTTTTATGTCTCCTTTCTTGAAGGAGAGAACAAAAGCAAAGTTTTGAAGTTTTGTGAAAAATGAGATAACCTTTATGCTTCCTCAATCATGGCATGCTATGTATTTTGCAATAGAATTGTTGAGTTTCTATGTCTTATATCTCCAAAAATGAATGAAGAAAACTATAGAACTTCTGTGGAGGTTATTGCAAAAAAAAATGTTGAAGCAGGTTTTTAAAATTTGCGAAAAAGAGGTTCCTATGTTTCTTTTGTCTCCAGATGAGAGAAAACACAATTTGATTTTTGGAACATTTAAGGCAAAATTTTTGTTTGGATTTCAAGTTCTCTAAGTTTGATAAAGCAGAAAAATATGTATTTAAGATGAAATTTCTATAATTTAGGAAAAATTTGGAAAAAAAATGGTCCAATTTGATTAAAAATTGAATATTTTAAGCCAATTTGAAAATAAATTATAAAAAAAAAACTCAAAAAAAATATTTTTAATGCTTAAAAACTTTAGAAAATTTAAAATTTTAGAAATCGATTAAAAACCTTTGTATTTGGAGGCGCTGGGAATCGATCTGGTGCCTCCGTTGTGCAAGGCGACGCGCTAGCCAACCGAGCCACCGACCGGTTTGAAAAGGCTTCGATGCAGCTGCTATTTAAGGTGGCCACGACGGAGCATAGCCTTTGTGGGATTTATCCCACATGCATCCCAAAATGGGATGCAGAGGCTTTATAAGCCGTGACACGCCCCATATACGTCGATTGCCTACGAGCAATCGACGAGTCTCACCCGCCCTTTTGGATGCCGCCACGTGGCGCCAGGGGTGGGCCCAATCGAGTCCAAGTCGCGTCCTGTCGTCCAGTGGCTGTCCGCCACGTGTCGAGTCCGAGTCAGTCGTGTCGTCCAGTGGTTGTCTGCCACGTGTCGAGTCTGAGTCAATCATCCAGGTCATGCCTCGGGGTGCATGTAATCTAGAGATCGTTAGATCTCGCCACTTGTTGCATCATGATTGGTCGATTTCAGGGATCGAAGGGCCTCCTGCCCTCTCGGATCCTGAGGTTGTCGGGGATCGGAGGGTCGCCTGCCCTCTCGGATCCCGAGGTGGTCGAGGATCGGAGGGTGCTCTTGCCCTCTCAGATCTTGATCGGGTCTGGATCATCGCGTCCAGCTGGGAGGGAAGGGCTCGCCTACCCTCTCGGCTCTCCCAGCCTATGGGGGCCACGTCCACGTGGGATCGAGAGGGCACTCCTGCCTTCCTGATGATCCTGCGTGTGACTGCGGGAGACAACGAAGGCCGAGCCCACGTGTGGTCGATCGAAGGCTGCTCAGGCCGATCCTACGGGTGGTCTATGGGTGGCTGGTCAGTGCTATCCTGATTGGCCAAAAAATGGCCATGGGATCATGGCTGACAGGCTTTGACCTATCATGTGGGTGATCAGATCATGATCACCTCGATGATCGTGTCGACCGATCGACCCCATAGTGGCTGGGCCCTGGCAGGTCAAATTGACCTGTCCAGCAGTCTAGCCATTGGGCTCGCCTGTTGAGGTGGGTTCGGTGGCTACCAAATGGCACCAACTCGTCCTCTGGGCGAAGCCAAAAAAATGGCTCTGATGCCAATGATGTAAAACGAACAATAATTAGATTAGGAAAATAATCAATCCGAACATTAGGAAATTCAATTAACGTCAAAGTATAAATAGGTTACAAAATAGACTATTTAACAACTTAGTTGTAGAAGCGCTAACGTCGTTCAATAATAGAATATGCTAACAAACTAACTAAATATCATAAGATATTTAGGTATTAACCATAGTAACTAGAAAGTAATTCGTAGCATAGTAACTATCTCCTATGGTAGAAAAGTAAATGTAATAACCTATGTAGTATAATGCAATATACTACCTATTTTACCTAGTGGAGTAAAGGGTAAATATCCCAAAGAATGGAATATTACTCTAACACTAAAGAGGTGATATGCCCCCTCCACTCTTCTACTAATTAGGCTAGAGCATTGACCCGAGTCTTGCATTGGTGTGTGGCCTAATTTACTTCAAGGATATCCACTATTGGAAGAACTGCTTTCTAGTAGATAATTTCTATGACATAAATTCTTGTAATGTGATGAGCCACCTGCTCACCTGTTCACATATAGTAAATTTGTTAATTAAATACAACAATGCTTGATGATCCATGTAGAAAAGAAATGGATTAGCTAGCAAGTAATTTCTAAACTTTTGTATTGCATATACCATCCCCAAATTTTCTCATTCTATCATATTATAATTCTTTTCTACCCTTGAAAACAATTGACTTGCAAAGAAAATGGGTTGATTAGGCCAAACTGCCCCTCTTGGGCTAACATGCAACTGATCACAATGTTCGATGTGTCAACATGGACATGAAATTGTTTATTCCAATATAGAAATATAAGAATGGTCATATATACCAACATTACCTTCAACCCCTCAAAGGCCTTTTTGATGTTCCTTCATCCTCTTAAAAGGAACTTTCTTACGTGTAATGGCATCTAGTGTATAAGCTATTTGTGATAAATTTCTTATGAATATTCTATAGTAACCAATTGTACCTAGAAATGTCTTTACTAAACTCACATTATATGGGTCCTCCATGCTCAATATGACTCGTATCTTATCCGAATTAGTCTTCAATCCTTCCTTATAGATAATATGTCCTAGTAACTTACCATAAGGAATCAACACCATGCATGTTGTAGGATTCAATGGTAAACGAGTTATTTGACACAAGATCGTACATTCTTCCAATGCTTAAAGGTGTTTGATTGTCTTCCCATACAAGGATCAATCATATATGAAAGCCTTAAAGTTCCATGTGGACATTTGATCGAAGTTATACAAAATTATCCTTTGAAAAGTGGCAAGTGCATTGCATAACCCAAAAGGTATTCGATTATATGTATAAATGTCATTTTCCACTACAAAGGTTATCTTCAACTTGTCTTCCTTGGCAATATTGATATGATTGTAGCCCGATAATCCATCCAAAAGGGAATAGATCTCATGTATGGCTCCTTCCAATATGAAATCTATGAATAGGATGGGAAAATGATCTTTTATTGTAATGACATTCAAGCTATGAAAACCCACACACATTAAAATTTTGTTAGCTTCTTTCTTAAAAGTGATTACTATAGGTGACACCCATTTGCTAATTGTCACTTTGAAGATGATGTCGGCATCTAACATCTTCATTCACTAGGGATGCATACTTTGGGTTCATCCTATATGGTCATCTCATTATCGTTTGCACACTCGTAATCAAAGAAATTTGGTGTGTGCACAACTCTGGTGGAATCCCCTTCAAATCCTTGTAAGTTAATATGAATACATCCTTGTATTCCAATAACATCTTGAAAGTGGTTGCTTTCAATACAGGGTTCCATTCATCTTTGTAATGTATAATCTCTCACCTTTTTCATCGAGGTTCATTTGTATCATCTTTGGTCTTTCATACTTCACGGTATATGGTTCTTTCATTGCTTTGAGTACATCAATCTAATGAGTTGGTTTATATTTAATGAATCCATATCCTATCGTGTACTCAACAAAATAAAGAAGGGGTCCTATTTATAGTGCAATCTTGGCCATTGGCAACAACAATTTTTGGGACATGTTCCATAATTAATTTTTCCTTACTACGTGGAACTTAAGCCAACCTTACAAATAATAAAATATTAAGGTATAAACATATGAAAATTATATTTCATTGGCATTTCATTGCATTTAATTTCATTACATTACATAATTGATTTTTCCTTACTACGTGGAACTTAAGCCAACCTTACAAATAATCAAATATTAAGGTATAAACAAATGACGACTACATTTCATTGGCATTTCGTTGCATTTCATTTCATTACATTACATTCAAATTATTTCCTTAGTGCTTATCACTTGGACATTTTTGCAAACATTTTCTCTTTTGCTTCTGTTTAGAACTGGTGCCTACAAGCTCGAGGCTACTAGTACTGCAACTTATGTTGCTAATGTCTTTAAGACACCACACACCTTCTTGGAATGTCACACTTAAATAATGAAGGTAGCTCTAGAATTTTTTGTTGTGGAAGAAGATGTTTTTGGAATTTGGTTAGCATCCCTTTATGCACGATGTTTTATTTGTTCCTCATTGCAACTCTGGTTAGTGTTTTTTTGCATGTAATTCCATGTTGAACTTTTTTTTGAGTTCTAATTTTTCCTTTTTGCACACCTCAACACTATGATTCATGGTCCTTTGCATTGTAGGACTCTGGTTTGTGCTCTTTTGCACTTGGTTCTGTCTTAGCTTTCCCTTGAATTTTCAAAAATCTTGTCTCCTATTAGAACTGCCTTACAAAATTGACTAAGATAAAACATAGCCACCTTACAAAATTGACTAAGGCAAAATATTTGTCCAAGTGTAATGAGAATCACTACAGATGTCATGGTTCTAGGTTATCTATGTTATATTAAAGGTGCTTAAGAGAAAAGTGTGACATGATTGTCTTGGGTAGAGTATGAAGTCTTGTATGTTTAAAAGTGGTTATTGTTATCGTAATTATTTGAAGATGTATAAGGGTTGCATGATTGATTTCATCTAAAACCTAAGGTGGGATTACAAAAGGGTTTTTCTTCCTCATAATTATTTCCAAAGTGTAGCCAAAAAGGAGACCTTACGCTCGCTTTGATCTGAAAAAATAGGTATGCTCAATCATATTTCAAGATTAAAAGAATATTTTTGGAAGGTCTATAGGAAGGAAAATATGGTTAAAGAGAATTTGAATGACCCATGGAGGCATTCACATCGGGTTCACTAAAATGTAAGGACTGCAAAGGCACCTACCCTTCCATTAGAATGCTTGGGCTTCCTTGTCTTAACATGGGCAGGACATATGTATTCAATAAGAAAAGGTAATTTATTAAAACATACACGTGAACACTTATGATTTATTCCATCTCGAGTCAAATTTATTTATTCACTTTTACAATAAAAACAACAAAGTCAAAGCAACTATAATGATATGCTAATTACCAATAATATTTATAAAACAAACGTTGGTTTTGAATAAGAACGAGAATAATATTACATAAACAAATGTAAGTTTATTTCAAAGAAATTGCGAAACAAAAATAAAATAGAAGAGACAATTATATTGAATGTTTGCAATGCCTTGGGTTGGTTAACTTTTGCTATTAATGTCTTCAACAATGCAAAACATAACCTACAATGAAAATATAATAGGAGCATCTGCAATAAAGACAACAAAAGATGTTAGCATTTATGAGGACTGCCAAAATTGGAAGGGATAATGTAAACCCTTGATCCTACAATAAATCCCCAGTTCCCCTTGTGGTGAGTTTGAAAACAAATAAAAGTGATCGAATATGGAAGTATATAGGTTATAATCGAAATAAAACTATAATAAATGTTAATGATACTAATGCATTGTAATAATTACATGTATAAAATGACCAGGGAGAGAGGATTACAAAAGTCGTTAGTTGTTAGCAGATACCCTTAGCAAAAACTTGGCAGTGTTTTGTTAGTCCAAGAGTGTCAACTACACTATTGCGTTAACGAAACATTGTCAAGTTTTTTTCTAGGGGTAACTCTCATTAGTAGATGCCCCTAGAGTTGAATTTTTATCGATTCATTGATTCATTCCATGCCTCTTTCTTAGAAGGGGTATTTAAAGACAAAAAATTTAAAACTCTTTTCGAACCCATTGCAGGAGATGTAACAATGATATGAGACATTGTTGCATTGGATCATGGTTGTTGACTCTTGATTGATGGGCGTGATAGCTTTTATGAGCACCTTATTATGATTGGATGTGGTCGATTGAGACAGGTTTGTTGAAGCGGTCGTGGTCAATTGCTAAAACAAGTTAGATATTAAAAATGCTTACGAGAAAGGTTTTGTAAATTTTACCTATTTTAGTTAGAACATGAAGATTACAACCAATTGTTAAAACAAGTTAGATATTAAAAAGGCTTAAGAAAAAGGTTTTGTAAATTTTACTATTTTAGTTAGAACATGAAGATTTTGATTGGTACTCATGTCCAAACCACTTTTAATAAGATAGTTAGATACATTTATTATTGGTTGCACTATAACATAATTTTTTTTATAAATGCACTCGGCCTTTGGTAATATTGCGTCTGCCATGATCCTTCATTCTTCTCACATTGGAGATCTTAAGGATAGGCGGCAGAGAAGAAAGAAGAAAATAAGCATGGTATAGAATAGTTGCTAGCTAATGTTCCGTCACGTTAGTGTAATGAGAATTTGCAACTTGATGAGGGATCCACATTTTAGGTGCCATTTCGTAGTGCAAAAGTGAATCCACACTAAAGGTCAATTTGCATCACAAGAATTGTTCTACAATACAAAAACCAATCTGCAGTGCAAAAAACTAATACGTAGTGTGAAAAAATCAAACACAAAAGAAGTGACCGTCCAAAAAATAATTTAACACTAAGGTTTGCAACATTAATATTGTGTACAAAAACGTGCTTGCTCCAAGTGTTAAGACATTAGTCAAACAAACTAGAAATGCACAAAATTGGGTATCCACACTTAACAATGGTAATCTATTTTGTTAACGTTCTGACTATGGTGGTCTATTTTGGTTCTACCGTTAACATTTTTAATCCCTATAATAAGAACCATATCATTTTTTAAAATAATGACATTCCCTTCATATGAAATCAGTTAAAAAAATATAATAATTAATTTTTTGTCGTTTTTTAATCTACTGAGCGTCGTCTACTCCTAAACCTTCTCTTAAACACCTTTAAGATGACTTAAATAACTTAATATCATAGAAGTGTAAATACATAACTTAAACAGTAAATTATAACTGATCTCCTCTCTCGCCTATGCGTTGCAGTTTCTATTTGCCTTTCTTCGCTTCTTAGCCAGCTGTCACGCTGCTGCGGTTTGAGTAACAAACTAACTTATTTCATCGTAAGTCAAAGCGGCTTTACCCCACCAAAACAAATTAAAATTAAAATCAATCCATCAACGATATGAGACCACCAAATGTTTTACTTTTATAATTAAAAATTATGTTTTAATTTTAAATTAAAAAAGTAACGGTTATTGAAGCCGCGTCCCAGCTAGAAGGCAGAACGAAGAAACAACTCGAAAGGGCAACCTTCAAACTCTAAAATACAACGACTACGCAGACAGGACGTGCGTGGATGCTTCGTTGTAACTTGTACCATACCGCTATAATTCGAATCTACACCAACACCATGCTATGCATAAATAATAACTATTATCTAACTGGCTTCCTCACTCTCTTCGACGTTTCCACTCACACTTGCTCATAAATAATAACTATTATCTAACTAGCTTACTCACTCTCTCCGATGTTTCCACTCAGCTCACTCACTCTAGCCCACCCCAGCCCTCAAGGGCTATATATATATAAGGCCACTGAGTACCCCTTCAACACGGGCCGAGACGAAAGAAAATCTCAATCTCAATTTCACTAAATTACGGTCGAGAGCAGAACGTTTCTTTCAATTATTATTCCTTTTCAGTCCTTCAATAAAAGACAAGAGTTCATTCACTAAATATGGCCACTGCTCGTGGTGCTAGAGCCGCACTCCTGCCCTGGTCCTTGCCCATCCTGCAATTCAATTCATATTCTTCCTCTTTCTCTTTATTTTCATTTCTTTTCGTCTTGCCTCTGCAAATTTTTACAACGATTTCGATATCACGTGGGGGGATGGTCGTGGAAAAATATTCGAGAATGGAGAGCAGTTGCAGCTCAGCCTGGACCAGACTTCCGGTTCTGGCTTTCAATCCAAGCAGGAATACCTCTTTGCCACAATCGATATGCAAATCAAGTTGGTACCTGGAAACTTTGCCAGCACAGTCATAGCCTACTATGTAAGCCCTCTTTGATGTCACGACCCTTTTCTCATTTCTATCATCAAATTATTTTCTTACGGTTATGGTTGTTTTTATTATTTGCAGCTATCGTCTCAAGGTGCCAACCACGACGAAATAGACTTCGAATTTTTGGGGAATTTGTCTGGGGAATCCTATATCATGCACACAAACGTCTTTTATCAAGGCCTTGGCAATCGTGAGCAGCAATTCTACCTATGGTTCGATCCAATCATCGATTTCCACACCTAATTTGTGACGCACGAGCTTTAAAAGGAGAAGTATCCTGGATTTACGACTTGATATACTGCTCCAACTGATAGCTCCACATCTGGCCCTGCAACCGGCTATGCCTCTCTCGCGGATACAAATGCTATTGACTATGCTCCTGTAACCGGGTCAACTACTTCTGTATCTGGATCTTCAACTTGAATTGCTAGGGCCTGTTAAGCGCAAGAATATAGAAGAGAAAAACAAAAAAAAGGTTTATGAAAGAATATAATAATATAAAGAAAAGCAAAAATAAGTTTCTAGAGCTAGTAAAAAGAAATAATAAATAAATATATAGGAGATAGAGCAGCAACAAGAGAGGAGAGATAGAAGATCACCGACGTTTATAGAGAGAGAGGGAATATATGAAAAATCAAAGATTGTATATTGTCTGATGTACTTTGAATTAATACAAAAATTATAGTATTTTTTTGTGCCTTGTTGGCATGTTGTGTACTTTGTGTGATTAATAGCAGGGTATAAATTCTCTGTTTTGTTTTTCATAGCCTGTTCTTACATCAGTTTGGTATCAGAGCTAGGTTAAGTCTTGCGGAGAGAAACTGTAACCAATAGACTTGGGTGAAAATGATGTTACGTAGGAAAGCATTAGCAAATATATTAATGTGCAAGTGCTTAAATAGCACTATAGGATGCCAATAATAACATTAGGATATTAACAAAATAATATCCTTAGAAAGCGCTAACAAAGTAGACGCGTATAAGGTTACCCCCCTTTAAGGTAGCTAACCACTAACCTAGTCTAGGAAATCATGCTAACCTACTAACCAACTAGGTAGAATAGTTAACGTAGTCAAAATGACTACAATGACTAACTAACCCTTGGTAAATAGTAAAAAGTAAATACTAGTGGTAAAAAGTAACAAACTACTTTTTACCATGCGGTAAATAAATTCTACCTACTGTAGGAAAAGGGTAAATATCCCAAATGATGGAATATTACTCTAACATCCCCCCTTATTACATTATTTGGGTAATACATACCTATTCTCCTATACAACAATATTTGGGTAAAGTATATAACTGCCCCAATATAGTGGAGAAAAATGTCGATCTGTTGGTTCTTGCTCTGTCACAGTACTCTTGTTGCTTCTAAGCAAAAATTGGGTCATTCCTCACTTTATCTTCACACCAACGAATGTCCTTATAGTAATCTTGTCATCCAACCGAATTGCATGGGTAACCAGCCGCTGCAATCGCTAGGTGTAGTAGAATAGATCACTTCATACGAGGTTCATTCATTTACAATATGAGTTTGCAAAAGATAAGGTAGCTAAGGTGTCGGTCATAGCCGAAAATGCACCCTTATAAGTTCCCCCCTTCTTGTTGCAAAACATGTTGTAATTAATTTATGAAAGAAGTATGACTAAGGTGTCGGTCGCTGTAGAAAATGCACCCTTATAAGTCTTCTTCTCTTTTTACAAAAAATTGTGAAGAAAAGAAAGTATATCCCCCCTTAATTGCAAAATATGTGCAACTTAAGAAGCTTTGTGAAGGATTTTACAAATATTGCCTCCTAGGCAATTTTACACCAAAAAATTCCCTCCTTTTGTTACAAGAACTTCAAACAATGAGAGTTTGCTATTTATGAAGCCTAAAAGAGGTACAAACACCCCTTTATTACAAGTACTTCAAACAAAAACTTATGCTATTTATGAAGCCTAAAAAAGAGAGAGAAATGGTGCTTGCTCAAGGTGACAAATGTGTTTTCCCTCTACAATATTGTCTTAGCAATAAGCACTCTGTGTGATTTTTCTGAACCAGAATCAGAATCCGAAATAGACACTTCACTAGCAATATTACCTTTGTTTTGCTTCTGTGCTATGCCTTTGTCTTTCTTGTTTTGCTTGTTTTTGAACCAACACCGATTGGTTTCATGGTTGTCCTTTTTACAATACGAGCAAAACCTCTTTTGAGATTTCTTTCCCTTACCTTTTGAAGATGATCCCCCTTTTGAAAGTTTTCTTTCTTCTTATCACCCTTATAGTTTGAATAAAGTGCATTGTTCGACACTTCATCATTTTGGAGTTGGTTTGCTTCCTTAGTTTGAAGCAAATTGACTAACTCCACAAAGGTGACAACTCTTTGTGAAACATTAAGGGATGTAATCAACATTTTGTAGGATTCGGGAAGAGCTCTCAAAATTACTGAAGTCAAAATGGTGTCTTCTACTTTGGCCCCTAAAGCATTAAGCTTAGACTTCAGATCTGCCACTCTACAGAGGAATAGTTCTACTGATTCACCTGACTTCATATGGAGTGTATGAAGTTGTGTTTGAAGGTTTAGAATAGTTGATTGATTCTTGCCTTCAAAAATGGTACTAAGTGCATCCCATGCAGCTTTACCAGTTTTAGCTTCACTTATGTGAGGTTGGATCTCATCAGTAGTTGCAAGGAGTATCAACATGAGAAGACGATTGTTCTTTTTGTCCCATGCTTTTTGATCTACTCCTAGTGATGCGGGTCTTGTTTCAAGTGCCATCAACTAAATCCCACATGTCCTCTACAGTCAAGATGGCTTTCATCTTAGTTTTCCATGTTGAATAGTTAGGACCCTTTAGCAATTGTGTATCACTTAAGTATTTATTGATAGTTGCCATGATGAAGGTCCTACAATTTGAACTAAGATGATCTTTCTTTCACTCTTAAGTGATATTTAATGGCACCTGCCTGAAAATTCTCTTGAAGAGAGATAATCAGTTGGAGGAAATTAAGCCAAACAAATAAGAGATGAAAGATAATTCACTCAAAAAGATATTTAATGGCACCTGCCTGAAAATCCTCTTGAAGAGGGATAATCAGTTTGAGGAAATTAAGCCAAACAAATAGAGTGAATTAGGGGTTTTTGTTTGTAGGAGAGAATATCAAGTGAATATTGGCTTTAAATATGTGCAAGGATTTACACAAATTATTAGTGAAATTTTGGGGTATGAAGTGTTCTTGATTCTATGACTTATAATTGCAAAAGAAATAATGCAATAATCAAACAAGAATGCCCACAAAATTCTTATCACCTAGGTGTCGGATGCAACCAAAAATGCACCTAATTTGCCAATGAAGGTGTCGAGTAAAATAAAAAATGCACCTTTTAATTTTTGCAACAAAATTTGAATTTGTGTTGTGCAAAAAAAAATTGATATGTTTTTGTCTCCTCCTTGTCTTACAATTTTGCAAATAATGTGGCAATAAACAATTGCCTATCTTTCTTGATTTTGCAAAATAAACAAGTTTGATTTGTTTTAAGTGCTCCTCACTTTTGTGTTACAAATTTGCAAAAGAAATACAATTTCTTGTCTTCCCCCTTTGTTTTGCAAATTTAACAAATAACACTCCTTTCAAGACAAGTCGACACACGACCCGCTTTTGAAAGGCTTCCAGAACTAGTCGACACACGACTTAGTTTTTATGGACCCAAAGCTTCAAAGTCTTCTTAATTTTGCAAAAAAAATGTGCAATTTTATGTCTTATATCCCCCTTGGAGAAAACAAATGCACACTGTTGCCTTTGAATCTTACAAAAATTTTGAGTCTCCTTGTTTTCTAAATTTGCAATAAAGAATCAAATGTTTTTTATTTTGTCCTCTTTCAAGTTTGCAAATTTAACAAGTTTGAGAAGAAGTTTAGGTTTCCAAATTTGCAAAAAAAATGCAAAATTTTATGTCACCTTGTATTCCAACTTTGCATGAAAGAATCAAATTCCTTTGATTTTGTCCCCCTTTGAGTGTGCAAAATTAACAAAGTTTAAAAGGTCTTAGGTTCCCTAATTTTGCAAAAATGTGCATTTCTATGTCTTAGATCTCCTTTTTGGTGAGAAAACAAAAGCACTCAGTTTGTATTGCAAAAAAAATAGGACTCCTTCTTTAATTTCAATTTGCAAAATTTAAAAAAAAATTAATCATATAGTTTAATTTTAATAATAAAAATAAAATGATGTTTTAATAATAAAATCAATTTAAAAAAAAAAATTTTATAAAACATAATTTATATTTAAACTATTAAAAATATATATATAATTGAATTTAATTAAAAACAAATTAAAAAAAAAAAATTACCTTTTTTTTTATGCCATGGCGCCTTTGTAAAAAGAAGTTTTCAGGCCCCGACGGGGTTTGATCTTGGGTCTGTCGCAAGACAACGCCCTAGCGGCGATTGGTTTACCATCCCGACTACCACTCGAGATGAGGACAAAGGGGAACCTTTTCCCCTTTGTTTTTGTTCTCCGCTTCAAAGGAGAGGGAACAAAAAAAAATTAGGATTTGTAATCCCACATCCGCCCTACGGATGTTTGGGGATATTTAAAAACAAAAAGCCTCAATAAGGCTTTTGATTGCCTTCGGGCAATCTAAGTCCCCCCACCATCCTTTTGGTCGTCGCCACATGGTGGTTAGGTCCGATCGGGTGACGCGTGGCTTGTTCGCCATGTGTTGCCCACTTATCGTGTCCAAGTTAGCGTCCAGTGGCTGTCAGCCATGTGTCGATTTCGGTCCAGGTTGTCATCCAGTGGTTTTCTGCCACGTGTTCATCTCGATCCAAGTCAGCGTCTAGTGGTTGTCAGCCACGTGTTGGTTCTGGTTCAGGTTGTCACCTTGTGGTGTGTGCCAATCTCAAAGTTTGAGCTGGTCTAGTCAGCAGGTCCTACCACGTAGGGTCCACATCAACTCACCCACCCTAGTCAACATCAGCTCCCAATCTTGGGAGTCATGCTAGTCTAGCAAGTCAACACCCCATCAACATCTCGAGATCTATGCCCGAGATCACATTAGTTAGGTCGGTCATCGATCGGGATCCGTATCTTCCCATGGAGGATGTGCTTGCCCTCACATGGTGGTCTACCACCACACAAAGGGCGCTCCTGCCCTCACATGGTGGTCTACCTCCTGGGAGGGTGTGACTGTCCTCCTGTCAACGGTGCCCGACCAAGATCCAGGTGCCAGGTCAGCGAGTCTCGGGCTACGAGCCGCCATGTTAGTAGGTCCCGCTCCTCGAGATCTATGCACCTGCGGGTCATTTCAGCTCAGGTCTCAGGCTGCCATGTCAGTAGGTCCCGCTCCTCACCTCGGTATCCATACCTAGAGTCAGGTACAAACTTCCTCGAGAATTGTGCCTCTCCTTCGACTGCCTCGAGAAGCATGCACCTGGTCCGTTGTGGGTCTTTCGCCTAGTGCTCCAATATCATAGGTGGCTCCACCATGGCTCTGATACCAATGTTTTTTTTTAATTTACATGGTGGAATCGGTAGCCACCACGAATCCGGGCAAGCTGTCCAACTTTTTATGGTTGCCACAATATTCTGCTGTCCACCCCAGAAGCCGCCACATAGATCTTCGCACAGCCCCCCCCTATAACCACCATGCCATAATCATTTTAAACTTTTTACGCCATTGAAAGCACTAGGAAAGGGACAAGCGTTCAGTCCGATGAGGCTCGATACCAATGTTACGTAGGGAAGCATTAACAAATATATTAATGTGCAAGTGCTTAAATAGCACTATAGGATGCCAATAATAACATTAGGATATTAACAAAATAATATCCTTAGAAAGCGCTAACAAAGTAGACGCGTATAAGGTTACCCCCCTTTAAGGTAGCTAACCACTAACCTAGTCTAGGAAATCATGCTAACCTACTAACCAACTAGGTAGGATAGTTAACGTAGTCAAAATGACTACAATGACTAACTAACCCTTGGTAAATAGTAAAAAGTAAATACTAGTGGTAAAAAGTAACAGACTACTTTTTACCATGCGGTAAATAAATTCTACCTACTGTAGGAAAAGGGTAAATATCCCAAATGATGGAATATTACTCTAACAAATGACCAAGAGAAATTAATTGCGTAAGTGGTGAAAAATACACTTACGGGTGAAGTTGAAATGAGAAGAAAATATTGCAGTAGTATGGGACAAAGTCAGAATAAGGGCACTAGGAAGAGAAGAATTGAATTAAATGGTGAGAAATTTCACAACCAGATTAGATGCTATTGAGGTGGCACAACGTAGAGGAACACCTATTGTAGAGGAAAGTGATGAGGAACCAAAATTTGAGGAAGTCCAAGGAGAGCAATTAGATAATGATAGTGAAAGATTAATTTGGGCCATAGCAAAAATTAGAGGTAAACCCCAAGTTGAGGTCATTAGCTATGAAGGAAGTCTTGAACCTGACAAATTAATCGAATGGATCAACGAAATGGATAGGTATTTTGACTTGGAATCGGTAGCAGATGACAAAAAAGTAAAATACGTGCATTGTGGTGGAATAGCGTTCAGCCTAACAGGCAAAGGAAAGGAAAGGAGAAAATTAAAAATTGGGATAAGATGGTGTCCATGATGAAAGTCAAGTTCATGCATGTTGATTACCAAGTGGGTCTATTCCAAAAACTATAAAATTTGAGGAAAAAAGAGATGAGTGTCCAATATTACACGGAGGAGTTTTATAAATTATCCATAAGAGATGGTCATGATGAATCAGAACCGAAAAAAGTGGCTAGGTATATTAATGGATTGCGGTATAACATTCAGGATGAAATCAGCTTAATGGACATTAATTTCGTAGAAATTGCATACCAGTATGCATTGAAGGTGAACAATATATTAGCAAGAAAAATGTCTAGTAGCTCTAGAGGAAGAGGTCAATTGATGAGAGGAAGAGCTCAAGGAGGAGACAGTAGGAGATCCCAGCCAAGATAGGAAGGCAACAATAAAAAATTATAGGTAAGGGATGAAGGAACCAACCATGCACATTATCAAGATGTCGGTACAAGAGGTGGATATTCAGCTAGAGGAAGAGTCTTATAATAGATGGTATTATAATAGAGGACAAGGCGGAAGCTTTAGAGTCAAATATTTTAGATGCAATCGGTTTTCTGGGTATATAGATCATTTGAGTGTCCTTAAAATGCACCTACAGCTAGTCAAAGAGCACATGAAGGCAAGGCTCATAATGCATATAAGGAGAAGCATGAAGGTAGGTCGTAGTGTGCATCACTGGAGCACAGAGAATCATTAGTATTGAGGCAGATTTTAATGAAACCACCAGCAGAAAAGAAAGCTGAGCCCTCACAAAGGAGAAACTTATTCCAAACAATATGCAAGGCAAGGGGAAAATGTTGCAAAGTGATCGTGGACATCAGCGGTATGAATAATCTTATGTCTGAGGAGATGGTGACCAAGCTAGGATTGAAGAGGATGCCTCATCCTACACCCTACAAGGTGGCATGGTTGCAAAAGGGGTACCAATTGGTAGTCAAAGAACAATGTCTAGTGATTTTTAAGATTGGTAATTATTATGATGAAGTTTTATGTGATATTATGCCTATGGATGCTTGCCACTTGTTTCTTGGAAGGCCTTGGAAGTATGATAGGCATGTTGTCCATGATGGGAGAGAAAATACTTGCACCAGATAGAAGGATAGAACAAAATTTAAGTTGAAGCCATTGCAGAATAATCAGGAAGAGGTGGAACAGGAACACAAGGTAATGTTGATAACAAGAATGAAATTTGTACAGATAAAGAAAAATGAAGGGATGTGTTTGGTTGTGGTAGCCAAACCATCATATGTAAAGGGTTAGAATGTTAGGGTCCTATCCTAACATTAATTAATAATAATAATAGTAATAATGTATTTCATATCCTATAGTTATAATAATAAAATAATATAATAATAAATAATATAATAATTAATATAATTAATTATTATATTATTATTATAAGATTAGGGTTAGGAAGCATTGCAACCTTTCACCTATAACCCTAGAGTGGGTATAAAATATTGTAAGAACTTATCATTCCAATATCCATGAATATGAAATATAATACAATTTATTGAAGGGACTTCCCAACAATACAAAAGGCGATTCTTTTAGTCTTAGGTCTATTTATTATTTATTTATCATTTTATGTGCTAGGAACCCTAGGTTCCTACCATAGAAAAGGAAGGAAGAATATCCAGAAGAGATCAGAAAATTATTGGAGAAGTATGTGAATGTTATGTCAAAAGATTTTCCAAGTGGATTGCCACCTATGAGGAAGATCAACCATCATATGGACCTAATTCCGAGTTCAAGCCTACCTAACAAGGTTGCATACAGGTTGACGCCACAAGAAAATGAAGAAATTCGGAGACAAGTACAAGAGTTGCTAGATATTTGATAAGAGAGAGTTTGAGTCCATGTGCAATACCATCCGTACTTGCATCGAAGAAGGATGGAAAATGGAGAATGTGTACGGATTCAAAGGAAATAAAAAAAATAACAATTAAGTATAGGTTTCCATTACTGATAATGGATGATATTATGGATTGTTTGGGTGGAGCTTGGTACTTTACAAAGATTTATCTGAAGAGCGGATATCATCATGTCAGAATTAGAGAAGGGGATGAATGGAAAATCACATTCAAGACCAATGGTGGATTGTACGAGGGCCATGCCTTTCGGATTGAAAAATGCACCCAACACGTTTATGAGATTTATGAATGAGGTCCTAAAGCCATTCATAGGTAAATTTGTAATTGTCTATTTGGATGATATTTTTATTTTCAGCAAGACTAAAGAGGAGCATTTGGAGCATGTTAGGATGGTGTTAGATAAGCTGAGGCAGGAAACAATATTGATAAATTTAGAAAAATGTAGCTTCATGAAGGAGGAGTTAGTTTATTTAGGTTTTGTGATATCGAAGGATGGACTGAAAATGTATCCAAAAAAGGTGAAAGTGATTGCATATTGGCCTTCATCGAGGAGTACATTCGAAGCTAGAATTTTTCATGGTTTGGCTAGTTTTTACAGGAAATTTATAAGAAATTTCAGAAGAGTATGTGTACCTATTACGAAAAATTTTAAGGGAGGAAAAAAATTTGTTTGGACAACTGAAGCAGAAATAAGTTTCTAGCATTTGAAGAGAAGGATTACGGAGCAGCCTATATTGGCTTTACCATATTTTAATAAAGTATTTCAAGTAGATTGTGATGCAAGCGGTACAACTATTGGAGGTATTTTAAGTCAAGAAGATAGACCTATAGCTTATTTCAGTGAGAAGTTAAATGAAGCCAAGTGGAAGTATTCAGTATATGATCAAGAGTTTTATGCTATCATCCAAGCATCGAAGAAATGGAGGCACTATTTACTGCCCAAAGAATTTGTTTTATACACAGATCATCAAGCTCTACAATATATAAAAATCCAAGGTAAGTTGAATCAGAGACATTTAAAATGGGTTGAGTACATGCAAAATTTTACTTTTGTGTTGAAGCATAGGAGCGAAAAGTCAAATAAGGTAGCTGACGCATTGAGTAGGAGTCTTTTGATGACTGAAATGATATTAGAAGTGATTGGATTTGATGCAATCAAATATTTGTATAAGACTGATCCATATTTCATGAGGGCATGGAAGGCGTGTGAGAATCCTCTAGCAGATGATAGAACACCGTGGCTGGATTATTTTATCCAGGAAGGACTGTTGTTCAAAGGGAAGCAACTATGTATACCATGAAGGACTATTGTTCAAAGGGAAGCAACTATGTATACCACAAAGTTTGATGAGGGAGAATTTATTGAATGAAAAGCATGGCGGAGGACTTACTGGTCATTTTGGCATAGATAAAACATTGGCCAAGCTAAGTGAAGATTATTATTAGCCTAAGATGACAATCGATGTGAAGATATATGTATAGGGATGTCGAATATGCCAACATGCAAAAGAGTCAAAATACAGGGTTGTACAAGCCATTGTCTATTTCGAAAAAGCCATAGGAAGCTATAAGTATGGATTTTGTGCTTTGATTGCCTAGGACAATGAAAGGTATGGATTCCATATTTGTTTTTGTTTATAGATTTAGCAAAATGGTGCATTTTGTGGCTTGTAGAAAATGTAATGATGCCACACATATAGTTGATTTATTATTCAAAGAAGTAGTGAGATTACACGGGTTGCCATTAAGCATTATTTCGGATAGAGATACTAAATTTGTAAGTCACTTCTAGAGAATATTGTGGAAGAAATTGGTAACAAATATGAGTTTTAGTTTCGCTTATCACCCTCAGACGGATGGGCAAATAGAGGTTGTCAATAGGATTTTGGGAAATCTATTGTGGTGTCTTGCAAGTGACAAACCGAAACAGTGGGATTTGGCATTAGCACAGGCTAATTTTGCATACAATGATTCAGTAAACAGGAGCACTACGAAAACACCATTTTAGATTGTGTATGGATATAGCCCCAAAGGAGTTTGTGAATTGAGGGATATAGCATATTTGAATAAGAGTGTTTATGTTGAGGAGTTTGCGAAGGCAATACATGAGATGCAGAACGAGGTAAGAAAGAGGTTGCAAATAAGTACTGAAAAGTACAAAAAACATGCAGATTTGAAAAGAAGAGAAGTCAATTTTCAGGTTGGAGATGTGGTATATGCTTACCTCAGGAAGGAAAGGTTTCCAAAAGGGAAATATAATAAGTTGAAGTCAAATAAAATTGGACCGTGTAGAGTGTTGAAGAAATTCGGGGATAATGCTTATGAGATAGAATTGTTAGATGAAATTGGGATTTATCCAATCTTCAATGTTGCAGATTTGTATGCTTATCCAAACTTAGCTACAGAGGATGACCATATAGAGCAAGCTAAAAAGGTCCATTAGGAGAAGCAGATGCCTAAAAAACAAGAGGAAACAATAGAAGATATAATGGATAAAATATTGTATAGGAAGACCAGGAAAAGAGAATATTTTCAATATTTGGTTAAGTGGAGTACTAGGCCATTAGAGGATGCAACATGGATGAAACCAGCTGAACTGGAAAAGTTTGAGCACACAGTTGAAGAATATCAAGCCTTGGCATGATCAGGAGCTCATTCTAAAACTTTTCTTACCCTGGGAGAATGACGTAGGATCTTTAAAAGGGAGAAATTTATGGAATAATATAGAACTTTAGAGAAAACAAAAAGAAGTTTATGGAAGAATATAGAAATATAAGGAAAAGCAAAAAGAAGCTTCTAAAGGAAGTAAAAAGAAATAATAAATAAATATATATATGAGATAGAGTAGCAGCAAGAGGAGAGACAGAAGACCACCGAAGCTTATAGTGAGAGAGGGAATACATGAAGAATCAAAGATTGTATGTTGTGTGATGCCCTTTGAATTAATACAAAAATTCTAGTATTTTTTTTGTGCCTTGTTGGTATGTTGTGTACTCTGTGTGATTAGTAGCAGGGTATAAACCCTCTGTTTTGTTTCTCATAGCCTATGCTTGCATCACTCTATAGAATGGACTACAAAACATATCTTGTAAGAATGCATGCCTACCTTTTACTCATTCTCACTCATAAAGCCATAACGCATAACAACACTGAGATTAAGATTAACACTCTCGTTCGTTCATTATTAATAGGTTCTTTGTGGATGGAAATCTTGTGCAAGTGTTTAAGAACAACGAGGCATCAGGCGTTCCATACCCATAGAAGTAGATGATGATAATCTACTCTAGCATTTGGAATACGGAGGAGTGGGAAACTAGAGGTGGCCTCATGAAGACCAACTAGATAAAATCCCCCTTTGTCGCCTCGTACCGAAAACTTCAAAGCATAGATTTCCTTTTCTTCAGTTGAGGCAGAGATAGAGAAAGATGCTTTGGATTCCAAGCAACAATAAATAATGAGTTGGATGCGCAATAACTACATGGTTTATGATTACTGTGCGGACACCAAAATATTTCCCAATGGGCTGCCGGTCAAATGCAAGCTCAATTCAATACCCTATATAGATACCAGACCAGGCCAGGACAGACTACAACCTGTGCTCTAAATTTCACAATTCTTTCATTCTTTAAACACAATATTCTTTATACAAATTTTAGGATTTCATTCTGCCCCCATTTTTTAGAAGGTGGCAACAACATTACTTGAGTTGTATGGATCTTCTCAATTCTTTGATTCTTTTGCTAGCATACTAATGCAACCCTTCCTTGAATTATTGTATGAATCCATTGGAGATGTACCATAGGAATGAAAGGCAAGAACAAGGGATGCTAGATTGCCAACCCCCTTGCTATTGATGTATTTGTTATACAAGGTATTTCTTTACTCTTCTTTTTGTTGTAGATCAAACAAATATGAATTTTTGCCTTTCCTAATTCCTTGGGTCTACTTGCAACTTTCACATGTCTACACAGTTTGCATATATTAACACCTCAAAGGTTAAAGTCTCATAATTATTACAAAGGAATCTCATATATAGATGTAACTGGCATATATAACCATTCTTCAAGAGAAGAGAAGTAGCATTTTTACCTTCCATGCTTTACAAGGTTGTGAATGTAAAGGTTTTGAAATTCTAGTGTTTGTGTTTAAGATTTGGACACTGTAGAGGTATGTTTTTGGGTTTTCACTTATTAAACCCAAGTTTTATCTATACAAAAGAATGGACCCCTTTCAAAACCAAATAACACATCTTAAATCTAAAACAACACAGTGGTTAGGGATTTCATTTCTTTTTGGGGAGCTCCAAAATCCAAACCACCATATACCTAGAAGGGGATAGGCTAGATGGTAGCGATCGAGGATATAGGTTGAATAGTAGGGACCAAGTGTTTGGCGGTTGGCTAGGTTGTATGGTAGTGGTGTAATTGACCTCGTCTTACCCAACGATTAGGATTTATAGATGCAACATCCAATGGTGTTACTACAATTTCTTTATTTAAAAATATAGATAAAATAATAATAATTATTGGAGGGTCAGAGTCCTATTGACTTTGTCTTATCCAAAAAACTAAATTTTTAGAGGCATCTAATCGTGTTACCATTTATTTATATATAAAAACTATCCACAAGTACAAAATAAAAATAAATAAATATGTTGGGCGATATGACTGTAGAGATGTCATTTGATAGGTGAAAATTATCTAAAGATACAAAATGTCAACTATCCTTTTTGTGTTGTTTGGCAGCATAACCATTTGTGGAAAATTGTTCCCTAATATGGTATAAAAACAACATGTAGGTTGTTTGTTGATTGTGCTACCTTACTACCTCTTTCATGTAACTCATTGATGGATGTGTTTTGAATGAGGATCGAGGCATGAATTGAGCTAGGTCTAAAATGGTGACTGCTGATGAGATAGGAAAAGCATCTAACAAATGGGTTATGGGAAAGGCACCATCTCAAGATTTCATAGAATGTTATATGTTTCTTTTAAAATTGAAATATCCCTTGCTTTATGATTCGTTTCAGGAATGTAATGTTTGAGTTTGTGTTTTATAAACGTATTTTGTATTTTATAATTGCCTACAATAATGCATTTAGAGGTAGACCACTGCATACTTTTCATGATTCCTAGAGCCGTTATGATCCCATGCGACGCTATTGAGTTTTTGAATGTTAGATGCAACAACGAAAGAAGTTTCAAGCAAAATGATAAAACATGCAAGCAATTGCAGTGGAGTTATTTAAATTTTCCATTGGAAGTTGTGCAACTGAGCCAGGCTGTGAGACTATGTCTACTCTATTTACCCATTAGAAAGCTCTTCTTGGTCTAATTGGACTTTATTATTGGACCCCTTTTTGACGTCCTTTTTTGTGTTAAAATAAATTTGAAAATCATTAATGACGTATGTATGTAAAGTCCTATGGAGGATAACTTTAGTGTATATTTCTAAACCTCTGTACTCATAAATATTGTGTTTAAACCTTCGTTTTTTTCATTTGTGATTAGTCGGATTATTTTGACATCAATTTCGAAGATGGCAAATGTTTCCCTTATTGTGAATAAATATTTATTTATTACATAAACCCTTCTACATGATATTGTTAATTGGTTGATTTTTAGGTATACATTCCTTTGGTTACACAAAATAAAAGCATCCTAGGTTACATTCTTTCTAAACCAGGTGATTTAGTAAACTATTGAAGATGTATGTCAAAAATTAAACATGTGTGACTCTTTAAGGTGTACAGTAGTTTTGCACTGCAAATATATAATAGGTTGTTGTTTTACCTAGGACTTGAGAAGTCGAATGATACGTTTTACGAGTGTAGTATAACTCCTTTGGGTCATATTTAATACAACTTGTTTAGATAGTTGTGACACATGTTTAGTATGAGTCCTTTTTGAATATAAGAAACATTTACCAAATCTATTTTGGAAAAAGAGTTACTAATTACTTAAGTGAAAATATTTATAAAGTGGGCTGAACATAGTAACCACACAAGTCTTGTTATATATAACTATGATTTTATTTTATGTTATTAATGTTGAATTGATGATAAAAAGAATAATATTATCCTTTGGCTGAGCAAGAATTGTAAAATTTCTTAGTATAATCCCCTTATAATTTTAAAATTTAGATGTCCTATTATTTACTGAAATTGCGTCAGCTCTTCTCGATGCATAGAAGTTGAGTATTGAGTCTTTGCCCTATACAATGCAGTTGAATTGTATCATGTACGATTAATAGTAGATAAAAAAATGGTGCATGATAGAAGCTAAACGTTCTTCGGCAATATCATTTAGTTTAAAAATTTTCCTTTAAATAGCTTATGACTTGACTAAAACTCATAATATATCCCTTACATATAGTTTGAATAAGACTTATTAAGAAAAGTTATTGATGTTTGAATATTTGTTGAGTAAGATGGGATGATTAATTCAATATTAGATTTGCAGTATTTAAAGGTGCATATTTAGAACAAACTTGTGGTTTTTGTTTAAATTATAATAAAATTATTTCCTTTACTATGACTAGTTAATTTGCTATGGCTTGTAAGTCAAATCCTGATAGTTAACACTTTAATAAAGTTCGAAAATTATTCAACTTTTTTCATTATTAGAGTTAAGTTGATGAATTCATGCTTTAGGTAATTTAAGGTTTAATTAATTAATTCATAACTTAAATTGTATTAGAAAGGTAGTTAAAGTTATGTAAATATGAAATCATACTATATTATTATTGCTATGTTAACTTTGAAAGTTAATCTTTCTTATTAATAAATTTAGAGATATTAAAGTAAAATTAAAAGTTATTAATTTAATTCATGCTTAGTTTTTTTTTGCTAAAATATACTTTTGAACTGGAGTAAAGCATTTGTATGAGAAAGAAACATTTTAAACTTTGGGGTAGATAAAGTAGGGTTAGTGTGAATCTTTTCTTAGAAGCCCTTTTTATCTAATTAAAAGGATGATTAATGATATGAGTTGTGAAATTTTTTAAGAAGCATTAAGCCTTTAATTAATTCATCGTAGAGGATGTTAGAAATTTGGTTCCTATCAATTGGAAATCAATGGAGAACAATGGAAAATTAATGCAAATAAATAAATTAAGAATCACTTTTATTTAGATCGTTGTTTCAAATGGAGGTTGCCTTGCCAAGTTCTCACAAGGAGATATAATAATTTATGTTCTTCGATGCCTAATGACACCTTCTATGAATGCATATATAAACCTATCTAATGGTTATGATGTGAAAGGACACAATGATCCATAATAAAATGAGTAAAATTAATAAGATAAGTTAGAATTAGGATCCTAACAAGCCACTCTTAAAAAGAGATTTGTCCTCGAAGTTGAAATTGGGAAAATTGTTGCTGGATATGCTAAAGTGTTTTTTATGTAGCGTCTTCAGAAGGTAGACATTTCCATTGAATAAAAATATCGATGATGGTGTGATGGCAAAGTTTTTGAGTTTGGCAATCCAGGATAGCTTCAGGTTCGACCGTGAGTGGTCCATCTTCTGTGAACTTGAGAAGTTGAGTCTGTGTAGTAATGTGGTTACCAAGTACTGCTTTAAGACAAGAAACATGAAAGACAAGATGAATTTTGGAAGAATATGGTAACTCAAGTTTATAAGCAACGGGTCCAATACGTTGAAGGAATTTATAAGGACTATAGAATTTAGGAGCTAGATTTTGATATCCTTTGATATTGAGCGAAGTTTGATGATAGGGTTGAAGACGAAGGAATACCATATCACCCTCTTGAAAAACTCTCTCGGTTCGATGTTGGTCTGCTTGTTGCTTCATACGATGCTGAGCGGTGATTAAATTATCCTTGAGAAGGTGAAGAATGTCATCTCTAGTAGAAATGTGAGAATCTACTTCTGGCACATACGAACTTATAGGAATGTAAGATATAATGTAAGGTGGTGTTTGGCATATAATTCTTCATATGATGTCATCTTAATGGTGGAGTGGTATGAGGTATTATACCACCATTCAGCTAAAGGAAATCATTTAACCTAATGAAGGGGTTGCGTAGAATAAAACAACATAGGTAGATCTCCAAACATTTGTTAACAATTTTGGTTTGACCATCAATTTGTGGATGATAAGCAGAACTCATATGAAGTTGAGTGCCCTGGAGTTTGAATAATTCTCTCCAAAAGTTACTAGTAAATGTAGGATCACGATCACTGATTATGGTAGAAGGCATGCCATGGAGTTTGAAAATATTATCAAGAAATATTTGGGCTATAGTACTAGTTGTGTAAGGATGAGCCACGAGACAAAAATGAGCATATTTAGATAAGCGATCTACTACAACTAGAATAGTGGTTTTTCCTGTAGATTTTGGAACGCCTTCAATAAAATCCATGGAAATATCGACCCAAGTTTTAGTTGGGATAGGAAGAGGTTGTAGAAGGCCATGAGGATTTATTATTTCACATTTTTATCTTTTACAGGTGTCACATTCATCCACAAATTTTTTAATATCTTATTTCATGCCTACCCAATAAAAAGATCTAATCACTCTTCTATAAGTCTTGAGGAATCTTGAATGTCCTACCATGGGTGTGGCATGTAACTCATGGAGAAGTTTAGTAAAATATGAGGATGTGGGAGATAGGACAATACACCCTTTGTACCTGAGTATGTTATATTACCAAGAGTAGTGGGGTTTACTAGTGGAGTCATGTTGAAGTTGTTGAATTAATGTGTACGTAGTAGGATCATTAAACCATTCCTCATTGATTTGGTCTATCCAATTGGGAATAGGAGAGGAGAAACTAGTAAGGGCATTAAAGGATATTTTAGGTGTGTCCTCTGTGTTACCTTCTGGAGTTTTTGTCACTACTTCCACCTCAATAGTATCTTCTTCTTTTGAATTACCTTGGTCAAGCGTATCTAAAATATAGAGTTTGGGGGTAATGCATTTATGGTTGGGGATGAATTTTTCATCATAGTGGAAACAAAGACCCTTTTCTCATATTTCCTTCATTTCTTTAGGGCTAATTCTTTTAATTGGTAAAACTCTATTTAGTTTTGGGGTGGTGTAGGAATTTTGAGATTTGCTCATTGGTGGTATCCCAAGTCGATCGTTGGTTATTGATTTTTTCTTCCGCCATTTGAGCTAATGCAATAGTGTGCAACATATCGGTAGGATTGAGCATTTGTACTTATAATTGAATGTCTTATTTTAAGCCACTTATAAAACAACTTTAGAAGAATGATGCATCTAACCGTGATGTAAAATTTGCTAATTTCTAAAATTGAGCTTAGTACTCTTGTACTGTAGTGGTTTGGTGAAGTTTGATGAGGGCTCCTGTGAAATCTTCAAATTTGCTTGGGTCAAATCGTATCATTATATTTTTTTTAAATTCTATCCATGTAGGGGTGTCATTTGTTTTTTTATATTATTGTTAACATTGAGTAGCGGTACTCTCTAGGTGGAAGGATGCAATGCAAACCTTTTGGACTTCAAGGATTTTATTGAGGGAGAAATATTGGTATGCTCGATTTTAAGGACTTCAAGGATTTTAATTTGTGGGGTCACCTCCTTCAAACTTTGGAAAGTCCAATTTAGTGGTTCGAGGTAGGATTGATGTTTGTGGCCCCCCGAGTAATGCTTGTTGTGTTGGTGCTACGATAGGTTGGTCGACTTGGATTACTGCCATATTTTGTTATAACATATCCACAAAGTGGTTAGTGGCAACAACTTTTAAATCTATTTCTACTACTTTTGTCATGAGTTTCTATTCAAGATCGTCCTTCCATTTATTCAGTCCCTCCATGAAGTTCTTCATCTAGTCTTGTGAACATCTTCCATTGGTCATTGTGGTGGTTTTACGAAATTTTCAAGCTTAAATTCTTTGAAAAAATAGCAAAAATTTAATCAAATTGTCAAGTATTGACAAAATTTGAAAAAATTATTGTAATATTTTATCAAAAATATTTGGCAAAATTTCAAAAATTTATTGCAAAATTTAAAAAAAATTGTTTCAACTTTAGGGTCCTACAAATTTTTGAAATTTAAAATTTTTGAAATTTGGTGGGAGCGGGCTCGAAGAGCGAGGCAAGGGAGCGGTATAGATAAACGAGGGTGGAGTAGCATGGAGAGTGAGACGAGGGAGTGGTAGAGACAAGCAAGGGTGAAGCGAGCAAGGAGAGCAAGGTGAGGGAGCGACCAAGACAAGCGAGGGCTAAGTGGGTACGTAGGACAAGGTGGGAGCAAAAAAAATAAGCGAGTGTAGAGAGAGCATGAAGAGTGAGGTGAGGGAGTGACAGATACAAGAAAGGGCAGAGCACAGGGTCAAAATTTCAACAAGGGACACATGCCAACCACCGACACCCGCGCGTGTGCATGTGAGGTGTTTAGCCAAGCTAGACAACCACAAGGGGTGTGCTTGATTTTTTAAATCCATTTTGGTTCCTTTTGGAACCAATGTGGGATAAAAAGGGTGTAACAAGTTACGCACCCTTCTTTATCCCCCTTCGCTAGAGAAAAACTTCCAACATCAGATTTGATCGCTAATGATTGAAAAGTTTTTAAAACTTTAGCTTATAAATTTTGCTTTATAAATTTTTACCGAAAAAAGCTTCAGACATGTCGAAAAACGTCACAGATAGAAATTTTATCAATTTTTTTTGTTGTCTAATGTTGCTTGTCAAATCTGGTTTACTCTCTAAGGGATCTATGTTTATATTTGTGTGATTTTTTTTATTTTTGACGTCAAATATTGCTGCTTTATTCCTCTGTTGTTTGATATATTTTCTTTGCTACATTTAGAACCATCTTAATTTGCTTATAAATGGATATATTTGGGCTTGTCTTGGGCTATGGTGGTTTTATATGGATTGTTCACAAGGTCACACACACACACACACACACACACACACATATATATATATATATGGCAAAAAGTTTTTTGTGTATGATGGTGGATATTTTTGTGATGATGTGACAATGGGAGATATGAAACACAAGTGCAGGAGTGGAATGGCAGATAGTTGGAATTGAATAACGGGGTGAGAAATGCTTAATTGAACGATGTCTCTAATACCAGTTGTTAGGAACCCGGTTACTATCAATAGGAAATCAGTGGAGAACAATGGAAAATGAATGCAAATAAATAAATTAAGGATCACTTTTATTTAGATTGCTATTTAAAATGGAGGTTGCCCTGCCAAGTTCTCACAAGAAGATATAATAATTTATGTTCGTCAATGCCTAATGACACCTTCTATGAATGCATATATAAACCTATCTAATGGTTATGATAGAAAGGACACAATGATCCATAATAAAATGAGTGAAATTCATAATATAAGTTAGGATTAGGATCCTAACAGAGGTTGACAAACTAAAACACCCAATACCTTAAACCTTAAACCTTATTCATTAGAATGTGGGTATGCATACAATGGAATGAATAATAAACTAAGACACTTGATACCATTAGGATGTGTGTATGCATTCAATGTGACTCATAAATGATCATTTTTTGACGGGATAAGTTAGGATGAGAAACTGATGAGGGCAGTATGGAACGTCTCCTCTAAGTTTTTGTGCAGGAAGTACAGTGATAGGTCTTTGCAATGTTTATGACTAGGACAAGACTAGTATAACCAGGAAACTAGATTAATCTGTGATGATTTGTATGGAATAATATATCGTTAGTTATAATTGGACAAACGATACCAAGTCCAGAGTGAGGGTAATTACATAGCCCTAGCTAAATCCAGGTGAGTGGACAATCAGCTAGGAACTAGGCATATCTATATATGCTAACCCCCTTGCATGCTAAAACTTGAACAAACTGGTCGAGTTAGGTTGAGGTACATCATGTTAAGAAATAGAGAGTATACGTCCACACTGTAGGTGTTATGGGCCCTAGAGGATAACCCATATCTTGGATCTACATTCACATCGGAACAAGAGGATGAGAAATGAGAAGATAGATCCACAAAAATGACACCTTCTACGGGATTTGGCCAATCTCATCCACTTGGGAATTGTGTGTAGTGATTAAAATCTAAATGTGGTTGAATATGCCTTGTACTAAATTATTTTTTTTAAAGCGAAAAACCCCTTGTGGGGCTGCCTTGGTATGAGAGACCACAAACAGGGGGTTCTACATCTGTCAAAGTCACCCGAGAGTCGCACATACCCAATTCAAATTTTTTTTGGTAGGGTGGAGATTCAAACCTAGGACCTCCCTTAGAGTATTGCCCTCTCCTCTCCAACTCACCTACAAAACTTAGGTGTAGTAAATTAAACTTTGGGTGTACATTAAACCTTTTAATTCAAAATAAAAAATTTCACCTTACGAAACCAATGAGATAGATTGGGTTGTACAACCAAGTGAGTAAACTTGCATTGTTACAAGAAGTAGCAAAAAATGATGAAGCATAAGCTTTTGCAATCAGATAAGACACTCTCAATGCTTGGTAGAATGGATTTCAAAATATCATAGTGGAGTTTGACTCTCAAATTTTGGTGGGGTTGCTAGATGAGATTAGGAATTTTAAATCGAATATGTGGTGGATCAAGAACATAACGAGTCATATTAAAGCCATTTGGAAGTAATTTAAGGATTTCATTCAAGTTTATGAAGGTAGAGGGAATAATGCAACGACTAATATTTTTTTCTAAAAAGGGAAGTGGGAATCTTGTTGGATACTGGTTGAAATATGATTAGAAAAAGGATATTGTAGATTCGATAGAGGTGAACAAACAAGTTTTGTTACTAGCCAATAATTATTTAGGAAATGAAGTGTGTGGGACCAAGGTAGATGTTTATGATGATTAGCCTTTGGTTTGACATCATGTTGCTGCTTGTAGTGTTCTTAGTCCCCAAAATCATGGTAAGAGAGAGAAGCAAATCTAGATTCTCTAGAATAGTATAAATAAAAACTACAATCATGGTAGGAGTTTTTGCTCTTTGGATTGCACTAATATATTTGTGGTCCAAGGAGGTGTTAGAGTTAGTTATATTAAGATCTCGAGACTAGCCAAAAGTGGTAGGCGAATTATTGTAACTTTGAATTTGTCTTATTAATAAAATTTTCACCTTTAATAAAAATATTGCATTGATCTTCTAAAGGGAAAGTTGTTATCTAGTGCTTAGATGACTTTCCTCCTCCTAATTCCTTATGTTGCTTTATTTTCCAATCTTGGTTTTCGTTTACTTTTACATTTTTATTAGCAAGTATTTTCCTAAAGTTTTTGTTGTGTTTTATTTTTATGTTTCTAACTTTTAAGAGTCCCAATTATTTTAGACGATTTCTATAAAGTGGAAGCCCTATCTAGGTGGACACATTGGAAATAGTTGAGCCATCTAAAGGTTAGACATCTAAAGTCTATTTTTTGATGCCATCCTTCCCCACAAACTGCCTTAATCTAGATTGATTTCCAAAGGAGTATGGACTAATTCATAAAGACACAAAATATTACATAAGAAACATACATCTATTTTCTTAGACCAATCAATGGCTTAAAATACCATAGAAAAACACATTGACTCTCAATATTGACATATAGAAAGGGTTTATATTAGACCTTACAAATAAATTGTATTAATACAAGATCATCAACTTGAAGAATGTAATTGATAAATTCCTCAACAAAAAACATATAGTTGATCAATCAGATGCACAACAACATGGGAAATATAAATTTAGAATTATGCACAAATGGATTTCTTACCTCTAATGTGGCTCATGAACTGATAATTTATCCTATGGCCATCCACCATGCCTACATAATGAATCAACAAGTAGAAAACAACCTATACTAAGAAATTAGCTTATGTTGGTGAATCAACCATTTGTAGTCAATTTACCAATGGTTAATCATTTCTTGATGGTTCAATCAATGGCAAATCAAGTGGCCTCCTACCCATGGTAGATGAGTCAATATTCCTTCCTTGTACAAAGTATAGTGGTGTCAATCCTCATTTTGATAAAATGATACTTTCACTAGAGAATTTTTTTTCTACTCATTAGAATTTATGCTCGCCTAGGTTAGAAGAGAAGTTGATATGATATAAAAAGATTCAACTAATAATGGATTGATCATTCTTATAGGAGATCTCAAATCCTCTCATTAAGGGGCATATCTCCCATGTTCCAAATAAATACATAAGATTGAAAGTGAATATTTAGAAGATGAAGAATTGATACTTGTAGAAGAAAGTATAATGCATAGACCTCCCTCAGATGAAAAGTTAGAGGTTATAGAAGACGATAAATCATTTAATACCTTATCAAATAAAGAATCTGAGCTTATAGAATAATGTGAGGTGTTTAGTTTTTCCTTATAGGTAGAAATTTCTATAATAAGAGTAGGCAATGAGGTAGAATACAAGGGATTTTGTTTCCCCTTTGAGGACGAGAACCCATGAAGGTAATAGAGGAAAGTTTACAATTCGAATTTGAGGCATTGGTGCTTTTCTCAAATTATGATTTAGAGCATATAAAAGAGGTTTAAAGAGAAATTATGTAATGACCCTCCTCGCATGAATTTTGATAGCAATTAAATTGATGATTTAAACTTACCTTTCCCTATAGAATGTGGTACTGCTGATAGTCACTGTGTATGCAGGACCGGGCATATGCTTTCGATGGACTGAATTCATCAACAAAAAAGGTAAAAGGGAAATGATGATTCTGATTGTAAGTACATGGAAGCTCATGTCAATGCATATCATGTGGGCTTCATAAATATTTTGTGTGGTGTGAATGTATTTGCTATGTCTTGGAAAATTTGGTTGAATGGCAATGAATATGCCAGAGAGCATGGGAGCCTTCTTTTTATTAAGTATTTTTGAAATAAGGGTTGTTTGAATATTTACTATTAAGTTTAAAAGTAAAAAGAAAACATAAATGAATTATTGTCAATGAACATAACAAAAGAAATATGTACTTATTATGATTATTAGTTGTGTTGTGTTGATTCATGCATAACATAAGCACATATAGTATAAGACATATGAAGGGTATTAATAAAATCTTGTCCTTTATATTGTTATATTGCAAAATAGCCAAAGCAAATAGTGGTGAATGTTAGAATCCGGTAATGGCATGTAGTCGCAATGATTATATTTTAACCTCCCATGATCTCTCAAGTAGAAGAGAAGGACTCTAAGGCAATGAATCGTGTCTTATATTACATATATAGGCTGAAAAAAAATTGTTGGGTAGGGTTTGGCTGGTGAAGGAAATCAAGGAAGTAGCATAGACGTCACAGTGAACAAGTTATTTATATACTTGCAGATAATCTCTCTGATGAGGCCCAAAAATACCTCATTATTGCACAATGTTTGACTATCATATGATAAGTTAATTTCCAAATAGTTGACTAAAATATACTATTTGTTAAGTGTTTGCATGATTTTATGTTAGGAATACTATATCTCTATTTTTAACTATTTTCAGCATTTTGTAACTGATTTTGCTTGATTAAGTAGCAAGTAAAAAATATGCATTTCAATTAACCAAATGTGGTATGCTAATATCCATTAACTTATCAATGGTTTTTTAATGTTTTTTTACCCTTCAAATTGTTTCAAATCCACATTGAAGCTAAAATTTTAGGACTGTCATAAATCTAAAAATCTGAAAAAATAGCCATATAAAAATCAGCAAGCTGTCACTTTATAGGAACACCTTGAAGTTGCCAAACAAAGCATGAGGATATGGATGGAATGAGTTCAGAATGACTACAGAAGACATCTGACCTATTTAGAAGCATTCCCACACGGTCTAAATAGGCAACAACAAGGTATAATAGAGGAGGGACAATTGTGTAGCACTGTTGCACTATTTCAGCATGGTTACTTGGTGAATAAAGTGTATAAATTCAGTAGAAACTTGATGTACTCCTTCATGTTGATATTTGAATAATTTTTCCATGTTCTAATTTGTTTATGTTTGCAATAAATGCTAATATTTTACAACTGTGCAGCAGAGCTGGAAAATGCAGTAATTTACCATGTAAATTCCAGCAAGCTACCAATGAATGGCAAGGCATGGAATTCACATATGGAGAGGAATGAAGGCTATTGCAATCTGATCCTAAGGGTTAATCCACCTAAGAAATGCAGCTAAAATCACTTGAATAGCACATAATTATTCATTTCGAAGATCTTAGGAATGAACAGACATCTTCGAAATGAGAAATACAGTCTCTTTGGAATGAGCGGACATCTTCGAAATGAGAAATACAGTCTCTTCGGAATGAGCCACTTATCTTCAAAATGAGAACAAAAAGTGCTTTTTGACTTGTTGAATGATTTTTGATGATGGAAAAAGGGAAAGAAGGTTGAAAATATTAAAGAAAAATATCTCCCATCTGACTTTGTCGTCCTTGCCGTCCAAAGCCACCATTCATGGAAAAGATCAATTTTGATCCTCTTCTAGGATAAACCGGGAAATAACTACAACATAATAGGAAGTTGTTTGTAAGATAGAAATGACATATTATAAAGTGGATAAAGATGTGTGAGATATTTCTAGACTCCTCCCACGTACTCCCACCACTAAAGATGCTTTCTAAGGGCCAATGACTACTACTACAACACAAACTGTCTAGATTTGCATTTATTTCAAATCCAAAATTATTGAAAAATCACTATAAAGTAGCACATAGGCTGATTTGAGCATGGGATATGTTGTAAATATTTATATAAATAACACAACTCCCTCATTGGTTAAGTAGTTAGGAATTAGAATAGAGGAGATTTTTCAATAGCAACAATTAGGACTATACAACAATTTTCTGTAACAGTTTTCAGCATGTTTTGTCATCAATAAAAGTGCAGTTATTTTATCATTTTCTGTTCTGAGTGTTAATTAGTTAAGGAGTTCTTTTCACCTCCTTCTAGATCAGGAAGTATGGGCCCACTTTCAGATCTAGGAGGGATTTTATGGCAGGTTTTAATCTGTAATTTTGCTGTAGCAGAATTAATATATTGCTTGCCAGATTTCATTTTCTTGTTTTTATTTTGTATTATGTGATTGATGTTTTCTATTATGTTTGTGTACAATATTTATGTGTCAGCTAAAAAATTAGATTAAACATTTATTTCTTGTTTCCTTTGCTTTCCATGTTCTGTTATTTTTATGTTTCAACAGCTTTCAATTTCCAACAAGTTTCATTTTCTTTGTCAATTCCTATAGCAGAAGCTTGACGGCCTTTTGTGGCAGGGCATTGACAGGTGTTTTATTTCCAAGCATCACTTCCATTTTTCAAGAGTAAAATAGGTTTCAATTTTGCAAGTGTATTTAGGATTTCATTTCAGCAACATTTCAATTTAGCAATTTTAATTCTGCAAGAGTATATTAGATTTCAATTCAGCAATTTCAATTCATGCAATTGTAGTTAACTTTAATTTTATGAAATTAAAATTAGTTTTTATTTCTTATAAGTTTCTATTCTGTATATTAGGTTTAGTGTGACACCAAAAGGCTAAACCAAATTTGTCTCACCCAATAAATGTTTGAAATTTGAATGCCTGAATTGTACTCTGCCCTAGCCTTCTATCGTAGACAACCTTGGACACCACCCCGGATTGATAAGATCTTTGAGATTTAATGATGTGCTTAACGACAACGCATCATTTTGGCATCATTGTCGAGGACAAGGTGTTGTTAGAGGGTAAAAGTAGCCCAATAATTGTTAATTATACTAAATTGTGAATTTTAGAGTAAAATATGGATAAATGATTGGTATTAGTAACAGTTTTTGGTAAATTGTATTTCAGTCCATTTAGAAAACAAGTAACCACAGGGAGGTGATCTTCACACCTAGGGGTTAAATTGCTTATGTTTGAAATTCTTGATAAAAATTGAAAGAATTCATCATCCTCATTATCAAGAAACATAAGATCTCTTAAAATATTTAGAAGAGTCATCTGCTAGTACTGCCCTTTTTATATCCATATCATCAGGGTAGTATACCAAAATTGTACTAGGTTTTGGGAAATATATCATGGTAGATATACAAGACTATCCCTTGAACAAAATAGCCATATCAGCTACTTGTAGCATTTGTTCACAAGGACATATCACTGATGAATACCATTTACTTCCACAACTTAGAGATGCAAAATCTATTGCCTAGTCTGAATTCTTCTCAAAGAGAGATCCCAACAACAACAAATAGGGCAAGTAAATCAACCACCACCTTCAGCCCAACCTGTGGCTAATATGAATAATACAATACAGGCAACCCCTGTCTATGTAAGCTGAATCTATTAAAAAAAAATCACAAAAACTTTTGCACAATCAAAATAGGAGTTTACAACTTAATGATGATCCTAGAGTTTTTCATTATTACTTAAAGATTGTTAGGATTTTACCATGCTAAACCGCAACCTAGCAATTCTTACCCTACATAGACAATAGTTGATCTCATTAGAGGTGATCCTACCTGACAAGTAGTTGATCTGCTAAAGTTGTACACTTCTTGTATTATTGTGCAAACCAGCAATATTTCTTTTTTAGCCCAACCTGTGATCAGTCTGAATAATACAGGATAGGCAACCCCTGTCTATGTACCTGAATCTGGTATTAAAAAAAAAAACTGCAGGAAATGTTATTGACTGCAACAACATCCAACTATGCTCAAACAAGAATTTACCTAAGATTGAAGAGACAAAAATCAATGGAGATACACAGAAAACCTTTAGTCTAAACACACAGAAATTAGCCTTGGATAAAGGAGAAAAACTAGAAAAACTGCACGTAGAAAATTTACTTCCATTTTACAAAGGGGTAAATTATGTCCTCCTAGGAATGAAACAAATGGAAGTGCAGCCAAGAAAATTCTTGAACATTATTAGCTGGCTGACTTATAAACAAAAAACAAAATTGTTGCTATTTTGAAACAATATTTCAATCCCTTTACATGGAATTACAAGGGTATATCAAGATTTTATCTTGATGTAAGCGCTTAACATCTTTTGGGAATTGGTATTTAATTGTTTCAAGAACATATTGACAAGATTTTGTAGACTAGGAGGCATGGACAACACTTGATTGAAGAAGTTTTCAGATATGGAGCAGTGCTTCTTTCTCCCATTGGTAATTCATGGAGGATGTTAGTGGTGAATGGACATTGCCTTCGGGTATACCATGCACCATTAACTAAGGAGGAGTTATTGAAGGAGATTCCATTGGATGTACACATAATGGAAGATAATTTCTCTTCAATATCAGATTCAGAGTAAGATAAAAAGTTTGACAAAAAAAATAGAAGAAAAGCAAAAAGAAGAATAGTCTTGTTTGTGAACTTCCTTCTTGGGTACAAGCAAGACAAGAAAAATTGAAAAAAAAAAAAGATAAAAAAATTGCAGCAGAGGCATGTCCCACAAAATGGGGATACATGAGGACAAGCATCAATTTTAGCAAGGAAGAGGAACAATGGAGCCAATACTTCATTTCTAGCAATAAGGAGACAATTATGATGTATGAAGATTCTTACTTCTCATCTAGAAAGGAAGGTTGCATCAATGTTGCAGGTTTCAACAGAAAGAGATGGTGTTTTCATACAACAATTGACATGTTTTTGCATAATAAGGATTGGTCTTATCCAAATAAGAGTGAGATATGTTCTCTCTCATTGAAGCACTTGAAAAAAAAAAAGGACAGAAGTTGGTTGAAAACCAGAAATGGAAGCCTCTTCTGATGAAAAAATGAAAAAAAAAAGAGATGAAAAAAAAAATGAAAGAAAAGAAAAGAAAAATGAATAATTCAGTAATGAAAACCTTCTTGGAGGCGCTACTGAGTTGGTTTGCATGAAAACTGATTTTGCGGCATGCATTGCCTTGTTGATCTACCCATCATTATTCCACCATTGTACAAATCTCACACTGCACATGTGTTATTTTTATGTTTTTAGATAGCCTGCTAACAATCATCAAAAGCAGCTTATAAGGTGCATGACCAATTTTCAAGACAGTAAGGTATGTGTTTCTTGCATTTAATTCATAGTAAACATTTAGAATTTAGTGTATGATAATCGGTATTTGGCATAAACTATTCATACAATATTGGCAAGTTGAAAATAGAACATGTTCAAGATGTCAAGAAACACCCCCTTATGCCCTTAATTGCATGGAAATTCCAAAACTGTGCAAAAACCTGATTTTGGGACAGACATGGCAGCAATTCTATTTCAATTTGTAGGGCAAGTTTCAGAAGTAGGACTACAAGTTTATCTCACAATTGTCTGATAAATTGGAGGATAATCAGCATAATGCATCTGAAGGTTCTATTTTAGTACTACTGGAATAAAACAACAACATACAGAACAAAGAATAGCATCTAAACAAAAGGATGAAGAAGGGATTTTTGATGTTATGGAAGGCTTATACACTCTAGAGATGGGACCACAATAGAATCTATAGCTAACTTTTGCATAGAAGGTCATTTTTGCATTTTCTGATGCATCTTCAGAATGAACAATCATATCTTCGGAATGAACAGGCATATCTTCGAAATGAACAAGATATCTTCAGAATGAGCAGAAACTGTACCAAAATTGTTAAAAATCCTATAGAATAGCAAAAAGAGTAGGGTACATCAAATATTGAGGTTCATAGGGCTCTACCACAAGTAAGTACATCCCTCAAGCATTTCAAATCAATTTTTTTTTATCAATTTTGTTCAAAAGGTGCAAACAATAGAAATAAGCATTCAGGCTAAAATGTTGTTAAGAACAGAAAATTCCATCAGTATTCATGCATATGCCAAATATGGTTCCACAATAAGACTATTGCAAGATGAATAACATGATATCAAGCCTTTAAGAGGTACCTTGTGTTGGTCCGGCTTTCATGCACACCCCGGGAAAGGATGAAGGCAAGGAAAGCTCCGGAGACACCCACGGGACTGATCCCACTCATCTTTAGGATCTAGCTGGTTATCCAAGGTGCGAGTTACAGAGTTGGGTCGAATGGCAATTCACTCTTTTCCACTTATGGAATAGATTTCAATATGGACTGCTCTGTTACCTTACGGGGGGTTCTTGAACTTGTTCAGTAGTTGCAAAAGTTGTTGACAATCAGATTTAACTTGAATTCTTGATCTAGCTCTCATGGGTCAGCGATTTAAATAAAAGGCAAATAAAGAAAATAAAAATGGATCATTAACGGTAAGCAAAGAGAGGGTAGGGTAGGGCGAAAAAGAGAAGTTTATCAAACATCAATTGTAAACCCAAACTATCAATCTTATCTATGCTATCGACTTCACAACGAGAACAAATCCCGAGAAGAAAGTGTCCGATCGAGTCTAAGATCACTTTCAACTAAGAGCACAAGGCGAGTGAAACGGATCTAGCGAGAAAATCATAAATCCAAGGGCAGGTGGTTAAAAGCGGTATCTTTCACCGGCGACCTAGCTCGCACGAGTGAAGACGAGCAATTAGAACAAACTTAACCTCAAATCTGTAATTTCCCCTAGCGAGACAATAGAACAAGCTGAAGCCTAACGACATATTTAATCTTGACAATGGCGGATTCACGACATATATCTAACAAACTTTAAATGGAACGGATAACAAAAGAAAATACACTTATCACACTCTGCAAAAGATTAGGCTCCTGGCCATGCTATCACGAGAAAAGCTAAAGCACATCAACTCCAAGTCCAGAAACAAAGGATTTCACAAAATTTGCAAGAAATTGCTTATAAGCCTTTTATTTCTAAGTCTCAGCCTCCTGCGATTACATTTAGAATTTGTATTTATAGACTCAGGACAGACCCTGATCTTTTCCAAAATATCTTGCTCAAACCCTAAATCTTATCGCACTTAAACCCTAGGACCCGGGTTTTACAATAAAAATCCATTTAAAAATCAAAGTCCGGATAGAACTTAACCCTTCTGCAAATCAGTGCAGTTAGTTGCCATAAATGGAGAAGATAAAATCAAATGCAACTTGCATTCATCCGCAGCTGCAAATAAATGCCTCCGTTAATTCTGTTGGTGAGCCGGATGAGTCACCACTTCTCCATCAATTTGATCTCCGTAAATCCATCTCTGAGTTGAAATGGTCTCCATGCTATCAATTCTGCAATAAATCTCCATTAAATGCATTTACCGACTTCTTCTCTTCTAGCATGGCGGTCCTTGACTAAATCCGCACTTTATCTTTGCCTTTATGGTCTTTCCCGGTTGTCCCGTAAGTGCCAGGTGGAATCCTGCATGAAAGACAAAAAGATGCATTAGATTAGCATTTTAATTAAATCGGAAGCTTAAAACATTAAAAACAGATTAAAAACCGCAAAGTAAGCTTGCATGTCGGCTTCTGTTTGTCTCATTCACGCTTTGACACGTGTCGCTACCCCAGGAAGCCTTACGTTTCCAGTTGAAATGCACTTTCGGGCCCTCTGAAGACTTTCTCTCTCCTACCGCGATTTGCGACATGTCGCGATTTCGCGACATGTCGCGAAATCGCGACCCTGCCAGCGCATCGGCAACTTCCTCCCTCGTCGGCCATGAAAACGCGACATGTCGCGAAATCGTGACCCTCCTGGCCTCCGTACAGCCATCCCGATTTTCAGCCGCGATTCTAGAACACGTCGCGATATCGCGACAGTTCCCTTACATGCATGCGTTGACCGCGTTGACCGTGATTTTGGAACATGTTTGCGACTTAGCCGATTTTTCATTCTGCAGCCCACTTTCTCTCTCCTACCGCGAAAATGCGACATGTCGCGATTTCGCGACATGTCACAAAATCGCGCCCTCCGTACAGCTTGCTTCTCTCTCCAAAAAACTGTCGCGATTTCGCGACATGTCGCGAAATCGCGACCTTTCTGGCACTTAGCCGCATTTTGACTTACATGTCGCGATATCGCGACATTTTCGAAAATGGAAGTGTCGCGATATCGCGACACTACCAAAAATGGAAAGTTTGATTTTTCGGTGAATTTTGCAACTGTTTTCTGGATTTTCTCGGTATCGGTGCAAGATTTTGCTTGTGCATGAATGATTCTAGCATGTAAAAAGTGAATTCTTGGATAACACAGCTAGAATGCAAGAAAAAGCACAACTTTAAAAAGGAGGCAAGCAAATTTGGATTTAAAACCTGAAAAGATCAAGAGGGTCCCTGCTGCAAAAATGGAAGTTCATAATTTTCTAAGGATGGAATCTCATTTTTCAGTGGGGGTGTGTTGCTTATCAACAAATGGCGATATCTGCGGGTAAAATAGTAGCACTATTTTAGAACCCAAGACTATGGTTTCAAAACAAAAAGACCATGCATCATGCCTTGCCACAGGCATTCTTCACAATAAATTGACTACTAACTGCCAGCTGTTAAAATTTTCCAAGGACATCTTGGGCTGGATTACTTCAAGGAAGATTTACGATGTGCAATTACAAAGGTATAGAACTTTCTTCAAGGATGACTGAATTGAATGATAAACTTGGATTAATCAACTTTTCTAGATTGTAAAAGGGGAAACCGAGTAGAGCTCTGTTTACTAGTTTAGCCTTTTACAGCCTAGACAGAGTTACCCTTTAGATTTACACGACCCAATTTACAACTGTAGGGCAGAATCTAATATTGGCTGCCTCTTTTAATTGTAACTTTTTTTTTTTTTTTTTTTTTTCTTATCTTTTTTTTTTTATCTCTCTTCTTTTTGAAATATATCACTATCTGGAAGACCTTAGAGAAATTACAATTTTCTTTTAATATTTGATCAATGCGGAACTGTTTCAGTCTAGGCATTGATAGCCTCCGGTGACACCCAAATAATTGCATGAACCATAGTCCCCTCTTATAACCGACTTTTCTTGGATTCCCGGGAGTTCCTCCAACTAAACGGCATAGCAGGTTTTCTATCATTAAAACAAGCTGTGGCAAGTAAGACACAAGATCCAATCATCTCTCTACCTTTGTCCTGAATAACAAAATAGTTCCACGATTCAGTGCAAGCAGACTATCTCAATTAGAATGGTGAACAGCATGGGCATTGGATTGTGGATTTATCAGCTTAGAATAAACAATTTTCAGCAGGCTGACTTTTCATTGATTGCTCAGGCAAAGGCAAAGGACAGAAAATTTCAGAAGCCAAAGGACTTTGCACAGACTTCCAAGGACAGGCACAGGCTTAAAGCAAAACAGAATAAAAACTGCACAGACTGCAAATAAAACTGCACAAGCAACAAAATAAAACTAAAACAAAAGACTGTACAGACTAAAGCACAAAACTGCACAGGCAAAGGGAATAAAATAAACTGAACAGACAGCAAAGAAAATGAAATGCAATAAAGAAAAGACTGTACAGACTAAAATAAAAGCAAGCTAAAATAAAAAGACAAAGAAAGGAAATAAAAAGCACTGACAAAAGAAATAAACTGAAAAACAAATAAATTAAAACTGCGAGCATTAAAATTAAGCTGAAGCAGATTAAAGCGCACGAGACATTTAAAAATAAAACTGCACTGACAAAGAAATAAACTAAAAAACTTCAAAGCTTATTTACAATGCATACATATATTACAACTTCCCTTCATACTCAAAAAATGCAGCAGTTGGGAAAGCAGAGAAATGGTGCTTTAAAAAAATTTTGACCATGCAAGTAATTTAAAAAAAATTACCTTTCAAGTCCTGTTGACGAAATGCACTCAGACTGTGCTTCAAAAATTTGCTATCACGGGAAAGACTTGGGTTTCTTGTCTTCCCTGTCCCATTTGAAAAACAAATCTGCAACTCCTTCAAATTAAACAAATCATATAATAACAAATCATATGATAACATGTTTATGCTTCTAATTGAAGGGTTTGCGAGTTCTTTCAAAAGGATTGAATGTAAAAAACCCCCGAGGATCAAATACTTTAAAATCTTGACGGACCCAGAGACCACCACATTTTCAAAATTATGTGACAAATCAAAGAAATCATGTTTTATCTGTATGCCCTGGTTCTTAACAACTTGAACATTTTGTGGTTCTTTGCCTTGCTTCAATATCCGGGACTTCAATTTTTATCCCTCTAGCGAGAATGCTTACAATTTTCCTTTTCACTTGAGCCTTGCTTAGATTTAACCTCATCAATGTGCAATGTCCAAACATCATTGTTGTTATTGATTAGGGCTATAATTGTTCTCACCTTTTCAGTTGCCAAATCATAAACTCCAATATCTGCATCAACACAGTTTATAGCCTCCTCTTTGACATTATGTTCAGAAGTTGCGGGCTTATGTTGAGACAGTTCATCAATTCCAAGTTGGCTGACCACATTCATATTTACTACCTTTTCCTCCTTTTCTTGAAATTCAATAGGTGGTCCAAAGTAAGCCTCAATCAAGTTAATGTTTTGTCCAACAATCTGAGGCAGTTCATAGAGGGTGATGTCAGCTTTAAGTTCCCTCATATCCTCAATGATGCTATCCTCCTCAGTTACTTTTGCATAGTGAGATTGAATCTCACTTTCATCATCCTCTGATGAGGAAGGATCATTATTAAGTTCTGGACTCTCACATTTCAAGTCATAACTGTCCATTTTGAACTGTTGAAAATCTTGCATTTCATCCACAGAAGTCTGTACAAGACTTTCTGTCTCTTCGAGAAAAGTGACAGAATATGAAACCCTGGTTGTACTATTTTTGGGTGAACTAGAAAGATCAATATTTCTTTGATCTCTAGGAAAATTTAACTCACCAGGAAAAACTTCAGATTTGGGTGGTGCCAGATCACAACTGTTCAGTTCAAGCACCTGCACTTTGAATTTGTCAGAACTTTTCTCTGTATTTTGCACATGCTGAGTGGATGTGACAGTTAACGTAGTCTCCTTGGGTAGAGCATGACATGTTGGCACTAACTCATGATGTGGAATGGGGTCTGGAACAGGCATGTTCTGTGTAACATAGGATATCAAAGGACTGCTCAGAATTTGAGGCCCTAGCTGTCTTTCAAGAATTAAGGCTTCTTTATAAGCCTCTGCCAGGGTTGTGATATTAATGTCTCTCTTGAGGAAAATAGAGGTCACCGAATCCAATGCATTCTTGTAGATTTCTAAGGCCAGATTTGCATTTGGGATGTAATGGCCGATAATTCTACCGTAAGCTCTTTGGAACCTCATATTGAAAGACCTGACAGTTTCTCCCGACTCTCTCTTGATGCTTGGAAAATTATTGATATAAAATGCTGGGATCTATCACTTCACCGAACTGTGATATAAAAGCTTTCTCTAGATCATCCCGACTAGTAATGGAATTCTCTGGTGAGGTTTAAAAACCAGTCATAAGCTCCCTCCTGGAGAGTGAACGGGAACAATCTGCAGGCAACATCCTCATGTTGTATATTCAATAATCTTAAAGCATTTTTAAAAGCTAGCAGATGTTCTTCTGCGGTTCTTGTCCCATCATGTTTGTACACAGGGAGATACCTTTACGGACTTTGGGCGAGGTCATGGGCTATACCGGAATGTTCAAAGCGGTGGAGCCCAACCAATTTGCCATTATTACTTGGGTGACGGTGATGTTACGATTTGTAATTGGATAAGCGCAAGTGATGATAGAAGCTGTTCTTAACAAACCATCGAACTTAAGGCCTTCTCTGGCAATTTCAAAAGCTGCACTGACAACTTTCAAAAACGCACTGACAATTTATGAAGGCGAGCCACTTTTAAATGTTAAAATGCCGGACTACGGATAAAATACGGTACATACAACTTACGGGTTCTTAACGGGTTACGCATTTGGAAATTTAAAACACCCGACAATTCACAAAACAACATCTTGACAATTTATAAAATTGTGCGACAATTTACAAAGCTGCTGACAATTTATAAAGCTGTCCGGAGTTCATTGTGGGTCCTTCAAATGTTCTTTGTTATGCCCTTACAATACTTGAGCCGAGTTCATGCCCTCCTTCTAGCGCCAATTAGATGTTGGCTGAGGAGGAGGGGAAAATTGGCTACCAGACTTTGGATAAAATACAGCTTTACAGTTCCACATACAGTCGGATTTCTCAACTCAAGTGCACTAAGAACAGATGTTCTCGCCCTCCTTCTAGCGCCAATTAGATGTTGGCTGAGGAGGAGGGGAAAATTGGCTACCAGACTTTGGATAAAATACAGCTTTACAGTTCCACATACAGTCGGATTTCTCAACTCAAGTGCACTAAGAACAGATGTTCTCGCCCTCCTTCTAGCGCCAATTAGATGTTGGTCCGGCTTTCATGCACACCCCGGGAAAAGGATGAAGGCAAGGAAAGCTCCGGAGACACCCACGGGACGGATCCCACTCATCTTTAGGATCTAGCTGGTTATCCAAGGTGCGAGTTACAGAGTTGGGTCGAATGGCAATTCACTCTTTTCCACTTACGGAATAGATTTCAATATGGATACTCTCGTTACCTTACGGGGGGTTCTTGAACTTGTTCGATAGTTGCAAAAGTTGTTGACAATCAGATTTAACTTGAATTCTTGATCTAGCTCTCATGGGTCGTGATTTAAATAAAAGGCAAATAAAGAAAATAAAAATGGATCATTAACGGTAAGCAAAGAGAGGGTAGGGTAGGGCAGAAAAGAGAAGTTTATCAAACATCAATTGTAAACCCAAACTATCAATCTTATCTATGCTATCGGCTTCACAACAGAACAAATCCCGAGAAGAAAGTGTCCGGTCGGTCTAAGATCACTTTCAACTAAGAGCACAAGGCGAGTGAAACGGATCTAGCGAGAAAATCATAAATCCAAGGGCAGTGGTTAAAAGCGGTATCTTTCATCGGCGACCCTAGCTCGCACGGTGAAGACAGAGCAATTAGAACAAACTTAACCTCAAATCTGTAATTTCCCCTAGCGAGACAATAGAACAAGCTGAAGCCTAACGACATATTTAATCTTGACAATGGCGGATTTACGACATATATCTAACAAACTTTAAATGGAACGGATAACAAAAGAAAATACACTTATCACACTCTACAAAAGATTAGGCTCCTGGCCATGCTATCACGAGAAAAGCTAAAGCACATCAACTCCAAGTCCGGAAACAAAGGATTTCACAAAATTTGCAAGAAATTGCTTATAAGCCTTTTATTTCTAAGTCTCCGCCTCCTGCGATTACATTTAGAATTTGTATTTATAGACTCAGGACAGACCATGATCTTTTCCAAAATATCTTGCTCAAACCCTAAATCTTATCGCACTTAAACCCTAGGACCCGGGTTTTACAATAAAAATCCATTTAAAAATCAAAGTCCGGATAGAACTTAACCCTTCGGCAAATCTGTGCAGTTAGCTGCCATAAATGGAGAAGATAAAATCAAATGCAACTTGCATTCATCCGCAATTGCAAATAAATGCCTCCATTAATTCTGCTGGTGAGCCGGATGAGTCACCACTTCTCCATCAATTTGATCTCCGTAAATCCATCTCTGAGTTGAAATGGTCTCCATGCTATCAATTCTGCAATAAATCTGCCATTAAATGCATTTACGGCTTCCTCTCTTCTAGCATGGCGGTCCTTAACTAAATCCACACTTTATCTTTGCCTTTATGGTCTTTCCGGTTGTCCCGTAAGTGCCAGGTGGAATCCTGCATGAAAGACAAAAAGATGCATTAGATTAGCATTTTAATTAAATCAGAAGCTTAAAACATTAAAAACAGATTAAAAACCGCAAAATAAGCTTGCATGTCGGCTTCTGTTTGTCTCATTCACGCTTTGACACGTGTCGCTACCCCAGGAAGCCTTCTGTTTCAGTTGAAATGCACTTTCGGGCCCTCTAAAGACTTTCTCTCTCCTACCGCGATTCTGCGACATGTCGCGATTTCGCGACCTTGCCAGCGCATCGGCAACTTCCTCCCTCGTCGGCCGCGAAAACGCGACATGTCGCGAAATCGCGACCCTCCTGGCCTCCGTACAGCCATCCCGATTTTCAGCCGCGATTCTAGAACACGTCGCGATATCGCGACAGTTCCGTACCTGCATGCGTTGACCGCGTTGACCCGATTTTGGAACGTGTTTGCGACTTAGGCGATTTTTCATTCTGCAGCCCACTTTCTCTCTCCTACCGCGAAAATGCGACATGTCGCGATTTCGCGACATGTCGCAAAATCGCGCCCTCCGTACAACTTGCTTCTCTCTCCAAAAAACTGTCGCGATTTCGCGACATGTCGCGAAATCGCGACCTTTCTGGCACTTAGCCGCATTTTGACTTACCTGTCGCGATATCGCGACATTTCCGAAAATGGAAGTGTCGCGATATCGCGACACTACCAAAAATGGAAAGTTTGATTTTTCGGTGAATTTTGCAACTGTTTTCTGGATTTTCTCGGTACCGGTGCAAGATTTTGCTTGTGCATGAATGATTCTAGCATGTAAAAAGTGAATTCTTGGATAACACGGCTAGAATGCAAGAAAAAGCACAACTTTAAAAAGGAGGCAAGCAAATTTGGATTTAAAACCTGAAAAGATCAAGAGGGTCCCTGCTGCAAAAATGGAAGTTCATAATTTTCTAAGGATGGAATCTCATTTTTCAGTGGGGGTGTGTTGCTTATCAACACCTTGCAACACTAAAACTTGTAGAAAAACAGAAAAAGAGTCATACATGTGCTTAATTGCAAAATACTTGATATAGTGCAACAAGGAGGAATTTCTCAGTTAGCAGGTAGCAAAAGATGTTGTTCACAAGAATAAAACTTGCATATTATTATGGCCTACTAAGATGCATGAGGGCATGCATCGGTTCAAGTTGGGGGGGATGATGAGGCCCAAAAATACCTCATTATTGCACAATGTTTGACTACCATATGATAAGTTAATTGCCAAATAGTTGACTAAAATATACTATTTGTTAAGTGTTTGCATGATTTTATGTTAGGAATACTATATCTCTATTTTTGACTATTTTCAGAATTTTGTGACTGATTTTGCTTGATTAAGTAACAAGTAAAAAACATGCATTTCAATTAACCAAATGTGGTATGCTGATATCCATTAACTTCTCAATGGTTTTTTAATGTTTTCCTACCCTTCAACTTGTTTCAAATCCACATTGAAGCTAAAATTTTAGGACTGTCATAAATATGAAAATCTAAAAAAATAGCCATATAAAAATCAGCTGTCACTTTATAGGAACACCTTGAAGTTGTCAAGCAAAGCATGAGGATATGGGTGGAATGAGTTCAGAAGGACTACAGAAGACATATGACCTATTTAGAAGAATTCCCACATGGTCTAAATAGGCAGCAACAGGGTATAATAGAGGAGGGACAATTGTGCAGCAATGTTGCACTATTTCAGCATGGTTACTTGGTGAATGAAGTGTATAAATTCAGTAGAAACTTGATGTACTCCTTCATGTTGATATTTGAATAATTTTTCCATGTTATAATTTGTTTGGATTTGCAAGAAATGCCAATATTTTACAATTGTGCAACAGAGCTAGAAAATGCAGTAATTTACCATGTAAATTCCAGCAAGCTACCAATGAATGGCAAGGCATGGAATTCACACATGGAGAGGAATGAAGGATATTGCAATATGATCCTGAGGGCTAATCTACTTGAGAAATTCATCTAAAATCACTTGAAGAGCACACAGTTGTTCATTTCGAAGATCTTCGAAATGAACAGACATCTTCGGAATGAGAAATACAGTCTCTTCGAAATGAGCGGACATCTTCAAAATGAGAAATAAAGTCTCTTCAGAATGAGCCACTTATCTTCGGAATGAGAACAAAAAGTGCTTTTTGACTTGTTGAATGATTTTTGATGATGGAAAAAGGGAAAGAAGGTTGAAAATATTAAAGGAAAATATCTCCCATCTAACTTTGTCATCCTTGCCATCCAAAGCCACCATTCATGGAAAAGATCAATTTTGATCCTCTTCTAAGATAAACCGAGAAATAACTGCAGCATAATAGGAAGTTGTTTGCAAGATATAAATGGCATATTCTGAAGTGGAGAAATATGTGTCAGATATTTCTAGACTCCTCCCACGTACTCCCACCACTAAAGATGCTTTCTAAGGGCCAATGACTACTATTGTAACACAAATTGTCCATATTTGCATTTATTTTAGATCCAAAATTATTGGCAAATCATTGTAAAGTAGCACATAGGCTGATTTGAGCATGGGATATGTTATAAATATTTATATAAATAACACAACTCCCTTATTGGTTGAGCAGTTAGGAATTAGAATAGAGGAGAGTTTTCAATAGCAACAATTAGGACTATACAACAATTTCCTGTAACAATTTTTAGCATGTTTTGTCATCAATAAAAGTGCATTTATTTTATCATTTTTTGTTCTGAGTGTTAATTAGTTAAGGAGTTCTTTTCACCTCCTTCTAGATCAGGAAGTATGGGCCCACTTTTAGATCTAGAAGGAGGGATTTTATGGCAAGTTTTAATCTGTAATTTTGCTGTAGCAGAATTAATAGATTGCTTGCCAGATTTCGTTTTCTTGTTTTTATTTTGTATTATGTAATTGATGTTTTCTATTATGTTTGTGTACAATATTTATGTGTGTGTCAGCTGACAAATTAGATTAAACATTTATTTCTTATTTCTTTTGCTTTCCATGTTCTGTTATTTTTATGTTTCAGCAACTTTCAATTTCTAGCAGATTTCATTTTGCTATCAATTCCTATAGCAGAAGCTTGACGACCTTTTGTGACAGGGCATTGACAGGTGTTTTATTTACAAGCATCACTTCCATTTTTCAAGAGTAAAATAGGTTTCAATTTTGCAAGTGTAATTTAGGATTTCATTTCAGAAACATTTCAATTTAGCAATTTCAATTCTGTAAAAGTAGATTAGATTTCAATTCAGCAATTTCAATTCATGCAATTGTAGTTAACTTTAATTTTCTAAAATTAGAATTAGTTTTTATTTCTTATAAGTTTCCATTCTACAAATTAGGTTTAGTGTGACACCAAAAGGCTAAACCAAATCTGTCTCACCCAATAAATGTTTGAAATCTGAATGCCTGAATTGTACTCTGCCCTAGCCTTCTATCGTAGGTAGCCTTGGACACCACCTCGGATTGATAAGATCTTTGAGATTTAATGATGTGCTTAACAATAACGCATCAGTATCTCTGTATTAAAATTCATGGAGACTGTGTGCTTAGATTTTGCATGATAATTTAAAAATCTTGAAATCAATTGCAATATGATGTTACCTTACTGGAATTGATTGCTGTGAAATATTGATTTTATATTTTGGAATTTAAATGTTGTGCTGCAAGTATTTGACGTTTGGCCAAAGGGCAGCTTCATAAAAAATTCTGAAAATCATTTTTATTTCCTTGAAAAATTGGTATCTGATAATGCATATTTGCTATAAGGCCTTCGTAGGAATGAATATGGAATAACTTAAAATAATGATGTTGTCTATGAATGTTGAAGTATATAATGAATGTTGAAACAACAATATTTTACAATAGGGAATTGTGATGCTTATTTGATTGAAAATATAAGGTTATCGGGAGTTAGCCTGGTAAACTATTGTTTACTTCCAAATGGAGTTGCAGTGTGCTATGTCTTTGAATTGAAAATATGATTATCATTTTCATAAAAGCATGCATTCATTTTGAAATTAAAAGAGCTATTTTTTATCCCAAGATGAAGATACAAAACTCTGAGCGATGGGGAAGGCCTTTTAGAGGACTTTCTAGGGAAAACTCTCGAAAGAGAATTTGTATTGTTGCATGTCGGCTCAACGAATATGTAGTAAATAAAGATATGGAAAAAAAGTAGCATTTGCAGTCATTGGCCAAGTTTATCTATAAAATTGTCTAAGGAGTTCAATATCTTGGAGAAGCTAGGTCTTCCAACGTATGATTACCATTTGCTATCTATAAGCTGCATGTAAAAATTGAATTGTCATGAAAGGATAATGTAATAGATAGACCTTTCCTATATATGTTTTTCTTCCATGACAGTGAAGCAATAATTTGTGTGAAGGCACTTGTGTATTACCATACCTATTATTTAGAATTAAACTTGTAAACCATAGTGTGCAAAGGAAAATATAGTAAAAATTTATGTAATAGAAGAGCCCTTAGATGCTACCTATGGTTGAGTATTTAACTCAATTAAGTTTAGTAAAATGTAATTTATTTTAAAAAGTGATAGAATTTCTTTAAAAAAAGTTATGTGAGTAAGATTTAATTGATGGCTTATAGACATTTATTTTACAGTGCTTTGTAAATAGAGTTGTAAGTTACTTTGTTATTCAAAAGTAATAAATAGATAATGAAGTAGTTAAAGCCTTGTGCAATTTTTTGTAAGGGGAATGAATGAATAGTCTTTGTTTGAGTTTTTCTCCTAGTAGACCATCGACGTTAGGGATTCTGTTGTCTTTTAGCAATACGAAAGACAAATTGTTTTTGTATTAAACAAAGGATATAAGGTATCATAATACCTTCAAACTTGAGCATTCCAGTATTATCGAGAAGGTTGATATTGAATAGAGGACAGAGTATATATCTGCAAAACCAGTTTTTCTTTTACTCTAATCGAAATAGAGAATAATTTTGGGTTAAGATAACTTTGGAGCTTTTTCAAGGCATTGTTACAGTAAGCAAGCTTTGAATATAAAACTTAAAACAAATAGTATACTTTAAACCCATTCGAGTCATACGGAGAACATGACAAGTGTTCTAAAATGCTTTGGCATAAACTCTATAAAACCTAGAAAATATTTCAATTTGTGTTAAAAAAATTGTATGTGATTAGAACCAGAATGAACCCGTTTGATATATTATCTTTGTTGGCAAAGACAAAGGTATTTTAGTGGGTAGTTTATGAATTAAAAAAGTAGAATTGAATTCCATGTGTGAAATCAATTAGTTTGAAAGGAGAATTCTTAAAAAAACCATTTATAACCATGTTAAGAAAGTAAGGATAGGTTCATTTTAGGTAAAAGGTAAGTAATGCGTGGGCAGAGGCAATGTGCTAAACCTCATGTCAATTCCTTAGAACCTTTTGCAAGTTGGGTCAAAGTTAGTTTATTTAAATTTTTACTCTTTACTTTATGGAAAACCCCCCTAGTATAATAGAGGGATGTTAATATAGTTTGGAATGGAAATAACTAGAGTATATTTTAAAGTTAAAATATAACTTATTAGCTAATTATAAACCTTTTATTTTAAACTAAAACCTCTAGAAAAACCTTAAAACCTTAGGAAGAGTTTTTAGTTGTATTCTTGTTAAGTATCTTATAAACACTATAGAGATACAAATGTCTTATGTGATATGATATTATTGTTGAACATGAATCTCAAGGTTAAACCATAATTGGAAATTATTTTAATAGATGTATCATGTCCTTAAATGGGGAAAACTATGCAAGTATCATCGAGAGAGGATGAATTAAAAAAAAAACAAGTTTTAATAGAATATGTGAATCCTTTTTTGATCCTATCTAAAGTCTTTCTTAGCGATTGATAACTATAAATACAATTAATTCCTTGGTATAAATCATCAATAAGTATGAGCAAATTACTTGAGAACTTGAAATAGATGGTTGGAACTCTTACAAATAAACTTTTAATACCCAATGTTGTTGAGGTGCAGATATGCACAGAGCAAGTCTTGAAGCAACTACAGTCTGATAGAATTGGTCTAGGCAAATGACTCGGTTAAAACGTGTAACGAGAGGCGGTATAAGATGCCATCTCTAGGTTTCTATTTGGGTAGTACTGTGATAAGTCCCATGTTCATTTGAATTATCTAGTACAACCATGATGTTCGGTATGGGATAAATGATAGTGATTCATAATGGGCATGAGAGATCAAGTCCAAGGTCGAGGTATTAACATGGCTTTAGATAACTCTTGGTAGAGGACAATCAGCTAGACACAAGGTATATGTACATTGATCCTTTGCATAACTAAAGTTTTAAATAAGTTGACTAGTTAGGTCATTGATTCATAAATGATGAATACGTCAAATAATTAGGTCATGGGTTCTAAACAAGTCAACCTATTAGGTCATGGGTTCACAAATGCTAAGGGATGAGGAAAGAAAGTATCTCCCTCTAGGTATTATGGGCCCTAGAGGATAACCCCAGTCATGGATTGACACACATACAAGAACCAAAGGTCAATAAATGAGGCAAGTCGATTCCACTTAACGACACCTCTATGATATTTGGCCAATCTCATCCACTTGGGTGGTTTTTTGCAGCAGTATTGAAACCCAAAAGTGGTTTGATATACCTGTATTGATTCAAAATTTATGTTATTGATTCATTGGCTGAAACATGGGTTTGATACCACCTACTCAGATAGACTTGAGTAGTGTGATGATCTACTCATATGGACTTTTGTAGTGTGAAGATCTACCAAGATGGACTTGGGTGAACTTGAAATCACAATTATAATTGCTATGAACATGAGAGCACTCTTAGAGTTTAACAATGAACTTAAACTAAAAAAATACTTGGTAAATTTAGTTGATTTGTTTTGTAGGACAACCAAGTGGGTAGACTTGGGTTGTTACATATGGTATCAGATCAAAAGAGATCTTAAGTTGTACTTTCAAGGATTCCACAGGAGGTGGGCAAGAGGAAGCCATCTTAATACGAAATCTAAAAGGACCACAAATAGAAAATAAAAGAAAATTTACTCAAAGAAAAACAAATATGAAGCAAGTGAATGCACCTCCTTTAAATGACCCTGATAAGGAGGAAGGAAACTTAGCATTAGTATTACAATTGTTACAAACTATTTTGGACTAGTTAAAAGAGGAAATGGCCTAATAAAAAGTTCATAATAGCCCAACAACAAGAGTTGGTAGTCCAAAAAAGGAAGGTAATAGAGGAATTAACAAAAAAAAAAGAATCTAAAGGCGGGATAGATGGGATTCCTAATGAGCCAACAGGAATTAGTTTTAGAAGGGCCAGAGTGAGTGAGGAGTTGGCCAAGGACCTAAAGAAGGTCATGATTCCCAAGTTTAATGGTATAAGTGATGAAAATTTAGTGGAGAAATTTTAGGAATTCACTAATTTGCAACAAGGATCGATGACAATCTGAGCCTATCATCATAAATTTACCTAATTATTAAAATATGTGTCATACTATGAGGGCACGAAATCCATGACGGTATATAAGTTTATATTAGGATTATGTCCTAAGAATTGAGACTGAGGTGAATATGCTTAATTGAAAAAACCTTGTTAAAGCATTCAATTTGACTCGGTAAGAAGAAACTATCAAAAGGCTAAAAGGACTTATTTCAATTTTCAAAAAATAATTGAAAAAGAAAAATATGATCTTAGGAAGCGTAAAAGCACAAATTTTATGAAGTGGGTTATGGAGCAAAGTAAAAAATTCTAAAAGAGGATATAAAAATTGAGAAAGGTGGTAAAAGTAGAAATAACTTCTAGAGCAATAAGATCAGGAAGGATGGCAAAGGATACTCTAGAAGAAATTATCAGAGAGCTATAAATCAGGGTAGAACTAGGAAAATTACATCTCAAGATAGGAATGAGGATAATAAAAGGGGTAGTAGAGCTCCTGCAATGGTTCTTATGTATGTAAGGGGATTACACTTTACCATAATGTGCCCCCATAGAGTTTATATCCATTAGAAACCTCCAGAAGAAGCCCCACACATGATCTTTGCAATAACGGGTAGTTTTCGTACTTGGTGGACAAGTTACCTTTTTTTTGTTAAATGGTAAACTTTATGTTATAGATGCACATAATTTAATAAAAGGTGGACCTACTAATGGTTTATTTCCACTATATAATAAGGGACATATTTTAAAAAAAACTTAGGGTTTTGGTTAATAGTTGGAAGGTAGAGTTCGGGTCAGGGTAGACCTATCAAGTTAACCAATGTCTAATTGCTCATCTCTTTTTGTTGCCTACAAAAAGAAAACTAACTGGCAATTACATGTAGAAATATATATTTTATCTTGTATCTAGAACAAATATTAATAATTCTCTTTTGTGGTCAGAGGAATATGGAGGACCTTGCAGCCACAATTAAATTATTTCAAGGGCAGTTGGAACAATTCATATTCATGATGAAATTCTTAACTAGAAAATGTGGAATCTCAACAACAGACAATTGAATTTCTTGTTGAACAAGAGTTTAGAAGTAAAAATAAAGGAAAGAGATCCAAGGTAAAGAAGAGAATTAATAGGACCAAGCCTGGAATCAAACCCAAGGAGTTGGTTAAGAATAAGAACTGCAAAACTAATTTAAAGCCTATAGGTGTTCAAGAAGTCAAGAAAGAGAAATATTGAGCACCTTAAGCGAGTTGTTATGCTTGTGGAGGGGCACATTATGATAATGAATGCCCTCAAAGGTTTGATCATAAATAACCACCTGGTAAACAATCTTTTGCAACTTGTGCAACATCTGGAGTTACAAGTCAGACAGATCAGGCCACGCCATAACCTTGAGAGGTGTCCAGTTTCTTTCACCTTGAGGATGTCGAGGTTCAAGGATAAAAATATAAGAATTTCAAAATTAACATGAATAATTTTGGTTCTTGTATGGATTTACGAATGTAAATATATATGTATGTATATGTGAACTGCTGTGTAGAGCTTTTTGAGAGTATGTTTTGGTTGTGTATAAAATTTTGGTTAAATACAATATGAAACACTATGAGGATACATAAAATTTTCAAGTTTGAATTATTTTTATTTTAATTCAATGATGATTTGTGAAAATATGTGGACATTGAACTGGTACGATTATTATTGCTTATGTAAATAGTTGTATGTAATTGTAATTGTTTTTCTTGACCATACGGTGAAACACAGGGATTGTGTTTATTTCTAGTGGGAGAGGATGTAATGACCCTCCTTGCACGACTTTTGATAACAATTAAATTGATGATTTAAACTTACCTTTTCCTATAGAATGTGGTACTGTTGATAGTTACTGTGTATGTAGGATTTGGTATATGCTTTCTATGGACTGAATTCATCAATGAAAAAAGTAAAAATGAAATTATGATTTTGCTCATGATTACGTGGAAGCTCACATCAGTGCATATCATATGGGATTCATAAATATTTTGTGTGGTGTGAATGTGTTTGATTTCTCTTGGAAAAGTTAGTTGAATGGCAATGAAGATGCCAGAGATAATAGGAGCCTTCATTTTACTAAGAATTTAGGAAATAAGGGTGTTTTGAATATTTATTATTAAGTTTGAAAGTAAAAAGAAAATATAAATGAATTATTGTCAATGAACATAACAAATGAAATATGTACTTATTATGATGATTAGTTGTGTTGTGTTGATTAGTGCATAACATAAGCACATATAGTAAAGATATATGAAGGGTATTAATAAAATATTATCCTTTATATTGTTATATTACAAAATAGCCAAATAAAATAGTGGTGACTATTAGAATCTGGTAATGGCATGTAGTCGTAATGGTTATATTTTAACCTCCCATGATCTCTCAAGTGGAAGAGAAGGAAATGATCACTAGGAGACGATGACTCATGTCTTGTATTAAATATATAGGTTGAAAAAGAATTATTGAGTAGGGTCTGGTTGGTGAAGGAAATCAAGGAACTAGCATAGACATTACAGTGAACATGTTATTTTTATACTTGTAGATAATTTCTCTCTGTATTTAAATTTGTGGAGACTGTGTGCTTAGATTTTGCATGATAATTTGAAAACCTTGAAATCAATTGCAATATGATGTTACCTTAATGGAATTGATTCCTGTGAAATGTTGATTTTATATTTTGGAATTTAAATTTTGTGTTGCAAGTATTTGAAATTTGGCCAAAGGATAGCTTCATAAAATATTATGGAAATTGTTTTTTTTCTTGAAAATTTGGTATACAGTAATGCATATTTGTTGTAACACCCTTCGTAGGAATGAAGAGGGATAAATTAAAATAATATTGTTGTCTATGAACATTGAAGTATATAATGAATGTTGAAAAAATATTTTTTTACAATAAGGAATTGTGATTCTTGTTTGATTAAAAAGATAAGGTTATCGGGAGTTAGCTTGGTAAAATTGTTTACTTCCAAATGGAGTTGCAGTGTGCTATGTATTTGCATCGAAAATATGGTTATCATTTTCATAAAAGCATACATTCATTTTGAATTTAATAGAGTTATTTCTGATCCCAAGTTGAATATAAGAAACTCTGAGCGATGGGAAATGCCTTTCAGAGGACTTTGCAAGGAAAAATCTCTAAATAAGGAGTTGTGTTGCTGCATGCTATCTCAAAAGATATGTAGTAAACAAAGAGAGGGAAAAAAATTAGCATTTTCTACCCAGTCATTGGCCAAATTTATCTATAAAATTGTCTAAGGAGTTCAATGTCTTGGAGAAGCTAGGTCTTCCAGCTTATGATTACCATCTGCTATCTTAAAGTTGCATGTAAAAATTGAATTGTCATGAAAGTATAATGTAATAGGTAGACATTTACTGTATATGTTTTTCTCCCACGATAGTGAAGTGATGATTTGTGTGAAGTCATTAGTGTATTACCACGTCTATTATTTAGACTTGAACTTGTAAACCATAGTGTGCAAAGGAAAACATAGTAAAGATTTTTGTAATAGAAGAGCCCTCAGATGCTGCTTGTGGCTGAGTATTTAACTCAATCAAGTTTAGTAAAATGTAATTTATTTCCCTTCAAAAAATAAACTCTTAAAAAGTTATAATTTCTTTACACAAAGTTATGTGAGTAAGATTTAATTGATGGCTTATAGACATTTCTTTTACAGTGCTTTGTAAATAGAGTTGTAGGTTACTTTGTTGTTCAAAAATAATAAATAGATAATGAAGTAGTTAATGATACAGAAATTGAGAATCGAAAATGAAGCTGGATTGTTTATTCATGAAAAGCAATAAATAGGGAACATACCATTTGCAAATAGTGAGAGCGTTGTAACCACCTGTAACAGAGTGCCAAATAGGGACAATGCTAATAACGATCTTATGCACACACTAAGAAATGCAAATGCAATATGAACAATTTCCTAAACTAAGGAATATAATATATCGTGAGGTATACTATACCTTCACTTGTACATCCATGCATGCAAAAAATAGGAAAATGCAATACGACAATAAAACTTAGGCTAAAATGCATATGCCTAAGTATCCTCAACACTCCTCCCAACCATAGAAGCATTGGAACCCAATGCTCTCAACAAATCTGGAAGGTCACAAACCATCTTATGGGGAGAGATCCAGTGTGCCTAGTGTGGGAGCTAACCATGGTAGGTGACAAGGTAGGAAGTGGTTGAACCATGTCGATTTTGATGAGTCTTTGTGTCGAAAACTCTATTTGTGTCAAGCGAAAGCTAAAAGTAAGGTACCATATCTGCTATATGGATGATGACAGGTGCAATCTCCAAGGTCAAGTCTTGATAGAGCTTCAAAAGGTCCACATTGACAACATCATGGATGCCAAGATGGTAAGGAATATCCAAATAGAAGGACGAAATTATGGTGTATGGCCCATAGCGAAGAGGCTTGATCTTGCTATGTACCTTCTCTGAAAAGTATCGCTTGTCCAAATGAAACCAAACTCTGTCACCAACCTGAAAAGTATGAGGAACGCAAGCTTGTCCATTGCTCTCTTCTACTATTGTTGAGTCCTCTGTAAGATCTGAATCACCTTAGCCAAGAGTCTTTGTAAGTGTTGTATGAAATAAGTTGCCTTATATTGCTCCTTATCCATATGTGTAGTAGTGGGAGAGGGCAAGGCAAGAGGTAACTCATAAGGTGCAGGTGGCTATAATATGAGATAAACCTCAAAAGGTGAATGTGTTGTGGAGCTATGAACTGCTCTATTATATGCATGCTCAATGTGAGTGAGGCTCATATCCCACTTAGTCGGTGAGGTGTGGTGGTAGATCATCAAACTCTGTATTACTGTGCAATTCGCAACTTCAGTCTGCCCATCTGACTGAGGGTGGAAAGCCATGGAAAAATTAAGGGAAACTCCTAAAATTTTCCATAAGGATCTCCAAAATTGTCCCACAAAATGTGGATCTCTATCAAAAACAATGCTAGTTGGAAGACCAAAGGATCGCCACACTATCTCAAAGAAAAACTATGCCAAATCAGGTGTTGTACTAGTCTTCCTGCATGGAATGAATTTGGTCATCTTACTTAATCGGTCCATAATCATAAAATATTGTCATGCTGCCTCACTATCAAGGGAAACCCACTCACAAAGTCAATGGATATGCTCTCCCAAGGACTTAAAGAAATGGGCAAAGGAACACTCAAGCCCAACTTTCTATTTGCTAATTTGGAGCAACAACATATGGCACACTATCTCAAAAATAGTAGGAAATCTCTCTGCATGGGAGGCCAGTAGAAGAACCGTTGTAAGTTGTGGAGTGTTTTATGTTTTCCAAAGTGACCTCCATAAAGAGTTGAGTGGGCTTCTTTGATGAGAGAAAACCTATGCTCTTGTGGTACACAAAGTCTGTCTAACTTGTACAAAAGCCCATCCTTCATATGATAGTCCTGAAAAGAGGTGATGTTGGAAGATGAAGGGTGTACAAGATGATGGTGCACTTTGCTAAAATCTAAATCAAGAGCATAAAGAGGTGGCCAAGTCTTAAATCCTATATGGGAGGTAGTCACAATTGTTTTCAAGGCTTAAGACATGGGCGGATGACTCAAACAATCAACCATTGTATTAGTTATTCCTTTCTTGTACTTGATGACCAAGTGGAACTACTGCAAGTAAGTGGCCCACTTCATGTGTATAGCTTCTTCAATATTGGTTTGTGACTGAAGAAACTTAAGAGGCATGTGATCTATGTAGATAATTGTTTCTTTTCCAAGAAGATAGTGTCTCTAATATTTAATGGCTTGGACCAAAGCATACAACTCTTTGTCATATGTGGAGTAGTTTCTTTTGGCAGTTGAGAAGGTCTCGAAATGATATGCCACGGGGTGTCCATTTTGCTTCAAAACTTCTCCCATTGCAAATTTTGAGGCATCTGTCTCTATATCAAATGGATGAGAAAGGTTGGGAAGGACAAGAACAGGGGTAGTGCATAGTTTGTGTTTCAAAGTCTCAAAGGTTTGATCACGTTCCTTGATCCAATGAAATATAACTTTGGCTTTCATGGGATGGTGCAAGGGATGAGAAATGGTAGAGTAGCCAGGTATGAAATTACGATAGAAATTTTCAAGTCCAAGGAAACTCCTAGGATTAGTGACTGATGAGGGAGTTGGCATTTTTTGGAGGACTTCTACCTTTGTGGGATCTACATGAATTCCTTATTGATTTATTATAAATCCAAGGTAGGAGATTGAATTTTGGGCAAATGAACACTTAGGAAGGTTAGAAAAAAGTTGGTTCTTATCAAGGGTGTGTAGAACCTACTCTAAATGTTGCAAATGATCCTTCCAAGTGGTTGAATATACAAGGATATGAAGAACACAAGCTTATACTGAGAGGGGGGGTGAACAGTACTTTTTACTTTCTTTCCAAACCAATATCAATTAGTGTCCTTAATTGCAATATCCAAATATAGCAATGTGCATTAATGACATAGATAGCAATAGTAAGCAAGAGCACAAATCACCACACACAATTGAGACACAAGATTTAACGTGGTTCCCCCAATGTGGGGTACTCCACAAGATAATATCCTTATAATATTTCACAAAGAAATAGGGATCCTTATCCCAATACAAATGATTACTTTGATCTGCTCAAAGCTAGGCTATCCACTGATCTCCTCAAGTAGGCAATTCACTGATCTACTCAGGTAGGCAATCCACTGATCTACTCAAGTAGGCAATCCATTGATCTTACTCAGCTAGGCAATCAATAGGAACAACAAATCATACAATCCAGCTAATCTACTCAGGTAATCCTGATCTGCTCTAGGCAATCCACCGATCTAAACTCTAGGCAATCCACGATCTACTCAACAAGTAACATACACAAACTTAAAAGCTCACCAAGAACTTACTCAAAATATGCTCTAGCAAGCTCACCAAGAACTTGCTCAAAATATGCTCTAGCAAGCTCACCAAGAACTTGCTCAAATATGCTCTAGCAAGCTCACCAAGAACTTTCTCAAATATGCTCAACAATCTCACCAAGAACTTGCTCAAATCTATCCATAAATCTATCCAAAAGCCTTCTCAAAGGCTCAATCAATCATGCACAAAAGCTACCACAAATCTATCCAAAAATCTATCCAAAAGCCTTCTCAAAGGCTCAATCAATCATGCACAAAAGCTGCCACAAATATATCCAAAAATCTATCCCAAAAGCCTTCTCAAAGGCTCAATCAATCATGCTCAAGTAGCACTCAAATATCATCCACAAATCTATGAAGGCAAGGCTCAATGATGAACTCAACAATGAATGGCAATGCACTCTACAATGGATGACAACAATGATCCACAATGATCTCAACTCAAATCAGAATATAGAATAGTTTGTTTCATGGAACTTGAACAACCACTTCACTCATTCACTTGACTAGGCTCAAACAACTCTACTCAACCAATCACAACAAGGAACAACTCTTTCTCACAATCCCTAGTCCAAGCAAGTATCAACCAACTCAAAATGTTTCCAACAATGCTCAACCACAAATCTCACATAACAATGATACTCATGTTCTTCTCTAACTCAAGTTCAAGTTCTTTGTACAATCAATGGGCTTCAACAACAATGCTTATAAAACATTCTTCACATAACAATGATACTCATGTTCTTCTCAAACCCTATCTCAGGTTTTTCACACAACTAATGGCTTCAACAACAATGCTTATAAAACAAGGTTTAAACACAACTCTCAAACCAGAAAACCTTGAAGCATTCAACCAACCACTTTTGAAAAGGAAACCACAATCAATCCTTTTCTCTCCAATGATATTTCAGAAATCAACCACCATAAACAAAGTCAATGGAGAATATTGCTCATACCTTTTTGATGCCTTATTAGTTGTCCACTAAATCTGCCACACTCAACAAACTTTCTTTTTCAACTTTCAATAAGGGTTAGGGATCATGATTAATAACACAACAATAATATCCAAATAACACCTTATTACTCCTACTCAATAAAATACATCATGTCCCCTCATGAAAGAATTAATCCTCTTTGAAAAAGAACAAAGCAACCTTCACTTTTGAACCTCTTTACAAAATCAGAAATATCTCTTTACACACACCTTATTTCTCCCTCTAAGCAAGTTAATCAAATAGCCCTCGAAATAAGCTTTCCAACGATATATAATATGATATACTTCCAAAAATAAAATCACCAGAAATCTCTCTTTTTCTTAAGGTGCATCATAACCCTTATTTCTCCTAGGGCAACTTTAGAAAAATAAAATATTAAAAAATATTAACTTGCCTCTGTCCCTGATGGGATTCGATCCCTTGATGCCTCCTCGCTCAGCGCCTTAACCATGGCCAAGCCATCATTGGGCCACACGCCCTCACGTGTTCAAAGGGGCACGAACCAAAACAAATACCTCAATATTCTACGCCCTTCAAAAACTCAAAAATGCTTCGAGCGTTTCAACACAGCAAGCATCCTCGACGAGACTCGATTACAGGACCTCCTACTTCTTACACAATGCATGAACCACTAGGCCAAAGGTGCCTATGCATTTGGTTATCCTCCATGAATGATTCTTCAATGGACCCAAATTTTGTAAACCCTTCACATGCCTCTTTACACACGCTTCAACACACAGGCTCTTCTCGCATTACATTATCAATTCGAATGCATTCGAAAATCGAGGACAAGGATTTATCGAAACTTTTGGTGGCATATATATATATATGCCTTTCCTCCTTTCTTTAGACGTCGGCACTATTATTTTTAATATATGCCTTTCCTCCTTTCTTTAGACGTCGGCGCTATAATTTTATTTTTAATTTTAAAATTTAAATTTAAATTTTAAATAATTTAAAATTTAAACTAAATATTTAAAATTAAATATCTCCATCACCGGGGCACCTTTTTCGATGAAACGAAAAGCCAACCTAGGGTTTTAAGAAAAACCCATTTCAAATCTGCCATCCATGGTTTTAAATAAAACCTTTTATTTTGCCTGCCTTGGTTTTCACAAAAAACCTTGTATATATCCATGCTCTCCAAAATATCATAAATGATAATTTATGAAGTGCTTTTGCCACCAAAACTCAAATGTGATCCATATGACATCAATGATCCATGTGACATCAATGACAACATAAAATAACTCAAATTTCCAACAATCTCCCCCTTTGTCATTGATGGCAACACCTCTAATGCAAATCATCACAATCACTTGCAAAAACCATCTCTGAGAATCAAAGTTGCTCCCCCTGACTCAATACTCTCTATGGAGGCTGCTCCCCCTAACTCAATACTCTCTTTGGAGGCTGCTCCCCCTAACTCAATGCTCTCTTTGGAGGTTGCTCCCCTAACTCAATGCTCTCTTTGGAGGCTACTCCCCCTAACTCAAATCTCTCCCCCTTTGACATCAATGGCAAAAGGGACACCTATGGGGCTAAAAGATATGACTCTTAAGCATAGCCCCCTCACCACCTTCTCTCTTGAGGTGATTAATTTTGGGGTGGGAGTACTTTTACTCCCATATTACATTATTTCTTTCCTCTATCAACTTCCTTCCATATTTTTCTGATATCCTTCTCTTGATGAATTACTTGATCTTCTTGTCTTGAACTTGTTTGACCTTCTTGCCTTGAAACTGCTTGACCTTCTTGTCTTAAACTTGTTTGGAATTGAGTCCTACACCATTTTGCAATATGTCCAAAGTTATTGCAATTAAAACACTTGATATTGTAGCCTTTGGATGGTGCCCATATCCTGAATTCTTTCTTGAAATAATTTCCATATCCATTCCTTTCCTGAACCCTGTATTGTGAAGTTCTGTTTTCATAATCATTATGACCATGACTTCTAAATTGTGTAGCTCTAAATCCAAAACCATGTTGCTCATTTTATTTGCACTGAGAAGCTCTATGACCAATCCTGTTGCATGAGAAGCAATGTCCCTGAAAACCATACCTTCTTCCTTTGAAGTTCCTTCTAGAAAAATCAAACTTCTTTGATCCATAAACCTTGCAGTGTATAGCCCTGTGTCCAAATCCATTACAAGAAAAACAATGTCCTTGAAAAGCCCTTTGTTCATGCCTTGGTTCCTCATACCTTTCTTGACCATTATCCTTGTGATCATTTTTGACTTGTGCATTGTATCCTTGAACCTTCTTTGTAGTATCTAAATCCTCTTCCTTAATTTCTTCCTTGCTTTCCTTTTCAAGAATTTCTTTTCCTTTTGAACTTGATTCACCTATCTCAAAACAAGATCCAAACTGAATGTTTGGAGTCATAGGAACTTTGGAACTTTCTTCATAAAACTTAGGTGCTTCCTTGCTTTCATATTTTAGAACTTCCTTTCCTTTTGAGTGTGATTTTCTACCAAATACAACCTTAAAATATGTTACCACTCCTTTTTGAACCTTCCTCTTCTATCTATATGTGTCATAGCAACTTGTCCATTTATTATCCCTAGTTATTCATTCATCCTATCTTATAAAATATCTCTTTTTGTCATTTGTGTAATCATCAGTCTCTTAGATTATTTAGATTCTCCTGAACCTCTTGTAGTTGCTTATCCGATTTTGATATCTATTCGAAGTCTTCTTTAATCAAGATTCCTGTATTCTTCTTTTATCCTTTTAACTTCTTGATTTTAGTTTTCTTGCTCATCCTCTTCTTTTTCTATTACCAAAATATCCTTCTTCATCTTCACTATCACTAAGATCATTATAATCTTCTATAGCAAACAAACTTTCATGATTTCTTTGACCATGCATGTTTCCTTGATGTGTCATCTCATCTTCACTATCATTGAATCCATTGCAATATCCTGATCTGTGATCTCTTTGACCACACACAAAGCATTGTTCTCTTTCACCTTCTATTCCTAGGAATAGATGTTCTTCCTTTTCATCATCTGACTTGTCTCTATCACTGTGATCTGAGCTATCACTTGCTTCTTCAATGTAGAAAGTTTTCTTTGTCTTACGAAAACTTTTCTTCTTCTCATACCTGCTTTGCTTGTATCTATCATCTTTGTCATGCTTATGCTTTCCATCTTCTTTTCTTCTATGACCATATTTTTCATCATCACTATTTTCTTCATGTGGACACTTGTTTGCATAGTGACCAAAATCACCACACTTGTAGCATTTGACTTTCTTCATATCTCTGTAATTCCTTGAGTCCTTTTTCCTTTTGATGAAGTTAGCTTCCTCATCATTATCTGAATCTCTATCTATCTCTAGAATTTTCCCTTTCTTTTTCTCTGAAGCCTTGAATGCAATTTCTTTTATTGGAACCTGATGCTTACTTATCCTCATCTCATAAGTTGTGAGAGTTCCTTGTAGTTCTTCCATTGTTAGCTTGTTGATATCCATTGTTTCTTCTATTGCTGAAACCTTTGCATCATACTTCATGGGAAGTGATCTCAAAACCTTTTGAGTAACTTCTGATTCTTTCATCTCAAATCCTAGACCTCTCATGGTGTTAGTAATCTCATCAACTCGAAGTAAAAACTTTGCTATATCTTCAGAATCTTCCATTTTCAATTCCTCAAATATTTTTCTATGAGTTTGTAGTTTTGCCAACTTTACCTTGGAATCTCCTTCATAGGTATTCCACAACTTGGTCCACATTTCATTAGCTGAATTACATACCATGACCTTTGCAAAATCTGTCTCACGTAGCCCACTCAAAATACAATTCATTGCCCTTGCATTGATCTCAACCAATTTTCTGATAGTCTTATCTCCCTCGGGATCACCTTCAACCTTATACTCTTTTTCAACCATCTGCCATACCTCATATCCTTGTGATATCAAGTAGTTCTTCATTCTCATGCTCCAGAAAGCATAATTGTTACCGTCAAACAATGGAGCCTTATTTGTAGATGATCCATTCTATGAAGCCATCTGTGTTCTTGTAGAATCTGCCCTCAAGCTGTTAGCCTTTTCGAAGGAACCCACTTTGATACCAATTGAAGAACACAAGCTTATACTAAGAGGGGGGGTGAACAGTATAGCACCCACTTTTTACTTTCTTTCCAAACCAATATCAATTAGTGTCCTTAATTGCAATATCCAAATATAGCAATGTGCATTAATGACATAGATAGCAATAGTAAGCAAGAGCACAAATCACCACACACAATTGAGACACAAGATTTAACATGGTTCCCCCAATGTGGGGTACTCCACAAGATAATCTCCTTATAATATTTCACAAAGAAATAAGGATCCTTATCCCAATACAAATGATTACTTTGATCTACTCAAAGCTAGGCTATCCACTGATCTGCTCAAGGCAATCCTGATCTGCTCAAGTAGGCAATCCATTGATCTGCTCAAGTAGGCAATCCACTGATCTACTTAGGTAGGCAATCCTAATCTGCTCAGGTAGGCAATCCATCGATAAGACAATTAAATGATCTACTTAGCTAGGCAATCCACTAATCTGCTTAAGTAGGCAATCCTGATCTACTTAGGTAGGCAATCCAATGATCTGCTCAACAAGGCAATCTTGATCTACTCAGGTAGGCAATCCACTGATCTACTCAGCAAGCTCACCAAGAACTTACTCAAAATCTGCTTCAACAAGCTCACCAAGAACTTACTCAAAATATGCTCTAGCAAGCTCACCAAGAACTTGCTCAAATATGCTCTAGCAAGCTCACCAAGAACTTGCTCAAATATCTCTAGCAAGCTCACCAAGAACTTGCTCAAATCTGCTCAGCAAGCTCACCAAGAACTTGCTCAAAATCTATCCACAAATCTATCCAAAAGCCTTCTCAAAGGCTCAATCAATCATGCACAAAAGCTGCCACAAATCTATCCAAAAATCTATCCCAAAAGCCTTCTCAAAGGCTCAATCAATCATGCACAAAATCTGCCACAAATCTATCCAAAAATCTATCCCAAAAGCCTTCTCAAAGGCTCAATCAATCATGCTCAAGTAGCACTCAAATATCATCCACAAATCTATGAAGGCAAGGCTCAATGATGAACTCAACAATGAATGGCAATGCACTCTACAATGGATGACAACAATGATCCACAATGATCTCAACTCAAATCAGAATATAGAATAGTTTGTTTCATGGAACTTGAACAACCACTTCACTCATTCACTTGACTAGGCTCAAACAACTCTACTCAACCAATCACAACAAGGAACAACTCTTTCTCACAATCCCTAGTCCAAGCAAGTATCAACCAACTCAAAATGTTTCCAACAATGCTCAACCACAAATCTCACATAACAATGATACTCATGTTCTTCTCTAACTCAAGTTCAAGTTCTTTGTACAATCAATGGGCTTCAACAACAATGCTTATAAAACATTCTTCACATAACAATGATACTCATGTTCTTCTCAAACCCTATCTCAGGTTTTTCACACAACTAATGGCTTCAACAACAATGCTTATAAAACAAGGTTTAAACACAACTCTCAAACCAGAAAACCTTGAAGCATTCAACCAACCACTTTCAAAAAGGAAACCACAATCAATCCTTTTCTCTCCAATGATATTTCAGAAATCAACCACCATAAACAAAGTCAATGGAGAATATTGCTCATACCTTTTTGATGCCTTATTAGTTGTCCACTAAATCTGCCACACTCAACAAACTTTCTTTTTCAACTTTCAATAAGGGTTAGGGATCATGATTAATAACACAACAATAATATCCAAATAACACCTTATTACTCCTACTCAATAAAATACATCATGTCCCCTCATGAAAGAATTAATCCTCTTTGAAAAAGAACAAAGCAACCTTCACTTTTGAACCTCTTTACAAAATCATAAATATCTCTTTACACACACCTTATTTCTCCCTCTAAGAAAGTTAATCAAATATCCCTCGAAATAAGCTTTCCAACGATATATAATATGATATACTTCCAAAAATAAAATCACCAGAAATATCTCTTTTTCTTAAGGTGCATCATAACCCTTATTTCTCCTAGGGCAACTTTAGAAAAATAAAATATTAAAAAATATTAACTTGCCTCTGTCCTTGATGGGATTCGATCCCTTGATGCCTCCTCGCTCAGCGCCTTAACCATGGCCAAGCCATCATTGGGCCACATGCCCTCACGTGTTCAAAGGGGCATGAACCAAAACAAATACCTCAATATTATATGCCCTTCGAAAACTCAAAAATGCTTCGAGCATTTCAACACAACAAGCATCCCCGACAAGACTCGATCACAGGACCTCCTACTTCTTACACAATGCATGAACCACTAGGCCAAAGGTGCCTATGCATTTGGTTATCCTCCATGAACGATTCTTCAATGGACCCAAATTTCATAAACCCTTCACACGCCTCTTTACACACGCTTCAACACACAGGCTCTTCTCACATTACATTATCAATTCGAATGCATTCAAAAATCGAGGACAAGAATTTATCAAAACTTTTGGTGGCATATATATGCCTTTCCTCATTTATTTAGACATCAAAGATATTATTTTTAATATATGCCTTTCCTCCTTTCTTTAGACGTCAGCACTATAATTTTATTTTTAATTTTAAAATTTAAATTTAAATTTTAAATAATTTAAAATTTAAACTAAATATTTAAAATTAAATATCTCCATCACCGGGGCACATTTTTCGATGAAACGAAAAGCCAACCTGGGTTTTAAGAAAAACCCATTTCAAATCTGCCATCCATGGTTTTAAATAAAACCTTTTATTTTGCCTGCCTTGGTTTTCACAAAAAACCTGTATATATCCATGCTCTCCAAAATATCATAAATGATTATTTATGAAGTGTTTTTACCACCAAAACTCAAATGTGATCCATATGACATCAATGATCCATGTGACATCAATGACAACATAAAATAACTCAAATTTCCAACAATCTCCCCCTTTGTCATTGATGGCAACACCTCTAATGCAAATCATCACAATCACCTGCAAAAACCATCTCTCGAGAATCAAAGTTGCTCCCCCTGACTCAATACTCTCTATGGAGGCTGCTCCCCCTAACTCAATACTCTCTTTGGAGGCTGCTCCCCTAACTCAATGCTCTCTTTGGAGGTTGCTCCCCCTAACTCAAATCTCTCCCCCTTTGACATCAATGGCAAAAGGGACACCTATGGGGCTAAAAGATATGACTCTTAAGCATAGCCCCCTCACCACCTTCTCTCTTGAGGTGATTAATTTTGGGGTGGGAGTACTTTTACTCCCATATTACATTATTTCTTTCCTCTGTCAACTTCCTTCCATATTTTTTTGATATCCTTCTCTTGATGAATTACTTGATCTTCTTGTCTTGAACCTGTTTGACCTTCTTGCCTTGAAACTGCTTGACCTTCTTGTCTTAAACTTGTTTGGAATTGAGTCCTACACCATTTTGCAATATGTCCAAAGTTATTGCAATTAAAACACTTGATATTGTAGCCTTTGGATGGTGCCCATATCCTGAATTCTTTCTTGAAATAATTTCCATATCCATTCCTTTCCTGAACCCTGTATTGTGAAGTTCTATTTTCATAATCATTATGACCATGACTTCTAAATTGTGTAGCTCTAAATCCAAAACCATGTTGCTCATTTTATTTGCATTGAGAAGCTCTATGACCAATCCTGTTGCATGAGAAGCAATGTCCCTGAAAACCATACCTTCTTCCTTTGAAGTTCCTTCTAGAAAAATCAAACTTCTTTGATCCATAAACCCTGCAGTGTATAGCCCTGTGTCCAAATCCATTACAAGAAAAACAATGTCCTTGAAAAGCCCTTTGTTCATGCCTTGGTTCCTCATACCTTTCTTGACCATTATCCTTGTGATCATTTTTGACTTGTGCATTGTATCCTTGAACCTTCTTTGTAGTATCTAAATCCTCTTCCTTAATTTCTTCCTTGCTTTCCTTTTCAAGAATTTCTTTTCCTTTTGAACTTGATTCACCTATCTCAAAACAAGATCCAAACTGAATGTTTGGAGCCATAGGAACTTTGGAACTTTCTTCATAAAACTTAGGTGCTTCCTTGCTTTCATATTTTAGAACTTCCTTTCCTTTTGAGTGTGATTTTTCTTAGACATAAGATAAGACCTTAAAATATGCTTTCCACTTCTTTCTTCAACATTTTCAAATAAATTGTCATTTATTGTCTATTATTACCTCTTAGTAATCTTCACCTTCATCATATCATCTATCATTTTTGCATTTTGAAGCTCATCTCTTAGATCACTAATTTTTTGAATTAGTTCTTCTCCAATTTTGACATCTATTCGAATCTTCCTTTAATCAAGATTCCTGTATTCTTATATTATCCTTTTAACTTTTGATTTTAGTTTTCTTGGCTCATCTTCTTCTTTTTCTATTATCCAAAAGTGACACCCTTCTTCATCTTCACTATCACTAAGATCATTATAATCTTCTATAGCAAACAAACTTTCATGATTTCTTTGACCATGCATATTTCCTTGATGTGTCATCTCATCTTCACTATCATTGAATCCATTGCAATATCCTGATCTGTGATCTCTTTGACCACACACAAAGCATTATTCTCTTTCACCTTCTATTCCTAGGAATAGATGTTCTTCCTTTTCATCATCTGACTTGTCTCTATCACTATGATCTGAGCTATCACTTGCTTCTTCAATGTAGAAAGTTTTCTTTGTCCTACAAAAACTTTTCTTCTTCTCATACTTGCTTTGCTTGTATCTATCATCTTTGTCATGCTTATGCTTTCCATATTATTTTCTTCTGTGACCCTATTTTTCATCATCACTATTTTCTTCATGTGGACACTTGTTTGCATAGTGACCAAAATCACCACACTTGTAGCATTTGAATTTCTTCATATCTCTGTAATTCCTTGAGTCCTTTTTCCTTTTGATGAAGTTAGCTTCCTCATCATTATCTGAATCTCTATCTGTCTCTAGAATTTTCCCTTTCTTTTTCTCTGAAGCCTTGAATGCAATTTCTTTTATTGGAACCTGATGCTTACTTATCCTCATCTCATAAGTTGTGAGAGTTCCTTGTAGTTCTTCCATTGTTAGCTTGTTGATATCCATTATTTCTTCTATTGCTTGAAACCTTTGCATCATACTTCATGGGAAGTGATCTCAAAACCTTTTGAGTAACTTTTGATTCTTTCATCTCAAATCCTAGACCTCTCATGGTGTTAGTAATCTCATCAACTCGAAGTAAAAACTTTGCTATATCTTCAGAATCTTCCATTTTCAATTCCTCAAATATTTTTCTATGAGTTTGTAGTTTTGCCAACTTTACCTTGGAATCTCCTTCATAGGTATTCCACAACTTGGTCCACATTTCATTAGCTGAATTACATACCATGACCTTTGCAAAATCTATCTCACATAGCCCACTCAAAATACAATTCATTGCCCTTGCATTGATCTCAACCAATTTTTTGATAGTCTTATCTACCTCGGGATCACCTTCAACCTTATACTCTTTTTCAACCATCTGCCATACCTCATATCCTTGTGATATCAAGTAGTTCTTCATTCTCATGCTCCAGAAAGCATAATTGTTACCGTCAAATAGTGGAGCCTTATTTGTAGATGATCCATTCTATGAAGCCATCTATGTTCTTGTAGAATCTACCCTCAAGTTATTAGCCTTTTCGAAGGAACCCACTCTGATACCAATTGAAGAACACAAGCTTATATTGAGAGGGGGGTGAACAGTATAGCACCCACTTTTTACTTTCTTTCCAAACCAATATCAATTAGTGTCCTTAATTGCAATATCCAAATATAGCAATGTGCATTAATGACATAGATAGCAATAGTAAGCAAGAGCACAAATCACCACACACAATTGAGACACAAGATTTAACATGGTTCCCCCAATGTGGGGTACTCCACAAGATAATATCCTTATAATATTTCACAAAGAAATAGGGATCCTTATCCCAATACAAATGATTACTTTGATCTGCTCAAAGCTAGGCTATCCACTGATCCGCTAGAGGCAATCCATTCCACAATCCACTAATCTACTCCGATAGGCAATCCACTGATCTACTTAGGTAGGCAATCCTAATCTGCTCAGGTAGGCAATCCACTGATCTGCTCAACAAGGCAATTCACTGATCTACTCAGCTAGGCAATCCACTGATCTACTCAGGTAGGCAATCTTGATCTTCTCAGGTAGGCAATCCACTGATCTGCTCAACAAGGCAATCTTGATCTGCTTAGGTAGGCAATCCACTGATCTACTTAGCAAGCAATTCACTGATCTTCTTAGGTAGCAATCCACCGATCTGCTTCAACAAGCTCACCAAGAACTTACTCAAAATATGCTCTAGCAAGCTCACCAAGAACTTGCTCAAATATGCTCTAGCAAGCTCACCAAGAACTTGCTCAAATATGCTCTAGCAAGCTCACCAAGAACTTGCTCAAATATTCTCTAGCAAGCTCACCAAGAACTTGCTCAAAATCTATCCACAAATCTATCCAAAAGCCTTCTCAAAGGCTCAATAAATCATGCACAAAAGCTACCACAAATATATCCATAAATCTATCCAAAAGCCTTCTCAAAGGCTCAATAAATCATGCACAAAATATGCCACAAATCTATCCAAAAATCTATCCCAAAAGCCTTCTCAAAGGCTCAATAAATCATGCTCAAGTAGCACTCAAATCTCATCCACAAATCTATGAAGGCAAGGCTCAATGATGAACTCAACAATGAATGGCAATGCACTCTACAATGGATGACAACAATGATCCACAATGATCTCAACTCAAATCAGAATATAGAATAGTTTGTTTCATGGAACTTGAACAACCACTTCACTCATTCACTTGACTAGGCTCAAACAACTCTACTCAACCAATCACAACAAGGAACAACTCTTTCTCACAATCCCTAGTCCAAGCAAGTATCAACCAACTCAAAATATTTCCAACAATGCTCAACCACAAATCTCACATAACAATGATACTCATGTTCTTCTCTAACTCAAGTTCAAGTTCTTTGTACAATCAATGGGCTTCAACAACAATGCTTATAAAACATTCTTCACATAACAATGATACTCATGTTCTTCTCAAACCCTATCTCAAGTTTTTCACACAACTAATGGCTTCAACAACAATGCTTATAAAACAAGGTTTAAACACAACTCTCAAACCAGAAAACCTTGAAGCATTCAACCAACCACTTTTGAAAAGGAAACCACAATCAATCCTTTTCTCTCCAATGATATTTCAGAAATCAACCACCATAAACAAAGTCAATGGAGAATATTGCTCATACCTTTTTGATGCCTTATTAGTTGTCCACTAAATCTGCCACACTCAACAAACTTTCTTTTTCAACTTTCAATAAGGGTTAGGGATCATGATTAATAACACAACAATAATATCCAAATAACACCTTATTACTCCTACTCAATAAAATACATCATGTCCCCTCATGAAAGAATTAATCCTCTTTGAAAAAGAACAAAGCAACCTTCACTTTTGAACCTCTTTACAAAATCAGAAATATCTCTTTACACACACCTTATTTCTCCCTCTAAGCAAGTTAATCAAATAGCCCTCGAAATAAGCTTTCCAACGATATATAATATGATATACTTCCAAAAAGAAAATCACCAAAAATCTCTCTTTTTCTTAAGGTGCATCATAACCCTTATTTCTCCTAGGGCAACTTTAGAAAAATAAAATATTAAAAAATATTAACTTGCCTCTGTCCCTGACGGGATTCGATCCCTTGATGCCTCCTCGCTCAGCGCCTTAACCATGGCCAAGCCACCATTGGGCCACATGCCCTCACGTGTTCAAAGGGGCACGAACCAAAACAAATACCTCAATATTCTATGCCCTTCGAAAACTCAAAAACGCTTCGAGCGTTTCAACACAACAAGCATCCCCGACGAGACTCGATCGCAGGACCTCCTGCTTCTTACACAATGCACGAACCACTAGGCCAAAGGTGCCTATGCATTTGGTTATCCTCCGTGAACGATTCTTCAATGGACCCAAATTTCGTAAACCCTTCACACGCCTCTTTACACACGCTTCAACACACAGGCTCTTCTCGCATTACATTATCAATTCGAATGCATTCAAAAATCGAGGACAAGGATTTATCGAAACTTTTGGTGGCATATATATATATATATATATGTCTTTCCTCCTTTCTTTAGACGTCGGCGCTATAATTTTATTTTAATTTTTTTAAAATTTTAAATAATTTAAAATTTAAACTAAATATTTAAAATTAAATATCTCCATCATCGGGGCACCTTTTTCGATGAAACAAAAAGCCAACCTGGGTTTTAAGAAAAACCCATTTCAAATCTGCCATCCATGGTTTTAAATAAAACCTTTTATTTTTCCTGCCTTGGTTTTCACAAAAAACCCTGTATATATCCATGCTCTCCAAAATATCATAAATGATATTTTATGAAGTGCTGTTGCCACCAAAACTCAAATGTGATCCATATGACATCAATGATCCATGTGACATCAATGACAACATAAAATAACTCAAATTGCCAACAGGATATCATCCAAGTATATGATTACAAATCTATCTAGGCAATCCCTAGACACTTCATTCATCAACCTCATAAAGGTTGCAGGTGCATTCGTAAGGCCAAAGGGCATCACCAACCACTCAAAGAGCCGAAATTTGGTCTTGAATGTTGTTTTCCAAGTGTCTTCTGCTTGAACCCTTACTTGATGGTATCCACTCTTTAGATCAATTTTAGAGAAGAATTTAACCCCTTAAAGTTGATCTAATAAGTCATCAATGCGAGGAAGAGGATATCTATTTTTTATTATGATTTTGTTCAATGCATAGAAATCAATACAAAGTCTCCATGAGCCATCTTTCTTAAGCACCAAAATAATGGAGGAAGCACAAGGAGAAGTGCTAGGCTGAATGAATCCTTTTGCCAACAAGTCCTCAATTTGACATTTGATTTCATCCATTTGTATTACTGACTTCGTGTACATGGGTGCATTTGGAATTGAAACTCCTAGAATTATATCAATGTTGAGATTTATCTCTCTCTCAGGTGGTAAAGTGGTGTGTTCATTAAACACAACTTTATGTGATTGTAAAATATTTTGAATTGAAGCATTCTTTGTGTAGAATTTAGAAGTTTGTTCTTGATCTTATTTTTGTGTGGGTCTTATGAATATGAGTGCCAACTCTTATGCTTGATTTACTGTTTTACGAGCTTACCTACAACTTAGCACTAGATTAGATGTGTCTTTAGTGCATTTCACCAGATATTATTTGTTATCCAATTCTAATGTGTAGGTGTTCTTTTTAGCATGGTATATAGCATTCATATCATATTGATAGGGTTTACCCAACAACATTCCACAACAATCCATATTTGTGACATTACACTTAACCTTATCCATAAATTTATCACCAAAGGTAAAGGACACTATGCAATTGTGTGTGATGTATGAAGTAGATTCAGCATCCTTCCACCCAAGTGCATAAGGTTGAGGATGTGGTTTGGTGGGGAGATTCAACTTCTTGACAACGGATCTCGCTATCAGATTTTTCTGCGAGCCATTTTCTATGATACAATAAACAAGAACATTGTGTGTAAGGTGGGCCTTAGTGACAAACAAATGGTCACGACCCCCATGAGCAAAAATATTTGTCATAAGGGTAACCTTATTGAGTTTTCCCTTAAAAGCATGGTATTCTTCCTCTATCTCTGTAGCCACAATGGGGCCATCTTGTGTGCCCTCATTTGACTTTACAAAAAGGGATTTCTTCTTCATTCTTCCAAGTACATAACAATCAGCTTTGGTATGACCATTCTTTTTGCAATAAGTACAAGACAATATAGAAGAAGATGAATTTTTAGAGCTAGAAGAGGAAGAATAGAATTTAGATGAATGGGGAGGAGTAGAAGAATTATGGGAAGAGTAGTTCTTCACCTTTGGTTGGTGTTGATTTGAACCTTTGGATGAGCTTTCCTGTGTCTGTCGTGCTTTTTAGGAACCACCAAATTTCTCCTCCACTAAGATGACATGCTTAAATGTCAATGACAATGTGGCAAATAGAATGAATTTCATCTCCCTCATTATGGGATCATGCAGCCCACTTACAATTTTTTCAATAAGCTCTTCTTCTTAAGAAGTAATATCAGAAAGAACTCTAAGCTTATTAAATTGAAAAACGTAATCAGAAATTGGTATATTAAAACCTTGTTTTAACCTATACCATTTGATACTTAGATCGGCCTGGTAGTTAGGTGGAAAAAATATTTCTTTCAAAAGTGCCACTAATTCCTTCCAATTGTTGACCTTAGTTGTACCATCAGAAACCAACATTTGTGCTAAACCTGTAAGTCTCACCTTTGCCAAAGGTAATTGTTCTTCAGGTTCGAGCTCGGCATATGAGAACCAAGTCTCCATATCCAAGATCCAGGTAGATAGTACATCAATATTACGAGATCCATCATAAGGTTTTACATCACATTTGATTTTGTTGGTAAACTTATTATTGTAGATTTTGACATCATTTTTTACAGTAATATCTTTCGCATGGCGATGTTTGCCACTTGTGTTGTAAGTTCATTGGTCATTTGGGCTCTAGTGTATGCCAGTATATGAGGGGTTTCAAAAATTCAAACACAATTTAGCTTTTTCCAAAAGTTTACGATTTAGGGTGAGCTTTAAGTGCCAAAAATTCAACTTCTATCTCCAACTTTCCAAAAATTAGCACTTGTAAAACTCAAAAAGAATTTCCCTAATGCAAATAAATGTTGACCGATAGTGAAAAATTGTAATTTTTGCAAAAACTGGAATGCAAAAATTTAAAAAATGTTTTTCACCTCCAAGTTTGCAGCAAACCGTCAATCCGATTGTCAAACTATCAATTTGGGCATTAAACAGTCAATCTAGACCATCAAACTATCGACCTGGGCATCAAATCATCGACCTGGGCATCAAACAGGTATCACAGGTGTCAATCTGTCATCACGTGCGTCAATCAGGTGACAATGGGATGTCACAGGGCGTCAACTAGGCATCGGGGTGTCAACAATTTTTTGGTAAATTTGTTGGCATCAGCAAAAATATCCCTATGGTCGCTTCAAACCTTCAAGGGAAATAAATTGTGTCAAGTCGCGCTAAACGGCGTGGAAAGAAAATGATGCACTGGGAGTGGTTTTCACGACCGTCGAATGTTGAAGGTGTCGGGGAATCTTTGACTGAAAAAAAACACGATCTTAGCGAACCCAAAAAAATATTTAGCGCCAAAATTTTAATGCAAGTCAGGTTCTTGGAAGGCAAACGACGATAAATTAAAATACAATGCATAACCTTGATCAACTGAAGTATTTTTATATTAGTTTATTGTGTCGGAAGAGACGTCGTCTGGCTGGAAACGCACAGTCGCGAATGGTTTTCTTGACACGGTCTGATTATGCTTTGACTCTGCCGGAATGTTACACCCATGAAAAATATTTGCGTAAGACCTTAGGAAGGAACCAAAATAATATTCATCGTCCAATGTTTTCCCCCCACGTGGCCTACGTCAGTTGGTATTTTACGCAGTCTGACCTGAGTAACTCGAAAAATTATTGCTCGCAGTCGGTTTTGTTTTGGTCAGTGATGTCTGTGTTTGACCTGATATTCCTCCACACACCCGAGTGAGAAAAATTAGATTTTTAAACCTTTAGCTAAAAGAATAATTCTTTGCTCCGATTTCTTCCTGATCGTCGATGGTTCCCGAAAACTCCGTCGCGGTGTGTAGGACTTTAGGGAGTAATTTGTTCGTGTCGTCGGACGTCAGAAAAGGGACGGTGCCAAAAAGAGAGTATGACGATGACACTTGTTTCTTTGTGCAACCAATTCTTATAAACGCATCAAAAATTTTGCCTATTGTGTTAGCGAAAATCTCCTACGCTTTGCACTAGAGAAATAAAAGGAAACCCACAACTACTTATGCCAAAGTTTTCCACGTCTGCCAATAAAAAAGCCGTTCTCAACCTTCGCAAGTAGAATATTTAACGTCGGAATGAGGGTTTCCTATGTCGGGGGTGTTTTTATCAGGTCGTTGAGAACGTATCTATATCGCCTGAAACTGCACGTAGGAAAAGGCACCGACAATAAAAATTAAACAAACCTTAGAAATGTTAAGGTTGAACTACCGAAATTTTTTAAGGTATCATAATACCTTAAAATTTGAGCTATTCAGTATTATTTAGAAGTTTGATATTGAATAGAGGACAGAGTATATCTCTGCAAAACCAGTTTTTCTTTTACTCCAATCGAAACTGAGAATAATTTTGGGTTCAAGTAACTTTGGAGCTTTTTCAAGGCATTGTCACAGTAAGAAATCTTCGAATATAAAACTTAAAATAAATAGTATACTTTAAAACCCATCTGAGTCATACGAAGAACAAGACAAGTGTTTTAAAATGCTTTGGCGTAAACTCTATAAAACCTGGAAAATATTTCAATATGTGTTGACATACTTGTATGTGATTAGAACCGAAACGAACCCGTCCGATAAATTATCTTTGTTGGCAAAGGCAAAGGTATTTTAGTGGGCAGTTCTTGAATTAAAAAGGTGGAATTGACTTCCACGTGTGAAAATAATTATTTTGAAAGGAGAATTCTTTAAAAAATTTGATAACCATGTTATGATAGCAAGGATAGGTTCCTTTTAGGGAAAAGGTAACAGTGTGTGGACAAAGGCAACGTGCTAAACTTCATGACGATTCCTTAGAACCTTTTGCAAGTTGGGTCAAAGTTAGTTTATTTAAAATTTTACTCTTTACTTTGTGGCAAACCCCTCTAGTATAATAGAGGGATGTTAATATAGTTTGAAACGAAAATAACTAGAGTGCGTTAAAGTTAAAACTTAACTTATTAGTTAATTATAAACCTATAATTTTAAACTAAAATCTCTACGAAAACCTTAAAACCATAGGAAAAGTATTTAGTTATGTTCTTGTTAAATATCTTCTAAACATTATAGAGATACAAATGTCTTATGTGATACAATATTATTGTTGAACATGAATCTCAAGGTTAAACCATCATTGGAAATTATTTTAATAGATGTATCACATCCTTAAATGGGGAAAAATATACAAGTATCATCGAGAGATGATGAATTAAAAAAAAAACAAGTTTTAATAAAATATGTGAATCCTTTTTGGATCCTATCTAAAGTTTTTTTTGGGTGATCGATAGTTGTAAATACAGTTAATTCCTTGGTATAACACATCGAGAAGGATGAGAAAATTACTTGAGAACTTGAAACATATGGATGGAACTCTTACAAATAAACTTTTAACACCCAATGTTGTTGAGGTGCGGATATGCAGAGAGCAAGTCTCGGAGAAACTATAGTCTGATAAAATTGGTTTAGATAAATGACTCGTTCAAAACTTGTAACGAGAGGCGGTATGGGATGCCATCTCTAGGTTGATATCTGGGTAGTAATGTGATAAGTCCCATGTTCATTTGACTTATCTAGTATAACCACCATGTGTGGTATGGAATAAGCAATTGTGATTTATAATGGACACGAGAGATCAAGTCTAAGGTCAGGGTATTGACATGGCTCTAACTAACTCTTGGTATGGGATAATGAGCTAGACACGAGGTATTTGTATGATGATCCCTTGCATAGATAAAGTTTTAAATAAGCCGACCAGTTAGGTCTTGGATTTACAAATGATGAAAAAGTCGATCAATACATCATTTGGAGGCTCAAATGATGCAACAGGAGATGACATGGACTCATGAGCGAGCTGCATTAATAGTAGAGAGAGATAGAGCTGCGGTGAGTCTCTTAGAGGTGGAGCAAGGATTGGAGAGTGCTAGAGTACATGCGAATGCTGTTGAGGCCAATGTAGGGTGATTATGAGAGGATATCACATAGGAGAGAGGCCATAGGGAGAGCATGGTGGTAGAGATGGGTGAGATGTGTCAGGTGAAGGATCACCTGAAGGATTTGTACTACAAGGAGGGGATGTATTTACATCGATTACGAGCGCATTTGGTTATTCATGGGATTGGGGTCCCAAAATCATCTAAGGCTAAATCACAATCTCGTTAGAGTAGGAGTGTGCAGTCTATGAGACGACCATATGTGATCAAGGCTTCCCTAGGCTAGAGTAGTAAAGGAGAGTTGAGGAGCCTCCTACCCCGTGAGAGGGGAGTGGAGAGACTCATGGTGAGGCGTAGAGTTGAGATAGCTTGCATTTTATTGTATCATGTTTTTATTTTCGATGTGGTGAGAGTGCCAATGATTTTGTACATTATAGCCCAGTGAGATGATGTATGGCATAGTGGATATGCTATGTAGCCTACGAACAATGTGACTATGTATATTATATTCATTTTTGATATAATATCTATACATGATAATTTTGTGTGACTATTTGTAATGTGTATAATGAATGTGATATGATGAATGTGTATGTATGTGACTGATGTGTGTGTGATTTGAGATACATGTGATTTCATATTGATGATGTGATTTGATACATGATGAATGATAGGTAAAATGAACCTAACTGATTGTGAATATGCACAAATGGAGATGTACAAATGTAAGATGTGATAACATGTGTACATGTGGGACACAAAAATGTAGTAATATGGATAACAATCCACCTTGTGTCTAGACTATATTAAGTGTGATGATTAATAAAAAATAAATGAATAATCACATTACCTAATGACCATGATATGCAACAAGTAAACATGAAGTGTACAAATGGATGATAATGTACAAGATATACATAGTGAAAATGTAAAGGATGGGTGGAATATGTAGTGAGTGAGAGTATACAAATGTGATGAAAATATACTTGTTATAGACAAAATCAGTGATGATATTGTTCACCCTTAATTATTAAAGCATGGTGGATGTTTAAAAGAGTTTCTAGACACTCAAACAACATAGTTCAAAGAATCAAACTTATCTAGTAGATAATCAATATCCTATAGACATCTTGACTATCCTAATTGAGGTTAAGTCTATCATGGACATGTGTGTGCACATGATGTTCATTTATCCATTTTGAATGAGTTTGGACTAACCTATTGTAATCCTAGCCAATTTATCTAGATCATCCACAAGCGCACAATGATATGTACAAGAGAAGATCGTTAATGTGACAAATGTGTTGTCACTTGTAAGGCTTACTCCACTACCAAGTAGACTCTTGGATTCTATTATTGGTTATGGGGATCATCTTGTGATGTTATTTTGAACCTAAGGACCTCCAGGATTTAAGCTTGTTGATGGTACTCTTGAGGCTTTTCCTTTTGTTTTTGTCCCTTTTTCTTTTGATTCTTTTTTTTGTGTTGTTTTTTGTGGGTGTTCACTTTTGTTTTATGCCCCTTTCTATGTTTTCCTTTTTCTTGTCCCTTTGTTTATCCCCAGGTTTATTTTGATCATACAAATTATAGAATGAGCAAGGGAAACCATTCACTTAATGGAAAGGCTTATGCAAGGTGTTGTCCTCCCTACACTCAAAATTTGCTTAAAATGTGAGATGTGTGAGTGGTCCATGAGTAAACTCAATTCAACTAGGGGTAGCCTTGAAATCCTGTAAAATTTAATGATGTTCGATACAGGTTGATTAGACTAACTATGATTGGTTAAGCAATAGAAAATCTTCCCATTGCCATGTAAGCAAGAGTAGTACTGGACACCAAGGAAATCATGCTAACAAGTGTGTGTTTGACTCTTCAGGGTGGTGTTATATACACGTGATGTATTACCTATGTACAAGAAATATATGGACATGACTATGAACAATACGTGTAATATGATATGTACAAGAGGACATGACACAACAAAATGTCTAAAGATGCATGGTAGTATGTGACCAACTTGTTTTTTAGAGAAATAAAGCAAGTGAGACATACAAACGTAAGGTGGTGTATCCCCATGTGGTTTGTAAAAACCATATAATTTAGTACTCTCACCTATAATATAAACTCCATTACCAAATGAAATAAGTTTGTGCCAAGTTTTATTCTGTATTGGCTTCTGTAATTTAAAAGTAGTTAGTTTTTTGGGCGTAACAGGTGGAAAACTAAAAATTTTATGTATTATCTTTCATTTGGGAAACGTTGAAAAATTGCAAGTATAGAAGGAACATCCACATATGTACATAACTGGATTCCATTATTTTAAAAATGAAACGTAGTTTCTTTTATCGTATTAGCATCATGTTATGCTTATTTTGGAAGAGGTTTGGGTGAAATTTAATTAAATCATATTGTCATGGACTTATTATTCTGTTACGTGTAAATGTAATGAAACTTCAGTTGAAGTATTTATGTCTCTGTAGACAATACAAAATAAAATTATATGGTTAAGAAACGACGTCTATGATGTTATAATTATCCATCGAAGGTAAAATTATAGTGCAATTCCCAATGTAAGACTTTGCTAGTAGTTTTAATATCCTGTAAGTTTTTATTATCTTTCAACAATTTCTGATCGTTGCCTTTTGAATAATATTAAATTTGCATGTTTTGTGTTAGCCTATTGTTAAAAAGGGGCTTATTGAAACTTCTATACTGGGCATATCCCTTTCATGTTAATAGTTTCCAAAAGCTACAAATGTGAGATATCACATTAATTAGTATTTGAGTCAGCCTCATTGGAAAATATAAAACTCATATTTTATATGTTATAATCGGGTCTATCAATTTTAAAAGTGTAACATATGCAAACCCTATTCTGCAATGCATCTTGAGGATAAAATGAGGAGGATATAACTAGATAAATTATCAAAAAATTATTGATACAACCAAATAAATTATCAAAACATTATTGTGAATAAGGTTAGTGAATCTGTGTTGCTTTGATATGAGGGCGGATCTTTACCATATAGGCTCTAATTAATATATTTTGGAAATTATTTCTACTTTTTTTTTAGAAACCCTTGGCTGGAACGTAAGAGAAATGTGTTAATTTTTATATGGAAATACTTAATTTATTTTAACACGACTTTTGAGAAAAAGAGTAGAGTTGGTTGCAATATATAAATTGTTCTTATAATATTCTAGTTAAATAATATGGTCATTCACTAGATTAATTTAGTAGTTGTTTATTTAGGTTTCATGCTTAAAGTATAAAAGTAATATAAAGAATCCTTGCCTAAATCTATAACTGATATGTGATGCTTTATTGGTAATTATTCCTTAAGGAACTTGAAAGTTAATAGATGCATATCTTATTATTAAAGTAAAATTGGTTGGATTTATTTTATTTAAAATGTTTGCTCTTAAGAGAGAATTAGGACAACAATAAAATTGTTGGTTCGTCTTTCATACACACCCAGTGAAGAATGAGCATAAAATACCGATAACACTTATACGGGATAAATCCCACTCACTTTAGGATCTTTTTGGTTATCCAAGGTGTGAGTTATAGAGTTGGGTCGAATGAGTATTCACTCTTTTTCTGCTTCTGGAATAGTTTCAAGTGGACTGTCTGTTACCTTACAATGGGCTCGACCTTCGCTCAATAATGTTTAGCGGTTGTTATCTTTGTTGACAATCAGATTTACAATGAGTTCTTTGATATAGCTCTTTATTCTTTAGCAGATTAAATAAAATACAAATTTGAAAGAAAATAAAAATGAGTCATTTAACGGTGGAACAGAGAGAGTAGGGTAGGGCAGAAAAGAGAAGCTTATCTAACTTAGATGCAAATCAAAACTACCAATTTCAGTTACACTATTTAGCTTCACAATAAAACCAATCAAAGAGGAAGGTGTCCAGCTTTCTAAGATCACCTTCTACTAAGAGAATAAGACGAAGATGACAAAGATCTGAAAGAAAATCATAAATCGAAAGGAAGTCGGTGTCAACTGGTATCTCTCACCAACAACCTAGCTCGCACCATGAGGATAGAGCAATTAGAACATACCCGAACCTTAAATATCTAACTTTCCCTAGCATACAACAAATGGAATGAAGCCTAGTAGCATATTCAATCTTGATAACACAGATTTACAACTAAAATAAATAAACCTTAACGAGATGAAAACAAAAGAAGATGCAATTATCGCAATCCGAAAGAGATTAGGCTCTTGGCCACGCTATCACAAAAAAACGATGCCACACCAACTCCAGGTACAGAACAAAGCATTCAAACAAGATTTGAAGGAAATTGCTAAAATGTCTTTTATTCCAAGTTTTCGCATCCGGACTTTACATTCAAAAGAAGTATATATAGACTCAGGATAGACCTTGATCTTTTCAAAATATCTTCTTCCAAATATCTAAATCTTATCATAAAAATCCCACCATCGAGGCTTTACAATATAAGGTATTTTTATATAGAGTTTCGATAAACCCTAATCACTCTAAAAATCTTCGTGTGGATCTTGCCATAAATGGAGAAGATAAGACTTGGTTTTATCCTCATCAAATGGGCACCATGTGTAAATGTATCTTTATCCTTCGATAAGCTGTCAGAGCATCTCATTAACTCCTCTGCAAAATCTGGATGAGTCACTGACTTCTGAGGCCTTCCATCCTCGCACAGCTGCCTTTGTTTGGTTCGAGTCAAGATTCTTTGTCCACCATTACTTTTGCCATAAATTTTCTCGGCAAATGCATCCACCGAAAAATTCCTTAAAGTCTGTATTTGTGGCCAGATCTACAAAATCTGGATGAGTCACTGACTTCCCGGCATCTCTTATCTTTATCTTTCGGCAAGCCGTCAGAGCATCTCATTAATTCCTCGCTTGATTTGTGCCAAAATTTAGGTTTGTCTGTCTTTCTCGCCATTACTTTTGCCATGAATGTAACTGTCGAATCACTTTCTACAAAAGAAAAGCAAAGATTAGAACTTTTTAAATTAATTAATTTTTTCATTTAAATATTTCTAGGGTTTGGACTGTGTCGAAAAGCTTCCACTTCCTTTGGATGGGTGATGAAAAATTTAAAGACCGACCAAATTTTTAAAAATGAATATAAGTCCAAACATGTCGCGATATCGCGACATTTTCCTCAAGTTACTTCTTCCTTGCTTGTGCCTTCACGAAAATGGAACATGTCGCGATATCGCGACATTTCCTTCACTTCATGTCTTCCACGCTTGCGCCCTCGCGAAAATGGAACATGTCACGAAATTGCGACATTTCCTTCACTTCATCTCTCTCAAGCTTCCGCCCTCGTGAAAATGGAACATGTCACGAAATCGTGACATTTCCTTCACTTCGCTTCTTCCAAGATTTCTTCCTCGCGAAAATGGAACATGTCGCGATATCGTGACATTTCCCTCACTTCATCTCTCTCAAGCTTCGCCCTCGCGAAAATGGAACATGTCGCGAAATCGTGACATTTCCTTCACTTCGTTTCTTCCAAGCTTTCTTCCTCGCGAAAATGGAACATGTCGCGATATCGCGACATTTCCCTCACTTCATGTCTTTCAAGCTTCCACCCTCGTGAAAATGGAACATGTCACGAAATCGTGATATTTCCTTCACTTCATGTCTTTCAAGCTTTCGCCCTCACGAAAATGGAACATTTCGCGAAATCGCGACATTTCCTTCACTTCATGTCTTTCAAGCTTTCGCCCTCGTGAAATGGAACATGTCGTGAAATCGCGACATTTCCCTCACTTCATGTCTTTCAAGCTTCCGCCCTCGTGAAAATGGAACATGTCGCGAAATCGTGACATTTCCTTCACTTCGTTTCTTCCAAGCTTTCTTCCTCGCGAAAATGGAACATGTCGTGATATCGTGACATTTCCCTCACTTCATGTCTTTCAAGCTTCCGCCCTCGCGAAAATGGAACATGTCGCAAAATCGTGACATTTCCTTCACTTCATGTCTTTCAAGATTTCGCCCTCGTGAAAATGGAACATGTCGCGAAATCATGACATTTCCTTCACTTCATGTCTTTCAAGCTTTCGCCCTCGCAAAAATGGAACATGTCGCGAAATCGGGACATTTCCTTCACTTCGTTTCTTCTAATCTTTCTTCCTCACAAAAATGGAACATGTCGCGATATCGCGACATTTCCCTCAAGCTTTTCTTCCAAGGTTTTGCCTTCGTGAAAATGAGACATGTCTAAAAATGGAACATGTCGCGATATCGCGACATTTCCCTCAAGCTTTTCCTTCACTTTGCAAATTCTCCAAAAATTGTAGGTTGACTCCAGTGACTTTGTCCATCTGTATTTGGCATTTTTACATATTGGTGAAGGATCTTCCTTACTCATAAATAATTTTAACATTTGAAAAATGAATTTTAAATTGCTCGAGAATGATCAGCTTCACATGGTGTAGAAAAATGATGAAAATTCAAAGTGCCCAGAATTTGATGAAACTTTACAAGTATCTAAAAAAGCCCAAAGGGTATCCAAATCTGCAAATGGAACTTTAAAATTCATCATGGATTAAGGGAAAATGCATTTAGAAGTTTGCTTGGCCAGAAATAGAAACTGCTATTTCTAAATTGAAATCAATGCCATATGCAAGTCTACTTGGACACTTTGATGTAGGCGAAGTTTGAAAAAGGATGCAAGCAAAATTTGGAATTAAAACCCGAAAAACATCAAGAGGGTCCCTACGAAAAAATGAAAATTAAATATTTTCAAAGGATGGAATTTCATTTTTTTAGTGGGGGTGTGTTGCTTCTCAACAAATGGCGATATCTATGGGGAAAATAGTAGCACTATTTAGAATCCAGAACTCTAGTTTCAAAACAATTTAGACTATGTACCATGCTTTGCCACAAATATTTTCTAAAATGATTTAACTACTATCTGTTAGTTGTTAAAGTTTCCCAAGGACATACTAGGTTGAATCACTTAAGGAAGATTTCGATGTGCGATTATAAGCGTATAAAACTTCCTTCAAGGATGACCGGGGCTTCGAATGCTCACTGTGGATTGATCAGCTATTTAGATTGTGTAGGGGAAACCGAGTAGAGCTCTGTTTACTAGTTTAGCCTTTTACAACCCCGACAGAGTTACTCTTTAGATTTTCAAGACCCTGATTCACAACTATGAGGTGGCATCTATAGCTTGGTGAACACGTTTGAGATGTATCCTTCGGGAGCCTTGGCTATGTACAGAAAAGAATGTTGGTTTTATGTTGGCTTGCCCAACTTTCACCTTCTCTCTTTTTTCTTTTGAAAGATACCGATAGCTGGAATGCCTTGCTCTCTTTTTTTTTTTTTTTTTATTCATCGAGCAATTGATCGACTAACTATTTCAGCCTGGGTACCAATAGCTTCCTTGGATGCTTTGATGTAATTTTATGAATCAGAGTCCCCTCTCATGACCAACTTTTCTTGGATTCCCTGGGAGTTCTTCAGCCAAACAGTATAGTAGTTTCTTTATAATCAAAATAATTGTGGCAAGCAAGATACAAAATCCAATTATCTTTCTATTGTTGTTCTAAATAACAAGTAGTTCCACTTTTTAGCTCTAGCAGACTATCTCTTAACAAAAATAAAACAAAATGAAAACACACTACTTCAACCTTTATAACGCTGATTTTAAATGTTGATTTGTGTTTTCTTTGTTTAGGCAAAAACTCAAACAAACGGGATTTAAAAGCTAAAGAGGAGGGAAAAAGGCCACCAGTTAAAGACAAAATTGCATAGACCTCAAAAGATAAAACACAGTACTTCAAACTTTAAATAAAACAAAATAAAAATACACTACTTCAAACTTTATTTACAATATATACATATGCACAAAGTCCCTTCAATCACTCAAAAAATGTAGCAGATGGAAAAGCAGAGAAATAGTGCCTTAAAAAAATTTGACCATTTGCAGGTAAATTTAGAAAAATACCTTTCAGGTCCTGTTGACGAAATGCACTCCAGATTATGCTTCCCAAAATTTTTGCTATCTGGGAAAGACTTGTTGTGTTTACTGTCTTCCTTCTTTTTTTTTTATGGATCTTGTCCCACAGAAACACCAAATCTGCAAGTCCTTCACCCTGCAAATTAGTCAAATCATATAATAACATGAATGGTGAAGTTTTCAACACCTGCTTATGTCTTATTCTATCAGCCCATGTGCATACAATTTTTATGCCTCCTTCAAAATCAAGGCATTAACATGTTTATGTTTCTACTTGAAGGGTTTGCAGAATTCTTTCAAAGGGATGGAATGTAAAAACCCCCAGGATCAAATACCTTAAGGCCTTTATAGAACCAGATCATCACATCTTCAGATTTATGTAACAACTCAAAGAGATCATATTTTATTTGTACGTCATAGTTCTTAATAACTTGAACATTTTGTGGTTGCTCTATTGCTCCAATATCCAAGATTTCAATTTTTATCCCTCTAGTAGAATTTTCATAATTTGCTCTTTCACCTGAGCCTTGCTTAGATTTAACCCCATCAATGTGTAATGTCCAAATATCATTGTTGTGATTGGTTAGAGCTGTAACTGGTCTCACCTTCTCAGTTGTCAAATTATAAACTCCAATATCTGCATCAACACGGTTTACAACCTCTTTTTTGATATTATGTTCAGTGATCACATGCTTATACCGAGACTCTTTGTCTATTCTGAGTTGGTTGACCACATTCACATTTACTATTTTCTTCTCCTTTTCTTGAAATTCAATAGGTGGTCCAGAGTAAGTTTCAATCAAGTTATCATTTTGTTCAACAATCTGAGCCGACTCATGGAGGGTGATGTTAGCCTTAATTTTCTTCATATCCTCAATGATGTTATACTCCTTCCTAGTTACTTCTGTATAGTGATATTGAATCTTATTTTCATTACCCTTTGGTGGGGGAGGATCATTATTAGGAGTAGGTTCTGGATTCTCACATCTCAAATTATAACTGTCCCTTTGGAACTGTTGAAAACCATGCATTTCATCCATGGGAATTTCTACAACATTTTTTGACTCATTCAGAAAGGTGAATGAATTTGAAACCATAGTCGTACTATTTTTGGATGAACCAGAACTATCAATATTTCTTTGATTTTTAGGAAAATTTAACTCACCAGGAAAAGCTTCAAAGTTGGGTAATGCTAGGTCACAAATGTTTACTTTAGGCACTTCCACCTTGAACTTGTCAGAATCTTTCTCTATATTTTGCACATGTTGAGTGTGTGTCACAGTTAATGGAGTTTCCTTGGGTAGAGCGTGACATGTTGGCACTAACTCATGATGTGGAATGGGATTCAAAATAGGCATGTTCTGCATAACATAGGATATCAAAGGACTACTCAAAATTTGAGGTCCTAACTATCTTTCAAGAATTAAAGCTTCCTTATAAGCTCCTGCCAGGGTTGTGATATTGATGTCTCTCTTGAGGAAAATAGAGGTCACCGAATCCAATGCATTCTTATAGATTTCTAAGGCTAGATTTGCACTTGGGATGTAATGACCAGTCATTCTACCATAAGCTTTTTGGAACCTCACATTGAAAGACCTGATAGCTTCACCAGACTCTCTCTTAATGTTAGAAAACTGTTGATATAACACACTGGGGTCAATCACTTCACCAAATTGTGATACAAAAACTTTCTCCAAGTCATTCCAACTAGTAATAGAGTCATTAGTAAGATCCAAAAACCAGTCGTATGCTCCCTCTTGGAGAGTGAATGGGAATAACCTACAAGCCACATCTTCATGCTGCACATTCAACAACTTTAGAGCATTTTTAAATGCCACTAGGTGTTCTTCTGCTGTTCTGATTCCATCATGTTTGTAGGTAGGAAGATACTTCTCAAGATTTTTGGGTAAATCATGTGCTACACCAGGGATATTCAAAGCAGTGGAACCCAACTAGTTTGCCATCACTACCTGATTAACGATAATATTTTGAGTTGCAGTTGGAGGAACTACAAGTGGTGATAAAACTATGTTGGACAAAGACTTAGCCCTTATGAGGCTGCTTCTCCTTAGGGTTTCCAACTTAGGTACAAGGAGCTCTCCAGATCTGGAGTGGGACTTGGTTACTCCATAGGTAGAATCCAGCTCTACACAAGCAACTTATAATCCTTAAAAAATATTGAATGGAGTTCGTTGGGCCCTCCTTCTAGAGCCAATTTTAAATGTTGGTTCGTCTTTCATACACACCCCGTGAAGAATGAGCATAAAATACCGATAACACTTATATGGGATAAATCCCACTCACTTTAGGATCTTGCTGGTTATCCAAGGTGTGAGTTATAGAGTTGGGTCGAATGGCTATTCACTCTTTTCCACTTCTAGAATAGTTTCAAGTGGACTGTCTGTTACCTTACAACAGGCTCGACCTTCTTTCAATAATGTTTAGCGATTGTTATCTTTGTTGATAATCAGATTTACAATGAGTTCTTTGATATAGCTCTTTATGCTTTAGCAGATTAAATAAAATACAAATTTGAAAGAAAATAAAAATGAATCATTTAACGATGGAACAGAGAAAGTAGGGTAGGGCAAAAAAGAGAAGCTTATCTAACTTAGCTGCAAAATCAAAACTACCAATTTTAGTTACACTATTTAGCTTCACAATAAAACCAATCAAAGAGGAAGGTGTCCAGCTTTCTAAGATCACCTTCTACTAAGAGCATAAGACGAAGATGACAAAGATCTGAAAGAAAATCATAAATCAAAGGGAAGTCGGTGTCAACTGGTATCTCTCACCAGCAGCCTCACTCGTGCAGTGAGGATAGAGCAATTAGAACAGACCTAAACCTTAAATCTCTAACTTTCCCTAGCATACAACAAATGGAATGAAGCCTAGTAGCATATTCAATCTTGATAACACAAATTTACAACTAAAATAAATAAACCTTAGCGAGGCGAAAACTTGGAATAGGGCCAATTTTAAATTTTGGTTCGTCTTTCATACACACCCCGTGAAGAATGAGCATAAAATACGGATAACACTTATACGGGATAAATCCCACTCACTTGAAGATCTTGTTGGTTATCCAAGGTGTGAGTTACAGAGTTGGGTCGAATGGCTATTCACTCTTTTCCACTTTTGGAATAGTTTCAAGTGGACTTTATGTTACCTTACAATGGGCTCGACCTTCGTTCAATAATGTTTAGCGGTTGTTATCTTTGTTGACAATAGGATTTACAATGAGTTCTTTGATATAGCTCTTTATGCTTTAGCAAATTAAATAAAATACAAATTTGAAAGAAAATAAAAATGAATCATTTAATGGTGGAACAGAGAGAGTAGGGTAGGGCAGAAAAGAGAAGCTTATCTAACTTAGATGCAAATCAAAACTACCAATTTCAGTTACACTATTTAGCTTCACAATAAAACCAATCAAAGAGGAAGGTGTCCAGCTTTCTAAGATCACCTTCTACTAAGAGCATAAGACGGAGATGAAAAAGATCTGAAAGAAAATCATAAATCGAAGGGAATTCATTGTCAATTGGTATCTCTCACCAGCAACCTAGCTCACGCAATGAGGATAGAGCAATTAGAATAGACCTGAACCTTAAATCTCTAACTTTCCCTAGCATACAACAAATGGAATGAAGCCTAGTAGCATATTCAATCTTGATAACACAGATTTACAACTAAAATAAATAAACCTTAGTGAGACGAAAACAAAAGAAGATGCACTTATCGCAATTTGAAGAGATTAGGCTCCTGGCCACACTATCACAAAAAAACAATGTCACACCAACTCCAGGTATAGAACAAAGCATTCAAATAAGATTTGCAAGAAATTGCTAAAATGTCTTTTATTCCAAGTTTTTGCATCCGAACTTTACATTCAAAAGAAGTATATATAGACTCAAGACAGACCCTGATCTTTTCAAAATATCTTCTTCCAAATATCTAAATCTTATCATAAAAATCCCACCACCGAGGCTTTACAATATAAGATATTTTTATATAGAGTTTCGATAAACCCTAATCACTCTGAAAATCTTCGTGTGGATCTTGCCATAAATGGAGAAGATAAGACTTGGTTTTATCCTCATCAAATGGGCACCGTATGTAAATGTATCTTTATCCTTCGATAAGTTGTCAGAGCATCTCATTAACTCCTCTGTAAAATCTGGATGAGTCAATGACTTCCCGGGCCTTCCATCCTCACACAGCTGCCTTTGTTTGGTTCGATTTGAGATTCTCTGCCCGCCATTACTTTTGCCATAAATTTTCCCAAAAAATGCATCCACCAAAAAATTCCTTAAAGTCTTTCACTGACTTCCCGGAATCTCTTATCTTTATCTTTCGGCAAGCCGTCAGAGCATCTCATTAATTCCTCGCTTGATTTGTGCCAAAATTTAGGTTTGTCTGTCTTTCTCGCCATTACTTCTGCCATGAATGTAACTGTCGAATCACTTTCTACAAAAGAAAAGCAAAGATTAGAACTTTTTAAATAATTAAATTTTTTATTCAAATATTTCTAGGGTTTGGACTGTGTCGAAAAGCTTCCACTTCCTTTGGATGGGTGATGAAAAATTTAAAGAACGGCCAAATTTTTAAAAATGAATATAAGTCCAAACATGTCACGATATCGCGACATTTTCCTCAAGTTACTTCTTCCTTGCTTGTGCCTTCCGAAAATGGAACATGTCGCGATATCGCGACATTTCCTTCACTTCATTCTTCCACGCTTGCATCCTCGTGAAAATGGAACATGTCGCGAAATCGCGACATTTTCTTCACTTCATCTCTCTCAAGCTTTCGCCCTCGCGAAAATGGAACATGTCGTGAAATCGCGACATTTCCTTCACTTCGTTTCTTCCAAGATTTCTTCCTCATGAAAATGGAACATGTCACGATATCGCAATATTTCCCTCACTTCATCTCTCTCAAGCTTTCGCCCTTACGAAAATGGAACATGTCGTGAAATCATGACATTTCCTTCACTTCATTTCTTCCAAGCTTTCTTCCTCGCGAAAATGGAACATGTCGCGAAATCGTGACATTTTCCTCACTTCATGTCTTTCAAGCTTCCACCCTCGTGAAAATGGAACATGTCACGAAATCGTGACATTTCCTTCACTTCATGTCTTTCAAGCTTCCGCCCTCACGAAAATGGAACATGTCATGAAATCGTGACATTTCCTTCACTTCATGTCTTTCAAGCTTTCACCCTCGCGAAAATGGAACATGTCGCTAAATCACGACATTTCCCTTACTTCATGTCTTTCAATCTTCCACCTTCGTGAAAATGGAACATGTCGCGAAATCGCGACATTTCCTTCACTTCGTTTCTTCCAAGCTTTCTTCCTCGCGAAAATGGAACATGTCGTGATATCGCGACATTTCCCTCACTTCATGTCTTTCAAGATTCCGCCCTCACGAAAATGGAACATGTCGCGAAATCGTGACATTTCCTTCACTTCATGTCTTTCAAGCTTTCGTCCTCATGAAAATGGAACATGTCACGAAATCGTGACATTTCCTTCACTTCATGTCTTTCAAGCTTTCGCCCTCGCGAAAATGGAACATGTCACGAAATCGCGACATTTCCTTCACTTCGTTTCTTCCAAGCTTTCTTCCTCGTGAAAATGGAACATGTCGCGATATCGCGACATTTCCCTCAAGCTTTTCTTCCAAGGTTTTGCCTTTGCGAAAATGAGACATGTCCGAAAATGGAACATGTCGCGATATCGCAACATTTCTCTCAAGCTTTTCCTTCACTTTGCAAATTCTCCAAAAATTGTAGGTTGACTCCAGCAACTTTGTCCATCTGTATTTGGCATTTTTACATATTGGTGAAGGATCTTCCTTACTCATAAATAATTTTAACATTTGAAAAATGAATTTTAAATTGCTCGAGAATGATCAACTTCACATGGTGTAGAAAAATGATGAAAATTCAAAGTGCCCAGAATTTGATGAAACTTTACAAGTATCTAAAAACGCCCAAAGGATATCCAAATTTGCAAACGAAACTTTAAAATTCATCATGGATTAAGGGAAAAATGCATTTAGAAGTTTGCTGGCCAGAAATAGAAACTGCTATTTCTAAATTGAAATCAATGCCATATGCAAGTGTACTTGGACACTTTGATGTAGGCGAATTTTGAAAAAGGATGCAAGCAAAATTGGTAATTAAAACCCGAAAAACATCAAGAGGGTCCCTGCGAAAAAATGAAAATTAAATATTTTCAAAGGATGGAATTTCATTTTTTTAGTGGGGGTGTGTTGCTTCTCAACAAAAATTTATCATCTTTTCAATTGGTTCCTTTTCTTAACTTGGGTACGGTGAAACCATATGGCTATGTTTCTGTTAGCCAGTAACTTAACTCTTACTATAGCAGCATTTAAGTGAAAGTTTGACAAATAAACTTAAGGGTTTAATATGCTTTTTCAAGGTGTAAAATTTGTAACCCTTTTAAACCTTAACTAGTTGAACAGTTGGTATATATAATTTGTACATGAACCTTATAAACTTCATTGCAAAAAATGAAAATATCGAACACCCAATGTAGTTGAGATGCAGATATGCAAACAACCTAACTCGAGAGAGATTATAGTCTGACATAAATGGGTCGAAACAAGTGACCCAATCAATACTTGTAACGAGATATGGTATGGGACATCTTGTCCAGGTTGTTGATCGAGAGTACAGTGATAAGTCTATGTACTATTTGACTAGAACTGGGCTAGCATGACCCTATAACTAGTCTAACCACATATAAAAGCAAGCAAATTTAATATTTACCTTAGTAAGACTTGATGCTTTATGTATCCTTAAGTAGCTCCATGCACTTTGATGGCTAGTTGGTATGTATCTCCAATGTTGTATTAATGTTGCTTTGACCTTGATGTTCAATGAAGGACTTGTGTGCTTTCTTTGAAATATACACATCAACAATACATATTTTGGCTTGGTCTCCTCCTTAGTGGGTGCTTATCACCATGATAATTTAATGCTGGTTTATGACAGTCCTTGCTACCTCCTTTGACTCTAATTTTAGCATGCTCTTACTCACTTGAACGTTGTAATTTCGCTCCAATTTTGCTTCACTTATTTACCTTGGAGTTGAATGCTTATATAGCTACGTGGCACGTGCACCTTGAGTAATGTCTAAGATGGTTTTTAATCATTCGTTAAGAGATATCCATGTGGCTTATGAACTTCAACATGTATGGGACTTCTTTACATAACCCTTGAGGCTGGTTTCAATGCCTTCTTGAGTAACGCTTGTGTCTAGAATTCTCAAAGTGGCTTATGAGCTTCGATCATAGGTGAAACTACTGTAATGCTTATTCCTATAAAATATGCTTCATAACCTTCTAACTTTCAAGCGTTTATGTATGAGATGAGTATTTCTTGTCAGTGGTGACAAGTGGCAGATTGCATGTATTTTTCCTCCAACTCTTTCTCTTCTATATACTCCCCTTTCCAACGTAAATCTAGATCTTTCTTGTTCTTCAACTCTTCTTCTAGGTAAGCATAGGTTGGATCTTGATTCTATGGAGGTATTAGGAGCTTAGATATGGTTCTATGATGGTCCAAGGGCTAGTTTGAATGCTTATTCTCAATGGATGTCTTCTCCAAGAAAGAGCTTGGGTATTGCTTCTTTTACTCTATGCATTTGCTTTCAATATGTTGGTTTGAATGCTCCCTTTACAATATATAATAGATGATGGCCAACGTAGATGGACAATGACCCTTTTGTGATATTTTGTACTTCAGGTTTATTGTTGAGATGACCTGCTTTCATGGATGTAAGTGTGATTTTAGACATCGTAATGAGAGCTCTTTGTTAGCTCTTCTCTCTTGCTTCGGATAGTGCTCCTCTACGATCGCTTGTATGATGTTCCTCACTTGTGGAGGATGTGTCCTTAAGACACTCAAATTTTGTCCTATTTCCTATGTAGGACAAGATGTTATCATGTAGAATAATGTAAATAGATTTGTAATACAATACCTTAATTTTGCACCTTCTCTTTTGAAAGCTTCTTTTGTTGGGGTGGCTTCTATGTATTTTTTCTTGTAGGCAAGGGTTGATTGATGTTGTCTTATCTTCTAGACAACTCTCTTCTTCACTTGGTTAATCTAGTAATGAACCCAAGCTAATAATCATGTAGATAATATGCCCTTGAAGGAGTAATTTTTGCACTAATATTTTACTTGTAATGAGCTCTTAGTGCACCTTGAATCTGAGACTCACCAAGTCTCGATTTTTGGCTTCTTTTCAAGGATCTTAATGGTGGCTTTCTTCTCCACTCCTTGGAGGAATATGATCATGTTTTATGGTTTCTCTAGGCCACAATATCTTGCAAAAATTAATTTCTAAATAGTGTCTTTAGACACTTTGATATTTGCATATTTTTGTGTCCTTGATCTTAACAATCAATACACAAAATAATCCTTTGAGAGTAACTAGTTTAATGAACAACTAGTATAGTGAAATAAACCGATAACTTTTCTAACTTAATGCACTTCTGTTAATAAGCTCTCAAAGTAGTTTCAAATGCACTAATGATTACTTAAAATTCCTTAATGTAGTCCTCTTCTCTATAATTAGATAATTTTGGACATTTTGAGCTCATTCAGTTGTCATTGATGTCAAGATGAAAAGTAGTCAAAATATTGTTTTATAAGGATCTTTATACATTATGATGGCAGAATTAAGGTTTTTATCAAAACCATGGCAGAAGATTAATTTACATCAAATCGGTGGAGTTCAAAGAAAGGTTTAAAGTTTATCTCAAGAAGGCTTTAATTTTTATTAAAGTCAAAGGTTTATAGAAATAATTTATAAAATTTAAATTCTTTTAGAATTTAAATAATTTAAAAATTATAAAGGTTTTAAAGAAGCTTCGACATCATCAATTTAGTGGAGCGTTGACGTCTATGGAAAAGGTGGAAAACGTGTATAAATACCATGCCAAAGGACATTAAAACTTACCCTTCTTCAATTAAATTTCATGCAACCAAGAGAAAGAATAATTCGTGCAATCGTTGAGGAAGAAGATAAATTCGTGTTGTCTTTTAGCACCATGGAAAATACGAAAATGGAGGGCTTAAGGTCTCACTTCCATTGTATGCGGTGGACCATTGGCAGCACACGTTTTACGAGAGCGTTGGGAGTGGAAGTGACCACGATCGATTGGCATAGAGGTAGTTAGTGTGTTTGTCTTGAGCACTATAGAGAAAAATGTTTTGGCATGCATTCGTGTGAATGCTAGGCTTAGAAGAAAGAGCACAAGGTGCTCTTAATCTTCCAATCATGCGTGTAGCGCATGCGGTGGTCTAGCCCATGGCTTGGGCACACGAGGAGGCAGAGATTGGGGGTTTGAATCTCATTAGTGGCAAAGGTATTATTTTGTCAAATAAATTTTGATTTGCCTAAAGTTTTCCCTAAGGTAAAAAGGGAGTTATAAGGGTAGAATTAAAATTTGTATGTTTGTTAATTGATTTATGTTATTGGAGTTATAAGGAAAGTGGATTTGATTTATGTCAAAATTCTTCTTGCTATTAAAATTTAATTAAAGAGGTTTTTGACTTAAATTTTTGTGGATGTTAAATTTATTCTAATTGGGAGATTATAAGGTGTTATTGAAAAACATTTTTATGTATGTTGATGGTTGTTTTTATAGATGGAGTGATAAGGTGTAATTGAGATTTTGCATTATGTTGTGAGAAAGATTTATCTTCTAACCTCTTTGAGTTTGGCATAGAAGTGGTTGTGGTTATGGCTCATTTATGAGATCCCTTAATCATCAAGAAAAAGGTATGAGTACATTCCTCCATAATTGAGTTGATTGATTGATTTTCTAAAAATAAGTTTGGAGTGAAAAGGATTTGATTAGGGCTTCCTTATTGAGTGTGTTTGAGTTAATACTTCAAGGTTTTCTGGATTGCATTATTTTTGAAGCCATTGGTTGTGAGAAGATCTTGATCTAGGGTTTGAGTATCATTGCTATGTGAGGATTGATTTATAAGCATTATTGTTGAAGTGAGTTGTTGAGAAAAGAACTTGAACTAGGTTTTGAAAAGAACATGAGTATCATTGTTATGTGATATTTGTGTTTGAGTATTGTTGGAAACATTTTGAGTTGATGTTTATATGATTGGACTAGGGTTTGTGAGCAAGGATTATTTCATTGAGTGATTGGTTGAGTAGAGTTGGTTGAGCCTAGTCAAGTGTATGTGTGAAATGATTGTTCAAGTTCCATAAAACAAACTATTCTATATTCTGAATTGAGTTGAGAAAGTGGTTGAGCATTGAGTTGAATTTAAAGCATATTGAGTCATTAACAATTCTCCTTATGTTTCTAAGAGAGTGATTGAAAGTAATTGAGCATTGTTAGTATAGAATATATTGAGTCTCTAATAATTCTCTTTATGTTTCAATGAGATTAGACGAGTTATGTGTGAACTTTTTAATTAGATTTGAGGTAAGTCTTTGAGGAGACTTGTGGATTGATTTTGTGTGAGCTTCTATGGAATCTTACAATACAGATTTGGATAAGTTCTTGAGAAGACTTATTGAGCAGATTTGGACAAGTTCTAGAGAGGACTTGTAGAGCAGATTTGAGCAAGTTCTAGAGAGGACTTGTGGACAGATTAGTGTGAGCTTTTATGGAAGCTTACAAGGTAGATTTGAGACAAGTCTTTGAGAAGACTTGAGAGCAGAGTTGATTGATATTTTCAAACATTGAGTTAAGGTTTAGGGCAAATCCAGCAGAGTTGAGTCAAGTCTTGAGTTAAGTCTTGAGGATAGAGATCGAGAATAGATTTGTGCTAGGCCAGAGGACTTTGTTTAGTGCAAATTTGAGGACATATTTTGGTGCATATTTGAGGACATGTTTGTGCCAGACCAAAGATAGATATTGAGTAGAGTTTTACTAGATCGAAGGATTGTGTTTAGTGCAGATTTGAGAGAGAGCTTTAGAGGTGACATAGCAGAGAGGATAGTAGTCTCTAGTGGATAGAGATCCATTAGCCAGGGTAGTGAGGACAGGTCTTCTGAGTGGGGATAAGAGTCTTCAGTGGAGAGATCCACAAGCCAGTGCAGTGGAAGGAGTAGTCTTCTAGAGGTTCACCAGCTAGAGTAGAGGAGAAGGAGTTCTCCTGTAGATAGAGATCCATAAACTTGATTTAGGGGATTGGTGTCTCCTTTGAACAGAGGTCCATAAACATTATAATAGGGAAAGGATTCCCAATATATTGATTGAGAAAATTTTAGTGAAATATTCTTTCCATGGAGTAGCCCACATTGGGTGAACCACGTAAATTATGGTGTCTCTATTATGTGTGGTGATTTATGCATTGCTTTGATTATTTCTATTGATATTGCTATCTATACATTGCATAGTATAGATTTGGAAAGAAAAGTAAAAAGTGGTATTATACTATTCACCCCCCCTCTTACTATAAGCTTGTGTTCTTCAGATAATAGGAAGAATGTATCTAACTCATTTAAATGTGTAGGTAATGAACCTTACCAAAAACTATCTTCTGCACTTTCTTTGAGGACTTAAAATGCAACCATCTATTTTACAACTTTCAAATTCTAATAATATGCTTAATAAAGTTAAGTAGTAATCTAAATTAAGTGTTCAAGTAATGAACCTTTTACACCTAAGTTGCTTACCTTTGATAATGAATATCTTGATGAGTTGATTCACCAAATTTCTTGTCTAGAATGGTGGTTGCTTGCAATTGTGAATGCTTCTAGTCTACTACTCTGAAATTATAGTAGATGATTTCAACTTCTCCTTTAGGATCTGGCCTGGAACTCTGAAGTCTTGTTACTATTAATGCTATCTTGAGTGCTTTCCTTTAGCAGTCAATCTATTCACTAAAATATTGTCCTTTAAGAACCATTTAAGTATTTTGTTGTGAACAAATCCCTATCTTTGAAATGTATCTTATTTTTTTTTTGAAAAATTTGAAAAAACTTATATTAAAACAAAGATCAATTACAATATGGGAAGAGACTCTTCCCAGCCGAATTCAGAGAGAACACAAGCTTACAATAGTAGAAGAAGATTTGCAATGGAGCCAAATCTCCTGAACCATTAACTAGCTAGCAGGGGGGTCGGCATGGACAGTTGATGCAGCTTGTCACGAGATCTCGACACTATTCTTCTCCTTAGGCCACGAACATGCAACATGTCGTGATATCGCAACACCTTTCCCCTTTGGCCGCAAAAAAGCAACATGTCGCGATATCGCGACATTTTCCTCCTTTGGCCGCGAAAATTCAACAAGTCGCGATATCGCGACACTTTTCTCCTTTGGGCACAAAAGTGCAACATGTCGTGATATCGCTACACTTTTTCTCTCTCGGCCACGATGAAGCAACATGTCACGATATCGCGACACCATTTCTCCTTTGACCACGAGAATGCAACATGTCACGATATCGCGACACCATTTCTCCTTTGGTCGCGAAAATGCAACATGTTGCGATATCGCGACACCTTTTCTCCTTTGGCTACGAAAATGCAACATGTCACGATATCACAACACCTTTTCTCTCTTGGCCGCGAAAATGCAACATGTGATATCACGACACCTTTTCTCCTTTGGCCGCGAAAATGCAACATGTCGCGATATCGCAACACCTTTTCTCCCTTGGCCGCGAAAATGCAACATGTCGCGATATCGCGACACCTTTTCTCCCTTAGTCGCGAAAATGCAACATGTCGCGATATCATGACACATTTCCTCCCTTGGCCGCGACAAAGCAACATGTCGCGATATCACGACAACTTTCCACCCTTGGCCCCGACGAAGCAACATGTCGCGATATCGCGACAACTTTCCACCCTTGGCCGCGATGAAGCAACATGTCGTGATATCACAACAACTTTCCACCCCTGGTCGCGACGAAGCGACATGTCGTGATATCGCAACAACTTTCCACCCCTGGCCGCGGGGAAGCGACATGTCGCGATATCGCAACAACTTTCCACCCTTGGCCGCGACGAAGCAACATGTCGCGATATCGCGACAACTTTCCTCCCTTGGCCGCGATGAAGCGACATGTCATGATATCATGACAACTTTTTGCCCTTGACCGTGACGATGCAACATGTCACGATATCGCGACAACTTTCCTCCAGTGACCGCGACGGCGCAACATGTCACGATATCGCGACAACTTTCCTCCAGTGACCGCGACGGCGCAACATGTCACGATATCATGAAAACTTTCCTCCCTTGGCCGTGATGAAGTGACATGTCGCAATATCGTGACAACTTTTTGCCCTTGACCGCAATGACGCAACATGTCACAAAATCATGACAACTTTCCTCCAGTGACCGTGACGGCACAACATGTCGCGATATCACGACAACTTTCCTCCAGTGACCACGATGGCGCAACATGTCGCGATATCGTGACAACTTTCCTCCCTTTGCTTTTTCTTTGATCATTGGCTCAAGGACCTTTCCAAACCCTGTCTAATCACCTCATCCTCAATATCCATGTCACTATGCAACTGAAATCCAACCTCCTTTTTCGCACCCATATTATCCAAAAAGTCAGTCGCTTTTTTCAAATCTCTACTCGCATAAACTGGGATCACGTCCTCCAATTCCTTCCATAATTCTTTAATTTGGGTAACAAGAGCCCTCAACCTCCAAGCTTTCAGATCAAAGTTCCTCATGCAGTCTAGAGCTCCAACCATTATTTGTGAGTTTGATTCAAGAATAATCCTACGGTGGCCATGTTTCACTGCCCAAACAGAAGCAGACTTGATGGCAATGGCTTCGGCTTCATTGTTAGTGGATCTTCCTAGACCTTGCAGTTCCCAATAGAGCACATTCCCAGCATGGTTTTGACACACCACTCCAATTCCGGCTCTACCCGGATTGCCTTTTGCAGGTCCATCAGTATTGATTTTAATCCAACCTTCAGGGGGAGGTTTCCAAAAATTTTTGGCCTATCCCTCTTGCAGTTCAAGGCATTCTTCCATAGCTCCAATGTCAATTTGCGCTTCCTCCTCAACATGAATAGCCACAGTTTTGGTAACCTTGCTCCAAATGGTCTGCCAAACCCCGTCTAGAGCAGTAAAAGTTTCTCTAAAAATTTTGGCATTTCTTTCCAGCCATACTTGCCACCAGATAAAGCTTAAACCGAGCTCCCAGCCAAAACGAAGAGCTTTAGATTTGAATCTACCTTTCTGCCATTTTACCCAGATATTCATTCGGTTCAGGTCACCACTTGAATTTTAAAGTATGCAAACTAACGCATCCAAATCTATCGAGTGAAAGGGCAACCAAACAGCAAATGGTCAACAGTTTCCTCGCTCTTGTAGCATAGTACACATTGAGAAGGGCCGATGATGCCTTTTGATCTGAGATTATCAAAAATGAGGATTCCATTGTGCATGCACTTGCCAGTGCAAAAAGTTAACTTTTGGCAAGCCTTTAGAGTGCCGGATTTTCCTCCGAGTCCTCAACTTCGAAAAGTATGAGGGGGGGGCTTTGGGAGAATGTTGTCATATCCGTCCTTTATTGTATAGACACCAAGACTCCCAAAGCCCCAAGCTAATTCATCCTCCACGTCTCCCCCTGTAAGAAATATTTCTGTCAAAATTTTAGTCATGATGGGAGTCAAATCCGGAGGGATTGAAATGGGCCACTCATCCAACTTCTTGAACTGCTTAAACTTACACTCCCCCAGCTGAGTAGTTGTGAAATAACTTTCAATACGGATCCATCCCTTGGCTTCAATGGCTACTTTTATTGGCTGTAATTTTGGAAATTCAGCAATTATGGGTGGGAACTGATCCCAAGAATCTGTCCAAAAATGAGCCTTCTCCCCTCTTCCCACTTTCCAAAATAAGCAATCTTTAACAACCTAAGACCCTAACTTGAGAGCCTGCCAAACTAGGGACCCAGTACCATCCAAGGGGAAGAAAGCTACATCGATTGTGTTGGCCTGTCCCAGGTATTTGCTAGTTAGGATTCTACTAAAAATGGAGGTGGGTTAGGAGATCCATCTCCAGATCTGACTTTCCGACCCAAAGCTTTATTATTTAGCTTAGATTTTCTCAAACCCAGACCTCATTTAACCTTGTGCTGGGTAACTTTGTCCCAACCCACTAAGGCCCACTTTCTCTCTCCTCTCTCCCTTTGCTCCTTCCCATAAAAACTTTCTAGCCATCCTATCCAACTCTTTCCATATTGTAATCGGGGTATCCAGGATAGAGAATTTGTAAATTGGCATGGCTTGAATGACTGACTGTAATAACGTTAATCTACCACCATAACTTAACCACTTGTGAGACCAGTGATTAATTATGTCCTTGATACACTCCAGCAGATTCCTCCATGTGTCTAATTTCAGCTTCTTGAAGTGCAAGGGGACCCCCAAGTAAACCACTGGGAGAGAAGTCCTTGTGAATCCCAAGATTTCTAAAACTCTATTTTGAAGCATTTGCTCCAGATTAAAAAAACCACTTTGGATTTCTTGTCATTAATGACTTGTTGAGTAGCCCTAAGATAGACATTAAGAGTATCCCTAATCATTCTTGCTTCCTTGAAGATGGCCACTCCCACCAAACCAGTGTCATCCACAAACTGCAGGTGCGTTAAAACTTCGTCACCCACCCTGATACCCAATAATCTACCTTGTTGTCTTCTCCTCAAGAAAATTCTGCCAAGACCTTCAGCCAAAATGAGAAAAATATAAGGAGAACATGGATCCCCCTGGCGCAGTCCCCGAGTAGCTCCAAATGGTTATGAAGGAAAGCCCTTGATTAGCACAGAGTAATTCGGGGTAGAGACACAGCTCATGACCCACTCTATCCAGTCCTGAGAGAAACCAAAGGCTGCCATCATTTTAGCTAGGAAACTCCATTCAACCCTATCATAAGCCTTTGACATGTCCAATTTTATGAACATCCTTTTATTACCAAAAGTGTGCATTGAATGAATTGCTTCCTGGGCCACAACCACCCCATCCAAAATATGTCGTCCCTCAACAAAACCCCCTTGCTCATAGGAGACAATGTTGTGAAGAAGAGGTTTTAGGCGCTCAACCATTACCTTTGTGATTATTTTGTACAGCACATTACAAAAGGCAATAGGCCTATAATCTAAAATATGAACCCCCTCCTCCCATTTTGGAATTAAGGTAATGAAAGTGTGGTTTATAGCTCTAAGCATTCTCTTATTTTCTCTAGACTCTTCTACAGCAGCCCTTACATCTTCCTCTAAGTAGTCCCAGAAAGCCTAAAAAAACTCAATTGGGAAGCCGTCTAGACTTGGAGTTTTACCAGTGCTCATTCCAAAGACCACAATTTTCAATTCATCTCTATCAATGGGTTTGAGGAGGGCCTCATTTTCATCCTCAGAAATAACAGCAGGTATGACAGAAATAACTTCATTTTGGGCCTCTACATCTTGTACCACACTTTCCTTAAAAAGCTTAGAAAAATAATCCATAGCATGGGAATGCAAACCTGGAAGTGTATCAAAGGAATGACCGTTCTCATCTTGAAAGGCCTCCATATTATTCATTTGTCTTCGGGCACAAGCAGTCCGATGAAAGAATTTTGTATTTTTGTCCCCTTCTAATAACCAGGTGGTTCTTGCTCTTTGCTTCCAATAGGTCTCCTCCTGGTTTTCAATGTCCTCAATCGCTGTACGCAAGGCATCATCCTCGACTTTGAGCTGAGTCCGTAATTACTCTTTCTCTGAACTATTTTTGGACCTCATCCCATCTAGCCACCAATGGAGCTCTTTGGGCCTGGAAGTCTGTTTTATTAGCATGCCTCCAATACTTCAACTGAGTTTTGACATATTGTAGTTGTTTGTGGATTCGAACATTGCTCTCCCATAATGCTGGCGGCCTTCTTCCCACCATTGTGGAATTTTCTCCCGAAGTTCTTCTTTTTGAAGCCAAAAATTCTCAAATCTAAAAGGTTTGTGATGCTGCCCCATCCTAGTCCCGCCTTCCAACGGAATGGGACGGTGATCCGAAACCGGGCCTTCTAAAATCTAAAAATTTATATTCCATTTTACAAATGCCTCCTCCGAAACCGAGAAAATGATCTAGCTTAACCTTCCTGCTATGTGGCTCCCACCTTTTATTATTCCAAGTGTAGTTAATGCCAGGACATTTAATGTCCACTAAGTGCAAAGCCTAGACTTGGGCAATCATGAAACGGTCCCCTGGGTCCAAAAATGGTGTTCCCCCTTCCTGGTCTCTAGAATATAATTTAGCGTTAAAGTCCCCCGCTATAATCCAGTCTAGATATTCCCTTGAGGTTTGCATGTTATGCACAGCCTTCCACTGCCACCTCTAACCATCTAGGTTTTGAGACCCATAAAAGTTTTTGATTAGAACATGTTCTGCAGTGACATTATTCCTAAAAAGAGAAGTGAGAACACCCCTCCAGGCAATATGTTCAATTGCAGACCATTCAAGAGAGTTCCACGGAAGTAACAATCCCCCCGAGGCACCTTGGGCAGCCACATCCATATGACCAAGCACCCCTCTAAATTCGTTGACTGTTTTGGACATAAGATCTAATGACATCTTAGTCTCCTGTAAAAGCAAAAAATTAGTATTACGATTCTCTAAAAGTCTTCGAACAATAGATTGATGGGTTCTGTTGTTTAAACCCCTCACATTCCATGATTGTATAATCATTGGTTACCCTGGGAGCAATAATATTCTATTGTCCTCACCGATCCTCCCATGATCAGTTTGTCTCCTTGGGCTGCTAGCAACTCCTTATTGGATCTTCTACCTACTCCCTGAGAATTGCTATTTTTTGATCTTTTTTCTACCTGGGTTATCCCCAAAGTTGGCCTTTCCCTATTCTTCTCTGGTATTCCCATGCTGACATCCTGAGATACTGTCTGCTCCTGGTTATGCACTACTAAAGCCCCTGAACACACTGGCTGTGATACCTCACAGAGGTCAACTACCTGTTGTATGACGGGAGGAGATGAGAGGGGGAGTTTCCCAAGAATATTAGAATTTTCCTTATTACCCTCCATGCCCTCCATAAATTGTTCCTCTTCATCAACCAGTGACTTAAATATCTCATACCTATTGGCAGGTCTGTGATGGGATTGCTCCTTTCCCTCTTTTTTCTTTATCCATATTTTTCTTCTGGGCTGTTCAAAACCCTCTCTCTGAGCTTCCTGGCGCTGAACGGTGCTATTAGAATCTTTCTTAAGTGTTGCCTTATCCTCTTTAGGTAGGTTTGGCATTCCTAAAGGGGCCTCCATTTTAGCATTCATATTATTAGGGCAAAAACGGACCAAATGTCCATGTTTGTGACAAACCCTACATCTAAAGGGTAGGGCCTCATAGTCCAGTTGTTGAATCAAGGAGAGTCCTACCAATTCAATTTCCATCTCTGCCAACAAAGGCTGGATGAGATCCATCTCCACACATATTCTTGCATACACCGCCATGCTCCTTTCAATTGTGTCTCTGGAAACACCCAGATGTCTTCCAATAGAATTGCCAATCCTTGCCAACACCTGTTCACTCCAGAATTCCATTGGAAGAGCATATAGTCAGATACATACTGGGACAGCAGTAGGTTCAACTAGGGGATCGAATCCCACTCTCCATGGTTGAACAAATAGCCTTGTCGGGCCATGATTTTTCTTCTCTGACTCGAAAGCCCTATTTCTATCGGCCAAAGATGAAAAGCTAACAATAAAATATCCATTGCTAATAAACCACAATGAATACTCACCGTGAGGCTCCCAGTTTTGGCAGATCCAAGAGTGCAGAAATTTCATGATTAGCTCTGTAAATGACTAATTCTTCAACCATACTTGGCTCGAAATGTACCTTATTTAGCTATGAAGGTAATATCCAAATATTCTTGGATTTGGCAGGTTTCTTCTATCTAAGTTTTGACTTCAAACATGACTTTCTTCTCAAATATTCTTGTTTGCCAAATATTTCTCCTTTGGGCATGTTATCGGATGGCGACAATTGTCCCAAGTTCTTGCACTATATGTTTTAGTGAATTTCTCCAATGAGTTCTCCTAGGAACTTCTTTTACGGCTTCTCCAATTTTTACAATGAGGCTCTCCAAACCTTCTACTTGTTTCTCCTTGAGACTTCTCCAAAAAAAAATCTTGAAAATTTGGTATCTGATAATGCATATTTGTTGTAATAACCTTTGTAGAAATGAATAGTGAATAACTTAAAAGAATGTTGTTGTCTATGAACATTGAAGTATGTAATGAATTTTGAAACAACAATGTTTTACAATAAGGAATTATGATGCTTGTTTGATTGAAAAGATAAGGTTGTCGGGAGTTAGCCTGGTAAAATTTTGTTTACTTCCAAATGGAGTTGTAGTGTGCTATGTCTTTGCATTGAAAATATGGTTTTCATTTTCATAAAAGCATGAATTTATTTTGAAATTAAAAGAGTCATTTTCAATCCCAAGATGAATATAACAAACTCTAAGTGATGGGGAAGGCCTTCCAGAGGACTTTGCAGGGGAAAATCTCTAAATAAGGAGTTACATTGCTGCATGTTGGCTCAACCGATATGTAGTAAACAAAGGGATGGAAAAAAAGTAGATTTTTCTACCCAGTCACTAACCAACTTTGTCTGTAAAATTATCTAAGGAGTTCAATGTCTTGGAGAAACTAGGTCTTCCAGCTTATGATTACCATTTGCTATCTATAAGCTGCATGTAAAAATTAAATTATCATGAAAGGAGAATGAAATAGGTAGAAATTTTTTGTATATGTTTTTCTCCTGTCACAGCGAAGCAATGATTTGTGTGAAGGCACTGGTGTATTACCACGCCTATTATTTAGACTTGAACTTGTCTTACAAATATTTGTTTTACAGTGCTTTGTAAATAGAGTTGTAGGTTACTTTGCTATTCAAAAATAATAAATAGATAATGAAGTAGTTAAAGCCTTGTGTAATGTTTTGTAAGGGAAACGAATGGATAGTCTTCATTTGAGTTTTTCTCCTAGTAGACCACTGACGTTAGTTGTCTTTTAGCAATGTGAAAAATGAATTGTTTTTGTATTGAGAAAAGGATATAAGGTATCATAATACCTTAAAATTTGAGCTATTCAGTATTATTGAGAAGGTTGATATTGAATAGAGGACAGAGTATATATCTGTAAATTTAGTTTTTCTTTTACTCCAATCGAAATCGAGAATAATTTCAGGTTCAGGTAACTTTGGAGCTTTCTCAAGGCATTGTTACAGTAAGAAAGCATTGAATATAAAACTAAAAATAAAGTATACTTTAAAAACCATCTAAGTCATACGGAGAACAAGATAAGTGTTCTAAAATGCTTTGGTATAAATTCTATAAAACCTGGAAAATATTTCAATATGTGTTGACGTAATTGTATGTGATTAGAACCGAAACAAACCCGTCTGATAAATTATCTTTGTTGGCAAAGGCAAAGGTATTTTAGTGGGCAGTTCTTGAATTAAAAAGGTGGAATTGACTTCCACGTGTGAAAATAATTATTTTGAAAGGATAATTCTTGAAAAAAAAATTATAACCATGTTATGATAGCAAGGATAGGTTCCTTTTAGGTAAAAGGTAAACAGTGCGTGGGCAGATGCAACGTGCTAAACCTCATGCCGATTCCTTAGAACCTTTTGCAAGTTGGATCAAAGTTAGTTTATTTAAATTTTTACTCTTTACTTTGTGGAAAACCCCCTAGTATAATAGAGGGATGTTAATATAGTTTGGAAATAAAATAACTAGAGTGTGTTAAATCTAAAACATAACTTATTAGCTAATTATAAACCTTTTATTTTAAACTAAAACCTCTAGGAAAACCTTAAAATCTTAGGAAGAGTATTTAGTTGTATTTTTGTTAAGTATCTTATAAACACTATAGAGATACAAATGCCTTATGTGCTATGATATTATTGTTGGACATGCATCTCAAGGTTAAACCTTTATTGAAAATTATTTTAATAGATGTATCATATCCTTAAATGAGGAAAACTATGCAAGTATCATCGAGAGAGGATGAATTAAAAAAAATAAATTTTAATAAAATATGTGAATCCTTTTTGGATCCTATCTAAAGTATTTTTTTGGTGATCGATAGTTGTAAATACAATTAATTTCTTGGTATAACTCATCGATAAGGATGAGAAAATTACTTGAGAACTTAAAACAGATGGTTGGAACTCTTACAAATAAACTTTTAACACCCAATGTTGTTGAGGTGTGGATATGCACATAGCAAGTCTAGGAGCAACTGTAGTCTGACAGAATTGGTCTAGATAAATGACTTGGTAAAACTTGTAATGATAGGTAGTATGGGATGCCATATCTAGGTTGCTATTTGGGTAGTAATTGAATAACACAAACTTATACTGAGAGGGGGGTGAATAGTATAAGACCACTTTTTAAATTTATCCTTTTACTTTAGAAAGCAATGCAATGAACCAATAGCAAAATAAAAGCATTAATCAAACCAGTGTACAATTCATCACACAATTGAGATACCAATATAACGTGGTTCACCCAAGGTGGGCTACTCCATAGAGAAAATATTTCACTAAATTTTCTCAATCAAATCCTTTCGGAATCCTTCCCAATTACAATGTTTATGAACTTCTTGTCCAAAGGAAAATTCTTCCACTAATCAAATATTTATGAGACTCCTACCCAAAGGAGATTTCCTATCCCCCAAAGAAGTATTTATGAGCCTCCTACCCAAAGGAGATGTCCTATCCCCCAAATATTTGGAAATGATACTTCAGAAGATCACTGCTTCTTCTACCGTTAACAGGTGGAACTTCTTTCCATAGAAGGCATCCTGTCATCCTTGGTCTGGCTCTAGAGACTTTTATCCTCATTGATCACCTCCATAGCTGCTCATCAACACATGTACTAAACACAATCAGTCGGTCCAACACAAGTCCTCTCAAAGTCTGTCACAAATCTGCACCAAACTCAGTCCTCTGGTCCAGCACAAATCTGCTCTCAAATCTCTGTTATATCTATCCCAAGCTTAAGCCAAAATCTTGAACAAATCAATCACAACTGCTCACAAGTCTTCACCAAGACTTCATCAAATCTATCCATAAGTTATTCAACAAGAACTTGTCCAAATCAGTCCACAAGTTCTCCACAAGAACCTATCCAAATCAGTCCACAAGTTCTCCACAAGAACCTATCCAAATCAGTCCACAAGTTCTCCACAAGAACCTATCCAAATCTATCCTAGCAAGCTCACAAAGAACTTTCCCAAATTAGCTCAAGCAAGTTTACCAAGAAACTTGACCAATATGAACACACAAAGAGAATTGTTAGAGACCCAATGTGTTTCATCCAATCATATCAAATCAATCTCATAGAAGCATAAAGAGAATTGTTAGAGACTCAATATGTTCTATCCTTCAACTTTCAATCTCAACTCAAATCAATCTCATAGAAGCATAAAGAGAATTTTTTGAGACTCAATATGTTCTATCCTTCAACTCTCAATCTCAACTCAAATCAATCTCATAGAAGCATAAGTAGAATTTTTAGAGACTCAATATGTTCTATCCTTCAAATAAAAAATAAACTCAAATCAGAATAAAGATAGAAGTAGTATACTTTCACAAGATCTTGAACCACAACCCAAGAATTGTCAATAATGCAATATTAAGGAATCAACTCCTCCAACATAGAACCATAACTTTTTATCAAACCCTAGCCAAGTTAGTTTTCAATAATTCAAAGCAATCTCTCTAAGCATCAAAAAGAGATTCAAGATATTTCCAACTTCTCTCAAATGGGAATGCTCAACTTAACCACACAACCAAGTTTATCAAGAAAAGTATAACTTGATAAAATCAAATCTCAAAGGAGCAAGCCCAACTCATGTATCAAGTAAAGCATAACTTGATCAACTCAATCTCAATGGAAGCAATCTCAAAACCAAAATCTCAACAACCAAACAACTCAATTAGGGTTTCAACAACTTATAGCAATGACATACGCTTCTCACTCAAAAACCCTAAAGCAAACTTCAAATGCTTCTACTCTCATAAACCAAAATTATGCAATAACTCATAAACTCATCATGATCTCATAATGCATAATCAATCCTTACACTTTCAAAAAATAAGATCCACTCCAAATAAGGAAACTTAATTTAATCCTTTTCACTCCAAAATTATTTTTAGAAAACCATCAATCAATAATAACCATGGACGAATGTGCCCATACCTTTACTTTGATGAAGAAGGAGAACTCAAAATCTGTCACAACACTAACTCTCAATTTGCCACAAATTAGAGTTAGCAACAATGGAATAATGCACAATGATAAGAGTCCTAATAACACATTATCACTCCAACTCATCAATAATCAAAAATCACAAATATACATATCAATAATATTCTTTTACACCTTATAACTCCTACTTAATATATCACAAAATAACTTCAAACTCAAAAATAATTACAAGAGAATACCCACTCAATAACTCCAAAGGCTTTCTAACCCCAATATGACATTAAGCACAATTATTCCTTAAACCCTTATAACTCCTAAAATACATTTACTTCTAAATGCATTTACCACATAAACATTAAGCATCAATAATAACAATGTCAAAGCAATATTTCTATTTAACCTTATACCTCCATCCAATTACCAACAATAATTGCCAAGTCAAATCAAATATTTAATATTATCAACAAAATATCTACCTTGGCCAAAAATCAATTAGGAGAAGTGTAGAGACACCAACATAAGCGCCAAAGAACTTCCTCCTCCAAACTCGTGGTCCAAGGCAACTGTTGTACCATGTGCACAATAATCATGACCAAAAATGAAACATGCCCGACGCGATTCGATCTTGACACCTCTGCCTAGTGAGCACCTTCGCTCCACTACCTCCGTCATTGGAGCACAAGTGCCCAATGAAACTCTTAAGCTTCACTCATCATTTTACCTTCCCTTTGCTCGTAACAATTAAAGACAAACAGATTTGTCTTCCTCACAGGCGTACGAAATCAAAACTTAAACACAGAGCAATACGAAACTCAAAAATCACATAGCAATCCAAAATTGAATGTGACAAATCAATACGAAATCGAAGGTCATAGAGCAATACGAATTTGAAGGTAATCGCACAAATCGGAGGTGTATTGAACCTTAGGAATTAATGCCCTTTAATAGTCTTTTGCATCCCATGCAAGTTGACGTCGGCACTCCTTCCAAACAAATGACGTCGATGAGGTAAGTCTTCTACATTAGCGTCGCTAAGGGTTTAGAAACCCTTTCAATAATAATTATTAAATTAATAATTATTTTTTTATTAATAATAAACTTAACTTAAAACCTTTTCAAAGGTTTGAGTTAATTTATTTATTAATAATCAAAATGGACTTTTAAGGTTTTTTCAAGGAGCAAAAATCTTTTCATTAAGCCAAGATGGTTTTAATAAAAACCCTTAATGCATCCAGATGGTTTTAAGAAAAACCTTTAACCTTGTCACCATGGTTTTAATTAAAAACCCATAAACAAACATCATGGAACTTTCAAGATCTTATTGTCACCAAACTCTTTTTGACATCAACACAAATTCCTTTTGACATCAATACAAACTTCTTTTTACATCAAAGACAACTCACACACATGAAGCTAGGCAACATACCCAAAATTACCAACAATCTCTCCCTTTGTCATTGATGGCAAACCACTACTGAAACCACTGCTGAAAAAAAACTTTCAAGTAACTACCAACTGTTAAAGCTGAAACCAAATGAAAACCATCCTCTGAAGCTTTGCTCCCCCTAACTCAAGGCTCTCCCCATTACTCAAATATCTCCCCCTTTGTCATCAATGGCAAAGGGTCACCTTTGGGGCTCAGGGCTAAGAATGAGCCTCTTAGCTTAGTCCCTCCCCCACCTCCTGTTGAGGTGATTAATTTTGGGGTGGGAGTAAAACTCTCATTAGGCACTAATAATCATCAGTGTCCATATCTGCCTTTCCATGATTTTTCTTGATATCCTTGTCCATGTTCCTGTTCCTGTTCTTTTTCATATCCTTGTTCTTGTTCCTGTTCAAAACCCTATTCCTGTTCATGTTCTCATCCCTATTTCTATCCAAGCTATTATTCCTATTTCTATCATTATGCCTATTCCTGCCATTATTCCTATTCCTGTTCATAGCCCTAAACCTATACCTTGGAACTTCTACTCTACACCATATGGTTGTATGTCCTTCATTATTGCACTTATAATATTTGACAATGTTATTCATTTGAGATGTACCTATTTTTTGAATCCTCTCTGTTGGACCAAACCTTTTCCTGTTGTTAAACCTGCAATTAACTACCTTCTGCCCAAACTGATTACAAGAGTAGAAATACCCTTGAAAGAAATTACCATTTCTAAAATTTTCATTAATCTGTCTTGCTTGAGCCCTGCACTGTGAAGCCATGTGTCCAAACCTATGACATGCAAAACATCTTCCATTGAACTTTCCTTGCCTTGACCTCATAGATCCGTTAGTATTTCTTCCCTTATGCTGATTCCTGTTTTCTGATTTTGTGCTATCTAAATTACCATCTGAAAACTTACTCTCTGAAGTACTCTCTCCATCTGAACCATATTTTTCTTGGGAACTCATACTAGATTCCTCAACCTGTTCCTTTTGTTTCTTTCCAAAACCAAAACCTGTTTTATCTGTTGTCCTTTGATCCTTGATGATTGATTTTACCTTCTTGGAACTTTCTTCAAACCTATAAAGCTTCTCCTTGTACTATTTAGTTTTCTTTTTCAAGGAAGATACTTCATGTTTTAGCTCTTTACACTCAAGAGACCTAGCTGCCAACTCTTCTTTGAGTTCCTGTGTCTTTGCTATATAGATATCAAGATTCCCTATAAGCTCATATCTTTCATAACGGTATTCATCAAACCTGTCAATGAGTCTAGCATATTTCTTTCTTTCTTTATTTAACACATAAAGAGCATTAACAAGTTTAGCCTCAAGATCTACTTCTCCATTTTCTGAAACATCCTCTATTTATTTACCTTTTGAAACATCAATATCCTTTTCTGATTTCTTACCACTAGAGGTGCTACCTTCATCTAAAGCCATAAGAAGATCTTCCTCATAATTTTCTGAAGCATCCTCATACATAGTATTACCAAAATTTATACCATCATTTGTACAATAATCCTCAAGGAGACCAAAATTTCTACATCTAAAGCACTTAAGCACAACAAATATATTCCTCTTTTCTTTTCCTTCCTTTTCTATTAGAAACAACATCTCATTTCTATCATCACTTGAATAACTTCCATCATCACTACTAGAACACGTACTTGCTTTGTCTGTGTAGAAACTTTTCTTGTGTTTTTGGAAGTACCTCTTCCCTTTACTGTGTTGCTCATTTTTGTTCTTCCTTTGATACCCATGCTTCTCAGATTCCCTGTGCTTATAATATTTTTTTCTTCATCACAAGCATCCTTGGGTTTCGAACAGTCAGTAGCATAGTGACCAAACTTTCCACAATTGAAACATTTAACAGATTTCATACCTTTGTGCTTTCTTGAGAACTTGTGTTTCCTACTGTAAATTGCTTCTTCATCACTACAAGACTCATCATTGTCTTCTTGTTGTTTACCCTTGGACTTCTTGGTAGCTTTGAAAGCTACCTCCTTCTTAGGATCAAGTACCACTTTAGTTCTTAACTCAAAAGTTGCAAGTATACTATGAAGCTCATCCTTTTTCAATTTATTCGAATCCTTGGCTTCCTCAATAGCTTAAATATTTTCACTAAATCCACTTGGAAGAGACCTCAAAATTTTATCACAAACATAATTTTCATCAAGTTCAAGACCTAGTTCCTTCATGGAATTAACAATCCCATCCATACGAAGCATATAGTCACTAATATTTTCTTCATAATTCATCTTGAGTTGTTCAAACATACCTTTTTAATATCTCAATTTTGCTTTTCTAATATTTGCATCACCAGCATGAACCACTTGCAATCGATCCCACATTTCCTTTGTTGTATTACAATGAATCACCTTTGTAATATCTGCCTTTTATAGACCTTTCAGAATTGCATTCATTGCCCTTGAATTGATGTGATGTAGAAGTTTCTCATCTTTAGTAGTAGTAGGGAGCTTTGGAATAGTGCACCCAAACTCAAATACTTCCCAAACTTCATTTCCAAGAGACATTAGATGAACCTTCATCTTTATGCTCCATAGACCAAAATCTATCCCATCAAAAATAGGTGTTGAATTACCACTTGTAAAATCCATTGTGTTCTTTTCAAGCTTTTCCTTCAAGTTGTGAAACTCTTTCAAAGGAACCTGCTCTGATACCAATTGAATAACACAAGCTTATATTGAGAGGGGGGTGAACAATATAATACCACTTGCTAACTTTTTTCTTTTACTTCAAAAATTAATGCAATGAACCAATAGCAAAATCAAAGCAGTAATCAAACCAGTGTACAAGTCATCACACAATTGCGACACCAATATAACGTGGTTCACCCAAGGTGGGCTACTCCACAGAGAAAATCTTTCACAAAATTTTCTCAATAAAATCCTTTGGGAATTCTTCCCAACTACAATGTTTATGTACTTCCTATCCAAAGGAGAATCCTTCCCCTAATTAAATATTTATGAGCCTCCTGCCCACAGGAGATGTCTTATCCCCAAAAGCTCTGGAAATGATACTTCAAAATATCACTGCCTCTTCTACCGCTAGCAAGTGGAACTCCTTTCCACAGAATATGTCTTGTCCTCCTTGCTCTGGCTCTAGAGACTTATGTCCTCACTAATCACCTCCACAACTGCTCATCAACACCTGTACTAAACACAATCAGTCAGTCCAGCACAAGTCCTCTCAAACTCTGTCACAAAACTGCACCAAACTCAGTCCTATGGTCCAGCACAAATATGCTCTCAAATATTTGTTATATCTATCCCAATCTTAAGCCAAAAGCTTGAACAAATCAATCACAACTGCTCACAAGTCTTCACCAAGACTTCATCAAATATGTCCACAAGTTATTCAAAAATAACCTGTCCAAATAAGTCCACAAGTTCTCCACAAGAACCTGTCCAAATTAGTCCACAAGTTCTCCACAAGAACCTGTCCAAATCAGTCCACAAGGTCTCCATAGGAACCTGTCCAAATCTATCCTAGCAAGCTCACCAAGAACTTACCCAAATCAGCTCAAGCAAGTTTACCAAGAAACTTTCCCAATGTGAACACACAAAGAGAATTGTTAGAGACCCAATGTGTTTCATCCAATCATATCAAATCAATCTCATAGAAGCATAAAGAGAATTGTTAGAGACTCAATATGTTCTATCCTTCAACTTTTAATCTCAACTCAAATAAATCTCATAGAATCATAAAGAGAATTGTTAGAGACTCAATATATTATATCCTTCAACTCTCAATATCAACTCAAATCAATCTCATATAAGCATAAAGAGAATTTTTAGAGACTCAATATGTTCTATCCTTCAACTCAAAAACAAACTCTTTCTCAAATCAGAATAAATATAGAAGTAGTATACTTTCACAAGATCTTGAACCAAAACCCAATAATTGTCAATAATACAATATCAAGGAATCAAATCCTCCAACATAGAACCATAACTTGCTATCAAACCCTAGCCAAGTTAGTTTTGAAGAACTCAAAGTAATATCTCTCTAAGCATCAAAAAGGGGTTCAAGATATTTCCAACTTCTCTCAAATGGGAATGCTCAGCTTAACCACACAACCAAGTTTATCAAGCAAAGTACAACTTGATAAAATCAAATCTCAAAGGAGCAAGCCCAACTCATGTATCAAGTAAAGCATAACTTGATCAACTCAATCTCAATGGAAGCAATCTCAAAACCAAACTCTCAACAACCAAAAAACTCAATTAGGGTTTCAACAACTTATAGCAATGGCATACGCTTCTCACTCAAAAACCCTAAAGCAAACTTCAAATGCTTCCACTCTCATAAACTAGAATTATGCAATAACTCATAAACTCATCATGATCTCAAAATCTATAATCAATACTTCAACTTTCAGAAAATAAGATCCACTCCAAATAAGTAAACTTAATTTAATCCTTTTCACTCCAAACTTATTTTCAGAAAACCATCAATCAATAATAACCAGGGAAGAATGTGCCCATACCTTTACTTTGATGAAGAAGGAGAACTCAAAATATGTCACAACACTAACTCTCAATTTGCCACAAATTAGAGTTAACAACAATGGAATAATGCACAATGATAAGAGTCCTAATAACACCTTATCACTCCAACTCATCAATAATCAAAACTCACAAATATACATATCAATAATATTCCTTTACACCTTATAACTCCTACTTAATATATCACAAAATAACTTCAACCTCAAAAATAATTACAAGAGAATATCCACTCAATAACTCCAAAGGCTTTCTAACCCCAATATGACATTAAGCACAATTATTCCTTAAACCCTTATAACTCCTAAAATACATTTACTTCTAAATGCATTTACCACATAAACATTAAGCATCAATAATAAAAATGTCAAAGCAATATTTCTATTTAACCTTATACCTCCATCCAATTACCAACAATAATTGCCAAGTCAAATCAAATATTCCACATTATCAACAAAAGATCTACCTTGGCCAAAAATCAATTCTCCAACCTTAGGAGAAGTGTGGAGACACCAACATAAGCGCCAAAGCGCTTCCTCCTCCAAACTCGTGGTCCAAGGCAACTGTTGTACCATGTGCACAATAATTTGTGACCAAAAATGAAACACGCCCGATGCGAGTCGATCTTGACACCTCTACCTAGCGAGCGCCTTCGCTCCACTACCTCCAACGTTGGAGCACAAGTGCAACAAAACTCTCGAGCACCACTCATCGTTTTACCTTCCCTTTGATCGTAAAAATTAAAGATAAACAGATTTGTCTTCCTCACAGGTGTACGAAATATGAACTTAAACACAAAGCAATACGAAACTTGAAAATCATAAAGCAATCCAAAATCGAAGGTCACAAAGCAATACAAAATCGAAGGTCACAGAGCAATACGGATTCGAAGGTAATCACGCAAATCGAAGGTGAATTAAACCTTAGGAATTAATGCCCTTTAATAGTCTTTTGCATCCCATGCAAGTTGACGTCGACGCTCCTTCCAAAAAAACAACGTCGACGAGGTAAGTCTTCTACATTGGCATCGCTAAGGGTTTAGAAACCCTTTCAATAATAATTATTAAATTAATAATTATTATTTTATTAATAATAAACTTAACTTAAAACCTTTTCAAAGGTTTGAGTTAATTTATTTATTAATAATCAAAATGGACTTTTAAGGTTTTTTCAAGGAGCAAAAACCTTTTTATTAAGCCAAGATGGTTTTAATAAAAACTCGTAATGAGTCCAGATGGTTTTAATAAAATCCATTAAGCTTGTCACCATGGTTTTAATTGAAAACCCATAAACAAAAATCATGGAACTTTCAAGATCTTTTTGTCACCAAACTCTTTTTGACATCAGCACAAATTCCTTTTGACATCAACACAAACTCCTTTTGACATCAATGACAACTCACAAACATGAAGCTAGGCAACATACCCAAAATTGCCAACAATAATGTGATAATTCCCATGTTCATTTGACTTATCTAGTACAACCACCACGTTTGGTATGGGATAAATGATTGTGAGTCATAATAGGAATGAGAGATCAAGTCTAAGTTTAAGGTATTGATATGGCTCTAACTGACTCCTGCTAGGGGACAATCAGCTAGACATGAGGTATATGTACATTGATCCCTTGCATAGTTAAAGTTTTAAATAAGATGACTAGTTAGGTCGTGGAATCACAAATTATGAACAAGTTGACCAATTAGGTCGTGGATTCAGAACAAGTCGATCAATTAGGTCGTGGGTTCACAAATGCAAAGGGATGTGGAAATAAAGCATCCCCCTTTTGGTATTATGGGCCTTATAGGATAACCCCCGCCTTGTATCGACCCACATGCCAAAACCAGAGGTCAAAAAATGAGATAAGTCGATTCCATAAAATGAAACCTCTACAGGATTTGGTCAATCTCATCCATTTGGGTGGTTATCTATAGTAGTCTTGAAACCCAAAAGTGTTTTGATATGTGTGTACTGATTCAAAGTTTATGTTATTGATTCATTGGGTGAAACATGGGTTTGATACCGCTTACTCAGATGGACTTGAGTAGTGTGACCATATAATCAGATGGACTTGAGTAGTGTGAAGATCTTCCCAGATGGACTTGGGTGAACCTAAAAGCACAATCATAATTGCTATGAATATGAGAGCTCTCTTAGAGTTAAAAAATAAACTTAAACGAAAAAAATACCTGGTAAATTTAGTCTACCTGGATAACCAAGTAGGTAGGCTTGGGTTGTTACAAATTAGTCTAGAATATGAAGAGGAAATAAATTTTATAGCATCTTAATAATTGATATGTGAATTCATTTATATGAAGGCACTTTTATTCTTTGAAGAGACTTACCAGAGTTATGGTATACAATGTGAAACATACATTTACGCAATTCCTAAAGCATCCAAATTTGGAAAATGTCATATTCCTACCTAAACTTGAAAAATTAAACAAACCTTAGAAATGCTAAGGTTGAACCACTGAAAATTTTTAAGGTATCATAATACCTTAAAATTTGAGCTATTCAGTATTATTGAGAAGGTTGATATTGAATAGAGGACAGAGTATATATCTACAAAACCAATTTTTCTTTTACTCCAATCAAAACTGAGAATGATTTCGGGTTCAAGTAACTTTGGAGCTTTGTCAAGGCATTGTTACAGTAATAAAGCTTCGAATATAAAACTTAAAATAAATAGTATACTTTAAAACCCATCTGAGTCATACGGAGAACAATACAAGTGTTCTAAAATGTTTTGGCATAAACTCTATAAAACCTGGAAAATATTTCAATATGTGTTGACATAATTGTATGTGATTAGAACCAAAATGAACCCGTCCGATAAATTATCTTTTTTGGCAAAGGCAAAAGTATTTTAGCGAGCAGTTATTGAATTAAAAATGTGGAATTGACTTCCACGTGTGAAAATAATTATTTTGAAAGGAGAATTCTTAAAAAACTTTTTATAAATATGTTATGATAGCAAGGATAAGTTCCTTTTAGGGAAAATGTAAACAGTGTGTGGGCAGAGGCAACGTGCTAAACCTCATGCCGATTCCTTAGAACCTTTTACAAGTTGGGTCAAAGTTAGTTTATTTAAATTTTTACTCTTTACTTTGTGGAAAACCCCCTAGTATAATAGAGGGATGTTAATATAGTTTGGAACAAAAATAACTAGAGTGTGTTAAAGTTAAAACATAACTTATTAGCTGATTATAAACATTTTATTTTAAACTAAAATCTCTAGGAAAATATTAAAACCTTAGGAAGAGTATTTAGTTATATTCTTGTTAAATATCTTATAAACACTATAGAGATACAAATGTCTTATGTGATACGATATTATTTTTTAACATGAATCTCAAGGTTAAACCATCATTGGAAATTATTTTAATAGATGTATCACATCCTTAAATTGGGAAACCTATACAAGTATCATCAAGAGAGGATTAATTAAAAAAAAAAAAAAACCAAGTTTTAATAAAACATGTGAATCCTTTTTGGATCCTATCTAAAGTCTTTTTTTGGTGAACGATAGTTGTAAATACAATTATTTTCTTGGTATAAATCATCAAGAATGATGAGCAAATTACTTGAGAACCTGAAAATATGGTTGGAACTCATACAAATAAATTTTAACACCCAATATTGTTGAGGTGCGCATATGCAGAGAGCAAGTCTCTGAGCAACTATAGTCTGATAAATTGGTCTAGATAAATGATTCGTTCAAAACTTGTAACGAGAGGCGATATGGGATGCCATCTCTAGGTTACTATCTAGGTAGTAATATGATAAGTCCCATGTTCATTTGACTTATCTAGTATAACCACCATGTTTGGTATGGGATAAACGATTGTGAGTCATAATGGGCATGAGATATCAAGTCTACGGTCAAGGTATTGATATGGCTCTAACTAACTCCTAGTAGGGGACAATCAGCTAGACATGAGGTATATATACGTTGATCCCTTGCATAGATAAAGTTTTAAATAAGCCGAATAGTTAGGTCATGGATTTAGAAATGATGAACAAGTCGACCAATTAGGTTGTGTATTTAGAACAAGTCAACCAGTTAGGTCGTGGGTTCACAAATGCTAAGGGGTGATGAAAGAAAGCATCTCCCTCTAGGTATTATGGGCCCTTTAGGATAACCCCAATCGTGGATCGACCCACATGCTAGAACTAGAGTTCGATAAATGAGACAAGTCGATTCCACAAAATGACGCCTCTATAGGATTTGATCAATCTCGTCCACTTGGGTGGCTATCTGCAGTAGTCTTGAAACCCAAAAGTGGTTTGATATGCATGTACTGATTCAAACTTTATGTTATTGATTCATTGGGTGAAACATGGGTTTGATATTGCCTACTCAGATGGACTTGAGTAGTGTGATGATATACTCAGATGGACTTGAGTAGTGTGAAGATCTACCTAGATGGACTTGGATGAACCTTAAAGCACAATCATAATTGCTATGAACATGAGAGCACTCTTAGAGTTAAACAATGAACTTAAACAAAAAAATTACTTGGTAAATTTAGGTGATTTGTTTCGTAGGACAACCAAGTGGGTAGACTTGGGTTGTTACAAATTAGTCTAGAATATGAAGAGGAAATAAAGTTCATAGAATCTTAATAATTGATATGTGAATTCCTTTATATGAAGGCACTTTTATTCTTTGAAGAGGAAATTCTAGAAGAGACTTACCAGAGTTATGGGATACAATGTGAAACATAAATTTACACAATTCTTAAAGCACCTAAATTTGGAAAATATCATATTCCTACCTAAAATGTTTTCATGTTTAATGCAAGTTTTCTCGTTCAAGATGAAGGGTTTTCCCACACACCCTCCCAATCCTAGTTTGCTCCACTATCATTTATGACAGTGTCACCAACTATTTCACCACCATCTACTCTTCCTTTGGTCCCCCATACCACAAGCGCCATTGCATCACCCCATGTATCCTCATCTCAACCCCTTTCATCACTAATCACCACTTGATATGCACCATCGTTTATTTGATCGTGTCAAACTAGTATCCTTAACCTCATTGTTCCATAAGCCACTACAAGTACAATGACACTCTTCTCTCCAACAACATCAAGAGTGTTTGAGATAATTTATACCACTCTGAAGAAAACATTTCAATCTTGACGTCATTCAATCATCCCTTGCTAGATAATAGAAAGCTTGCATTCCAATACCTACCACTTCACTAATTTTCATTATAAAATGATATGATTTGGCCTCATTTTGAGGCCTTTAAGGTTGTGCAAGTGACAAGTCAACAATAAACCTCAGTGTCATTATATTATGTTGGATTACCCTTTGTTTTACCCCAAGGTGACCTACTATATCAATCCCTCTATGCTACATAGTTTAAGAAGTTCTTCTTAATATTGTGTGATTGGTCCTTGACTGCCATCTAAGAATATTAACTAGCGATGATATTCCTCTTCCTTCATCCATAAAAACTTACCATCTATGCCTTCTTGATTATTTAAATAGCTTGCTTGTCTATTTATTGCCATGACATTAGAGTCACCTACTAAAACCACCTCTTCAACCTTGTTATATTCTATGATATCTTTTGTCAATGCCATATATTTATCCTCGTGTTCAAATCCATGTTTCTTATAAGGCTTTGATTGTTGTGGAGAAAACTAACAAGCTACAATGTTAATCAACTTGTCATTATTTATGATTTTGATCCATATGTTGTTTGTTTAGGTGTCCTTTCTGAAATCATATTAGTCTACCCCAAGATTTTTTATTAGTATTATTACTCCTCTGCATCCTCTTTTTTTTCCTACTACTTCATTATAGACTTATATCATTTTGTAACCTTCACAATATGGTATCTAGTATCTTGCATATGTCATTTGTTTTAGCTAGGGGTCCTAGACTAGGACCTCCTCTCCATGGATATCCAAGGCATTTCCAATTCAACAATGTTAAGTTTTCTAGCTGGGTCCCAATTTTCTATTTAATTTGGTTTGTTTCATTTATAGTGTATGCTTTTCAAATTTTCAACCATACCTCTTTACCCTCCCTCCTTGCTATCTTTATATTTTCCCATTATGCCCTCTTCTCTTCTTGTTGCATGGGAAGAAGATCATCATCTAGGTAAAAAGTGACCCTTGTAGGAATCCTCTATTTCAAAGAACCTACCTTTTATCTCCTACATTTAACATTGTGACTCAAATTGGTCTTAGATATTATATATGTTTTTACTTTTCATAGTCTAGATGCTTGATGAATTTTTTTGTTCTAATGTAGTTTATCAAAAAGAAAACACCTTGTTAATTTGGTTGTGTTTTTGCTTTTGTCATACCCTATGAGTGAAAGAGCAATAAGAATTTTTGAAAAACTATATTATTCTTGGAGAAAAATTATACACATTTATAAACTCTATTGTTTGGTATTTATTTAAGTATTTTTTTTTGTTGTATATATAAAATTCATTATATGAGATTAAAATGATTTTCATTTGTTTACTTCATCATGGTTTTACCATAATATTTTAACTAATTATATAGTGATATTTTTTTAATCAACCACACAATAGTATTACAACATCAAGCAATATTTGATCCAGGGTCTGTCCATTTACAACTCACATTTTAAACTACTTAAGCTTATTTTATTTGAAATTTTATTCTTTTATTGGTTATATGGAATTGACGTGTGTCCTACTTGTACTTGTATTACATGATTATCGTTTTATTATGGTAATTAAATGAACCATATAGTTGCATTGCAACATTTCATTTAACAAGATTTGAACACGAGTATCTCCTTTGAAAACCTGCATATTTAACCATTTGAGCTCATGTGATTTGATAAAATGTTAAGATTCACGAATGGAATTAAAAGTTTATTTTCATGGTAAGAAATTCTTCACTCCTAACCGATTATCCCAAATCTCATGGGCAACTATTAAGGTTAAAATTGGATAATTTTTTATGGATAACATGCACTTGGACTTGGGTTCATAATATAAGTAAACTAAACCCAAAGTGTATGGCCACTCAACATAGGTCCATGTGTAGTCATAAATTCAACCCCTACCTCAAGGTGTCCTCATTGTTCTATAAGGTAATGTACTTTCCATAAGATTAGAACTTGGGTTTAGGGTGTGAAACTCCTTGCTCCCAATCTCTTGTCCTTAACTCATTGGAAAATAAAAAGAAATATATATTAAAAATAGAAGTTACATAAGTTTATAAGTACCATTATTAGATTGGATTGTTGAGAGTCTCTTTATTATAGAGGATATCGAGGTACAAGAAGTAGAAGGAGAAAATTTAAAAGAATTGGAGCAGTTATACCATGATGATACCATACCTATGGAGCCTCTGATTTGATCACTTGTCCAAAACCAAATCTAACCATCTAATTTAAGGAGGAGGAGAGAAAATAATAAAAAGTTAAAAAACCCCTTTGTTTTTTAAAAATTTAAATTTGTATAATATAGTTAGTTGAATTTCAAGATATAATTTTTAAAGATATTTTTAAAACAAACAAGTTGAATTTCATGACATAACTTTTCACTTGTATTGCATTAATATCCTTTCATCTTTAACAATTGGGCACGTCGTGGATCATACATTGAGAGGTTTATACCTCCATTGAAGTTGCCTCTATAACCCCTGCCTCTCCTCAGTAAATGTGGCCCAAATTGAGGGAGATCCTTATATCATGCACACAAACGTATTTTCTCAAGGCCTTGGCAACCGTGAGCAACAATTCTACTTTTGGTTCGATCCAACCATAGATTTCCACACCTACTCTGTAGCATGGACTACAAAACATATCTTATAAGAATGCCTATTCTCTTGCCTGTTTTACTCATTCTCACTCACAAATCCATAACGCATAACAAAACTTTGATTGACACTAACGAGCTCGCATTCATTATTAATAGGTTCTCTATGTATGGAACTTCTGTGTGAGTGTTTAAGAACAATGAGGCATCAGGCGTTCCATACCCGTAGAAGCAAGTGATTAGAATCTACTCCAGCATTTGGGATGCAAAGGAGTGGGCAACTAGAGGTGGCCTCATGAAGACCGACTGGAGCAAAGCCCCCTTTGTCGCCTCGTTTCGCAACTTCAAAGCACAAACTTCCTTTTCTTCGGTTGAGGCAGAGACAGGGCCAGATGCTTTGGATTCCAAGCAGTAGCAAAGAATGATCTGGGTGCGCAACAACTACATGGTTTATTATAACTATGTGAACACCAAAATATTTCCCAATGGGCTACTGATCGAATGTAAGCTCAATTCAATAGCCTAGGGCCAAGACAGATACCAGGCCATACTGTTGCCTGTGCTCTACACTTCACAATTCTTTCATTCTTTGTACACACTATTCTTTATACAAATTTTGGGATTTCATTTTGCCCCATTGATTCTTTAGAAGGTGGCAGCAGCATTACTTGAGTTGTATGGGTCTTCTCGATTCTTTGATTCTTTTGCTAGCATACTAATGTAGTCCTTCCTTGAATTATTGTATGAATCCATTGGAGATGTACCATAGGAATAAAAGGCAAGAACAGGGGATGCTATATTGGCAACCCCCCCTGCTATTGTTGTATTTGTTACATACAAAAATTCTTTACTCTTTACTCTTCTTTATGTTGTAGATGAAACAGGTTGTTCTACCTTTTCTCTTCTTTCTTTGGGTCTGCCCATAGCTTTCACATGTCTACACAGTTTGCATATTTTAGCACCTCATAGGTTGAAGACCAAATTTGCAATCTCATAATAATTTGTAAATATTCATTTGTGAAGAATTTTATTCTAGCAAGCATTAAGTATTCATTCTAGATTGAATTTGAATTTTAACAAAATAATCGAACTCCACAATAATTATATGCATGTCTTTAGAGAATCTTGTCTTTAATTTTCACATTGTATAGGGTGAATCAGAATCAAAATCTAATTGTGAAGATGAATGTGAAACAACATACAAAGTCCTCATGGCCAAGGAGGTGTCAAAATTAAAAATCAAAGGTGATAGTAAACAAGACAACATAAAAAGTGAAATTTAAAATTGTGTGTTATCAAAATATAGTGAAGATGGCAAGTTTTTAAAACTAAAGTCTTGTTTACAAGCAATACTCAATAAATTTGGTGAAGGATACTTTCAAAATGGTGTGAGAATATTGGTTGGTGCTATAAGAAGAACTTGTATCACACTATTTACCCTTGACATCCTTGAGGTGCAATGCCAAAAGCAAGTTGAAATAATTGAGAAGTTGAATAATAAGCCCATGATGAAAGAAGTTTGTTGTGACACAAGTGATCTTCTTTAGATGTCAGATGTCAATTGTGATACAACTCGTTTTAGGCCCATGATGGTAGATGCATGTTGAGATACTTATGATCTTATTCAAAGAGAAGATATACCATGTGTTATAAGTAAATTGAAGATTGTTCATGAATATAGATTTTGTGTGGTCGTGATAAAGGCCATATTGCCATAATTGATAGTGATATTGATACTCCAAACTATGGTGAAGGACATTGTGATAATGTGTGGTATTTGAATAATGGCAAATATCATAGTAGAAATAAGAAAAGTGTGTGTTTGAACATTATTGATGATGTTGATAGCAATCAAAGTGATGATGCAAAAATTGAATGTTTTGAAACACATACAAAAGGTATCGGTTCAAAATTTTCGAGAAGAATGGAATATGATGGTACAGGATTTGGGAAGATATGAGAAAAGGTGTGAGAGAGCCCACAGTATCATATATAAGGCCAAAGAATGAAGGCCTTGCATATACAGGACAAGCAGGTGGTAGTGAGACCAATTTTGCAAAATGGGAATCCTATGCAAAGATGAAAGTAGTGTCACTAAACTTGTGACAAGTGGCAATAACACCAAATTTATGAAGAAAGAATCATCTGCATAAGTTCCTAGTGTGAGTTGTTGTAGTCATTGTAGAAGAAGTGGACATGTGATAACTAGGTGTTGGAACCTACATTCTTATGAAATTTGTGGAGGTAATAATCACTCCAAAAGAAAGTGTTGGAACAAAGAGAAAGTGACCAACAAAATACAAATGAATTGTTATTGGATGAATGTGTGTAATTGGGATAAAATAAAAGAAATGTAAAATGGTTTCTAAAGGAGACCAAGTTTGGTAACATCATATTTTTTCAGATAAGAAGAATGTGAGTTTTTTCATGGAGAAATGTCTTGGGAAACTTGAGATAAATAGTTTTAGTATCAGAAAGATATGACCCAAGCAGTGCTTGGATGACCTATAGATGAAACATCATGTAAGAAGTTCTAATGATGTGGAATATTCTAGAGATATATTCCAGTGGTATTTTCCTAGAGATTATGACCTAATGGCAAATACAAAGGTAATAACGACCCGAAGGGGACCAAGAGGCGATGATGACCCAGAGGCAAGGGACCTAGAGGTAATGATAACTCATAGGCAACCCAAAGAGGTGATCCAACAATGATGATGTGGAGATAGAGACCTAAAGGTATTGACCCATAGGCAGACCCAGTGATTGACCAAAGAAGTATACCAAGTGGAGATTACATAGATCTAGTTTAGCTAGATCTAGAAGAGCTAGAGCCAACAAAGAAAGAGCCAACTAGATAATGATAGAAATAGAGCCAAAGAGTGAGAGCCAAAGTTGGATAATAGTTCTAGTGTACTACTTTTGAATGCATGGGGGATAATGAACTTTATACCAAATAATGTTTTAAGGGAAGGTGTTATAATTTATTAATTGTTTGTCTTGATGTTATGTTATTATTAAAGGGATGAATGATGATATCACCTCATATGAGGTTGGATTCTCATATCTCCCATGAACATGAAGAGATAGTTGAAGATGAAATGCAAAGAGCTATAGAAATGAAGTCTCTTAAAATGAAGAGACAAAATAGATGCATTAAATATACATAATGTATGTAATCTATGGTTGGTGAATGTATGGACAACATGTGTAGATATTTAGCAAAGTAAGGTGAAATATTGCAATAATATTTTTTTGATATAACGTGTGAATCTTATGTTTGAAATATTGTGTTTGTTCTACCTGTGATTATTGAAATTGTTTGTGTGATATCACCTTGTTTCCAACAAAGCTAATACTATCTCATGTTAAATATACAAATTATTTCCTCTTTACTCTTCTTTATGTTGTAGACCAAACATGCAGTTGTACCTTTCCTCTTTCTTTGGGTCTGCCCACAACTTTCTCATGTCTACACAATTTGCATATATTAACACCTCAAAGGTTGAAGTCTCATAATAATTATAAAGGAATCTCAAATATAGATGTAACTTGCATATATAACCATTCTTCAAAAGAAGACAAGTAGCATATTTACCTTCCATGCTTTACAAGGCTTTGAATGTAATGCTTTTAAAATTGTAGTGTGCATGTCTAACATTGCATAATATAGATTTGGAAAGAAAAGTAAAAAGTGGTCTTATACTATTCACCCCCCTCTTAGTATAAGCTTGTGTTCTTCAGATAATAGGAAGAATGTATCTAACTCATATAAATGTGCAGGTAATGAACCTTAACAAAAACTATCTTCTGCACTTTCTTTGAGGACTTAAAATGCAACCATCTATTTTACAACTTTCAAATTCTAATAAGATGCTTAATAAAGTTAAGTAGTAATCTAAATTAAGTGTTCAAGTAATGAACCTTTTACACCTAAGTTGCTTACCTTTTATAATGAATATCTTGATGAGTTGATTCACCAAATTTCTCTTCTAGAATGGTAGTTGATTACAATTGTGAATGCTTCTAGTCTGCTGCTCTGAAATTGTAGTAGATACTTTCAACTTCTCCTTAAGGATCTGGCCTGGAACTCTGAAGTCTTGTAGCTAGTAATGCTATCTTGAGTGCTTCCCTTTAGCAATCAATCTATTCACTGAAATTTTATCCTTTAAGAACCATTTCAATATTTTGTTGTGAATACAACAAATCCCTATCTTTGAAATGTACCTTCTTTAGCTATGAAGGGTAATATCCAAATCTTCTTGGATTTGATAAGTTTCTTCTGTCTGAGTTCTAACTTCAAACAGGACTTTCTTCTCAAGAATTGAAGGTCTTGAGATCTTCATGAATCATCTCTATGAAGTTTTACAAATTGTTTGCAAAATATTTATCCTTTGGGCTTGTTGTCGGATGGCAAAAATTGTCCCAAGTTCTTCCAATATCTTTTGTAGTGAATTTCTCCAATGAGTTCTCCTAGGAAATTCTTTTATGGTTTCTCTAATTTCTGCAATGAGGCTCTCCAAACCTTCTCCTTGTTTCTCCTTGAGACTTCTACAAAAAAAAAATTCTTGAAAATTTGGTATCCGGTAATGCATATTTGTTGTAACGCCCTCCGTAGGAATGAAGAGGGAATAACTTAAAAGAATATTGTTGTCTATGAATGTTGAAGTATATAATGAATGTTGAAACAACAATATTTTACAATAAGGGATTGTGATGCTTGTTTGATTGAAAATATAAGGTTATCGGGAGTTAGCCTGGTAAACTGTTGTTTGCTTCCAAATGGAGTTGCAGTGTGCTATGTCTTTGCATTGAAATATGGTTGTCATTTTCATAAAAGCATGCATTAATTTTGAAATTAAAAGAGTCATTTTCGATCCCAAGATGAAGATAATAAAATTTGAGCGATGGGGAAGGCCTTTCAGAGGACTTTGCATGGGAAACTCTCTAAATAAGGAGTTGCACTGTTGCATGTTGGGTCAACGGATATGTAGTAAAAAAAGGGATGGAAAACAAATAGATTTTGCTACCCAGTCAGTGGCCAACTTTATCTGTAAAATTGTTTAAGGAGTTCAATATCTTGGAGAAGCTAGGTCTTCCAGCTTATGATTACCATTTGCTATCTATAAGTTGCATGTAAAAATTCAATTGTCATGAAAGGAGAATGTAATAGGTAGACATTTCTTGTACATGTTTTTCTCCTGTGATAGCGAAGCGATGATTTGTGTGAAGGCACTGATGTATTACCATGCCTGTTATTTAGACTTGAACTTGTAAACCATAGTGTGCAAAGGAAAACATAGTAAATATTTTTATAATAGAAGAGCCCTCAGATCTTGCATGTGGTTGAGTATTTTACTCATTCAAGTTTAGTAAAATGTAATTTATTTTCCTTAAAAAAAAAGAAACTCTTAAAAGTGAGAATTTCTTTACATAAAGTTATATGAGTAATATTTAATTGATGGCTTACAAATATTTGTTTTATAGTGCTTTGTAAATAGAGTTATAGGTTATTTTGCTATTCAAAAGTAATAAATAGAGAATGAAGTAGTTTAAGCCTTGTGTAATGTTTTGTAAGGGGAACGAAAGGATAGTCTTCATTTGAATTTTTCTCCTAGTAGACCACCGATGTTAGTTGTCTTTTAGCAATGTGAAAGATGAATTGTTTTGTATTGAGCAAAGGATATAAGGTATCATAATACCTTAAAACTTGAGTTATTCAGTATTATTGAGAAGGTTGATATTGAATAGAGGACAGAGTATATATCTGCAAAACTTGTTTTTCTTTTACTCCAATTGAAACTAAGAATAATTTCGGGTTCAAGTTACTTTGGAGCTTTGTCAAGGCATTGTTACAGTAAGAAAGCTTCGAATATAAAACTTAAAAAAAAAGCATACTTTAAAAACCATCTGAGTCATATGGAAAACAAGACAAGTGTTCTAAAATGCTTTGGCATAAACTCTTTAAAACCTGAAAAATATTTCAATATGTGTTGACGTAATTGTATGTGATTAGAATCGAAATGAACCCGTCCGATAAATTATCTTTGTTGGCAAAGGCAAAGGTATTTTAGTGGGTAGTTCTTGAATTAAAAAGGTGGAATTGACTTCCACGTATGAAAATAATTAGTTTGAAAGGAGAATTATTAAAAAACTTTTTATAACCATGTTATGATAGCAAGGATAGGTCCCTTTTAGGGAAAAGGTAAACAGTGTGTGGGCAAATGCAACGTGCTAAACCTCATGCCAATTCCTTAGAACCTTTTGTAAGTTGGGTCAAAGTAAGTTTATTTAAATTTTTACTCTTTTCTTTGTGGAAAACCCCCTAGTATAATATAGGGATGTTAATATAGTTTGGAACGAAAATAACTAGAGTGTGGTAAATTTAAAACATAACTTATTAGCTAATTATAAACCTTTTATTTTAAACTAAAATCTCTAGGAAAACCTTACAAAATTAGGAAGAGTATTTAGTTGTAATCTTGTTAAGTATCTTATAAACACTATAGAGATACAAATGCCTTATGTGATATGATATTATTGTTGAACATGCATCTCAAGGTTAAACCATCATTGGAAATTATTTTAGTAGATGTATCATATCCTTAAATGGGGAAAACTATGCAAGTATCATCGAGAGAGGACGAATTTAAAAAAATAAGTTTTAATAAAATATGTGAATCCTTTTTGGATCCTATCTAAAGCCTTTTTGGTTATCGATAGTTGTAAATACAATTAATTCCTTGGTATAACTCATCGAGAAGGATGAGCAAATTACTTGAGAACCTGAAACAGATGGTTGGAACTGTTACAAATAAACTTTTAACACCCAATATTGTTGAGGTGCAGCTATGCATAGATCAAGTCTCGGAGTAACTGTAGTCTGAAAGAATTGGTCTGGATAAATGACTGGGTTAAACTTGTAACGAGAGGCGGTATGGGATGCCATCTCTAGGTTGTTATCTGGGTAGTAATGTGATAAGTCCCATGTTCATTTGACTTATCTAGTACAACCACCATGTTTGGTATGGGATAAATTATTGTGATTCATAATGGGAAAGAGAGATCAATTCTAAGATCAGGGTATTGATATGGCTCTAACTGACTCCTCTGGTAGGGGACAAGCAGCTAGAAAAGAGGTATATGTACGTTGATCCCTTACATAGTTAAAGTTTTAAATAAGACGACCAGTTAGGTCATGGATTCACAAATGATGAACAAGTCGACCAATTAGGTCGTGGATTTTGAACAAGTCGACCAATTAGGTCGTGGGTTCACAAATGCTAAGGGATGAGGAAAGAAAGCATCCCCCTCTAGGTATTATGGGCCCTAGAGGATAACCCTAGCCTTGAACTAGAGATCGATAAATGAGATAAGTCGATTCCACAAAATGATACCTCTATGAGATTTGGTCAATCTCATCCATTTGGGTGGCTATCTACAGTAGTATTGAAACCCACAAGTGGTTTGATATACGTGTACTGATTCAAACTTTATGTTATTGATTCATTGGATGAAACATGGGTTTGATACCGCCTATTCAGATGGACTTGAGTAGTGTGATGATCTACTCATATGGACTTGAGTAGTGTGAAGATCTACCCAGATGGACTTGGGTGAACCTAAAAGCACAATCACAATTGCTATGAACATGAGAGCTCTCTTAGAGTTAAACAATGAACTTAAATGAAAAAAAAATACCTGGTAGATTTATTCTAACTGGATAACCAAGTGGGTAGACTTGGGTTGTTACAAATTAGTCTAGAATATGAAGAGGAAATAAAGTTTATAGCATCTTAATAATTGATATGTGAATTCCTTTATATGAAGGCACTTTTATTATTTGAAGAGTAAATTCTAGAAGAGACTTACCATATTTATGGGATACAATGTGAAACACAAATTTACGCAATTTCTAAAGCACCTAAATTTGGAAAATATCATATTCCTACCTAAACTATTGTCATGTTTAATTAGCAAGTTTGCTCGTTCAAGATGTAGGGTTGTCCCACACACCCTCCCAATCCTAGTTTTCTCCACTATCATTGATGACACCATCACTAACTATTTCACCACCATCTACTCTTCCTTTGGTCCCCCATACCACAAGCGCCATTGCATCACCCCATGTGTCCTCATCTCAACCCCTTTCATCACTAATCACCACTTGATTTGCACCATCGTTTATTTGATCCTATCAAACTAGTATCCCTAACCTCGTTGTTCCATAAGCCACCACAAGTACAATGACACTCTTGTATCCAACAACATCAAGAGTATTTGACACAATTTATACCACTCCAAAGAAAATATCTCAACCTTGACGTCATTCAACCATCCCTTTCAAGATAATAGAAATCTTGCATTCCAATACCTATCACTTCACTAATTTTCATTATAAAATGATATGATTTGGCCTCATTTTGAGGCCTTTAAGGTCGTGCCAGTGACAAGTCAACAATAAACCTCGGTGTCATTATATTGTGTTGGAGTACCCTTTGTGTTACCCCAAGGTGACCTACTATATCAATCCCTCTATGCTACATAGTTTGAGAAGTTCTTCTCAATATTGTGTGATTGGTCCTTAACTGCCATCTAAGATTCTTAATTGGCGATGATATTCCTCTTCCTTCATCCATAAAAACTTATCATCCATGCCTTCTTGATTCTTTAAAGAGCTTGCTTGTCTATTTATTATCCTCACATTAGAGTCACCTACTAAAACCACCTCTTCAACCTTGTTATATTCTATGACATTTTTTGCCAATGCCATATATGGATCCTCGTTTTCAAATCCATGTTTCTTATAAGGCTTTGATTGTTGTGGAGAAAAATAACAAGCTACAATGTTAATCAACTTGTCATTATTTATGATTTTTCTGAACTGGAGAAAAATTATACACATTTATAAACTCTATTGTTTGGTATATATATATATATATATATATATATATATATATATATATATATAATTCATTATATGGGATTAAAATGATTTTCATTCATTTACTTCGTAATGGTTTTACCATGATATTTTAACTAATTATATAGTGATATTTTTTTTAACCAACCACACAGTGGTATTACAACATCAAGCAAGATTTGATCCAGGGTCAGTCCATTTAAAACTCACATTTTAAACTACTTAAGCTCATTTTATTTGAAAAGTTATTCTTTTATTGGTTATATGGAATTGACATGTGTCCTACTTGTATTACATGATCATCGTTTTATTATGGTAATTCGATGAACCATATAGCGGGTCTCTCCTTTGAAAACCTGCATATTTAACCATTTGAGATCATGTGATTTGATAAATTGTTAAGGTTCATAGATGGAATTAAAAGTTTGTTTTCATGGTAAGAAATTCTTCACTCCTAACCGATTATCCCAAATCTTATGGGCAACTATTAAGGTTAACATTGGACAAATTTCATAGAGAACATGCACTTGGACTTGGGTTCATAATATAAGTAAACTAAACCCAAAGTGTATGGCCACTCAACATAGGTCCATGTGTAGTCATAAATTTGACCCCTACCTCAAGGTGTCCTCATTGTTCTATAAGGTAATGTGCTTTCCATGAGATTAGAACTTGGGTGTAGGGTGTAAAACTCCTTGCTCCCAATCTCTTGTCCTTAACTCATTGGACAATAAAAAGAAATATATATTAAACATCGAATTTACATAAGTTTACAGGTACCATTATTAGATTGGATTGTTGAGAGTCTCTTTATTATAGAGGACATCGAGGTACAAGAGGTAGAAGGAGAACATTTGAAGGAATTGGAGCAGTTACCATGATGATACCATACCTATGGAGCCTTTGATTTGATCACTTGTCCAAAACCAAATCTAACCATTTAATTTAAGGAAGAGGAGAGAAAAGAATAAAAAGTTAAAAAACCCCTTTGTGTTTTAAAAAATTAAATTTGTATAATATAGTTAGTTGAATTTCATGATATAATTTTTAAAGATATTGTTAAAACAAACAAGTTGAATTTCATGACATAACTTTTCACTTGTATTGCATTAACATCCTTTCATCTTTAACAATTGGGCACGTCGGGGGTCATACATTGAGAGGTTTATGCTTCCATTGAAGTTGCCTCTATAACTTTAGCCTCTCCTCGGTAAACATGGCCCAAAGTGAGGAAGACCCCCGGTGGCTCAAGGTTGGTACCGTTGTTGTCACGCTGACGTGCACTCACCAGATTCAAGTAGATTACTACTTTTACCCAATATTAAGTATGCCTCCAAGGTTTGAACCTAAGTCTCCTCTTAATAAGTGCCCAAAATCTTACCAATCTACCTAACCCTTAGGAACTAGCAAAAATGAGATATGATATCAAACAACTCAACAACTATATATATATATAGTAAAAAAATTAACTAATTTAACTATATATATAGTGGATTATTTTTTATTTTATTGTTCTTTTGGATGCCTATGGCGTGACTATGTTAAGGGGAAGCTGCGTGCCACGTGCCAGGTGAAAAGTGGAAAGTGAAAGTAGGGAAGAAACAAGTGGTAAGAGCAACATGAAAACTGCAAGTGCAACGCGTTTATGGAGAGGAGGTGAGTGGATAGTGGATGCTCTGCTGTAACTTGTACGCCTCGCTATAATCGATACCGCCACAATCTACATCAAAGTTGTCATTATTGAAGTCAATACAAATAAAAACTATTACCTGGTTGTCCGCCTTGTCTCCCTTCCGTTTCTCGGATGTTTCCACTCCCGCTCGCTCACTCTTGGACTCAAAGGGGTATATATATATGAGGCTGCTTGGAACCCCTTCTTCAATACAAGATTGCATTCATTCTCAATCAATCTCACTTTCACTTTCACTTTCACTGCACTACGGTCGAGAGCGAAGCGGACCAGAGCCCAGAGCAGAACGTTTTTTATTTTTTATTTTTTATTTTTTATTTTTATTCCTTTGCAAGAGAAGACAAAGAGTTCAATATGGGTGCTAAATTATTGTCTTTGTCCTTGCCCATCCTGCAATTCATATTCTCCATCTTTCTTTCTATTTCTTTTTCTTTCGGTATTGCCTCTGCAAATTTTTACAAGGATTTCGATATCACGTGGGGGAAAGGTCGTGGAAAAATATCCGAGAATGGAGAGCAGTTGCAGCTCAGCCTGGACCAGACTTCCGGTTCTGGCTTTCAATCCAAGCAGGAATACCTCTTTGCCAAAATCGATATGCAAATCAAGTTGGTACCTGGAAACTCTGCCGGCACAGTCACAGCCTACTATGTAAGCCTTCTGATCTCGCGCCCCTTTTTCTCATTGCTGCTTCTATTATGCAATGAAATTATTTTCTTATAATTGTTGTGCTTGTTTTTATTACTTGCAGCTCTCGTCTCAAGGTCCCAAACACGACGAAATAGACTTTGAATTTTTGGGGAATTTGTCTGGGGATCCCTATATCATGCACACAAACGTCTTTTCTCAAGGCCTTGGCAACCGTGAGCAGAAATTCTACCTTTGGTTCGATCCAACCGCAGATTTCCACACCTACTCTGTAGCATGGACTGCAAAACATATCCTGTAAGAATGCCTGCCTTTTACTCATTCTCACTCACAAAGCCATAACGTATAACAACACTTTGATTGAGACTAAAGCTCTCGTTCGTTATTAACAGGTTCCTGTGCGAGTGTTTAAGAACAACGAGGCGTCAGGCGTTCCATACCCGCAGAAGCAGGCGATGAGAATCTACTCCAGCCTTTGGAATGCGGAGGAGTGGGCAACTAGATGGGGGCGCCGGCAAGACCGACTGGAGCAAAGAGCGGTGGCCTCGTCCTGACCCACTGGAGCAAAGCCCCCTCTCTTGTCGCCCCCTTCCGCTGAGGCAAAGCACAGACTTCTGTTTCAGCTGAGGCACAGAAAGAGGCAGATGCTTTGGATTCCAAGCAGCAGCAAAAATAATGAGTTGGGTGCGCGACAACAACTACATGGTCTTTTGTGGATCACGGGGACACCAAAAGATTTCCCAGCGGGCTGCCGGTCGAATGCAAGCTCAATTCAATACCCTAGGGCCTAGACAGATACCAGACCGCTCCCTGAGCTCTACACTCGACAGTTCTTTCATTCTTTAAACACACTATCCTTTATACAAATTTTGGGATTTCATTCTGCCCCATTGATTGTTTAGAAGGTGGCAGCAGCATTACTTGAGTTGTATGAATCCACTCTTCTCAATTCTTTGATTCTCTCGCTAGTATACGAATGCAGCTCTTCCTTGAATTATTGTATGAATGCATTGGAGATGTACCATAGGAATGAAAGGCAAGAACAGGGGATGCTAGATTGGCAACCCCCTGCTATTGCTGTATTTGTTATATACAGTAATTCTTTACTCTTCTTTTTGTTGTAGACCAAACAAACAGGCAGTTCTACCTTTCCTTATTCTTTCTTTGGGTCTGCTCACAACTTTCACATGTCTACACAGTTTGCATATATTAACACCTCAAAGGTTAAAGTCCCATAATAATTATAAAGGAATCTCAAAGATAGATGTAACTCGCATATATAACCATTCTTTTAGTGATATGGAATCTCAAAGATAGATGTAACTCGCATATATAACCATTCTTTTAGTGATATGTTTTTTTTTTTTTTTAATGTTTAAGAGTTGGACATTTTAGTGATATGTTTTTTTTGTTTATGTATAAGAGTTGGACACTCTAGTGATATGTTTTTAGGTTTTCATGTATGAGATTCAAGTTTTATCTATAAAAAAAAATAGAACCCTTTCAAAAACATGTCTTTCACCTTAAATCTAGAATATCACTTTGGTTCCTTTTTGGGAGGTCATACCCAAAAGGGGATAGGCTAGATGGTAGCAGTTGAGGATAAGTTGGATAGTAGTGACCAAGTTGCCATTGGCTAGTGGCCAGGGGGTCGTTGACTTCATTCTACCCATCGGGGGAGGATTTAAAGGGGAGAAAAACAAAGGTTTAAACAAAATTTTTTAAAAAAAAAAATTATTGAAGGGTTAGAGCCCATTGACTTCGTCTTATCCAACAAACTAGAATTTTTAGAAGCAACATCCAATGGTGTTACCATTTTTTTATATATAAATTTTTAAAATTATTTCTAATGTCGTAGTTGAAGTCATGACTCTTGAACAAAATATTGCAATCATGGTATGATTTGTATCAAAAATAAATTTAGTAATTTTTCTTTTATCTATGCTTCAATATTACATAGTGCTATGCACAATATGCTTCAACCTTTAGAAAGTGTTATGCATAATAGTTTCCATCTATGGATCTAGAAAGAGTAGATTTGTGTATATATATTTTTTAAATCATTTGTTGTAGATTGATTTTTTTTTAATACATAGAGAAATCGGTAACTACCTTCTTTTTTTAACAATTGGTCACATGGTCATGTCACATTACCTTCGATCATAGCGTCAAATTATGGTGCTACCACTATAACCTCTATCTCGTCTTGGTAAACACGACCCATAGTGAGGGAGATCCCCGGTGGCTTGGGGTTGATATCATCATCATCAAGCTGGTGCACACTCAACGAACTCAAGTCAAACTACTACCTTTGCCCATATTGGGCATGCCCCCAAGGTTTGAACCTAGGTCTCCTCTTGGTAAGTGTCTAACGTATTACCAATCCACCAAGCCCTCACGGACAAAAAAATGTTAGGGTAAAGCACATGCTTTTATGAGGGGTCCAAATCCCCTCATACTAAGTGGGGTTGGAACCTTGGATCTCTCCAAAGAGAGGCCAAAACCCTTACAAATGCAGTAAGCTTATAGCTCAACTTTTTAGGGTAGAAAGAAAACCTTTGGAGCCACTCTTAAGCAACCAGCAGTGTCGTCTCATCCAAGTATACCACTATCTAGAGGGAAGCCATAAGAGATTTTTTTGTATCCCCCTTCGCATCGCAAAGGTTCGAACCGTGGACCTCTTGTTCAACGAGATCAAGATTACCTTCTCCACTTGCACTACAAAGGGAGACTTGTTGTAGATTGATTATAATGTACATTGAAATTTTATGTTGAATTTAAACAAAATATTTAAATCTTATAAAGGATTACTAATTGTGTATGACTTTAGAGAATCTTCTCTCCTTTCACCTTTATATTATGTCTTCTTCTTTTTTTGCCTTTGCCTCAGCATCTACACAATGATATGTATAACAGTTCCCATGGATAGGGTAAGAATAAATTCATGCAGATTTTTGTTTAACTTTTTTATGGTTGAACAAAATACACAACTTTCTCTCATTGATCTTCTAAATGGGATGTCATCATCTGGTGTTTAGATGACTTTCCTCCTAATACTTTATGTTGCTTTATTTTCCAATCTTGGTTTCCATTTACCTTTATATTTTTATTAGCAAGTATTTTTCTAAAGTTTTTATTATGTTTTCTTTTAATGTTTCTAACTTTTAAGAGCCTCAATTATTCTAGATGATTTCTTTGAAGTGGAAGCTCTAGTTAGGTGGATATATTGGAAATAGTTGAGCCATCTAGAAGTTAGACATTTATAGTCTATTTGTTGATGTCATTGTTGAGGATATGATTGTTGTACCTTAGGCTTAATTTTAAGCCTAAGTTATTATTTTATTATTTCCTATTTCTTGCACTTTGTATTCAACATGAGGCATAGTATGCCCATGTTGAATATAAAGTGCAAGAAATAGGAAATAATAAAATAATAACTTAGGCTTATAATTAAGCCTAAGGTACAAATATCATATCCTCAACAGTCATCCTACCCCACAAACTGTCTTAATCTAGATTACTTTTAATAAGAGTTTGAACAGATCCATTAAGACAAAATCTTGCATAAGAAAACCTGAAATGAAAAATCAAGATTTTAAGGACAAGGAATAAAAGGTTATAAATGAATGTAAAGTACTTGGTTTCATAGAATATAAGGCATATGATTTCTCTTTGGATGAGGAAAATCCTATAGATATGGCAAAAGCAAGTGTCCATCTAAGATATGAAACATTTAGCTCTACCCTAGGGTTCACATGGGGGATCTCTTTTATAGAAGTATTTTACTTCTTTCAAGAAGAAATTCTAAGAGTAGACGATACTTAATAGATAAAAAAAATGTTTATAACTCCTAAAATTGTTCAAGTGATTTTAGATGAAGGGGCTACATTAAATAGTAGAAAAGCCATGATTATAAAAATGATGCAATTCCCTACTATTACAAGGAGTAAAACTAGGGTAAATCTTACAACCCAATGGCTTGATGCTTTGACGGATGATATTGACCCTATTAAGGAACATCAACAAAAGGGACCACCATTATTGAGTAATAATTTGTAGCTTGGTTGCATAAAAATAAGGGGGAAATTTGGTAGTGAAAATGAGAATTCATCATGAAATGGTATAAAATATGAAGTTACAAAGTTTTAGCACTCGCGCATGCTTCCAACCACTTTTGGGCTAAAAGGGTATCATTGTCAAGGTGGTTGGCATTAAGAGGTAGAACAAAAAGGAATAATGGGAGAGAAAGTTGTTTTAACTACCTAAATCTCGACATCCACCCATGGTTCTTATTGATTTGAGGAAGAAATATACTATTTTCCATAGTGCATCTATCAATCCCTAAATTTGGGAAGACCCCTTGACAAATACCCTCCTTAGGCACCATTGATGTTATCTGACTTATTGTGTTTACATAGGTGTTGGAAGATCTAGAGTTGGAACATTGGCATTAGAAGGGAGGGCAACTATATTTCTAAGCATATATATTGGACTATTCTTTGCTTAGTGAAATACCTACTACTATACTTGCTTTTGTAAAATCATTTTTCTCAATTCCTCTTTTTTGTTTCTATATTAAAAAAAAATTCTCTCTCGCTTGAGCAAAAATCTCGTAAGAGGTACTTGGTTCTCGTTTCTTTTCATCTCTTTCTTTCCAATTTAGTTGAAGATCTCTTCAAAATCAATGATTTCTTTCCTAAGAATGACTTTGATAAGATATGATGCTAATCCAAGAAAATGATGATAACATCATAAAAATAATAATAAACACAAGAGTTGGTGAATGTGGTTCATTCCTATATACCAGGTGGAAAAAAAGGAGGATGAGTTTTTGAGACCTTTAATACCCCTTGGAAAAAAAAAAAAAAAAAAAAAAAAAAAAAAGAACCTTGAAGATAAGGGATCCGAAAGAGAAGAAGGTTCACATGCCACTTATTTAAAAGCACAAATGATTTCCACAATCTACCTAACAACTATCTTCACTTCACTTCCACCCCTATTTCTTTTATTCTTGTCACTCTTCTCTCTTCCCCTTTTATTTCTTCTATTCCTACTCTTTCAATCCATCCTAACTTCTTTTGTTGTATACATCTCACCTCAAATAAGTGCATCCCCGATATTAAGGTCACTAGCAATTTTACTCGTTCAATATGTAGGGTCGTCAAACACACCCTCTTAATCCTATTTCGGTCTAGTATTGTTAATGATGCCATCACCGAATATTTCACCATCATCTACTCTTCCTTTCATCCCCTATACCACAGGTGCCTTTGCATCACCCCACGTGTCCTCATCTCAACCCCTCTCATCACCAATCACCACTTGATTTGCACCATCGTCTATGTGGTCGTGTCAAACTAGTATCCTTACCCTTGTTGGTCCATAAGTCACTACAGGTAGAATGACACTCTTCTCTCCAACAACATTTAGAGTCTCTGGGACAATTTATACCACTCCAAAGAAACAATCTCAACCTTGATGTCATTCAAGCATCCCTTTCTAGATAATAGAAACCTTGCATTCCAATACCTACCACAACACTAATTTTTATTATAAAATGATATGATTTGACCTCATTTTGAGGCCTTTAAGGTCATACTAGTGACAAGTCAACAATAAACTGGGTTGTCATTATATTGTTTTAGAGTACCTTTTTTTTTACCCCAAGGTGACCTACTATGTCATCCTTGTATGCTACATAGTTTAAGAAGTAATCCATAATGTGTGATGGGTCCTTGATTGTCATATGATAATATTAACTAGCAATGATCTATTTCTACCTTCATCCATAAAAACTTATCATCTATGCCTTCTTGAATATTTAAAGAGCTTACTTGTCTATTTATTGCCCTGACATTAAAGTCACCTACTAAAACCACCTCTTCAACCTTGCTATATTCTATGATATATTTTTTCAATGTCATATGTGGATCCTCATGATTGAATCCATATTTCTTATAAAGCTTTGATTGTTGTGGATCAAAATAACAAGCTACAATGTTAATCAACTTGTCATTATTTGTGATTCTAATCCATATATTGTTTGTTTAGGTCTTCTTTCTCAACTTGTATTAGTCTAGCCAAGATTTTTCATTAGTGTTTTTTTTTGCTCTTTCCTTTTTATTAGTATTGTTACTCCTCCATATCATTTTTCATTGTCTATTACTTCATTCTAGACTTATATCTTTTTGTAACCTTCACAATCTAGTATCTTGCATCCATCGTGTTCATGTGTTTCTATTAGTACAATTTCATCATTTGCTTTAGCTATAGGTTCCAGACGAGGACCTCTTCTCCATGGATATCTATGGTATTTCCAACTCACCAATGTTAAGTGTTCTAGCTGGGTCCAAATTTTCTAATTATTTTGGTATATTCTATTTATAGTTTATGCTTTTCAAATTTTCAACCATGCCTCTTTACCCTCCCTCCTTGCTATCTTTACCTTATCCCATTTTGCCCTCTTCTCTTCTTTTTGCACGGGAGGAAGATCATCATCCAAGTAAAAGGTGACCCTTGTAGCAATCCTTTATTTCAAAGAACCTACCTTTTATCTCCTACATTCAGTATTGTGACTCGAATTGATCTAAGATGTCATATGTTCCTTTACTTTTCATCGTATACATGCTTGATGAATTTTTAATAAACTATATTATTCTTGGAGAAAATGATACACATTTATAAATTCTATTAAGAAGTTTGGTATTTATTTAAAGTATTTTTATATAAAAAAAAAAAAAAAATATATATATATATATATATGGTCTCTCCATTTAAAACTCACGTTTTAAACTACTTAAGCTCATTTTATTTGAAAATTTATTCTTTTATTGGTTATATGGAATTGACATGTGCCCTACTTGTATTACATGATCATCGTTTTATTATGGTAATTCAATGAACCATATAGTTGCATTGCAACATGTCATTTAACAAGATTTGAACATGGGTCTCTCCTTTGAAAACATGCATATTTAACCATTTGAGCTCATGTGATTTGATAAAATGTTAAGGTTCGCGGATGGAATTAAAAGTTTGTTTTCATGGTATGATATTCTTCACTCCTAACCAATTATCCCAAATCCCATGGGCAACTATTAAGGTTAACATTGGAAAAATCTCATAGAGAACATGCGCTTGGAATTAGGTTCATAATATAAGTACGCTAAACCCAAAGTGTATGGCCACTCAACTTAGGTCCATGTGTAGTCATAAATTTGATCCCTACCTCATCAGGGTGTCCTCATTGTTCTATAAGGTGCTTTCCATGAGATTAGAACTTGGGTTTAGGGTGTGAAACTCCTTGCTCCCAATCTCTTATCCCTAACTCATTGGACAACAAAAAGAAAAATATTAAACATAGAAGTTACATAAGTTTATAAGTACCATTATTAGATTGGATTGTTGAGAGTCTGTTTATTATAGAGGACATTGAGGTATAAGAGGTAGAAGTAGAAAATTTGAAGAGATTGGAGCAGTTATACCATGATAATATCATACCTATGAAGCCTTTTCTTTGATCACTTGTCCAAAACCAAATCTAACCAAAATAAGAGAAAACAATAAAAATTTGTATTTTAAAAATTTAAATTTGTATAATATATTTAATTAAATTTCGTGATAATTTTTTTTAATTATATTGTTAAAATTTCACTTGTATTACATTCTTTGACGGATATGATATCAAACAAGTTAACAACTATTAAAGGACAAATATGATATCAAACAACTCAACAACTATGTATTAAAGAATTTAACTAATTAAAGAGATAAGGTGCAAATATTCTAATTATAAACCGTGTACTAATAAATTGAACACGTTCAACTGGTGGATTGTTTTTTATTTGATGTTCTTTTGGTGGTCTATGGCGTGACTATGTTAAGGGGAAGCCGCGTGCCAGGTGTCAGTTGGAAAGTGGAAAGTGAAAGGAGGGAAGAAACAAGTGGTAACAATGGTAACAGCAACACGGAAACTGCAACGCGTTTGTGGAGAGGAGGTGAGTGGATAGTGGATGCTCTTTTGTAACTTGTTGTCATGCCTCGCTATAATAATAGTGGATAGTGGATGCTCTGTTGTAACTTGTTGTCATGCCTCGCTATAATCGTTACCGCAACGCTGTCATGCCCAAGTCAAAAACTATTACCTGGTTGTCTGCTTTGTCTCCCTTGCGTTTCTCGGATGTTTCCACTCCCACTCGCTCACTCTTGGACTCAAAGGGGTATATATATATGAGGCAGCTTGGAACCCCTTCCTCAATACAAGACTGCATTCATTCATTCTCAATCAATCTCACTTTCACTGCACTACGGTCGAGAGCGAAGCGGACCAGAGCCCAGAGCAGAAGGTTTTTTATTTTTTATTTTTTATTTTTATTCTTTTGCAAGAGAAGACAAAGAGTTCAATATGGGTTCTAAAATATTGTCTTTGTCTTTGCCCATGCTGCAATTCATATTGTCCATCTTTCTTTCTATTTCTTTCGGTATTGCCTCTGCAAATTTTTACAACGACTTTGATATCACCTGGGGGAATGGTCGTGGAAAAATATTTGAGAATGGAGAGCAGTTGCAGCTCAGCCTGGACCAGACTTCCGGTTCTGGCTTTCAATCCAAGCAGGAATACCTCTTTGCCAAAATCGATATGCAAATCAAGTTGGTACCTGGAAACTCTGCCGGCACAGTCACAGCCTACTATGTAAGCCCGGCCCTTTGATCTCGCGCCCCTTTTTCTCATTGCTGCTTCTATTATGCAATGAAATTATTTTCTTATAATTGTTGTGCTTGTTTTTATTACTTGCAGCTCTCGTCTCAAGGTCCCAAACACGACGAAATAGACTTTGAATTTTTGGGGAATTTGTCTGGGGATCCCTATATCATGCACACAAACGTCTTTTCTCAAGGCCTTGGCAACCGTGAGCAGCAATTCTACCTTTGGTTCGATCCAACCGCAGATTTCCACACCTACTCTGTAGCATGGACTGCAAAACATATCCTGTAAGAATGCCTGTTTTACCCTTTCTTTACTCATTCTCACTCACAAAGCCATAACGCATAACAACATTTTGATTGAGACTAACGCTCTCGTTCGTTCTTTCCTTATTAACAGCTTCTCTGTGGATGGAACTCCTGTGCGAGTGTTTAAGAACAACGAGGCGTCAGGCGTTCCATACCCGCAGAAGCAGGCGATGAGAATCTACTCCAGCCTTTGGGATGCGGAGGAGTGGGCAACTAGAGGTGGCCTCGTCAAGACCGACTGGAGCAAAGCCCCCTTTGTCGCCTCCTTCCGCAACTTCAAAGCACAGACTTCCTTTTCTTCAGCTGAGGCACAGACAGAGGCAGGTGCTTTGGATTCCAAGCAACAGCAAAGAATGAGTTGGGTGCGCAACAACTACATGGTTTATGATTACTGTGCGGACACCAAAAGATTTCCCAATGGGCTGCCGGTCGAATGCAAGCTCAATTCAATACCCTAGGGCCTAGACAGATACCAGGCCACACCGCTCCCTGCGCTCTACACCCGACAATTCTTTCATTCTTTAAACACACTATTCTTTATACAAATTTTGGGATTTCAGTCTGCCCCATTCATTGTTTAGAAGGTGGCAGCAGCATTACTTGAGTTGTATGAATCCATTCTTCTCAGTTCTTTGATTCTTTCTTTCGCTAGCATACTAATGCAGCCCTTTCTTGAATTATTGTATTGGAGATGTACCATAGGAATGAAAGGCAACAACAGGGGGATGGGATGCTAGATTGGCAACCCCCTACTATTGCTGTATTTGTTACATACAAAAATTCTTTACTCTTTACTCTTCTTTATGTTGTAGACCAAACGGGCTGTTCTACCTTTCCTCTTCTTTCTTTGGGTCTGCCCACAACTTTCACATGTCTACACAGTTTGCATATCTTAACACCTCACAGGTTGAAGTCCAAATTTGCAATCTCATAATAATTTATATCAATAAAGGAATCTCAGATTTAGATGTAACTTGCATATATATTTATAACCATTGTTCAAGATAAGATAAGTAGAGCTCTTATATTGGCATATGACTCTACATGTTATGTCCTTCAAATTTTGTTCATTTTCCTTTATAATTGTGCACGTCTTTGGTCTATCCTTATAACATTGTAAATATTATGTCCTTTAATTTTTGTTCATTTTCCTCTCTAATTTTGCACGTCTTTGGTCTATACTTATAACATTGTAAATATTCTTCGTTTACCAATCCAATCTTCCTATATAAGGTTAGAATATATTTGTGAATAATTTTATTCTAGCAAGCGTATATTTTAATTACATTTTTCTTGAATTTTAATAAAATAATCGAACTCTTCAATAATTATATGCACGCCTTTAGAGAATTTTGTCTTTAATTTTCACATTGTATAGGGTGAATCAGAATCAAAATCTAATTATGAAGATGAATGTGAAACAACATACAAAATCCTCATGGCCAAGGAGGTGTTAAAATAAAAAAACAAAGGTGATAGTAAACAAGACAAGATAAAAAGTGAAATTTAAAATTGTGTGTCATCAAAATATAGTGAAGATGGCAAGTTTTCAAAACTAAGGTCTTGTTTACAAGAAATACTCAATAAAGTTGGTGAAGGATACTTTCAAAATGGTGTGACAATATTGGTTAGTGCTATAAGAAGAACGTGTATCACACTATTTACCCTTGACATCCTTGGGGTGCAATGCCAAAATCAAATTGAAATAATTGAGAAGTTGAATAATAAGCTCACCATGAAAGAAGTTTGTTGTGACACAAGTGATCTTCTTTAGATGTCAGATGGCAATTGTGATACAACTGGTTTGAGACCCATGATGGTAGATGCATGTTGTTGTGATACAACTGGTTTGAGACCCATGATGGTAGATGCATGTTAAGATACTTGTGATCTTATTCAAAGGGAAGATATACCATGTGTTATAAGTAAATTGAAGATTGTTCATGAAGATAGAGTTTGTGGTGGTCGTGATAAAGGCCATATTGCCATAATTGATAGTGACATTGATACTCCAAACTATGATGAAGGATGTGTGGTATTTGAACAATGGAAAAGATCATAATAGAAATAAGAAAAGTGGGTGTTTGAACATTATTGATGATGTTGATAGCAATCAAAGTGATGATGTAAAAACTGGATGTTTTGAAACACATACAAAAGGTATTGGTTCAAAATTATTGAGAAGAATGGAATATGATGGTACAAGTTTGGGAAGAAATGGGAAAGGTGTGAAAGAGCCCATAGTACCATATATAAGACCAAAGAATGAAGGCCTTGGATATACAAGACAAGCAGGTGGCATTGAGACCAATTTTTTTTAAAAAGGAATCTTATGCAAAGATGAAAGTAGTGTCACTAAACTTGTGATAAGTGGCAATAACACCAAATTTGTAAAGAAAGAATCATATGTAGAAGTTCCTAATGTGAGTTGTTGTAGTCACTGCAGAAGAAGTGGAGATGTGATAACTAGGTGTTGGAACCTACATTCTTATGAAATTTGTGGAGGTAATAATCACTCCAAAAGAAAGTGTTGGAACAAAGAGAAAGTGACCAACAAAATACAAATGAATTGTGATTGGATGAATGTGTGTAATTGGGATTAAAGAAAAGAAATGTAAAATGGTTTCTACAAGAGACCAAGTTTGGTAACATCATATTTTATTAAATATGAAGAATGTGAGTCTTTTCAATGAGAAATGTCTATGGAAACTTGAGATAAATAATTTTATTATCAGAAAGATATGACCCAAGCAGTGCTTGGATGACCTATAGATGAAACATTATGTAAAAAGTTCTAATGATGTGGAAGATTCTAGAGATATATTCCAGTGGTAATTTCCTAGAGATGATGACCTAATAGCAAATACAGAGGTAATAATGACCCTAAGGGTACCAAGAGGTGATGATGACCTAAAGGCAAGGAACCTAGAGGTAATGATAACCTATAGGCAACCCAAAGAGGTGTAGCAATCCAAGCCTACTCACCTTGTTGTACCACAAAATCAAGCCAAGCAAATTATTAGGATATATATTTTTTTAAGTTTATTGTTTTCAACTCGAAAAGTGCTTTCATGTTCATAGTAAGAGATTTCATGTTCATAGCAAGAGCTTTCATATTCATAATATTTATGTTTCACCCAATGAGTCTTTAACATAAATTTTTAATCAGTACAGGCATATCAAACAACTTATGGGTTTTCAAGACTGTTGCAGACAACCACCCAAGTGGACGAGATTGGACAAATCCTGTAACAGGTCCCATTATGTAAAATCGACTTGTCTCATTTATCACCCTCTTGTTATGGCATGAGTGTTGAACCACGGTTGGGGTTATCCTTTAGGGCCCATAACACCTAAAGGGTGAACGCATACCCTCCCCGTCCCTCAACATATTGAACCTTCGACTAACCTGTCAACTTGTTCCAATAATTGTATGCAAGGGGGTTAGCGTACATTGTAATGTCCCATCTCTAGTCAACTAGCTTTATTTGTTGGGATTAGCCTACTCACAGGTTCTCGTAGGCTAAGTCTTATGTGTGGGAGCCCATTAGAGGTTGTGGAGTCTTCTTCAGGTCGTCGAGAGCCTTCAATTACCATTTTTCCAGAGTCTTTTGGAGCATTGGAGAGCATACTTACTATTTATATTAAGTCAATTTTTAGGGTTTTTTTCAAAACGAACGGTATGGTGTGATTCGTCTCCGAAATGGGTGTCTGTTTCTATCTTCAATTGCCAGGTTGTTCGATCGAGGTCCAAGATTTTAATGTGCAACAATTTAATTATATAAAGTTAAATTAATTATTTAATTTTATATAGTTATAACCTTATGTTATAAAAAGGGGACATAAGGGGTTAAGATGTGACTTAGGAAAAATAACTTATTTTATAAAAGTGACGTATGAGGACCTCAATATGGGACGTCACATTTTGAAAGTAACATTTTGATTATTTTATAATGTTTTAAAATGTGATTGAGCAACCCTAAAAGAGGTCGAACCTCTTGGAGGAGAATAAAAGGCTTTTTAAGGAGCTCATTTGTTATGCTTGGTTTATTATTTCTTCTGGTAATTTGGAGAGAAGACTTAGAGGTGAACTTGCAAGGTTTCCAGAGCTTATTGGGGGTGAAACCTCTAGTAAGAACATCATCTTCGGGTGTGAAAGATCACCCATGGATGATCATTGGCATTTCCATCTCAGGGAATGCATTGGAGATTCATCGTGGGGATTTATTGCAAATATTCAGAGTAATATTCAAGGGTTTTGCAGAGTATTTCATTGTTGGTTTGAATTGTTGATCATCTTCAACAGGCCATACCATATTGGCTTGTTTCTAGGCGATTTAGAGTGAAGACTGAAGCTGGGATTTGTACCAAATTTGGCACCATCATTTTGCAAGGTCTTTGGTGATTTCGAAGTGTTTCTAGGTATATTTTGTGGGGTTTCATTTGGCAGGCCGTACACTTATACATGGTCGTATAGTCTCTACCTTGGTGCGAGGACCTATGGCTTGGGCGATTGGGCTTTAGAGCTAATTATTCCTTCTCCTTGGGTGCCTAGGGTCTAAGGACATCTTGTATTCATTTGCACTTTGAAGGAGCATCAATTAGTGGAGTTGTAATTGAAAATCAATATTCCTAGTTGCTGACCAATGTATTAAGTTGCAAATTCCATATTTTCATAACTCTCTGGTACTTTCATTTTTGGTAAATTAGTTTAATGGGTTTGTAGTTTAAAATTATTATTATCTATTTCTAACGTTTCGTGCATTTCTGTTAAGTAGAATAGAATTTATGCATGATGAAATATTGTTGCATTGTATTTTCTAAGCATTCAAAAACCAAAAAACATAAAAAAATCAGATATTTAAAAAAAAACCAAAAACATAGATTTGGATAGAACACTACATGGTATCAGATCTAGGTTCAACACTACCATTCTGTGGTTAAGTTGAACATTTCATGAGTGAAAGAGACAAAAGAGCAGCATAAAGGGAAATAAAGAAAATAGAGCAAGCTTACATAGAGGATACATAGATAAGAAATAGTGGCCCAAAGAGGATTCATATCCAAAACAGAGTACTTGGACAAAAACTTTAGCAGCAAGATCTCACCTTTAACATCCACCAGATACAAAATCTAATATCAGAATGGGGGAAATAAGTGCCAACGAACAGAGTTTCCAGGATATCTTGAATTCATTAGGAAGAGGTCAGCGTGATATGCAAAATGAACAACGGGCAATGCAGAATGATTTGCAACAATCACAAAGGAAGATAGCTAGAATTTTGAGGGAGGTGCCCATTTCATTACAAAGTATCAGCATGGGTGGTAACAATGGAGATGCTAGCACTTCCAACCGTCCCAATTTTACAAGGTGTAACAATAATACTCATAGGCCTACACAACCTACATGAGGTTTTATAAGGGGTTCTCTCAAATCGCTGCCCCACTTACAAATTTGATAAAGAAATTGGTGTTTGCTTGGTCTGAAACTGCTCAAAGGTATTTTGATCACTTCAAACAGGTTATGTGTTCTTATCCTGTGCTTGATATACCTAATTTATCTCAACCATTTGAATTGTAGTGTGATGCTTCTGGTGAGGGAATAGGAGCGGTATTGATGTAAAATAAGCATCTTATAGAATTTGAGAGCATGAATCTTAAGGGTGCAGAGTAAATATACTCAATATATGATAAGGAGATGTTGGCCATCATGCATGCTTTGGCCAAATTTATGCAGTATTTTGTTAGAGACAAGTTCACGGTGAAGACTGATCATAATAGCGTTCGATATTTCCTCAATCAAAGAGACCTCAATGAGAGGTAACGAAAGTGGGTGAGTAAGCTGTAAGCTTAAGATTTTGACATTATTTATGTCAAAGGGAAGAAGAATGTTGTAGCTGACATATTATCTAGAAGACCATATCTATGTGCTATGATAGATGTTTCTGTAGATTGGAGGGATGAGATTATATCTGAGTATGCTAAGGATTCGTGGGCTTCCAATTTAATTAATAGCACTTTGCAGGATGACAGGTATTTGGTAGTGCATGGGCTAATTTTGTATAAGGACCACATCCTCTTTCTTCCAAATTATGAATTCAAGAAGAAAGTCCTCTGGTGTTTTCATGATGATCCCACAGTTGATCATTCAAGATTTTGTAAAACTTACAGGAACACCAGAGAGCGGTTTACTTGGAAGGGTCTTAAGAATGAGGTCCTTCTATATATTTGAGAGTGCACCATATGTCAACAAAACAAGGATGAACATACCTATCCAGCTGGCTTATTACAGACCTTGCTAATTCCTAACCAAAAATGGGAAGGAATCTCAATGGACTTCATTACTAGATTGCCTATGACTCAAGGTAAATATTGCATATATGTGATGGTGGACAGACTCACTAAATCTGGTCACTTTTTTTTTATTTCATCAACTTCTACAACAGCTTAGGTGGCAGATCTATTTTTTAGAAGGTGTTTAGGTTGCATGGGATACCCAAGATCGTCGTCAGTGATAGGGACAACAAGTTCATGAGTATGTTTTGGTAGGAGCTCTTCAAACTAGGAGGAACTGAGCTTACTCCCAGCACCAGTTACCACCCACAAATAGATGGGCAGATAGAGAGTTAATAAATGGGTGGAAGAGTATCTTCGAAATTATGTTTCAAGGCAGTAGAAGGTATGGATTATATGGTTGCACCTAAGTGAGTTCTACTACAACACTACGCATCACATGTCCATTAGGATGACTCCTTTCATGGCATTGTATGGGTATGAAGCTCCCAACTTCGTTTATTTGTTGCTTGGTGATAACAGAGTACCTAGAGCCAAGGATTTACTATAGGATAGTTAGGATATCATGAGAGATTTGAAGGATAATATTCAACAGGTTTAGAATCGATAGAAGATGTATGTTGATCATCAAAGGGTGGAGCACAGTTTTGAGGTTGGTGACTTGGTTTACCTTAGATTGTAGCCTTACAAATAGTTCACTCTCAAGAAGAGTAAAAAGGAGAAACTTAAGCCATGATTTTATGGACCCTTCAGGGTAGTCAGGAGAGTTGGAGAGATGGTTTATGAGTTGAAGTTACCTGCTAATATTAGAGTTCACAATGTCTTCCACGTCTCTCACCTTAAAAAGGTATTTGGCTATAATGTAGTAACTTCTTTAGAGTTACCACCATTGGATGAGGAGGGAAAACTTATTCTTATTTCGAAAGTCATCATTGATTCTCGAGAGAAGACTCTTAGGAAGAGGGTGATTAGAGAATATCTTATTAAGTGGAAGAATCTACCAGTGGAGGATGCTACTTGGGAGAGTGAGCAGATATTACAACATCCGAAGTTGAAATTACTTGGGAACAATCAATTTTAGGGAGGGCAAATGGTAATGTCTCCTCTCTAGTCATCTAGCTTTATTTGTTGGGATTAGCCTACTCATGGGTTCCCGTAGGCTAAGTTTGATGTGTGGGAGCCCATTAGAGGTTGTGGAGTCTTCTTCAGGTCACCAAGAGCCTTTAGTTGCCATTTTTTTGGAGTCTTTTGGAGCATTGGAGAGTATACTTACTATTTATAGTAAGTCAATTTTTAGAGTTTCTGTCAGAATGGATGGTATGGTGTGATTCATCTCCGAAATGGGTGTCTGTTTCTATCTTCAATTGCCAAGTTTTTCGATCGAGGTCCAATATTTTAATGTGCAACGGTTTAATTATATAAAGTTAAATTAATTATTTAATTTTATATAGTTATAATCTTATGTTATAAAAAGGGGACATAAGGGGTTAAGATGTCACTTAGGAAAATTAACTTATTTTATAAAAGTGACTTATGAGGACCTTAGTATGGGACGTCACATTTTAAAAGTGACATTTTTATTATTTTATAATTTTTTAACATGTTATTGAGCAACCCTAAAAGGGGTCAAAGCTCTTGGAGGAGAATAAAAGGCTTTTTGAGGAGCTCATTTGTTATGCTTGGTTTATTATTTCTTCTGGCAATTTGGAGAGAAGACTTGCAAGTGAAATTGCAGGGTTTCCAGAGCTTATTGGGGATAAAAACCTCCAGTAAGAACATCATCTTCAGGTGTGAAAGATCACCCCTGGTTGATCATTGGTATTTCCATATCAGGGAATGCATTGGAGCTTTATTGTGGATATTTATTGCAGATATTCAGAGTAATATTCAAGTTTTTCATAGTATTTCATTGTTGGGTCTAATTGTTGATCATCTTAAACAGGCCATACCATTTTGACTTATTTCTAGGCGATTTAGAGTGAAGACTAGAGCTGGAGTTTGTACCAAAGTTTATGCCATCATTTTGCAAGCCTAGCAATTGGTCTTTGGTTATTTCAAAATGTTTCCAAGCATATTTCATGGGGTTTCATCTGGTAGGTCATACACATGTACCTGGCTATATAGTCTCCAGCTTGGTGTAAGGACTTGAGGCTTGAACGATTGGGATTCAAAGCTTATTTTTCCTTCTCCTTGGGTGCCTAGGGTCTAAGGACATCTTGTATTCATTTGTACTTCGAAGGACCATCAATTTGTGGAGTTGTAATTAAAAATTAGTCTTCTTAGTTATTGATTAATGTATTAAGTTGTAAATTCTAGATTTTCATAACTCTCTAGTACTTTCATTTTTGGTGAATTCCTTTAATGGGTTTGTATTTTAAAATCATTATTATTTATTTCCAAAGTTTCATGGATTTTTGTTAAGTAGAATAGAAGTTATGCATGATGCAATATTGTTGCACTGTATTTTTTGAGCATTCAAAAACCAGAAAACACAAAAAAATTAGATATTTAAAAAAAACCAAAAACACATACCTAGGTAGAACACTACATACATATAATTTAGAGAACATGAGAGAAAACAATAAAAAGTTTAAAAACCTTTTTGTATTTTAAAAATTTAAATTTATATAATATATTTAATTGAATTTCATGATAATTTTTTTTAAATATATTATTAAAATTTCACTGGTATATGATATCAAACAAGTTAACAACGATGGACAAATATGATATCAAACAACTCAACAACTATGTATTAAAGAATTTAACTAATTAAAGAGATCAGGTGCAAATATTCTAATTATAAACTGTGTACTAATAAATTGAACACGTTCAACTGGTGGATTGTTTGTTATTTAATGTTCTTTTGGTGGTCTATGGCGTGACTATGTTAAGGGGAAGCCGCGTGCCAGGTGTCAGTTGGAAAATTGAAAGTTGAAAGTGAAAGGAGGGAAGAAACAAGTGGGAACAGCAGCACGGAAACTGCAACGCGTTTGTGGAGAGGAGGTCAGTGGATAGTGGATGCTCTGTTGTAACTTGTTGTCATGCCTCGCTATAATAATCGATACCGCCACAATCTACATCAACGCTGTCATTATTAAAGTCAATACAAATAAAAACTATTACCTGGTTGTCTGCTTTGTCTCCCTCCCGTTTCTCGGATGTTTCCACTCCCACTCGCTCACTCTTGGACTCAAAGGGGTATATATATATGAGGCAGCTTGAAACCCCTTCTTCAATACAAGATTGCAGAACCCCTTCTCAATCAATCTCACTTTCAATACGGTCGAGAGCGAAGCGAACCAGAGCAGAACGTTGTTCCTTTGCAATTAAGTCTTGCAAGAGAAGAGAAGACAAAGAGTTCAATATGGGTGCTAAAATATTGTCTTTGTCTTTGCCCATCCCGCAATTCATATTCTCCCTCTTTCTTTCCATTTCTTTCCGTCTTGCCTCTGCAAAATTTTACAACGATTTCGATATCACGTGGGGGGATGGTCGTGGAAAAATATTCGAGAATGGAGAGCAGTTGCAGCTCAGCCTGGACCAGACTTCCGGTTCTGGCTTTCAATCCAAGCAGGAATACCTCTTTGCCAAAATCGATATGCAAATCAAGTTGGTACCTGGAAACTCTGCCGGCACAGTCACAGCCTACTATGTAAGCCCGGCCCTTTGATCTCGCGCCCCTTTTTCTCATTGCTGCTTCTATTATGCAATGAAATTATTTTCTTATAATTGTTGTGCTTGTTTTATTACTTGCAGCTCTCGTCTCAAGGTCCCAAACACGACGAAATAGACTTTGAATTTTTGGGGAATTTGTCTGGGGATCCCTATATCATGCACACAAACGTCTTTTCTCAAGGCCTTGGCAACCGTGAGCAGCAATTCTACCTTTGGTTCGATCCAACCGCAGATTTCCACACCTACTCTGTAGCATGGACTGCAAAACATATCCTGTAAGAATGCCTGTTTTACCCATTCTTTACTCATTCTCATTCACAAATAACGCATAACAACACTTTGATTGACACTAACGAGCTCTCGTTCGTTCTTTCCTTATTAACAGCTTCTCTGTGGACGGAACTCCTGTGCGAGTGTTTAAGAACAACGAGGCGTCAGGCGTTCCATACCCGCAGAAGCAGGCGATGAGAATCTACTCCAGCCTTTGGGATGCGGAGGAGTGGGCAACTAGAGGTGGCCTCGTCAAGACCGACTGGAGCAAAGCCCCCTTTGTCGCCTCCTTCCGCAACTTCAAAGCACAGACTTCCTTTTCTTCAGCTGAGGCACAGACAGAGGCAGATGCTTTGGATTCCAAGCAACAACAAAGAATGAGTTGGGTGCGCAACAACTACATGGTTTATGATTACTGTGCGGACACCAAAAGATTTCCCAACGGGCTGCCCGTCGAATGCAAGCTCAATTCAATTCCCTAGGGCCTAGACAGATACCAGGCCACACCGCTCCCTGCGCTCTACACCCGACAATTCTTTCATTCTTTAAACACACTATTCTTTATACAAATTTTGGGATTTCATTCTGCCCCATTGATTGTTTAGAAGATGGCAGCAACATTACTTGAGTTGTATGAATCCATTCTTCTCAATTCTTTGATTCTTTCTTTCGCTAGCATACTAATGCAGCCCTTTCTTTAATTATTGTATGAATCCATTGGAGATGTACCATAGGAATGAAAGGCAAGAACAGGGGAATGCTAGATTGGCAACCCCCCTGCTATTGCTGTATTTGTTACATACAAAAATTCTTTACTCTTTACTCTTCTTTATGTTGTAGACCAAACGGGCTGTTCTACCTTTCCTCTTCTTTCTTTGGGTCTGCCCACAGCTTTCACATGTCTACACAGTTTGCATATCTTAACACCTCACAGGTTGAAGTCCAAATTTGCAATCTCATAATAATTTATATCAATAAAGGAATCTCAGATTTAGATGTAACTTGCATATATATTTATAACCATTGTTCAAGATAAGATAAGTAGAGCTCTTATATTGGCATATGACTCTACAATGTTGTCCTTCAATTTTTATTCATTTTCCTTTATAATTGTGCACGTCTTTGGTCTATACTTATAACATTGTAAATACTCTTAGTTTACCAATCCAAGCTTACTATATAAGGTTAGAATATATTTGTGAAGAATTTTATTCTAGTAAGCGTATATATTGATTACATTTTTCTTGAATTTTAACAAAATAATCGAACTCCTCAATAATTATATGCACGCCTTTAGAGAATTTTGTCATTAATTTTCACATTGTATAGGGTGAATCAGAATCAAAATCTAATTGTGAAGATGAATGTGAAACAACATACAAAATCCTCATGGCCAAGGAGGTGTTAAAATAAAAAAAACAAAGGTGATAGTAAACAAGACAACATAAAAAGTGAAATTTAAAATTGTGTGTTATCAAAATATAGTGAAGATGGCAAGTTTTCAAAACTAAGGTCTTGTTTACAAGCAATACTCAATAAAGTTGGTGAATGATACTTTCAAAATGGTGTGAGAATATTGGTTGGTGCTATAAGAAGAACTTGTATCGCACTATTTACCCTTGACATCCTTGAGGTGCAATGCCAAAATCAAATTGAAATAATTGAGAAGTTGAATAATAAGCTCACGATGAAAGAAGTTTGTTGTGACACAAGTGATCTTCTTTAGATGTCAGATGGCAATTGTGATACAACTGGTTTGAGACCCATGATGGTAGATGCATGTTGTTGTGATACAACTGGTTTGAGACCCATGATGGTAGATGCATGTTGAGATACTTGTGATCTTATTCAAAGGGAAGATATACCATGTGTTATAAGTAAATTGAAGATTGTTCATGAAGATAGAGTTTGTGGTGGTCGTGATAAAGGCCATATTGCCATAATTGATAGTGGCATTGATACTCCAAACTATGATGAAGGATGTGTGGTATTTGAACAATGGCAAAGATCATAGTGGGAATAAGAAAAGTGGGTATTTGAACATTATTGATGATGTTGATAGCAATCAAAGTGATGATGTAAAAACTGGATGTTTTGAAACACATACAAAAGGTATTGGTTCAAAATTATTGAGAAGAATGGAATATGATGGTAAAAGATTGGGAAGAAATGGGCAAAGGTGCGAAAGAGCCCACAATACCATATACAAGTCCAAAGAATGAAGGCCTTGCATATACAGGACAAGCAGGTGGCATTGAGACCAATTTTGCAAAAAAGGAATCTTATGCAAAGATGAAAGTAGTGTCACTAAACTTGTGACAAGTGGCAATAACACCAAATTTGTAAAGAAAGAATCATATGTAGAAGTTCCTAATGTGAGTTGTTGTAGTCATTGCAGAAGAAGTGGACATGTGATAACTAGGTGTTGGAACCTACATTCTTATGAAATTTGTGGAGGTAATAATCACTCCAAAAGAAAGTGTTGGAACAAAGAGAAAGTGACCAACAAAATACAAATAAATTGTGATTGGATGAATGTGTGTAATTGGGATTAAAGAAAAGAAATGTAAAATGGTTTCTACAGGAGACCAAGTTTGGTAACATCATATTTTGTTAAATAAGAAGAATGTGAGGTTTTTCAATGAGAAATGTCTATGGAAACTTGAGATAAATAATTTTATTATCAGAAAGATATGACCCAAGCAGTGCTTGGATGACCTATAGATGAAACATTATGTAAGAATTTCTAATGATGTGGAAGATTCTAGAGATATATTCCAGTGGTAATTTTCTATAGATGATGACCTAATGACAAATATAGAGGTAATAATGACCCAAAGGGGACCAAGAGGCGATGATGACCCAAAGGCAAGGAACCTAGAGGTAATGATAACCCACAGGTAACCCAAAGAGGTGTAGCAATCCAAGCCTACTCACCTTATTGTACCACAAAATCAAGCCAAGCAAATTCTTAGGATAATTTTTTTTTAAGTTTATTGTTTTCAACTCTAAAAGTGCTTTCATGTTCATTGCAAGAGCTTTCATATTCATAGTATTTATGTTTCACCCAATGAGTCTTTAACATTAATTTTTAATCAGTACAGACATATCAAACCACTTATGGGTTTCAAGACTATTGCAGACAACCACCCAAGTGGACAAGATTGACCAAATCTTGTAACAGGTCCCATTATGTAAAATCGACTTATCTCATTTATCATCCTCTTATTATGGCATGAGGGTTGAACCACGGTTGGGGTTATCCTTTAGGGCCCATAACACCTAAAGGGTGAACGCATACCCTCCCCGTACCTCAACATACTGAACCTTCGACTAACCTGTCAACTTGTTCCAATAATTGTATGCAAGGGGGTTAGCGTACATTGTAATGTCCCCTCTCTAGTCAGCTAGCTTTATTTGTTGGGATTAGCCTACTCACGGGTTCCCGTAGGCTAAGTTTGATGTGTGGGAGCCCATTGGAGGTTGTGGAGTCTTCTTCAGGTCATCGAGAGCCTTCAGTTGCCATTTTTTGGAGTCTTTTGGAGCATTGGAGAGCATACTTACTATTTATAGTAAGTCAATTTTTAGGGTTTCTGTCAGAACGGACGGTATGGTGTGATTCGTCTCCGAAATGGGTGTTCGTTTCTATCTTCAATTGCCAGGTTGTTCGATCGAGGTCCAAGATTTTAATGTGCAATGGTTTAATTATATAAAGTTAAATTAATTATTTAATTTTATATAGTTATAACCTTATGTTATAAAAAGGGGACATAAGGGGTTAAGATGTCACTTAGGAAAAATAACTTATTTTATAAAAGTGACTTATGAGGACCTCAATATGGGACGTCACATTTTAAAAGTGACATTTTGATTATTTTATAATGTTTTAAAATGTTATTGAGCAACCCTAAAAGGGGTCGAACCTCTTGGAGGAGAATAAAAGGCTTTTTGAGGAGCTCATTTGTTATGCTTGGTTTATTATTTCTTTTGGCAATTTGGAGAGAAGACTTACAGGTGAACTTGCAAGGTTTCCAGAGCTTATTGGGGGTGAAAACCTCCAGTAAGAACATCATCTTCGGGTGTGAAAGATCACCCCTGGCTGATCATTGGCATTTCCATCTCAGGGAATGCATTGGAGCTTCATTGTGGAGATTTATTGCAGATATTCAGAGTAATATTCAAGGGTTTTCAGAGTATTTCATTGTTGGGTCGAATTGTTGATCATCTTCAATAGGCCATACCATTTTGGCTTGTTTTTGGGTGATTTAGAGTGAAGACTAGAGTTGGGGTTTGTACCAAAGTTGGTGCCATCATTTTGCAAGCCTAGAAATTGGTCTTTGGTGATTTTGAAGTGTTTCCAAGTAGATTTTATGGGGTTTCATCTGGTAGGTCGTACACTTGTACTTGGTCGTACAGTCTCCAGCTTGGCGTGAGGACCTGAGGCTTGGGTGATTGGGATTCAGAGCTTATTCTTCCTTCTCCTTGGGTGCCTAGGGTCTAAGGACATCTTGTATTCATTTGCACTTTGAAGGAGCATCAATTTGTGGAGTTGTAATTGAAAATCAGTCTTCCTAGTTGTTGATCAATGTATTAAGTTGTAAATTCTAGATTTTCATAACTCTCTGGTACTTTCATTTTTGGTGAATTCCTTTAATGGGTTTGTATTTTAAAATCATTATTATCTATTTCCAAAGTTTTATGCATTTATGTTAAGTAGAATAGAAGTTATGCATGATGCAATATTGTTGCACTATATTTTCTAAGCATTCAAAAACCAGAAAACACAAAAAAATTAGATATTTCAAAAAACCAAAAACATAGATCTGGGTAGAACATTACATGGTATCAGATCCAGGTTCAACACTACCATCCTATGGTTAAGTTGAACATTTCATGAGTGAAAGAGACAAAAGAGCAGCAGAAAGGGAAAGAAAGAAAATAGAGCAAGCTTACATAGGGGGATACAAAGATAAAAAATAGTGGCCCAAAGAGGATTCATATCCAGAATAGAGTACTTGGACAACAACTTTAGTAGTAAGACCTCACCTTCAACATCCACCAGAGATAGAATCTAATATCAGAATGGGGGAAAGAAGTGCCAATGAGTAGAGTTTCTAGGATATCTTGAATTCATTAGCAAGAGGTCAACGTGATATGCAGAATGAATAATGGGTAATGCAGAATGATTTGCAACAATCACAGAGGGAGATAGCTAGAATTTTGAGGGAGGTGTCCATTTCATTACAGAGTATCAACATGGGTGGTAACAATGGGGATGCTAGCACTTCCAACCATCCAAATTTTACCAGGTGTAGCAATAATACTCCTAGGCCTACACAACCTACTTTCATTCCTAGAGAGGAGCCACCTATTCAAGAGGAGACACGAGCCCCACCCACAGATAATGTAGCTAAAATATGGGCTGAATATCGAGCACTTCCATATGATCTCAAGGATGTTTGGTCATTTGACAATTTCATGAATCAGAAGAGGACTGATATGAATATGGGAGGACATCGACATGAGCAGAGGAGACAACCAACACAATGAGACCTTCAACATGCAGTGAGCAAGATAACCATTCCTCATTTTGATGGTAGTGGAAAAAGCACAACTAGAGCTTGGGTGGAAAAGTTGGATAACTACTTGGCTCTTAGACCTATGCCGGAGGATGAGGCAATTAAATTTGCCACACTTCACCTAGATGGCATTGCTCATGATTGGTGGTTTCATGGTATCATCACTTTGGGACATGGGCTGATTACTTCCTATGATGAGTTCACAAACAAACTCATTGATCATTTTGATAAGGACCCAAAGTTATATTTTAGAGAGTTGGCGTAGTTGAGGTAGACAGGTTCCATAGACTCATACATTTCAGAATTTTAGAGGCTTTCAGTCATGGTGCATGACATTTCAGAGAGGAGACTTACAATTTTATTCAGTGAAGGATTAATAGAGCCACTCCGTGGATGGATCAAGGTCTTCGAACCACCCTCACTTCAGGAGGCTATGAAAAAAGCTTGAAACATGGAGTTTGTTGCTCCAAAAAGCAAATCAGCTTTTAAACCATTCCAGGGCAGCAAAGACAAAGATAAAAAGAATTTTCAAAAGAGTTATCCTCAGTAGAAATCAGAGTCAAATAAGTTAGGGGATGATGAGCTCAATGAGCTAAGGAAGAAGAAACTATGTTTTCAATGCAGGGAACCTTGGGATTTATCTCATAAGTGTCCACTCAAGGCTCAAATGAAGCAAATGGAGCAGAAAGAATACTTTGAAGTTGAGGATACAGGGTCTAAAAAATTAGAGCAACAATCTGATTCAGAGAAAAGTGAAGAAGAAAAAGAAGAAGGAGAGCCCGAACAAGATTCCAAACATGGTGATACAGTAGCCCAACTCTACAGTTTCCAGAAGGGAGGTTCATTCAAAGTTTAGGGGATCATTAATGGACAACGAGTAGTGACTCTCATAGACACTGGTGCTACACATAACTTCATAGATGAGGGGTTGGTCGCTAAGTGGGGAATCAAAACTAAGGAGTTTGAGGGATTTTGGGTGATGGTTGCAGATGGTTCTTCCATTCATTGTACCCATAGGATTCCTAAATTGTGCATCCAATTGGGAGAGTATGAGCTTAATGATGAATTTTATGTGGTAAATATAGGTAACACACATGTGGTTCTTGGTATGCAGTGGATGCGTACTCTAGGTGAATTCACAATGAATTTACGTAATATGGAGATGAAATTTGAGGCAGCAGGAAAGAGGATTGTTTTGAGAGGTATGTCTGATGGAGGGGCTAGAGTTGTTTCCCTTAGGAGAATGGAAATATTGTTTTGGCATGATGAAGTGGAATGGGTGGCAGAATGTCTCATCATGCCTACAGTTATGGAGCAGTAGAAGGTTGATTATCATCCAGAGATTCAAAAACTTCTGACTAAGCATTCCAGAGTATTCAGTGATATACCTCCTGGGAGACCTCCAGAGCGGAGTACTGAGCATATTATAGAGTTAGAGGATGGTGCCAAGACCATCATCTCCACTCCCTACAGACACCACAAATGACACAAGGATGAAATTGAGAAGGTGATTCAGGAGTTATTAGATATGGGTCACATACATCCCAGTAAGAGTCCTTTTGCCTCTGTAGTGGTATTGGTGAAGAAAAAATATGGAACTTGGAGGATGTGTGTTGACTACCGAGAGTTGAATAAGAAAACCATCAAAAATAGGTACCCTATTCCTCGCATTGATGAACTCATTGATGAGTTGCATGGTGCCTATTATTTCTCCAAAATTGACTTGAGGTTCGGGTACCATCAGATCAGGATGAGAGAGCAGGACATTGAGAAGACTGCATTCAGATGCCATTTTGGTCATTTTGAGTTTTTGGTTATGCCCTTCGGGTTAACCAATGCCCCTACCACTTTCCAGTCCTGCATGAATAGGACATTCAACAGACAACTCAGGAGATTCATCCTGATATTTTTTGATGACATTCTGGTATACAATCGATCATGGGAGGAGCACCTGCAACATCTAGAGGAGGTATTGAGTATATTGGAGTAGGAGTCCTTTTATGCTAAGGAGTCCAAGTGTGATTTTGGGATGACAAAATTACTTTACTTGGGACACATCATCAGCGTAGAGGGAGTGTGCATTGATCCAGAGAAAATTAAGGCTATTATGGAATGGCCTACTCCTACAAACCTCACGCAACTTAAGGGGTTCTTCGGCTTATGTGGGTTCTATAGGAGGTTTGTTAAGGGGTTCTCTCAAACCGCTGCCCCACTTACAGATTTGAAAAAGAAAGGGGTGTTTTCTTGGTTTGATACTGCTCAGAGGTGTTTTGATCACTTCAAATAGGTTATGTGTTCTTGTCCAGTGCTTGCTATACCTGATTTCTCTCAATCATTTGAATTGCAGTGTGATGCTTCTAGTGAGGGAATAGGAGCAGTATTGATGTAAAATAAGCATCCTATAGCATTTGAGAGCAGGAAGCTTAAGGGTGCAGAGCGTGACTACTCAATATATGATAAGGAGATGTTGGCCATCATGCATGCTTTGGCCAAATTTAGGTAGTATTTGGTTGGGGGTAAGTTCATGGTGAAGACTGATCATAATAGCCTCTGATATTTCCTCAATCAGAGAGACCTCAATGAGAGGCAACAGAAGTGGGTGAGTAAGCTGCAAGCTTATGATTTTGACATCATTTATGTCAAGGGGAAGAAGAATGTTGTAGCTGATGCATTATCCAGAAGACCATATCTATGTGCTATGATAGGTGTTTCTGTAGATTGGAGGGATGAGATTATATCTGAGTATGCTAAGGATTCATGGGCTTCCAGTTTGATTGATGGCACTTTGCAGGATGACAGGTATTCGGTAGTGCATGGGCTGATTTTGTATAAGGACCGCATCCTCTTGCTTCCAAATTCTGAATTCAAGAAGAAAGTCCTCTGGTGTTTTCATGATGATCCCACAACTGGTCATTCAAGATTTTTCAAAACTTACAGGAGCACCAGAGAGCGGTTTACTTGGAAGGGTCTTAAGAATGAGGTCCTTCAATATATTTGGGAGTGCACCATATGTCAACAGAACAAGGATGAACACACCTACCCAGCTGGCTTATTGCAGCCCTTGCCAATTCCAAACCAGAAATGGGAAGGAATCTCAATGGACTTCATTACTGGATTGCCTATGACTCAAGGTAAAGACTGCATATATGTGGTGGTGGACAGGCTCACTAAATTTGCTCACTTTTTTGCTATTTCATCAACTTCTACAGTAGCTCAGGTGGCAGATTTGTTTTTCAGGGAGGTGTTCAGGTTGCATGGGATGCCCAAGACCATCATCAGTGATAGGGACAACAGGTTCATGAGTATGTTTTGGTAGGAGCTCTTCAGACTAGGAGGAACCGAGCTTACTCCCAACACTAGTTACCACCCACAGATAGATGGGCAGATAGAGATAGTCAATAAATGGGTGGAAGGGTATCTTCAAAATTATGTTTCAGGGTAGTAGAAGGTATGGATTAGATGGTTGCACCTAAGTGAGTTCTGCTACAACACTACGCATCACATGTCTATTGGGATGACTCCTTTCATGGCATTGTATGGGTATGAAGCTCCCAACTTCATTGATTTGTTGCTTGGTGATAGCAGAGTGCCTAGAGCCAAGGATTTACTATAGGATAGTCAGGATATCATGAGAGCTTTGAAGGATAACATTCAGTAGGCTCAAAATCGATAGAAGATGTATGTTGATCATCATAGGGTGGAGCACAGTTTTGAGGTTGGTGACTTGGTTTACCTTAGATTGTAGCCTTACAGATAGTTCACTCTCAAGAAGAGTGGAAAGGAGAAACTTAAGCCATGATTTTATGGACCCTTCAGGGTAGTCAGGAGAGTTGGAGAGGTGGCTTATGAGTTGGAGTTACCTGTTGATAGTAGAGTTCACAATGTCTTCCATGTATCTCACCTTAAAAAGGCATTTGGCCATAATGTAGTACCTTCTTCAGAGTTACCACCATTGGATGAGGAGGGAAAACTTATTCTTATTCTGGAAGCCATCATTGATTCCTGGGAGAAGACTCTTAGGAAGAGGGTGATCAGAGAATATCTGATTAAGTGGAAGAATCTACCAGTGGAGGATGCTACTTGGGAGAATGAGCAGATATTACAACATCCAAAGTTGAAATTGCTTGGGGACAAGCAATTTTGGGGAGGGCGGACTGTAATGTCCCCTCTCTAGTCAGCTAGCTTTATTTGTTGGGATTAGCCTACTCACGGGTTCCTGTAGGCTAAGTTTGATGTGTGGGAGCCCATTGGAGGTTGTGGAGTCTTCTTCAGGTCATCGAGAGCCTTCAGTTGCCATTTTTCTAAAGTCTTTTGGAGCATTGGAGAGCATACTTACTATTTATAGTAAGTCAGTTTTTAGGGTTTCTATCAGAACGGATGGTATGGTGTGATTCATCTCCAAAATGGGTGTCTGTTTCTATCTTCAATTGCCAGGTTGTTCGATCGAGGTCCAAGATTTTAATGTGCAATGGTTTAATTATATAAAGTTAAATTAATTATTTAATTTTATATAGTTATAACCTTATGTTATAAAAAGGGGACATAAGGGGTTAAGATGTCACTTAGGAAAAATAACTTATTTTATAAAAGTGACTTATGAGGACCTCAATATGGGACGTCACATTTTAAAAGTGACATTTTGATTATTTTATAATGTTTTAAAATGTTATTGAGCAACCCTAAAAGGGGTCGAACCTCTTGGAGGAGAATAAAAGGCTTTTTGAGGAGCTCATTTGTTATGCTTGGTTTATTATTTCTTCTGGCAATTTGGAGAGAAGACTTGCAGGTGAACTTGCAGGGTTTCCAGAGCTTATTGGGGGTGAAAACCTCTAGTAAGAACATCATCTTCGGGTGTGAAAGATCACCCCTGGCTGATCATTGGCATTTCCATCTCAGGGAATGCATTGGAGCTTCATTGTGGAGATTTATTGCAGAGATTCAGAGTAATATTCAAGGGTTTTCAGAGTATTTCATTGTTGGGTCGAATTGTTGATCATCTTCAATAGGCCATACCATTTTGGCTTGTTTCTGGGCGATTTAGAGTGAATACTGGAGCTGGGGTTTGTACCAAAGTTGGTGCCATCATTTTGCAAGCCTAGCAATTGGTCTTTGGTGATTTCGAAGTGTTTCCAGGCAGATTTCATGGGGTTTCATCTGGCAGGTCGTACACCTGTACCTGGTCGTACAGTCTCCAGCTTGGCATGAGGACCTGAGGCTTGGGTGATTGGGCTTCAGAGCTTATTCTTCCTTCTCCTTGGGTGCCTAGGGTCTAAGGACATCTTGTATTCATTTGCACTTTGAAGGAGCATCAATTTGTGGAGTTGTAATTGAAAATCAGTCTTCCTGGTTGTTGATCAATGTATTAAGTTGCAAATTCTAGATTTTCATAACTCTCTGGTACTTTCATTTTTGGTGAATTCCTTTAATGGGTTTGTATTTTAAAATCATTATTATCTATTTCCAAAGTTTCGTGCATTTTTGTTAAGTAGAATAGAAGTTATGCATGATGCAATATTGTTGCACTATATTTTTTGAGCATTCAAAAACCAAAAAACACCAAAAAATCAGATATTTCAAAAAACCAAAAACACAGATCTGGGTAGAACATTACATACATATGCCTAGTTTCTAGTTGTCTATCCATTATCTCTAGAATCATCTAGAGCTTTGTCAATACCTTGACCTTGGTCTTAATCTCATTGTCCATTATCCCATACCAAACATTGTAGCAAAACGAGCTTATTTTTCATACTCGTTATCTATAGCCAAATGGTACAAGGACTTATCACTTGTACTCCTAGGTAACAACCTAGAGGTGGCATCCCATACCGCCCCTCATTACTTTTTTTGACTAAGTCACTTATTTCGACCTATTCCATCATAAAAACAATTGCTCCAAGGGAACCAAAACTCCTTTGGTCACATGCAATTCAAAAGCTCCAAAGGAACCAAACCCCTTTGGTCACATTTCAGTTCAAAAACACCTAAAAAAATAATAAATATAAAACACAAAAACATTTTCATACATATTGCATTTTTTTAAAACATCGCGTTCACAATCCCACTTTCATTGCATTCACACATTCCACTTCCATTTCATTTACACATTCGTATCATTTGCATCCATTCATGTCGCTTACCATATTAATTGTCATTCATTCAGGTTAGATAATTGCTTATTCACTGAGTCTTGTTGCCTTAATTAGGGGTACCTATGGTCTAGCATTAGTCCAATTTTACCATCCAAAACCATGTAAAAAAAATAGCTACAATAAAACCCCATAGCACTTCATTTTTTTGTAGTCTCTGGTTTGAGGAATCTAGGTGTTTTCAATCACTCAGTCACTCCTAGTGTTTCAAACACCCTTAATTGTAAGTCAAACAATCCTTAGATGCGATAAGTTATTCCTAGTGAATCAAGTTTCATTTTGGACCACACACATCAAAACACATTAAATATTTGTGAATCTTAGGAATCATGAAGTCATAAGTTTTTATTGCCATAAGTGAAAGGCTTTCCTTGTTCATCCAATTATGCGCATTGTCTAGAAACCTAAGAGTTGACAAAAGGACAAGCTCCACCTTCATCCCCCCCAAAAAAAATCTCTTGCTCTTCCTCAAAGCAAGCAAGTATCCCAAAAACATTACAAAAGCAATAAAATCCCTTGCTCTTCCTCAAAGCGAGAAATTATCCCAAAAAAATTACAAAAGAAATAAAAATCCCTTGCTCTTACTCAAAGTGAGCAAGTATCCCAAAAAACATCTCAAAGCAATAAGTTCCCCTTGCTCTTCCACAAAACGAGCAAGTATCCAAAAAGCAATAAAAATGCATGTTGCTCCATTACAAAAATGAGAAAACTCAAAAGTCAAAATCCCAAAATCCAATGCAATAAAAGGAGGAAAAGGATCTTGAATACCGAAAACTCTTAGTTTCTCAAAAATTGTGCGATAATCCTCATTACAGCAATGGGGTAAATGAATCCCGCCCAGCAATGGGTATCCTTACATGTGGTGCCACGTCTGTCACATTAGCGACCTTCTTTTGTACATACCTATGGATGCTCACAAATGAGATAGCTTATTAGCATAAGTTACCAATTTATTAGTTTAACCTAGCTCATTATGAGAAATGAACAATAATTGCACAAACAGTTGGTCCTTGAAGAAATTTGAAACCACTAGGACAACCTTAGCATCATGAAGATTTGCGAGATACATAGATGAGTTTGTTTGAGATCACTATAATGGTTGAGTCTTTGTAAAAAAACTATAGATCCTTTATCCCTAAGGAAAATAAAATTATAAGCAAGCTTCCATTCCATACCACCATCACATTGCCACACATACATCATAGTCCATTTCATCCTAAAAAATGTGGTCAAACTAGTAGTACTGTATTGGTGCCCTTGATTAAGCAATAAAAGCAAAGTTTACTAAACAATGGTATATAGCATCTTCGAATGATAGTTAATAAGGCAACACCATTCATTCATTTACATACATCACCACCAATTATATTCATTCATAACACATTCATTTCATCACATGCATACCAAAAAAACACTCGAACAATCCATCGTTACACATGCACAATCACATCAAAAACCAACTAGGGGGGTTCAAGGTATCACACCTTTCCCATCATTCACATCAAACAATCAATCAAGCAACTTGGGGGGAGTTCAAGGTCTCATACCTACCCCAAAATTCACATTTCAAATCATCTTCTAGGTTCAAAAGGTTGCACCCTTTTATCAACGGTTGCGTCCTTTACCTCGTATTCACAAACACAACACAAAAGGCTCAAAACGGACCAAAATCCTTTGGTCGCATTCAATCCAAAAGGCTCCAAAGGAACCTAACACCTTTGGTCAAATTTCATTCCAAAATGCTCCAAGGGAAGAACACCCCTTTGATCAATTTGATTTAAAAGGCTCCAAAGGGGACATCCCTTTGGTCAATCCAATAAAAAATTCTCCAAAGGGGGTATCCCTTTGGTGAACTCAATTCAAAATACCCCAAAGGAACCTAACCCCTTGGGTCAAATCTCATTTCAAAATGATCCAAGGGAGGCACCCCTTTGGTCAAATCATTTCAAATTCTCCAAAGGAACCAAACCCCTTTGGTAAAATCATTTCAAAGGCTCCAAAGGAACCAAATCCCTTTGGTCAAATAATTTCAAAGGCTCCAAAGGAACCAAACACCTTTGGTCAAAATGTCCTCGAGTTAAACTCGTATCTATTGATATACTCTAGTCACCTAACAATTTCAGCGACTGGTTATCCATGTAATCCTGTAGAATGAGTACATTACCATAAGGACACTCGTCATTACATCAATTGAAAAGGCTCCAAAGGAACCAAACTCCTTTGGTCATATTCAATCCAAAAGGCTCCAAAGGAACCCAACACCTTTGGTCAAATTTCATTCCAAAATACTCCAAGGAAAGAACACCCCTTTGGTCAATTCAATTCAAAATGCTCCAAAGGGGACATCCCTTTGGTCAATTCAATCAAAAATGCTCCAAAGGGGGTATACCTTTGGTCAATGCAATTTAAAATGTCCTAAAGGAACCTAACCCCTTTGGTCAAATTTCATTTCAAAAGGCTCAAAAGGCACCGTTTGGTCAAATTAATACAAAAATCTCCAAAGGTACCCCAATTCCTTTGGTCAAATTCAATCTAAAAAATGCTTTCAAAAGAATAAAAGTGCTATAATATCAACTCCCTAAGAAATTAATGTGGCTGGACCGCTCCATGGGATAGATTTGTGCATTTTTCTTCTTCAATTCAACCTTAAGCGATCCTTGTATCTACTGATTTAATCTAGTCCCCTAACGATTGTAGCGATTGGCTATCCATACATTCCTATAAGAGGAGTAGATTACCATAAGGACAATCATTATTAACACAATTCAAAAAGCCCCAAAGGCACTTACCCCTTTGGTCAAATCAATAAAAAATGCTCCTAAGGTACCCAAATTCCTTTGGTAAAAAAAAATCAGCAAACATATAATTCACAAAAACAATATAAACAAAAAAACAAAAACAAAAACAAAAAAAAAACAACAACAAAAGCAAAAAGCTCCAAAGGTACCTCAATTCCTTTGGTCAAAAAAAAATTCAACAGGCTCCTGAAAGAATAGAAGTCCTCTAATCTCAACTCCCTAAGAATGTCATGCGGCTGGACTGCTCCAAGGGATAGAGGTGTACATTTTATTCTTCCACTTAGCCTTAAGTGATCCTTGTATACAGTAACTTATCCTATATGTTAGGATTAAATAATAAAACACGAGCAATAATTAAATGCAGAAATAAAACATATAATAATAACACAATACAATAGAGACACAGATTTACGTGGTTCATCCAATATGGGTTACATCCTTAAGTGATCCTTGTATACAATAACTTATCCTATACACCTGACAGGTGTAGCGACTAATTATCCATGCAATCCGGTAGGATGGGTAGGTTACCATAAGGTCCTTGAACAATGATTCACCTCGAGAAAGAATCGAATTGTTATCATCTCAATTCCCTAAGAAATCCATACAACTGAACTGCTCCAAGGGATATAGGTGTACAATTACCAATAATGGTCGAAATCACATTTGTAACAAAAAAACCTCCATTTCATTCTAACCATTGTCATTTGTTTCATCATTTTCATGATTTCATCTCTTCTTCGTCGACTAATCACTTGAAAGGATAGACAAAATCAACAAATCCTAGTCTTAAATCAAGTCAGTACTCAAAACACTTAATCATGCAAATTACGTTCATTCAAAAATCATTACCAAAGACTATCATACGCCCTTTTTGTTGGGGCAGATCATAAGCAAAAATCTTAATAAAATAAACATTTGGTATACCTAAAGCCTAAAGCGTAGACTCAAGCTTGTCTACCCATGGATGGAAGGTTTGCCAAAATTAAGTTCATCAATTTATCGGAAGTAATGATTCAACAATGAGCATCTTTTCCATGATTGGGGTAACCCATATTGAATTTTATTTGTGACCATATTACACAACTCCCCTTCAAATGCAAATGGTTTCAAAAACCCCTCAAATCAACACAAATGCATTCAAATCATCATCTCGCATCATCATCATCTCAAGTGAACCTTGTATCTAGTGATTACACCTGGTGGTTGCAATTATTGATTATCCATGCAATCCGATAGGATAAGTAAATTACCATAAGGACACTTATTCAAAATCATTTCATATCATCATGTTTGAAATTGAACAGGTTGGTCCTTCAATTTTTGAGTGACCTGCATTCAAGCAGATTTGCCCAAGGTTGTCATTGACGCCTACTTCATGGGGTTAAAAAACACAAAAAATTCTTACTTCATCATTTTGCATTAAGGAATTTGGTACAATCACTAGGACAATCCCCTAGGGTGATTGGTTCCTTTACTTCATCATCTTGCATGTCAATAAAACCAAAAGGTAAATTTGTGACAACACAAGTCCACCCCAAACTTGGGGAATCCAACTTGATCTTGATTTCCAACATTTGCATACATCAAATCCACATCATTCAATCATCCACCTCCACTCATCATCCACATTTGATCAATTGGCTCGTGGGTTTCATTATTCACCCATTCGCCAATTGAGGGGGTAAGCAAACAAATCAAAATTTTCAAAAATCATTCATTCTTGTGCGTTGAGAATATTTGAGTCCATTCATCCAATAAAGATAGGTGTCATTGGTTTTTGCACCACATTGCATTTCACACAACATGGTACAAAAAAGGGCATCTGTAGACACCAAAACCTAGGAACTCACAAAAGCACCATTTGCATCCTACCACACAAATTTGGATAATAAAATATATATGCCTAAGTCCAAACTTAGGCATATAAAATCCTGCACATAATTATATTTTATAGATTTTATTAAATCTAGAAAATCCATCTAGGATACCTTATCTCCCCATGGGACATGTGTCCTAGCCACCACTACCCATCACCATGCCACATATCACACACTCATGTCACCCTTGTCCCTTCACATAGGACATCTTCCACATTTCACTCCACTTGCACTCACTCATCAAACCACATCACCCCAATTGCACTCACTCATTGGGTACATCATCCCAGTTGCACTCACTCATTGAGCACATCACCTCACTTACACTCACTCATTAGCCACTTCACCATAGTTGCACTCACTCATAAAGCCACATTGCACTCCACTTACACTCACCCACTTGCCACATCTCCCCAGTTAAGTGAGACACTCTAAGTGACTCACTCTAACTCTCCTTGCCACATCGCAACCGTATCCTACCATCTATCCTTCCTTCCCAAGACCTGAAATTGCCTATAAAATAAGCATCACCCCATCAAACAAAGGAGGTCGAAGATATACAGTATCACGCTATCAGAATCATGCCAAAATCTCGCATGTATCCTGAGGAAGATCCGAGATCTAATTACCTCCATTCCCTTTTTCAATTCTAATTTTTAAACTTATACGATATTTATTTCTAAGGCTGCTTGTCAATTATTTTATTTTACCGAATGTCAATTTTAAATAAATAATTTCATAACCCCGTAAGGAGGGCGGAGGTCCAAGGTTCAAATCTCGAGCCTCGTTGGATTGAATGCTTGTCCCTTTCCTAGTGCTTTTAATTGCGTAAAATATTTAAAATGATTGTGGCATGTTGGTTATAGGGGCAGACTGCACGAAGAACTGTGTGGAGGATTTTAGGGTGAACAACGCAGAATACTATGGTGGCCATAAAAGTCGGACAGTCTTCCTGGATTCATGGTGGATACCGATTCCACCATGTAATTAAATAAATAAATAATTTCATAATTTTACAATAACAAACATCATATAATCAAAGAATTGGCTTCCATGCTCTTGCCACTTCATTGCCATCAACCAATCAAATTTTTAGACATCCAAAGAAAGACGTATAACATGCAATTTAAATATTTTTTCAATGCAATCAAACACCCTACATGCTCCTATATGAGATAATACTGAGTGAGTGTCCATGTACTCACGAGCCAATCATCCTTTCCCTCTTACCTTTTTTCGTCAACCTTCTTCAGTCCGTCAAAAGTATATCCTTGGTCCTGTGTTCATAAAACCATTAGCAGTACCACATTTCGAAGAAAAAGGTAAGTTTAAATTATCAATTTAATTGCTCTTAAAAGGTCGTGCAAGGAGGGTCGTTACAAGAGGTGACCCAATAATAATGATGTTGAGGCAGATATCTAAAGGCACTGACCTAGAGACGGACCCAGTGATTGACCAAAGAAGTAGACCAAGTGGAGATTACATAGATCTAGTTGAGCTAGATCCATAAGAGCTAGAGCCAACAAATAAAGAGCTAAATAGCTAATGATAGAACCAGAGTCAAATACCGAGAGCCAAAGTTAGATAATAGTTCTAGTGTACTACTCCTAATCGCGTGGGTGTAGTGAAATTTATACCAAATAAGGTAATAAGGGGAGTTGTTAGAATTTATTACATTATATCTTGATGTTATGTAATTATTAAGGGATGAATGATGATATCACCTCATATGAGGTTGGATTCTCATATCTCCCATGAACATGAAAAGTCATAGTTGAGGGTGAAGCACCAAGAGCTATAGAAATGAAGTCTTTTAAAATGAAGAGATAAAATAGATGCACTAAATATACATAATGTATGTATTTTATGGTTGGCGAATATATGGAGAACATGTATAGATATTTAGAAAAGTAATGTGAAATATTACAATAATATTTTATTGAAATAACATGTGGATCTTATGTCTGAAATATTTTGTTTGTTCTACCATTGATTATTGAAATTATTTGTGTGATATCACCTTATTTCCAGCAATGCAAATGCTATTTGATTAAATGAGGGTGTTGAAATAAATGGTTTAGTGATTTATTTTTCAGTTGAGATGATGATTGATAATTTTATAATGTAATAATCTATAATAAACTTGTATAACCCTATGGACCCTTCCACCTTGTAAAGAGAGTTTAATATAATATTTTATTAATAAACCTTAAGGTTGGTTCTTTAACCTTCACTTAATGTAATATGTAAGTTGAATATTTATATCCAATGAGACCACTCACTTGGTTATCAATGATGTTCTAATTCTTTTTGTTAGTGATAGTATTTTGGCATCTATGAACACCTCTGAAATTGCCCATTTTCTATGACATTTTTGCTTTCTAGATAATATGTTGATTCCGTTTATTTCTAGAAAGTGTTAATAAATCTGATAGAAGTTTCATATTACTCTCACTAAGTGAGAACTTTAGCACCTTAAATATGCTTGTCATTAGTGGTTCCAACAAATACAAAGAAATAACTTCCCATCTTTATGGTCACACCTTTAGCAGTGGGCAGTCTATAGTCTCGTGAGAGAAATAAGGTAAAGAGATCTAAGAAGGGGTCACAATTGATCCGAGAACTTACAACCTTAGAAGGGTTATTTGAAAAGTGTTGGATTTTAGTCCTTGTTATGGGGTTGAAACCATCTGGCAGTAAGTGAAGGGTTTGGGATCAACAAGAATGCAAATAAATTTACCTTAAAACTCATACTTGAGATACTAGTAATGGGTGGAAGGAATGACTTTCATAGTGTGAATGTAATCCTAGGTTCCATAGACTGAGGGTAGATCTATTGTCTACTAGGACCCTACTTTTGAAGGTAAGATGATGATACCACAAAATTCCTGTTGTTCGCTATCAAAGAATTTTATAATCACATCGATTTTCTATAATTCCTTATGTGTCAGTCCAAGGAGGATGAGGAATCCTAGGTTACATATATTGAGGGTAGATCTATTGTCTACTAGGACCCTTTTGATTTATTTTTCTTCGACATGATAAATGATGTGAAGAGGATGGTCCCCAGGAGCATTAAATAGAGGAATATCATTTTCTTGAAAAGAAATGAGGTGATGTACTTCCAAAGTCCAAACAATATTAATAATATCATCGGGTTGTTATTATCAATGGTACTTGAATATGTTGACTGGGAGTTTCAAGCCTGAGATAAGCCTTAACTATCATCTTCACCCTGAATACTATCCATGAAGATGTAACCATTCATCTTCACAAACTCCCTTAGATGGTCTATAGAAGCAAAGGTTATTCTATTCAGAATATATTCTTTGAGAGGATCCTAATTCTCCTCTTTCTATTCATTAAAGGTGGGATTATGAAAGGAATTTTCTTCCTCGTAATCATTTCCAAAGGGTAGTCAAAGAGGATACCTTGTGTGGGATTTGCTTCGAAGAAAATATGTATGTTTAACCATAGTTCAAGATTAAAGCAAGATTATGGGAAGGTCTATAGGAAGGAAAAGTCAGTTAAAGAGAATTTGAATGACCCATGGAGGTGTTCACGTTGGGTTCACCAAAATGTAAGGACTACAAAGGCACTTGCCCTTTGGGTAGAACGTTTGAGCTTCCTTACCTCAACATGGGGATGTTATATGTACACGATAGGAAAGAATAATATACTAAAACATACATGTGAACACTTATGATTTATTCTATCTCAATTCAAATTTATCTATTCACTTTTACAATAAAAACAACAAAGTGAAAGCAACTATAATGATATATTAATTACCAAAAATATTTATAAAACAAACTTTGATTTTGCACAAGAGTAGGAAAAATATTACAAAAATAAAAATACATTTATTTCAAAGAAATTGTAAAACATAAGTAAAATAGAGAAGACAATTATACTAAATGTTGACAGTGCCTTAGGATGGTCAATTTTTGCTATTAAAGTCTTTAGCAATGTGGAATATAACATGTAGGGAAAATATAATAAGAGCATATGCAATAAAGACAACAAAAGATGTTAGCATTTATGGGGACCTCCATAATCAAAAGTGATAATTTAAATCCTCGACCTTGTAGTCAGTCCCCAGTTCCCTTTACAATGAGTTTGAAAACAAATAAAAGTGACCAAATATGGAAGCATGCAGGTTATGATTGAAATGAAACCACAATAATAAATGCTAATGATACTAATGCATTGTACTAATTACATGCATGCATTGACCTCATTGTTTGGACCTCTTCTCACTCATTGTTTGAAGGTATCTTCACCTTCTGAGAAACGTGAGCAGCCCTACCCACAACCTCTCAAAGGCTGCATTTTGAGCTCCACCACTAGTTTCACCGTTCGATACACTTTATTTGCAACGGAAAAGTCTGACAATATATTTTCTTCTATTGCTTCACCATTTGTCAAAACTCTTGCTCTGGGAGGTTGTTGTCCAAAGTCCAAGGGAAGAGGAGGCCAACTTGAACCAAAGTGGTAATATACCCCTTACACTCTTATGTTAATTGAGCAACTAATTCATAAAGACAAAATTTCACATAAGAAACATACATTTATTTTCTTAGATCGACCAATGGCTTAAAATACCATAACAAAACACATTGACTCTCAATGTTGACATATAGAAAGGGTTTATCTTAGACCTTACAAAGAAATTGCATTGATACAAGATCATCAACTTGAAGAATATAATTGATAAATTCCTCAACAAGAAAACATATAGTTGATTAATTAGATGCACAACAACATGGGAAATATGAATTTAGAATTAAACACACTTGGATGTTTTACCTCTAATGTGGCTCATGAACTAACAATTTGTTTGATGGTCATCTACCATGCCTAGGCAATGAATCAACAAGTAGAAAATCAACCTATACTAATAAATTAGCTTCTGTTGGTGAATCGACCATTTGTACTCAATTAACCAATGGTTAATCATCTCTTGATGGTTCAACCGATGGCAAATCAAGCAGCCTCCTACCCATGGTAGATAAGTCAATATTTTATCCATATAAAAAGTATAGTGGTGTCAATCCTTATTTTGATAAAATGATATTTTTACCATAGAATTCACTTTCTATTCATTAGGATTTTGATAAAGTATGGTTGTGTTTTTGCTTTTGCCATGCCCTATGAGTGAAAGAGCTGGAAGAATTTTCAATAAACACATTTATAAACTCTATTATTTGGTATATATTTAAGTATTTTTCTTTTGTTGTACATATAAAATTCATTATATGGGATTAAAATGATTTTCATTCGTGTTTTACCATAATATTTTAACTAATTATATAGTGATATTTTTTTAACCAACCACACAGTGGTATTACAACATCCAGTGTCTTCAAGTTGAATTTTTTTTTATTTTTTGTATTGGTTATATGGAATTCACATGTGTACTAATAAATTGAACACGTTCGACTGGTGGATTGTTTTTTATTTGATGTGGTTTTTGGTTGTCTATGTTAAGAGGAAGCCGCGTGCCAGTTGGAAAGTGGAAAGTTGAAAGTGAAAGGAGGGAAGAAACAAGTGGTAACAGCAACACGGAAACTGCAACTGCAACGCGTTTGTGGAGAGGAGGTGAGTGGATAGTGGATGCTCTGTTGTAACTTGTTGTCATGCCTCGCTATAATAATCGATACCGCCCCAATCTACATCAAAGTTGTCATTATTGAAGTCAATACAAATAAAAACTATTACCTGGTTGTCCGCCTTGTCTCCCTTCCGTTTCTCGGATGTTTCCACTCCCGCTCGCTCACTCTTGGACTCAAAGGGGTATATATATATGAGGCTGCTTGGAACCCCTTCTTCAATACAAGATTGCATTCATTCTCAATCAATCTCACTTTCACTTTCACTTTCACTGCACTACGGTCGAGAGCGAAGCGGACCAGAGCCCAGAGCCCAGAGCAGAACATTTTTTATTTTTTATTTTTTATTTTTATTCCTTTGCAAGAGAAGACAAAGAGTTCAATATGGGTGCTAAAATATTGTCTTTGTCCTTGCCCATCCTGCAATTCATATTCTCCCTCTTTCTCTTTCTTTCCATTTCTTTCCGTCTTGCCTCTGCAAATTTTTACAACGATTTCGATATCACGTGGGGGGATGGTCGTGGAAAAATATTCGAGAATGGAGAGCAGTTGCAGCTCAGCCTGGACCAGACTTCCGGTTCTGGCTTTCAATCCAAGCAGGAATACCTCTTTGCCAAAATCGATATGCAAATCAAGTTGGTACCTGGAAACTCTGCCGGCACAGTCACAGCCTACTATGTAAGCCCGGCCCTTTGATCTCGCGCCCCTTTTTCTCATTGCTGTTTCTATTCTGCAATGAAATTATTTTCTTATAATTGTTGTGCTTGTTTTTATTACTTGCAGCTCTCGTCTCAAGGTCCCAAACACGACGAAATAGACTTTGAATTTTTGGGGAATTTGTCTGGGGATCCCTATATCATGCACACAAATGTCTTTTCTCAAGGCCTTGGCAACCGTGAGCAGCAATTCTACCTTTGGTTCGATCCAACCGCAGATTTCCACACCTACTCTGTAGCATGGACTGCAAAACATATCCTGTAAGAATGCCTGTTTTACCCATTCTTTACTCATTTTCATTCACAAATAACGCCATAACGCATAACAACACTTTGATTGACACTAACGAGCTCTCGTTCGTTCTTTCCTTATTAACAGCTTCTGTGTGGACGGAACTCCTGTGCGAGTGTTTAAGAACAACGAGGCGTCAGGCGTTCCATACCCGCAGAAGCAGGCGATGAGAATCTACTCCAGCCTTTGGGATGCGGAGGAGTGGGCAACTAGAGGTGGCCTCGTCAAGACCGACTGGAGCAAAGCCCCCTTTGTCGCCTCCTTCCGCAACTTCAAAGCACAGACTTCCTTTTCTTCAGCTGAGGCACAGACAGAGGCAGATGCTTTGGATTCCAAGCAACAGCAAAGAATGAGTTGGGTGCGCAACAACTACATGGTTTATGATTACTGTGCGGACACCAAAAGATTTCCCAACGGGCTGCCGGTCGAATGCAAGCTCAATTCAATTCCCTAGGGCCTAGACAGATACCAGGCCACACCGCTCCCTGCGCTCTACACCCGACAATTCTTTCATTCTTTAAACACACTATTCTTTATACAAATTTTGGGATTTCATTCTGCCCCATTGATTGTTTAGAAGATGGCAGCAACATTACTTGAGTTGTATGAATCCATTCTTCTCAATTCTTTGATTCTTTCTTTCGCTAGCATACTAATGCAGCCCTTTCTTGAATTATTGTATGAATCCATTGGAGATGTACAATAGGAATGAAAGGCAAGAACAGGGGGATGCTATATTGGCAACCCCCCTGCTATTGCTGTATTTGTTACATACAAAAATTATTTACTCTTTACTCTTCTTTATGTTGTATACCAAACGGGTTGTTCTACCTTTCCTCTTCTTTCTTTGGGTCTGCCCACAGCTTTCACATGTCTACACAGTTTGCATATCTTAACACCTCACAGGTTAAAGTCCAAATTTGCAATCTCATAATAATTTATATCAATAAAGGAATCTCAGATTTAGATGTAACTTGCATATATATTTATAACCATTGTTCAAGATAAGATAAGTAGAGCTATTTATAACCATTGTTCAAGATAAGTAGAGCTATTTATAACCATTGTTCAAGATAAGTAGAGCTCTTATATTGGCATATGACTCTACATGTTATGTCCTTCAATTTTTGTTCATTTTCCTTATAAGGTTAGAATATATTTGTGAAGAATTTTATTCTAGCAAACATATATATTGATTACATTTTTCTTGAATTTTAACAAAATAATCGAACTCTTCAATAATTATATGTACACCTTTAGAGAATTTTGTCTTTAATTTTCACATTGTATAGGGTGAATCAGAATCAAAATCTAATTGTGAAGATGAATGTGAAACAACATACAAAATCCTCATGGCCAAGGAGGTGTTAAAATAAAAAAACAAAGGTGATAGTAAACAAGACAACATAAAAAGTGAAATTTAAAATTGTGTGTTATCAAAATATAGTGAAGATGGCAAGTTTTCAAAACTAAGGTCTTGTTTACAAGCAATACTCAAGAAAGTTGGTGAAGGATACTTTCAAAATGGTGTGACAATATTGATTGGTGCTATAAGAAGAATGTGTATTGCACTATTCACCCTTGACATCCTTGAGGTGCAATGTCAAAATCAAATTGAAATAATTGAGAAGTTGAATAATAAGCTCACGATGAAAGAAGTTTGTTGTGACACAAGTGATCTTCTTTAGATGTCAGATGGCAATTGTGATACAACTGGTTTGAGACCCATTATGGTAGATGCATGTTGTTGTGATACAATTGGTTTGAGACCCATGATGGTAGATGCATGTTGAGATACTTGTGATCTTATTCAAAGGGAAGATATACCATGTGTTATAAGTAAATTGAATATTGTTCATGAAGATAGAGTTTGTGGTGGTCGTGATAAAGGCCATATTGCCATAATTGATAGTGACATTGATACTCCAAACTATGATGAAGGATGTGTGATATTTGAACAATGGCAAAGATCATAGTAGAAATAAGAAAAGTGGGTGTTTGAACATTATTGATGATGTTGATAGCGAGCAAAGTGATGATGTAAAAACTGGATGTTTTGAAACACATACAAAAGGTATTGGTTCAAAATTATTGAGAAGAATGGAATATGATGGTTCAAGATTGGGAAGAAATGGGCAAAGGTGTGAAAGAGCCCACAGTACGATATATAAGTCCAAAGAATGAAGGCCTTGCATATACAAGACAAGCAGGTGGCATTGAGACCAATTTTGCAAAAAGAGAACCCTATGCAAAGATGAAAGTAGTGTCACTAAACTTGTGACAAGTGGCAATAACACCAAATTTGTAAAGAAAGAATCATATGTAGAAGTTCCTAATGTGAGTTGTTGTAGTCATTGCAGAAGAAGTGGACATGTGATAACTAGGTGTTGGAACCTACATTCTTATGAAATTTGTGGAGGTAATAATCACTCCAAAAGAAAGTGTTGGAACAAAGAGAAAGTAACCAAAAAAATACAAATGAATTGTGATTGGATGAATGTGTGTAATTGGGATTAAAGAAAAGAAATGTAAAATGGTTTCTACAGGAGACCAAGTTTGGTAACATCATATTTTGTTAAATAAGAAGAATGTGAGTTTTTTCAATGAGAAATGTCTATGGAAACTTGAGATAAATAATTTTATTATCAGAAAGATATGACCCAAGCAGTGCTTGGATGACCTATAGATGAAACATTATGTAAGAAGTTCTAATGATGTGGAAGATTCTAGAGATATATTCCAATGGTAATTTCCTAGAGATGATGACCTAATAGCAAATACAGAGGTAATAATGACCCGAAGGGTACCAAGAGGTGATGATGACCCAAAGGCAAGGAACCTAGAGGTAATGATAACCCACAGGCAACCCAAAGAGGTGTAGCAATCCAAGCCTACTCACCTTGTTGTACCACAAAATCAAGCCAAGCAAATTCTTAGGATAATTTTTTTTTCAAGTTTATTGTTTTCAACTCTAAAAGTGCTTTCATGTTCATAGTAAGAGCTTTCATGTTCATAGCAAGAGCTTTCATATTCATAATATTTATGTTTCACCCAATGAGTCTTTAACATAAATTTTTAATCAGTACAGACATATCAAACAACTTATGGGTTTTCAAGACTATTGCAGACAACCACCCAAGTGGACGAGATTGGCTAAATCCTGTAACAGGTCCCATTATGTAAAATTGACTTGTCTCATTTATCATCCTCTTGTTATGGCATGAGGGTTGAACCACAGTTGGGGTTATCCTTTAGGGCCCATAACACCTAAAGGGTGGACGCATACTCTCCCCGTCCCTCAACATACTAAACCTTCGACTAAATATCAACTTGTTCCAATAATTGTATGCAAGGGGGTTAGCATACATTGTAATGTCCCCTCTCTAGTAAACTAGCTTTATTTGTTGGGATTAGCCTACTCACGGGTTACCATAGGCTAAGTATGATGTGTGGGAGCCTATTGGAGGTTGTGGAGTCTTCTTTAGGTCGTCGATAGCCTTCAATTACCATTTTTTGAAGTCTTTTGGAGCATTGGAGAGCATACTTACTATTTATAGTAAGCCAATTTTTAGGGTTTCTATCAAAACGGACGGTATGGTGTGATTCGTATCCGAAATGAGTGTATGTTTCTATATTCAATTGCCAGGTTGTTCGATCGAGGTCCAACATTTTAATGTGCAACGGTTTAATTATATAAAGTTAAATTAATTATTTAATTTTTATAGTTATAACCTTATGTTATAAAAAGGGGACATAAGGGGTTAAGATGTCACTTAGGAAAAATAACTTATTTTATAAAAGTGACTTATGAGGACCTCAATATGGGACGTCACATTTTGAAAGTGACATTTTGATTATTTTATAATGTTTTAGAATATTATTGAGTAACCCTAAAAGAGGTCTAACCTCTTGGAGGAGAATAAAAGGCTTTTTGAGGAGCTCATTTGTTATGCTTGGTTTATTATTTCTTCTGGTAATTTGGAGAGAAGACTTACAGGTGAACTTGCAAGGTTTCTAGAGCTTATTGGGGTGAAAACCTCCAGTAAGAACATCATCTTTGGGTGTGAAAGATCACCCCTGGATGATCATTGGAATTTCTATCTCTGGGAATGCATTGGAGCTTCATTGTGGGGATTTATTACAAAAATTCATAGTAATATTCAAGGGTTTTCAGAGTATTTCATTGTTGGGTCGAATTGTTGATCATCTTCAACATGCCATACCATTTTGGCTTGTTTCTAGGTGATTTAGAGTGAATATTGAAGCTAGGATTTGTACCAAATTTGGTGCCATCATTTTGCAAGCCTAACAATTGGTCTTTGGTGATTTTGAAGTGTTTTTAGGTATATTTTGTGGGGTTTCATTTGGTAGGCCATACACTTATACCTGGTCGTATAGTCTCTAGCTTGGTGTGAGGACCTGTGGCTTGGGAGATTGGGCTTTAGAGCTTATTCTTACTTCTCCTTGGGTGCCTAGGGTCTAAGGACATCTTGTGTTCATTTGCACTTTGAAGAAGCATCAATTAGTGGATTTGTAATTGAAAAGCAGTCTTCCTAGTTGTTGATCAATGTATTAAGTTGCAAATTCTAGATTTTCATAACTCTAGTACTTTCATTTTTGGTAAATGATGAGGATTGATGTTTGATCTTTCATATGACCCCTCTAGTAGTTCCTAGCTAGGTTTGCATAGTTTATTTCTTGCAAATTAATAATTGTAAGTGAGTCTCCTTCTCACATGCACTTGTGGGCACTAGTTATCTTCTAGTTGTCATTTAGAGTGTTAGTTAGTAAGTGTGAACTCAAAGTAGGAAGTGTGTACTTCAAGATAGCTAAAATGGATCTTCTAGTTAGCAATATTCCTTTTTCTTAACTTAGAAGTTTACGTGCATTCTCCCTTGCACTTTTGTAGCTTATGGTTAAGCATATTGGATCAAATCCATGATTTGATGGGTTTGGTTATGTATTTTGGGCCATTAGTGCCTATATATTGAATTGTAAATAATAGAACACTTAGTTGGATTTTCAATCCTTTTCATTGGTATCGAGCCTAGTTCATGTTTGCACTAGGGCTTGTGAGGTGAGAGGATAGGAGATAATTTTGTTATGAGAAATTCTTTCTCATTGAGGACTCGGTTTAAGCTCAAGGGGAGCTTGAAAACCATTCGGAGAAGGAAGTTCCTTCGACGACAAACTCCTCGTTCCAACTTTTTGCTTATGCTCAAGAGGTATAGGAAAAGTTTGCCTCAGAGTTCTTCCTATTGTGATCCTTGGAAGGGATTGGATCGTAGCTACGGTCCAATTAGGATTAGGGAGCCATTTAACCCTACTGCCCCCCCCATTTTCGAGTACTGAAGAGCTCCAGGAGGTCATCAAAACTAGGTCGTGTGTCGACTTAGGTCTGGTTGCCTTTCAAACGTTGGTCGTGTGTCGACCGGATCTTGAAAGGAGAGCTACTGAAGGGATCTGGTTGCTCGTATTTTTACAATTTAAGTTTTTCAAGCTTTGGAATTAACCCTCCTGGTTAATTTTTAAAATTTTCTAGTTTGTATTAGAAAAGCTTAAATTTTCATTAATATATTATTTTCTTAATATATTAATTTGAAGCTATTGTAAAAAAAAAATATATATAATTTTTTTTAGCGACAGACTGCCGAGCCTCGGCTGCATTCGGCAGCACCGACCAGGCCTCGATTGCGTTCGGCAACGCCGTGCCTTTTGCGAGCACACGACGTGGCCATTCGCTATTGCCACCGGCCTCTGCTGTCCGTGACGACATAGCGATCGCCGAGCGGGTGTACCGCCTTGGCGTCGGGCCGGCCGCCGACTTGCTGTCGGTCCCAGCGACAGACGGAGCGGCCTGTGGTCGGGGCTGACCGCTGACAGCCGCCAGTGTGGTCTTCGCATTGGCGCGTCAGGTCCAAGCCGTCAGGCACTTTGGGCCTGACGTTGTTGTCAGCCTCGTAGTCAGGCTTTCGGTCTGACTACGCAGTCCAGCAGCCCGCATCAACAGGCGAACAACAACCTATTGCCGCGTCTGACAAGTCGACGAGTTTCTGCCGAGCTCGCTGCATGGTCGACAGGTTTGCTCATTGTCAGGCCTATTACTATCGAGACCAGCCGCACGGCTGATGCCTACGTAGGCGTGCAGTCTGCACTCTGCACGCAGGGTTTAGAAATTGGTGCAGCAAGGGCAAACGAGGAATTGCCTCAAAAATTGTTTTTTTCTTTTGCACATTGCCTCGAGAATTATGCCAGGCAATAATTGTTTTTTGCACCTCGAGAACCGTGCAACTGAAGACTGCAAACTTTCATGCAGGGTAAGTGAAGTTCAGTTTCAGTTAAGGCAGCCACATCAAGGGTAAATTATTGTAATTTTTAATTTTTACTATTCTAAGGTTGCATGTTAAATTTTGTTTTTATTAATTTAATTTTTAATAACTTGATTAAATTCATTAATCTTTGATTAATTGAAATTTAATTTTTAATTAAGTTATTTTTAAATTAATAAATTCTAAATTGCACCTTAGATTAGTTTAAAATTTCAAAATTTTGAGCCTTAGGAGTAAATTTTCAAATTCAGAAGCACTCCATTGTAACAAGGAAAATTTTCATTTTCTTTCCTTGATTTAGTGCTTTCTCATTTTTTACTCCTGGCTTATACCGGGTTCACATGGCTTCTGACTTGGCTGCCCAAGTGGCAGAACTTGCCCATGTTGTAAATGCTTTAGCAGATAAAGCTAATGATACTACCATGGCAGAAGTCCTTGGCAATCTTGCCATGAAGGTAAATGACATTTCTGTGCATAATGCTTCAACTTCTGCTCATGATTCTCGTCTGAGAGTTCGTTGTGAAGTTCCATTTTATGATGGATCCAGGAACCCTGATGTCTTGAATAGTTGGATTCTTGACATGAGTTCTTGGTTTTCTTACTCTCAACTTTCAGATGACGATGTGGTTCCTTATGCTAAGCTAAAACTTTCTGGTTTAGCCAAAGTACTTGTTGAACGAAAAAGAGGTCAGGATGCACTCACTTCATGGGATGAGCTTGTACATTGTCTTAAGACCAATTTTTATCCTTCAAATTATTCTAAGGAATTGGTCATTAAATGGTTTCGTTTTCGACAAGGTACTAATATGTCTGTACAGGAATATATTTTCCAGTTCAACAAGTTCGGGATACTTGTGAATGTGGAGGATGATGTTCCAGCTTTGATTCTCAAATTTCAAAGTGGCTTGTTAGAGCATTTGTACGGGGAACTAATGTTTGTTTCTATGGAAACATTGGATTCAATTTTCAACCAGGCGCAACTTGCGGAGGACAAGTTTAAGGCGCATTCGCAGGCATTCCGCGCACTTGTTACTCAAGTGGTTGCAAACTCATCAAAAGGGAATAATTCTTTCTCACAAAAGAAGAATTTTGCTCAAAAGAAGAATGTTTCTTCTCCATCTCCTTCTTCTCCTTCCCCTTCCGCTTCTACTCCTTCTTCTTCTTCTAAACCTTCTTCTTCTTTTTCTTCTTCTAAAAATTTTTGCAACTATTGTAAGAAGAAAGGTCATGAAAAAGCTGATTGCTTTAAGCTTAAAAAGAAGAGTTTAGTAATTACTACTCAAGAGGAGGATGCTCCCAAAGGTCCCCTTGAGTCCGTAGGAGAGAGTAGAGTATACACGGAATTACGAGGTAAGCTCAATGAAGTTACCTTGGTAAATGTAAGTTCATCAGAAGGAGCTCGTGATGCTTTGTTCATCACTCGAGCCCATTTGCTTCATAATTTTGCAACAGATTGTATAGTGGATAATGGCTCGTAGAAAAATCTAATTGCGAGGTCCATTGTCGAGCGTTTGAAGTTACCTATGGAGCCTCATCCTCAACCTTATTCTTTGGGTTGGAAGGATAGTGGAAGAGGCTCAGAAATCACTCACACTTGCACATTAAAATTTGCACTTGGCCCACATTTCATAGATCAAGTCACTTGTGATGTGACTCCTATGGATTGTTGTGGGATTTTGCTTGGACAACCTTTTCAGTATGATAGGAGAGCTGTTTATGATGCTTTCAAAAGAACCTACACACTTCAAAAATATGGTAAGGTCTTTCTCATTAAAAGCACCAACACTCCTAACATCATTCTAAGTTCCAAGCAAACAAAAAGAGTAATTAAAAAAGGTGGTGATGTTGCTCTAATTTTCATTCGCTCTCAAAACACTTCTACATCCACATCCATTACAAAGCAACACTCTTCAATGGATAAAATATTGCAAAGTTATTCACACATATTTCAGGAGCCAAAGTCTCTTCCTCCAATTCGCACAATTAATCATAGCATTGAAATCATTCCTGGTTCTTCACTACCTAATGCACCCATGTATAGACAATCTATTTTGCAAAATGAAGAAATAAAAAGGCAAATAGAAGATTTGTTGTCTAAGGGTTTCATTAAGGAAAGTACTTATGCTTGTGCCTCACCTATTTTGTTGGTTCTTAAAAAATATGGCACTTGGAGATTGTGTATTGATTTTCGTGCTTTGAACAAATTTTTTGTAAAGAATAGATATCCATTACCACGCATTGATGATTTATTAGATCAGCTTCAAGGAGCTAAGTTCTTTTCAAAAATAGATCTCAAAAGTGGATATCATCAAGTGCGTATCCAAGCCGAGGATACATGGAAGACAACTTTTAAGACGAAGATGGGCCTCTTTGAATGGTTGGTCATGCCCTTCGGTCTTACTAATGCTCCTGCAACCTTCATGAGGTTGATGAATGATGTATTTCGTGATGTACTTGACAAATTTGTAATAATATATCTTGATGATATATTGATTTTCTCAAAAACTTGGGAGGAACACCTTAGGCATATCCAAAAAACCCTTGATCTTCTTGCGAAGAATCAATTATATGCCAATTCTTCCAAGTGTTCTTTTGGCAATACTTCGGTTTCTTACCTTGGCTATGTGATTAGTGAAAGTGGAATTCGGGTAGATCCCATAAAAGTTGATGTTTTACTTAAGTGGTCCCCTCCTACAACTCTCACTGAGTTAAGGAGTTTTCTAGGACTTGCGAATTTTTATCGCAAGTTCATTCCTCAATATTCCACCCTTGCAGCTCCATTGCATTATCTCACTAAGTCCAAAATTCCATTTCATTGGGAGAAAAGCCAAGAAGTTGCCTTTGAGAAACTCAAAAAGAAACTTTGTACAACACCTGTGTTAACTTTACCCGACCTCTCTCAACCTTTTGAGATTGAAACGGATGCCTCTAAAGTTGCCTTAGGAGCTGTGCTCAAACAGAATGGTCATCCGATTGCTTATCATTCAGAAACTTTTTCTGCTGCTAAGTTGAACTATTCTACATATGACAAGGAGTTGTATGCATTAGTTCAAGCTATTAAGTATTGGAGACATTATCTTTTGGGAAAAGATACAGTAGTACACACTGATCATATGCCTCTCAAGTTTTTACAATCTCAAAGTAAAATTGAAGAATCAAGACATATGAAGTGGGCCTCTTACCTCCAACAATTTCACTTGGTGATCAAGTACAAAAAGGGGAAGAGTAATACTGTTGCTGATTGTTTGAGTAGGCCTCCAGCCGCTCTTGCCTTAACAGTTATGTCCACTTCACACTTGGGATTTCAGACTTGGCCTAATCAGTATTCACGGGATCCTGATTTTGGAAAAATATTTGAGCAAGTGAGTAAGCCTTCTTCTTCCAATTTGCGTCCTTTCCAAGATTTCTACATCAAAGAAGGACTTCTTTACAAATTGGACAAGGTTTGTGTTCCTTGTGAGCCTAGAGTGTCACTTCTTAAGGAAGCTCATTCTACACTTTATGGTGGTCACTTTGGGAAGCATAAAACACTTCATCATTTGCAAAGATTTTTCTATTGGCCTAAAATGCGGAGGGATGTGTTGAGATTTCTCAAACAAGTGTGCGGTTTGTTGTCGCTCAAAACCAGCTAATAGGAAGTTTGGCTTAGGCATGCCTTTGCCCATTCCTTCCCATCCTTGGGAAAGCATTTCCATGGATTTGGTTAGTGGTTTTCCTATGACCGTGCGCCAACATGATTGTGTGTTCGTGGTGGTTGACAGATTCAATAAAATGGCTAAGTTTATTCCATGCCGCAAGACAAGTTCTGCATCGAGACTTAGCCCAATTTTTCTTTGACAACATTTGGCGTTCCTTTGGTCTACCTACCAGCATTATCTCGGATCGTGATTCACGCTTTGTGGGTCACTTTTGGCATTCTTTGTGGAAGATTTTGGGAGTTTCCCTTAACTTTTCCATCGCCTATCATCCGCGATCCGATGGGCAGACTGAAGTGGTAAACCGTACACTTGTGCAAAGTTTACGAATCTATCATCACGCTTCACCAGCAAAGTGGGACTTGAGTCTCACTCATATTGAACATGCCTACAATAGGGCCCTACATTCTTCTACGGGTCATTCACCCTTTGAGGTTTGTATGGGATTTCAGCCCTTGGCACCTTATGAGTTACCTTTGTCTTTGCCTTCTCCTGTCACTTCACATCTTCAGAAGGAGCAAGACAAGGCACACTCATTTATTCAGCATTTGCACAATCTTCAATCAAAGGTGGTTGAGATTTTGCAAAAGACACAACAACAACAGAAAAAGGCCATGGATCGACATCGAATTCCTCATCCATTTCAGGTTGGTGACAAAGTTTGGTTGCATCTTGACAAGCGGCGTTTTCTCGATAAGACTCATAGCAAAATCAAACCAATTCGCTATGGGCCTTATACTATTCTTCAACAGGTGTCCGAGAATGCTTTTCGCCTTGATCTTCCCGCACACTTGGGAATTCATGACGTCGTCAATGTAGATCTTTTGAAGTTGTACTTTGACTCTACATTGGAGACAGCACTAGCTATCAGTCATCCTGTGGACGTGGTTCTTGATGCTCAGTTACCATTGGATGCAGATCAGATCTATGACACGAAGACTCGACGAGACTCGCCAGGGGTCTACCACCTCATATCTTGTGGCTCGACGAGGACAGCTGCCGCATCAGGCTCGTTGGATTTCTTTTCATCAGATGTCCCGTGACTTTCCTATTCTTCGAAAGCATTGGAGTCCAATGCTTCTATTGTGGGGAGGCATGATGAGGATTGATGTTTGATCTTTCATATGACCCCTCTAGTAGTTCCTAGCTAGGTTTGCATAGTTTATTTCTTGCAAATTAATAATTGTAAGTGAGTCTCCTTCTCACATGCACTTGTGGGCACTAGTTATCTTCTAGTTGTCATTTAGAGTGTTAGTTAGTAAGTGTGAACTCAAAGTAGGAAGTGTGTACTTCAAGATAGCTAAAATGGATCTTCTAGTTAGCAATATTCCTTTCTCTTAACTTAGAAGTTTACGTGCATTCTCCCTTGCACTTTTGTAGCTTATGGTTAAGCATATTGGATCAAATCCATGATTTGATGGGTTTGGTTATGTATTTTGGGCCATTAGTGCCTATATATTGAATTGTAAATAATAGAACACTTAGTTGGATTTTCAATCCTTTTCAGTAAATTCCTTTAATGGGTTTGTATTTTAAAATTATTATTATCTATTTCCAAAGTTTCGTGCATTTCTGTTAAGTAGAATAGAAGTTATGCATGATGCAATATTGTTGCACTATATTTTCTAAGCATTCAAAAACAAGAAAACACAAAAACATCAAATATTTCAAAAAAATCAAAAGCATAGATCTGGGTAGAACACTACATGATATCAGATCCAGGTTCAAAGCTATTATTCTTTGGTTAATTTGAACATTTCATGAGTGAAAGAGACAAAAGAGCAGCAGAAAGGGAAATAAACAAATAGAGCAAGCTTACATAGGGGATACAAATATAAAAAATAGTGGCCCAAAGAGGATTCATATCCAAAACAGAGTACTTGGACAACAACTTTAATAGCAAGACCTCACCTTTAACATCCACCAGAGACAGAATCTAATATCAAAATGGGGGAAAGAATTGCCAACGAATAAAGTTTCTAGGATATCTTGAATTCATTAGCAAGAGTTCAGTGTGATATGCAAAATGAACAACGGGCAATGCAGAATGATTTGCAACAATCACAGAGGGAGATATCTAGAATTTTGAGGGAGGTGCTCATTTCATTACAGAGTATTAACATGGGCGGTAATAATGGGGATGCTAGCATTTCCAACCGTCCAAATTTTACCAGGTGTAGCAATAATACTCCTAGGCCTACACAACCTACTTTCATTCCTAGAGATGATCCACCTATTCAAGAGGAGACATGAGCCCCACCCAAAAATAATATAGCTAAAATATGGGCTAAATATTGAGCACTTCTAGATGATCTCAAAGATGTTTGGTCATTTGCCAATTTCATGAATCAAAAGAGTAGTGATATGAATATGGGAGGACATTGGCATGAGTAGAGGAGACAACCAGTACCATGAGACCTTCAGCATGCAATGAGCAAGCTAACCATTCCTCATTTTGACGGTAGTGGAAAAAGCACAACTAGAGCTTGGGTGGAAAATTTGGATAACTACTTGGCTCTTAGACCTATGTTGGAGGATGGGGCAATTAAATTTGCCATACTTCACCTAGATGGAATTGCTCATGATTGGTGGTTTCATGATATCATCACTTTGGGACCTGGGCTGATTAATTTCTATGATGAGTTCATAAACAAACATATTGATCATTTTGATAAGGACCAGAAGTTATATTTTAGATATTTGGCATAGTTGAGGCAGATAGGTTCCATAGAATCATACATTTCAAAATTTCAAAGGCTTTCAGTCATGGTGCATGACATTTCAGAGAGGAGACTTACAATTTTATTTAGTGAAGGATTAATAGAGCCACTTCGTGGATGGATTAAGGTCTTCAAACCACCCTCACTTCAAAAGGCTATGAAAAAAGCTCAAAATATGGATTTTGCTGCTCCAAAAAGCAAATCAGATTTTAAACCATTCTAGGGCAACAAAGACAAAGATAAAAAGAATTTTCAAAACAGTTAACCTCAGCAAAAATCAAAGTCAAAGAAGTTAGGGGATGACGAGCTCAATGAGCTAAGGAAGAAGAAACTATATTTTTAATGCAGGGAACCTTGGTATTTATCTCATAAGTGTCCACTCAAGGCTCAAATGAAGAAAATGGAGCAGAAATAATACTTTGAAGTTGAGGATACAGGGTCTAAAAAATTAGAGCAACAATCTAATTCAGAGAAAAGTGAAGAAAAAAAAGCAGGAAATCTCGAATAGGATTTCAAACATGGTGATACAGTAGCCCAAATCTATAGTTTTTAGAAGGGAGGTTCATTAAAATTTTGGGGGATCATTAATGGACAAAGAGTAGTGACTCTCATAGACATTGACGCTACACATAAATTCATATATGAGGGACTGGTCGCTAAGCGAGGAATCAAAACTGAGGAGTTTGAGGGATTTTGGGTGATGGTTGCAGATGGTTCTTCCATTCATCATACCCACAGGATTCCTAATTGCGCATCCAGTTGGTAGAGTATGAGCTTAATGATGAATTTTATGTGGTAAATATAGGTAACACACATGTGGTTCTTGGTATACAGTGGATGTGTACTCTAGGTGAATTCACAATGAATTTATGTAATATGGAGATGAAATTTGAGGCAATAGGAAAGAGGATTGTTTTGAGAGGTATGTCCGATGGAGGGGCTAGAGTTGTTTCCCTTAGGATAATGGAAATATTATTTTGGCATGATGGAGTGGAATGGGCGGTAGAATGTCTCATCATGCCTACAATTACGGAGCAGTAGAAGGTCAATTATCATCCAGATATTTAGAAACTTATGACTAAGAATTCCAGAGTATTTAGTGATATACCTCCTGGGAGACCTCTAGAGCAAAGTACTGAGCATATTATAGAGTTAGAGGATGGTTCCAAGATCATCATCTCCACTCCCTACAGACACCACAAATAGCACAAGGATGAAATTGAGAAAAACATCAAAATTAGGTACCCTATTTCTTGCATTGATAAACTCATTGATGATTTGCATGGCGCCTATTATTTCTCCAAAATTGACTTGAGGTTTGGGTACCATCACATCAAGATGAGAGAGAAGGACATTGAGAAGACTACATTCAGATGCCATTTTGGTCATTTTGAGTTTTTGGTTATGCCCTTCGGGTTAACCAATGCCCCTACCACTTTCCAGTCTTGCATGAATAGGACATTCAACAAATAGCTCAAGAGATTCATCCTGATATTTTTTTTATGATATTCTAGTATACAGTCGATCATGGGAGGAGCACATGCAACATCTAGAGGAGGTATTGAGTATATTGGAGTAGGAGTCCTTTTATGCTAAGGAGTCAAAGTATGATTTTGGGATGACAAAATTACTTTACTTAGGACACATCATTAGCGTAGAGGGAGTGCGCATTGATCCAGAGAAAATTAATGCTATTATGGAATGGCGTACTCCTACAAACCTCACACAACTTAAGGGTTTCTTTGGCTTATGTGGGTTCTACAGGAGGTTTGTTAAGGGGTTCTCTCAAACCGCTACTCCACTTACAAATTTGAAAAAGAAAGGGGCATTTGCTTGGTTTGAAACTACTCAGAGGTATTTTGATCACTTCAAACAGGTTATGTGTTCTTGTCTCGTGCTTGCTATACCTGATTTCTCTCAACCATTTGAATTGCAGTGTGATGCTTCTGGTGAGGGAATAGGAGCAGTATTAATGCAAAATAAGCATCCTATAGAATTTGAAACCATGAAGCTTAAAGGTGCAGAGCGCGACTACTCAATATATGATAAGGAGATGTTGGCCATCATGCATGCTTTAGCCAAATTTATGCAGTATTTAGTTAGGGGCAATTTCACGATGAAGACTGATCATAATAGCCTCTAATATTTCCTCAATCAGAGATACCTCAATGAGAGGTAACAAAAGTGGGTGAGTAAGCTATAAGCTTAAGATTTTGATATTATTTATGTCAAGGGGAAGAAGAATGTTGTAGTTGATGTATTATCCATAAGACCATATCTATGTGCTATGATAAAAAATTTTGTAGTTTGGAGGGATGAGATTATATCTGAGTATGCTAAGGTTTCGTGGGCTTCTAGTTTGATTAATAGCACTTTGCAGGATGACAAGTATTCGGTAGTGCATGGGCTGATTTTGTATAAGGACCACATCCTCTTGCTTCCAAATTATGAATTCAAGAAGAAAGTCCTCTGGTGTTTTCGTGATGATCCTACAACCGGTCATTCAAGATTTTTCAAAACTTACAGGAGCACCAGAGAGCGGTTTACTTGGAAACGTCTTAAGAATGAGGTCCTTCTATGTATTTGGGAGTGCGCCATATGTCAACAGAATAAGGATGAACACACCTATCCAGATGACTTATTACAGCCCTTGCTAATTCCTAACCAAAAATGGGAAGGAATCTCAATGTACTTCATTACTAGATTGTCTATGACTCAAGGTAAAGATTGCATATATGTGATGGTGGATAGGCTCACTAAATTTGGTCACTTTTTTTCTATTTCAACTTCTACAACAGCTTAGGTGGCAGATTTGTTTTTCAGGGAGCTGTTCAGGTTCCATGGGATACCCAAGACCATCATCAGTGATAGGGACAACAGGCTTAGGAGTATGTTTTGGTAGGAGCTCTTCAAACTAGGAGGAACCGAGCTTACTCCCAGCACCAGTTACCACCCACAAATAGATGGGCAAATAGAGAGTTAATAAATGGGTGGAAGGGTATCTTCAGGATTATGTTTCAAGGCAGTAGAAGGTATGGATTAGATGGTTGCACCTACGTGATTTCTGCTACAACACTACGCATCACATGTCTATTAGGATGACTCCTTTCATGGCATTGTATGGGTATAAAGCTCCCAACTTCGTTTATTTGTTGCTTGGTGATAGCAGAGTGCCTAGAGCCAAGGATTTACTAAAGGATAGTTAGGATATCATGAGAGCTTTGAAGGATAACATTCAACAGGTTCAAAATTGATAGAAGATGTATGTTTATCATCATAGGGTGGAGCGCAGTTTTGAGGTTGGTGACTTGGTTTACCTTAGATTGCAGCCTTACAAATAGTTCACTCTCAAGAAGAGTAAAAAGGATAAACTTAAGCCACGATTTTATGGACTCTTCAGGGCAGTCAGGAGAGTTGGAGAGATGGCTTATGAGTTGGAGTTACATGCTGACATTAGATATCACAATGTTATCCATGTCTCTCACCTTAAAAATACATTTGGCTATAATGTAGTACCTTCTTCATTGTTACCACCATTGGATGAGGAGGGAAAACTTAATATTATTTCATAATTCATCATTGATTCCTGGGAGAAGACTCTTAGGAAGAGGGTGATCAGAGAATATCTGATTAAGTGGAAGAATCTGCTAGTGGAGAATGCTACTTGGGAGAGTGAGCAGATATTATAGGATCCGAAGTTGAAATTACATGGGGACAAGCAATTTTGGGGAGGGCGAACGGTAATGTCCCCTCTCTAGTCAGCTAGCTTTATTTGTTGGGATTAGCCTACTCACGGGTTCCCGTAGGTTAAGTCTGATGTGTGGAAGCCCATTGGAGGTTGTGAGGTCTTCTTTAGGTCATCGAGAGCCTTTAGTTACCATTTTTCTAGAGTCTTTTGGAGAATTGGAGAGCATACTTACTATTTATAGTAATTCAGTTTTTAGGGTTTCTATCAGAACTGATGGTATGGTGTGATTCGTCTTCGAAATGGGTGTCTGTTTCTATCTTCAATTGCCAAGTTGTTTGATCGAGGTCCAAGATTTTAATGTGCAACGGTTTAATTATATAAAGTTAAATTAATTATTTAATTTTATATAGTTATAATCTTATGTTATAAAAAGGGGACATAAGGGGTTAATATGTCACTTAGGAAAAATAACTTATTTTATAAAAGTGACTTATGAGGACCTTAGTATGGGACGTCACATTTTAAAAGTGAAATTTTTATTATTTTAAAATGTTATTGAGAAACCCTAAAAGGGGTCGAACCTCTTGGAGGAGAATAAAAGGCTTTTTGAGGAGCTCATTTGTTATACTTGGTTTATTATTTCTTCTAGAAATTTGGAGAGAAGACTTGTAGGTGAACTTGTAGGGTTTCCAAAGCTTATTGGGGATGAAAACCTCCAGTAAGAACATCATCTTCGGGTGTGAAATATCACCCCTGGTTGATCATTGGCATTTCCATATCAGGGAATCCATTAGAGCTTTATTGTGGAGATTTATTATAGAGATTCAGAGTAATATTCAATGTTTTTCATAGTATTTCATTGTTGGGTCTAATTGTTGATCATCTTCAACATGCCATACCATTTTGACTTGTTTCTAGGCGATTTAGAGTGAATACTAGAGCTGGGGTTTGTACCAAATTTTGTGTCATCATTTTGCAAGCCTAGCAATTGGTATTTGGTGATTTCAAAGTGTTTCTAGATATATTTTGTGGGGTTTCATTTGGTAGGTCGTACACCTATACTTGGTTGTATAGTCTCCAGCTTGGCATAAGGACCTGAGGCTTGGATGATTGGGATTCAAAGCTTATTTTTACTTCTCCTTGGGTGCCTAGGGTCTAAGGACATCTTGTATTCATTTTTACTTCGAAGGAGCATCAATGTGTGGAGTTGTAATTGAAAATCAGTCTTCCTAGTAGTTGATCAATGTATTAAGTTGCAAATTCTAGATTTTCATAACTCTCTAGTACTTTCATTTTTGGTGAATTCCTTTAATGGGTTTGTATTTTAAAGTCATTATTATCTATTTCCAAAGTTTATTGCATTTATGTTAAGTAGAATAGAAGTTATGCATGATGCAATATTGTTGCACTGTATTTTTGAGCATTCAAAAACCATAAAACACAAAAAAATCAGATATTTAAAAAAAAACTAAAAACACATATCTGGGTAGAACACTACATACATATGCCTAGTTTCTAGTTGTCTATCCATTATCTCTGGAATCGTCTAGAACCATGTCAATACCCTGACCTTGGTCTTAATCTCATTGTCCATTATCCCATACCAAACGTCGTAGCAACACGATCTTATTTGTCATACTCGTTCTCTATAGCTAAATGGTACAAGGACTTATCACTTGTACTCCCAGGTAGCAACCTAGAGGTGGCATCCCATACCGCCCCTCATTACTTTTTCTGACTAAGTCACTTATTTCGACCTATTTCATCATAAAAATAGTTGCTCCAAGGGAACCAAAACTCCTTTGGTCACATGCAATTCAAAAGCTCCAAAGGAACCAAACACCTTAGGTCACATTTCAGTTCAAAAACACCTAAAATAATAATAAATATAAAACACAAAAATATTTTCATACACATTGCATTTTTTTAATACATCGCATTCACAATCCCACTTTCATTGCATTCACACATTCCACTTCCATTGCATTTGCACATTCGTATCATTTGCATCCATTCATGTCGCTTACCATATTAATTGTCATCCACTCAGGTTAGATAATTGTTCATTCACTGAGTCTTGTTGCCTTAATTAGGGGTACCTACGGTCTAGCATTAGTCCAATTTTACCATCCAAAACCATGTAAAAAAAATAGCTGCAATAAAACCCCATAGCACTTCATTTTTTTGTAGTCTCTGGTTTGAGGAATCTAGGTGTTTTCAATCACTCAGTCACTCCTAGTGTTTCAAACACCCTTAATTGTAAGTCGAACAATCCTTATATGCGATAAGTTATTCCTAGTGAATCAAGTTTCATTTTGGACCACACACATCAAAACACATTAAATATTTGTGAATCTTAGGAATTATGAAGTCATAAGTTGTTATTGCCATAAGTGAAAGGCTTCCCTTGTTCATCCAATTATGCGCATTGTCTAGAAACCTAAGAGTTGAAAAAAGGACAAGCTCCACCTTCATCCCCCCCAAAAAAATCCCTTGCTCTTCCTCAAAGCAAGCAAGTATCCCAAAAACATTACAAAAGCAATAAAATCCCTTGCTCTTCCTCAAAGTGAGAAAGTATCCCAAAAACATTACAAAAGCAATAAAAATCCCTTGCTCTTCCTCAAAGTGATCAAGTATCTCAAAAAACATCTCAAAGTAATAAGTTCCCCTTGCTCTTCCTCAAAACGAGCAAGTATCCAAAAAGCAATAAAAATGCATGTTGCTCCATTACAAAAATGAGCAAACTCAAAAATCAAAATCCCAAAATCCAATGCAATAAAAGAAAGAAAAGGATCTTGAATACTGAAAACTCTTAGTTTCTCAAAAACTGTGGGGTAATCCTCATTACAGCAATGGGGTGAATGAATCTCGCCTAGCAATGGGTATCCTTACATGTGGTGCCACGTCTGTTACATTAGCGACCTTTTGTACATACCTATGGACGCTCACAAATGAGATAGCTTATTAGCATAAGTTACCAATTTATTAGTTTAACCTAGATCATTATGAGAAATGAACAATAATTGCACAAATAGTTGGTCCTTGAAGAAATTTGAAACAACTAGGACAACCTTAGCATCATGAAGATTTGCGAGATACATAGATGAGTTTGTTTGAGATCACTAGAATGGTTGAGTCTTTGTAAAAAAACTATATATCATTTATCCCTAAGGAAAATAAAATTATAAACAAGCTTCCATTCCATACCACCATCGCATTGCCACACATACATCATAGTCCATTTCATCCTACAAAATGTGGTCAAACTAGTAGTACTGTATTGGTTCCCTTGATTAAGCAATAAAAGCAAAGTTTACTAAACAATGGTCTATAGCATCTTTGAATGATAGTTAATAAGGCAACACCATTCATTCATTTACATACATCACCACCAATTATATTCATTCATAACACATTCATTTCATCACATGCATACAAAAAAAAACACCTGAACAATCCATCGTTACACATGCACAATCACATCAACAACCTGTTGAGGAAGGTGCAGCAACAGTATTGTCATTGTTGTCAACACAGTCAGACAGATCTGTTGATGCAATGGACAGAAAGTTCAAAAGCTATTTAGATGCAGAAGACAGGAGTTCAAAGGTTATTAGAGTATGTACAGTGATTTTCCAAGAAGACCGAAGTGGCCCATATGCAAAAGATCAAAGAAAAAGACAAGTAAGAAAAGTGTCGCGATATCGTGACATATACAACAAGCAAGAAAAATGTCACGATTTCATGACATGTTGGAAGAGAGAAAAAAGGAAAAAACTGTCGCGATTTCACGACATGTTGGAAGAGAAAAAGCAAGTGGAAAAACTGTCACGATTTCGCGACATGTTGGAAGAGAAAAAGGCAAGTGGAAAAACTATCACGATTTCGCGACATGTTGGAAGAGAAAGAGGCAAGTAGGAAAAACTATCATGATTTCACGACATGTTGGAAGAGAAAAAGGCAAGTGGAAAAACTATCACGATTTCACGACATGTTGGAAGAAAAAGAGAATAGGAAGAAGTGTCACGATTTCGTGACAAGTTCGAAGAAAGAGAACAAGTAAGAAAAGTGTCATGATTTCGTGACATGTCACATTTTCATGACTAAAATAGGAGAGAGAAAGTAAGTTTGAAAAGTGTCATGATTTCGTGACATGTCACATTTTCATGACAAAAGAAAAAGAAGTAAAGTACGGAAGCAGAAGTGTCACGATTTCGCGACAAAAGCAGAGAACAAGACTTCAGAAGGAGAAGTGTCATGATTTCATGACAAAAGCAAAGAAGTAAAGTACGAAAGTGAAGTGTCACGATTTCATGACAAAAGCGAGAAGAAGACTTCGAAGGCAGAAGTGTCACGATTTCATGACAAAAGCAAAGTAGAAGTCTATGGAAGCAAAGTGTCACGATATCATGACAAAAGAAAAGACGAAGTCTATGGAGGCAGAAATGTCACGATATCACGACAAAAGAATAGAGAAAGCGTACGGAGGCGAAAGTGTCACGATATCACGACATGTATTTTTGGGCCAAAGCTAAGAGAAAGAGCAAGGAGAAAAAGTGTCACGATATCGTGACATGTTGTATTTTTCGGTCCAAAGCAAAGAGAAAGAGCAAGGAGAAAAAGTGTCACGATATCATGACATGTAGCATTTTCGTGATCCGATGCAAAGAGAAAGAGAGAAAAAGTGTCGCGATATCACGACATGTATTTTCGGGGCCAAAGCAAGGAGAAAGAGAGAGAAAGAAAAAGTGTCATGATATCGTGACATGTATTTTCATGTTTAAGTTGAAGCCGACGAAGACCGATGACAGCCGACTAAAATTAGGGTTTACAATTGTTATGAAAGCCGACTAAGATTAGGTTTACAACCGACTAAGATTAGGGTTTTCATCATAAAAATATTGTTATAAAAGGAGGGTTATTTGGAGAATTTTGAATAAGTCGTCGAATGCGTGTCGAAGTGTGAAATGTGGTCGTAAGAGCGCAGAAAGCGTAGAAGCGGTGAGATGATGGCGAAGTGCGCAAAGTGAGCGAAGAGTCATGTCGAATTGTCCTAAGTGCGTCTATGAGTGCGCAGAGAGAGCAAAGTGCATAGAGAGTGAAAAGGTTGAAATTCGACCAAGTGCGACTGTGATTGCAGAGAAAGCAGAGGGCGTAGAGTGTATGAAGATAGTGCGTAGAGGGTGCGTAGAGAAGTGAATCAAAGAAGGCGAAGTGCGGCTGTAGATCACAGAAGATGTGTTTGTTTCATAAATAGTGAGAGATATTGGGTAAGCAATAGACCAGTCAGGGTCTTGTAAAAGCGAAGGTATTTTTCTGTTAAACTTCTAGATTCAAAATTGAAGTCCAGGTTGTAGCTTGGCATCAGGGGTTGGTGCTCCTTCTAGTAGGTGCTGGTAAATCAGGGGTTGGTGCTCCTTTCTGTTGGTGCAGATAAATAAGGGGTTGGTGCTCCTTCCAGTGGGTGCTAGTAAATTGATTGTAAAGTTGGTGCTTTGCAAAGGCTGGATTTGGATGGTAGTCCAAGCAGTCATTCTTGAGGAGTAGCCAAATTGGTGAACCTCATTAAATCTTGTGTTGTGTGATGTTCTCTTGTGATACTTGCTTTATCTGGTTTTAAGGTTTCATTATTTTAGTTTTAAGAGCTATGAATTTAAGTTTAAAGAACTACACTGATTCACCCCCCTCTCAGTGCCATTGTAAGACTAACAATTGGTATCAGAGCCAAGTTCCCTTCTCAGAGCTAAATCAATCAGGGTTGATCTTGGATTAGTACGCAATGGGTAAGAAGAATAGATCCTCCTCCAAAAGGGCATCTCAGTCAGTTTCAGTTCCTGTGGAAGAGAAAATTGAACCAAAAAAGGTTGAAGACTTCTCATCAAACAAAGCACCTTTGTTTGATGGAACTAATTACGCGGTCTGGAGAATCAGGATGCAGACATATCTTTGTGCTTTGGGATACGACATCTGGGATTCAGTAGACAGTGAATACACAATACCCATCACTCCTCCAACCGATGTTGTCGATAAGAATCTATTTGAGAATGACTCAAAAGCAAAGAATGCTATCAGGTGCGGATTAGTAGAAAGTGAACTGGTAAAGATCATGAGTTGTAAAATGGCAAAAGAAATATGGGACAAACTGAGGAGTATTCATGAAGGAGACGATGAGATCAAGGAGGCCAAGTTACAAACACATCAAGCTCAGTTCGAAGCTTTAAAGTTGAATGACGATGAGAACATAGAGGCATATATGCTGAGAGTTAATGAAGTCCTAGAGGATGATTCTAAAAAGGAAACAGGTGGAGGTCTTTTCATGACACTCGAAGAAGAAACAGAAAAAGAACAGGAATGTGATGAAGAAGAAATTGATGCAGAAATAAATTTGAAAGAGGAACTAATTGCAGCTCTGGATGAATTGAAGATAGAAAGAAAAAGGAATAAGGAAATCTCAAGAAAGCTTGAGGATGCAAATGAAATAATAACCAGTTTGAAAGTACAGGTAGAAGAATTCAAAAGGATTGAAGAAACTCTCGGGTCACAGATCAATGAGAAAGAGATTGGTTGCTGCAAACAAGAGGAAGAGATTGTTTTATTGAAGAAACAACTAGAAGAGGCCAATACAAATCTCAAATTCGAGAAGAGCACAGAGTTGCTAGATAAAATGATAAGCCAACAAAGAAGCTCCACTGATAAGCATGGTCTTGGATATGAAGTTGAACAACCTTCATCTTCCAACTCTAGAGAAGAAGAAGTTCACTGTTGAAGGATCGAAGCAAGAAAAGTTTGAAGTTGAATCTTCAAAAGGAAGAAAATATCAAAGGAGATCTACAGCAAAGCAACCACAACAAAAGAGGTTCTATCACTCTCACTCTATTCATAATAATACTTTTAATGGCTATTGTTTCAGATGCAACCAGTATGGTCACAAGGCAACTTATTGTGGATTGAATAATAAATCAAAGAGTTATGCTGGTAGAAATACATCTGTGTTTTTGAGTGAACACTATGTACAATGTTTTCAATGTAATGGTCATGGGCACATAGCAAGGTTTTGTCCAAGCACTTTTGTATCTAATCTAAGGCAAAACAGTAGATTTCATCAGACGCAAAGAATGCAACACAGACAGGGAATAAATCATGTACATAAAAGAAAGGAAAATAATCATTCATCAAGGATGCACAAGAGACAACCACACAAGAGAAATGTTCGAGTTCATGAAAAGGTGCAAAACAGGGATGTAGTTGAAAAATCCAAGCCCGAGTTCAAGAAAGTTTGGAGAAAGATAGAAGAAAGGAAATCGTGTCTCCTTGGACTGAAGGAGACTACTCCGCTATTGCACTAAGCAACTCCGGGGTAGCACATCCTCAGGGGGAGCAATCTTGAAGTTTCATTTTAATGCTCCTATGTATTTGTTTGATTACCTGAGGATGAAAGGCAAGTAGTCAGGGAAGTTGTCGTATAGTTGTCGAAGTGTGTTTTCAGTTCATGTAGTTGTTTGTGGAAGTGCCATGAAGGGTGGTGATTAAATTGAGAGTTGTCATTATTGGTAGTATTGCTATATGTCATTGTTGTACTGGTGATGGTTCTTACTACCACTGTCCAAAGTTAAGGATTATAATAGTTCAGATAATTTGGTTAGTGAAAGAATGTTGCCCTAGCCGCATATATGTGTTTCGATAAAAGCAGTGTGTATTTGAACTACACATTGACGTGAAGATTGTTAGATCTATTATGACGTTGTGGTGAAAAATATTGAAGTCTGATTATTGATTCATGTTTAGCTCATCAAGATGAGCAACTTTGCTTTGTGAATCATACCTATCCGAGGTCCAAAAGTATGAGTTTGAGTAAGGTGCACTATAGTTGGCCGTGAAGTGTTTGACAAAATGTTGTCTCCTGATTCGAACAGTTGAAAGTAAGGTGTGACCAACGGTGACTGTAGAAAACATAGACCAAGTTGAAAATGTAAAAAGGGATTTGGTTGGTGTTGTGGTACAGTGTTTGATGCTTGCACAGAGTTGGCAGTAAAATTGTAGTGTCGGTACAGTGTTGGACAAAAGTTGGTACAAGTGTGAGTCACTTGACAATTTTTTTGATAGATGTGAAATCAGCATTTTTGAATGGGAAGCTTGAAGAAGAGGTTTATATTGAGCAGCCAGATGGTTTCCAACTTGGTGATGATCCCAACTTGGTTTGTAAGTTGAAGATATATGGCTTGAAACAGGCACCCCGAGCATGGTATGCAAGGCTAGACAACTATCTCACTCAACAAGGGTTTAAGAAAGATGATATCATATTTGGCAGCAGCAAAGATGAGTCGTGTAAAGATTTAGCAAATAAGATGCAGAAAGAATTTGAAATGTCAATGATTGGTGAACTTTCGTATTTCCTCGGGTTGCAAGTTAATCAAAATAAGAAGGGCATATTTATTTCTCAAGTTAAATATGTGAAAGAGATGTTAAAAAGTTCACAATGGAGGATTGTAAGCCGGTTAGCACTCCCATGATGACAAGGTTGCAAGTTGAGCAAGGATGACAAATCTCCACCTGTTGATCAAACCATGTACGGATCTATGATTGGGAGCTTATCGTACTCGATGACTACCGGACCAGATATTTTGCAGGCAGTATGCATGGTAGCACGATTTCAGGCTAATCCCAAGGAGACTCATGTGACAAGCAGTGAAGAGGATTCTTCGGTACCTCAAGGGTACTATGGAGTATGGGTTATGGTATCCGAAAGGTAAAGACTTCACCCTTATTTCATATTCAGATGCAGATTGGGCAGGATGTGTAGATGACAGAAAGAGTACCAGTGGAGGTGCATTCTATCTTGGAGACAGATTGGTCACGTGGCACAGTAAGAAACAAGAGTCAGTTTCTTTATCGACAGTAGAGGCAGAATATATTGCAGTGACAACATGTTGTACGCAGGTATTGTGGATGAAACAAACCTTGAAAGATCTTGGTATTAGCTTCAGTGAGCCAATATCAGTTAAGTGTGATAACACCAGTGCCATTAACATCTCCAAGAATCCGGTTATGCATTCACGCACAAAACACATTGCTATCAGGTATCACTTTTTGAAGGAGAAAGTTGCGAAAGGTGAGGTTAAGTTGGATTTTGTTCCAACTACAGAGCAAGTAGCAGATATCTTCACAAAACCATTGCCCAAGGAAGTTTTTGAGTACCTTCGCAATAAATTGGGAGTGGTCACACTTCCCAAGAATTGACTAGCTACGGGGATCACATTCTCGGGGGGAGCATTTAAGTATTTGATTATCTTTTTGCTCATGTTCATGATTTTTGCTAAGTGTAATAAATTGTGCCTCGAGAATGTTGTGCATGGACTCAGGGGGAGTCTGCAGTAGCCCTTTGGTATTATTGTCAAAGGGGGAGAAGAGTTACAGGAAATTGCACATGTGTTGCCAACAATTCCAAAGGGGGAGATTGTTGAGCAAGGTGCAGCAACAATATTGTCATTGTTGTCAACACAGTCAGATAGATCTGTTGATGCAGTGGATAGGAAGTTCAAAAGCTATTCAGATGCAGAAGACAGGAGTTCAAAGGTTACTCAGAGTATGTACAGTGATTTTCCAAGAAGACCGAAGTGGCCCATATGCAAAAGATCAAAGAAAAAGACAAGTAAGAAAAGTGTCACGATATCGCGACATATACAGCAAGCAAGAAAAACTGTCATGATTTCGTGACATGTTGGAAGAGAAAAAGAAGGAAAACTATCACGATTTCGTGACATGTTGGAAGAGAGAGAAAAAGCAGGAAAAACTATCACGATTTCGTGACATGTTGGAAGAGAAAAAGCAAGTGGAAAAACTATCATGATTTCATGACATGTTGGAAGAGAAAAAGGCAAGTGGAAAAACTGTCACGATTTCGTGACATGTTGGAAGAGAAAAAGGCAAGTGGAAAAACTATCGCGATTTCGCGACATGTTGGAAGAGAAAGAGAAAGCAGGAAGAAGTGTCACGATTTCACGACAAGTTCAAAGAAAGAGAACAAGTAAGAAAAGTGTCACGATTTCGTGACATGTCGCATTTTCACGACTAAAATAGGAGAGAGAAAGTAAGTTTGAAAAGTGTCACGATTTCGTGACATGTCGCATTTTCATGACAAAAGAAAGAGAAGAAGAGTACGAAAGGCATAAGTGTCACGATTTCATGACAAAAGCAAAGCAAGACTTCAAAGGCAAAAGTGTCACGATTTCATGACAAAAGCAAAGAAGTAAAGTACGGAAGTAGAAGTGTCATGATTTCGTGACAAAAGCAGAGAAGAAGACTTCGAAAGTAGAAGTGTCACGATTTCGTGACAAAAGCAAAGAGAAGTCTATGGAAGCAGAAGTGTCACGATATCACGACAAAAGCAAAGTCGAAGTCTTTGGAGGCAGAAATGTCACGATATCACGACAAAAGAATAGAGAAAGCGTACGGAGGCGAAAGTGTCACGATATCATGACATGTATTTTCACGGGCCAAAGCTAAGAGAAAGAGCAAGGAGAAAAAGTGTCACGATATCGCGACATGTTGTATTTTCACGGTCCAAAGCAAAGAGAAAGAGCAAGGAGAAAAAGTGTCGCGATATCATGACATGTAGCTTTTTCATGGTCCGATGCAAAGAGAAAGAGAGAGAAAAAAAGTGTCACGATATCGTGACATGTAGCTTCAGGGGCCAAAGCAAGGAGAAAGAGAGAGAAAGTAAAAGTGTCATGATATCGTGACATGTTGTATTTTCATGATTGAGTTGAAGTCGACGAAGATCGATGACAACCGACTAAAATTAGGGTTTACAGTTGTTATGAAAGCCGACTAAGATTAGGGTTTACAGCCAACTAAGATTAGGGTTTTCATCATAAAAATATTGTTATAAAAGGAGGGTTGTTTGGAGAGTTGAATAAGTTGTCGAATGTGTGTCGAAGTGTGAAATGTGGTCGTAAGAGCGCAGAAAGCACAGAAGCGGTGAGATGATGGCGAAGTGTGCAAAGTGAGTGAAAAGTCATGTCGAATTGTCCTAAGTGCGTTTGTGAGTGCGCAGAGAGAGCAAAGTGCATAGAGAGTGAAAAGGTTGAATTCGATCCAAGTCGATAGTGAAAGAGAGAGTGAGGAGAGAAGGTGAAGAAGACCAGTCAGGGTCTTGCAAAAGCAAAGGTATTTTTTTGTTAAACTTCTAGATTCAAAATTGAAGTCCAAGTTGGTGCTTGGCATCGGGGGTTGGTGCTCCTTCCAGTAGGTGCTGGTAAATCAGGGGTTGGTGCTCCTTTCTATTGGTGCAGATAAATAAGGGGTTGGTGCTCCTTCCAGTGGGTGCTGGTAAATTGATTGTAAAGTTGGTGCTTTGCAAAGGCTGGATTTGGATGGTAGTCCAAGCGAGTCATTCTTGAGGAGTAGCCAAATTGGTGAACCTCGTTAAATCTTGTGTTGTGTGATGTTCTCTTGTGATACTTGCTTTATCTGGTTTTAAGGTTTCATTATTTTAGTTTTAAGAGCTGTGAATTTAAGTTTAAAGAACTACACTGATTCACCCCCCCTCTCAGTGCCATTGTAAGACTAACACAACCAACTAGGGGGGTTCAAGGTATCACACCTTTCCCATCATTCACATCAAACAATCAATCAAGCAACTTGGGGGAAGTTCAAGGTCTCATACCTACCCCAAAATTCACATTTCAAATCATCTTCTAGGTTCAAAAGGTTGCGCCCTTTTATCAACGGTTGCATCCTTTACCTCTTATTCACAAACACAACACAAAAGGCTCCAAAGAGACCAAACTCCTTTGGTCGCATTCAATCCAAAAGGCTCCAAAGGAACCTAACACCTTTGGTCAAATTTCATTCCAAAATGCTCCAAGGGAAGAACACCCCTTTGATCAATTTGATTTAAAAGGCTCCAAAGGGGACATACCTTTGGTCAATCCAATCAAAAATTCTCCAAAGGGGGTATCCCTTTTGTGAATTCAATTCAAAAGACCCCAAAGGAACCTAACCCCTTTGGTCAAATCTCATTTCAAAATGATCCAAGGGAGGCACCCCTTTGGTCAAATCATTTCAAAGGCTCCAAAGGAACCAAACCCCTTTGGTAAAATCATTTCAAAGGCTCCAAAGAAACCAAATACCTTTGGTCAAATCATTTCAAAGGCTCCAAAGGAACCAAACACCTTTGGTCAAAATATCCTCGAGTTAAACTCGTATATAAGGACAATCATTATTAAAACAATTCAAAAAGCCCCAAATGCACTTACCCCTTTGGTCAAATCAATAAAAAATGCTCCCAAGGTACCCAAATTCCTTTGGTAAAAAAAAATCAACAAACATATAATTCACAAAAATAATATAAAAATAAAAAAAATACTTCAAAAGCAAAAATCTCCAAATGTACCTCAATTCCTTTGGTCAAAAACAAATTCAACAGGCTCCTGAAAGAATAGAAGTCCTCTAATATCAACTCCCTAAGAAGGTCATGTGGCTGGACTGCTCCAAGGGATAGAGGTGTACATTTTATTCTTCCACTTAGCCTTAAGTGATCCTTGTATATAGTAACTTATCCTATATGTTAGGATTAAATAATAAAACACCAGAAATAATTAAATGTAGAAATAAAACACAGAAGAATAACACAATACAATAGAGACAGATTTACGTGGTTAATCCAATTTGGGTTACATCCTTAAGTGATCCTTGTATATAGTAACTTATCATATACACCCGACATGTGCAGCGACTAATTATCCTTGCAAACCGGTAGGATGGGTAGGTTACCATAAGGTCCTTGAAAAATGATTCACCTCGAGAAAGAACAGAATTGTTATCATCTCAATTCCATAAGAAAGCCATACGACTGAACTGCTCCAAGGGATATAGGTGTACAATTACCAATAATGGTAAAAATCACATTTGTAACAAAAAAACCTCCATTTCATTCTAACCATTGTCATTTGTTTCATCATTTTCATGATTTCATCTCTTCTTCGTCGACTAATCACTTGAAAGGATAGACAAAATCAACAAATCCTAGTCGTAAATCAAGTCAGTACTCAAAACACTTAATCATGCAAATTACGTTCATTCAAAAATCATTACCAAAGACTATCATACGCCCTTTTTGTTGGGGCAAATCATAAGCAAAAATCTCAATAAAATAAACATTTGGTATACCTAAATCCTTAAGCGTAGACTCAAGCTTGTCTACCCATGAATGGAAGGTTTGCCAAAATTAAGTTCATCAATTTATCGAAAGTAATGATTCAATAATGAGCATCTTTTCCATGATTGGGGTAACCCACATTGAATTTTATTTGTGACCATATTACACAACTCCCCTTCAAATGCAAATGGTTTCAAAAACCCCTCAAATCAACACAAATGCATTCAAATCATCATCTCGCATCATCATCATCTCACGAACCTTGTATCTAGTGATTACACCTGGCGGTTGCAATTATTGATTATCCATGCAATCCGGTAGGATAAGTAAATTACCATAAGGTTGGTCCTTCAAAATCATGCAATTTTTGAGATAAGTAAATTACCATAAGTAAATTACCATGCAATCCGGTAGGATAAGTAAATTACTATTTCAAAATCATTTCATATCATCATGTTTGAAATTGAATCAGGTTGGTCCTTCAATTTTTGAGTGACCTACATTCAAGCAGTTTTGCCCAAGGTTGTCATTTACGCCTACTTCATGGGGTTACAAAACACAAAAAATTCTTACTTCATCATTTTGCATTAAGGAATTTGGTACAATCACTAGGAAAAGCCCCAAGGGTGATTGGTTCCTTTACTTCATCATCTTGCTTGTCAATAAAAGCAAAAGGTAAATTTGTGACAGCACAAGTCCACCCCAAACTTGGGGAATCCAATTTGATCTTGATTTCCAACATTTGCATACATCAAATCCACATAATTCAATCATCCACATTTGATCAATTGGCTCGTGGGTTTCATTATTGACCCATTCGCCAATTGAGGGGGTAAGCAAACAAATCATAATATTCAAAAATCATTCATTCTTGTGCGTCGAGCATATTTGAGTCCATTCATCCAATAAAGATAATTGTCATTGGTTTTTGCACCGCATTGCATTTCACACAATATGGTACAAAAAAGGGCATCTGTAGACACCAAAACCTAGGAACTCACAAAAGCACCATTTGCATCCCACCATACAAATTTGCATAATAAAATATATATACCTAAGTCCAAACTTAGGCATATAAAATCCTGCACATAATTATATTTTATAGATTTTATTAAATCTAGAAAATCCACCTAGGATACCTTGTCTCCCCATGGGACATGTGTCCTAGCCACCACTACCCATCACCATGCCACATATCACACACTCATGTCACCCTTGTCCCTTCACATAGGACATCTTCTACATTTCACTCCACTTGCACTCACTCATCAAACCACATCACCCCAATTGCACTCACTCATTGGGTACATCACCCCAGTTGCACTCACTCATTGAGCACATCACCTCACTTGCACTCACTCATTAGCCACTTCACCATAGTTGCACTCACTCATAAAGCCACATTGCACTCCACTTACACTCACCCACTTGCCACATCTCCCTAGTTAAGTGAGGCATTCTAAGTGACTCACTCTAACTCTCCCTGCAACATTGCAACCGTATCCTACCACCTATCCTTCCTTCCCAAGCCCTGAAATTGCCTATAAAATAAGCATCACCCCATCAAAAAAAGGAGGTCGAAGATATACACTATCACGCTATCAGAATCATGCCAAAAGCTCACATGTATCCCGAGGAAGATCCAAGATCTGATGCCCCAGAGTGCACTTTTGGAGGATTCTACCGTTCGGCCTCAATCGCCCAGTCCTCGATTATGTAGTCGCAACCAAATAGTCAGTGGTTGCCTAACTGCATAGTCCATGGTTAGCTAGTCAAAATCGCGTACCTCGCGGTTACACAAAACACATCGAAAACGTGAAGCACAAATCAGATTCGTAAGTTTTAGTTTCAATTTGGTTTAGCAAGGCATCCAAATGTATTTTTTTGTGTTTTTTGTAAACGCATATGCAAGGGTTTTATTTGTATTTGATCTTCAATCACATAATGATGTTGAGGCAAATATCTAAAGGCACTGACCCAGAGACGGACCTAGTGATTGACCAAAGAAGCAAACCAAGTGGAGATTACATAGATCTAGTTGAGCTAGATCCAGAAGAGCTACAACCAACAAATAAAGAGCTAAATAGCTAATGATAGAACCAGAGTCAAATACTGAGAGCCAAAGTTAGATAATAGTTCTAGTGTACTACTCCTAATTGCGTTGGTGTAGTGAAATTTATACCAAATAAGGTAATAAGGGGAGTTGTTAGAATTTATTACATTATATCTTGATGTTATGTAATTATTAAGGGATGAATGATGATATCACCTCATATGAGGTTGGATTCTCATATCTCCCATGAACATGAAGAGAACATGAAAAGTCATAGTTGAAGGTGAAGCACCAAGAGCTATAGAAATGAAGTCTTTTAAAATGAAGAGATAAAATAGATGCACTAAATATACATAATGTATGTATTTTATGGTTGGCGAATATATGGAGAACATGTATAGATATTTAGCAAAGTAATGTGAAATATTGCAATAATATTTTATTGAAATAACATGTGGATCTTATGTCTGAAATATTTTGTTTGTTCTACCATTGATTATTGAAATTATTTGTGTGATATCACCTTATTTCCAACAATGCTAATGCTATCTGATTAAATGAGGGTGTTGAAATGAATTTTTTAGTGATTTATTTTTCAGTTGAGATGATGATTGGTAATTTTATAATGTAATAATCTATAATAAACTTGTATAACCCTATGGACCCTTCCACCTTGTAAAGAGAGTTTAATGTAATATTTTATTAATAAACTTTAAGGTTGGTTCTTTAACCTTCACTTAATGTAATATGTAAGTTGAATATTTATATCCAATGAGACCACTCACTTGGTTATCAATGATATTCTAATTCTTTTTGTTAGTGATAGTATTTTGGCATCTATGAACACCTCTGAAATTGCCCATTTTCTATGACATTCTTGCTTTCTAGATAATATGTTGATTCTGTTTATTTCTAGAAAGTGTTACTAAATCTGATAGAAGTTTCATATTACTCTCACTAAGTGAGAACTTTAGCACCTTAAATATGCTTGTAATTAGTGGTTCCAACAAATACAAAGAAACAACTTCCTATCTTTATGGTCACACCTTTAGCAGTGGGCAGTCCATAGTCTCGTGGTGAGAGAAATAAGGTAAATAGATCTAAGAAGGGGTCACAATTGATCCGAGCACTTACAACCTTAGAAGGGTTATTTGACAAGTGTTGGATTTTAGTCCTTGTTATGGGGTTGAAACCATCTGGAAGTAAGTGAAGGGTTTGGGATCAATAGGAATGTAAATAAATTTACCTTAAAACTCATACTTGAGATACTAGTAATGGGTGGAAGAAATGACTTTCATAGTGTGAATGTAATCCTGGGTTCCATATACTGAAGGGTAGATCTATTGTCTACTAGGACCCTACTTTTGAAGGTAAGATGATGGTACCACAAAATTCATGTTGTTCGCTATAAAATTTTTTTATAATCAAATCGATTTTCTATAAGTCCTTATGTGTCAGTCCAAGGGGGATGAGGAATCCTAGGTTACATATATTGAGGGTCGATCTATTATCTACTATGACCCTTCTGATGTATTTTTCTTCGATATGATAAATTATGTGAAGAGGATGGTCCCTAGGAACATTAAATAGAGGAATATCATTTTTTTGAAAATAAATGAGGTGATGTACTTCCAAAGTCCAAACAATATTAATAATATCATCGGGTTGTTATTATCAATGGTACTTGAATATGTTGACTGGGAGTTTCAAGCCTGAGATAAGCCTTAGCTATCATCTTCACCCTGAATACTATCCATGAAGATGTAACCATTCATCTTCACAAACTCCCTTAGATGGTCTATAGAAGCAAAGGTCATTCTCTTCAGAATATATTCTTTGAGAGGATCCTAATTCTCCTCTTTATCTTTATTAAAGGTGGGATTATGAAAGGAATTTCCTTCCTCGTAATCATTTCCAAAGGGTAGTCAAAGAGGATACCTTGTGTGGGATTTGCTTCGAATAAAATATGTATGTTTAACCATAGTTCAAGATTAAAGTAAGATTATGGTAAGGTCTATGGGAAGGAAAAGTCAATTAAAGAGAATTTGAATGACCCATGGAGGTGTTCACGTTGGGTTCACCAAAATGTAAGGACTACAAAGGCACTTGCCCTTTGGGTAGAACGTTTGAGCTTCCTTACCTCAACATGGGCATGTTATATGTACACGATAGGAAAGAAATGTGAGCAACCCTTAAAGAGCATATGTGGAATATAACATGTCGGTAAAATATAATAAGAGCATATGCAATAAAGACAATAAAAGATGTTAGCATTTATGGGGACCTCCATAATCAAAAGTGATAATATAAATCCTCGACCCTGTAGTCAGTCCCTAGTTCCTTTTACAATGAGTTTGAAAACAAATAAAAGGGACCAACTATGGAAGCATGCAGGTTATGATTGAAATGAAACCACAATAGTAAATGCTAATGATAATAATGCATTGTACTAATCACATGTCTACAATGAGAAGGGAGATAGGATTACAAAAGCCATTAGTCATTAGTAGAAGCCCCTAGCGAGAGCTTGTTAACGTTTTGTTAGTGCAAGAGTTTCAACTTATCAAATTTTTATTGCTTCGTTCCTTGCCTCTTTCTCAAGAAGGGTCATTGGAGTTTGCTCATAATTGTTTGGACCTCTTCTCACTCATTGTTTGAAGGTATCTTCACCTTCTGAGAAATGTGAGCAGCCCTACCCACAACCTCTCAAAGGCTGCATTTTGAGCTCCACCACTAGTTTCACCGTTCGATACACTTTATTTGCAACGAAAAATTCTGACAATATATTTTCTTCTATTGCTTCACCATTTGTCAAAACTCTTGCTCTCGGAGGTTGTTGTCCAAAGTCCAAGGGAAGAGGAGGCCAACTTGAACCAAAGTGGTAATATACCCCTTATACTCTTATGTTAATTGAGCAACTAATTCATAAAGACAAAATTTCACATAAGAAACATACATTTATTTTCTTAGATCAACCAATGGCTTAAAATACCATAACAAAACACATTGACTCTCAATTTTGACATATAGAAAGGGTTTATCTTAGACCTTACAAAGAAATTGCATTGATACAAGATCATCAACTTGAAGAATATAATTGATAAATTCCTCAACAAGAAAACATATAGTTGATCAATTAGATGCACAACAACATGGGAAATATGAATTTAGAATTAAACGCACTTGGATGTTTTACCTCTAATGTGGCTCATGAACTAACAATTTGTTTGATGGTCATCTACCATGCCTAGACAATGAATCAACAAGTAGAAAATCAACCTATACTAATAAATTAGCTTGTGTTGGTGAATCGACCATTTGTAGTCAATTAACCAATGGGTAGTCATCTCTTGATGGTTCAACCGATGGCAAATCAAGCAGCCTCCTACCCATGGTAGATAAGTCAATATTTTATCCATATAAAAAGTATAGTGGTGTCAATCCTCATTTTGATAAAATGATATTTTCACCAGAGAATTCTTCATTAGGATTTTGATAAAGTATGGTTGTGTTTTTGCTTTTGCCATGCCCTATGAGTGAAAGAGCTGGAAGAATTTTCAATAAACACATTTATAAACTCTATTATTTGGTATATATTTAAGTATTTTTTTTTTTTGTTGTACATATAAAATTCATTAAATGGGATTAAAATGATTTTCATTCGTGTTTTACTATAATATTTTAACTAATTATATAGTGATATATATATATATATATATATTTTTAACCAACCACACAGTTGTATTACAACATCGAGTGTCTTTCCATTTAAAATTCACGTTTATATATATATATATATATATATATATATATATATATATATATATATTTTTTTTTTAACCCACCACACAGTTGTATTACAACATCGAGTGTCTTTCCATTTAAAATTCACGTTTTAAACTGGTTGAAAATTTATTTATTTTATTGGTTATATGGAATTCACATGTGTACAAATAATTTGAACACGTTCAACTGGTGGATTGTTTTTTATTTGATGTGGTTTTTGGTTGTCTATGACGTGACTATGTTAAGAGGAAGCCGCAAGTGGAAAGTTGAAAGTGAAAGGAGGGAAGAAGCAAGTGGTAACAGTGGTAACAGCAACACGGAAACTGCAACGCGTTTGTGGAGAGGAGGTGAGTGGATAGTGGATAGTGGATGCTCTGTTGTAACTTGCTGTCATGCCTCACTATGATCGATATCGCCACAATCTACATCAACGCTGTCAATATTAAAGTCAATACAAATAAAAACTATTACCTGGTTGTCTGCCTTGTCTCCCTTGCGTTTCTCGGATGTTTCCACTCCCACTCGCTCACTCTTGGACTCAAAGGGGTATATATATATATGAGGCAGCTTGAAACCCCTACTTCAATACAAGATTGCAGAACCCCTTCTCAATCAATCTCACTTTCACTGCACTACGGTCGAGAGCGAAGCGAACCAGAGCAGAACGTTGTTCCTTTGCAATTAAGTCTTGCAAGAGAAGAGAAGACAAAGAGTTCATCATGGGTGCTAAAATATTGTCTTTGTCTTTGCCCATCCCGCAATTCATATTCTCCCTCTTTCTTTCCATTTCTTTTCGTCTTGCCTCTGCAAATTTTTACAACGATTTCGATATCACGTGGGGGGATGGTCGTGGAAAAATATTCGAGAATGGAGAGCAGTTGCAGCTCAGCCTGGACCAGACTTCCGGTTCTGGCTTTCAATCCAAGCAGGAATACCTCTTTGCCAAAATCGATATGCAAATCAAGTTGGTACCTGGAAACTCTGCCGGCACAGTCACAGCCTACTATGTAAGCCCGGCCCTTTGATCTTGCGCCCCTTTTTCTCATTGGTGCTTCTATTATGCAATGAAATTATTTTCTTATAATTGTTGTGCTCGTTTTTATTACTTGCAGCTCTCGTCTCAAGGTCCCAAACACGACGAAATAGACTTTGAATTTTTGGGGAATTTGTCTGGGGATCCCTATATCATGCACACAAACGTCTTTTCTCAAGGCCTTGGCAACCGTGAGCAGCAATTCTACCTTTGGTTCGATCCAACCGCAGATTTCCACACCTACTCTGTAGCATGGACTGCAAAACATATCCTGTAAGAATGCTTGTTTTACCCATTCTTTACTCGTTCTCATTCACAAATAACGCCATAACGCATAACAACACTTTGATTGACACTAACGAGCTCTCTTTCGTTCTTTCCTTATTAACAGCTTCTCTGTGGACGGAACTCCTGTGCGAGTGTTTAAGAACAACGAGGCGTCAGGCGTTCCATACCCGCAGAAGCAGGCGATGAGAATCTACTCCAGCCTTTGGGATGCGGAGGAGTGGGCAACTAGAGGTGGCCTCGTCAAGACCGACTGGAGCAAAGCCCCCTTTGTCGCCTCCTTCCGCAACTTCAAAGCACAAACTTCCTTTTCTTCAGCTGAGGCAGAGACAGAGGCAGGTGCTTTGGATTCCAACCAACAGCAAAGAATGAGTTGGGTGCGCAACAACTACATGGTTTATGATTACTGTGCGGACACCAATAGATTTCCCAACGGGCTGCCCGTCGAATGCAAGCTCAATTCAATACCCTAGGGCCTAGACAGATACCAGGCCACACCGCTCCTTGCGCTCTACACCCGACAATTATTTCATTCTTTAAACACACTATTCTTTATACAAATTTTGGGATTTCATTCTGCCCCATTGATAGTTTAGAAGATGGCAGCAACATTACTTGAGTTGTATGAACCCATTCTTCTCAATTCTTTGATTCTTTCTTTCGCTAGCATACTAATGCAGCCCTTTCTTGAATTATTGTATGAATCCATTGGAGATGTACCATAGGAATGAAAGGCAAGAACAGGGGAATGCTAGATTGGCAACCCCCCTGCTATTGCTGTATTTGTTACATACAAAAATTCTTTACTCTTTACTCTTCTTTATGTTGTAGACCAAACGGGCTGTTCTACCTTTCCTCTTCTTTCTTTGGGTCTGCCCACAGCTTTCACATGTCTACACAGTTTGCATATCTTAACACCTCACAGGTTGAAGTCCAAATTTGCAATCTCATAATAATTTATATCAAGATTTAGATGTAACTTGCATATATATATTTATAACCATTGTTCAAGATAAGATAAGTAGAGCTCTTATATTGGCATATGACTCTACATGTTATGTCCTTCAATTTTTGTTCATTTTCCTTTATAATTGTGCACGGCTTTGGTTTATACTTATAACATTGTAAATATTATGTCCTTTAATTTTTGTTCATTTTGGTCTAAATATTCTTCGTTTACCAATCCAAGTTTACTATATAAGGTTAGAATATATTTGTGAAGAATTTTATTCTAGCAAGCATATATATTGATTACATTTTTCTTGAATTTTAACAAAATAGTCAAACTCTTCATTAATTATATGCACGCCTTTAGAGAATTTTGTCTTTAATTTTCACATTGTATAGGGTGAATCAGAATCAAAATCTAATTGTGAAGATGAATGTGAAACAACATACAAAGTCCTCATGGCCAAGGAGGTATCAAAATCAAAAAACAAAGGTGATAGTAAACAAGACAACATAAAAAGTGAAATTTAAAATTGTATGTTATCAAAATATAGTGAAGATGGCAAGTTTTCAAAACTAAGGTATTTTTTACAAGCAATACTCAATAAAGTTGGTGAAGCATACTTTCAAAATGGTGTGACAATCTTGGTTGGTGCTATAAGAAGAACTTGTATCGCACTATTTACCCTTGACATCCTTGAGGTGCAATGCCAAAATCAAATTGAAATAATTGAGAAGTTGAATAATAAGCTCACGATGAAAGAAGTTTGTTGTGACACAAGTGATCTTCTTTAGATGTCAGATGGCAATTGTGATACAACTGGTTTGAGACCCATGATGGTAGATGCATGTTGAGATACTTGTGATCTTATTCAAAGGGAAGATATAACATGTGTTATAAGTAAATTGAAGATTGTTCATGAAGATAGAGTTTGTGGTGGTCGTGATAAAGGCCATATTGCCATAATTGATAGTGACATTGATACTCCAAACTATGATGAAGGATGTGTGGTATTTGAACAATGGCAAAGATCATAGTAGAAATAAGAAAAGTGGGTGTTTGAACATTATTGATGATGTTGATAGCAAGCAAAGTGATGATGTAAAAACTGGATGTTTTGAAACACATACAAAAGGTATTGATTCAAAATTATTGAGAAGAATGGAATATGATGGTACAATATTGGGAAGAAATGGGCAAAGGTGTGAAAGAGCCCACAGTACCATATATAAGTCCAAAGAATGAAGGCCTTGCATATACAAGACAAGCAGGTGGCATTGAGACCAATTTTACAAAAAGGGAATCTTATGCAAAGATGAAAGTAGTGTCACTAAACTTGTGACAAGTGGCAATAACACCAAATTTGTAAATAAAGAATCATATGTAGAAGTTCCTAATGTGAGTTGTTGTAGTCATTGCAGAAGAAGTGGACATGTGATAACTAGGTGTTGGAACCTACATTCTTATGAAATTTGTGGAGGTAATAATCACTCCAAAAGAAAGTGTTGGAACAAAGAGAAAGTGATCAAAAAAATACAAATGAATTGTGATTGGATGAATGTGTGTAATTGGGATTAAAGAAAAGAAATGTAAAATGGTTTCTACAGGAGACCAAGTTTGGTAACATCATATTTTGTTAAATAAGAAGAATGTGAGTTTTTTCAATGAGAAATGTCTATGGAAACTTGAGATAAATAATTTTATTATCAAAAATATATGACCCAAGCAGTGCTTGGATGACCTATAGATGAAACATTATGTAAGAAGTTATAATGATGTGGAAGATTCTAGAGATATATTCCAGTGGTAATTTCCTAGAGATGATGACCTAATAGCAAATACAGAGGTAATAATGACCCGAAGGGTACCAAGAGGTGATGATGACCCAAAGGCAAGGAACCTAGAGGTAATGATAACCCACAGGAAACCCAAAGAGGTGTAGCAATCCAAGCCTACTCACCTTGTTGTACCACAAAATCAAGCCAAGCAAATTCTTAGGATAATTTTTTTTCAAGTTTATTGTTTTCAACTCTAAAAGTGCTTTCATGTTCATAGCAAGAGCTTTCATGTTCATAGCATTTATGTCTCACCCAATGAGTCTTTAACATAAATTTTTAATCAGTATAGGCATATCAAACCACTTTTGGGTTTTCAAGACTATTGCAGACAACCACCCAAGTGGACGAGATTGGCCAAATCTCGTAACACATCCCATTATGTAGAAACAACTAGTCTCATTTATCATCCTCTTGTTATGGCATGAGGGTCGAACCACGGTTGGGGTTATCCTTTAGGGCCCATAACACCTAAAGGGTGGATGCATACTCTCCCCGTCCCTCAACATACTAAACCTTCGACTAACCTGTCAACTTGTTCCAATAATTGTATGCAAGAGGGTTAGCGTACATTGTAATGTCCCCTCTCTAGTGAACTAGATTTATTGTTGGGATTAGCCTACTCACGGGTTCCCGTAGGCTAAGTCTGATGTGTGGGAGCCCATTGGAGGTTGTGGAGTCTTCTTCAGGTCATCGAGAGCCTTCAATTACCATTTTTTAGAAGTCTTTTGGAGCATTGGAGAGCATACTTACTATTTATAGTAAGCCAATTTTTAGGGTTTCTGTCAAAATGAACCATATGGTGTGATTCGTCTCCGAAATGGGTGTCTATTTCTATCTTCAATTGCCAGGTTGTTCAATCAAGGTCCAAGATTTTAATGTGCAACGGTTTAATTATATAAAGTTAAATTAATTATTTAATTTTATATAGTTATAACCTTATGTTATAAAAATGGGACATAAGTGGTAAAGATATCACTTAGGAAAAATAACTTATTTTATAAAAGTGACTTATGAGGACCTCAATATGGGACGTCACATTTTAAAAGTGACATTTTGATTATTTTATAATGTTTTAAAATGTTATTGAGAAACCCTAAAAGAGGTCGAACCTCTTGGAGGAGAATAAAAGGCTTTTTGAGGAGCTCATTTTTTATGCTTGGTTTATTATTTCTCCTGGTAATTTGGATAGAAGGCTTATAGGTGAACTTGCAGGGTTTCCAGAGCTTATTGGGGGTGAAAACCTTCAGTAAGAATATCATCTTCGGGTGTGAAAGATCACCCCTAGTTGATCATTGGCATTTCCATCTCAGGGAATGCATTAGAGCTTCATTGTGGGGATTTATTGTAAAGATTCAAAGTAATATTCAAGGGTTTTTCAGAGTATTTTATTGTTGGATCGAATTGCTAATCATCTTAAATAGACCATACCATTTTGGCTTGTTTCTAGGCAATTTAGAGTGAATATTGAAGCTAGGATTTGTACCAAATTTGGCGCCATCATTTTGCAAGCCTAGCAATTGGTCTTTGGTGATTTCGAAGTGTTTCCAGGTATATTTTGTGGGGTTTCATTTGGCAGGCCATACACATATACCTGGTCGTATAGTCTCCAGCTTGGTGTGAGGACCTATGGCTTGGGCGGTTGGGCTTTAGAGCTTTTTATTCCTTATCCTTGGGTGCCTATGGTCTAAGGACATATTGTATTCATTTACACTTTGAAGGAGCATCAATTAGTGGATTTGTAATTGAAAATCAATATTCCTAGTTGCTGATCAATGTATTAAGTTGCAAATTCTAGATTTTCATAACAAATCCATAACACATTCTCACTCACAAAGCCATAACACATAACAACACTTTGATTGACACTAAAAATATCATTTGTTCGTTTGTTATTAACAAGTTATCTATGGATGGAACTCCTGTGCAAGTGTTTAAGAACAACGAGGCGTCAAGCGTTCCATACCCGCAAAAGCAGGCAATGAGAATCTACTCCAGCCTTTGGGATACGGAGGAGTGGGCAACTAGAGGTTGCCTCATGAAGACCTACTGGAGCAAAGCCCCCTTTGTCACCTCGTTCCACAAATTCAAAGCACATACTTTATTTCCTTCAGCTGAGGCAGAGACAAAGGTAGATGCTTTGGATTCCAAGCAACATCAAAGAATGATTTGGGTGCACAACAACTACATGGTTTATGATTACTGTGCGAAAACCAAAATATTTCCCAATGGGTTGTCGTTCGAATGCAAGATCAATTCAATACCCTAGGGCCTAGAAAGATACCAGGCCACACCGCTCCCTGCGCTCTACACTCGACAATTCTTTCATTCTTTAAACACACTATTCTATATACAAATTTTGGGATTTCATCCTGCCTCATTCATTGTTCAAAAGGTGGCAGCATCATTACTTGATTTGTATGAATCCATTCTTCTCAATTATTTTTTTCTTTCTTTTGCTAGCATACTAATGCAATCCTTTCGCTAGCATACTAATGCAACTTCAAAGCACAAACTTCCTTTTCTTCAACTAAGGCACAGATAAAGGTAGATGTTTTGGATTCCAAGCAACGATAAAGAATGAGTTGGGTGTGCAACAACTACATGGTTTATGATTACTATGTAGACACCAAAATATTTCCCAACGGGTTGATGGTCGAATTAAAGCTTAATTCAATACCCTAGATAGATACCGGGCCATATTGGAACCTATGCTCTACATTTCACAAATATTTCATTCTTTAAACACTATTCTTTATACAAATTTTGGGATTTCATTCTGCCCCTATTTTTTATAATATGGTAGCAGCATTACTTGAGATGTACCATAGGAATGAAAGGCAATAACAGGGGATGCTAGATTGCCAACCCCCCTGCTATTGTTGTATTTGTTATACACGATAATTCTTTACTCTTCTTTTTGTTGTAGACCAAACAAACAGGCAGTTCTTCCTTTCCTAATTCTTTGGGTTTGCTCGCAATTTTCACATGTCTACACAGTTTGCATATATTAACACCTCAAAGGTTAAATTCTCATAATGATTACAAAGGAATCTCATATATAGATGTAAATTGCATATATAACCATTCTTCAAGAGAAGAGAAGTAGCATTTTTACCTTCCATGCTTTAGAAGGTTATGAATGTAATGGTTTTGAAATTCTAGTCTGTGTTTAAGAGTTGGACACTCTAGTGGTATGTTTTTGGGTTTTCATTTATTAGACCCAAGTTCTATCTATACAAAAGAATAAAACCCTTTCAAAACCTGTATTTCATCTTAAATCTAAAACAACACAGTGGTTAGGGCTTTGGTTTCTCTTTGGGACGTCCAAAGTCTAAACCACCACATACCTAGAACGGGATAGGCTAGATGGTAGCGATCGAGGATATAGGTTGGATAGTAGTGACCAAGTGTTTTGCAGTTGGCTAGGTTGGATGGTAGTGGTGTCATTGAATTCGTCTTACCCAATGAGGTAGGATTTATAGAGGCAACATCCAATGGTGTTACCATAATTTCTTTAATAAATAAAATAATTATTATTATTGGAGAGTCATAGTTCCATTGACTTCATATTATCCAAAAAACTAAATTTTTAGAGGTATCTAATGGTGTTATAATTTCTTTATATATAAAAATTATCCACAAGTACAAAATAAAAATAAAAATGTTGGACGATATGACTGTAGAGATGTCATTTGATAGGTGAAAATTATCCACAGATACAAAATATCAACTATCCTTTTTTGCGTTGTTTGGCGGCATGACGATTCGTGGCAAATTGTTCCCTAATTTGGTATAAAAACAACACGTAGGTTATTTTTTGATTGTGCTACCTTACTACCTCTTTCATGTAACACATTGATGGATGTGATTTGAATGGGGACCGAGGCATGAATTGAGCTAGGTCCAAAATGGTGACTATTGATGAGATATGAAAAAAATCTAACTAATGGGTTATGGGAAAGGCGCCATCTCAAGATTTCATAAAATGTTATATGTTTCTTTTAAAATTGAAATGTCCCTTGCTTTATGATTCGTTCCAAGAATGTAATGTTTGAGTTTGTGCTTTATAAACATATTTTGCATGTTATAATTACCTTCAGTAATGCATTTAGAGGTGGACCACTGCATAATTTTCATGATTCCTAGAGCCATTCTGATCCCATGAGACGCTATTGAGTTTTTGATCATTGGACATGACAACGAGAAGAAGTTTCAAGCAAAATGATAAAACATGCAAGCAGTTGCAGTGGAGTTCTTTAAATTTTCCATTGAAAGTTGTGCAACCGAGCTGTGAGACTATGTCTACTCTATTTACCCATTAGAAAGCTATTCTTGGTCTAATTGGACTTTATTATTGGACCCCTTTTTGGCATCCTTTTTCATGTTAAAATAAAACTGAAAATCATTAATGACGTATGTATGTAAAGTCCTATGGAGGATAACTGTACTGTATCTTTCTAAACCTCTGTACTCATAAATATTGTGTTTAAACCTTCATTGTTTTCATTTGTGATTATTCGGATTATTTTGACTTCGATTTCGAAGATGACAGATGTTTCCCTTATTATGAATAAAGATTTATTTATTACATAAACCCTTCTGCATGATATTGTTAATTGGTTGATTTTTAGTTATACATTCCTTTGGTTAAGCAAAATAAAAGCATCCTAGGTTACGTTCTTTCTAAATCAGGTGATTTAGTAAAATATTGAAGATATATGTCAAAAATTAAACATGTGTGACTCTTTAAGGTGTACAGTAGTTGTGCACTGCAAATATATAATAGGTTGTTGTTTTTCCTAGGACCTGAGAAGTCGAATGATAAGTTTTACGAGCGTAGTATAACTCCTTCGAGTCGTATTTAATACAACTTTTTTTTTTATTTGTGGAAAACATCCCAAAAGGGATGCCACTTTCGGGTAAGACCCATGGAGGTAGGGGTATCCATTCCGCCAAAAACGCCCAGGACTCGGACTTGGCCTACCACCTTTGACATACTCAAGGAGCAAACAAACACACAAAACCAATTTAAAAATAAGTAAATAACAACAAAAATAATAAAATAAAATAAAAAACATGCTCCTTGAGTGTGTCAAAAACAAAAGCACAACCAAACAAACACAATAAGATAAAATAAACCACAACACAAACCACATAGAAAAACACAATAACCACATAACAAAACACAAACAAGACAAAAACAAGTATTTAGTACAACTTGTTCAAATAGTTGTGACGCTTGTTTAGTATGAGTCCTTTTCGAATATAAGAAACATTTACCAAATCTATTTTGGGAAAAGAGTTACTAATTACTTGAATGAAAATATTTATAAAGTAAGAAGCATAAAGAGAATTGTTAGAGACTCAATATGTTCTATTCTCAAGGCTCAATCTCAACTCAATTAGAATATAGAATAGTTTATTTCATGGAACTTGAACAACCACTTCATGTAACCACTTGACTAGGCTCAATCAACTCTACTCAACCAATAACTTCAAGAAATAACTCTTTCTCACAAACCCTAGTCCAAGCATGAATCAACTAACTCAAAATATTTCCAACAATGCTCAACAACAAATCTTACATAACAATGATACTCATGTTATTTTCTAACTCAAGTTCAAGTTATTTGCATCACCCATTGGTTTCAACAACAATGGTAATAAGACAAGGTTTTAATCACAACTCTCAATTTAGAAAACCTTGAAGCATAAACTCAAAGTACTTCACTCAACCAATGGTCTAAACAACAATGCTTATCAAACAAGGTTTAATCACAACTCACAATCCAAAAAACCTTGAAGCATAAACTCAAAGTACTTCACTCAACCAATGGTCTAAAAAACAATGCTTATCAAACAAGGTTTAATCACAACTCACAATCCATAAAACCTTGAAGCATTAACTCAACTACTTTTGAAAAGGAAACCACAATCAATCCTTTTCACTCCAATGATATTTCAAAAATCAACCACCCAAATAAAATCAATGGAGAGTATTACTCATACCTTTTTGATGCCTTATGAGTTGTCCACTAAATCTGTCACACTCAACATACTTTCTTTTTCAACTCTCAACAAGGGTTAGAGATCTTGAGTAATAACACAACAATAATATCCAAATAACACCTTATTACTCCTACTTTATTTTAACATCCACCAAAGTTCTTTTTAAAAGAAAACCGTTACTCAAAATAACTTTCACTAAAAAGAACTTTATCAAAAACCCTTATTGCTCCTAACAATTTCAAAAATCATAATTAAAAACAATTCACAACTCAAACAACCACCATGACCTTATTCCCTAAGGTTACTCAACAAATCAACTAACGAAGCACCTTTACCCCTTATCACTCCACCTTAGGAAATCCAAACAAAAGATTAATAAAAACCTTAATACCTGCCTCGAGGGGAATCGAACCCTCGTCTTTCCCCAACGCGAACACCCTAGCCGCGGCCAAGCTGTCGCATGAGCTACGGGCTCATTGGTGAAAAATAAGCGCCACCCACTTCTTATCCTTCACCCTCTTCCACCAAGAGAAAAGTATGCGCCTTGGGCACCTCAACAGAACAAAGCCAAAAACGATGCTTGCGGGAATCGAACGCACAACCTCCTTGTCACCAACACCTTTGCACAATCCAAGCTGCCACTAGGCCATGCTACCCAATGCATTTTGGGAAGTGGTCGTTGTCTCCCTTTAATGTTCACTGCATCACTTAAACAAAAAACACGAGCTCTTTTTCTTCGCAAATACCAAGCACAAATATCAACGAGCAAGGATGATTGAATTAAAAAATTCAATGGCATATTTATATGCCTTCCCTTTACTTTGGAAACTTCAGCCTTTTTGAAACTTCCTTCATGACGTCGGCGGATAAACTTTTAATTTTAATTTTAAAATTAAAATTAAAATTTTAAATAAATTTAAATTTAAACTAAATCTTTAAAATTAAATATCTCCATCACCGGGGCACCTTTTTCGATGAAACGAAAAGCCAACTTGGGTTTTAAGAAAAACCCATTTCAAATCTGCCATCCATGGTTTTAAATAAAAACCTTTTGCAAAGCTTCCCTTGAAGCTCCTTTTGGAACCAAATGCCATGCATCCCTTCTTGAACCTTTGATCAAAAACATTTGCTTCTCATGAAGCTCTTTGTGAAACACAAACATAGTGCTTACTTACATAGATCCTTTTGACATCAATGACAACTCTTAGCTTAGGGACTCAAAATGTCCAACAATCTCCCCCTTTGTCATTGATGGCAACCCATATCCTTTTACTAAAATCTGACCTTCTTTTTTGCTCCCCCTGGCTCAAAGCTTTCTCAAATATCAAATCTCTCCCCATATCAAAAACTCTCCTCAATATACACAAATATCTCTCCCTTTGGGGCTTGGGGCTAAGAATGAGCCTCTTAGCTTAGCCCCTCCCCCACCTCCACATGAGGTGGTTAATTCTGGGGTGGGAGTATTTCTACTCCCGAAAGCACTGCTCTTTACCTTTATCTTTCTCTCTTCTTTTCTGAGCTTTCTGAATCCTCTCACTATTTCTTTCCAAGTCATCATCCCTGTTCCTATCATCAATTTTGTTCCTGTTCCTATTCTTGTTCTCATCCATGTTCCTTTCATGTTCCTATTCTTGTTCTCATCCATATTCTTTTTTTCTTGTTCTCTCATCTTCTTATTCCTGTTCATGCTTGCTTCTGGAATATTTTCTCTACACCATCTTGCTATGTGACCATAATTATTGCACTTATAACACTTAATGTTATTATTCCTTGGAGGTGCAAATGTCTTAGGATTTCTCCTAGTGAAGCCATATCCTCTTCTGTCATGAACCCTGCAATTCATTGCCTTGTGACCAAACTCATTGCATGAGTAGCAATACCCATGGAAAAGCTATCCTTTCCCATATTCCTGTCTTTCATGTGTCCTGCACTGTGAAGCCATGTGCCCAAACCTGTGACATGAGAATCATCTTCCATTGAAGAAACCTTGCCTAGACCCCATTGGTCTCTTAGTCTCTTCTACCTATTTCCTGTTCCATTTGTTCCTTACTTATGCATTGTTCCTTTCCTTGTTGAACTTTCTATTGTCCAACTTCTCCTTAGAAGTATCACTCTCTCTTTTACTTACTTCTTTTGACTCTTCTTCTTTTTTGGTGTTTGAGCTTGACTCTCCTTTTTCTACTTCCTGTTTCCCTTGTTCTTCTTTAGAACTAAGTCCTGTCATGGTGACTGATGACCTTTGTGCATTGATAATCCTATCCAAAGTCTTTGAATTTTCCTCAAACTTGTGTAGCTTTTCCTTAGAACCTTTTACTTCCAACCTTAGTGAAACTATCTCATGCTCTAATCTTTCACACTCTAGATCTTTTGTTTTTAATTTTTTGGCCATACCTTCTTCAATTTTTCTTGTCTCTTCAACTTTGATTTTGAAGTTAGTGAGTTCCTGTAGAAACCTTGCTTTTTATTTCTCATCTTCTTGAGCTTGATCCCTTAATCCTGAGTTCTCCATTTTTAGTTCTTCAATAGTAATCATAAGCCTTTCACATTCTATCTCTTTTACCTTTGACTGTTTAATCATACCTTCTTCAACTCTTCTTGCTTTTTCAACCTTATCTCTCAAGTCAGAGATATCATGTAGAAGCTTTGTCTTACATTTCTCATCTTCTTGTATTTGAGCCTTCAATTCTAAATTCTCTCTTTTCAATTCAATAAGCTCCTTAAGAGTGGATTCCCCTTTTTATTTTTCTTAAGCATCTTCTTTTTCTTCTATTACTAAAAGTAGAGTTTCTTCTTCATACCTGTTTTGATTGTCCTTGTTATCCTTTCTTGAACCAATCTCTAGGATTTCATTTCCGAGAATATCATCTTCATCTTCACTGCTACTAAAACCATTACAATATCTTGCATCATGGCCAAGTTGACCACAAACAAAACATTCTTGTGGACAATAAGTTGCATGGTGACCTGTGTTCCCACATCTGGTACAAAACTTTATCAGTCTGGATATTTCTCCATTACTTGATTCATCTATTGAATCTATTTCCATGTGTCCTCCCAACACAACAATATTAAACTCATATTCCTTTTCTTTCATGACCATAGGTGTTCTTTTCTTCTTGTGTCTCATGCTTCTACTCTTGCCTTTCTTTGCCATTTGTGTTCTTGTAGGATCTTCCTTCAAGCTGTTAAACTTATTTCAAAGGAACCGACTCTGATACCAATTGAAGAACACAAGCTTATACTGAGAGGGGGGTGAACAAGTATAAGACCACTTTTTACTTTTCTTTCTCAAATAGTATTAATCAATATAATCAATGGCAATATCAATAGCAATAACCAAAGCAATGCACAAATCATCACACACAATAGAGACACCAATTTTAACGTGGTTCACCCAATGTGGGCTACCTCCATAGAGAAAATATTTCTTCTAAATATTTCTCAAATAATCTCATGGGAATCCTTCCCAATTACAATGTTTATGGACCTCTGTCCAAAGGAGATGTTGATCCCCTAATCTCAAGTTCGTGGATCTCTTCCATAGGAGAACTCTTTCCCCTTCTGCTCTAGCTAGTGATCTTCTAGAAGACTTTGTCTCTCTGCTGCACTAATCGATGGATCTCTCTCCACTTGAAGACTCCTCACTCAGATCTATCTTCAATTGTCCTGGCTATTGGATCTCTATCCACTGAGACTCTGTCCTCTATACTCTGTCACCTCCAAAGCTCTGTCAATAGGTTCACTCAGAACCTCCTCAAATATGCTCAATAGGCTCACTCAGAACCTGCTCAAATCTACTCAATAGGCTCACTCAAAACCTACTAAAATATGCTCAATAGGCTCACTCAGAACCTGCTCAAATATGCTCAATAGGCTCACTCAAAACTGCTCAAATATGCTCACTCAAAACCTGCTCAAATCTACTCAATAGGCTCACTCAGAACCTACTCAAATCTGCTCAATAGGCTCACTCAGAACCTGCTCAAATATGCTCAATAGGCTCACTCAGAACCTACTCAAATCTGCTCAACAAGCTCACACAGAACTTGTCCCAATCTACTCAATAAGTCCTCTCTAGGACTTGCTCAAATCTGCATAGCAAGCTTTCACAAAAGCTTACACAAAAATAGTCCACAAGCCTTCTCAAAGACTTACCTCAAATCAGCTCAACAAAATCTCAACTCAATCTCATAGAAGCATAAAGAGAATTGTTAGAGACTCAATATGTTCTATACTCAAATCCCAATCTCAATTCAAAGCAATCTCAACTCAGCTCAATCTTATAGAAGCATAAAGAGAATTGTTAGAGACTCAATATGTTCTATACTCAAATCCCAATCTCAACTCAAAGTAATCTCAACTCAGCTCAATCTTAACTCAATCTCATAGAAGCATAAAGAGAATTGTTAGAGACTCAATATATTCTATTCTCAAGGCTCAATCTCAACTCAATCAGAATATAGAATAGTTTGTTTCATGGAACTTGAACAACCACTTCATGCAACCACTTGACTAGGCTCAATCAACTCTACTCAACCAATCACTTCAAGAAACAACTCTTTCTCACAAACCCTAGTCCAAGCATGAATCAACTAACTCAAAATGTTTCCAACAATGCTCAACAACAAATCTTACATAACAATGATACTCATGTTCTTTTCTAACTCAAGTTCAAGTTCTTTGCATCACCCATTGGTTTCAACAACAATGCTAATAAGACAAGGTTTTAATCACAACTCTCAATTCAAAAACCTTGAAGTATAAACTCAAAGTACTTCACTCAACCAATGGTCTAAACAACAATGCTTATCAAACAAGGTTTAATCACAACTCACAATCCAGAAAACCTTGAAGCATAAACTCAAAGTACTTCACTCAACCAATGGTCTAAACAACAATGCTTATCAAACAAGGTTTAATCACAACTCACAATCCAGAAAACCTTGAAGCATTAACTCAACCACTTTCGAAAAGGAAACCACAATCAATCCTTTTCACTCCAATGATATTTCAAAAATCAACCACCCAAATAAAATCAATGGAGAGTATTACTCATACCTTTTTGATGCCTTATGAGTTGTCCACTAAATCTGTCACACTCAACACACTTTCTTTTTCAACTCTTAACAAGGGTTAGAGATCTTGAGTAATAACACAACAATAATATCCAAATAACACCTTATTACTCCTACTTTATTTTAACATCCACCAAAGTTATTTTTAAAAGAAAACCCTTACTCAAAATAACTTTCACTAAAAAGAACTTTATCAAAAACCCTTATTACTCCTAACAATTTCAAAAAATCACAATTAAAAATAATTCACAACTCAAACAACCACCATGACCTTATTCCCTAAGGTTACTCAACAAATCAACTAACGAAGCACCTTTACCCCTTATCACTCCACCTTAGGCAATCCAAACAAAATATTAATAAAAACCTTAATACCTGCCTCGAGGGGAATCGAACCCTCGTCTTGCCCCAATGTGAATGCCCTAGCCATGACCAAGCTGCCGCATGAGCTACGGGCTCATTGGTGAAAAAGAAGCGCCACCCACTTCTTATCCTTCACCCTCTTTCACCAAGCGAAAAGTATGCGCCTTGGGCGCCTCAACAAAACAAAGCCAAAAATGATGCTTGCGGGAATCGAACGCACAACCTCCTTGTCACCAACACCTTTGCACAATCCAAGTTGCCACTAGGCCACGCTGCCCAATGCATTTTGGGAAGTGGTCATTGTCTCCCTTTAATGTTCGCTGCGTCACTTAAACGAAAAACACGAGCTCTTTTTCTTCGCAAATACCAAGCGCAAATATCAACGAGCAAGGATGAATGAATTAAAAAATTCAATGGCATATTTATATGCCTTCCCTTTGCTTTGGAAACGTCGGCCTTTTTGAAACTTCCTTCATGACGTCGGCGGATAAACTTTTAATTTTAATTTTAAAATTAAATAAATTTTAAATAAATTAAAATTTAAACTAAATCTTTAAAATTAAATATCTCCATCACCGGGGCACCTTTTTCGATGAAACGAAAAGCCAACTTGGGTTTTAAGAAAAACCCATTTCAAATCTGCCATCCATGGTTTTAAATAAAAACCTTTTGCAAAGCTTCCCTTGAAGCTCCTTTTGGAACCAAATGCCATGCATCCCTTCTTGAACCTTTGATCAAAAACCTTTGCTTCTCATGAAGCTCTTTGTGAAACACAAACATAGTGCTTACTTACATAGATCCTTTTGACATCAATGACAACTCTTAGCTTAGGGACTCAAAATTTCCAACAACACAAGACACAATTGATGAGTGTCATCAAATTTTCATCATTTAATCATTGTGTCAATCCAGGGTGGTGTCCAAGCCTATATACGAAAGCAGGGGTTAACAGACTGAATTTTAGTTCATTTAGATCATGGATTTATTCATGGAATAGTTAGAGATTGGGGTTTTTGGGGTCTCCTTTCTTACTCCTAAAAACTAAAACTAAACTCCTTATCCTTGCAAAATTGAAATTCACACTGTTGCAGAAAAATAAAACTAAACTATTGCAAAGCTGAAAATAGCAGAATTTAATTGACAGAATTTAAAATAACAAAATTGAAATTAACTATAACAACAATGAAACTTTTCAGAATTGAAACTTCACACCTACAAAAAATGAAACCTAAGACAATGATGAAATTTAAAGGTTGGTAAGCAAATATTGCAAATCTGTAGCAAATTGAATTAACCAAAAATTCTCTGATGCAAATTGGAAATATAGACTAGAAATGCTGAAGCTGAAACAGAAAATGTTATACTATAAAATCTATTCTAGATGAGTTACCTACCATGCATTCAAATTCTAAATTATCCTAATCACTAACCATGCAAAAACTATCAGATCTCTGCTGACCTGCTGCAGCCATAAATAGTAGAATTATGTCAGGTAAAATCCCTCCTTTGGACTTGGAAGTGGCCCTTGCTTCCTAAACCAAAAGAAGGCAAATAAACTTGCTCTAAACTATTAAGTCCTCACACTCAACGCATAATTGAACATAAATAAATTACAAATGATGCACCTTTATTTCATTCCAACAACATAACAGTAGTGCAGGGAAAGACCTGTAGACTGCTGTGTTGTTGTAATACACAATTACAATATCTAAAACTTCTATTACTTATTTCCTCTCTTCTCTCCTCCCTCAACCAGACGAGAGCACTTTATTTATACAAATAAGGTACATTAAAGATAAGGTTTAATGTTGTTACATAGGGCTGTTACAACTATCTCAATTATGTTCTTCCACAAATGTAGGGTTTTGACCCTTTAGGCCTTCTCCACTCAAGTTGTTGGCTTCCATCGGTGAGGGACAGGTGTAAGAATGGATAAGGATACTCCTAAAATTATTGCAATCACTGTTTACCTCTTTTTTATGGTGATTAAAGATGCATTCAGTTAATTTTAAACCCTCTGCACTTATTCCGGAGCAGCTCAAGAATATCAGCCAACAGAACAAGGTTATTGTTATATATGGAAACAGAAGCACATGCGACCAACTGTGGTGGTGAATATGGTTTCTCTGAGCACCTAGATGACTAATTCCACTTTTTTTTTGAGCTGGAGTGGACAAATTCCATGCCATGTTGTATATGTACAACTGGCTGGAATTTGTATGGAAAAAGTCCAGTTTCTTGCACAGCCAACTGTTGACAGAGTTCTTGGCGCCTTAAAGTAATTTAAAAAATGGGAAAACGGTGAAATACACTTATGGAAGAAACATAAACCTTATGAATGAAGTACCTAAATATTGTAATACCTAAATTAATGCAGAATATATTGAAATAAACAACCAAAATAGAATATAAAACATGGACAAATTAGTCAAAACAGAGTATATGCACTTTCATCATTTTAACATGTAAATACCATCACATAATGCATAGTATCTCTAAGATTAACATAAAATCACAACATAATTAGTTCCAAATGGGTTTAAAATTTTATCAAAGTAGTCTTTTATGGGGCCGTTTTCTGCCTCATCATTTCCCCCCAACCTGTTCTAATGCATGTCCTCATGCATTTTGTTCTGCCACAATAACACAAAGATCCACATCCAGGTATCACTCATCATACTTCCACAATCTGCTTCCAACCTGATAGTATCCTTTGTGCATCTGAATCTCCATGAGCCATTCCTGAAATTGTTATTTTGGCTGAGAATCATTATCAAAGTAGTATGGAACATGAGTGATTATAGTTGGCATTCTGTACCTGAGTCCAATCCACTGCTCCCTGACATCAAATATGGTTTAGATTATGCTTGTAGCCCTTCTTCTTGACCATATTAAATTATTAGGTGTGACAATTTCTCTCTTCTACAAATATATAGGTAACTCAACCCATCTACTTTTGCAGGCTGACAAAGCGTCAACAAATGATGTTGCACAAAATGTTTGAAAACCATCTATGCACGCCTGCAAATTTCCTAGGTACATTTTCCTTACCCTGTCATTTCTCATTAGTGTATAATGTTGATTGGTGGAAGTTTTGTGATTTAAGTGGACAGGTCTAATGAGCAAAACAACTTGGGATTCTATGGATTTACTAGCCCTTTTCTCCTGCTCCTAGTAAATATGATTCTAAAGCGTTGATTGAAAAGCCCTTAGCTGCATATCGCCAGTAAATATGTGGGGGAGGAAAATAAATTCAGTTGGCAGAAAGAAATTATGAAGAAATAACTCACATAGTAAATTTTGGTGTTCTCCAGAGCTCTGCTAAAAAGCTTCCAAGAATTTACCTGGTGTCTCAAATGTGTGGGAGAGAATAGAGGTAATTCTCATTTTCTTCCATCGAAGGTACCTCTCCTTCAAAATTAAACTGTAAAATATGGCAGGCCTCCGACATTGAACCATGCATTCAACAATCTGACATATTTCCTGTACTTGCCCCTTTAATTTCTCAATTTTAGAGTCTTTCTGCTTTATTTCTTCTGTTAAGGTCTGCAATGAGGAGACCTTTCCCTCCAATTGATGGCATTTGGTCATCTAATATGCTATATCCTCATTATATTTTACTAATAAAATTGTTTCAGGTGACCTATTCATAGGTTGCATCTGAGGTACAATATTAACTTGAATGCCAACATTTACTTTTTCTACTGTAGGGGATTCTATTTGTATCCCCACTTCAACTAGCTTAATTTTAGGAATGTTCACATTAACAATATTTTGGGGAATTTTTGGATTTACCTGTTCTTGGACTATTATGGCTGCTTCTATGGGTGTTGTTACCATGGTCATCTGTTGTGGCTCCTTGGACACCTGGACAAGTGCCCCTGGTTGCTCATCCCCTAAATTCTGTTGTGCCTCTTGTGCTTCGTCAGGTGCACTGCCAGGTGAACTTATTTATGCATTTCCTGCTAAATTCATTAAAAAACTAGCCAATTCATCCTCCGAGTCTGTTTGATAAGGCTACTATTCCAAAAGTGTGAGCCTAGCCTTTACAACTTCTATATCTTACCATAACTTGGCAATGATATTGTCCTCCTTTAAGGAGGCTTCATTTTGCTCAATCCATCCTGTTTGGGTCTTGATCACACTTCTGGCTGCATGTAACTGAGATTTAATATCAACTTCCTCCTCTTCCTCTACACTTGAATCATCTTTCTCATATGTTGCTACCTCAAGCTCTTCTTTAGAGTTAGGGTAATCTACAAGGGATATTGGTAGACTAGAAATAATTGTGTCTTCCTGTGCTTCCTCTGTTTCAGTTTGTTCCTCAAAATCTAAGGAATAATTGAGAGAAATGAAAGGCATTTCGTCTTCTGTTGTAGTGTCCACATTTTGTCCAGAGATATCTATGTCTTGGTTGCTGATAGCCTCAGCTTCTTGCATAGTTTCCTTCACAAGCTGAGTATGGGTTTCAGAAACATCATTCTGTTCCATCTTCTCCTTTGTTTGCATATCCTTTTTATCAGTAGCTTTCTTAATCCTTGAGTATCTCCTCAACCCTGAAATAGATTACTTCTTATTTCTTTTAGAACTAGGAGACCTAGACTCACAAATTCTAGTTTCTTGCTGATTAGAGGGTTCCCCTTCTTCAAAAGTATGGAATGTTTGTACATCGTATGAAAATGTGACCTTTCTCTTCCAGTCAAAGCCAACATTCCTCTGTGTTATCATTCGTGATGAGGGAGGTCCTTTTGGAGATGAAGGGGCTGTGACGACAGAAGCTCCAAGTTTATGCTCAGGGTTAGGGTTAGCCTCCTCTGTCTCTTCTCCATAAGTGAGACTCTCAACAATGTTTTCTTCAACAAAATCATCCCAAGTATGGAAAAAGCGGTCAAAACTCCTAATGTTCCCCCTAAAGTGATGTTTGCAAACAATTTTGACTAACCCATGATGCTTGGGTGACCCCCTGCCTGCCTGATACTTTTTAGCCATATTTGCAAGTTCTTGGTACAAATACAAAGGCAAATTGACTTTTAATTCAGTGTTTAAATGACCATAGTGGAGGTGAGTTAAAATTCGTAAATGATGACTAGAGATAACAGGGTATTGACCATCACAGGTTAGAAACCTGATGATCCAGACTGCAACTTCATCCCACAGTGGTTGCATACTGGTTCTCTTAACTCCTTTGCAAATATTGTTGCTTATTATGAACTCCGTAGGTCTGTCATTTTCTCCTCTAAATTGATTAACTAATTCTATTAATGTATTTTTTCCAGATTTTCCTATGTGAATCCCTTGTAGAGGCAATTCAGTGACTTGGCTAAGAATTTTAGGACTTACTTGAATAGTCATGTCGCTGATTTGAACTTTGTTGTAGCGAAAAGTCCACGCGAACTCTACTATTAAACCTTTTGAATGCCCATCAAATTTGTGCAAGAAGGGCAAAAAACCCCCTTCCACGAAGATTCACATACACTCCTCATACCTCTGCAAAAACTCTATATTTCTTGGTTCAATTTTGTTCTTTTGTCCACACATGGTGAATTTTCCCATACCTTGTTTGCTTTAATTTGAAAATATGTCACAGGTTTTTCTCTCTCGTTCTGGAATACTTCTGTTAGGGAAAGAATGAAAATTGAGGATGATAAACACATGCAAGCAACGTCAGAATGATGATAAATCATGTGATATGAGGTAAATCTTGGCAGGTGGTGGCACATAATTCATCATTACTCATGTTCTTCCCGCATGCAATTATTTGTTACGACGTTTGCAGTGATATGGCAAACAATTATTAATGAAAATTGCTTGGCTTAAAATAACCTCCCATTGAGTTGTGTGCCAACCAATTACATGTGGTAAAATATTTTCATAGAATCCGTGCATTGGAACCTGTTGGTCACGAATCTGCCACAGGAAAGGATTTTATACGAAATGCGCCCTAGACCCGGCCAACATTGAAAGGCCGGGAGAAAGAAATGTCTCCCGGACCAATCTCCAGAGAGGGTCTGGTTCCCTTACTAAATCTAAGCTTGATGAAGACTAAAGTTGCAGGAAAGGAATTGGAAATATGCAGAAAGAAATGGGAAATTACGGAAAGAGATGGGAAATATGGCCACAGGCCGAATTTGTATGATCGGGGAAAGATTATCAGCAAGAATTTAACCTCAAGCATATGAACAACATATAATAATAGAATGCAACATAATCCACTTACGACCTTGCGCAGACAACCTCCAGGATTGCATTCCAGAACTCACTTCCTCATTAGCAATATTCAAACTCAGATGCAGAATTTAAATCTAACAGCAGATTAGAAAGACGAGCATAATCGAGAAATGCATGAAATAGAAGGAAATCACACAGAAAGACGCTTGCAAAATCAGAGGCCAAATATCTCTTATTTACGCAGAGAACTTGAATGTTTTCATGCAACATGTCTCTCAAACTCCCAATGCTTGTTCTTGAGATATACATTGATATTTATAGAGGTCTTGCCTCTTTGCAGCATTTAAAACATGAAACGGACTTCCTCGAGATCTACAAAATGTGCAACAGAAATAAGGAAATGATCCCCTTAAACCAGCCTCGGAGAAATCAGAAATTGAATGGAAACAAGGAACCGGTCGTCTTCATTAAATGGTCGTTCTCGGAGCATGCTTGGACCGTTAGAAAATCACGAACAGAAGCTTTGAATAATGGAGGCATCTTCAATTCTGGTGGCTTCGAAAGCTACAGGCCTGAGCACGTTCTTCTATCTTGCACGCATTGGAAAGCAGCAAAACATTAAATTCTGGAGAGCTTTTAATCCTTGGAAATCGCAATACTTCATCGGGCCGTTGAACTGCTTTCTGGCGCGAAACCGTGATGGGTCGCGAAAACGTGACATGTCACGAAATCGTGACATTTTTCTCCTTCGTACGCTTTTGCTATTTTGGGTCGCGAAAACCAAACATGTCACGAAATCGTGACGTATTCGGCTCTTTGTTCTCCTTCGTCACCTTAGGTCGCGAAAACGTGACGCGTCGCGAAATCGCGACATTTCATACTATTCTGCTCCTTCCTTGCTTTGCTCCCGCGAAACTATGACCTGTCACGATTTCACGACGTTCTTTCCCCATGTTGTCCTTTCTTTTCAACGAAAACGTGACAAGTCACGATTTCGCTACATCTTTCTCTCTTTGGCTTTATCACTTCTTCCAAACCACATGTCGCGAAATCGTGACATCTTCTACTTTCTGTGCCCTTCTCTCCGACAACATGTCACGAAATCGTGACACTTTTCTCTTCCTTGGCCTTCATCCTCTTGCAAGCAGCAAAAACAAAACATGTCACGAATTTCGCCCATTTCTTCGAACAAGACATGTCACGAAATCATGACATCCTTCTCTATTTAGCCTTTTCTCCACAATATGTCATGAAATCATGATGTTTCCTTGCTTTCTCTAGTGTTGCCGCTTTCTGTCGCGATATCGCGACGTCTTCCTCTTGCTTGGCCTCATCTTCAAAAATGTCACGAAATCGCGACGTCTTTCATGCCTTATGCTTTTTCTTCAACTTACCGCGATAACGCGACATGTCGCGATATCGCGACGTTTCTACATTTTGCTCCTTGTTCACTTTTCTATCATGATATCACGACGAGGTTCATTGTCATTGCCCTTTGCTCAATTATGTCACGATATCATGACATTTTCTATCACTCTGCTCCATGGCCATCGCAAGTCATGAAAACGTGACATGTCACGATATCGTGACAATTTTACTGCTCTGCCTCCGTTGACCACTTTGACCATGATTTTGGAACACGTCGTGATATCGCGACATTCTTCGACTTTGGCTTCTCTCTCCTCTAAAGACCCGTGATAGCGCGACATGTCGTGATATCGTGATAGTTTTGAACCCGTGCTCTCCATGCTATTTTTGGTCGCGATATCGCGTGACAGTCTTTGGACTTAGCTATTTTGGCACCAAAACTCGTAGAGAAACACAGAGGAGTGAGAACTTCAACAATTTATGCATGAATAATCAACAATCAAAACAATGTGGCAAAAATGCCAACATTCTTGGTGGCTCGTGGGGTATACAGTTCTGTTGTATGCACGAATCCCAGGCCTGAATCCATTGGGCAACAGAGTCAAGAAACATGAGAAGGAGAAAGTGAATGCTGACTGATGGGGAACATCTCTGCGGACTGCTGCAACAACTCTTGCTGACTTACAGAAAACTCAAATAAATCTGTATTTGGCCTAGTTCACCAGGTGTTGTAAAAGGATTTCCATGACAATTATGAAAGCACCGGGGTTGCAAAATGGAAATGAACGGAATGAGGAGTGAGGACTATGGAATGGAAATAGTAAATGATGGAATGGTGGGAATGGAAGGAGTGAAAGCGGTAGATACAACAACTGAAGAGGGAGCTACTGTGTCACCATTGTGGGGATGGAAAAATGAATAATGAAATGGAAGTGGATGAGATGGTGAAAGGTGGAAACTACGGATAAATGCTAAAATGAAAAAGGATTAGAAGAAAAGGAAAAGAAGAAATGGGAATATCAGAGGGGGAAATAGAAACAATAGTAGTGGCTTAATTACGGATGGGGAAGAAGAAGGGAAGAGGAAGGGAAGAAGAGGAAGGGAATGAAAATAAGGAAGTGGAAGGAAGAGATTAATGGAAGCCACTATCTGTTGGGAAGGAAGAAGAAAAAAGAAAGAAATAAATGTACCTGCGGGCTCGCATACAAAAAGAGCCGAAGTTGGTATTGATGATTTATAGGAACTCCACAATACTTTTTTTTTCTTTTTTTTTTTTTTTTTTTTACTATATACAAAAGTTTATGACATGATTGGCATGCCGCCACCACAAACCCAGTTTTAGGTGATTATCCGATGAACCTGCAGTGACCGGACCAAATCTGATTGTATTTCAGTTGATCTCCAGACTCTTCATGCTCTAATGTCCTTCCATTAATGATAGCACTTCGTGACTGTATATGCCATTCTTACTGATTCTAGCCTGCATTTGTTCAAAATTTGATTCACAATCAATTCGAAACCACCAAACATCTGCAATTGTTCACTCTCCAATTTTTTTGCTACATTATCTGTGAAGCTCGCAGCATCAAAGTACAGAGTCCTGAATTGATCAGGCACAGAATTCTGATCATCTTGCATCTTCAGTTCAACCTCCTCAGGCTTTGTAATGGAACAACAGCCAATCTCAGTCTCCAGCATGGCATTAAAGTCAAGCATTGAGAACACATCCTCTAAGCAAGGTTCATCCATCAAAATAGGATCTTCTGGTTCTTCAGTTAGCAAGCTGACAGGCTGTGTGAACTTTTCTGCTTCTTCCAGCTTCTCTATATGAAAAGAGGAAGGCTTTTCATTATAAATCTGAATTCTTCTCCCTTTGAAAGGAATTTCCAGGTGAGAATAATCCAGAGAAAGGTAGCCACCTCCCAGTTTGGCAGTGAATTCTCTTGATAAGCACATACTGAAATACGGTTCTAGATCAACCACAACTATCTCTTGAATGACTGTAATCTGAGGCATACTGTGTAAAACAATCGGGACATCCTTGATTACACCTACTATTTTCATAGGAGTCCCATCCAACTGCAAGACTCCAGGGCTACTTCATGTGTATTCCATACCCATAACTTTGCAAACTGCCTTTGGCATGACAGTTGTAGCGGCACCGGAATCAATCATGCAGTTATGCACGATCCAACCCTCCATTCGAAGTGACAGATAAAATGGGGGTGGTCTATTCTTGCCGATGATTGAAGTGGTTAACGCTTGAGCATAAATTGTCTGGGTAGGACTCTTCTCACTATCCTTCATAGATTTCAAGGATTCTTGCAATAAATCTACCTGTCCAGGCAATTGTAATGCATCATAAAGACTAACCTTAGCTGGGATCTTCTTCAATTCTTCGACAATGTTGTATGCAGCCGCAGCAGATTCCTTCTTTTCAACGGGGGTCATATCTGCTCCGATACTGCTGAGTGGCTTCTACTCTCAACCTTTTAGTCAATGATGGGTACTTCAGCTTTTCTCTTGCTTGTTCCTCTGCTTTCGATCTTGCCTGTGTAGCTGCGGCTTTTTCTTGTACTCTGTGTGGAACAAGATCTTTTGGTAAAATAGGCGCATCTAGCTTTGATACTGGCATAGGAGTTTTCACTTGTTTTCTCAAATCAGCTGGCACTTTTAATGGCTCTAGCTCAGCAGGATCTACTGTGACAGGCTTCTTTCCAGTCCTCGTGAGAACTGAAACTTGTTCTTCAGATGGAACCATTAAGCTATGACCTACCTCAGAGATCATGTTGACTTGCCCTCCCGAAGAGCTAGCGGCCAATGTCTGCACATAATTCAAATGAACCATGCAAGTGTCTTCGCCATGTGGATCATTACATGTTGAACACCAATATGTTCTTTCTGCAAGGACTGCATCTTCATTTGCCAAAACAATCGAGTTCTTCTCGGGTGCTTTGCTTGTTGAAGCAGACTTGTTCTCTAGTAATCGGCGGAGGCTGAAATCTCCTGGGCTGGAAATCTCGCTCAGCTTGCTTCCTTTCAATAAGTGTGATCTTATTGCCCATTGCTCTTATTGCAGAATTGGTAGATTTTACCTCTTGCAAGAGTGTCGTATAAGGATCAGGATTTACAGGCGCAGGAGGTGCTGGTAAGGGCAAAGGTGCTGGTGGCGCTGGTAATGCTGGGAATGAAGTGGAAGCGGGGAATGGCAGAATGCTGGGTGCAGGCAACTGGGGATTTGCTGGAGTAGGGAGCTGAGGAACTGGGATGGGTGCAATCTGAGGTGCACTGGAGCTCCATGATGGAACAGGATACATGGAAGACATAGATTGCAAAAATGAACTAGGATATAAATGTTGTGGAATATCAGGTAAAATGGGCATTGCTACCTTTGGAGGAAGCCTACCGATTGCAATCAAGTCTGCCTCCACCTTTTGTGCTTGTTCGAACAGTTTCGAGAAGGTCATCACATTGGACTGCCTGATCGCCAAGCCAATGTCTGTGTTGAACGCTCGAAGATAGTAGAACGTAGCTTGCTCATGGGTAGGGCGAAGACCTTCAGGCACTCGCTGCCAGCTTCTGGTAAATCGAACATTGAAATCTGCTATCGCCTCCTGCGGGTGCCTCTGAATTGCGTTAAACTGATGCAACAATGAAAATGGATCAGCTTGTTCATGAAAATTCTTAACTAACAGTTCTCCTAGCTGATCCCATGATGCAATAGTGCCTGGTTGCAGAGATCGGTACCAGTACAACAATTTTCCTCTCAAGGATAGTACTAATAACTTCACCATCACATCTTCATCTGTTATATCATGAATGGCTGCCAAAGAAGCTATATCATGAATATGTTCATATGCAGTCTTACCAGTACCATCATAGGTTGGCAAGGCTTTCAAAGCAGCCTGAGGAACTGGATTTTGAGCCTGCAAATTCAAGGCTCTTGAACTATTCCATGCTGAAAACTGCCTGGGTTGAGGATACTGGGCCATTGGGACTAGTGGATGTGACTGAGAAGATGGAAAACTAGTAACAATACCAGGGATTTGTGTGGATATGGCAGATGATGCAAGCGATGGGGAAACCAACCTAGAGTGTTCACCTCTTTTTGTGCTGTCAAGTTCAAAAAACTCAACAAGATTTTCAACTTTTTTGGACTTCGATCTCGTGATCATGAAGTACAGCTTTCACTGTATCCACGTTCAGAGATTTTTGGGTACTGTAGAGTCACCAAATGTTCTAACTATACGGCATGAAGGCGAACATTAAACCCTCAATACTATGGGATCTCTCTGAGACAGAAACAGTCTGTCCCACCGGGCGTGCCAAAAACTGTTGGTCACGAATCTGCCACAGGAAAGGATTTTATACGAAATGCGCCCTAGACCCGGCCAACATTGAAAGGCCGGGAGAAAGAAATGTCTCCCGGACCAATCTCCAGAGAGGGCTGGTTCCCTTACTAAATCTAAGCTTGATTTCAGACTAAAGTTGCAGGAAAGGAATTGGAAATATGCAGAAAGAAATGGGAAATTACGGAAAGAGATGGGAAATATGGCCACAGGCCGAATTTGTATGATCGGGGAAAGATTATCAGCAAGAATTTAACCTCAAGCATATGAACAACATATAATAATAGAATACAACATAATCCACTTACGACCTTGCGTAGACAACCTCCAGGATTGCATTCCAGAACTCACTTCCTCATTAGCAATATTCAAACTCAGATGCAGAATTTAAATCTAACAGTAGATTAGAAAGACGAGCATAATCGAGAAATGCATGAAATAGAAGGAAATCACACAGAAAGATGCTTGCAAAATCAGAGGCCAAATATCTCTTATTTACGTAGAGAACTTGAATGTTTTCATGCAACATGTCTCTCAAACTCCCAATGCTTGTTCTTGAGATATACATTGATATTTATAGAGGTCTTGCCTCTTTGTAGCATTTAAAACATGAAACGGACTTTCTTGAGATCTACAAAATGTGCAACAGAAATAAGGAAATGATCCCCTTAAACCAGCCTCGGAGAAATCAAAAATTGAATGAAACAAGGAACCGGTCGTCTTCATTAAATGGTCATTCTCGGAGCATGCTTGGACCGTTAGAAAATCATGAACAGAAGCTTTGAATAATGGAGGCATCTTCAATTCTGGTGGCTTCGAAAGCTACAGGCCTGAGCACGTTCTTCTATCTTGCACACATTGGAAAGCAGCAAAACATTAAATTTTGGAGAGCTTTTAATCCTTGGAAATCGCAATACTTCATCGGGCCGTTGAACTGCTTCCTGGCGTGAAACTGTGATGGGTCGCGAAAACGTGACATGTCGCGAAATCGTGACATTTTTCTCCTTCGTACGCTTTTGCTATTTTGGGTCGTGAAAACCAAACATGTCATGAAATCGTGACGTATTCGGCTCTTTGTTCTCCTTCGTCACCTTAGGTCGTGAAAACGCGACGCGTCATGAAATCGTGACGTTTCGTACTATTCTGCTCCTTCCTTGCTTTGCTCTCGTGAAACTATGACCTGTCACGATTTCATGACGTTCTTTCCCCATGTTGTCCTTTCATTGTTTCAAACCGCAAAAACGTGACAAGTCACGATTTCGCTACATCTTTCTCTCTTTTGGCTTTCTCACTGCTTCCCATCACGAAAATGCGACATGTCACGAAATCGTGACATCTTCTACTTTCTGTGCCTTTCTCTTCTGTATACCCGTGAAACTGCAACATGTCACGAAATCGTGACAGTTTTCTCTTCCTTGGCCTTCATCCTCTTGCAAGTAGCGAAAACGGAACATGTCACGAAATCGTGACATTCCGTACCATTTTGTTCTTTCCACGCTTTCACATCGCGAAAACAAGACATGTCGCGAAATCGTGACATCCTTCTCTATTTAGCCTTTTCTCCACAATATGTCATGAAATCGTGACGTTTCCTTGCTTTCTCTAGTGTTGCCACTTTTTGTCGTGATATCGCGACGTCTTCCTCTTGCTTGGCCTCATCTTCAAAAATGTCGCGAAATCGCGATGTCTTTCATGCCTTATGCTTTTTCTTCAACTTGACCGTGATAATGCGACATGTCGCGATATCGCGACGTTTTTACATTTTGCTCCTTGTTCACTTTTCTGTCGTGATTTCGTGACGTGGTTCATTGTCATTGCCCTTTGCTCAATTATGTCACGATTTCGTGACCTTTTCTATCACTCTGCTCCATGGCCATCGCAAGTCGCGAAAATGTGACATGTCGCGATATCGTGACAATTTTACTGCTCTGCCTCCGTTGACCACTTTGACCGTGATTTTGGAACACGTCGCGATATCGCGACATTCTTCGACTTTGGCTTCTCTCTCCTCTAAAGACCCGCGATAACGCGACATGTCGCGATATCCGATAATTTTGAACCCGTGCTCTCCATGCTGTTTTTGGTCGCGATATCGCGACAGTCTTCGGACTTAGTTGTTTTGGCACCAAAACTCGTAGAGAAACACAGAGGAGTGAGAACTTCAACAATTTATGCATGAATAATCAACAATCAAAACAATGTGGCAAAAATGCCAACAGTAACCTCCAATTTGAAAACTACACCTTGGTACAACTTCCAATCCTGATTGGCATAACTTTTATGAACCCACAAAAATTTTAATTGACTTTTGCCTGAGCCTCGTGGTGTCAGAGTTTAAAATGAATTAACCATTTTTTAATTCATTTTTCCAAATTTTATCATTAGCTTTATTCTTGAGCAAGACATCTTTCAAATTTTTCATTCGAGAGTATTTGTATGCAGCAGGTTTATTCCAGAGCAGTTTTATCGTTTCAAGAGGATTTCTTTTGATAACCTTTCGGAATTAACTTATGTATGTTTTTATGCCAGTTAGGGATATCATACATCATACAAGAATTATTCACACTATTAAAATAGAAAAAGGCACATACCTGAAGAAACTTGTTTATCAATATTTTGTACAAATGCTATTTTTGGCTGATTCTGCGCTAACTCGTTACATGGTGCAATCTGAACCATAGTGAAACAAAGGAGAAAATGAGTGGAACAAACGTTAAGAATGATGGAGTGAAGTAAAAATGAATGGACCAAAGGTGAGTAATAGTGAGAGTGAATGGAATAATGGAATGATGAAGAGTGAATGGAATAATGGTGGAGAGTGAGGTAAACATGCCAGAAAAACCGGTTTTCATGTAAGCCCAATTCAGATGCGCCTCAAAGAGGTTTTCACATTCTAAATTATTATTATTATTATTTTATATATATTTTTTATTTTTTTCATTTTTTTTTAATATATTTTGGTTCATGTCACTTGATTGAGTCCATCTTGGAAGAAGTGATTTCTTCCAATACTGATACATCCAAGTTTCCTACTTGCTTGAGAAACTCCTCCTTGGTTAACGGTTTGTGATATATCCGAAGACGATGACCGTTAACCACCATTTTCCTTCTTGAATCATCTATTGGTGAAAGACGTACAACTCCATTTGCAAATACCTCCTCAACCTGATAAGGTCCGAGCCATCGAGTCTGCAACTTGCCATGATAGTCTTCATATCGTGAATCAAACAACAAAGACCAATCGCCTTGTTGAAATTTTTGTTGTTGGATATGACTATCATGCCACAACTTGCATTGTGACTAGATCACCTCGGTCTGGTGCAATGCATCCCTCCTTAGCTCATCCAATGCATTGAGATACATAATCTGGTTCGTTTATGCCTGTGACAAATCAATACCAACTTCCAAAGCAGTTCGAAGAGTTAGTAATTCAAACTCAATATGCAAAAGAGGGTTTTTACCATAAACCAACTCATAGGGAGTAAATCCAGTAGTGGATTTCCAAGTGGTGTTATAAGCCCAAATTGCTTCGTGTAACTTCTCCACCCAATTCCTCCTATGGGCTGCTACAGTTTTGGTTAAGATCCTTTCTAATTCCTTATTTGTCACTTCAACTTGGCCATTGGCTTACGGATGGTAAGGTGAGGATTTTCGGTGTTTGATTTCATACAACTTTGTAAAGGCTTCAATAAATTTTGAGGTAAACTAAGGTCCTTGATAAGTGGTGATAGAATGTGGGGCTCCAAATCACAAAAATATTTGGGAATACAGGAAATAAATAACTTTCTCTTCTTGGGCATGCTTAAAAGCACGGGCTTCTACCCACTTGGTTACATAATTAGTACATACCAAGATATGCAAGGTGGACCAATGGGTCCTAAAAAATCTAGCCCCCACCTTTCAAATGGTTCTGTACCTAATTGAGGTTGTAAATGCATTTCAGTAGTAAAAGTAGGCTTACCCATCCTTTGGCATGCATCACAATTTCTGACATACCTTTTGACATCTTTGTGCAAGGATGGTCAGTAGTAACCAGTACCCAAAATATTTCGAATGGTACTTTTCACTGACTAATGCTCTCCTGATGGTTCATCATGACATGCTTGCAGGATGTCATATACCTCATCCTTGCAAACACACATGCGCAAAACATGGTTAGGACTGCATTTAAACAATAAACCTCCTATCCATTCAAAAGAAGAACTTTTCTTGATCAACTGTTTCTTTTGTTTATGAGTAAAGTGAAGAGGAATTTTCCCTGTAGCTAAATAATTAGCTATATCTGCAAACCATGGAGATTGTATAGAAACAACAAATAATTTCTCATCAAGAAACGCATCCTCAACCAATTCCTTCGTATCTGCATTTGACAATCTTGACAGAAAATCTGCAAATACATTAGCTTTCCCTGGTTTGTTAACTATAGTAATATCAAATTCCTGCAATAGTATTAACCAACGAATAATTCATGCACTAACCAAGGGTTTATTCATCAAATACTTTATAGCAACATGGTCTGTGTGGATGAATATGGGATATCCTATGATATAGTGTCAGAATTTATTAATAGCATACACCATAGCTAAAAATTCCTTCTCGATTGTGGTGTAATTATTTTCATCTCCAGTCAAATTTTTACTAATGTAGTATATGGCATAGTGTTGTCCATATTCAATCTGCCCTAATACAACTCCAATAACAGTATTGGAAGCATCAGTTTGAATATGGAAGGGTAACTCCCAATTAGGACCTCTCAATATAGGCGGAGTTGTTAACTTTTCCTTTAAAACTTCAAAGGACTATTGACACCCAGTAGACCAAAAAAATTCATAATCCTTTGTTAACAATGCGAACATTGGATTAGCAATGGTACTAAAATTAGCAATAAATCTGTGATAAAAGCCAATATGTCCTAAGAAACTATGGACATCAGTTTGAGTTTTTGGAGGAGGAAGGTTCTTGATGACCTCTACCTTTTTAGGATCAACTTTAATTCCATAAGCAGAAATATGATGTCCAAGAACAATTCCTTCTTCCATCATCAAGAAACATTTATCAAGATTCAGAGACAAATGATATGTTTCACAACGTATTAAAATTTTTTCAAGTTGTTCTAAAGTATATTCAAATGTATCTCCAAACATTGTGAAGTCATCCATATAAATATCTACACTTTCATTTGTTATATAAAAAAAGATAGCCAAAATAGCTCTCTAAAATGTTGCTGGTGCATTGCACAAATCGAAGGGTAATACTCTGTAATCAAATGTTACCCAAGGACATGTGAAAGTTGTCTTTTCCTGGTCTTCTGGTGCAACCTGAATCTGATTATAACCACTAAAACCATCAAGGAAACAGAAAAATTTCTTACCAGCAAGGGTGTCCAACACTTGGTCTATAAATGGTAATGGAAAGTGATTTTTATGTGTGACCTTATTCAATTCCCTGTAGTACACACATACTCTCATATTACCATTTTTCTTTGGAACAATGACCAATGGTGAAACCCACCTACTGTATGAAATTGGATAAATGAATCCTACATCCAATAGTTTTTCAATTTCTTCTTTAACAATATCCTTCAGAGTGGGATTCAGACGCCTTTGTGGTTGTCTTACTGGTTTGACATCTTCAGTGTATATCCTATGTGTACACACATCAGGGTGAATTCCAGTCATGTCCTTATAACTCCAAGAAAAAGCTTGAACATGTCTCTATAAAACAACAAATAATTTATCCTCTTGTTCATTAGTCAACGAACTATTAATATTTAAAAATTTTACTAGCTGTATCTCAATATTCTTAATCCCTGGATAAATAGAGTTGACAACCTCATATTTACTAATTAAAGCATTTAAGGGACAATGATGTGGCTGTAGAGTATGAAATACTCTTGATTTTGGTGTAAATGTGATACCTGATGGAATCATTTGCATAGGACAAATGAAAGAAGTCAGAAGATGATGATGCCATCCATGTGGCAATGTGAAGGAGCTTTCTTGTAGTGGAATAGATGACAAATTTTTAGCAGTTTGTTCTTCATATTTCCATAACAAACGATAGACAGGAATTTGATCATCCTTAAGACCTTCTTGCAATGTTTTCACCAAAATTGTTTCATGTTCAAAGATTTCTCTTTCTGGTGAATTAAGTTCTTCAATATGTTCTTTTACTACAACGGTGGCCAAGGTGACAATAGTTTCATGTTCTTCATCAGACTCAGGATACCATATCTGTCCAAAAAATTTAGCTGAAGGTTGGGTTGGTGGATACAAGGAAATATTTTTTAGGTCTACAACATTTGAAATGGTCATCTCACTTGACCTGCAGTCTATAGATGCAGCTACAATGGCAAGCCAAGGTCGTCCAAGAATAATAGGATAGCCATTAGCTGAGTTTCTAGGCTGAAACACTAAGAAATCTATAGGGTATTCCCAAGAAGACACTTCAATGGCAACATCCTCCAAAATTCCTTTCGGTTTAGCCACTGACCTATCTGCCATTTTTAAAACTATGGTAGTAGGACTAAAGTTATTGAGCTGCAATTTCTGCATGGTTTCCTTAGTCATCACGTTGATTGCAGCTCCTAAATCGATAAGTACATTTGGAATTTGAACTAACCCAACAGTAATTGTAACTACTGGACTCCCTGGATCACCATATTTTGGGGGTACTAGTTTTCTAGAAAGCAGGTCAGCCAACTTACCTTCTACTTGTACAGTCTTAGGAAAGGCTTTCTTCTTCCTGCCAGGTTTCCTAATACACAACTCCTGAATGGTTTTCCTAATCAGAGGTACATCCTTTATTTCCTGCAACAAAGGGAGTGAGATAGACATTTTCCTCAATTTTGTGATTAATTCTAATTCAGGAGCAGTGATAGTGTGGTCAAACCTTTCAGGATACGGTAGGTCTATCGAGGCAGGTTCAAATTTTCCTTTTAGACTTTCTATTTTTTCCTCTTTTTGCTCTGTTTGTGGTTTTTATGAACTTAAAAATTCTTTCTTTCCATCAATTTCTTCAATAGTGGGTGGTGCAGGGTCAGGTAAAACCTTCCCTGAATGTAACTGGATGTTACTACAGTTAAGGACATGGACTGCAACAGTCTCTTCAGACTTAGCTCCATAAACAAGGGCTGCTTGTCTGTTGTTATTGGGGTTAGCCATAGGCTGAGTTGGAAGTGGAGGTTACTTAACTAGATATGGTTGTTGTGGTTGAAATCTTCCCTAAAATTTTTTATTAGGGGCTGGTAGCAAGTTTTGATTTGGTGATTGATACCTCTAATTCCCTTGATAGGATGGGTATTATGGCCCCATATTTGCCCTGACTGATTTGGTACCCAATATGGATTAACTGAATGTCATGGTTGATTACAACTAGAATGTGAACAATATTGAGGGGCTGCCCAAGATTGATTCAAAGTGTGGGGAGGACGTTCAGTATATGCCCATGGCATATTCCAAGGATTTTCTCCCCAATTTGAAGAAAAGCGAGGGGCATTTTGGTTTTGTATGAAGTTTCCTCCTGGCCTTTGCCCAATAACATGAAGTTCTTCAACTTGGGTTTCTAAAACACTCCAAATATGGGGCAAAATCTGACATTTATTAGTTTTATGATCCTTTGAGCAAATACCACAAATTACTGAAATTGAGGTCTTGTCCAAAGGACAATCTTGCAGAGCATGTTTATTTTTGCACCTAGGACAATAGATAGACAGGGGTGATGAAGAATTGGCTCTTGTATTCCTTTATCCTAAAGTAGTATTTAGTTGAACAAGTATATCGGTTTTCATATTAGTTATTTCCTACATCAAATCTTTTATATCAGTATTACTAGGATTCCTTTTCCTTCTTCTTTCTCTAGTGCGGGAATAATTTTTGCACAACTCTACAATATTATTAATATGAAGTTGGTTTATATCTCATTTTCCCATTAAGTCTAATACTTCTTTAGAATCATCCTGCAAACCTCTCAGAAATATAATTTTAATAAGTTAGTTTCCACAGGACATCTCTTTTGGATAAAGGTAAATCTATCAAGATAATCCTCTAAGTTTTCATCCTCTTCTTGTCTTATCCGAAATAACTCATCCTTCCTATTTCTCACTCTACAATACTCTGGATACTTATCCAAAAATGCAGTTTCTATTTGATCCCAAGTGCGGATTGAATCTGGTTCAAGGCTCATAAACCATTGTAAGGCTGCATCTTTCAGTGTAGAGGGAAATAACTTTAGTTTATGGTTATCATTGACATAGTCATAAGTCTGACACGACCTTGAATTCAAATAGAAATTGATCAGGATCTTTAGAAACAACTCCCCTAAATATTGGTAATACTGAGGGTGAAATTGTTTTCATAGGAGCATTTTGAGTAGGATTCAGACGAAAAGGGTATTCAAAAGTTCTAACAAGAGGATTATCAGCATCATGACCAAAAATATCCCTATCATGTTCTCCTTTTTCTGCCATAGGTGCTTCCTCATCTTTAATTTGTTCAACTGGTTCAGATGGATCAGCCCTATGGGTATGTCTAGAAGCAAGTGCCTCTAAGATCTCTTCTTGCAAAGATCCTAAAAATTTAGTTGATGAAGAAGATGATTCTCTTTTAAGTATTTCAAGAAGTTCATACATAGGAAGATATTCACCTGATCATGAAGAACGCCTTGGTGGAAAAGAGCTAGTTCTAATAAACCTTCCTTTTTTGTCTCTTGGCCTATGCATTCATGCCTATTTACTAAATAAACTAAACCTCGAGTTTCAAAAAATTGTTTCCTGAAACAAGACAGTTTTTGGACTACTAGACCTCTCCTAACAACACCTAAGTGTCCTCGACAACGATGCCAAAAATTATGAGTGTCATCAAATTTTCATCATTTAATCATTATGTGTCAATCCAGGGTGGTGTCCAAGGCTATATACGAAAGCAGGGCTTAACAGACAGAATTTTAGTTCATTTAGATCATGGCTTTATTCATGGAGCAGTTAGAGATTGGGATGTTTGGGGTCTCCTTTCTTACTCCTAAAAACTAAAACTAAACTCCTTATCCTTGTAGAATTGAAATTCACACTATTGCAGAAAAATAAAACTAAACTATTACAAAGCTAAAAATAGCAAAATTTAATTGACAGAATTTAAAATAACAAAATTGAAATTAACTATAACAACAATGAAACTTTTTAGAATTGAAACTTCACACCTACAGAAAATGAAACCTAAGACAATGATGAAATTTAAATTTTGGTAAGCAAATATTGCAAATCTATAGCAAACTAAATTAACCAAAAATTCTCTGATGCAAACTGAAAATATAGACTAGAAATGCTGAAGCTAAAATAGAAAATTTTATGCTATAAAATCTATTCTAGATGAGTTACCTACCATGCATTCAAATGCCACATTATCCTAATCACTAACCATGCAAAAACTATCAGATCTCTGTTGACCTGTTGCAGCCATAAATAATAGAATTATGTCAGGTAAAAACCCTCCTTTGGACCTAGAAGTGGCCCTTGCTTCCTGAACCAAAAGAGGGCAAATAAACTTGCTCTAAACTATTAAGTCCTCACACTCAATGCATAATTGAACATAAATAAATGACAAATTATGCACCTTTATTTCATTCCCAACAACATAACAGTAGTGCATGGAAAGACTTGCAGACTACTGTGTTGTTGTAATACACAATTACAATATCTAAAATTTCTATTACTTATTTCCTCTCTTCTCTCCTCCCTCAACCAGATGGGAGAACTTTATTTATACAAATAAGGTACATTAAAGATAAGGTTTAATGTTGTTACATAGGACTGTTACAACTGTTTCAATTATGTTCTTCCAAAAATGCAGGGTTTTGACCCTTCAGGCCTTCTCCGCTCAAGCTGTTGGCTTCCACCGATGAGGGACAGGTGTAAGAATAGATAAGGATACTGCTAAAATAATTGCAGTCACTGTTTACCTCTTGTTTATGGTGATTAAAGACACATTCAGTTAGTTTTAAACCCTCTACAATTATTTCGGAGCAGCTCCAGAATATCAAGCAACAGAACAAGGTTATTGTTATATTTGGCAACAGAAGCACATGCGACCAACTATGGCAGCGGATATGGTTTCTCTGAGCACCTAGATGACTAATTCCACTTTTGGTTTGAGCTAGAGTGGACAAATTCCATGCCATGTTGTATATGTACAACTGGCTAGAATTTGTATGGAAAAAGTCCAGTTTCCTGCATAGCCAACTATTGACAGAGTTCTTGGTGCCTTAAAGTAATTTAAAAAATGGGTAAACAGTGAAATACACTTATGGAAGAAACATAAACCTTATGAATGAAGTACCTAAATATTGTAATACCTAAATTAATGCAGAATATACTGAAATAAACAACCAAAACAGAATATAAAACATGGACAAATTAGTCAAAACAGAGTATATGCACTTTCATCATTTTAACATGTAAATACCATCACATAATGCATAGTATCTCTAATATTAACATAAAATCACAACATAAGCAGTTCCAAATGGGTTTAAAAGTTTATCAAAGTAGTCTTTTATGAGGCCATTTTCTGCCTCATCAACAATTGAAAGGTTCGTAATATCCTCTTCACTATAGACTCACCTCTAAGAATTTGGTTATGTCCTGAGAACCCGTCCATGAGTGAAAGCATACCATAACCAACAATAAAATTGATTGACATATCAATGTAAAGTAGAGAAAAAATTTCTTTTAGACAAGCCTTATTAACGTCACAAAAATTGGTGCATGCAAGTATAACACCTTCCTTCTTAGCGACATATACGATATTAGAAATCCAGTTGAAATAGTCCATTTATTTGTTAAATTTAACATCTAATAGTTCCTAGATCCCATCCTTAACAAGAAGAGCAACCTTATTATGCATTTTGCACTATTTATGTTTAACAGTTTTAGCCTCAATATGGAAAACCAAGTGATGAATAATAAGAGATTTGTCCAAACTAGGCATATTGACATAGGTTCAAGCAAAAATATAATGAAATTCTATCAAGAGATCTGTATAATCCTAGTATTTGATAAGAGTCAAAGCAATGCCAAGTTTTAGGATTTTGGGTTTGGTATCAGTCCTTATGTTAGTATCCATAGTGCCCTTAATGAGGAGATGAGACTCATATTCAAGTTGGGGTGGTGTTAGCAGTACCAATAAGTCTTGAAGATATATTTGACTAAGAGAGGATAGTTCAAGAATATTTGAGATGGGAAAGCTAGGTACTACGAACATAGATTCCCCAACACAAGATGTATTTTAAGCAATAGAATTGAAAGGAATGGCTTCCATATTAGAATGATGCACATAAAAAATTATCTTGACTAACCTAGGGAATACCATAATAATAATATTTACACTGGTGAAGCGTGCAAGATGACAAGAACCTGTCTAAAGGAGTGACCAAAGCTCTCTTTCATCCTCCTTATCCCATTGTGGTCCATGGAGGGAGGAGATATCATCATAAGAATTTCATAGATTGTTAGGATCATATGATGTTAGAAAATGTAGGGACTTAATTTTATTGGGAATATACTCGGTCCTACAATGACTAAGCTAGGTATCGACTTCCAAGGAATATTTAATACCTTATTTGTATTGGATTAGGCCCTTTCCAAGGTTCCCCATATTGAAAAGAATTTTCTTAGGGAGCGAATAAGCGAAGGATAGATAACATGAGGTATATTGCTATTTAGATGGGAAAATATTGGCACCACAAATATGCTCATCATTAGTGGTTCCAAAAAATACAAAGGAACAACTTCCTATATTTATGATCACACCTTTAGCAGTGGGAAATCCATAGTCTCGTGGTGAGAGAAATAAGGTAGAGAGGTATGAGAAAGGATCACAATTGATCTAGGCACTAACAACCTCAAAAGGGTTATTTGAAAAGTGTTGGCTTTTAGTCCTTGTAGATGGATGGTCATCCATTTGGGTAGTCTATCCCTTAGAAGATGGCTTCAAGGTACTATAAATAATTTAAGAGGAAGATGAAAATGAGGGACCAAGTTGTAGAAATGGATAAAATTTTAATGGGTTTGAAACCTTGAAGGGCTTGGGATCAACAGGAATGTAAACAATTTTACCTTGAAACTCATACTTGAGACATTGGTGATGGAAGGAATGACTTTCATAGCGCAAATGTAATCCTAGGTTACATATATTGATGGTAGATCTATTGTCTACTAGGATCCTTTTGATGTATTTTTCTTTGATATGACAAGTGATGTGAAGAGGATGGTCCCTAGGAACATCAAATGGAGGAATATGATTTTTTGAAAAGAAATTAGGTGTTGTACTCCTAAATTCCAATTAATATTAGTAATATCATCGGGTTGCAAATTTTGAGGGACCACCTACTCACTTAGGAGTTCAAAAATTATGCCATGATAAGCAAGGAATGTTATTAATAGCTCAAGGAGGAAAATTTTACTAGGCACACTCTCTAGTTATTGACATAAATTGAAAGAGCCAATATTAGAGGATTGAATTTTTAAAGGAGGTTTATATGTTACAGGGTTTTTACTTTTCTTTTGTAAGACTAAAGGGGGTTGATGAGTGTTATTAATGTTCATCATTAAATATTAATATTTCAAATCCAAGGTATTGTCCAAGGCTATATACGATAAAGGAGGTTGGTATTTCTACAACTAAAAAATCAGGGCACTTGCTTATTTTGTAGGAATAGAGGTTCAAGTGGTTCTTACAGGGATAAAAATATCACAAATTGTAGAATTGAAACCTACTTAGTTTGCAAAATTGAAACCTATTTAAGTTGTAGAATTGAAATATGTTAAAGGAAAACATAAAAATACATTAAATTTTCTAAATTGAAGTGACATGAAATGTAAATGCTAAAATGAAATCAACTATTCTAACAAATGCTAGAAATTAAACTACTGAAACAAAATTGCTAACGTAGGAAATTACTGCTAAAACTATAAATTGCAAAAATGGAAATAAGAAATGCAAGAGAAAATAAATTTAGCTAGCTGAAAACCAAACTCACACATTCACACTTGAAAATAGAGGAAAATAGGGGATAGAAATAGAGCAAATCTAATTACAACATTTTAGCAAGAAATTGACAATTTTTTGATAGAAAAAAAACAAGAACAGGAAAAACCTGTAAAACTGTAACAACACTCCTTCCAATAGCCCTAAGAGTGGGCCCTTGCTCCTAGGTCTAGCAGAAGGTCTAACTCACCAAAATATAATCTCTAACTATCCACTCAAACATCAAAAAGGCATATAAAAAAATACTGCACTTTTTTTGATGATCTTTGGTATTACAAAGTTGTTGAAAAATGCTATCTCCTATTTGCTTGTCTATTATCTAACTTTATAACATTTCCAACATAGGTTGGTGGAATTATTTATACAAATTTTTTCCATGCCCCTAGCCTATGTTTGACAATTACAAATTAATCCTCTTTGCCATTGATCCCTGATTTGCTGCCCTACTACAACAAACTATCTAAAATTAGGATAAAATCTAATTTACAGCCAATTGTGCAGTTGTTCACACCTCCAAAATGATGGGAATTTTCTAGAAATAGGTAGGATATTATTGGTAACATATATCAATGCACAAAATATTTTATTCCATTGAATATTTGGTCAAAACTTGAATTTATGCTAATTCTATAATATTTTCTACTGCAACTCTAGAATATCAGCTTGAATACTCGTCAAATGTTGTTGCTTCAAAATCGGCCATGTTGAGTCACTTTCAAATGTTTGGTAGGCGTCACCTCATTTCTTTGAAGCTCCTAGGACAATTTCAACCTTGATTTTGGTTTTTATCCTCATTTCCCTCTCAAGCTGTAGGTTGTTGCCCAGATGTTTCAAAGCTGCTCCTGTAGGTTTTATGTCCAACTGTATTTATGCCTTGTTTTAGCTACAATGTGGATTTCATGATGCCACATCATCCTAGAATATTTTTTTAAGGTGGGAAAACACTTCAAATTGTTCAACCAATCATATTTCATCAAACCTTATTTAATAGCTATTTTCTAATATACATTATTCTTGTTATTTTACTGCTAAAATCATGCAAACAAATGATATAAAGTGCAAAAAATACCCAAAATAGCAGCATAACATTCATTAAAATTTAAGCATGTTAACACTAACATAATGATGCATTTTAATCACATATTTGGTAAATAACTATACTATTGATCAGAATATGACAATTTTTCATGTTCAAAATGATGAAATAATGAGGTATTTTTGTGTCTTATCATTCCCCCTCACTTAACCTAATGCATGACCTCATGCATTCTTAGTTGCTATAGAAACATTTAGGTTAAAATCCCTATGCCATATTCCTTAGAACTTATGGTATGTTGAGTTATAACCCCTGTTGATCCTTATGTCTGCCAGCCAACTCTAAAATTGCTGCTCTGGTTGAGGGTCCAAATCAAGATAGAAAGACATAGGGGTAAGTAAAGTGGGTGGCTTTAAATGAAGTCATATCCACTAATATTGCATTGTCAAAATGACATCTATCATTGCCACTAATCTTCTACAAGACCACATCGGATTTATAGGTGTGATAGGTTCTCTTTTCCTTAAAGAAATTGGTTGTTCATCCCACCTACTCTTACATGCTACCACTACATTGTTGAAATTTTCCCTGTAAAATTGTTGAAAGGTGGCCACACTCTCTCTAATATTCTCAAGATATGTGGCTCTAATATTTGGTCTGCCCATCAAGGATAAATATTGACTAACGAATGTTGTAGGGTTGGGCTGGATATGCCTAAACAGAAGACCAGGTCTAATATCTACAATCTTGTGTTGTCTCCTTTCTTGATTCCAACATATCTTATTATGCAATGTGGAGGTGAAGGATCTGACTTGTACATCACCTATATAGATATGTGGCATAAACTGGACATCTTATATTACTATAAACTTATGTAAATAGAACTCACATAGAAGATTTCGTTTATCTTTAGGACTCTACAAGTTTGCATTAATAAATTATTGTTCAGAAGATAGATCATAGAATAGACCAAAACATATCCTCATTACCTGCCATATAAAAAAACTTTCCTTGAGGAATAAACTATACAATCTAACAGGTCTTCTACACTGCACTAACTATTGTGCTATCAAGCACAAGTCTATCACTTTGGCCTACAATTCTGTAATTTTTGCAGTCTATCTTTGATTTTGTTCCTCCAGTGGCTGCATTGTTGTAAAATGTGTTTCTAGTGCATGGTAATGAGCTATCTAACCTGTTATAGCTTCATTATGTACTGCCAATGACACCATATTCGAATGAGGTACTACCCTTGGTGGGGGTCCAAGAACTGGAGGTATTTCAACATGAATTCCAACATCTACATTTTGAACTATATTAACAGATTCTATGAGAACTTGTTTCTCTTCCTCCTCAAGTGGTGTATCCATTTGCATGAGTTTAGTTTGTAATTTAAGAGCTTTCTATACTAATATACCTTTCTCTAGAACTCTCAATCAATCATTTTGTTGTTCTAGAGCTTCTTCCTGCCACTATTATTCCAGAGCTTCTCCATGCAACAATTATTTTGGAGCTATTTTTGGATGTTACGGAGCTGCCTCTACTATAAGTTGATTCGATAGAATATATTATTGCTTGGGCTTTGTAGTATCCTCTCCTTGGTGGGAGCATTCTCCAATATCCATTGGCTCCTTTCCAGCCCTCTTAATAAGTACAATTCCTTATGTCTATTGTTGTTCTGCTGAAAAACAACCATGGTAGAAACAAAAAAGGAGGTTTCTATTCTAAGGTAATTTCCTCAATTCTATCAGGCAATGCTGGAGTGTGTTCTTGTGCATATTCATTCAGAATCTAACCTACTAGCTTGAGCAAAATTTTAGTTGCCTCTCTCCCTAAAATAGAATCTGCAAGCAGATTTTCTAGCTATTTCATTTTCTTCTTTAAGTCACTCAACTCTTGTAGCAACTTACAAATGTATTCATATTTTTCCTTTATGGTTGCCTTTGCCTTTTCAATCCAAGTATGTTGGGTTTTTATTATCACCCTAGTAGCTTTCATAAGATTTTTTGGTTCATATTTTGTATTGTTTTTAGATTCTGAAGAATATGTGGGCAGATCCATCACAGATGGAGAATTTTGCTCCATAGATTCCTTAGTTGCAGTAGTTATCTCCTTAGCAAAATCATCCTCATCTTCCTATAGAATCAATCATCTTCTCCTTATTTTAGGAGGTGCAGAAGGTGTTTTTCCTAAGCTACAGCAAATTCTTATTGCTTTCTTCTTAGAATTATTCTAAGAGGAGGGGGTGTAGGTTTAATTTTTTGTGCCTCAACCTCTTCTTTCCCTTGTTCAAAAGATATATCTGCAACAGTATTCTTCACATGCCTAGTGGGTATTCTGAGTGGTTGTGACCCTATTTTATGCATGCCACTAGAATGTCTTAATGTCTTGTTTTCTTGGGCTAAAATTACTCTTATGTGGAAGAAGAATCTTCCTTGCCATCCTCTTACTCTATAGATGATAAATTAACTACATTAGCCTATGCCTTTACTGTATCAGAACTGGAGGGCACTTGTTGTGCTAAAATATCTACTTGAGTAGAAACTTCACTTTCCTCTGTTATAATTACCACCCTCCTAGTTCTACATTTTTCTATAGGACTAATTTCAATATTTCTTTTTCTTTGTACCCTAGTTTCAATAAATGGTTGTGCATGAGAGGATGATGGAGTTTTCTCAGGCTTAGAAGTAGCCTTGTTATCAATTTTTACCCTAGAGGTTTCTGCTCTACTGGTGGTTGCCTCATATTTTTTACTTTGCTCATTCTCCATAGAAATTTTTTCATCCCAAGGTTCAAAGAACCTGCTAAAGGTTTGAATATTTTCCTAAAATTATGCTTGCACATTAGTTTAATAAGGCCATGGTGTCTAACAGACCCCTTCCCATCCCAGTATCTCGAGGCAATATTACATAATTCCTAGTGCAGATACAAGGGAATGTTAACTCTAACATCTTGGCATTGTGCGCCATGTCTGAGGTGGGTAAGGATTATGATATGATGACCAGATAAGACAACAAATTGTTCCTCACAATTCAAATATCTAATGACCCAAATTGCTACCTTATCCTATGGTTTTTGTATACTAACACGCTTAACCCATTTGCATATATTATTGTTAATTTGCATTAAAGGTTTAGAATATCCCTCCACTTGGAAAGCCCTAACTACTTCAGGGAGTGTATCTTTAAATGTTCTAGCTATATTTACTCCTTAAAGTGGTAATTCAAAAATTTGACTTGACACAAGGGGAGTTACCTTAATATGCATCCCATTGATTGTGGATTTGTTGTTGCAAAAAGTTTTTTATAAATTCTACAACCAGTCCCTCTAAGTATCCATCAAACTTCTACAAAAATAGCATTAGCTCGACATGTTGGAAAATTTGCACAACTTCTAGGTGGCACTGTAATTCCTCCATGTTATCTGACTCAACTTTACATTTTTTCCCATTGTTGCCTTGTACTTTTACAGCAAGTCCACCAAAACTCTGCTGCAATTCCACTGCAACTTTGCACACTCTACAATTTTGCTACACCTCAGACAATTTTTTTGTAATTTTTTTGCATACAATGCTAATTTATTTGGATTTGATTTTTTATTTACTCTATAACACCTACAAAATTTGATGATGTTTAATCCTTCCTAGTTTTATGATTACAATATCCTCATGCTCATCATTCTTGAACATGGAAATCGACTCTGAAAGATAGCATAAAGTATGCTATGATTTTGCATGCATGGGATCTCGTCATTCCCATGCACCATCAAGACACTTGTTGCTTCCTAATTTGTTTCATCGAAAGTATTCAAAATTATGGTACGAATAGAAGGTGGTGGTTGAAAATTTTCCTTATCATGCTGATTATCTCTTTTTTCCATACAAAAATTAGGGATGGTTTATTTTGAAACCCAGGGTCCTAATGGCATGATGGGAATTTATTATTATGAATTTCTTGTCACTATCCTCCTCAATTTGCACTACCATCTGACTTGAGACATCGTGGTCACATGGATCTAGAATGATGTGTGATTATGAGGTGTGATGGAGGTTGCTTTGGAGCATGTCGTTGACAACAACTTGATAGCCACCATGTGTATGGTTGCAAATTGCATTTGAGTTGAAAAAAATGATGGATGCTGCAAAGTCAAACTTTGGATATAAGTGGCCTGCATAAGGTGGCATATTAGGCATCGCATCGAAAAAAATTGAACATGCACCTTTTATTTTTTATGCATTTTCAAATTCTGTTGTTGGCTAAACATTCCTGACCTCCTGAACCTTTCAGAGCTCTGTCATTTCGGAGCTCCCTAGATTAATTTAATGTGATGAAGGTAGGATGGTATTTCTTGAAATTCTTAGCAAGATGTTTCATAATTTTGCCAAATTTATAAGTATTTTTTTCCAAATATATAATTATCATACATAAAATGCTAATGCTAACTATGATTAAAATGCAAGAAATACATATCTTACTGTCTTGAAAGTTTCTCATGCACCTTGTAGGTCACTTTTGATGATATTTATAAAGCTATACAAAATATGAAAATAAAATATTACATATGTGCACTAAGTGATATTTGTACAATGATGGGCAAATAAAGAAGGCAAAAAAGCTGGAAACTGGTTTCCATGTAGGTCTTAATTCAATAGCACCTAGAAGGTTTTCATTATCGAATTATTTTTTTCAAATTTTTGCAAATCATTTTGAATCTGAAATGGAAGAGAGATTCTCTTCCATCACATATAAATTTGATTGGTTATAATGTTCTATAAAATCCTCCTTTGTTAATGGTTTATGGTACACCTTTAACCGATGTCCATTTACCACTAACTTCCTCCTTGCATCATCAATCAAAGAAATATGGACAACTCCATTCCCGAACACTCCTCGATCTGGTATGGTCCAAGCCACCGAGTTTGTAACTTGCCAAGAAAATATTCATAACAAGAATCAAACAATAATGCCCAATCTCCTGGTTTAAATTTTCTCTGTTGAATGTGATTGTCATGCCACATCTTTTGTTGTTGTTGGATTATTTTTATTTGGTGCAATGCCTCTGACTAAAGTTCACCCAATGCATTAATTTGTAAATATTTGTTCAATTGTACCTATGATAATTCAATACCAATTTCAAAATATGTACGAAGTGTTAGTAGATCAAATTCTATTCAAAAAAGAGGTTTATTACCATAAACCAATTCGCAAGGTGTGAAACCAGTGGTGTATTTTCATGTCATGTTATATGCCCAAGCGACTTTTGGTAACTTGTTTAACCAATTCTTCCTATGAGAAGCTACTATTTTCGTTAGGATCCTTTCTAATTCACTATTAGTGACTTTGAATTGGTCATTTTCTTGTGGATGGTAAGGTGATGACTTCCTATGTTTGATCTCATATAATTCAATGAAATATTTTATGAATTTTGATACAAATTAGAACCCATGAACTGTAGTAATATATCGTGATGCTCCAGATCTTTAAAAATTTTAGAAATATAAAAATTTAATAACTTTCTCTTTACGAGCATGTTTAAAGGTACGCACATCCGCCCATTTGATTACATAATCAGTACATACTAGAATATGTACCTTCCCTTGAGAAGGTGGGTTAATGGGTCCAATAAAATCTAATCCCCATATTTCAAATGGTTTTAGAACCACTTGATATTGTAGAGACATTTAATTTTGAATGTGGGTTTTCCCATTCTTTGGCATGCATCATAATTTTGTATATACCTTTTTACATCCTTGTAAGAGATGGCCAATAATAGTCAATTCCCATAATTTTTCTAATGGTAGTTTTCACTTAATAATATCCTCCTTAAGGTTCATGGTGACATGCACGAAGGACATCATACACCTCATACTATCGAATACATCGACGTAATATGTAATCGGGTCCATAATTGAATAGCAGGTCGTTTATCCATGTAAAGGATGAGCTTTGTTTTATCAATCATTTATTTTTTATGGTAAAATGAGAGGGAAATTTTCCTATTGCTAAATAATTAGCAATATCATTAAACCATGGCGATGTTAATGATATTGCAAATAACTTCTCATCAGGAAATACATCCTCTACCAATTCTTCTTCTCCTATGTTGTTCAGTCTAGACAAGAAATCTACTACTACATTAGCCTTCCCTAGTTTATTTACTATTGTGATATCAAATTCTTTTAGTTGTAGTAACCAACAAATTATTCGACCACTAACCATAGGTTTTTTCATTAGGTATTTAATTATCGAGTGGTCTGTGTAAACATACACTTGATACCTAGTAATATAGTGGTAAAATTTATTGATAGCATATACTACCACTAGGAATTCTTTTTCGTGGTAGTATTATTTTCAGCTCCTATGATATTCTTGCTAATATAGTATATGGAATAATGCTCTCTATTTTCTACTTGCCCTAATATTGCTCCAATTACAGTATTGGATGCATCAATTTGAATGTAAAATGGTAATTCCCAGTTTGGACCTCTCAACACAGGTGGAGTGATCTATTTTTCTTTTAGAGTGTCAAAAGCATTTTGACACTTTTCAGTCCATTTGAACTAAAAATATTTTTTTAGCAATGCAAACATAGGATTTGTAATTGTACTAAAATTCTAAATAAAATGATAATAAAAACCAATATGTCCTAAAAAGTTATTGACATATGTTTGAGTCTATGGAGAAGTAAGGTTTTTAATGATTTACACCTTTTTGGGATCTACATTGATTCCTTTTGATGTGATATGATGGCCAAGGACAATGCCTTATTCCATCATCATGAAATATTTGTTAGGATTTAGGGATAAATTATAAGTTTCACAAGGGTTAGCACCTTGTCGATATATTCTAAGATGATATCAAAGGATTCCTCATAAACTGTGAAATCATCCATGTATATTTCCACACATCATTAGTCAAGTCGAAGAAGATGGCTAGAATAGCTCATTGGAAAGTTGATGGCGCATTACAAAGTCCAAAAGGTAGGACTCTATAGGCAAAAGTTTCCCATGGACAAGTGAAGGTTGATTTTTATTGATCTTCAAGTGCAACATGAATTTGGTTATACCCACTAAATCCATCGAGAAAACATAAATATTTCTTTCTAGTGAGTGTATCTAACACTTGGTCAATGAAAGGTAATGGAAAATTGTCCTTGTGGGTGACTTTATTAAATTATTGGCAATCCACACACACTCGCATTTATTTATTTTTCTTTGGAACAATAACCAATGGAGAAACCCATCAACTATCAAAAATTGGAGAAATGAATCCTTCTAATTTTTTTTATTTCATCTTTTACGATGTCTCATAAAGTAGGATTTAGTCACCTTTGTGGTTGTCACACGGGTTTTACATATTTTGTATATATTCTATGAGTACACACATCAGGGTGAATTCCTAACATATCCTTGTAATCCCATGCAAAGGTATTGATGTCTTTTCAATACAGTAAGTAATCTTACTTCATGATCACTAGTCAACCAGTTGTTGATATTCAAAAATTTCCCTAGTTGTACTTCTACTTGCTTTGTCTAGGATGAACAAAATTAACTCCTTTGAATTTGCTTATTAAGGAGTTAAGAGGATAATGATGCAGTAAGAGAAAATAGAAAATTTGTGTTTCATTGTTAAATTCAATTCTTTATGGAATTATATCTAATATAGGACAATGAAGAGATGATAGAATATGATGATGCCATCCATGTGGCATTCTAAAAGGACTGTCTTGTAATGGAATTGATGTTAATTGTTGATATTCTTGTTCTTCATCATTCCATAATAGACGATGGACAATGGTTGGTTCATCCTCAAGTCTTGAATCGTACATTGTATTAACCAACATGGTTTCATCTTCAAAAGCATTTATTTCACATGAATTAAACTCTTCTATGTGGTCTTTCACAATTATGATGGCTAAAATTGAGATAGTTTCTTTATTATCTTCATCAAAATCAAGAAAACACAAGTGACCTGAAAAGTTAACCTAAGGTTTTGTGGGAGGATATAAAGAAATCTTATTTGAATCAATCTAATTTTAAATGGTCATATCCCTTGACCTATAGTCAATGAAAGCAATTGTCGTAGCAAGCCAAGGCCTTCCTAAAATTATTGGATAACCATTTGTAGAGTTGTGGGGTTGTAAAACTAAGAAGTCAACTAGATATTCCCATGAGGATAGTATTACAAGAATATCTTCTATAATTCCTTTTGGTTTAGCTACAGACCTATCAACCATTTCCAATATAGTAGATTTAGAATTTAAGTTATTCAATTATAATCTTTGTATCGTATATTTAGTCATAACATTGATGGTTGCCCCTAGATCAATCAAAATATCGGATATCTTCATTGATCCTATGGTTACTGTAACTACTAGAATTCTTAGATCACCGTATTTTGGTGGAATAAATTTCCTAGAAATAAGGTCAACCAACTTCCCATCTACTTGTACAGTTTTGGAAAATGATTTGTTTTTTCTTCTTGGCTTTTTGATACACAACTCTTGAACGGTTTTGTTGATTAGTGGCACATATTTAATGGATTGTGGTAAAGAGATCATTATATTCAAGTGTTTTAACTCCTTTACTAAATTTTATTATGAAGTTATTGCATATTTCTCAAATTATTTAGGGTTTTTCTGATGAAGAAGGTAAACAATCTTCTTATTTTTTATCTTTCTCAACATGTGATTGTTTTGGGTCAGATGTAGATGGGTCTTGTTTATTTTCATTAGTTATCATTTCTACCATGATAGGTAGAGTCAGTTTAGGAAGTGTTTTTCCTAAACGTAATTGAATATTTGCTACAATAAATTAAATTTATAGTGGTAGTATCATCAAATTCAACCACGTAGACAAGGGCTACCTATATAATATTATTTGGGTTGGCCACAGGTTGGGCTGAAAGTGAGGGTTGTTTCACTTGTTGTTGTCATCCCTGAGGAAAATTTTGAGCAGGTCTAGGAAATAAATTTTGTGGTGGATTTTGGTATCTTTGTTGTCCTTGGTATGGTTGGTATTGTTGTCCCTAGTTTTTTCCATGATATTGTGTTTGTATCCATGGTGGTTTTGTTTATTTCATTATGGATTCGTCCATCTAGACTGTGACTAGTCTTGAGAGGATGACCATGGAGGTTGATTCCAAGATTGTTGTGATGGTTTTGAGTAAGACCGTGGAATAGACCAAGGATTTTATTCCCAATTTGTGAGAAAATATGGGGTATTTTGACCCTTATCTTTTCCCAACAAAATTGGGTTCTTTTGATTGGGTTTCCAAGACAATTTTGAGTCCTGGAAGTAAATAACATTGGTATTTGATATTTCCTTTCGCATAGATGCTATAGATAGCGTATATAGAGGTTTTGTTTGAAGGATAATATTGAAGAGCATACTTATTTCTGCACCTTGGACAATAAATGGCTAGGGGTTTCATAGATTTAGTTTTTGCATTCATTTTTCCTAATGTAGTATTGAGATGCACAAGAATGTGGGTTTCAAATTAGCAAATTATTCCTTTAATTCTCTTATGTCACTTTCGTTATTACCCCTCTTTCATCTTCTTTATCTAGTGCAGGATTAATTTCTACACAATTCCAAAATATTTTCAATATCAAGGGTACTCAAATCCCTTTTTCCCTTTAGATCTAGTACTTCTCTGGAATCATCTTGCAACCCTCTTAATAATATGGCTTTCAATATTTTTTGTTCAACAGGTCCACATATCTTTTGTACAAAAGAAAATCTATCCAAACAATCTTCCAGATTTTTATCATTTTCTTGTTTAATTTTGAACAATTCATCCTTCCTATTTTTCACTTGGTAGTATTCTTGATACTTGTCCAGTAAAAATTGATCCATTTATACCTAGGTTTGGATTGAATTATGTGCTAAACTCATAAAATAACGTAAGACTAAGTCCTTGAGCATGGAAGGAAATACCTTAAGTTTTTATTTTTATTTTTATAATCATATGTTTGGCATACCACTTTGAATTCAAATAAGAATTGGTTAGGATCCTTTGATGCAGCTCCTCTAAAGGTTGGTAACACTTATGGTGAAATGGTTTTCATTAGGGAGTTATAATTTAGATTCAATCATATAGGATATTCAAAGGTTTTGGTAGGAGCAGGGTTGTTACTATGATTGAGAATATTGCTACCCCTATCTAGGTTTTCTTTTAAATCTACCATTATATATTCCCAACACGTAGTATAGATTCATATAAATTAGTTTGATCTTAAATATATATCATTGGTAGGTGATGAGGAACTAACAATTTGCTCTTCTTGTAATTCTCCCTTGGATTTTTCTACACTTTCTAAATAAGGTTTACAATCCTATTTCAGTGTTATTAGGAATCTCAAATGCAAGTAATTCACCCTCGTATCATGACTATTGCCTTCCTATGGTTGGTGGGAAATTTGATCTAATGAATCATTCTTTTTCATTCCTTGGTCGATTCATACATCCAATGATTATGTATTAATATTTGAAATGCAACTGTTAGCAACCCAACTACATTTTGTGTAAGTTGTTTGTTTTAAGAGTTACTCTAAGGTTCGTTTGATACAACTTGACACAATAATAATTGTATAATTGATTTATCCTCTAACAACATCTATGTTCCCCAACAATGGTGCCAAAAATGATGAGTGTCGTTAATGTTCATAATTTAATTTTAATTGGTCAAATCCAAGGTAGTGTCCAAGGCTATATATGATAGAGGAGGTTGGTATTTTTGCAGCTCAAAAATTAGGGCACTTGCTTATTTTGTAGGAATAGGGGTTCAGATGGTTCTTGCAGGGATCAAACTATCACTAAATTGCATAATTAAAACCTACTTAGTTTGTAATTTTAAAGCCTATTTAAGTTGTAAAATTACACTGTGCTAAAGGAAAATAGAAAACTACATTAAATTTGCTAAATTTAAGTGACATGAAATGTAAATTCTAAAATAAAATCAACTATTCTAACAAATGCTAGAAATTAAACTACTAAAACAAAATTGTTGAAGTAGGAAATTACTGCTAAAACTGTAAATAAAATGTTGAAACTAAAATTGCAAAAATGGAAATAAGAAATGCAAGATAAAACAAATTCAGCTAGCTAAAAACCACACTCACACATTCACACTTGAAAACTGAGGAAAACAGGGGACAGAAACAAAGAAAATCTAATTACAATATTCTAGCAAAAAATTGACAATATTCTGATAGAAAAATAACAAGGACAAAAAAACTGTAAAACTGTAACAACACTCCTTCCACTAGCCCTGAGAGTTGGCCCTTGCTCCTAGGCCCAAAAAAATGTTTAACTCACCAAAATATATACTCAAACATCAACAAGACATCTAGAAAAATGTTGCACTTTATTTGATGATGTTTGCTATTACAAAGTTGCTAAAAAATGTTATCTCCTATTTGCTTGTCTATTATTTAACTTCCTAATATTTACAACATAGGTGGGTGGAATTATTTATACAAATATTTTTCCATATCCCTAGCCTACGTTTGATAATTACAAATTAATCTTCTTTGTTGTTAACTTCTAATTTGTTGCCCTGCTGCAACAAACTTAATCTAGAATTAGGACTGAATCTAATTTGTAGCCAATTGTGCAGTTGTTCACACCTCCAAAATTATGGGAATTGGTTATATATGTGTAATATATTATTTTTCACATATATCCATGTGCCAGATCTTTTATTCCCATGAATATCTGGTCAAAACTTAATTTTTTGCTAATTTTACAGTTTTTTTTTGCTACAGCTCTAGAATATTAGGCTGAATACCTATCAAATGTTGTTGCTTCAAACTCGATCATGTTGAGTCACTTTAAAATGGTTGGTAGGCCCCATATAATTGCTTTTAATATCCTAATATGATTTCAATCTTGATTTTGGTGTTTCTCCTCATTTCCATACTAACTTGTAGGTTGTTGCCTAGATGTTCCAGAGCTGCTCCTATAGGTTCTATGTCCAGTTGTATTTATGCCCTATTTTAGTTCCAACGTGGCTTTCATGATGCCACATCATCCTAGAAACTTTTCTTAATATGAAAAAACACTTCAAATTGATCAGCCAATCAGATTTCATCAAACCTTATTTAATAGCTTATTTTTAATATACTTTATTCTTGTTATACTGCTAAAATCATGCAAAAAATGATAGAAAGTGCAAAAAATACCCAAAAGAACAGTATAAAATTCCTTAACATCTAATCAATGCTAAAACTAACATAATAATACATTTTAACCACACATTTGGCAAATAACTATATTATTGATCAAAATATGACAATTTTTTATGTTCAAAATGATGAAAATTTTGTGCCTCATCAGGGGTTGGGAAGGTTGATCAAAGAGTTAGATTTTTTTTATTGTTAGGTTACATGTAACAACCCAAGTCTTCTCACTTGGTTGCACCACCAAAAATCACAAGCATTTTCAAAGGGTATTTTTTTTTCATTTTCATACAATAGTTTTGTTTGGAAAAGTGCTTTCAGGTTCATAGTAAGTTTGATCACCCAATTAAAACATCATATACTGTAGTTAGTACTAGCATATCATACCACTTTTGGGTTCTAGAATGCTACAAACAACCACCCAAGTGGACGATATTGGCTAGATTCCGTAACAATGCCATTAGTGAAGTCAACTTATCTCATCCAACGCCCTCGTGTTTTGGCATGAGGGTTTATCCATGAAAGAGGTTATCCTCTAGGGCCCATAACACCTAAAGGGAGATGCCTTCTTTCCCAATATTGAAGCATTTAAATAATCCATGACCTAACTGGTCAACTTATTCTTTTTCTTTAGTATGCAAGGGATCATCGTAACATATGCCAGTGCCTAGCTGATTATCCCCTACCCGAAGTCAGCTAGAGCCATGCCAGTACCTTGGCCTTGGACTTAATCACTCATGCTCATTATGACCCATGATCATATGTCCCATACCACACGACGTGAATTATTCATCTAGGTCAAATGAACAAGGGACCTATCATGGTACTCATCGATAAGCAACCTGGAGAAGGTGTCCCATACCGCCTCCTTGTTACCAGACTTGACTGGGTCACATTTTCTGACTAATTCTATCAATCTACAATTGTTCTCAGATTCAATTATGTGCATACTTGCACCTCAACCATTTTGGGTGAGTTCTAACAGTTGTGTGCATACTTGCACCTCAACCATTTTGGGTGTTTATGAGTAGTCATCCTCTCATAATGATCTCTACAAGTTCTCTTTTACTTTACTCTAAGAGTTGGGATGTTTGGTTTGATAGTGGATGGTTTTTTTTTTTCTTGAGTCCTAAACTAAATAGAAGGTCCACTAATCAACATTAGCTCTCTACTAGATCTTAAAGATTTACTTTTAAAACATTATTAAATAAAATTATTCTTGAAAGAGAACTCGCTATACTAACAAATACAAGTCTTAACCTGTTTCATTCATAGAATATTATACCCAACCGTAATTAGGAATCATTATGAGACTTGTTTAAAAAAAACATAATTTAACTATACCAACAATTTACAAGTCATTTGATCCTTTTTACAAGAAGCTATATTTTTTACCTAATTGGTTATATATGTGTAATATATTATTTGTCACATATATCCATGTGCCAGATCTTTTATTCCCACGAATATCTGGTCAAAACTTAATTTTTTGCTAATTCTACAGTTTTTTTTGCTACAGCTCTAGAATATCAGGCTGAATACCTATCAAATGTTGTTGCTTCAAACTCAATCATGTTGAGTCACTTTCAAATGGTTGGTAGGCCCCATATAATTGCTTTTAATATCCTAAGATGATTTCAATCTTGATTTTGGTGTTTCTCCTCATTTCCATATTAACTTGTAGGTTGTTGCCTAGATGTTCCAGAGCTGTTCCTACAGGTTCTATGTCCAGTTGTATTTATGCCCTATTTTAGTTCCAACATGGCTTTCATGATGCCACATCATCCTATAAACTTTTCTTAATATGAAAAAACACTTCAAATTGATCAGCCAATCAGATTTCATCAAACCTTATTTAATAGCTTATTTTTAATATACTTTATTCTTGTTATACTGCTAAAATCATGCAAAAAATGATAGAAAGTGCAAAAAATACCCAAAATAATAGTATAACATTCCTTAACATCTAATCAATGCTAACACTAACATAATAATACATTTTAACCACACATTTGGCAAATAACTATATTATTGATCAAAATATGACAATTTTTTATGTTCAAAATGATGAAAATTTTGTGCCTCATTAGGGGTTGGGAAGGTTGATCAAAGAGTTAGATTTTTTTTATTGTTAGGTTACATGTAACAACCCAAGTCTTCTCACTTGGTTGCACCACCAAAAATCACAAGCATTTTCAGAGGGTAATTTTTTTTCGTTTTCATACAATAGTTTTGTTTGCAAAAGTGCTTTTAGGTTCATAGCAAGTTTGTTCACCCAATTAAAACATCATATACTTTAGTTAGTACTAACATATCATACCATTTTTAGGTTCTATAATACTACAAACAACCACCCAAGTGGACGATATTGGCTAGATTCTGTAACGATGCCATTAGTGGAGTCGACTTGTCTCATCCAACGCCCTCGTGTTTTGGAATGAGGGTTGATCCACGAAAGAGGTTATCCTAGGGCCCATAACACCTAGAGGGAGATGCCTTATTTCCCAATATCAAAGCATTTAAATAATCCATGACCTAACTGGTCGATTTATTCTTTTTCTTTAGTATGCAAGGGGTCATCGTAACATATGCCAGTGCCTAGCTGATTATCCCCTACCCGAAGTCAGCTAGAGCCATACTAGTACCTTGGCCTTGGACTTAGTCACTCATGCTCATTATGACCCATGATTGTATGTCCCATACCACACGATGTGAATTATTCATCTAGGTCAAATGAACAAGGGACCTATCATGGTACTCATCGATAAGCAACCTGGAGAAGGTGTTCCATACCGCCTCCTTGTTACCAGACTTGACTGAGTCACATTTTCTAACTAATTCTATCAATCTACAATTGTTCTCATATTCAATTTTGTGCATACTTGCACCTCAACCATTTTGGGTGAGTTCTAACAGTTGTGTGCATACTTGCACCTCAACCATTTTGGGTGTTTATGAGCAGTCATCCTCTCATAATGATCTCTACAAGTTCTCTTTTACTTTACTCTAAGAGTTAGGATGTTTGGTTTGATAGTGGATGGTTTTTTTTTCTTGAGTCCTAAACTAAATAGAAGGTCCACTAATCAACATTAGCTCTCTACTAGAGCTTAAAGATTTACTTTTAAAATATTATTAAAGAAAATTATTCTTGAAAGAGAACTCGCTATACTAACAAAGACAAGTCTTAACTTGATTCATTCATAGAAACATATTATACCCAACCGTAATTAGGAATCATTATGAGACTTGTTTACAAAAAAAAACATAATTTAACTATACCAACAATTTACAAGCCATTTGATCCTTTTTACAAGAAGCTATATTTTTTACCTAAAGAGGGTTGCTTTCTGCAAACTAACAAAATTTGGTAGAAGTCTAACTATAGTTGTTCTTCTTAAATCCAATTCTTTATTTTTTCTTCAAACAATACGTATTAGCTACTATTTAAATACCACACTATTGAAGGGTTCTTTTATACATAACATTACTTAATTCCCACATATGAGTTTATTTTATGTTGTGGACATCACACTCTTCAAGGTGAGCAACTGGTTTAATTCTCTATAGGCTTCATATGTCCATTCTACACAATGAATAGTTCGTTGCCTTTTTTTGGTGGAAAACACTCCAAATAGGATGCCACTTTTGGGTAAGTTCCAAAGAGGCAAAGGTATCTATTCTGCCAAAAATTTCCAAGGCTCGCACCTGGCCTGCCCCCTTTGGCACACTCAACGAGCATGCCTAAAACAACAAAAACAATAACAAACAAATAAAAAACACAAAACAAAAAAATAATAATAGAAAAGCATAAAAACAACAAAAAAACCAAAAAAAAACAAATAAATAAATAAATAAATAAAAATAAAATAAAAAATAACAACAAAACACAAAACACATAAGAAAACCATAAAAACAACAAAACAACACACAAACACTTAAAAAAACCAAAAACACAAAACCCAAAAAACAAAAACATGAAAAAGAACAAAAACACAAAAAAAAAAAAAAAAAACACAAAACCATAAAAACACAAAAAACAACTAAAACAACACAAAAATAAAATAGTACAAAAAAACACACACCCCTCGAAAAACTAAAAAAAAAAGAAAACAAAAAAAACAAAACACAACTACAACCTTTCTAGGCCAAAAGACTATTAAGGCAAAATTCAACAAAGGATACATAGGAAAGATATGTCTAAGCTAGTAGTTCGTTGCCTTTTGAATAAAGAAAATATTTCCCCAATTTAAGTTCTAGTCCTCTCCGACTCTTCTTAGGGAAACAATTTTTTATTTTTTTTTAACTTTGGACACCTTACCCGTTCAAGAGCGTATTACATCTTTTGGTCCAATTTACAGATTGCTCTGTTGCTAAATGTTTAAATCTAATTATTCTTCAACCAAAACAAGACTGGTTCACAAAAATTGATGCGCCACCAAAGGACGAACTAGACTAAGTTTAAACAACAACAATTTCCCCTATTTTAAAACTCAAAATTTGCTTTCTTATGTTCTCTACCGAACAGATATAACATTTAATATTTTCCTAAGATAAAAGAAGACATTTAATACGTTATATTCACATAAGCAACACAATATAAAAGTTATACATTATCTTGTTCTAAGAAGACATTTCCAACCAGCTTTACTTCACGTTTTTATTTTCTTAAACCCGCAAGAAGGCAAGGTATATATTGACCAAAAGCCTATACAATTTTCGTATCATCATTAGGTAATAAACTCCTAACTAATCAAATATTTTTCTTGCAAAAGGGTATAAAATTTTATTACAAGAAGATGTGGAAAATGTTACACAACAAATACGGTTAAGTCATGGATATTTGTTACAAATTTTTCCTGTATGTGATATTCGTTTGGCTTCACTGTCACGCTGCATGTTGAATAAAACATATTAGTTCTCTTCCATTTTAATGAACGTACTTATTATTACCAATCTGCTATTGTCTGGACTTCCTCAAAGGACAAACAACTCAGTCTACAATGGTATGGAAAAGATATATGTCTCAACCTCTTCCACAATCACTTGAGACAACTTAAAAGTTTGGTAGTAGTATAAAATTAATTATGGCAAAGTTAGATGCTAGTTTTCTTCTTCCTTAAGTTAGTTGCACTCTTCATTTGTCGTGTCATGCAAAAAACTTTGATTTATTTTCAAACAGTTTTTAGCTTCGCTGATTGAGTTGGTTAAAGGATGGGGATCAAATTCGACTCTATTATGATATGCAATTATATTCAAGCATTCAGATTTTCATGCCACACAACAAATTTTACAAAGATAACAACTAGAACTAAATAGCAATACAATTCACATGCATGCTTTCTTTTTCCATTCAAGCACTAAAACTTCTTCTAAAGTAATTAAACATTTCTCATCATTTTTCCATATTATAGGAACATCACCCACCCTGCATCATTTCACAGGTAAGGTTCAAGCTGAAAAAGAAATAAATTGCAACACTTATATTTTTCTTTATTTCACAACATAGTCTCACTTAGAGAATGTATATGATGAAGATTTCATTCCAAGTACTTTCCAGATCTTCAATAAAATATTCACATACTGTATTCACTCATTCAACACATCTTCAAAAATTACACACTTTCAAGAAAAATATTTGCAGAAATTCATATGCTTAAACTAATTCATGCATTACAAAACAAATAAACCAGAATCCAACCTAGAAGTTTTTGCTCGGTAATTAATTCACTGTAGTCTCTAAACTTGACAATATTGTTCCTCTGCAATCACCCAATGAACACTCCTCTACCAGCCAACGTCGTCTTTCTAGAACTCCTATCGCTTTTCTAAAATTATCGATTTCCTATTTCCCCATGAATCCAAAAACTTGGGTGACCCAACAAACATACAAAGCGTCCAACTGGAGGAAAATCATTACCATTCGTTATCACACATCCACCACCACCATAAAATGACATCAATAACATGAAATTTTGGCTTAAAATCTATTCTATGGCTTCGTATTCCTTTTAACCCAAAGCAATCACCACATAATCACATAATATATATAAACTTTATTCTAGATACCCAGCCAAATGCACTACTTTATTTTTTTTAATTTATCATCTTTTTTTAACATATTTCTTATTTAATGATATCATTTTCCAAGGTAACCTTCACATAATGATTTCAATTCATCACAACTTGCAAAAGGTGGGTCCCATGAAAAAGCATCTTCATTGCCCCATGATAAGAACAAAAATGGCAATAAGCCAATTTAACAATATGCAAACATTAAAATAAATCACATGCCCCAATGCAATCCATTCAATATGCACCTACATGAAGTATCTCAATGTGAACTTCCATGTGTTCACAAGTCGAATCATCACTTTCCCACTTACCTTTTTTGATGACTTTTCTTGTTTGTCCAAGGAATGTTCCTAATCCTGCATTCATAGAATCATTAGCAGTACCACATTTCGAAAAAAAGGTAAGTTAAACACCATTAATTAATTTGCTATCAATGGTCATGCGAGAGGGTCATTACATCCTCCCTCGCTAGAGATAAACATAGTCCGTGTTTTTTCAAGCTTAAAAATTAATGCTTAAAACATATTCATTCATGTATTCAACATGTATATAACAAAGAAGCAAGATAGAATTTATATTCCACACATCATGTAATTATGCATATGCATAATCCATCAACAAGGTAAACTTATCTACATATATTTCACATGATGTTTCATGGTACTTTAACCATTTATACATAACATGTAAATATATCATCATATAATCAAGGTGCTCTACTCAAATTTTTAAAGCATATACACAACTACTCTATTGAGCAACTCAAAACAATCATAAACTACTATACTCGGTATCCAGTTCCACATCTATTTGCATGTATACATATATCATCAAATCATATAAATATTTTTGAAAAATTAATATCTACTCAAATAGATAAAGATTTTGTTGTTTCATATCTACCATGTCTTCCCACGTAGCATTTTTGTATTAGTAGTGGTCCCATTAGACCTGACATTTCTCTATGCTTCTCTTCCTCAAGTTCCTGGTTCTGAAACCAAATATGCGAATAGGTCAAACCTCAATATTTAATGGATCAGTTAGATGTAGTTTGAAAATATCCAAAACATGAGTAGGATCAAAAATATATTTTCTAAAGAGGGACACATGGAAGACATTGCGAATTTTGGACAGACTTGACGGTAGAGAAAGTTTGTAAGCAACAGGGCTTATCTTGGCTAGAATTTCAAATAGACCCACCAATTTGAATTCAATTTTGGAATATTTTATGGAACTTTTAGTTGGTTTCACCCTTAAGAATACCTTGTTTCCCATAGAATATTCTCTCTATGATATTTTGAGGTCCGCATAGCTCTTCTGGTGATCTGCGGCCTCTTTCAGCTTCTGTTGAATTCTTTTCAACTGATCTTCCATCTCTTTCATAGTTTTTGGTCTGATCACTACCCAATATTTTGAATTATCCCAAGATAAGGGATTTTTGCATATTCTCCAATATAAGGCTTCAAAATGTGCCATACCTAGTGATGCATGATAACTATTATTGTATGTAAACTCCACTAGGTATAAATAGTCTTTCCACTTTGTATGTTGACCCATGTGGTACATTCTCAACATATCCTCCAATACCTGATTCACCCTCTTAGTTTACCTATATGTCTCAAGGTGATAAGTATTACTAATATTCAGTTTGGTTCCCAATGCTTTCTAAAATTTAGAAGTAAAACGAGAATCTCTATCTGAGATTATAACTTCTAGAAAACCATGCAACCTTACCACTTCCCTGGAAAACTTAATTGCTACTACATGTTCATCATCTTGCACATTACTTGGTATAAAATGTGTAACCTTGGTTAATTTATCCACAACTACAGAGATCACATCATGCCTTAATCTTGTTTTAGGCAATCCCACTATAAATTCCATTAATACCACTTGCCATTTTTGCGTAGGTATCTCATGTGGGTACAAATTTCCAACCGGATAAAGATGTTTGCTTTTACTCTTTGGCATTCCAAACATTTGGCCACATAATTGGTGATATCCCTTTTTATTCATGGCCAATAGTAGGCTTTCCTCAAATTCTTGCACATTTTTGCCCCTCCCAGGTGCATAGAATAAGGAGTATTATGTGCCTCCTTGAGGATTATTTCTCTCAATCCACCTATACTTGGAACTATCAACCTATTTTTGTAAAATAATAGATCGTATTTTAAAATAAAATATGTGTCCTTTCTAGGTTCTCACTCAACCTAACCATTACAATATTGGCAAAATTCATCTTTTCCTTGCAATTTCTTAATTTGGTCTAATAAATCATATTGGCATTTGGTCGTTGCAGTAATACACCCTCTTCTACTCAAAGCATATGTAACCTTATTTTACTTACCCTTTATATACTTGATGCCAAAATTATACTCAGCTAAGAATTCCATCTAGCGTCTTTTTCTGGCATTCAATAAGGGTTGAGTAAATATGTACTTTAGAATCTGGTGATCTGTCTTCAATTCAGATGGTTTTCCCAACTTCTAGGGCATGAACAACTGCTGCCAACTCCAAATCATGAGTGGTATAATTTACCTCGTGCCTCTTAAGTTTCCTATAATCATAGGTAATAATCACATCATCTTGGGTCAAAACCCCTCCTAGATCTTCAATAAATGCATCAGTACATACTGTAAACCGCTTACTAGGGTTAGGTCATTGTAAAATCAATGCATCAAAACCTAAAAATCCTCTTCACATTGTTTTATCCATTTGAATACTTTTCCTTTCCTTTTAAGATTTGTAATAGGTTGGACGATTCTTGAAAACCCTCTAACGAATCACCTATAATAGCATGTCATTCCCATAAAACTCTACACCTTTGTTATATTAGTAGGTGCTGGCCAATCAATAATTGCTTCAATTTTATTTGGATCCACCACAATCCCTTTAGCAAAGACAATATGTCCTAGATATTGCACTTGCGGATTATAAAAATCACACTTTGATAATTTTATAAAGTTCTCATATGTTGATCATGCTCCTCCTTGTTCTTGGAATAGATCAATATGTCATCCAAAAATACAAGCACAAACCAGTCCAACTACTCTATGAAAAAGCTATTCATGAGATTCATGAATGTGGTTAGGGAATTAGTTAGCCCAAAAGGTAAAACACTAAACTCAAAATGCCCCTGCCTTATTCTAAAAGTTGTCTTAGAAGTGTCCTTTTCTCGTATCCTCAACTGATGATAACCAGATCACAAATCAATCTTCGAGAAGATGGTTGCTCCTCTTAGTTGATTAGATAGATCATCAATCTAGGTAATGAATACCCATTTTTAATAGTCACCTTATTCAACATTCGGTAATCTATGCACATTATCAAGGTACCATATTTCTTTTTAACAAACAAGATAGGAGCTCCCCAAGGCGACACACTTGGTTTAATTAGCCATTTTTTCTAGCAAAACTTGAAGTTGTGTTTTGAGCTCTTGCAACTCGATGGGGGTTATTCTATATGGTGCTCTTGCAATAGGCTAACTTCCAGGTAACAACTCAATAGAAAAATCAAATTCTCTCTAAGGTGGTAACCCTGGTAAATTCTCGAGGAACACATCCTTGAATTCTCCCAATACAAGATGCTTCAATAAGAGATCAAATTCTAATTCAGTCTCTTATTTCTTATTCGTCTTAACTATAAATATTATTTCCTTCTTCATAATAACTTCCATTATCTACATTGCAGACAGTAAATGTGGTTTAAATTCATTTCGACCATAAAAAATCCTAATCTTTTAGTTAGATTCATCCATAAATTCCACCCATATCTCTTCAAAATTTAGAAGAGACTTATGCGCATTTAACCAGTCAACTCCCAAAATGATATCAAATGTATGCAAAGGTACCACATACAAATGCTAACTAGTTTTTCCTCTAGAATAGATGTGAGGGTCAAACAGACATTGGTTAACTTTGTAGGTTTACCCTGAACTGTACTCTACCTTCCAACCTTAAACCTGTTAGTTTTGTGACTGAAAACATAATGAAAATCAGAGAAGGGATGACTATTTATGGATGGATCCAATGGTTCATTAGAGAACTCATCAAATAAATACTATTGGCTTAATGAAGTTCCCTAAATGGAGGCCATTTGTCTCTTTATTTGCTCTAGTTCACCTCTATATTTAGATTTTTCCTAGATGATTCAATGGGGAGTATATTGGAAAGTGGTTGAGATATGGTTGAGAAACTTTCAGAAACCTATGGAAGGGAAATTATAGGTGGTGGAACATAAACTATATTAGGTCCACTTGAAAGAAAGGGGTTAGTAGAGATATATTGTAATATAAAAGGGGTAAATTCTAATAAGGAAAATTGCTACTCAGAGTTGTCTAAGGGATAGACAAATGGGTAAAGTTGGGGTGTGACATAGGTAGATTATTATTAGGATGTAAGATATCTACATGACTCATGGATAAATTATATTGAGTGGCAAAAGGTATAATTTGAGCTTGGTTGCTTATGAAAAAATAATGGGAGAAGTAGTAGAATCTACATAATGTGCAATAGACATACTAGGACCTATAATGGCACCTTGGTTAACATATTTCTTAGGCAGGTTGTTATTATCGATAGTACTTGAATATGTTGATTGGGAGTTTCAAGCTTGAGATAAGCCTTGGTTATCATCTTCATCCTGAGTGCATCCATGAAGATGTAACCATTCATATTCATGAACTCCCTCAAATGGTCTATAGAAGCAAAGGTCATTCTATTCAGAATATCTTCTTTGAGAGGATCCTAATTCTCCTATTTTTATTCATTAAAGGTGGGATTATGAAAGGGATTTTATTCCTCATAATCATTCCCAAAGGATATTCGAATAGGATACCTGCGTGGGATTTCCTTTGAAGAAAATAGGTATGTTCAACCATGGGAAGGAAAAATCAGTTAAAGAGAGTTTGAATGACCCATGGAGGTGTTCATGTTGGGTTCACCAAAATATAAGGACCTCCAAGGCACATGCCCTTTTGGTAGAACATTTGATCTTCCTTACCTCAACATGGGTATGATATATGTACACAATAGGAAAGAAGAATATACTATAGCATACACGTGAACACTTATGATTTATTCTATCCTAGGTCAAATTTATTTATTCACTTTTACAATAAAAACAACAAAGTCAAAGCCATAAATAATGATATGTTAATTGCCAATAATATTTATAAAACAAACTTTGATTTTGCAAAATATTGGAAATAATATTACAGAAATAAAAATATCTTTATTTCAATGAAATTAAAAAATGTAAGTAAAATAGAAGAGATAGTTATACCGAATGTTTGTAGTGCCTTGGGCTGGTCAGTTTTTGCTATTAAAGTCTTTAACAACGTGGAATATAACCTGTAGGGAAAATATAATAAGATCATTTGCAATAAATATGATAAAAGATGTTAGCATTTATGGGGACTACCAGAATTAGAAGGGGTAATATAAATCCTCGATCCTATAGTCAGTCCCTAGTTCCCTTTACAATGATTTAAAAAAAAAAAAAAGTGACTAAATATAGAAGCATGCAAGTTATGATTGAAATGAAACCACAACAATAAATTCTAATGATACTAATACACTGTACTAATTTCATGTATTTAATAACGAGCGAGAGAGGATTAGAAAAGTTGTTAGTCACTAGTAGAAGTCCCTAGTGAGAACTTATTAGAATTTTGTTTTTTCAAGAGTGTCAACTTATCAAATGTTTACTAATTCATTGGTTCATTCCCTACCTCTTTCTCAAGAGGGGTCATTGGAGTTTGCTCATCATTGTTTGGACCTCTTCCCACTCATCATCTAAAAGTAGCTTCGCCTTAATGATCATGAGATAGCTCTTTTTGAGCTCCCACCAGTTATTTGGAGAAATGTGAGCAACCCTGCCCACAACCTCTTAAAGGTGCATTTTGATCTCCACCACTAGTTTCACCGCTCAAGACACTTTATTTGCAATGGAAGAGTTTGACAATATATTTTCTTTGGTTGCTTGAATAGTTGTTGGAACTCTTTCTCTAGGAGGTTATTGTCCAAATTTCAAGGGGATGGGAGGCCAACTTGAACCAAAGTGGTAATATACCCCTTCCACTCTTTTGCTAATTGAACCAAAACATTGACCTAGGCCTTGCATTTGTGCATGGCTTGATCTGTTTTAAGGATCTCCATTTTTGGAAGGACTACCTCCTAGTGGATAATTCCTACTATTGCCATTTTTTGATTGGTCGGGTAAGTTATTTGGTCCTTATATGCTTGTGCTTTAGTGAGCTTGATTTGGTGGTACAACCATGTTTTGATGTCTACCTCTTCTTGAAACTGTTAGCTTTTGAAGCTTTAATACTTAATATAAATCACCACAAGAAAAATAATCACAAGATCTAATATAATGAATTAAATAATAACTCAAAATGTAATATCAAACAAAATATCTCATTAGAATACTCACATAAACATGCTCACAATATTGCACATGAAAATACTAAAAATGCTATTGAATAAAGGTCTACTAATGCAAGCATAAAGCTTTGCACGTTCAATTTATATTACAATGCTTTGTCACAAATATATAATTGTATGTGACTCTTCATATGTTGCACTCTTGAACTTCACTCTTATTAACAACTCTTCACTTTCCTATTCTAAGGATACGTGTCCACTTACATATTAGACACGTGCACATTTACACTCATAACACTTGCACACATATTTACATGACACTTGTGCATTTCCTACACATTATTATATTACATAAAATATTCATTCACTAATCTAGGACACAATTCTAATCTAATATTTACAATAATGTACCAAGGTGGTACATTTTCATGTACCAAATAATGTAATATTCTCTAACAAAAACTAGGTTGAGAGGTGGCACCAACGCTTGAGAAGGACCTAGTGGTAGGCCTTGCGATCATGAATTTCTTGGTCCTTTGTTTTTAGGGGAGTCACTAGGTGAATAATTTATGCTTTAGGTAAGCTAAAATTCTGATTATCTTCACTAGAATCTCAGTCCAATGTCTCTCTAGGTGGATTTTTTCAAGTATTCTTCAGTGGGGTCACTAGGTGAATAATTTAAAATGCTTTAGAAAGAAAATAAATTGAGACCTTCACTAGAATCTCAACCTAATATGGATTGTCCCATTGAACATACCATTAAACTATTATCATGCATGGTGGTTAATATTTTGGTTCTTATTTGATTGTATTCCTTATAATGTGGGAGGAATCAAATGGATTTGTCCTATCGAGTATGCCATTAAACTATTGTCTCAAAATATTGTGATCATCTAGTGCATTGGTTGGATGCACCTGCCACTCACACCTCACATAGAGCAACATCATCAAAAGTATAGAGAGTGTGGTACGTGACCCTCAAGACAAATTGCTAGATTTTTCTTAAGATCGTCTCCTTATTTGATGTGATCTTCAATTCTAACTTTCCTAAACTGCTTCTAAGCTACTTGCACTCATCAAAGGAAAAAGGAAAAGAGATAAGAGAAAAATAAATAATAAGAAAATAAAGTCCTAAGTTATGGAAGGTGATGCACCAAGATCAAATATTCTCTATGCATCAGTGAGATGATAAATACTTTGAATCCCTCATTATGCATGTAAACCATGATTTGCTCACCCTCCTGATATACCTTTTCCCTTAGACGCATATTTGTATTTCTTTTATAATGTTCATTGCTTAGTTGTAGCTAGTGCCTAACCTGTTGTTGCACATCCTAGATATGTCTCACAAAGTCCATCACATCTTGGTTAATCCATATTCCCTTGGGAAGGTCAATTAGATCAACTACTCCCTTAGGATTGCATCCAAAAACAACTTGGAAGGGAGACATACCAGTAGACCTATTGATGTTATTTATGGTGTGCATAAATGTGGTAGGGGTGTTAGACATTTTGAATGGCATCATCAACCATTCATATAAACCATTCTTGGTCTTTAATGGTGTCTTCCATTCATTACCTTCCTAGATATAGATATGATGGTAATCACTTCTCAAATCCACAGTGGATAAAATCTTAGTGCCAACTAAGTAGTTTAATATGTCATCCATTCTAGGTAGTGGGTACTAGTCCTTTACTATAATCTTATTGATGGATCTAGAGTCCACATACATTCTCCATTTTCCCTCTTTTTTGGGTGAGAGTAGATTTGGTGTGGTGCAAGGGCTCACGCTTTTCCTTATGAACCCTTTATCTAAAAAATACCTGACTTACCTTATCATTTCCTCATTTCTTTAGGAGATAATTTGTATGTAGCTTGGTTAGGAAGCTTTGATCTTGGCACCAAATAAATATGGTGTGTAATACCTCATGAGGGAGGTAAGCTAGCTGGTATTTCTATTGGATTTATATCAAAATACTTTGCTAATAATTTTTGCACTTATAGCAGGGGTCAAATCCCTTCATTTTTCCTTGCTTCTCTCAAGCATAACAAATAACAAGTTGTTTCTTTGGTTTCTTTGTAGAATTTTTTTATAACTCAATGACACAAGTTATAAGGTTGACATTTCAATGACTCATTCAACTTTCCAAGGTTTTAGAATATGTCTCCTTCCCTCATGTTGTACTTCATAAGTATTCTCTATACCATGATGGATTACTTTTCGGTCATATTTCCAAGGCCTACCCAATAGAAAATGACAAGCATCCTTTGACACCATGTCACATAGCACTTTGTATTCATAAGGACAAATTTTGAAGGCAACAAGATAAGATTTATCCACAAGTACACTATGATCCTTCTTCAACGAAAAAATTTTGTAAGGGTTAGATTTTGGAATGTAGGCAAGTTGCAATTTGTCTACCATTTTTATACTTATTGTAGGCCAAATTCGACTCCATCTCAACTTAGCTCAAATTTTGCAAAATTTGACTAAGTATGGAGAGAGCAAACACAAATCCGCTAAATAAACCATTTTCACTCAAAAATGCAAATCCATGAGAAAAGGCCGAAAATGGAGAAAATATCCAACACGTGATTTTTCATTCCCTTTGTTAGCCACGCGGAATAGAAAAGCGCCAAAAAATACATTTTCATTGAAAAGTGTGATATTGTGAGAAAAGGGGTAAAATCGGGGGTAAAATCGGATGAAAGTTGTGATGGTGTGATTTCCTATTCCCTTTTTTAGTTGTGCACAATCAAAAAAGTGCTAAAAAATGCAAAATCACTAAAAAGGGGTAAAATCAGAAGAAAGTTGAAGAGGCATGATTTATAGTATTCTTTGTAATCCATGCATAATAACAAAAGTGCTCAAAAAGGTAGATCCATTGAAAAGAGCAATTCTGCAAAAAAGTGTCAAACACTCATTGCAAGCAAAGCGGCATGATTTTATGTTCCCTTTGTTAGCTGCACATACATGAAAAGCATCGAAAAACATAAATTTACAAAAAAAAGGGTAAATCAGATAAAAGTAAGGTACTAAGATTTGAAGATGCCTTTGTTATTCATGCACAAATGAAAAGTGTTGCGAAAAGCTTACAAAAATAAATTCACTAAAAAGGGCCATTTTGTAGAGGAAGTTTATTAGAAGGTCTGAATTGGAAAAACATGTGATTTCTTATCTCCTTTATTGTTGACGTGCAAATAAAAAATACATTGAGTCGAGCAAGGTAAAGAAGTCTGAGTGGAATCTTGATTTTGCACACCTCTCTATCTTCGTTGCTAAGGCTTATTAAGATTAATTTCATGTGGATATAAGAGAGAACATAGCATCATGTTGTTGCATGATAATCAATCAAGTCATCCATCATTATATCAATGGTGAGAGATTTCTTTATCTAAAACTTTAGTGTATTATCTCATGGCTATGTGATATAGAGATGGAGGAAAGTTGAACTATGCACCCTGGAAGTCGAATCACCACTTGCAGTCCAAAAGTTTCCAAAATCTTCTTTACAACCTAATTCAATTGTAGATCAGTGGATGAAAGAAGATAGCAAGAACCATCAAATATCAAGATGACTTTGGTCTGGAATTCTGTTATAACTTATTATGAAGATGCAACTGGCTAACACCATTGATGGTAAGTTGCCAAGAATGTCAAAACTTCCTTGTAATGCTTAGAATGAAAATCATTGTAAATATATAAAAAAAAGTAGTGACCTCCTTTCAAAAGGTTGGCTCTAAAGTGTTTTCTTACACTATTGTGTACATTTTTCTGTAATTAATGAAATAAGTATTACAATGGATGTTTACCTCAAAATTGTGTTTGTATTAATTGGATGGTCATAATATTGTGAAGTTATTTCTGCTACTATTGCTATGGTTAGTTTAATATTCTAATTTGTATTTCTAATGTAGAGAAAATTGGAATAATTCATACTTATATGCATACTTATGAGGATTCTATTTATGTTAGTTGAGGTTTTGATCTTATTCTATTAACTTGGATAATTAATGATGTTTGGAATAATTCTTTAAGTATGTCAAAGGCCATTGATGCAGAGTATTACTCAGTTTTGAATGTTGTTAGTCTCAAATCTTGCTTTTGTAAATTGACTTGTTGGAAGATACCTTGTGTATGTATATGTTGTTAGCTTCACCCATCCATAATTCATTCATATATTCCTAACTCTTTCATTCATTTCCCTAAAACTTTACCAATTTGAGCTAAAAAAGTCAGCACCTATTAAGTTGACAAGGTATGCCATTATATGGAGGTTGAATAAAAGCAATTTTGTTCTTCTAATGTTTAGTATGGGTTGTGATCAGCGGGTGCTCAGCTTTAAATCTCTCTAGATAATGATCATAGTTATGGTGATGGTTTGATGAAAATATAGACTACAATAATTGTTGGTATGCCCGATGGGATAGTTTCCACCATATATGTTTCTTATGCTTTACCTAGAGGAATCAAGATTCAGTGAATTATCTTGATCTTACAAGCAGAGGAAGTAAATTCACTTGACGAATTTTTAATAACACAACTCAGTATAACCTTATTCATAATCCTCACCTTTCATGTTTCCTAGAAGTACCGCTAAAAATGGTGAATAGCTTGTTAATTTTTACGAGTTATTCCCAAAATCCAAGCATTCAAGATATCCAACCTCTGAGACTACCTTGGAAGAATTTCAAACATCATCCTCTTCCTCAGACCCTTCTAAAATTGATACTCCTCGTAATCAAGCTAATATGAATCCTGACCAGAATAAAGCTCAATAGAGCTATCCTAATTGAAATATTGCAACCCCTTTACTTGTCCATATTGTGCACGATATCCCTCAAGATGTAGTGAAAGCGACACCCACATATGATGGTACCAAGAGAACTCCTTATGAACATTGCCAAGATGTGTTGTTAATGATAAATATTCATAATATCAAGAATAATGATGTCCTTGTTAGATTATTGGTCCTTTCCTTTAGAGGTAAAATCATACATTGGTTCAAAACCTTAGAAAATGGTTCCATCAGATATTAGGTTGATTTAGCTAGTCCTTTTGTGGAATAATTTAATGAGTTTGTAGACCCATTTTCACTCCTAACTCAGTTCACAGTTATCCAAAGACATCGATAAGAGTCAGTGTCTGATTTCAATCTTAGGTTTAGTAAAACTTGGAAGATAATCCCCAATGAATTCAAACTAGCCTCTCCCTTTGCTTACAAATATTATATCAGGGCTTTAGGACCTGATATTGGACTACAAACTTAGCAATATGGGGTAACCACATTTTCCCATATATATTAAATAGTGGTTCACGTTGAAGATATCTTAATTTAAATAGGAAGATTACCCCTAAAACATGTTACACCGTACTCTCCTAAGATCACACAACATACCCTTCAGTCTACAACTACATATTTCCCTGTAATTAACCCCTCATCATTAGCAACTCAATTCCCTTCATTAAATCCATTACCTCCACCTAAATTACCTATTGTAGTACCTTTCCTTCCACTACCATCTCAAGTACCTCAAGAGTCTCCATTACTCTTTGATATTCAGAACTCTTTAAAGACTATTAGCAATAAAGTCAATGCTATAGATAAAATAGAAATGAAAATATCCTAGAAAAGGAGGTTTCCTTATATTAATAGAGATCAAAAGCCCAGTTCAAGTAATAATGATATGCCAAGGGTTAATGCTAATCAAGAGGAATATGATTCTACTCCCAAGACTAGTCTGGTCAATGTCTGGTGTTTTTTCTACAACGATCCTCATGATATTGAGTCTTACTACATGTATCAACATCATGTTTAGTAGGCCATTGAAAAGGTTGAGAGGACCCAAAGAGGAAGAGTTAACATGTTGTGGCACAACATGAAAAAGTTATTAGTGACCCCAGCTTCTATGAACAGGATCTATTTATGTGTTGACTAGATCTATAAATAAATCATTGTAAGTTGATCCACAAATAATGGGTTCATTCAAGTTCCTTCTCAGAATAAAATGGACCAACCTCCACCTAACAAGGATAAATTCCCTATTCTACAAGTACCTAGGAAAGGAGATTTAGTCCCTAAAGATCATGAGAAAGACAAAAATACATCAAAGTAAATTCAAAAGGATAAAACTAAGGAGTCAAGTTCTAAAGAACATGCAAGAGAAAAGTTGCAATTCTCTTCTATTACCAAGAGACATAGAATTGAGGTCACTCAAAAGTATAGGAGAATATTCAGGGATAAAAACAAGAAAGAGGAAATAAATCTATTGGAGAAGCCTGAATTTAACATTGTTTAAAAGATAAAGAAGACTCCATCTAGGGCAAGCCTCTATGATACACTCTTCCTCCCCGACCAAATTGACTTACTAAAAGCTTCTCTCAACAAGAAGTCCCAAGGGAAGGACACTGCTCTTGTACTTAATCAGGCTCAAGAGAATATGTCTCCTACCACCCTAAAAAATAAGCCTCCATCATTCTATATTTCTCGTAGGATGGAAGGATGGATAGTTTACAACTACATGATTTATTCAGGTGCTTCTACTATAGTTATGCCCAAGGCTATTTATGATGATATGGGGATGGAATATACCTGATCATGCCAAGGATTCTTACAACTAGATGGGATCCCAATAAATACTATAGGAGTTGTGAAATATGTACTGATGAGATTGCATAGACCCCCTAAAATTACTATTGTGCAAGAGATTGTGGTGGTAGATCTCAAGCCTTACTTTTGCCTGTCTTTCCAGAGAATTTACTACTAAATTAGGAGGATATATGTATTTAGACTACTATAGAATGATGATTCATCACAAAGGCAAGAGGATATGGCTTACTCTAGAAAATCCAATCACTTAACATATTGAAAAGATAGAGGAGGATATGTATAATCACTCAGCCATGGAAGAGCCAGAATTGGTAGAACACCTTGAAGATTTAGAAGTTGATGATCAGCTACCATTCCAAAATGTCCATGATATTCTTGAGATACGGATGGGCACATAAAACATATCATCTGAAATAAAGAAAAAAATCCCTGCTATTTTCGACCAATCATTAAGAGAATATAAAATATGGACAATGCATTTTGATGGAGAAAGATGCAGAAATGGAGCTGGGGCGAGTGTAGTCTTAAAATCTCTATCAGGAGTTAAATTTTTTTCTTTTAGACTCACTTGGTATTGTACAAAGAATATCGTAGAGTACGAGGCTTTATTCCTAGGACTGATGCAAGCAGAAAATATGGGCATCAAAATGTTGAACATTTACAGTGACTTAGAGCCAATTTTGAACCAAGTCATAGGAAATTACAACAATCAACACCATTATCTAAAGTCTTATAGAAATAGAGTCTGGGACTTGATGGAATATTTTGATACCCTAAACTTACATGTTGCCCCAAGGTAGCAAAGTAGTTTGGCTAATGCTTTGGTCGTAAAAGGCTCAAATTTCTCTCCTTGTATAGACTATAGATCTTCTAAGAACAAAAGATTTAAGCTCATCTTTATACCAATGGTGCCAGACAGGAAAATATATTGGTAGGTATTTAAGAATGATGAGGATATTGTTGATTTTGTGATTAAGTTGACTATGCTTTCTCACAGGGTGATTTAGCCCAAGAAATTTATTAGTAGGAGATTATACAACTAAGAAACAATCACATACCAAAAGGACTGATCACTATAGAAAGCCTATTTGATAATAAGGATGGTAAGATATTAAAACATATGAAAGTAGATGATAAGATCTATAGGGAAATTGAAGTTGAAAACAGAGAAAATTTGAAGTTCGACATACAATGCACTACAAGTGAAGCCTAAGAATTCAGATATTTGTGTCATAGATACCAGGATATAATAGCTTAGACTTGTGATGACCTAAAATTTTATGATAAAAGTATAATTTAGCACACTATTGAGCTAGTGTCAGATTTCAAGCCATTCATATAGAAATAGAGACTGGTGAATACTAAAATAGAGGTGATCATGAGGTAGGAACTGCTAAGATTATTGAAAGCTAAAATAATTTACCCTATCAAACACTCTACCTGGGTTACCAATTTGGTCCCAATAAGGAAGAAGAATGGTGATATCCACCTCTGTGTAGACTTCAGGAATCTGAACCAACCATCTCTAAAATATCACTACCCCTTACCACAAATTGATTAGATTTTACAAATGGTAGCAAGGGTAGAAATATTCTCTTTATTAGATGGCTTCTCTGGTTATAACCAGATTTGGGTCAACGATGAAGATCAACATAATATTGTATTCACTACAAAGTGAGGTACTTTGGCTATCAGAGAATGTCATTTGGTTTATCCAATGCTGGTGCCACTTTTAAAAGGGCAATGTATTATGCTTTTGGAAATCTTATCAACAAAATAATCTTGATATAGTAGATGATATGACTGTTTTTTCTCATAATAAGAAAGATCATATCAATCATCTGGAGCAAGTTTTTCAAAAATACGAAGAGTTCAACATATCATTGATTCCCAAAAAATCCATCTTAGCAATCCATGAGGAGAGATTATTGGGGTATGTAGTATCAAAATAGGGGATGTCCATTGACCCAGATAGAATAAAAGCGATATTGGCACTTCCTCTTTCGATGAATAAGAATACTCTTTTGTATTTCTTTGGGAAAATTAATTGTGTGAGGAAATTCATTTCTAATTTTGCTCAGATTGTTAAGATAATATTTGAGTTACTCAAGAAAAATGTTGACTTCAGATGGACTGATAAAACGAAACAAGCATTTTAAACGATCAAGCAAACCATCACCATAGCTCCAGTATTGGTTAACCCTGATTTTGATAGGGACTTCATCTTATACGCTTATGGATCTAAAGAAAGTTATGCTGATGTGCTAACTCAAAAGGATGATCATAACAATGAACACCCCATATTATTTTGGAGTAGGACTCTACATGAGTATCAAATAAAGTACAACTTCATAGAAAGACAGGTGTTCACAATAATGAAATATTTAAAAAAGTTCAGGAAATACCTTTCTCAAAGAAAAACACTGGTGTATGTGGTTCACACCGATGTAAGAACCTTTATCTTACAAGGTGAACTCAGGGAGAAGAAAGCAAGATGTGTTACAAACATACAAGAGTTTGACATGGAGATTCACCCACCAAATTGGTCATGGGAAGAATATTGTGTCAAGAATTGGTAGCTAAAGCTAATAAAAGAGAAGAAGTAGCTTTCTAGATCAAAGAGTCAGAGCAAAAATATGGCACTCTTAGAAGGAGTAGATTAGACAGATTAACTCAAGAACTATATCGAGATAGGGGTTTGTTGAACCCTATATGTAATGTGGGTGTGAATGCAACTTTGTCTATGTAATTAAGTGTAGGCTAGCATATTTGTTGTTGAGAGAAATTATAGGCGAAGGTTAGAATAAGTCCAAGTTTAGATGTTGTTACATGAATTTTGTATTCTGCCTATGTTGAGCTATGGTTTGTTGTGCCCAAGCTCTATAAATTGTAATCTGTTTGCTGAAGAATAAATGTAGTATGTGATCATGTTTCAAATTTGGTATCCGAGCAAGGAGAGGATACTTCATTTTTTGTATTGCCCATCATATTTGAGTTCAATCCAAGAGAAAGTATCCGCGTTTGAGAGAGCTCTACAGTAAGGTGAGAGGAGATCGCTTATCGTGGAGGTTTTACGCCCATGGAGAGATTTTTTACTCAAACGTAGCTCGACGTGATTTTATTTGCAGAGTAACATGTTGCTGGAGAGAACGCGATCAGACTATGCATCGTCTTGCATTGGATATTGAGCACGTTGTAACACGTGCTGTGAGCACTGATTATTTCTGCAAAGAGACGTTTGATCAGATATATTATCTACAAAAAGTTAAGAGCATTAAAAAAATGTGCGTTTTCTATGAGGAGTCTACATAATTTTTTATCATAGACATTTGGAGATAATATTTCCTATTTATAATGTAAGTGTCTGTATCATGCTTTTTTAATGAGAACGTGGCATTGAAGACGTCATCTAAAAAAAGTAACTTGGTGTACGATCTGTAATTTGCTGCTGAGAGACCAATGTTGATTGGTGGACTTCGCTTGTTGAAAAGGAGACGTATTGGATAGCGGAGGTGACGTCTACAAGAAGAAGAAAATAATATGCGATATGATCTGTGATTTGTTGAAATCAAGGTGAAAGAACTATGAAAGTTGCAGTGGTCGATGAGAATCCATTGTGGCCATATTGCTGAGAATTCCAAGCGGAGTGCAGTCATCGTCAGGAGACGCAACGTAAATAAACACTGCATTTTTATTTTTATCTTCATTATTTGTAGAGGAAACAATCTCCAGGATCTTTGAGAAAAATACATCTAGCCCTTTGACATCCCAAGCAGTGATAGGAATCATCCAAAGGAAGAACGCCCAATATTGGCATGTGGAGCTTCAAGCTAGCTATGAAAAGATGACTGGTCCTTTGAAACATTTGTTTGTTGCGAGCATGTATGAGAAGTTGAAAGTGTGCATGTCTATGTGGAGAACCATAGAGTACTCAGAGATTTAAAAAAATCATGTTAGTTGTGCCTTGTAATTAATGCGATCAAAATTGTAAATTTTTGTGGAGGACGTAGTTGGATTCGTGTGTGCTAGGAAGAACTAGCCAATAACAGTAGCGGCAGATTATAGCAAAGGAGATGACATTGTTATGAAGAAGCTGGATAAAAAGTGCAAATTAGAGATTGTGCTTCAAAAATATGCTATGTTAAGGAGATTGTGTTGGAGAAACATTGTGTTCACTTGGTGAAAAATTGAGTGGAATCTGAAGCCTGTGCAACTGTGAGAAAGCCTGCATCACGAAGACATATGAAAGATATTTAGTCACCACTGCTTTGGGCGTTGTTGTAGATAAAACTTCCAACTGTAAATGTTGTCATGCTATACTGTGAAGAAGTCTGCTGATTGAGAAGGTAATACTATTGAGTATAACCTTGGTAATATAACAAATATATGAGTTGAAATATTATAGCTTGCTATCCATTTGCTGGTCCTATTCTCTTTGTAGTCTTAAGATCATAAGAAGTATAAGCTATGAAAATAGAGAGTAAAAGAAGTAAAAAAAATAGAGACAGAGGTATTTAGTGTTTTTCAATTTGCATTAAGTTTTATCTCAGTCTTGTTGATTATTAAGTGAAAAATGGCAGCCAATAATAATATACCCATTCCTGAGTTTAATGGGTTAGATTATGAGTATTGGTCCATAAAGATGAGGACCTTACTCAATGGTAAAGTACTATGGGATATAGTCGAATAAGGTTATGCAGAACCTTCTGATTGGACCACCTTAAGTGCAGCAAATAAAAAAACAAGAAGGATGCCCAAAAGAGCAATTCTTTTGCCCTCTACCATCTCCAAGAAACTTTGGAGAAGAGCATATTTCCAAGGATTGCTTCTTGTTTATCAGCCCAAGAAGCATGGAAAGCCTTGAAGGATAGTTATCAAGGTAGTGATCAAGTGAAGCAAGTGAGGCTTCAAACCTTGAAGAGAGATTTTGAAAATTTAAAGATGCAAAATGATGAAAATGTTGGTGATTATTGTATTAGAGTGAAATCCATTGTAAACAAAATGCAAACCCTTGGAGATGACATCAAAACTGAAGTAGTGGTGAAGAAAGTGTTGAGGACACTTCTTCCTAAATGGAACCATATAGTTATCATTATTGAAGAGTCTAAAGATTTGTCTACTCTATCTTTTGATGCTCTTATTGGTTCTTTGATGTCTCATGAAGAAATATTACAGGGTTCTACAACAACAAGCTATGGAAGTGATGACAAAGCCTTATCATCCAAGGAGGTTGAAGGAAGAGGTCAAAGAAGAGGCCAAGGAAGAGTCCAAGGACGAGGACAAGAAAGAGGACAAAGGAGAGGCAAAGGGAGAAGTAGCTCAAGATGTGGCAATCAAGGAAGATGTGACAATCAAGGAAGATGTGGAAATCAAGGAAGAGAAAATGAAAAATCAAAGAAATATTATTACAATTGTGGTAAGGTTGGTCACTTTGCTAGATACTATTGGTCTAAGACTTCTCAAGAAGGGAGAGGTCAATATGGAAACTATGGAGAAGAGGAAGGAACTTCAAATTTATTTCTTTCTTATGGAAAATCATATTCCAATATCAATGAAACTTGGATTTTGGATACTGGTTGTTCCAATCACATGAGTAAAGAGGAATTCTTTGCTACAATGGATTCCTCCTACAAATCAAAGATAAAATTGGGAGATGAAAAAACACCACAAGTTGAAGGTATGGGAGCCATGGAGATTCCAACAAAATAAGGCACCAAGAAGGTAATGACATCTATTACACTCTCAAACTCCAACATAACTTGCTTAGTGTTGGACAAATGATGGATAATAACTATAGGATTGTTTGTGATGAAGAAAAATGTGTAATTTTTGATAAAAAAAATTGTAATAGAGTTGTTACACAAGTACCTATGACAAAAAATAGGTTGTTTCCTATTAAGTTTTGGGAACAAGGAGGTGCTCAACTTGCTAGTATTGCAATTTCTAATGCAAGTGTGCTTTGGCACTTGAGATTTTGTCATCTTAATTTTGTAAGCTTGAAGTTGTTGACTTCTCAAGCTATGGTGAGTGGACTTCCAAGAGTTGAAGAACACAAGGAGGTGTGTGAAGGATGTGTTTTGGGAAAGCACTCAAGATCAAAGTTTCCAAAGGGACAAGCATGGAGAGCAAGTCATCCACTACAATTGGTGCATTTGGATATTTGTGGTTCAATGCAAACCAAAATCATTGGTAACGTCTCTTACTTTCTCACTTTCATTGATGATTTCTCTACGATGTGTTGGATTTATTTTTTAAAAACTAAATATGAAGCTTTTTATTGTTTCATAGATTTCAAAAATAATGTAGAGAATCAAAGTGAGTTTGTTGTAAAGAGTCTAAGGACTGATAGAGGAGGAGAATATTCATCTAATGTATTTCTAATTTTTTTAAATATTGTGGGATCAAAAGGCAATTCACAAATGCCTATACCCCACAACAAAATGGTGTGGCTGAAAGAAAGAACTGCACTATAGTAGAAATGACTAGATCAATGCTTCAAACTAAGAATCTAAGTAACATGTATTGGGCTGATGTTGTAAGAACTAGTGTTTACATTTTGAATAGGAGTCCTACTTCTAGTTTATATGGGATCACTCCTTATGAAGGATGGTATGACAAAAAGCCAAATGTAAAACACTTTAAGGTTTTTGGTTGTCTTACATATGCCCACATTCCTGATGAGCAAAGAAAGAAACTTGACCCCAAAATTCAAGCATGTATTTTTGTTGGATATTGTGAGTCTTCCAAAGAATATAGGCTCTAAAATCCCAAAACACATAAAATTGTACTCTCCAGGGATGTAATTTTTTATGAAGGAGGAGAATGGGGTCATCAAAAACTTTTTGTTGACGATGGATCTCATGATGCAAGTTCCTCTCAAGTGTAGCAACTGTAGCAAGTGCAACCCAAAAATAGCAAAGGAAATCCTCCAAGCCCAAGTATGAGTACTACTTCAAGTACAACAGATGTTACTCCAAGTTCTTCTCCACAAAGATGAGTAAGTTCTTCACCAATGGATATTGATTCTCCATCAAGAGGTAAAAGAACACTTCAACACCATCCATCTTTTCAAATGTTGGATAAGAATTTCCAAAAAAGATACACTAGAATTCAAGCTAGTGAAATGAATGCAGTTTTGAAAAGACTTAAAAATTTGCATATGTATGGTGATGATGACTCCCAAGAGCCTAAGGGAGATGTAGTAAATTATGCTTTAATGACTAGTGTAGAGCTAGAGCCATCTAGTTATGAAAACGCATGTACTCATGATGTATGGCAACAAGCCATGAAAGAGGAAATGACCTCTATAAAAAAGAATGATACTTGGGAGCTAGTCAAAATTCCTAAAGGTAAGAAATATGTTGGATGCAAATGGGTCTACAAGACCAAATTCAATGTTGATGGAAGCATTGAAAGACACAAAGCAAGACTAGTAGCAAAATGGTTCACTCAGAAGTATGGGATTGACTATGAGGAGACCTTTGCTCCCGTTGCTAGACATGATACAATCATATTAGTACTTTCTTTGGCTGCCCACAAAGGGTGGAAAATTCAGCACATGGATGTTAAAAGTGCCTTTCTTAATGGGTACTTTAATGAAGAGGTTTTTGTGCAAAAACCTCAAGGATTTGAAGAACAATGTAAGGAGAACCTTGTCTACAAACTAAAGAAAGCATTGTATGGCCTCAATCAAGCACTAAGGGCATGGTACTCATGCATTGATGGCTACTTTCAAAGGTATGGATTCACTAGGAATAAAAGGGAACCTACTCTCTACTACATGAAATAAGGTAAAGACATTCTCATTGTATGCTTATATGTGGATGATCTAATATTCATGGGTAGTAGTGCTAAGATGAATGAGGATTTCAAACACTCCATGATGAAAGAATTTGAAATGAAAGATCTAGGTTTAATGCATTATTTCCTAGGCATGGAGGTACATCAAACAGGTAAAGGGATCTTCACATGTAAACAAAAATATTCTCAAGATATGATCAAGAAATTTTCTATGGAGCAATGCAAGTCTATTGCAACTCCAATGGGTCATGGGATCCAATTGAGCAAAGATGATGGAGCACCAAAAGTTGATATGACCACTTACAAGAGCATGGTTGGGAGTCTAATGTTCCTCAAAAACACAAGGCCGGATATTCAGTATGTTGTTTCTCTTATTTCAAGGTATATGGATGATCCATATGAACTTCATTTACAAGCAACTAAAAGAATTTTGAGATATGTAAAGGGTACATTGGATTTTGGGATCCATTACCACAAATGTAATTCTGTAAAATTAGTTGGCTTTAGTGATAGTGATTAGGTTAGCAATATAGATGATCGAAAATCTACTTCAGGGAATTATTTTAGTCTTGGGACAGGACTAATTACATGGAGTTCTAAAAAGCAGATTGTTGTAGCATTATCATATATTGAAGTTGAGTACATAGCCATCAAAAATGCTAGTACTCAAGCTTTATGGTTGAGAAAAGTTCTTGAAGAAATTGGAGAGCAACAAAGTGGTCCTAAAAAATTGTACTGTGACAATATGAGTGTCATCCAATTGGCACATAATCCTATCCACCATAGTAGGTCCAAGAACTTTGACATGAAGTATCACTTAATTCGAGATATGGTGGAGAAACAGGTTGTTGAGCTTCGACATTGCAGCACTTTGGATAACATAGGCGACATCTTCACCAAAGGTGTTGCTAAAGCTCAATATATAAAGCTGAGAGACTGTCTAGTCAGCCCTATCAACTTTAAGGGGGAGAATTTTGAACCCTATATGTAATGTGGGTATGTGAATGCAACTCTGTCTACGTAACTAAGTGTAGGTTAGCATCTTTGTTATTGAGAGATATTATAGGAGAAGGTTAGAATAAGTCCAAGTTTAGATGTTGTTACGTGAATTTTGTATTATGCCTATGTTGAGCTATGGTTTGATGTACCCAAGCTCTATAAATTGTAATATGTTTGCTGAAGAATAAATGTAGTATGTGATCATATTTCACAGGGTTTGCCCTCCAAATATCAATGCTTCACAAAGGAGAAGGTATAGGCTGTAAGCCTTGCACTATATGTTGTTACCATAAGGAATTTATAGAAAAAACCTGGATGGTGTTCTCCTAATATGTGTTTGTTAGGGTAAAATAGGTAGTATATTGCATTATACTACATAGGTTATTACATTTACTTTTCTACCATAGGAGATAGTTACTATGCTACAAATTACTTTCTAGTTACTATGGTTAATAACTAAATATCTTATGATATTTAGTTAGTTTGTTAGAATAATCTATTATTAAACGACGTTAGTGCTTCTAATGCTAAGTCGTTAAATAATCTATTTTGTAACCTATTTATACTTTGAAGTTAATGGCAAATCCTAATGTTCGATTGATTATTTCCTAATCTAATTCTTGTTCATTTTATATCATTGGTATCCTCACTGGGGTGGATAACACGAGCATCGCTCATTCCACCTAGTTACTTGGCATCTGTGTTGCCTCCTCCATGCTGACTCTTCTGCACCATCAGTCCTGTTGTCTCCTCGCATAGATTCCCAGGCAGTTTTTGGATCTCTGCCACTCTCCATGAGGCTCGTAGGCCCGTAGGTCTGGATCGTAGGAGTAGCCCTACTGGCCCCCACGTAGGTGACGCGTAGGCCCTCTAAGACCCGCACGCGATGCGCAGGCTCACCAGGCCCGCACGCATTGTGCAGGCCCGCTGGACCCCCTACAACAGCCTGTTGGCCCCGCAAGCAACATGCAGGCCCTCTAGGCCCACACGCATCACGTAGGCCCATAGGCCTGCCCACAGACCCACGTGGCCTCCATAGATTTAGGAGGACCAAGAGGGTAGGAGCGCCCTCGCCTTCCAGTTGGACACACACATGGGCCCCGACATTGGGTTTCAAGAGGGCAGTAGTGCCCTTCGATCCTCGACCACCTTGAGATCTGTGAGGGTAGGAGGCCCTCTGATACCTAAACCTGACCAATCACAATGCGACAAGTGGTGAGATCTAACAATATCTGGACTACATGCACCTCAAGGTACAACCTGGACCATTGATTAGGTGACACATCTTACAACGACCACACACCACCTAGACACTGACTAGATCGAAGGACTGACTTGGACTCGACACGTGGCGGACAACCACTGGACGACAAGACTGACTTGGACTCGACTAGGCCCACCCCTGGTGCCACGTGGCGGCGTCCAAAAAGGGCGAGTGAGACTCATCGATTGCCCACAGGAAATCAATGTTGGATGGGAGTGTCGCGGCTTATAAAGCCTTATGCATCCCATTTTGGGATGCATGTGGGATAAATCCCACAAAGGCTCATCACCGTCATGACCACCTTAAGTTGCAGCTACATCGGAGACATTTCCAACTAGGCAATGGCTCGGTTGGCTAGCGCGGCTGCCTAGCATCCATGGAGGCACTAGTTCGATTCCTAGCACCTCCAAATACAAAGGTTTTTAATCGATTTCATAAAAAAAATTTGAAAATTTTTAATTTTCTAAATTTTTTCAGCATAAAAAATATTATTTTTTGATTTTTTTTTATATAATTTATTTTCAAATTGGCATAAAATATTCAATTTTTAATCAAATTGGACCAATTTTTTCCTAAATTATAGAATTTTCGTCTTAAATACATATTTGTTTGTTTTATCAAACTTAGAGAACTTGAAATCCAAACAAAAAATTTTCCTTAAATGTTCCTGAAATCAAATAGTGTTTTCTCTCAATTGGAGACAAAAGAAACATAGGAACCTCTTTTTTAAAAATTTTAAAAGCCTGCTTCAACATTTATTTGCAATAAACTCCACAGAAGTTCTATAGTTTTCTTCATTCATTTTTGGAGATATAAGACATAGAAACTCAACAATTCTATTGCAAAACACATAGCATGCCATGATTGAGGAAGCATAAAGGTTATCTCATTTTCCACAAACCTTCAAACTTTGCTTTTGTTCTCTCCTTCAAGAAAGGAGACATAAAACATAAAATAGCAATTTTTTGTTGTAAACTTGAGATCTATTCAATCCTATTTTTTTTGTTCCTCATGCTTTAGTGTGGAAGACAAAAACCAAAGTCATGTGTCGATTGGTTTGGAAGCCTTTCAAACGTGGGTCGTGTGTTGACTTGTCTTGAAAGGAGTGCTCTAATTTTTCAATTTTGTAAAAATTAAGGGGGGATAGAAGTCATATCTTGTGATTCTATTTTTTTGTAAAATTGTAAAGAGAAAGGGGGGATATTTCAAATCAAGAAAGGTGCATTCTCGATTGTACTCGACACCTTATCTTAAAAATTGACTATACTAGGTGCATTTTCGATTGCATCCGACACCTAGAGTGATAATAATTTGGGTTGCTCTCTTATTTTTTATTATTGCACTAATAATCATGTTTTTTGTGTGCAATTAAACAATCAGATAGAACATTGAAGGAGCATTTCACAAAACCCAAACTTCACTCCAAATCGTGCTACACCTTGCACAAGTTAAAACAAAGTCAATTTTATTCCCCATCAAAAGTCAAAATTCAAAACACCTTGATTAACTCTCTTTGTTTGGCTTAATTTCCTCAAAATTTCCATCCTTCTTGAAGGGTGTTAAGGCAAGTGCCATTAAATATCCTAGAGAGCACAATCAGAAGTCTTTCAAAACATACCCCTTTAATTTGCTCTATTTGTTTGGCTTAAAATCCTTAAAATTTTCATCCCTTGTTAAGGGTGTTAAGGAAGGTGCCATTAAATATCTTATAGAAGAAAATTAAACATCTTTCATATACTATTTTAAGGGTATAGTGCAAGATACAACCATCTTAGTCCTATCAATTTGAAACCTTCACCATGGCCATGATGCACAAGTATCTCACTGAAAGCCAACTGCTCAAAGGTTCAAATTATTCTACATGGAAGACTAAGATGAAAGTTATCTTAACTGTAGAGGATATATGGTCTATAGTGGATGGAAGTGAAACTAGACCTCAATTAGTATAAGCAGATCAAACAACAATAGATAAAAAGGATAGAAAACTATCTTTAATGATCTTGCTAGCTATTACTGATGATATCCAACCTCATATCAGTTAAGCTAAGAATGGTAAGGAGGCATGGGATGCCTTAACAACCATATTTGCGAGGAATAATCAATCAATGATTCTTCACCTCCAAACACAGCTTCATACTCTTCATATGAAATTAGGAGAAACAATAAAGCTATTCCTCTGCAGAGTGGCAGAATTGAAAACAAAACTGCAATCCTTAGGAGAAAAAGTGGAAGACCAAGTCTTGACCTCTATCATTTTGAGGGCTCTTCCAGACTCCTACAGAATGTTGATCACTTCATTACAAGTCTCTATAAGGATTGTGACTTTTTTTGAGTTGGTAAATATGCTTCAAACAGAAGAATATAATCAACTCCAAAGAGGTGAGGCATCCAACAATGCTCTTTTCTCAAACAAACAAGGTGGTAAGAAAAAGTGGAATCAACATAAAGGTTTTTCTTCTAATAAAGACAAGGGTAAAGGCAAAGAGACTAAGAAGAAGAAGCATTATTGTAATATTTGTGACAAGGACGCTCATGAAACCAAAAGATGTTGGTTTAAGAACAAACCGCCCAATGAAAAAGGAAACAAGAAGGGCAAAGGTAAACCAAAGAACAAGAATAAACAGCAACAGGGACACATTGCAGCTAAATATTCTAGTTTGGACTCTGAATGAGCACACAAGGTGCTCATGACACATACAGATTCCCCTCACAAGGACACTATGTGGTACATAGATTCAGGTGCTAGTAAGCATATGACTGGCGATAAGTCCTAGTTTGAGACATTTGAGGCTCGAGAAGGTAGACCGGTCACCATTGCTGATGATCAAACCTATCGAGTTCGGGGAGAAGAAAGTGTTTCTATCTCCCTTCCAGATGGAGAATGTAAAATTCAAAAAATTCTTTATGTACCGAGATTGAAAAATAATCTCTTGTCAGTTCCACAAATCCTGGACAATCACATGAATGTCAATTTCAAGGTGGACAAAGAAAAGAAACGTTGCTTTATCACTAAGAAAGGAAAACATATAGCAATAGGTTCATACAAACATGGTTTATTTGTCTTAGATGCAATTACCTCAACACATACTGCAATGGCAGTAACCACAAAAGAGGCCACATCTCTATGGCATACGAGATTTGAGCATTTAAGTTCAAGATATTTACTAGAACTCAGTAAATATCAAATGGTGAAATGACTGCCTACTCTTTCATCTACTTTGCCAGTGTGCTCAGATTGCTTGTCAGACAAGCAACACAGAGTAACCTTTGAATCTAGCTCCTTTCAAGCTAAGGTACATTTGGAGTTGGTTCACACAGATTTGTGTGGTCCCATATCTACTAGTTGTGGAGGAAAATGGTATTTTCAATTGTTTGTAGATGATCACTCATGCAAGATGTGGGTCTTCTTCTTGCAGTTGAAGTTTGAAACATTTACCTATTTTCAACAGTTCAAAAAGCTAGTTGAGAAAGAATCAAGATGTTTCATCAAGACTCTCTGTTCATATCGAGGGGGGAATACACATCAAAGGAATTTTCCTCATTTTTACACACATGGGATAAAAAGACAGCTGACCACAGCCTATTCTCCTCATTCAAATGGAGTTGTTGAGAGAATAAATCGGTCCATTATGGAAATGGTTCAATGTATGCTTAAGGGAGCCAATATTGAGCAAATTTACTGGGCTACAACTGTTCAAACTATAGTATATCTTCTAAATAGAGCACCCACAAGGGCTCTTGAAGGTATGACTCCTCAGGAAGCATGGAGTGGAAGGAAACCCTCCATATCTCATCTACGGGTATTTGGGTGTAAGGCTTTTATGCATGTATCCAAGGAGAAAAGAAAGAAATTAGATGAGAAGTCCCCACCATGTGTTTTTCTTATATATGATGAATTCTCAAAAGGCTATCGATTGATAGACCCATTTACCAAGAAAATACATGTCAGTAGATATGTAGTGTTTGATGAAGCTTTCACACCCAACACTACATCAGTATACCTAGATGATGAGGAGCAACAACCACTTCCTTATCCACAATAGAAAAAATCCTCCCAAATGGTATACGAGCACAATGAAAGATTCCAAACTCACTTCCCCACTTGATATTACTCTCAATCGTCCAAAGACACAAAGCATGACTCAACAAGAAAAGACTAAAGCATCCACTTCAATTGATGATCTTTGTGCATATTTTCAAGACCTTTCTGTTGATAGAGAGTTAGTAAGGGAAGATGATATGGAAATAGATGAGGAGAGGGTTTACTTGTCATCATTTGATGAAAATGAACCTTCTATAGTTGATGAAGCACTTAAACTGCCTCAGTGGAAGGCAGCTATGGATGCAGAACATAACTCCCTCATCAAGAATAAAACATGGAAGCTAGTATATTTTCCTAAAGGAAAGAAACCCATAGGTTGCAAATGGGTTTACAAAGTCAAATATAAGGTATATGGTACCATAGACAAGCATAAGGCCCGTATTGTGGCGAAGGGCTATGCTCAAAAGGAATGCCTTAACTATGAGGAAACCTTTGCTCCTACAACAAGGATGACCACCATTCGAGTTCTTTGTGCTATGGCAACATAGTTTGGATGGAAATTACATCATATGGATGTAAAAAGTACCTTTCTAAATGGTGACTTAAAAGAAGAAGTGTACATGACTCAACCTCCTGGATTTGCTGAGGAAGGCCATGAGCAACAAGTTTGCAAGTTGGTCAAATCATTATACGGGCTAAAACAAGCCCCAAGAGCATGGTACATAAAAATGGATAGTCATCTACTGCAACATGGATTTAAGAGAAGCCATTTGACGCAAATCTCTATATCAAGAACACAGGTTATGAAATACTGATTCTTGTGTTATATGTAGATGATCTGATCATCACTGGCAATTCAGAGAAATTGATTAAATATGTGAAAGATAACTTGAAAGAGTCATTTTATATGACAGATCTAGGAATTCTCCACTACTGTCTTGGCCTTGAGATAGAACAGAAGAAGAATCATCTTAGGGTGACTCATAAAAAGTATGCCAAGACTTTAGTAGAAAAATATCGTATGACTGATTGTAAGCCCAAAGCAACACCGATGGAATCAGGACTTCAGTTATCACGATATGATGACTTATCACAGGTAGATGGCACACTATATAGACATATGATTGGAAGCCTCATCTATCTGACTAATACTAGACCAGATATTACATATGCTATAAACTATCTTCCATGGTTCATGTAAGAACCAAAGGTCTCTCATTGGAAAGTAGCTAAGAGGGTTCTTCACTACATTTAGGGTAGTGCAGATTATGGTCTAGAGTATAAGAAGAATAATTCATTCTTCTTACATAGTTACATTGACTCTAATTATGTTGGATCCATAGATGACAGAAAATCAACATCATGGTATGTATTTCATCTTGGATCTGGTCTTGTCTCATGGAATAGTAAAAAGCAACAGGTGGTTGATTTATCTTCAATAGAGGCAGAGTATCACGCTGCACGTGGAGCTGTGTGTGAAGCGATATGGTTAAATCACATCTTGTCTACCATGGGCCTACCAAAGAAACTTCCTATTCACATGTTTTGCGACAACTCAGGTGTTTTGAGCTTGGTCAAGAATCCAATCCATCATGAATGCACAAAGCATATTAACATAGATTGTCATTTCATTCGTGATGAAGTTCCTAAACACAACATCAAGCTCCAATACATTCCCACCGACGAATAGGTTGCTGACATCTTCACAAAGGCACTTGGACGTGTCAAATTTGAACTGTTCCGAAATAAACTTTGTATATCAAAGTAATGTAATAAATGGGGGATGTTAGGGTAAAATAGGTAGTATATTACATTATACTACATAGGTTATTACATTTACTTTTCTACCATAGGAGATAGTTACTATGCTACGAATTACTTTCTAGTTACTATGGTTAATAACTAAAATCTTATGATATTTAGTTAGTTTGTTAGAATAATCTATTATTAAACGACGTGGTAGGAACCTAGGGTTCCTAGCACATAAAATGATAAATAAATAATAAATAGACCTAAAACTAAAAGAATCGCCTTTTGTATTGTTGGGAAGTCCCTTCAATAAATTGTATTATATTTCATATTCATGGATGATTGAATGATAAGTTCTTACAATGTTTTATACCCCTCTAGGGTTATAGGTGAAAGGTTGCAATGCTTCCTAACCCTAATATTATAATAATATAATTAATTATTATATTATTTATTATTATATTATTTTATTATTATAACCATAGGATAAAATATATTATTATTATTATTATTGATTAATGTTAGGATAAGATCCTAACATTCCACCCTCCATAAAACAAGATTTGTCCTCAAAGCTTAGAATTGTAGTGTGTAATTCTCCAAACGTCTCGCCTGGTAATCTAATGTAGAAAACCTTGTGTCTCCTATTTGATTATTTCAAATATGTATATGCTCTTCAAATATTCCACCTTGGAATAGTACTTGCTCTATGGTTTATTAAGGGATTAGATTAATTTGACTCCAATGCAATAGTAAACTTTATACAATTCACCTTTAGCTCCTTTTGAACCTTAATAAAAACAAGTATATAGTTTGATAGTACCTTTATAGTATTTGCACATGATATTCTAGTACAAAAGTATATTACGAGGCTTTATATCTCTATGTATTATTGGAGAGGGTTACAACCTTCGTGCAAGTAAAGCAAAAAAACATCACCAATTTTGCTGAAAGTTGTCAAAAAATGGAGTAAAAAGTTGTCGCGTTAAAAGTTGAAAAATTTGTTGTGCAAAAATTGCTTGGTTCACGTCTACGGTGAAGGACGAGCTAAAAAGAGATGGGGCTATGGACTTTATTTATGTCTTACACCTCCATGAGAATGTTGGTTTATTGTTTGATGTGTGTGATGAATTTCACTATGAATCTGTATGCTTCACTATTGCGCATGCTCGAAACTTCAACAATTTTCCAGGTAAATAAAATGTGTTAAGCTCATTCCACACCTTCTGTGACATGGCATAAGTGGATTTGGTGTAGACTTGAAGATAATATATCCAAGCTTTCATAATTTCATGAGAGCAGATTGAAAGTCCAGACGCACACAGTTTCCTCTCAACATTATCAATATAAATTTAAAGTCTAAGCTCATAACCTTGTTCATTTGACTGCCTATCCCAACCATCTTGGATCTTGAAACGGAGACTGAAATTTGGAAAACCATTTCATTATATATATTTTATGCCTTGCTATCAAACCACTTGATAAAATTAATTAATTCTCTTAAAAGTGTTCATAGTATTTTCCTGTTTGACTGCACCATTTCTTTTGTGTTATCGTAACAAACCTCATTAATATGCAAACACTGAAGCTCAAATAAAAGCTTCCCTATCTTCCCCAATTAAAAAATAAATAAATTCTTATACTATTGTCTTCAACAGATGACACCGTCTGCCTTGCGCCACGTGTGTGGTTTTCAATGTTGGCTGCTTAACGACATATAATAATGCCTCTTCATGTGCTCTCTAATTCCCTATAGGTAAAAAAGATATGCATCCCATGGTCAATAAATCCCCCAAATGTCTTCTCTAGTCGTATCGTTTCAAATGATATGCTTGCACCTCATAACTTAACATTGAATAAATTTAAAGAATGATGATCAAGTATAACTGCGAAGCTATATATTACACTTAATGTGTCAATTTGCACCTCGTGCAAGCATTTCCTCGTACTCTAAAATAGACATCTACCGTTCAATTTTTTATTTGGCCGTAAAACCTAGCGATGAATTTTACCACTTCATAATCTGAAAGTCCATGAAGATGAGCAAGAATTGATGTTTCCTGAAGGGCAACATGTTGTCATCCAGCGGAGTGAATCCACAGTTGGCAAACGAGGACACCACCGTAAACACTGCAAAAGTAGGGATTCCTACTCCTCTGCTATGGAGGATCCATTTTCCACCAGAGGAAAAAGAGAAATACATGGAATTGCATACGATCCCAGCTAACTGAACTAGCACCAGATATAACAGAGAAATATAGTCGAGGCACGTGAGCGCTTGGTATTCTAAAGCATTGTCGTAGTCATCAGATGAATCTAAATCTTGTCTTTTGAACTCATCACGTGACAGTTTCATCTTATTGAAATCCACCTGTGTTTCCAATTGCCTTCATGAATACCGTTGCCTTCGTCTCTACATGAAGAGGAGGAGGGTAGCATTTCAGTACTATCCTAGAATTTCCCATGACGGCGTCCATCAATTCTTCTGAGATGGAGACACAACATGGATGTGAAGACTTCACCGCTGCTATTCGTAGAATTACATACGTAATCCGGAGCACCTGTGTTGTGCTGGAGTATTTTGTATTTTTTGCTTAGCCAGAATAAATTTGTCGGGGTATACTCTACCACGCTACCTTCCTAAATAAAAATGTGTATGTTTTCAAAACCTTGCGATTTAGACGGCTCTTGCTCATGGAGTGGAGTCGTTTCGGTCCATGAGACCTGGTAGATCTTTCTTGGGGCTTTCAATAATAATTTATTTTCAACGTTCTCTCACAGACGAAATTGATTGGACTCGTGGCAAAGGTTATGTCAGAATCAACAACTTTTCATCGAGATTACCATGAACTAGATGCTCTGGTTTCCTCCTCCATCAGTTCTTCCCAATATCAGCTGTTAAAATGCAATGAAACTGACATCTGAATTTAATTTTTGTTGGGCACAACACATCGCTTATCTCTCTGAATTTCTTCGCATAAGGTTTTATGATATTGGTAGGTACCTGCTAAGAAGGGAGAAAATGAACCTTTAGGAGGTGGCCATGGAGGAGGCCAAGGTGGAGGACGAGAGGGTAACACAGATTTTGAAAATACACTCCCTTCAACATCACCAAAAAACTTAGTTTTTTGTGAAGTTATCTCATGCCAAAAGTTTTGTTTCAAAAATTTGGCAGGCAAGTTTGCAAAAGTAGATAATTTTTGAGCAATTAACCTGTTTGCTATTTCCTGAATTTTACAGAAGGGATACTTTCTTCCATTTATATAGTATTTATTTTGATCTTCATAATATCCGTTTGTAATTTTAATTGGTTGCACCTTTGGAAACCATACAATCTGTGCATTGTTGTTCAAAAAATCTTCTTCATCATTCACTTTTTTTATAAAAAAAATTGCATTATTAGGGTTTTGATTAATTTCTTTCGGAAGTGCAATAGGTATTTCTAGAAGTTCTCTGGTTATGGGCTCTTCCTCCTCCTCATATTCCATGGCTATGGGCTCCTCTTCTTCCTGGGATTCCATGGCTAGGGTCTCCTCTTGCATTTCCATTAAATATTGTATAATACGATCATAACGTTCCATTTGTTTTTTTTTGTTTTTGTTCAATCATTCTTCTAATTTTTGCAATGTCATTTTTCATTTCCTTGACCAATATGGTTGGATCCATAAGGCTCTGATACCATATGGTAGGAACCTAGGGTTCCTAGCACATAAAATGATAAATAAATAATAAATAGACCTAAAACTAAAAGAATCGCCTTTTGTATTGTCGGGAAGTCCCTTCAATAAATTGTATTATATTTCATATTCATGGATGATTGAATGATAAGTTCTTACAATGTTTTATACCCCTCTAGGGTTATAGGTGAAAGGTTGCAATGCTTCCTAACCCTAATATTATAATAATATAATAATTAATATAATTAATTATTATATTATTTATTATTATATTATTTTATTATTATAACCATAGGATAAAATATATTATTATTATTATTATTATTGATTAATGTTAGGATAAGATCCTAACACGACGTTAGTGCTTCTAATGCTAAGTCGTTAAATAATCTATTTTGTAACCTATTTATAATTTGAAGTTAATGGAAAATCTTAATGTTCGATTGATTATTTCCTAATCTAATTCTCATTCATTTTACATCAGTGTTAGAGAAGATCAAAAGCATAAAATTTTAAGAGAATTCCATGATGGATTATCTGGAGGTTATTATTCAGGTAGGTCTACTACACTAAAGATTATAAGGGCATGTTAATATTGTACTACCATTTTTACTCATGCATTCAAGATTGCTAGGGGATGTGATAAATTCCAGAGGTATACTGATAGAAATAGAAATACTGCAATACCTCTTAAGCCAATACAAGTAGAGCAACCATTTCAACAGTGGGGGCTAGAATTTGTAGGAGAAAGAAATCCTAATTCTTCAACAGACCACATATACATTCTGTCAGCCATCGATTATTTTACTACATGGGTTGAGGCAATCCAAACAAAGAAATGTGATCAGGATGTAGTCATCAAATTCCTTGAGACTTTGATCACCAGGTTTGGTATTCCTAAATCTTTGGTGAGTGATAATTGCCCAATCTTCATAGGATCCAAGTACATTGATTTTGCTAGCAAATATGGGATTATCTAAATAATTCTTCTAACTACTACCCATAGGGGAATGGACTAGCATAATCAAGTAATAAAAACCTCCTCATAATGATTAAGAGGTCTCTCAAAGACAACAAAAAATCTTGGCATTTGCTCATAAATCAAGTCCTATGGGTAAATAGAATTACAATGAAAAATCTATAGGCATGCCCTAGTATATGGAAAAGAAGCTATACTTCCTATACACTTAGAGATACCTACCTTAAAGTATATCAATGATGATCTTGATAAGGAATACCCAGCAAAAAAAAGTCTAGTTTAGTTACTGCATTTGGAAGAACAGAGAGAAGAAGCCTACAAAATATTCTAGAAGCATTTATCACAAAGGGTTGGTTTGATAAGATTACCACTTTTAGGAAATTCAAAGTGGGCAATTCAAATTTAAAGTGGAATGCATAGAAAGTGAAGCCAAACAAGCATGAGAAGTTCGATACATTTTGGAAAGGACCATTTGAGATAGCTACAGTCAAACAAAAAAATGTTTTCCATCTCCAAGACCAAAGCGAAGATTTGTTGTTGATCCTAGTAAACGGGTATCATCTCAAACTATACTGTAAGTAAAAAATTTCTTACTTTGTATTATATGTATCATATTGTATAAATACTTTTACATTTCTTTTTACACTTTGTATTAATATTAAGAAAGCAAAAAATGAAAAAATGCATCACGATGGGAAATTTCCTCGTAACCGTGACTCAAAACCCATACACAAGAAAGTTTCATGCCACGTGTCTTAATCAAGAATAATTTCACTCGTGAGAAAGAGAAAAGGGCATGACCGTGCAAAAGGAGAAAGTCACTTTACTTAAAATCTGAAAAAGCATGGGTTTCCCCTAAGAAACAATAGTGGCTAGCACATAATTTCAAATTCAAATATAAATGTGGCACATGTGTTAGAGTCACACCGTCAGCCACAAGATTAGGCCAATTTCTAATAATAAAGAACTTTGATGTAGCTCCACCTGGTTCTTGCATGTAAAAGTGAACATTGCACCTTCTGCATTAAATACGCACATTCTAGAAGGACTATATAATCAGCTCTGTAGGATAGAATTCACTCCTATCGCATACTCATAGCTACTAAGGGCAATACAGTGTAGAGAAGAGAGTGGATTTCTTGAGAATTTATAAAGAGCATAGTTTCCTTTGCAAGGAGCAACCAACTAGCAATTGACAATGGCCGCATCATCTACTGATGACAGGACAAATATCATCATGAAGAATGAAGGAGACAACTGCTTCTGAAACACCTCAAGCAGAATTGTAGATACTATCACTACTTATAAGGAGAAGGTGTAGATGAGGATGGAAGCAGAGAGGATAATATCCATTAGCATATCAGTAGTAAGCCCAAACGTTGTTGCGGTAATTTTTTTGCTATCTTTTTGCATGTGCAATTTTGTACATCCTTGCCCCAAGTTGATAAGGGCAATAGTAGAAATTTATGATTCAAAGAATAGAATTTTACAAAGTGTTGAGGACAAAACCTTAATGCATGTGAAACTTGAATCCTTCAACAATGCTTACGTACGAAAGTGAAGTCAAGTGGGAAAGCAAAGATATTTTCTCAGAGGGATCAGGTGACATATTATGCCCTAGACAAGCATGTTGATGGAGGGAGAAATTTCTTGAGTTGGGTAGCAGGGCAATTAAAGAGAAAATTGAAGGGTATCTCATTACCGTCAACCCCAATTAAGCTTGAAGAATTTAAGGAACAAGAGCTTTACTTGATATTGGTCGTAATAGAAGGTCTACCCTTAGACAAGAATGTTTCTCACTGGAAGATAGATACTACCCATTGCATCTCTAATCCCAAAAATTATGACCTTGCCCAGATGAGTAACTTTTTGATATTCTTTGATTGGTCCTGATATCTTGCTATCATGATTCATGATTTCCTAGTAAGATTGAAAAACAACCCAGAGAGGACATCCTTTAGAAATTGTTCCCATGTGGCATGGTTTTTCTTGTACTTCAATCACCTGAAACTCTTGTTTATCCTAGTTAAAACCACGACTCAGAATGGGACTGCTCTCACCATCTACTCTTAGACGAACATGCTTAGGAAAATAGAATCCTATTATAATTTCAATAAAGATTTCCTAGGGCCTTCTTTAAATTTTATTAACAGAAGAATGTCTAGTTTGCCCAAATTAGTAGTAGATACATTAAGGAAGGAGGGGGACGAAGAAGGTGACTGGTACATATTGACAAAAGGGACAGTGATTTGTCTATATGGTTTTACTAAAAAACCTTTTGTTCTACCACATTATGTCACAAAGAGGATGTTTGCCTTGGAATACTATAGCCAAAAATATTACATTAATGTCATATTTGAAACATGAAAAGGTAGGAAAGGCACTTGCATCTACCCCATTAAACAAAAAGACATCACTGTCAATAATATAGAATAATATAATAGCATTACATAATACATGCAATAATTGGGGTTAGTTGAACTACCTCATAGATGGAGGTACAAACCAGATAATAAATTTACAGAGAGATTGAATGAGCTTACCAAAGGTAAATTTCCAAAATTCAGGGGGACCCTCAAACCTCACTACGAAAATTTTAGGAATAATGATGAAAAATCTGAATTGGAATGGGATGTTCAACACATGGAAGCATTACCTCCTTGGAGAGATTTCTATGATCATGTCGTTGATTACACTCCTGAGAAAAATCAAGAACACATTTATGTGGAAGATGATGTCAAAGATAAGCTAAAGAAAGAAAAATGGAACCCTGTCAAAAAAATTGAATTTTGGATAATGCGAGTGGAAACAGATATTGTAAAATCAAAGTATCCCACTAAGAATGATAGACAGTTTGAGGAAGTATATGATAAGTTTTATTCGATCTTGGCAAGGCAATGGGAAGTTTTTCACATTACAGGCCAAGAAGGAGCAACAAATACCAAATAAATTAGAGGAGTTAAACTGAAAGGAGTGAGCATCATATTTTTCTCATCCTCTCCTCCTCGTAGGAATGCTGCCTCAAAGGCCGTCCCTGCTAGAAAAGGAAAACAATTGATATTTCATCCAACTATAGAGAAAATGGATAAATATGGACCAGGTGCTCAATTAATGCAGAGATATGGTTATGAAGGAGGAGGTCTAGGCCCAAATAAGGTAGAACATACAAAGATAATTTAGGTCATACGAAGGTCAAAGTAGCTAGCCCTTGGGGAAATTTCAGAGTGCTATATTGAACCTAGGTTTAGGCCTAATGAAATTATATCTTGTACTTACATGGTCAAATTTGTTTGTCCCACTTCCAATAAACAACAAATATACCCAGAAGAACCTTAGTCGCAACCATTGGCAGAAATATTTGGAGCAATGAAAGAAATAGAGGAGGAAGAGCACGAGGAAAAAGAAATGGAATAAGTTTCTCAAGTATTATAACAAACACAAATTCCATAAAAGGAGCAGCCTAACCCTGGCTAAACAACACAAAAGTCTCCACTGAGAGACTCAGGTATGATTTCTTCCCCTTCTTCTATTCAGGCTCCTCCAAATCTGCCAAAGACTCTTCCCTCCCTCTTTGAGGAGCAAATTGAAATAGTAGAGGTCCCCACATCTGTTTCATTAATCCCCCCATCACTACCACCATCTCCCACTTCCCCTTCACCCAAGATTCAATCCCTTTCATTATTTCAATCGAAACCCAACCTCCATCTCTCCCTCAATTGAACCCTCCTTTGACATCAACAAAATCTTTTGTAGTGTCAGTAGGGCTGCAATTATCTACATCACTTCCAACACCCCCATTGATCGAAGCTATAGTTTCTACTCCTTTTCACCAAGATACCATTATTTTAGCTTCCCCCCATACATCACTTCCTCTAGTGTCATCTCTAGTGGCCATATCTACTCAATCCACTGATCCTACTATGGTCCTATACCAAAAGAGCAATAAAATTACATTCAATGCAACCGCTTGGTGGAATGAGCAGCTTGCAAAACCATCAGAGGAGACAACTCATAAAAGGAAGGTTGTCGTTGTTGATCCAGTTTCCCAAAAAAGAACAAATCTCACCATCACTCCCAAAGTGAACAAGCCAGCCAAAGAAATGACCATGGATTATTATCAGGTGATAGAGAAGACAATGGACATCATGCAATTGCCTACAGTTGATGAGTTGGTATTGGCCAAAGCTCATATGGATACATTTTTCTTACAAGGTGATATCTATAGAGAGGAAAATGAAGAGCTAAAAAGAAAAGTAGAGGAGTTGGAAACTTCATTTAAAGACCAGGAGAATCTTGTAAATATACTTAGGGATGAAGTGAATAAGTGGCAAAACAAATCTCAGGAAGCTACCAACTATAAGGATCAGTATGAGAATGCTCAAACCCAAGTAAGGACTTTGACTGACCAGAAAAGTCAATTGCAGCAGCAATTGACTTTTTTGGTCAGTCAAATCTGCAAGATTCTCAAAAGGTAAAGTGAAGCAAATCAAGAAAGAAATCTGGTTTGATATCAAATTGAGATGTTTGGAAGCCAAGTTGGTTTTCATTTTCTTAGATGAGACTAATAACGAAGTGAGCGCTAGAAAGACTCTCAAGAATGTGCAAGGAGAAATCCAACACAAGGTTACCCTAGCAAAAAAGATTTGTAAAGTGGCAAAAGTGAGATTCAAGGCTATAGCCAAACTCATCTCCAATATGTAACAATGTACTGCTAAAAGTATAGCCAAAGATATTCTAGCAAAGAATAAGATACTAAGAAAAGGCTGGCAACTATTAGATAGGCTGGGGAGCAAAACCAATAAAATGATACAAAATTTATCTCACATTAGACAGTTTGGCTTTCCTGACTACTTGGGAGAGGACCACCAATACATCAGAGAAGAAGCACTAGGAGCCTGCTTAGACTCCATCATGGAGAATTATTATGAAATAGAAGGATGGTCTCAACCAATTTGACAAGACTAGGTAGTCCGATTGATCAAAAACCTGATAGAAATCAGAGATGTCATAGCTGAAGTTGGTAATGGTGGGGTTGAACCATCTTATGAGAGGATATCAAGCTTATAGAGGATTCACCAAAATATTTTGTCAGTACCAGGAATTCCATAGAAAGCTTAGGAAGAAGCATCAAATGCACTAAGTGATGTGGTCCAACTAATTAGCGAAGAGGACATTAGTGAAGCAGATATAAGTGAAGGATATATAGAATATGAATTTGAGTAAGAGGATCAAACTGAAGAGGAATAAGAAGAGGATGAAGTTCAGGAGGTCGAACAAGAAAAAATTGAGACATAAGTGCTTCATGTAGAAGAAGAGAATGTTGAATATGAAGAACAAGCAGAACAGTAGGTTGAATGACGAAAACCCCAAAAGCACAAGTTTTGTGAAGGTTTGCAGTCTGACAGGATTTAGAGAATCCCTAAAGCATAAAACTATGGATGGCCTCATGCAAATAGAGCCATGAAAAAAGTGAAAATCACCTCTAATGGTACCTATAAAGAGAGTTCCATTTGAAGCAAGAGGCTAATAGTTGCAAAGAAGTTTTTTGAGTCATAATGCCACAAACAGATGAAAGTCATGCAACTAAGCCTTGAAGAAGAAGCCATTTCAGGGTGCAACACAAATTTTTACCTCTTGTCTTGTTTCTATGTGAACAATTATCCTCTTATTATCTTCATAATGGTCAATAGGGTGATGGCCATAGAGAAATAATGCTTTGAGACCTAATTTTGAAGAAATCAGTTGGAGCCTAGTCACCCCTTCCATATTCTTACAATCATCCTCAGTCATTCCGCATTCCTTCTATCACTTCATCCATCTCTAGTTCATCATGCTCTCTTTCATTTCATTTTCTCCATCTCATTCTTTCTTTTTCTTCATCTCATTATGTCTGCTTCATTTCATTCTACTTTCATCCATCATCCCATTTCTTTTAGACTCCATGAACCCAATGGATAAGGCTCTGAGTTCTCAAAATCTTGTGAGCAAGATTCCTCAAGGGCACTAATAATGTAGGTCAAAATCGGCTACATCTCAACTTAGCTCACAGTTTGCAAAATTTGACTAAGTATGGAGAGAGCAAACACAAATCCGCTAAATTTCCATTTTTTGCTCAAAAACACAAATCCATGAGAAAAGGTCAAAAATAAATAAAAAGCTCCAACACACAATTTTCCATTTCCCTTTGTTAGCCACACGCGAGAACATAGCGTCATGCTACCACATGATAATCAATCACAGTCGTTCATCATCAGATCAATGGTGAAAGGTTTCTTTCTTTGAAACTTTAGTGCATTCTCGCACGGCTACATGACACAGTGATGGAGGAAAGCTGAATTAGGCACCATGAAAGTTGAATCGCCACTTACAGTCCAAACGCTTCCAAAATATTCTTTGCAACCTGATTCAGTTGCAGATCAGTGGATGAAAGAAGATAACAAGAACCATAAAAGGCTGAGATGACTCTGGTCTAGAATTTTGTTATAACTGATCAAGAAGACGTAGTTGGCTAGCACCATTGATGGCAAGTTGCCAAGAAGCCAAGAATGTCAAAACTTCCTTGTAATGCTTAGAATGAAATTCATTGTAAATCTATAAATAAAGGTAGTGACCTCCTTTGAAAAGGATGACTCTGAAGTGTTTGCTTGCACTATTGTATATATTTTTATGCTATTAATGAAAGAAGCATTACAAGGGATGTTTACCTTGAACTTGCGTTTGTATTGATTGGTTGGTCATAATCTTGTGAAGTTATTTCTGCTACTACTGCTATGGTTAGTTTATTCTGTTAATTTGGATTGCTAACTTAGAGCAAATTGGAATAATTCATACTTATATGCATACTTATGAGAATTCTATTTATGTTATTTGAGGCATTGATCTTATTTTGTTAACTTGGATAATTAATGCTAGATATTTGGAATAATTCTTTAAGTATGTCAAAGGCCATTGATGTAGAGTATTGTTGAGTTTTGAATGTTGTTAGTCTCAAATATTGCTTCTATAAATTGACTTGTTGGAAGATACTTTGTGGATGTCTATGTTGTTAGCTTCACTCATCCATCATTTATTCATATATTTCTAACCCTTTTATTTCTTTCCCTAAAACTTTACCATTTTGAGCTAAAAAGAGTCAACACCTATTAAGTTGACAAGGTATGCCAACCTTCTCTGGAGGTTGAATCAAAGCAATTTGGTTCTTCCAATGTTTAGTCTAGGTTGTGATCAGCAGGTGCTAGCATTTAAATCTCTCTAGATAATGGTCACGGTTTTGGCATTGGCATAATGACAAACCAAACTACAACACTTACCAGATTGTCGGTAGATCCACCATCTACGATCACCTTGCACACTTTGTCCTTATACTTACATTTTGTTTGAAAGACATTCTTTCGCATCCAATAATCTTCTAGACCTCTTTGTTCTCGAATATTAAGGTTCTTCAAAACATCAAGTTCTCTCTCGTCTCTGCTTCTACTTCTTCTATTGGAGGTTCTTCTTCTTCTTGGGCTACCATCGCCCTTTTGGGGTTTTGAGGGCAGTCTATGGCCTTATGGGTTTCATTACATATGAAACATCTTAGGGGCTTCCATTCTCCAAAATATTGTTGTCCTCATTCCCTACCTCTTAAACCTTCCCTTCATTTGAAGTTGGGCTTCATACTTCCCTCGTACTCTTCTTCTTTGGTAGGTTTGAAGGAACTTCCTCTTTCTCTATTTTGATTGTTATCACCCCTTTTACTCACCATTTTGCTCTTTCAATTTAGTTTTTCCTTTGCTTTTAAGGCATATTCATATGTCACATCCATAGTAGGTACCTTGACTAAGGCGAGCTCATCTTGGAGCTAAAACCTTAGCCCATTAACATACCTAGCAACCGCTTGCTCTTGATACATATATGTATTGATTACATCTATCTATAACTACAATTAAAAACATCCAATAACAAAGTTTAAAAAATATAAAAAAGCAGAAAAAATAAAAATAAAAAACCAACCCCAAAATATAAGTACTCCTTTAATTAAATAAATAAATAAAACAAACTCCCTACATCATACCAAATCTCCAATTAATATTTCACCGTAAGTAAAAGCGGCGCTACACCCACCAAAAAAAAAAATTAAAATTAAAACCAATCGTGTTTTGTTAATTAGTAAATCATACCGCAAATGTTTAATGCTTAATTAGTAAATCATACCGCAAATGTTCAATGCAACAACTGTTCCCAGTACATCGTAACTCAAAGCGGCTCTACGCCCACCCCACAAAAAAAAAAATTAAAACGTAAACCAATCGTGTTTTGTTTATTAGTAAATCATACCAGCAAATGTTCAATGCAACAAACAGCTGTTCCCAGCTGGAAAGGCAGACTGAAGAAACAACTATTCCCAGCTGGAAAGGCAGACTGAAGAAACAACTATTCCCAGCTGGAAAGGCAACCTGCAAACTGCAACGACTACGCGGAGAGAGAAAGAACGTGCGTGGTTGTAACTTGTACCACACCGCTATAATCCGAATCTACACCAACACCATGCTATGCTATGCATAAATAATAACTATTATCTGCCTCGCTTCCTCACTCTCTCCGAAGTTTCCACTCACACTTACTCACTCTAGCCCTCCCCTCAAGGGCTATATATATATAAGGCCACTGAGTACCCCTTCAACACGGGCCGAGACGAAAGAAAATCTCAATCTCAACTTCACTGCAATACGGTCGAGAGCAGAACGTTTCTTTCAATTACTATTCCTTTTCAGTCCTTCAGGAAAAGACAAGAGTTCGTTCACTAAATATGGCCACTGGTGGAGGTGCTAGAGCCGCACTCCTGCCCTTGTCCTTGTCCTTGTCCTTGCCCATCCTGCAATTCATATTCTCCCTCTTTCTCTTTCTTTCCATTTCTTTCCGTCTTGCCTCTGCAAATTTTTACAACGATTTCGATATCACCTGGGGAAATGATCGTGCAAAAATATCCGAGAATGGAGAGCAGTTGCAGCTCAACCTGGACCAGACTTCCGGTTCTGGCTTTCAATCCAAGCAGGAATACCTCTTTGCCAAAATCGATATGCAAATCAAGTTGGTACCTGGAAACTCTGCCGGCACAGTCACAGCCTACTATGTAAGCCTGGCCCTTTGATCTTGCGCCCCTTTTTCTCATTGCTGCTTCTATTATGCAATGAAATTATTTTCTTATAATTGTTGTGCTTGTTTTTATTACTTGCAGCTCTCGTCTCAAGGTCCCAAACACGACGAAATAGACTTTGAATTTTGGGGGAATTTGTCGGGGGATCCCTATATCATGCACACAAACGTGTTTTCTCAAGGCCAAGGCAACCGTGAGCAGCAATTCTACCTTTGGTTCGATCCAACCGCAGATTTCCACACCTACTCTGTAGCATGGACTGCAAAACATATCCTGTAAGAATGCCTGTTTTACCCATTCTTTACTCATTCTCATTCACAAATAACGCATAACAACACTTTGATTGACACTAACGAGCTCTCGTTCGTTCTTTCCTTATTAACAGCTTCTCTGTGGACGGAACTCCTGTGCGAGTGTTTAAGAACAACGAGGCGTCAGGCGTTCCATACCCGCAGAAGCAGGCGATGAGAATCTACTCCAGCCTTTGGGATGCGGAGGAGTGGGCAACTAGAGGTGGCCTCGTCAAGACCGACTGGAGCAAAGCCCCCTTTGTCGCCTCCTTCCGCAACTTCAAAGCACAGACTTCCTTTTCTTCAGCTGAGGCACAGACAGAGGCAGATGCTTTGGATTCCAAGCAACAGCAAAGAATGAGTTGGGTGCGCAACAACTACATGGTTTATGATTACTGTGCGGACACCAAAAGATTTCCCAATGGGCTGCCGGTTGAATGCAAGCTCAATTGAATACCCTAGGGCCTGGACAGATACCAGGCCACACCGCTCCCTGCGCTCTACACTTGACAATTCTTTCATTGTTTAAACAAACACTATTCTTTATACAAAATTTGGGATTTCATTCTGCCCCCGCCAATGATTCTTTAGAAGGTGGCAGCAGCATTACTTGAGTTGTATGAATCCATTCTTCTCAATTCTTTGATTCTTTCTTTCGCCAGCATACTAATGCAGCCCTTCCCTTCCTTGAATTATTGTATGAATCCATTGGAGAAATGAAAGGCAAGAACAGGGGATGCTAGATTGGCAACCCCCTGCTATTGTTGTATTTGTTACATACAAAAATTCTTTACTCTTTACTCTTCTTTATGTTGTAGACCAAACAGGCAGTTCTACCTTTCCTCTTTCTTTGGGTCTGCCCACAGCTTTCGCATGTCTACACAGTTTGCATATCTGAACACCTCACAGGTTGAAGTCCAAATTTGGAATCTCAGATATAGATGTGACTTGCATAAATAACCAAACCATTGTTCAAGAGGAGACAAGTTGCATTTTTACCTTCCACGCTTTACAAGGCTTTGAATGTACTCGTTTTGTAATTCGAGCGTCATCGTTGAAGTCATAACTCTTGAACATGGTATTGGTATGTTTATGGTTTGTAGAAAAAAAAAATATTGGTATGGTTATGGTTTGTATCACAAAAAAAATTAGTATTTTTATTATACATACAGTACACCATATCAAAATGGAAAAGATAAATGGAAAAGATGCACGTTGACCAGAAAAAACCTTTCCAACTGCTATTCTCGGATAAGCCAGACATGTTATAGATTTTAGCTTTTAATTGCTTTCTTACATGTAGAAAAAGAGACCTCCATCTCAAAATACAGAGTCATAAATCTTGAGCATTTGAGGGGGCTAAAGAAACAAGCACTCAGTAGAGCTTTTATATTGGCATATGACTCTACATGGTATGTCTTTATATTGGTATATGACTTCACATGGTATATTCTCAAATGCTCAAGATTTCTCGCTTTGCATTTTGAGGTGGAGGTCTTTTTTTTTCTACATGTAAGAAAATAATTAAAAGCTAAAATCTATATTAAGTTTGGTTTATTCGAAAATTGTAATTAGAGAGATTTTTTTTTGGGTCAATGTGCATTTTTTTCTATTTTTTTATAGTGTACTTTGTGTGTAATAAAATATTCCAAGAGCCTCTTCTTCCCTTTGATGGTGAGTTTCATCATCAACAAACACTACTTTATCCTTATGAAAGATGTACCATAGATTCTTAATTCATAGTAGGCCAATCATTTAAGTTAACCAAACAATATAGTTTTTTGCATTAAGGTAACTCATGCTTTATGGTCCATCTTACACAATATAACCCCTAATACTGTAGCAGATCAATCAATTGAGGCCACTACTGCATAGACCTCAAAAAATCATTTAATTTAAAAAAATCATGTTTGAAATGCTTTTGATTGCAAATGTTATGACCTCCAAGATTTTTACCTTACTAGACACAAAATTAAAATTTAAATGCTCAAACCTTAGTGTTTCAAGTGCCAATCTTGACCTACAATTTGGCTAAATATAATTTGTTGTTGTGCTCCAATCTCATAATTAGTTGAACATCTAGGCTCATTAGAGGATATAGACTCTTGGTCCATAATAGGTTATATCAGATCTAACAATCGATGTAGAACCTAAATCAATAGTTTATACAAGAACAACAATAGATGGTAGTCCAAATTTTTCAACTAGTAAAAAACCAACAATTAATTCAATGTCCTCAACACAACTAGCATATGCTACAATGAGACAACCTATGTGCCAAAATGCCCTATAACTATAGTATGGATAAGCACCTCCATGGCCTAGGAATCCCATAACAAAATACACTAACTCTAAATTTTGATGTATGGAAAGGGTTTATCTCAGACCTTACAAAACATATTATGCATTAATAGAAGATCAAGAACTTAAAGAGTAGAACTAGCAAATTCATCAACAATAAAATGCATACTTGATCAATTAGGTGCACAATGACATGGGAAATATGAATTTATAATTTATAATATGCCTAGACAATGAATCAACAAGTGGCAAATTAGCCTATACAAATGAAGCAACTTGTCTAATTTTACAAGGCATGGCATAAAATACCTGAAGAGATCACATCATAACAAGGAGTCAACCTTGTAAAAACTCTCGGGGACCCCCAATTAAAGTGGAACCTCATGCTCTCTGTTGTGGCCCTATTATGTCACTCCTTGCAAAGCATGATTGCCTTACCAAGGACAATCAAAGATGACAACAGTATACAAGTATAATGAGAGATGCAAAACTTGATGCACCTCCTAACCTCATTTCCACTCAACCATGTACTCGAAGTATGTCACGCCAAGAATAAAATAGGGGATTGATGTCTTTAGTGATCGAGCATATAGAACCTACATTAGTGAAGGATGCACTTAGCTTGTGTCAATGGAATAAAGCTATGAAAGTTGAATATAAGTCTAACATACATGGAAGCTGGTTGATCTGTCTGAAGGAAAGAAGCCCATAGGCTACAAGTGGGTATTCAATATCAAGTATAAGGAAAATGGATCAATTGACAAATAAGCGGCTCAACTTGGTGCAAAAGGCTATGCTTAGAAATTAGGCATTGACTATGAGGAAATATTTGCACCAACAATGAAGATGAAAACCATACATGTTCTTTATGCAATGGTAGCTCAATTTGGTTGGAAGCTACATCAAATGGATGTCAAGAGTACCTTCTTGAATGGTGACCTCAAAGAAGTGTACATGGTTCAAACCGAAGGTATTACTATTGAAGGGTAATAATAAAAAGTTTTTAAGCTAATAAAATCTTTATATGGGTTGAAGCAAGCTCCCAAAGCTTGGTACATCAAGATTGATAATCACCTATTGCAACATTGATACAAAAGAAGTCCCTCATATGCAAAGATTTATTTCAATAAAGTTGGATCTAAAATAGTGATACTTGTATTGTATGTTGATGATTTGATCATCATTGGTAGTTTAGATGAAATGGTGGATGTTGTGAAAAGTGATTTGAAAAATTCATTTGATATGACAAATCTAGGACTTCTACATTATTGTCTTGGTTTGGAAGTTTGGCAAAGGAAGAATCACATTAGGATCTCATAGATAATATATGCCAAGGCACTAATAGAAAATATCAAATGATAGAATGTAAACCCAAAGCGACTCCAATGAAACTAGGGTTACAATTGTCCAGATATGATAAATCTCCTTATGTATCTAGAACTCTCTATCATCAACTGATTGGGAGTCTCATATATCTTACTAATACTAGGCTAGATATTAGCTTTGTTGTGAGCTATCTTTCAAGGTTCATGCAGGAGCCTAAGGTCAATTATTGGAAAGTAGCAAAGCGATTTTTGCACTATTTTCATGGAATAGTAGAATATGGCCTGAAATACAAGAAGAATGACAAGTTCTTCTTTCAAGTATACACAGACTCAGACTATGTAGGATCACTAGATAGGAAATCAATGTTTGGATACATATTTCATCTAGGATCTGGACCTATCTCATGGCATAACAAGAAGCAATAGACAATTGCACTCTCATCCATAGAGGCAAAATATCACATCGTACGAGGAGTTGTGTGTGAAGTGATATAGCTACGTCACATTCTTTCAAGTATGGATCTTTAGAAAAATATACCAATACACTTGAAATACGATAATCAAGGTGTTCTAAAACTAGTCAAGAATCTAGTGTTCCATGAAAGAATGAAGCACATTGAAGCTTAATGTCACTTCATTCGAGATAAAGATTAGAAGCACAAGATCCAACTCTAGTACATTTCCATCGATAAACAAGTTATGAATATTTTCAAAGGCACTTGTACATTTAAAGTTTGAGTTGTTTCACAACTCTCTTTGTATTCCAAATAATGTAATAACCATGGGATACTAGGATAAAATAGATTATTACATTAGTTTATCATTAAATAATTTCTAAAACTCCTAGTGTTATCCTAGTTGTTATTCCATAAGCTAACATGTATTTTATTGTTATATTAGAATATTATATAGCTATAGTTAGAACATAGCTTAGATAGAAAACTAATTTTACTAGCCATTGATAGAATGTATGTTATAGGCTAATCATATCCTGACACATTGTATTTATCTTCATTTGATCAATAAAATCAAGTAATCTCTGATTAACAAATTTTTTGATCACCCTAAAGTCTATAGATCTAGAATCATTAATGCTAAAGAGTTTTGGGCCTCTAGATGTGAAACTACAACTACCACTTCCAACCACCTCTCATTGGGATCCCAAAAATTGAGTGAAAATTTCTTTTATAATCAATGTTGTTGGGCTCGAGGCTACTAGTACCACAATTTCTGTCACTAGTGTCTTTAAGACACCACCCACCTTCTTGGAATGTTGTACCTGAGTAATGAAGGTAGCTCTAGATATTTCTTATTATGGAAGGTAACATTTTCAAAAATTTGTTAGCACACTTTTGTGCGTGGTCTTTTATTTGTTTCTCATTGTGACTCTAGTTAGTGTTGTTTTGCACATAATGTTAGGTTAAACATTTTTGGAGTTTTGGATTTTTCCTTTTTATATACCTCAATGCCCCAAATTATGCTCCTTTGCATTGTAGGACTTCAATCTGCACTCTTTTGCAATTAGTATTTCTTTAGCTTTCCCTCAGAGTTTTGGAAAGCTTGCCTTCCATCAAAGTCACCTTACAAAATTGACTAAGGTAAAACATAGTAGCCTTACAAAATTGAAGCATTTTCTTAAGTGTAGTGAGAATCACTATAGTGTTGACAACTTAAAGGGATCTTTTGCATGTTGAAGAATGAACCTAGGAATCATCGTCTTATCCATAGGCACAAAGTCAAAATGATAGGTTAGGAGATGGTGAATGAGATCATTGAAGTTTGCTCATCAATGTTTGGACCTCTTCCCACTCGTCATCTAAAGGTAGCTTCACCTTCATGAGCAAGAGATAGCTCCTTTTGAGCTCTCATCGATCATTTTAAGAAATGTGAGCAACCCTACCCACAAAATCCTAAAGATGCATTTTGAGCTCCACCATTAGTTTCACCCCTCGAGACACTTTATCTACAATGGAAGACTCTGACAATATATTAAATTTCTTTGGCTACTTTAGTAGTTGTCAAAACTCTTGCTTTGGAAGGATTCTATTGTCTGCAACCCAAGGGAAGGCGAGGCAAACTTAAACCAAAGAGATAATATTTCCCTTCCACTCTTCTACTAATTGGGCTAGAGCATCGACCTAGGCCTTGCATTGGTGTGTGGCCTGATCTTCTTCAAGGATCTCCATTATTGGAAGGATTGCTTCTTCCTAGTAGATAGTTTTCATGACCAGCCATTGTTAATTGGTCAGATAAGTTATCCAGTCCTTGTACTTGGGCTTCAGTGATCTTGATTTGGTGGTACAACCATATTCTCACATTTGCCTCCCCTCCTTCTTGAAACTGTGTTGAAAGGTGGCACCAACGCTTGAGGATTTTTAAAAGTGAAGGAGGACCTAGTGGCAAGCCTTGTGCTCATAAATTTTTGGGTCCTTTATTTTCAAGAGAGTCACCAGGTGAATAATTTATGCTTCAGGTAAGCTAAGAAATTGAGATCTTCACTGGAATTTTAGTCCAATGCCTCACTAGGTGGTTCTTTTAGGGTATTTTTCTTCATTGGAGTCACCAAGTGAATACTTTAAATGCTTCAAAAAATAGATAAGTTGGGACCTTCACTAAAATCTCAATTTAAAATGGATTGTCCCACCAGATGTGCCATTAAACTAATGTCATGCATGATGGATGATACTCTAGTTCTTCTTTAATTGTATTGCTTAGAATGTGGGAAGAATTGAATGGTTTTGTCCCATCGAGTGTGCCATTGAACTGTTGTCATCTCAAAATTTCATGGTCATTTGTTGGCATGGCCAGCAGCACCTGACACTCATACCTTGCATAGAGAGACACAATCGAAAGTCTAAAGAACATGGAACATGACACTTAGGATGACCTCCAAGAACTTTCTTAATGTGAACTCCTTATCAGATGCGATCTTCAATGTTCAACTTTGTAAACTACTCCTAAGCTACCTAAATTCATCAAAGGAAAAAAGGAAGAGAGATAACATGAAAATAAATAACAGGAAAGTAAAATCCTATGATAGGGAGACGATGCACCAAGATTGAAGATTCTCTATGCATTAGTGGGATGATAAACACTTTGAACCACTCATTAATAACTAGAAGGTGAACACTTTCTTGGTCTAACACAAGCATTCATATGCATAGGATATACATAAGAACTAGGACAAATATAGAAATACTCATAGCTTCATATGTAAGATTTTTCATACAAATATGCTAGGCCTAAAGGGCTTGAATGCTATTAACAAGAAGACTTAGGGTTTGAGTCTAGACTAATACATAAGAGAAAATGAAAGAAAAACACCCAAAGGGTTCGATACTAGACACTTCTTAGGAAACCTTTTACTCCTTGGCAATGACAAAAATTGTTGCTTATAGGCAAAACAAGGGAGCTTTTCCCTCCAAAACTATGCCAAAAATTCAAAATGCCTCCTCTATTGCATGCCATGCCATTTTTGCATTGAATTTGTGTATCACATCAAGGTCTCTCGATTTAGAATCATTATTGCTAAGGATTTTTGGGCCTCTAGATGTGTAGCTACCGTTGCCACTTCTAATTATCGCTTCTTAAGATCCTTAATTACTGAGCAGGAAGTTTTGCAATCAATATTGTTGGGCTCGAGGCTACTAGTACTGCAACTTACATCACTAATGTCTTTATGACACCACCCACCTTCTTGGAATATCACACCTGAGTAATGAATGTAGCTTTGGATATTTTTTGTTATGGAAGGCAATGTTTTTGAAATTTGGTTAGTGTGCTTTTACGTGCAGTCTTTTCTTTGTTTGTCATTGCAACTTTGGTTAGAGCTATTTTACGCATAATACCATGTTGAACTTTTTTTAGAGTTTTGATTTTTTCCCTTTTGCATATCTCAACACTCTGGTTCCTGCTCCTTTGCATGTAGGACTTTGGTCTACACTCTTTTGCACTTGCTTCTGCCTTAGCTTTCCCTTGAAGTTTTAGAAAGCTTGTTTCCTATTGGATCCGCCTTACAAAATTGACTAAGGAAAAAATAACCGCCTTATAAAATTGATTAAGGTAAAATATATGCCTAAGTGTAGTGAGAATCACTACAGATGTCATGGTCCTAGGTTATCTAATGTATGTAAAGGTGCTTAAGAGAAAAGTGTGACATGGTTGTCTTGGGTAGATTATGAAGTTTTGTATGTTTAAAGTGGTTATCGTTAACGTAATCATTTGAAGATGTATAAGGAATGCATGATCGATGACACCTAGCACCTGACACCTCTTAAATATTGAGTTCAAAAATTAGATCTTCAAAGGATGACATATTTCTTGATATATGATATCAATTATGTTAGTTTATATTTGATGATAGTATGGTGACCTTTTGATGGTCAATCCTAAGATAAAGCTAGTGAGGAGACAATTATGATGGTGATAGTTAACTCAAATATTATGAAAATTGAGTAAAGCACTATATGCGGTGGTGGTGGTCCCATCATTAAATAAGAATGATTTTATGAATTACATGGCTATGAGAAATCTATAAAAAACTTAATAAAATAATTAAATAAAACCACACAATCTAAAGATGGTTAAGAGTAACCGCAAGTTATAAAAATATTGATAAAAACACTTTGATGTAAATATGTGATGACTAATTATTATATTATTTATACAATACTTTTAATATAATAAAAAAATTCTATTAACAATCAAATCATATAAATCCCTAATCCGTAATGAGAATAAAATACTAAAGCACTATTAAAAAAAAAAAATCATAATAGAAATGATTATGAGAAGAGGGCGGAGGGTGGAGGGCGGCGAGGTAAAAAGCCTTTAGATAGTTGCCAGCTACCAACTCGATTTTGGCAAAGAGGTTTTCCTCTTTGGATTTGGATTGTAGCTACACGTACAAGCTACAGCTGAGCATCCACTTGCCTCCTCTCCGCCTATGCGTTGCAGTTTCCACTTGCCTGCCTTCACTCCTTACCCAGCTGAAACGCGGCTGCGGTTTCACTAACTGACTAACTTATTTCATCGTGAGTCAAAGCGGCTCTACCCCTAGTAAAAACAAATAAAATTAAAACCAACCACAAACTCTGTGTTTTGTTTATTAGTACACTATACCAGCAAATATTTCATTAAGATAATACTTTATAATTAAAATTTGTGTTTCCATTTTCAATGGAACAAACAACTGTTCCCAGCTGGAAAGGCAGAATGAAGAAACAACTCGGAAGGGCAACCTTCAAACTCCAAAATGCAACGACTACGCGGACAGGCCGTGCGTGGATGCTTCGTTGTAACTTGCACCATACCGCTATAATCCGAATCTACACCAACATTATGCTATTCTGCTACACAACCCAAAACACTATTCTTTAGAGTGATATGTTTTTTTTGGTTTATGTTTAAGAGTTGGATATTTTAGTGATATGTTATTTAGGTTTTTATTTATGAGATTCAAGTTTTATCCATACAAAAGAATGGAACCTTTTCAAAACATGACTTCCACCTTAAATTTAGAATATCGCACTGGTTAGGGTTGTGGTTTGTTTTTGGGAGGTCATACCCAAAAGAGGATAGGCTAGATGGTAAGAGTCGAGGATAAGTTGGATAGTAGTGACCGAGTATTTGGTCGTTGGCTGGGTTGAATGGCAGTGGCCACCCCAATTCTTTGGAGTGTCGTTGACTTCATCTTACCCATCGAGTTAGGATTTATAGAGGCAACATGGTGGTACCATAATTTCTTTATTTAAAAAAAAAAAAATTATTGAAGGGTAAGAGTCCAGTAACTTCATCTTATCCAACAAACTAGAATTTTTAAAGACAACATCCAATGGTGTTACTATTTTTATATATATACAAATTTGTCATAGTTGAAGTCATCACTCTTGAACAAAATATTGCGATCATGGTATGATTTGTATCAAAAATAAATTTAGTATTTTTGCTTTTATTTATGCTTCAACATTACATAGTGCTATGCACAATATGCTTTAACCTTTACAAAGTCTTATGCACAATAGTTTCCATCTATGGATCTAGCAAGAGTAGATTTGTGTATGTCTTTTTTTAATTAAATCATTTGTTGTAGATTGATTTTTTTTTATACATAGAGGAACTGGTAACTACCTTTTCTTTTTAACAACTAGTCACATGGTCAAGTCGCATTGCCTTCGATCGTAGCGTCAAATTATGGTGCTACCACTATAACCTCTATCTCGTCTTGGTAAACATGACCCACAGTGAGGGAGACCCCCGGTGGCTTGGGGTTGGTACCGCCATCATCAAGTTGGTGCACACTCAACGGACTCAAGTCAGACTACTACCTTTACCCATATTGGGCATGCCCCTAAGGTTTGAACCTAGGTATCCTCTTGGTAAGTGTCCAACGTATTACCAATCCACCAAACCCTCGCGGACAAACAAATGTTAGGGTAAAGCACAAGTTTTTATGAGGGGTCCCAATCCCCTAATACTAAGTGGGGTTGGAACCTTAGACCTCTCCAAAGAGAGGCCAAAACCCTTACCGCTGTAGTAAGCTTATAGATCAACTTTTTAGGGTAGAAAGAAAACCTTCGGAGCCACTCTTAAGCGACCGACAGTGCCGTCTCATCCAAGTATACCACTATCTAGAGGGAAGTAACAAGAGATTTTTTTGTATCCCCCTTCGCATCGTAGAGGTTTGAACCGTGGACATCTCGTTCAACAAGGCCAAGATTGCCTTCTCCACTTGCACTACAAAGGTGGACTTGTTTTAGATTGATTATAATGTGCATTGAAATTTTATGTTGAATTTAAACAAAATATTTATATCTTATAAAGGATTACTAATTGTGTATGCCTTTAGAAAATCTCTCTCCTTTCACCTTTATATTATGTCTTTTTTTTTTTTTTTTGCCTTTTCCTCAGCATCTACACAATGATATGTATAACAGTTCCCATGGATAGGGTAAGAGTAAATTCATGCAATTTTTTTAAAACATTTTTATGGTTGAACAAGATAAACAAATTTCTCTCATTGATATTCTAAATAGGATGTCATCATATGGTGTTTAGATGACTTTCCTCCTAATACTTTATGTTTCTTTATTTTCTAATCTTGGTTTCCATTTACCTTTATATTTTTATTAGCAAGTATTTTCTAAAGTTTTTATTATGTTTTCTTTTAATGTTTCTAACTTTTAAGAGCCTCAATTATTCTAGATGATTTCTATGAAGTGGAAGCTCTAGCTAGGTGGACATATTGAAAATAGTTGAGCCATCTAGAAGTTAGACTTTTATAATCTATTTGTTGATATCATTGTTGAGGATATGATTGTTGTACCTTAGGCTTAATTACAAGCCTAAGTTATTATATTATTATTTCCTATTTTATGCCCATGTTGAATACAAAGTGCAAGAAATAGGAAATAATAAAATAATAACTTAGAATTATAATTAAGCCTAAGGTACAACAATCATCCTACCCCACAAATCGTCTTAATCTAGATTGCTTTTAATAAGATTTTGAACAAATCCATTAAGACACAAATTTTTGCATAAGAATACTTGAAATGAAAAATCAAGATTTTAAGGACAAGGAGTCAAAGGTTATAAATGAATGTAAAGTGTTTGGTTTCCTAGAATATAAGGCATATGATTTCTCTTTGGATGAGGAAAATCCTATAGATATGGCAAAAGCAAGTGTCCATATAAGATATGAAACATTTAGCTCTACCTTAGGGGAGGAAAAGTCTACAAGTCTTGAAGGGTTCGCATGGGAGATCTCTTTTATAGAAGTATTTTACTTCTTTCAAGAAGAAATTCTAAGAGTAGACGATACTTAATAGATAAAAAAAAAAAAGTTTATAACTCCTAAAAAATTTCAAGTGATTTCAAATGAAGGAGCTACATTAAATAGTAGAAAATCCATGATTATAAAAATGATGCAATTCCCTACTATTACAGGGATTAAAACTAAAGTAAAGCTTACAACCCAATGGTTTGATGCTTTGACGGATGATATTGACCCTATTAAGGAACATCAACAAAAGGGACCACCATTATTGAGTAATAATTTGTAGCTTGGTTGCATAAAAATAAGAGGAAAATTTGGTAGTGAAAATGAGAATTCATCATGAAATGGTATGAACTATGAAATTACAAAAGTGTTAGCACTCGTGTATGCTTCCAACCACTTTTGGGCTAAAAGGGTATCATTGTCAAGGTGTTTGGCATTAAGAGGTAGACCAAAAAGGAATAATGGGAGAGAAAGTTGTTTTAACTACCTAAATCTCGACATCCACCCATGGTTCTTATTGATTTGAGGAAGAAATATACTATTTCCCATAGTGCATCCATGAATCCCTAAATTGGGGAAGACCCCTTGACAAAGACCCTCCTTAGGCACCATTGATGTTATCTAACTTATTGTGTTTACATAGGTGTTGGAAGATCTAGAGTTGGAACATTGGCATTAGAAGGGAGGGAAACTATGTTTCTAAGCATATATATTGGACTATTTTTTGCTTAGTGAAATAACTACTAAAATACTTGCTTTTGTAAAATCCCTTTTCTCAATTCCCCTTTTTTGTTTCTATATTAAAAAAAAATCCTTTCCTACTTGAGCAAAAATCTCATAAGAGGTACTTGGTTCTTGTTTCTTTTCATCTCTTTCTTTCCAAGATTAGTTGAATATCTCTTCAAAATCAATGATTTATTTCCTAAGAATGACTTTGATAAGATATGATGCTAATCCAAGAAAATGATGATAATGTCATAAAAATAATAATAAACACAAGAGTTGGTGAATGTGGTTCATTCCTGTATACCATGGTGGAAAATAAAAAGGAGGATGAGTTTTTGAGACCTTTAATGACTCTTGGGAAAGAAGGATAAAAACTAAGATAGAAAAATGATGGATAACCTTGAAGAGAAGGGATCCAAAAGAGAAGAAGGTTCACATACCACTAATTTAAAAGCACAAATGATTTCCACAATCTACCTGACAACTATCTTCACTTCACTTCCACCCCTATTTATTTTATTCTCATCAGTCTTCTCTTCCCCTTTTATTTCTTCTATTCCTACTCTTTGAATCCACCCTAACTTCTTTTGTTGTACACATATCACCTCAAATAAGTGCATCCCCAATATTAAGGTCACTAGCAATTTTACTCGTTCAAGATGTAGGGTCGTCACACACACCCTCTTAATACTATTTTTTTCTAGTATTGTTAATGATGTCATCACCAACTATTTCACCACCATCTACTCTTCCTTTCATCCCCTATACCACAGGTGCCTTTGCATCACCCCACGTGTCCTCATCTCAACCCCTCTCATCACAAATCACCACTTGATTTACACCATCGTCTATGTGGTCGTGTCAAACTACTATCCTTACCCTTGTTGGTTCATAAGTCACTACAGGTACAATGATACTCTTCTCTCCAACAACATTAAGAGTTTCTAAGACAATTTATACCACTCCAAAGAAAACATCTCAACCTTGACGTCATTCAACCATCCCTTTCTAGATAATAGAAAGCTTGCATTCCAATACCTACCACTTCACTAATTTTTATTATAATTTGATATGATTTGACCTTATTTTGAGGCCTTTAAGGTCATACTAGTGACAAGCCAACAATTAACCGGGTTGTCATTATATTATTTTAGAGTACCCTTTTTTTTACCCCAAGGTGACATACTATGTCATCCTTGTATGCTACATAGTTTAAGAAGTAATCCATAATGTGTGATGGGTCCTTGATTGTCATATGAGAATATTAACTAGCAATGATCTACTTCTCCCTTTATCCATAAAAACTTATCATCTATGGCTTCTTGAATCTTTAAAGATCTTACTTGTCTATTTATTGCCCTGACACTAAAGTCACCTACTAAAACCACCTCTTCAACCTTTCTATATTCTATGATGTCTTTTGCCAATGCCATATGTGGATCCTCATGATCAAATCCATATTTATTATAAATCTTTGATTGTTTTAGAGCAAAATAACAGGCTACAATGTTAATCAACTTGTCATTATTTGTGATTCTAATCCATATGTTGTTTGTTTAGGTCTTCTTTCTCAACTTGTATTAGTCTAGCCAAGATTTTTCATTAGATTTTTTTTATTTATTATTACTCCTCTATATCCTTTTTGTTGTCTATTACTTCATTCTAGACCTATATCTTTTTGTAACCTTCACAATCTGGCATCTTGCATCCATCGTGTTCATGTGTTTCTATTAGTACAATTTCATAATTTGCTTTAGCTATGGGTTTTAGACGAGGACCTCTTCTCCATGGATATCTATGGCATTTCCAACTCACCAATGTTATGTGTTCTAGTTGGGTCCAGATTTTCTAATTATTTTGGTATATTCTATTTATAGTTTATGCTTTTCAAATTTTCAACCATGCCTCTTTACCTTCCCTCCTTGCTATCTTTACCTTATCCCATTTTGCCCTCTTCTCTTCTTGTTGCATGGGAGTAAGATCATCATCCAAGTAAAAGGTGACCCTTGTAGCAATCCTTTATTTCAAAGAACCTACCTTTTATCTCCTACATTTAACATTGTGACTCGAATTGATCTAAGATGTCATATGTTCCTTTACTTTTCATAGTGTACATGCTTGATGAATTTTTGATAAACTATATTATTCTTGGAGAAAATGATACACATTTATAAATTCTATTAAGAAGTTTGGTATTTATTTAAAGTATTTTTTGTTATATATATATATATATATATATATAGTGTGTGTGTGTGTGTGTGTGTGTGTGTGTGGTCTCTCCATTTTAAACTACTTAAGCTCATTTATTTGAAAAGTTATTCGTTTATTGGTTATATGGAATTGACATGTGCCCTACTTGTATTACATGATTGTCATTTTATTATGGTAATTAAATGAACCATATAGTTGCATTGCAACATGTCATTTAAGAAGATTTGAACATGGGTCTCTCCTTTGAAAGCCTGCATATTTAACCATTTGAGCTTATATGATTTGATAAAATGTTAAGGTTCACGGATGAAATTAAAAGTTTTTTTCCATGGTATAAAATTCTTCACTCCTAACCGATTATCCCAAATCCCATGGGCAACTATTAAGGTTAAAATTGGATAGATTTCATAGAGAACATGAGGGTGGGCTTGGATCCATAATATAAGTAAACTAAACCCAAAGTGTATGGCCAGTCAACTTAGGTCCATGTGTAGTCATAAATTCGACCCCTACCTCAAGGTGTCCTCATTGTTCTATTAGGTGCTTTCCATGAGATTAGAACTTGGGTTTAGGGTGTGAAACTCCTTGCTCCCAATTTCTTGTCCCTAACTCATTGGACAATAAAAATAAATATATATTAAGCATAGAAGTTACATAAGTTTATAAGTACCATTATTAGATTGGATTGTTGAGAGTATGTTTATTATAGAGGACATCGATGTACAAGAGGTAGAAGGAGAAAATTTGAAGGGATTGGAGCAATTATACCATGAAAATACCATACCTATGGAGCCTCTAATTTGATCACTTGTCCAAAACTAAATATAACCATCTAATTTAAGGGAGAGGAGAGAAAACAATAAAAAGTTTAAAAAGTCCTTTGTATTTTAAAAATTTAAATTTGTATAATATATTTAATTGAATTTCATGATATATTTTTCTAAATATATTGTTAAATTTTCACTTTGATAGACTATGTATTAATGAACAGATATGATATCAAACAACTCAATAGCTATGTATTAAAGAATTTAAACAGATAAGGTGCAAATATTCTAATTATAAACTGTGTACTAATAAATTGAACATGTTCACTTGTGGATTGTATATGATATAAAAAAAACTATAGATACTTTATCCCTAAGGAAAATAAAATTATAAGCAAGCTTCCATTCCATACCACCATCACATTGCCACACATACATCATAGTCCATTTCATCCTATAAAATATGGTCAAACTAGTAGTACTGTATTGGTGCCCTTGATTAAGCAATAAAAGTAAATTTTACTAAACAATGGTCCATAGCATCTTTGAATGATAGTTAATAAGGTAACACCATTAATTCATTTACATACATCACCACCAATTGTATTCATTAATAACACATTCATTTCATCACATGCATACCAAAAAAAACCTAAACAATCCATCGTTACACATGCACAATCACATCAACAACCAACTAGGGGGGTTCAAAGTCCCACACCTTTCCCATCAGTCACATAAAAAAATAAATCAAGCAACTTGGATGGAGTTCAAGGTCTCATACCTACCCCAAAAATCACATTAAACATTCACATTTCAAATCATCTTTTAGGTTCAAAAGGTTATTCCCTTTTATCAACGGTTGTGTCCTTTATCTCGTATTCACAAAAACAACACAAAAGGCTCTAAAGGAACCAAAATCCTTTGGTCACATTCAATTCAAAAGGCTCCAAAGGAACCTAACACCTTTGGTCAAATTTCATTCCACAATGATCCAAGGGAAGAACACTCCTTTGATCAATTTGATTTAAAAGGCTCCAAAGGGGATATCCCTTTGGTCAATCCAATAAAAAATGCTCCAAAGGGGGTATCCCTTTGGTCAAATCAATTCAAAATACCCAAAAGGAACCTAACTCCTTTGGTCAAATATTATTTCAAAATGATCCAAGGGAGGCACCCCTTTGGTCAAATCATTTCAAAGGCTCCAAAGGAACCAAACCCCTTTGGTAAAATCATTTTAAAGGCTCCAAAGGAACCAAATCCCTTTGGTCAAATCATTTCAAAGGATCCAAAGGAACCAAACCCCTTTGGTCAAAATATCCTCGAGTGAACCTCATATCTAGTGATATACTCTAGTCACCTAGCGGTTGCAATGATTGGTTATCCATGTAATCCGGTAGGATGAGTACATTACCATAAGGACACTCTTCATTACATCAATTCAAAAGGCTCCAAAGGAACCAAAATCCTTTGGTCATATTCAATCCAAAAGGCTCCAAAGGAACCCAACACCTTTGGTCAAGTTTCTTTTCAAAATGCTCCAAGGAAATAACACCCCTTTGTTCAATTCAATTCAAAAGGCTACAAAGGATTGTGGGGATATCCCTTTGTTCAATTAAATTAAAAATGCCCCAAAGGGGTATCCCTTTGGTCAACTCAACTCAAAAGGCCCTAAAGGAACCTAACCCCTTTGGTCAAACTCATTTCAAAATGCTCCAAGGGAGGTACCCCTTTGGTCAAATCATTTCAAAGGATCCAAAGTAACCAAACTCCTTTGGTCAAAATATCCTCGAGTGAACCTCGTATCTAGTGCTATACTCTAGTCACCTAGCGGTTGCAGTGACTGGTTATTCATGTAATCCGATAGGATGAGTACATTACCATAAGGACACTCATCATTACATCAATTCAAAAGGCTCCAAAGGAACCAAAGCCCCTTTGGTCACATTCAATCCAAAAGGTTCCAAAGGAACCTAACACCTTTGGTCAAATTTCATTCCAAAATGCTCCAAAGGAAGAACACCCAAAGTGATCAAAATTAAATTCAAAATGCTCCAAAGGAACCTAAACCCTTTGGTCAAATTTCAATTCAAAAAGCTCCAAAGGAACCTAACCCCTTTGGTCAAATTTCATTTCAAAAGGCTCCAAAGGCACCTACATCTTTGGTCAAAAAAAATCAGCAAACATATAATTCACAAAAACAATATAAAAACAAAAAAAACAACAAAAGCAAAAGCAAAAAGCTCCAAATGTACCTCAATTCCTTTGGTCAAAAAAAAATTCAACAGGCTCCTGAAAGAATAGAAGTCCTCTCATCTCAAATCCCTAAGAAGGTCATGCGGTTGGACTGCTCCAAGGGATAGAGGTGTACATTTTATTCTTCCACTTAGCCTTAAGTGATCCTTGTATACTGTAACTTATCCTATATGTTAGGATTAAATAATAAAACATGAGTAATAATTAAATGCATAAATAAAACACAAAAGAATAACACAATACAAAGAGACACATATTTACGTGGTTCACCCAATATGGGTTACATCCTTAAGTGATCCTTGTATACAATAACTTATTGTATACACCCGACAGGTGCAACGACTAATTATCCATGCAAAGCGGTATGATGGGTAGGTTACCATAAGGTCCTTTAACAATGATTCACCTCGAGAAAGAATCAAATTGTTATCATCTCAATTCCATAAGAAAGTCATACGACTGGACTGTTCCAAGGGATATAGGTGTACAATTACCAATAATGGTTGAAATCATATTTGTAACAAAAAAAACATCCATTTCATTCTAACCATTGTCATATGTTTCATCGTTTTCATGATTTCATATCTTCTTCGTCGACTAATCGCTTGAAAGGATAGACAAAATCAACAAATCCTAGTCTTAAATCAAGTCAATACTCAAAACACTTGATCATACAAATTATGTTCATTCAAAAATCATGACCAAAGACTATCATACGCCCTTTTTTTAGGGCAGATCATAAGAAAAAATCTCAATAAAATAAACATTTGGTATACCTAAAGCCTAAAGCGTAGACTCAAGCTTATCTACCCACGGATGGAAGGTTTGCCAAATTTGAGTTCATCAATTTATCAGAAGTAATGATTCAACAATGAGCATTTTTTCCATGATTGGGACAACCCATATTGAATTTTATTTGTGACCATCTTACACAACTCCCCTTCAAATGCAAATGGCTTCAAAAACCCCTCAAATCAACACAAATGCATTCAAATCATCATCTCGTATCATCATCATCTCAAGTGAACCTTGTATCTAGTAATTTACTTTAGAAACCTAGCGGTTGCAATGATTGATTATCCATGCAATCTGGTAGGATAAGTAGATTACCATAAGGACACTTATTCAAAATAATTTCATATCATCATGTTTGAAATTAAATCAGGTTGGTCCTTCAATTTTTGAGTGACCTGCATTCAAGCGGATTTTCCCAAGGTTGTCATTGATGCTTACTTCGTGGGGTTACAAAACACAAAATATTCTTACTTCATCATTTTGCATGAGAATTTGGTACAATCACTAGGACAAGCCCCTAGGGTGATTGGTTCCTTTACTTCATCATCTTGCTTGTCAATAAAATTAAAAGGTAAATTTATGGCAACACAAGTCCACCCCAAACTTGGGAAATCCAACTTGATCTTGATTTCCAAAATTTGCATACATCAAATCCACATAATTCAATCATCCACCTCCACTCATCATCCATATTGGATCAATTGGCTCGTAGGTTTCATTCTTAACCCATTCGCCAATTGAGGGGGTAAGTAAACAAATCATAATTTTAAAAAATCATTCATTCTTGTGCATCAAGCATATTTGAGTCCATTCATCCAATAAATATAGGTGTCATTGGTTTTTGCATCGCATTGTATTTCACATAACATGGTACAAAAAGGGGCATCTATAGACACCAAAACCTAGGCACTCACAAAAGCACCATTTGCATCCCACCACACAAATTTGCATAATAAAATATATATGCCTAAGTCCAAACTTAGGCATATAAAATCCTGCACATAATTATATTTTTTATATTTTATTAAATATAGAAAAAATCCACCTAGGATACCTTATCTCCCCATGGTACATGTGTCCTAGCCACCACTACCCATCACCATGCCACATCTCACACACTCATGTCACCCTTGCCCCTTTACATAAGACATATTCCACATTTCACTCCACTTGCCCTCACTCATCAAACCACATCATCCTAATTCCACTCACTCATTGGGTACATCACCCCAGTTGCACTCACTCATTGAGAATATCACCTCACTTGCACTCACTCATTAGCCACTTCACTATAGTTACACTCACTCATCAAGCCACATTGCACTCCACTTACACTCACCCACTTGCCACATCTCCCCAATTAAGTGAGGCACTCTAAGTGACTCACTCTAACTCTCCCTACCACATGGCAACCCTATCATACCACCTATCCTTCCTTCCCAAGCCCTAAAATTGCCTATAAAATAAGCATCACCCCATTAAGATCCTAAGGAAGATCTGAGATCTGATGTCCCAGAGTGCACTTTTGGAGGATTCTACTGTTCGGCCTCAATCACCCAGTCCGCAATTATGTCATCGCAACCACATAATCTGTGGTTGCCTAACTGCATTGTATATGGTTAGCTAGTCAGAACCGCGTGACCCATGGTTACACAAAACACATCAAAAATGTGAAGCACATATCAAATCCGTAAGTTTCAGTTTCAATTTGGTTTAGCAAGGCATCCAAATATATTTTTCTATGTTTTTTGTAAACGTATATGCAAGGGTTTTATTTGCATTTGATCTTCAATCACATCTATAGGTGCTACTGAAACCCTTGTTTGATCTATTTATGCATAGGAAACAGACATTTGAAGCAGCTGCTAAAGCTAGAGTGGTCCATCTCAGGATTCAGAAGCCCACTGACCACTTGGTTGTAGCGAAGAAGACCGAAGACACCAACATCACTTGTATTTGGTGAAAATGGGTCTTTCTCCCTGCTTCTGCCCATTGTAATCTAAGAAAAAACAATATTGTAATCGTACCCTTGTGCATTCAGAGAAAAAGTATAGTAAACAAAGATAAAGGCTCCATTCAAATATCAATGCCAAAATCAATTTTATTGTGCATCTATTTGTTCTTTATTTCGTTATTCGATGTTGTCTTATTTGCTTACAAAAAACAAGCTCCTTTTTCTTACCGACTTCGTGTTTCAATTTCCATTATCCCTTCTCGGATCCTGACATGCAAAAGATAAAACATATCCCTCATTCCACTTCTTTTTTACCTGCTAACTGAACAAAGACTGGAATAAATTTAATCATGAATGGGTATACGTACAAGGTATTTATTACTTCTCTATAATACCTAAAAATATCATCGAATTATAATTACCTCCATTCCCTTATTCAATTATAACTTTTAAACTTATACGATGTTTATTTCTAAGCCTGCTTGTCAATTATTTTATTTTATCCTATTGTCAATTTTAAATAAATCATTTCATAACCCCATAAGGAGGGCAGAGGTCCAAGATTCAAATCTCGGGCCTCGTCAGATTGAACGCTTGTCCCTTTCCTAGTGCTTTCAATGGCGTAAAAGGTTTAAAATGATTATGGCATGGTGGTTATAGGGGCGGACTACACGAATAACTATGTGGTGGCTTTTAGGATGAACAACATAGAATACTGTGGTGGCCATAAAATTCGAACAATCTTCTCAGATTCGTGGCAATATCGATTCCACCATGTAAATTAAAAAAAAAAAAAAATAATTTCATAATTTTACAATAACAAACATCATATAATCAAAGAATTGGCTTCCATGCTCTTGGCACTTCATTGCCATCAACCAATCAAATTTTTAGACATTTAAAGAAAGACGTATAACACACAATTTAAACATTTTTTCAATGCAATCAAACACCCTACATGCTCCTATATGAGATAATATTGAGTGAGTGTCCATGTACTCACAAGCCATTCATCCTTTCCCTCTTACCTTTTTTTGTCAACCTTCTTCAGTCTATCGAAAGTATATCCCTGGTCCTGTGTTCATAAAACCATTAGCAGTACCACATTTCGAATAAAAAGGTAAGTTTAAATTATCAATTTAATTGCTCTTCAAAGGTCGTGCAAGAAGGGTCGTTACAAGAGGAGACCCAATAATAATGATGTTGAGGCATATATCTAAAGGCACTGACCTAGAGACGGACCTAGTGATTGACCAAAGAAGCAGACCAAGTAGATATTACATAGATCTAGTTGAGCTAGATCTAGAAGAGCTAGAGCCGACAAATAAATAGCTAAATAGCTAATTATAGAACTAGAGCCAAAGACTTAGAGCCAAAGTTAGATAATAGTTCTAGTGTAATACTCCTAATTGCGTGGGGGTGGTGAAATTTATACCAAATAAGGTAATAAGGGGAGGTGTTAGAATTTATTACATTATGTATTGATGTTATGTAATTATTAAGGGATGAATGATGATATCACCTCATATGAGGTTGGATTATCATATCTCCCATGAACATGAAGAGAACATGAAAAGTTATAATTGAAGGTGAAGCACCAAGAGCTATAGAAATGAAGTCTTTTAAAATGAAGAGATAAATTAGATGCACTAAATATACATAATGTATGTATTTTATGTTTGGCGAATATATGGAGAACATGTATAGATATTTAGCAAAGTAATGTGAAATATTGCAATAATATTTTATTGAAATAACATGTGGATATTATGTCTGAAATATTTTGTTTATTCTACCATTGATTATTGAAATTATTTGTGTGATATCACCTTATTTCCAACAATGCTAATGTTATCTGATTAAATGAGGGTGTTGAAATAAAAAATTTGGTGAGTTATTTTTTAGTTGATATGATGATTGATCATTTTATAATGTAATAATCTATAATAAACTTGTATAACCCTATGGACCCTTCCACCTTGTAAAGAGAGTTTAATGTAATATTTTATTAATAAACCTTGAGGTTGGTTCTTTAACCTTCACTTAATGTAATTTTTAAGTTGAATATTTATATCCAATGAGACCACTCACTTGGTTATCAATGATATTCTAATTATTTTTATTAGTGATAATATTTTGGCATCTATGAACACCTCTGAAATTGCCCATTTTCTATGACATTCTTGCTTTCTAGATAATATGTTCATTTCGTTTATTTCTAGAAAGTGTTAATAAATCTGATAGAAGTTTCATATTACTCTCACTAAGTGAGAACTTTAGCACCTTAAATATGCTTGTCATTAGTGGTTCCAACAAATACAAAGAAGCAACTTCCTATCTTTATGGTCACACTTTTAGCACTTTAGCACCTTAAATATGCTTGTCATTAGTGGTTCCAACAAATACAAAGAAACAACTTCCTATATTTATGGTCACACTTTTAGCAGTGGGTAGTCCATAGTCTCGTGGTGAGATAAATAAGGTAAAGAGATCTAAGAAGGGGTCACAATTGATCCGAGCACTTACAACCTTAGAAGGGTTATTTGACAAGTGTTGGATTTTAGTCCTTGTAGATGTATGTTCATATGTTTAGGTAGTTTATCCCATAGAAGATGACTTTGAGGTACTATAAATAATCTGAGAGGGAGACGGTAAGGAGGGAGCAAGCTGTAGAAATAGAAAAAATTGTTATGGGGTTGAAACCATCTGGCATTAAGTGAAGGGTTTGGAATCACCAGGAATGTAAAAAAAATTACCTTAAAACTCATACTTGAGATACTAGTAATGGGTAGAAGGAATGACTTTCGTAGTTGGAATGTAATCCTGGGTTCCATATACTGAGGGTAGATCTATTGTCTACTAGGACCCTAATTTTGAAGGTAATATGATGGTACCACAAAATTCCTATTGTTCGCTATCAAATAATTTTATAATCAAATCGATTTTCTATAAGTCCTTATGTATCAGTCCAAGGGGGATGAGAAATCCTAGGTTACATATATTGAGGGTAGATCTATTATCTACTAGGACCCTTCTAATGTATTTTTATTCGATATGATAAATGATGTGAAGAGGATGGTCCCCAGGAACATTAAATAGAGGAATATCATTTTCTTGAAAAGAAATGAGATGATGTAATTCCAAAGTCTAAACAATATTAATAATATCACCGAGTTGTTATTATCAATGGTACTTGAATATGTTGACTGGGAGTTTCAAGCCTGAGATAAGCCTTAGCTATCATCTTCACCCTGAATGCTATCCATGAATATGTAACCATTCATCTTCACAAACTCCGTTAGATGGTCTATAGAAGCAAAGGTCATTCTATTCAGAATATATTATTTGAAAGGATCCTAATTCTCCTCTTTCTCTTCAATAAAGGTGGGATTATGAAAGGAATTTTCTTCCTCGTAATCATTTCCAAAGGTAAGTCAAAGAGGATACCTTGTGTGGGATTTTATTTGAATAAAATATGTACATTTAACCATAGTTCAAGATTAAAGTAAGATTATGGGAGGGTCTATAGGAAGGAAAAGTCAGTTAAAGAGAATTTGAATGAACCTTGGAGGTGTTCACGTTGGGTTCACCAAAATGTAAGGACTACAAAGGAACTTGCCCTTTGTGAAGAACGTTTGATCTTCCTTAACTCAACATGGGCATGTTATATGTACACGATAGGAAAGAAGAATATACTAAAACATACACGTGAACACTTATGATTTATTCTATCTCAAGTCAAATTTATCTATTCACTTTTACAATAAAAACAACAAAGTGAAAGCAACTATAATGATATGTTAATTACCAACAATATTTATAAAACAAACTTTGATTTTGCACAAGAGCAGGAAATATATTACAAAAATAAAAATACATTTATTTCAAAGAAATTGTAAAACATAAGTAAAATAGAGAAGACAATTATACTAAATTTTCACGGTGCCTTAGGATGGTCAATTTTTGCTATTAAAGTCTTTAGCAATATGGAATATAGCATGTAGATAAAATATAATAAGAGCATATTCAATAAAGACAATAGAAGAGGTTGGCATTTATGGGAACCTCTATAATAAAAAGTGATAATGTAAATCCTCAACCCTGTAGTCAGTCCCCAGTTACCTTTACAATGAGTTTGAAAACAAATAAAAGTGACCAAATATGGAAGCATACAGGTTATTATTGAAATGAAACCACAATAATAAAGGCTAATTATACTAATTCATTGTACTAATTACATGTATACAATGACAAGGAAGATAGGATTACAAAAGTCATTAGTCATTAGTAGAAGCCCCTAGCGAGAACTTGTTAACGTTTTGCTAGTGCAAGAGTTTCAACTTATCAAATTTTTATTGGTTCATTCCTTGCCTCTTTCTCAAGAAGTATTATTGGAGTTTGCTCATCATTTTTTGGACCTCTTCTCACTCATTGTTTGAAGGTATCTTCACCTTTTGAGAAATGTGAGCAGCCCTACCCACAACCTCTCAAAGGTTGCATTTTGAGCTTCACCACTAGTTTCACCGTTCGATACACTTTATTTGCAATGGAAAAGTCTGAAAATATATTTTCTTCTATTGCTTTAGAATTTGTCAAAAATATTGCTCTAGGAGGTCATTGTCCAAAGTCCAAGGGAAGAGGAGACCAACTTGAACCAAAGTGGTAATATATCCCTTACACTCTTATGTTAATTGAGCAACTAATTCATAAAGACACAAAATCTCACATAAGAAACATACATTTATTTTCTTAGATCGACCAATGGCTTAAAATACCATAACAAAACACATTGACTCTCAATGTTGACATATAGAAAGGGTTTATATTAGACATTACAAAGAAATTGCATTGATACAAGATCATCAACTTGAAGAATATAATTGATAAATTCCTCAACAAGAAAACATATAGTTGATCAATTAGATGCACAAAAACTTGGGAAATACGAATTTAGAATTAAACACACTTGGATATTTTACCTCCAATGTGGCTCATGAACTAACAATTTGTTTGATGGTCATCTACCATGCCTAGGTAATGAATCAAAAAGTATAAAATCAACCTATACTAATAATTTATCTTGTGTTGGTGAATCAACCATTCATAGTCAATTAACCAATGGTTAATCATATCTTTATGGTTCAACCGATAGCAAATCAAACAACCTCCTACCCATGGTAGATAAATCAATATTTTCTCCATATAAAAAGTATAGTGGTGTCAATCCTCATTTTTATAAAATGATATTTTCACCAGAGAATTCACTTTCTACTCATTAGGATTCATGCTCACCTCGGTTAGAAGAGAAGTTGAGATGATAAAGAAAGATTCAACTAATAATGGACTAATCATTATTATAGGAGAGCTCAAATCCTCTCACTAAGGGGCATGTCTCCCATGTTCCAAAGAAAGACATAAGGTTGGAAGTGAATATTTTGAAGATGAAGAATCGATACTTGTAGAAGAAAGTATAATACATAGACCTCCCTCAGATGAAAATATAGAGGTTATAGAAGATGAAAAATCATTTAATACCTTATCAAATAAAGAGTCTAAGCTTGTAGAATAATGTGATGTGTTTAGTTTTCCCTTAGAGGTAGAAAGGTCTATAATGAGAGCAAGCAATGAGGTAGAATACAAGGGATTTGATTTCCCCTTTGAGGACAAGAACTCACAAAGGTAATAGGGGAAAGTTTATCTCCTACATTTAACATTGTGACTCGAATTGGTCTTAGATATTTATATATTTCTTTACTTTTCATAATCTAGATGCTTGATGAATTTGTTTGTTCTAATGCAATTTATCAAAAAGAAAACACCTTGTTAATTTTGTTGTGTTTTTCCTTTTGCCATGCCCTATGAGTGAAAGAGCAGTAAGAATTTTTGATAAACTATATTATTATTGAAGAAAAATTATACACATTTATAAACTCTATTATTTGGTATATATTTAAGTATTTTTTGTTGTACATATAAAATTCATTATATGGGATTAAAATATTTTCATTCGTTTACTTAATCATGGTTTTACTATGATATTTTAACTAATTATATAGTGATATTTGTTTAACCAACCACACAGTGGTATTACAACATCGAGTATCTTTCCATTTAAAATTCACATTTTTAACTACTTAAGCTCATTTTATTTGATTTTTTTATTTATTGGTTATATGGAATTCACATGTGTGCTAATAGATTGAACATGTTCAACTTATGGATTGTTTTTTATTTGATGTGGTTTTTGGTTGTCTATGACGTGACTATGTTAAGAGGAATCCGCGTGCCAGGTGGAAAGTGGAAAGTTGAAAGTGAAATGAGGGAAGAAACAAGTGGTAACAGTGGAAACTGCAATTGCAAATACAACGTGTTTGTCACATGGCTCCAGGGGAACCAAAACTCCTTTGGTCACATGCAATTCAAAAGCTCCAAAGGAAAGAAACCCCTTTGGTCACATTTCAGTTCAAGAACACCTAAAAAAATAATAAATATAAAACACAAAAACATTTTCATACACATTGCATTTTTTTAAAACATCGCGTTCACAATCCCACTTTCATTACATTCACACATTCCACTTCCATTTCATTTGCACATTCGTATCATTTGCATCCATTCATGTCACTTACCATATTACTTTTCATTCATTTAGGTTAGATAATTTCTCATTCACTAAGTCTTGTTGCCTTAATTAGGGCTACCTACGGTCTAGCATTAATCCAATTTTATCATCCAAAACCATGTAAAAAAAATAGTTGCAATAAAACCCCATAACACTTCAATTTTTTGTAGTCTCTGGTTTGAGGAATCTAGATGTTTTCAATCACTCAATCACTCCTAGTGTTTCAAACACCCTTAATTGAAAGTCGAACAATCCTTAGATGCGATAAGTTATTCCTAGTCAATCAAGTTTCCTTTTGGAACATACTCATCAAAACACATTAAATATTTGTGAATCTTAGGAATTATGAAGTCATAAGTTGTTATTTCCATAAGTGAAAGGCTTCCCTTGTTCATCCAATTATGTGCATTGTCTAGAAACCTAAGAGTTGACAAAAGGACAAACTCCACCTTCATCCCCCCCCAAAAAAATTCTCTTGATCTCCCTCAAAGCAAGTAAGTATCCCAAAAATATTACAAAAGCAATAAAATCCCTTGCTCTTCCTCAAAGTGAGAAATTATCCCAAAAACATTACAAAAGCAATAAAAATCCCTTGCTCTTCATCAAAGCGAGCAAGTATCCCAAAAAACATCTCAAATTAATAAGTTTCCCTTGCTCTTCCTCAAAACGAGCAAGTATCCAAAAGCAATAAAAATGTATGTTGCTCCATTTCAAAAATGAGCAAAATCAAAATCCCAAAATCCAATGCAATAAAATAAGGAAAAGGATCTTGAATACCTGAAACTCTTAGTTTCTCAAAAACTGTGGGGTAATCCTCATTATAGCAATAGGGTGAATGAATCCCGTCTAGCAATGGGTATCCTTACATGTGGTGCCACGTCTATCACATTAGCGACCTTATTTTGTACATACCTATGGACGCTCACAAATGAGATAGCTTATTAGCATAAGTTACCAATTTATTAGTTTAACCTAGCTCATTATGATAAATGAACAATAATTACACAAACAGTTGGTCCTTGAAGAAATTTGAAACCACTAGGACAACCTTAGCATCATGAAGATTTGTGAGATACATAGACAAGTTTGTTTGAGATCACTAGAATGGTTGAGTCTTTGTAAAAAAACTATAGATCCTTTATCTGTAAGGAAAATAAAATTATAAGAAAGCTTCCATTCCATACCACCATCACATTGCCACACATACATCATAGTCCATTTCATCCTACAAAATGTGGTCAACCTAGTAGTACTGTATTGGTGCCCTTGATTAAATAATAAAAGCAAAGTTTACTAAACAATGGTCCATAACATATTCGAATTATAGTTAATAAGGCAACACCATTCATTCATTTGCATACATCACAACCAATTATATTCATTCATAACACATTCATTTCATCACATGCATACAAAAAAAACACCTAAACAATACATCGTTACACATGCACAATCACATCAACAACCAACTAGGGGGGTTCAAGGTCTCACACCTTCCCCATCATTCACATCAAACAATCAATCAAGCAACTTGGGGGGAGTTCAAGGTCTCATACCTACCCCAACATTCACATTTCAAATCATCTTCTAGGTTCAAAAGGTTGCACCCTTTTATCAATGGTTGTGTCCTTTGCCTCATATTCACAAACACAACACAAAAGGCTCCAAGGGACCAAACTCCTTTGGTCGCATTCAATCCAAAAGGCTCCAAAGGAACCTAACACCTTTGGTAAAAGTTCATTCCAAAATGCTCCAAGGGAAGAACACCTCTTTGATCAATTTGATTTAAAAGGCTCAAAGGGGGTATCCCTTTGGTGAACTCAATTCAAAAGACCCCAAAGGAACCTAACCCCTTTGGTCAAATCTCATTTCAAAATGATCCAAGGGAGGCACCCCTTTGGTCAAATAATTTCAAAGGCTCCAAAGGAACCAAACCCCTTTGGTAAAATCATTTCAAAGGCTCCAAAGGAACCAAATCCCTTTGGTCAAATCATTTCAAAGGCTCCAAAGGAACCAAACACCTTTGGTCAAAATATCCTCGAGTGAAACTCGTATCTATTGATATACGTCACCTAATAGTTGCAACGACTAGTTATCCATGTAATCCTGTAGAATGAGTACATTACCATAAGGACACTCGTCATTACATCAATTGAAAAGGCTCCAAAGGAACCAAACTCCTTTGCTCATATTCAATCCAAAAGGCTCCAAAGGAACCCAACACCTTTGGTCAAATTTCATTCCAAAATACTCCAAGGAAAGAACACCCCTTTGGTCAATTCAATTCAAAAGGCTCCAAAGGGGACATCCCTTTGTTCAATTCAATCAAAAATGCTCCAAAGGGGGTATCCCTTTGGTCAAATCAATTTAAAATGACCCAAAGGAACCTAACCCATTTGGTCAAATTTCATTTCAAAAGGCTCCAAAGGCACCTACACCTTTGGTCAAATTAATCCAAAAAGCTCCAAAGGTACCCCAATTCCTTTGGTCAAATTCAATCTCAACAAGGCTTTCAAAAGAATCAAAGTGCTATAATATCAACTCCCTAAGAAATTCATGTGGCTGGACCGCTCCATGGGATAGATTTATGCATTTTTCTTCTTCCATTCAACCTTAAGTGATCCTTGTATCTACTGATTTACTCTAGTCCCCTAACAGTTGTAGCGATTGGCTATCCATACATTTATATAAGAGGAGTAGATTACCATAAGGACAATAATTATTAACACAATTCAAAAATCCCCAAAGGCACTTACCCCTTTGGTCAAATCAATCAAAAATGCTCCCAAGGTACCCAAATTTCTTTGGTAAAAAAAATCAGCAAACTATAATTCACAAAAACAATATAAAAACAAAAAAAAACAACAAAATAAAAAATCTCCAAAGGTACCTCAATTCCTTTGGTCAAAAACAAATTCAACAGGCTCCTGAAAGAATAGAAGTCCTCTCATCTCAACTCCCTAAGAAGGTCATGCGGCTAGACTGCTCCAAGGGATAGAGGTGTACATTTTATTCTTCCACTTAGCCTTAAGTGATCCTTGTATACAGTAACTTATCCTATATGTTAGGATTAAATAATAAAACACGAGAAATTATTAAATGCAGAAATAAAACACATAAGAATAACACAATATAAAAGAGACACATATTTACATGGTTCACCCAATATGGGTTACATCCTTAAGTGATCATTGTATACAGTAACTTATCCTATACACCCGACAGGTGTAGCGACTAATTATCCATGCAAACCGGTAGGATGGGTAGGTTACCATAAGGTCCTTGAAAAATGATTCACCTCGAGAAAGAATTGAATTGTTATCATCTCAATTCCATAAGAAATCCATACGACTGAACTGCTCCAAGGGATATAGGTGTACAATTACCAATAATGGTCGAAATCACATTTGTAACAAAAAAACTCCATTTCATTCTAACCATTTTCATTTGTTTCATCATTTTCATGATTTCATCTCTTCTTCATTGACTAATCACTTGAAAGGATAGACAAAATCAACAAATTCTAGTCTTAAATCAAGTCAGTACTCAAAACACTCAATCATGCAAATTACATTCATTAAAAAATCATTACCAAAGACTATCATACGCCCTTTTTGTTGGGGCAGATCATAAGAAAAAATATTAATAAAATAAACATTTGGTATACCTAAAGCCTAAAGCGTAGACTCAAGCTTGTCTACCCATGGATGGAAGGTTTGTCAAAATTAAGTTCATTAATTTATCGAAAGTAATGATTCAACAATGAGCATTATTTCCATGATTAGGGTAACCCATATTGAATTTTATTTTTGACCATATTACACAACTCCCCTTCAAATGCAAATGGCTTCAAAAACCCTTCAAATCAACACAAATGCATTCAAATCATCATCTCGCATCATCATCATCTCAAGCGAACCTTGTATCTAGTGATTACACTTTGCGGTTGCAATGATTTATTATCCATGCAATCTGGTAGGATAAGTAAATTACCATAAGGACACTTATTCAAAATCATTTCATATCATCATGTTTGAAATTAAATCAGGTTGGTCCTTCAATTTTTGAGTGACCTGCATTCAAGTATATTTGCCCAAGGTTGTCATTGATGCCTACTTCGTGGGGTTACAAAACACAAAAAAATTTACTTCATAATTTTGCATTAAGGAATTTGCTACAATCACTAGGACAAGCCCCTAGGGTGATTGATTTCTTTACTTCATCATCTTGCTTGTCAATAAAAGCAAAAAGGTAAATTTGTGACAACACAAGTCCACCCCAAACTTGGGGAATCCAACTTGATCTTGATTTTCAACATTTACATACATCAAATCTACATAATTCAATCATCCACCTCCACTCATCATCCACATTTGATCAATTGGCTCATGGGTTTCATTATTCACCCATTCACCAATTGAGGGGGTAAGCAAAAAAATCATAATTTTCAAAAATCATTCATTCTTGTGTGTCGAGCATATTTGAGTCCATTTATCCAATATAGATAGGTGTCATTGGTTTTTGTACCGCATTGCGTTTCACACAACATGGTACAAAAAGGAGCATCTGTAGACACAAAAACCTAGGCACTCACAAAAGCACCATTTGCATCCCACCACATAAATTTGCATAATAAAATATATATGCCTAAGTCCAAACTTAGGCATATAAAATCCTACACATAATTATATTTTCTAGATTTATTAAATCTAGAAAATCCACCTAGGATACCTTATCTCTCCATGGGACATGTGTCCTAGCCACCACTACCCATCACCATGCCACATATCACACACTCATGTCACCCTTGTCCCTTCACATAAGAAATATTCCACAGTTCACTCCACTTGCACTCACTCATCAAACCACATCACCCCAATTACACTCACTCATTAGGTACATCACCCCAATTGCACTCACTCATTGAGCACATCACCTAACTTACACTCACTCATTAGCCACTTCACCATAGTTGCACTCACTAATAAAGCCATATTGCATTCCACTTACACTCACCCACTTGCCACATCTCCCCAGTTAAATGAGGCAGTCTAAGTTACTCACTCTAACTCTCCTTGTCACATCGCAACCCTATCCTACCACCTATTCTTCCTTTCCAAGCCCTAAAATTGCCTATACAATAAGCATCACCTCATCGAACAAAGGAGGTTGAATATATACACTATCACACTATCAAAATCATGCCAAAATCTTGCATGTATCCCGAGGAAGATCCGAGATTTGATGCCCCAGAGTGCACTTTTAGAGGATTCTACCATTCGGCATCAATCGCCTAGTCCCCGATTATGTAGTCACAACCACATAGTCTGCGGTTGCCTAACTGCATAGTCCGTGGTTAGCTAGTCAAAACTGCGTACCCCACAGTTACACAGAACACATCAAAAACGTGAAGCACATATCAGATCCGTAATTTTTAGTTTTAATTTGGTTTAGCAGGGAATCCAGATCTATTTTTCTATGTTTTTTGTAAATGTATATGCAAGGGTTTTGTTTGTATTAGATCTTCAATCACATCTATAGGTGCTACTGAAACCCTTGTTTGATCTATTTGTGTGCATGAAACAAACATCTGAAGTGGTTGTTGAAGCTAGAGTGGTCCATCTCAGGATACACAAGTCCATGACCACTTGGTTGTAGCAAAGAAGACTGAAGATACCAACATCAATTATATTTGGTGAAAAGGGATCTTTCTCCCTGCTCTTGCCCATTGTAATCTAAGAAAAAACAATATTGTAATCGTACCCTTGTGCATTCGGAGAAAAACATTGTAAACAGAGATAAAGGCTCCATTCAAATATCAATACAAAAATCAAGTTTATTGTGCATCTGTTTGTTCTTTATTTCGTTATTCGGTGTTGTCTTATTTTCTTACAAAAAAAATCTTGTTTTTATCGATTCCCTGTTTCAATTTCCATTTCCCCTCCTCCGACACCTGAAATTCAAAAGATAAAACATATCCCTCATTCCACTTATTTTTTACCTGCTAACTGAACACAGAGAGGAATCAAGGTAATCATGAATGGGTATACGTATAAGGTATTTATTACTTATCTATAATGCCAAAAAAAATCATCGAATGAGAATTACCTCCATTCCCTTATTCAATTATAACTTTTAAACTTATATGATGTTTATTTCTAAGCCTGCTTGTCAATTATTTTATTTTATCCTAATGTCAATTTTAAATAAATCATTTCATAACCCCGTAAGGAGGACGGAGGTCCAAGGTTAAAATCTCGGGCCTCGTTGGATTGAATGATTGTCCCTTTCCTAGTGCTTTCAATGGCGTAAAATATTAAAAATGATTGTTGCATGTTGGTTATAGGGGTAAACTGCACGAAGAATTGTGTGGCAGCTTTTAGGGCGAACAACGCAAAACACTATGGTGGCCATAAAAGTCGAACAGTCTTCCCAGATTCATGGCGGATACCGATTCCACCATGTAAATTAAATAAATAAATAATTTCATAATTTTATAATAACAAACATCATATAATAAAACAATTGGCTTCCGTGCTCTTGGCACTTCATTGCCATCAACAATCAATTTTTTAGACATCCAAAGAAAGATGCATAACATGCAATTTAAATATTTTTTCAATGCAATCAAACACCCTACATGCTCCTATATGAGATAATATTGAGTGAGTGTCCATGTACTCACGAGCCAATCATCCTTTTCCTCTTACCTTTTTTCGTCAACCTTCTTTAGTCCGTCAAAAGTATATCCCTGGTCCTGTGTTCATAAAACCATTAACAATACCACATTTCAAATAAAAAGGTAAGTTTAAATTATCAATTTAATTGCTCTTCAAAGGTCATGTAAGTAGGATTGTTACAAGAGGTGACCCAATAATAATGATGTTGAGGCAGATATCTAAAGGCACTGACCCAGAGACGGACCCAGTTACTGACCAAAGAAGCAGACCAAGTGGAGATTACATAGATCTAGTTGAGCTAGATCCAAAAGAGCTAGAGCCAACAAATAAAAAGGTAAATAGCTAATGATAGAACCAAAGCCAAATACTGAAAGCCAAAGTTAGATAATAGTTCTAGTGTACTACTCCTAATTGTGTGGGGGTAGTGAAATTTATACCAAATAAGGTAATACGGGGAGGTGTTAGAATTTATTACAATATGTCTTGATGTTATGTAATTATTAAGGGATGAATGATGATATCACCTCATATGAGGTTGGATTATCATATCTCACATGAACATGAAAAGAACATGAAAATTCATAGTTGAAGGTGAAGCACCAAGAGCTATAGAAATGAAGTCTTTTAAAATAAAGAGATAAAATAGATGCACTAAATATACATAATGTATGTATTTTATGGTTGGAGAATATATGGAGAACATGTATAGATATTTAGCAAAGTAATGTGAAATATTGCAATAATATTTTATTGAAATAACATGTGGATCTTATGTCTGAAATATTTTTTTTGTTCTACCGTTGATTATTGAAATTATTTGTGTGATATCACCTTATTGCCAACAATGCTAATGCTATCTGATTAAATAAGGGTGTTGAAATAAATGTTTTAGTGATTTATTTTTCAGTTGAGATGATGATTGATAATTTTATAATGTAATAATCTATAATAAACTTGTATAACCCTATGGAACCTTCCACCTTGTAAAGAGAGTTTAATGTAATATTTTATTAATAAACCTTAAGGTTGGTTCTTTAACCTTCACTTAATGTAATATGTAAGTTGAATTTCTATGTCCAATGAGACCACTCAATTGGTTATCAATGATATTCTAATTCTTTTTGTTAGTGATAATATTTTGGCATCTATGAACACCTCTGAAATTGTCCATTTTCTATGACATTCTTGCTTTCTAGATAATATGTTGAGTCCATTTCTTTCTATAAAGTGTTACTAAATCTGATAGAAGTTTCATATTACTCTCACTAAGTGAGAAATTTAGCACCTTAAATATGCTTGTCATTAGTGGTTCCAAAAAATACAAAGAAACAACTTCTTATATTTATGGTCACACCTTTAGCAGTGGGTAGTCCATAGTATCGTGGTGAGAGAAATAGGGTAAAGAGATCTAAGAAGGAGTCACAATTTATCCGAGCACTTACAACCTTAGAAGGGTTATTTGACAAGTTTTGGATTTTAGTCCTTGTTATGGGGTTGAAACCATCTGGTAGTAAGTGAAGGGTTTGGGATCAACAAGAATGTAAATAAATTTACCTTAAAACTCATACTTGAGATACTAGTAATGGGTGGAAGGAATGACTTTCATAGTGTGAATGTAATCCTGGGTTCCATATATTGAGGGTAGATCTATTGTCTTCTAGGACCCTACTTTTGAAGGTAAGATGATGGTACCACAAAATTCCTATTGTTCGCTATCAAATAATTTTATAATCAAATATATTTTCTATAAGTCCTTATCTGTCAGTACAAGAGGGATGAGGAATCCTAGGTTACATATATTGAGGGTAGATCTATTATCTACGAGGACCCTTCTGATGTATTTTCTTTGACATGATAAATGATGTGAAGAGGATGGTCCCCAGGAACATTAAATAGAGGAATATCATTTTCTTGAAAAGAAATGAGGTGATGTACTTCCAAATTCCAAACAATATTAATAATATCATCGGGTTGTTATTATCAATGGTACTTGAATATGTTGACTGGGAGTTTCAAGCCTGAGATAAGCCTTGGCTATCATCTTCACCCTGAATACTATCCATGAAGATGTAACCATTCATCTTCACAAACTCCCTTAGATGGTCTATAGAAGCAAAGGTCATTCTATTCAAAATATATTTTTTGAGAGGATCCTAATTCTCCTCTTTCTCTTCATTAAAGGTGGGATTATGAAACAAATTTTCTTCCTCGTAATCATTTCCAAAGGGTAGTCAAAGAGGATACCTTGTGTGGGATTTGTTTCGAAGAAAATATGTATGTTTAACCATAGTTCAAGATTAAAGTAAGATTATGGGAAGGTCTATAGGAAGGAAAAGTCAGTTAAAGAGAATTTGAATGACCCATGGAGGTGTTCATGTTGGGTTCACCAAAATGTAAGGACTACAAAGGCACTTGCCCTTTGGGTAGAATGTTTGAGCTTCCTTACCTCAACATGGGCATGTTATATGTACACGATAGGAAATAACAATATACTAAAACATACACGTGAACACTTATGATTTATTCTATCTCAAGTCAAAATTATCTATTCACTTTTACAATAAAAACATCAAAGTGAAAGCAACTATAATGATATGTTAATTACCAACAATATTTATAAAACAAACTTTGATTTTGCACAAGAGTAGGAAAAATATTACGAAAATAAAAATACATTTATTTTAAATAAATTGCAAAACATAAGTAAAATAGATAAGATAATTATACTAAATGTTCACAGTGCCTTAGGATGGTCAATTTTTGCTATTAAATTCTTTAGCAATGTGGAATATAACATGTAGGGAAAATATAATAAGATCATATGCAATAAAGACAACAAAATATGTTAGCATTTATGGGGACCTCCATAATAAAAAGTGATAATGTAAATCCTTGACCCTGTATTGAGTCCCTAGTTCCCTTTACAATGAGTTTGAAAATAACTAAAAGTGACCAAATATGGAAGCATGCAGGTTATGATTGAAATGAAACCACAATAATAAATGCTAATGATACTAATGCATTGTACAAATTACATGTATGCATTGACCTCATTGTTTGGACCTCTTCTCACTCATTGTTTGAAGGTATCTTCGCCTTCTGAGAAATGTGAGCATCCCTACCCACAACCTCTCAAAGGCTGCATTTTGAGCTCCACCACTAGTTTCACCGTTCGATACACTTTATTTGCAATGGAAAAGTTTGACAATATTTTTTTTTCTATTGCTTCACCATTTGTCAAAACTCTTGCTCTATGAGGTCGTTGTCCAAAGTCCAAGGGAAGAGGAGGCCAACTTGAACCAAAGTGGTAATATACCCCTTACACTCTTATGTTAATTGAGCAACTAATTCATAAAGACATAGAATCTCACATAAGAAACATACATTTATTTTCTTAGATCGACCAGTGGCTTAAAATACCATAACAAAACACGTTGACTCTCAATGTTGACATATAGAAAGGGTTTATCTTAGACCTTACAAAGAAATTGCATTGATACAAGATCATCAACTTGAAGAATATAATTGATAAATTCCTCAACAAGAAAACATATAGTTGATCAATTAGATGCACAACAACATGGGAAATATGAATTTAGAATTAAACACACTTGGATGTTTTACCTCTAATGTGGTTCATGAACTAACAATTTGTTTGATGGTCATCTACCATGCCTAGGCAATGAATAAACAAGTAGAAAATCAACCTATACTAATAAATTAGCTTGTGTTGGTGAATCGACCATTTGCAGTCAATTAACCAATGGTTAATCATCTCTTGATGGTTCAACCGATGGTAAATCAAGCAGCCTCCTACCCATGGTAGATAATTCAATATTTTATCCATATAAAAAGTATAGTGGTGTCAATCCTCATTTTGATAAAATGATATTTTCACCAGAGAAATCACTTTCTATTCATTAGGATTCATGCTCACCTCGGTTAGAAGATAAGTTGAGATGATAAAGAAAGATTCAACTAATAATAGACTGATCATTCTTATAGGAGAGCTCAAATCCTCTCATTAAGGGGCATGTCTCCCATGTTCCAAAGAAATACATAAGGTTGAAAGTGAATATTTTGAAGTTGAAGAATCGATACTTGTAGAAGAAAGTATAATACATAGACCTCCCTTAGATGAAAATATAGAGGTTATAGAAGTTGAAAAATAATTTAATACATTATCTAATAAAGAGTCTAAGCTTGTAGAATAATGTGAGGTGTTTAGTTTTCCCTTAGAGGTAGAAAGTTCTATAATGAGATCAAGCAATGAGGTAGAATACAAGGGATTTGATTTCCCCTTTGAGGACGAGAACTCACAAAGGTAATAGGGAAAATTTTATCTCCTACATTTAACATTGTGACCCGAATTTGTCTTAGATATTTATATCTTTCTTTACTTTTCATAATCTAGATGCTTGATGAATTTGTTTGTTCTAATGCAATTTATAAAAAAGAAAACACCTTGTTAATTTAGTTGTGTTTTTGCTTTTGCCATGCCCTATGAGTGAAAGAGCAGTAAGAATTTTTGATAAACTATATTATTCTTGAAGAAAAATTATACACATTTATAAACTCTATTATTTGGTATATATTTAAGTATTTTTTTGTTGTACATATAAAATTCATTATATGGGATTAAAATGATTTTCATTCGTTTACTTAATCATGGTTTTACCATGATATTTTAACTAATTATATAGTGATATTTGTTTAACCAACCACACAGTGGTATTACAACATTGAGTGTCTTTCCATTTAAAATTCACATTTTAAACTACTGAAGCTCATTTTATTTGATTTTTTATTTTATTTGTTATATGGAATTTACATGTGTACTAATAAATTGAACATGTTCAATTGGTGGATTGTTTTTATTTGATGTGGTTTTTGGTTGTCTATGATGTAACTATGTTAAGAGGAAGCCACGTGCCAGGTGGAAAGTGGAAAGTTGAAAGCGAAAGAAGGGAAGAAACAAATGGTAATAGTGGAAACATCAACACAAAAATTGCAACGTGTTTGTGGAGAGGAGGTGAGTGGATGGTGGATGTTCTGTAGTAACTTTTGTTGTCATGCCTCGCTATAATCGATACCACCACAATCTACATCAATGTTGTCATTATTAAAGTCAATACAAATAAAAACTATTACCTGGTTGTCTTCCTTGTCTCCCTTGCGTTTCTTAGATGTTTCCACTCCCACTCGCTCACTCTTGGACTCAAAGGGGTATATATAAAGGTAGCTTGGAACCCCTTCTTCAATACAAGATTGCAGAACCCCTTCTCAATCAATCTCACTTTCACTTTCACTACACTAAGGTCGAGAGCGAAGCGGACCAGAACAAAACATTGTTCCTTTGCAATTAAGTCCTACAAGAGAAGAAGAGAAGACAAAGAGTTCAATATGGGTGCTAAAATATTGAATAATAAGCTCACGATGAAAGAAGTTTGTTGTGACACAAGTGATCTTCTTTAGATGTTAGATGGCAGTTGTGATACAACTGGTTTGAGACCCATGATGGTAGATGCATGTTGAGATACTTGTGATCTTATTCAAATGGAAGATATGCCATGTGTTATAATTAAATTGAAGGTTGTTCATGAAGATAGATTTTGTGGTGGTCGTGATAAAGACCATATTGCCATAATTGATAGTGACATTGATACTCCAAACTATGGCGAAGGACATTGTGATGATGTGTGGTATTTGAATAATGGCAAAGATCATAGTAGAAATAAGAAAAGTGGGTGTTTGAACATTATTGATGATGTTGATAGCAATCAAAGTGATGATGTAAAAACTGGATGTTTTGAAATACATACAAAAGGTATTGGTTCAAAATTATTGATAAGAATGGAATATGATGGTACAATATTGGGAAGAAATGGGCAAAGGTGTGAAAGAGCCCACAATACCATATATAAATCCAAATAATGAAGGCCTTGCATATAAAGGACAAGCAGGTGGCATTGAGACCAATTTTGCAAAAGGGGAATCTTATGCAAAGATGAAAGTAGTGTCACTAAACTTGTGACAAGTGGCAATAACACCAAATTTGTATTTCAAGGGTTTTTCAGAGTATTTCATTGTTGGGTCGAATTGTTGATCATATTAAATAGGCCATACCATTTTGGCTTATTTCTAAGTGATTTAGAGTGAATATTGGAGCTAGGGTTTGTACCAAAGTTGGTACCATCATTTTGCAAGTAGTACACTTATATCAGATCGTATAGTCTCCAGCTTGGTGTGAGGACCTATGGCTTGGGCGATTGGGCTTTAAAGCTTATTCTTACTTCTCCTTGGGTGCCTAGGATCTAAGGACATCTTGTATTCATTTGCACTTTGAAGGAGCATCAATTAGTGGAGTTGTAATTGAAAATTAGTATTCCTAGTTGCTGATCAATGTATTAAGTTGCAAATTCTAGATTTTCATAACAAGGCCATAACACATAACAACACTTTGATTGACACTAAAAATATTGTTCATTTGTTTGTTATTAATAGGTTCTCTATGGATGGAACTCCTGTGCAAATTTTTAAGAACAATGAGGCGTCAGGCGTTCCATACTCGCAGAAGCAGGCGATGAGAATATACTCCAGCCTTTGGGATGTAGAAGAGTGGGAAACTAGAGGTGGACTTGTGAAGACCTAATGGAGCAAAGCCCCATTTGTCACCTCATTTCACAACTTCAAAGCACAAAATTTCTTTTCTTCAGCTGAGGCAGAGACAGAGGCAGATGCTTTGGATTCCAAGCAACAACAAAGAATGAGTTGGGTGCGCAACAAATACATGGTTTATGATTACTGTGCAGACACCAAAATATTTCCCAATGGGTTGTCGATAGAATGCAAGCTCAATTCAATACCCTAGGGCCTAGACAGATACCAAGCCAAACCACTCCCTATGCTCTACACTCGACAATTATTTCATTCTTTAAACACACTATTCTTTATACAAATTTTAGGATTTCATCCTGCCCCATTCATTGTTCAAAATGTGGCAGCAACATTACTTGATTTGTATCAATCCATTCTTCTCAATTCCTTTATTATTTATTTTGCTAGCATACTAATGCAGCCCTTTCGCTAGCATACTAATGCAACTTCAAAGCACAGACTTCCTTTTCTTTAGCTGAGGCACAGACAGAGGTAGATGCTTTGGATTCCAAGCAAAAACAAAGAATGAGTTGAGTGCGCAACAACTACATGGTTTATGATTACTATGTGATCACCAAAATATTTCCCAACCGGCTATCGATCGAATGCAAGATCAATTCAATACCCTAGATAGATACCAGGCCATATTGCAACCCGTGCTCTACATTTCACAATTCTTTCATTCTTTAAACACTATTATTTATACAAATTTTTGGATTTCATTATGCCTCTATTTTTTTAGAAGATGGCAGCAGCATTACTTGAGATGTACCATAGGAATGAAAGGCAAGAACAGGGGATGCTATATTGCCAACCTCCCTGCTATTGTTGTATTTGTTATACACAATAATATTTACTCTTATTTTTGTTGTAGACCAAACAAACATGCGGTTATGCCTTTCCTAATTCTTTGGGTTTGCTCGCAACTTTCACATGTCTACACAGTTTGCATATATTAACACCTCAAAGGTTAAAGTCTCATAATGATTACAAAGGAATCTCAGATATAGATGTAACTTGCATATATAACCATTATTCAAGAGAAGAGAAGTAGAATTTTTATCTTCCATGCTTTAGAAGGTTGTGAATGTAATGGTTTTTAAATTCTAGTCTTTGTGTTTAATAGTTGGACACTCTGGTGGTATGTTTTTGGGTTTTAATTTATTAGACCCAAGTTCTATCTATACAAAAGAATAAAACCCTTTCAAAACTTGTATTTCATCTTAAATCTAAAACAACACAGTGGTTAGGGATTTGGTTTCTCTTTGGGACGTCCAAAGTCTAAACCACCACATACCTAGAAGGGGATAGGCTAGATGGTAGTGGTCGAGGATATAGGCTGGATAGTAGTGACCAAGTGTTTTACGGTTGGCTAGGTTGGATGGTAGTGGTGTCGTTGAATTTGTCTTACCCAACGAGGTACGATTTATAGAGGCAACATCCAATGGTGTTACCACAATTTCTTTAATAAATAAAATAATTATTATTATTGGAGATTCATAGTTCCATTGACTTCATCTTATTTAACAAACTAAATTTTTAGAGGTTTCTAATGGTGTTATCATTTATTTATATATACAAATTATCCACAAGTACAAAATAAAAATAAATATGTTGGACGATATGACTGTAGAGATGTCATTTGATAGGTGAAAATTATCCACATATACAAAATATCAACTATCATTTTTTGTGTTGTTTAGCAACATGACCATTTGTGGCAAATTGTTCCCTAATTTGGTATAAAAACAACACGTAGGTTATTTGTTGATTGTGTTACCTTACTACCTCTTTCATGTAACCCATTGATGGATGTGATTTGAATGGGTACCAAGGCATGAATTGAGCTAGGTCCAAAATGGTGACTGTTGATGAGATAGGAAAAACATCTAACTAATGGGTTATGGGAAAGGCGTCATCTCGAGCTTTGATAAAATGTTATATGTTTCTTTTAAAATTGAAATATCACTTGCTTTATGATTCATTCCAGGAATGTAATGTTTGAGTTTGTGCTTTATAAACGTATTTTGCATGTTATAATTACCTGCAATAATGCATTTAGAGGTAGACCACTGCATACTTTTCATGATTCCTAGAGCCATTCTGATCCCATGAGACACTATTGAGTTTATGATCACTAGACATGACAACGGGAAGAAGTTTCAAGAAAAATGATAAACCATGCAAGCAGTTGCAGTGGAGTTCTTTAAGATTTCTATTGAAAGTTGTCCAACCAAGCTGTGATACTATTTCTACTCTATTTACCCATTAGAAAGCTCTTCTTGGTCTAATTGGACTTTATTATTGGACCCCTTTTTGACGTCCTTTTTCGTGTTAAAATAAAACTAAAAATAATTAATGACGCTTATATGTAAAGTCCTATGGAGGATAACTTTACTGTATCTTTCTAAACCTCTGTACTCATAAATATTGTGTTTAAACCTTCATTGTTTTCATTTGTGATTATTCAAATTATTTTGACATTGATTTCGAAGATGACAGATGTTTCCCTTATTGTGAATAAAGATTTATTTATTACATAAACCCTTCTGAATGATATTGTTAATTGGTTGATTTTTAGTTATACATTCCTTTGGTTAAGCAAAATAAAAGCATCCTAGGTTACGTTCTTTCTAAACCGGGTGATTTAGTAAACTATTGAAGATGTATGTCAAAAATTAAACATGTGTGACTCTTTAAGGTGTACAGTAGTTGTGCACTGCAAATATATAATAGGTTGTTGTTTTTCCTAGGACCTGAAAAGTCGAATAATAAGTTTTACGAGTGTAGTATAACTCCTTCGAGTCGTATTTAATAGAAATTTTTCAAATATTTGTGACGCTTGTTTAGTATGAGTCCTTTTCGAATATAAGAAACATTTACCAAATCTATTTTGGGAAAAGAGTTACTAATTACTTGAATGAAAATATTTATAAAGTAAGAAGCATAAAGAGAATTGTTAGAGACTCAATATGTTCTATTCTCAAGGCTCAATCTCAACTCAATTAGAATATAAAATAGTTTATTTCATGGAACTTGAACAACCACTTCATGCAACCACTTGACTAGGCTCAATCAACTCTACTCAACCAATCACTTCAAGAAATAACTCTTTCTCACAAACCCTAGTCCAAGCATGAATCAACTAACTCAAAATGTTTCCAACAATGCTCAACAATAAATATTACATAACAATGATACTCATGTTCTTTTCTAACTCAAGTTCAAGTTCTTTGCATCACCCATTGGTTTCAACAACAATGCTAATAAGACAAGGTTTTAATCACAAATCTCAATTCAGAAAACCTTGAAGCATAAACTCAAAGTACTTCACTCAACCAATGGTCTAAACAACAATGCTTATCAAACAAGGTTTAATCACAACTCACAATCCAGAAAACCTTGAAGCATAAACTCAAATTACTTCACTCAACCAATGGTCTAAACAACAATGCTCATCAAACAAGGTTTAATCACAACTCACAATCCATAAAACCTTGAAGCATTAACTCGACCACTTTCAAAAAGGAAACCACAATCAATCATTTTCCCTCCAATGATATTTCAAAAATCAACCACCCAAATAAAATCAATGGAGAGTATTACTCATACCTTTTTGATGCCTTATGAGTTGTCCACTAAATCTGTCACACACTTTATTTTTCAACTCTCAACAAGGGTTAGAGATCTTGAGTAATAACACAACAATAATATCAAAATAATACTTTATTACTCCTACTTTATTTTAACATCCACCAAAGTTCTTTTTAAAATAAAACCCTTACTCAAAATAACTTTCACTAAAAATAACTTTATCAAAAACCCTTATTACTCCTAACAATTTCAAAAATCACAATTAAAAATAATTCACAACTCAAACAACCACCATGACCTTATTCCCTAAGGTTACTCAACAAATCAACTAACGAAGCACCGTTACCCCTTATCACTCCACCTTAGGCAATCCAAACAAAAGATTAATAAAAACCTTAATACCTGCCTCGAGGGGAATCGAACCCTTGTCTTTCCCCAACGCAAACACCCTAGCCGCGGCCAAGCTACGGGCTCATTGGTGAAAAATAAGTACCACCCACTTCTTATCCTTCACCCTCTTCCACCAAGCGAAAAGTATGCGCCTTGGGCGCCTCAACAAAACAAAGCCAAAAATGATGCTTGTGGGAATTAAATACACAACCTCCTTATCACCAACACCTTTGTACAATCCAAGCTGCCACTAGGCTACGCTGCCCAATGCATTTTGGGAAGTGGTCGTTGTCTCCCTTTAATGTTCGCTGCGTCACTTAAACGAAAAATACGAGCTCTTTTTCTTCGCAAATACCAAGCACAAATATCAACGAGCAAGGATGATTGAATTAAAAAATTCAATGGCATATTTATATGCCTTCCATTTGCTTTGGAAATGTCGGCCTTTTTGAAACTTCCTTCATGACGTCGGCGGATAAACTTTTAATTTAAATTTTAAATAAATTAAAATTTAAACTAAATATTTAAAATTAAATATCTCCATCATCGGGGCACATTTTTCGATGAAAAAAAAAGCCAACTTGGGTTTTAAGAAAAATCCATTTCAAATATGCCATCCATGGTTTTAAATAAAACCTTTTGCAAAGCTTCCCTTGAAGCTCCTTTTGGAACCACATGCCATACATCCCTTCTTGAACCTTTGATCAAAAACATTTGCTTCTCATGAAGCTCTCTATGAAACACAAACATAGTGCTTACTTACATACATCCTTTTGACATCAATGACAACTCTTAGCTTAGGGACTAAAAATTTCCAAAAATCTTCCCCTTTGTCATTAATGGCAACCCATATCCTTTTACTGAAATATGACCTTCTTTTCTGCTCCCCCTGGGACTTTGCTCCCCCTGGCTCAAAGCTTTCTCAAATATCAAATCTCTCCCCATATCAAAAACTCTCCTCAATTTACACAAATATCTCCCCCTTTGTCATCAATGGCAAAGGGTTACCTTTGGTGCTCAGGGCTAAGAATGAGCCTCTTAGATTAGCCCCTCCCCCACCTCAATATGAGGTGGTTAATTCTGGGGTGGGATTATTTCTACTCCTCGAAAGCACTGCTCTTTACCTCTATCTTTCTCTATTATTTTATGAACTTTCTGAATCCTCTCACTGTTTCTATCCAAGTCATCATCTCTGTTCCTATCATCACTTCTGTTCCTGTTCTTGTTCTTATTCTCATCCATGTTCCTGTTCTTGTTCCTATTCCTATTCTTGTTCTCATCCATGTTCTTGTTTTTGTTCCTGTTCCTGTTCTCATCCATGTTCCTATTCCTGTTCCTGTTATCATCCATGTTCCTGTTCCTATTCATATTTTTGTTCCTATTCATGCCCGATTCTAGAATATTTGCTCTACACCATATTTTTGTGTGACCATCATTATTGTAATTATAACACTTAATGTTATTATTCCTTGGAGGTGCAAATGTCTTATGATATCTCCTAGTGAAGCCATATCCTCTTTTGCAATGAACCCTGCAATTCATTGGCTTGTGATCAAACTCATTGCATGAGTAGCAATACCCATGGAAAAGCTATTATTTACCATATTCCTGTCTTTCATGTGTCCTACACTGTGAAGCCATGTGTCCAAACCTGTGACATGAGAAGCATCTCCCATTGAAAAAACCTTGCCTAGACCCCATTGGTCTCTTAGTCTCTTCTACCTGTTTCCTATTCCATTTATTCCTTACTTGTGCATTGTTCCTTTCCTTGTTGAACTTTCTATTATCCAAATTCTCCTTAGAAGTATCACTCTCCCTTTTACTTACTTCTTTTGACTCTTCTTTTTTGGTGTTTGATCTTGACTCTCCTTTTTCTATTTCCTATTTCTCTTGTTCTTCTTTAGAACTAAGTCCTGTCATGGTGACTGATGACCTTTGTGCATTGATAATCCTATCCAAAGTCTTTGAATTTTTCTCAAATTTGTGTAGCTTTTCCTTATAACATTTTACTTCCAACCTTAGTGAAACTATCTCATGCTCTAATCTTTAACACTCTAGATATTTTATTTTTAATTTTTTGGCCATACCTTCTTCAATTTTTCTTGTCTCTTCAACTTTGATTTTGAAGTTAGTGAGTTCTTGTAGAAACCTTGTTTTTTCTTTCTCATATTCTTGAGCTTGATCCCTTAATCCTGAGTTATCCCTTTTTAGTTCTTCAATAGTAATCATAAGCCTTTCACATTCTATCTCTTTTGCCTTTGACTGTTTAATCATACCTTCTTCAACTCTTCTTGATTTTTCAACCTTATCTCTCAAGTCAGAGATATCCTGTAGAAGCTTTGTCTTACATTTATTATTTTCTTGTATTTGAGCCTTCAATTCTAAATTCTCTCTTTTCAATTCAATAAGTTCTTTAAGAGTGGATTCCCCTTTTTCTTTTTTTGAAGCATCTTCTTTTTCTTCTATTACTGAAAGTAGAGTTTCTTCTTCATACCTATTTTGATTGGCCCTGTATCCTTTCTTGAACCAATCTCTAGTATTTCATTTTCGAGAATATCGTCCTCATCTTCACTGCTACTAAACCCATTACAATATCTTGCATCATGGCCAAGTTGACCACAAAAAAAAGCTGCATGGTGTCCTGTGTTCCCACATCTGGTACAAAACTTTATTAGTCTGGATATTTCTCCATTACTTGATTCATCTATTGAATCTATTTCCATGTGTCCTCCCAACACAACAATACTACTCATATTCCTTTTATTTCATGACCATAGGTGTTATTTTCTTCTTGTGTCTCATGCTTTTACTCTTTGTGTTCTTGTAGGATCTTTCTTCAAGTTGTTAAAATTCTTTCAAAGAAACCGGCTCTCATACCAATTAAAGAACACAAGCTTATACTGAGAGTGGGGGTGAACTGTATAAGACCACTTTTTACTTTTTTTTCCCAAATAGTATTAATCAATATAATCAATGGCAATATCAATATCAATAACCAAAGCAATGCACAAATCATCACACACAATAGAGACACCAATTTTAACGTGGTTCACCCAATGTGAGCTACCTCCATAGAGAAAATATTTCTTCTAATATTTCTCAAATAATATTATGAAGGCTCAATTTCCTGCACAGCCAACTGTTGACAGAGTTATTGGCGCCTTAAAGTAATTTAAAAAAAATGGGCAAATGGTGAAATACACTTATGGAATAAACATAAACCTTATGAATGAAGTACCTAAATATTGTAATACCTAAATTAATGCAGAATATACTAAAATAAACAACCAAAATAGAATATAAAACATGGACAAATTAGTCAAAACAGAGTATATGCACTTTCATCATTTTAACATGTAAATACCATCACATAATGCATAGTATCTCTAAGATTAACATAAAATCACAACATAAGCAGTTCAAAATGGGTTTAAAAGTTTATCAAAGTAGTCTTTTATGAGGCCATTTTTTGCCTCATCATTTCCCCCCAGCCTGTTCTAATGCATGTCCTCATGCATTTTGTTCTGCCACAATAGCACAAAGATCCACATCTAGGTATCGCTCATCATACTTCCACAATATGCTTCCAACCTGATAGTATCCTTTATGCATCTGAATCTCCCCGAGCCATTCTTGAAATTGTTCTTCCGACTGAGAATCATTATCAAAGTAGTATGGAACAGGAGTGATTATAGTTGGCATTCTGTACTTGAGTCCAATTCATTGCTCTCTGACCTCAAATATGGTTTGGATTATGCTTGTAGCCCTTCTTCTTGACCATATTAAATTATTAGGTGTGATAGGTTCTCTCTTCTGCAAAGATATAGGTAACTCACCCCATCTACTTTTGTAGGCTGACAAAGCGTCAGCAAATGATGTTGCACAAAATGTTTGAAAACTATCTATGCACGCCTAAAAATTTCCCAGGTACATTTTACTTACCCTGTCATTTCTCATTAGTGTATAATTCTTATTGGTGGAAGTTATATGATTTAAGTGGATAGGTCTAATGAGAAAAACAACTTGGGATTCTATGGATTTACTAGCCCTTTTCTCCTACTCCCAGTAAATTTGATTCTGAAGAGTTGATTGAAAAGCCCTTAGCTGAATATCGCCAGTAAATATGTGGGGGAGGAAAATAACTTCAGTTGGCAGAAATAAATTATGAAGAAATAACTCACATAGTAAATTTTGGTGTTCTCCATAGCTCTACCAGAAAGCTTCCAAGAATTCACCTGGTGTCTCAAATGTGTGGGAGAGACCAGAGGTAATTCTCATTGTCTGCCATCAGAGGTACCTCTCCTTCAAAATTAAACTGTAAAATCTGGCAGGCCTCCAAAATTGAACCATGCATTTAGAAATCTGACATATGTCCTATACTTGCCCCTTTAATTTCTCAATTTCAGAGTCTTTCTGCTTTATTTCTTCTGTTAAGGTCTGCAATGAGGAGACCTTTCCCTCCAATTGATGGCATTTGTTCATCCAATATGTTATATCCTCATTATATTTTACAAATGAAATTGTTTTAGGTGACATATTCATAGGTTACATCTAAGGTACAGTATTAACTTGAATGCCAACATTTAATTTTTCTACTACAGGGGATTATGTTTGTATCCCCACTTCAACTATCTTAATTTCAGGAATGTTCACATTAACAATATTTTGGGGAATTTGTGGATTTACCTATTCTTGGACTATAATGGCTTCTTCTAGGGGCGTTTTTGTCGTGGTCATCTACTATGGCTCCTTGGACACCTACATAAGTGCCCCTGGTTGCTCATCCCCTAAATCTACTGTGCTTCTTGTGCTTCGTCAGGTGCAACACTGCTAGGTGAACTTCTTTCTACATTTCTTGCTAAATTCATTAACAAACTAGCCAAATCATCCATTGAGTTTGTTTGATAAGACTACTATTCCAAAAGTGTGAGCCTAGCCTTTACAGCTTCTATCTCTTGCCATAACTTGGCAATGATATTGTCCTTCTCCTTTAAGGAGGCTTCATTTTGCTCAATCCAACCTGTTTGGGTCTTGATCACACTTCTGGTTGTATGTAACTGAGATTTAATATCAACTTCCTCCTCTTCCTCTGTACTTGAATCATATTTCTCATCTACTACTGCCTCAATCTCTTCTTCAGAGTCAGGGTAATCTATAAGGGATCTTGGTAGACCAGTAATAGTTTTGTCTTCCTGTGCTTCCCCTGTTTCAGTTTGTTCCTCAGAATCTGAGGAATAATTGAGAGAAATGGAAGGAATTTCCTCTTCTACTATAGTTTCCACATTCTGTCTAGAGATATCTACATATTGGTTGCTGATAGCCTCAACTTCTTGCATAGTTTCCTCCACAAGCTGAGTATGGGTTTCAAAAACATCATTCTGTTCCATCTTCTCCTTTGTTTGCATATCCTTTTTATCAGTAGCTTTCTAAAGCCTTGAGGATCTCCTCAACCCTAAAATAGATTGCTTCCTATTTATTTTAGAACTAGGAGATCTAGACTCACAAATTCTAGTTTCTTGTTGATTAGACGGTTCCCCTTCTTCAAAAGTGTGGAATGTTTGTACATCCTCTAAAAATGTGACCTTTCTCTTCTAGTAAGAGCCAAAATTCCTCTGTGTTCTCATTCATGATGAGGGAGGTCCTTCTGGAGATGAAGGGGCTGTGCCGACAGAAGCTCCAGGTTTATGCTCAGGGTTAGGGTTAGCCTCCTCTATCTCTTCTCCATAAGTGGGACTCTCAACAATGTTTTCTTCAGCAAACTCATCCCAAGTATGGAAAAAGCGGTCAAAACTCCTAGGATTCCCCCTAAAGTGATGTTTGCAAATAATTTTGACTAACCCATGATGCTTGGGTGACCCCTTGCCTACCTGATACTTTTTAGCCATATTTGCAAGTTCTTGGTACAAATACAGAGGCAAATTGACTCTTAATTCAGTGTTTAAATGACCATAGCGGAGGTGAGTTAAAATTCATAAATGATGACCAAAAATAATAGGGTATTGACCATCATAGGTTAGAAACCTGATGACCCAGACTGCAACTTCATCCCACGATGGTTGCAGATTGGTTCTCTTAACTCCTTTGCAAATATTGTTGCTTATTATGAACTCCGTAGGTCTATCATTTTCCCCTCTAAATTGATTAACTAATTCTATTAATGTATTTTTTCCAGATTTGCCTATGTGAATCCCTTGCAGAGGCAATTCAGTGACTTGGCTAAGAATTTTAGGACTTACTTGAATAGTCATGCCACTGATTTGAACTCTGTTGCTGCGAAAAGTGTGCACGAACTCTGTTGTTAAACCTTTTGAATGCCCATAAAATTTGTGCAAGAAGGGTAGAAAACCCCCTTCCACGAATATTCGCATACACTCCTCGTCCCTCTGCAAAAACTCTATATTTCCTGGTTCAATTTTGTTCTTTTTTCCACCCATGGTGAATTTTCCCGTACCCTGTTTGCTTTAATTTGAAAATATGTCGCAGGTTTTTCTCTCTCATTCTGGAATACTTTTGTCAGGGAAAGAATGAAACTTGAGGATGATAAACACATGCAAGAAGCACCAGAATGATGAGAAATCGTGTGACATGAGGCAAAGCTTTGCAGGTGGCAGCACATAATTCATCATTACTCTTGTTCTTCCCGCATGCAATTAATTTGTTACGACGTTTGCGGTGATATGGAAAACAATTATTAATGAAAACTGCTTGGTTTAAAATAACCTCCCATTGAGTTGTGTGCCAACCAATTACATGCGGTAAAATATTTTCATAGAATTCATGCCTTGGAACCTCCAATTTGAAACCTGCACCTTGGTACAACTTCCAATCCTGATTGGCATAACTTTTATGAACCCATAGAAATTTTAATTGACTTTTTCCTGAGCCTCGTGGTTCCAGAGTTTAAAATGAATTAACCATTTGTTAATTCATTTTCCCAACTTTTATCATTAGCTTTATTCCTGAGCAAGACATCTTCCAAAGTTTTCATTCGAGAGTATTTGTATGCAACAGGTTTATTCTAGAGCAGTTTTATCGTTTCAAGAGGATTTCTTTTGATAACCTTTCGAAACTAACTTATGTATGCTTTTATGCCAGTTAGGGATATCATACATCATACAAGAAGTATTCACACTATTAAAATAGAAAAAGGCACATACCTGAAGAAACTTGTTTATCCACATTTTGTACAAATGTTGTTTTTGGCTGATTCTGCGCTAACTCTTTACATGGTGCAATCTGAACTATAGTGAAACAAAGGAGAAAATGAGTGGAACAAATCATTAACAATGATGGAGTGAAGTGAAAATGAATGGACCAAAGGTGAGTAATAGTGAGAGTGAATGGAATAATGGAATGATGAAGAGTGAATGGAATAATGGTGGAGAGTGAGGCAAACATGCCGGAAAAACCGGTTTTCATGTAAGCCCAATTCAGATGCGCCTCAAAGAGGTTTTCACATTCTGAATTATTATTATTATTTTTATATATATATTTTTTATTTTTTCATTTTTTTTTATATATTTTGGTTCATGTCACTTGATTGAGTCCATCTTGGAAGAAGTGGTTTCTTCCAATACTGATACATCCAAGTTTCCTACTTGCTTGAGAAACTCCTCCTTGGTTAATGGTTTGTGATATATCCGAAGACGATGACCGTTAACCACCATTTTCCTTCTTGAATCATCTATTGGTGAAAGACGTACAACTCCATTTGCAAATACCTCCTCAACCTGATAAGGTCCGAGCCATCGAGTTTGCAACTTGCCAGGATAGTCTTCATATCGTGAATCAAACAACAAAGCCCAATCGCCTTGTTGAAATTTCCGTTGTTGGATATGACTATCATGCCACAACTTGCGTTGTGACTGGATCACCTCGATCTGGTGCAATGCATCCCTCCTTAGCTCATCCAATGCATTGAGCTACAGAATCCAGTTTGTTTGTGCCTGTGACAAATCAATACCAACTTCCAAAGTAGTTCGAAGAGTTAGTAATTCAAACTCAATAGGCAAAAGAGGCTTTTTACCATAAACCAATTCATAGGGAGTAAATCCAGTAGTGGATTTCCAAGTGGTGTTATAAGCCCAAATTGCTTCAAGTAACTTCTCCACCCAATTCCTCCTATGGGCTGCTACATTTTTGGTTAAGATCCTTTCTAATTCCCTATTTGTCACTTCAACTTGGCCATTGGCTTGCGGATGGTAAGGTGAGGATTTTCGGTGTTTGATTTCATACAACTTTGTAAAGGCTTCAATAAATTTTGAGGTAAACTGAGGTCCCTGATCAGTGGTGATAGAATGTGGGGCTCCAAATCATAGAAAGATTTGGGAATACAAGAAATCAACAAATTTCTCTTCTTGGGCATGCTTAAAAGCATGTGATTCTACCCACTTGGTTACATAATCAATACATACCAAGATATGCACTTTCCCTTGGGAAGGTGGATCAATGGGTCCTACAAAATCTAGCCCCCACCTTTCAAATGGTTCTGTACCTAATTGAGGTTGTAAAGGCATTTCACTAGTAAAAGTAGGCTTACCCATCCTTTGGCATGCATCACAATTTTTGACATACCTTTTGACATCTTTGTGCAAGGATGGCCAGTAGTAACCTAGTACCCAAAATCTTTTGAATGGTACTTTTCACTTAATAATGCCCTCCTGATGGTTCATCATGACATGCTCGCAGGATGTCATATACCTCATCTTAGTGAACACACCTATGCAAAACATGGTCAGGACTGCATTTAAACAATAAACCTCCTATCCATTCAAAAGAACTTTGCTTGATCAACTGTTTCTTTTGTTTAGGATTAAAGTGAAGAGGAATCTTCCTTGTAGCTAAATAATTAGCTATATCTGCAAACCATGGAGATTGTACAGAAACAACAAACAATTTCTCATCAGAAACGCATCCTCAACCAATTCCTCCGTATCTGCATTTGACAATCTTGATAGAAAATCTGCAACTACATTAGCTTTCCCTGGTTTATTAACTATAGTGATATCAAATTCCTACAATAGTATTAACCAGCGAATAATTCATGCACTAACCAAGGGTTTATTCATCAAATACTTTATAGCAACATGGTCTGTGTGGATGAATACGGGATATCCTGTGATATAGTGTCAGAATTTATTAATAGCATACACCACAGCTAAAAATTCCTTCTCGGTTGTGGTGTAATTATTTTCAGCTCCAATCAAATTTTTACTAATGTAGTATATGGCATAGTGTTTTCCATCTTCAATATGCCCTAATGCAGCTCCAATAGCAGTATTGGAAGCATCAGTTTGAATATGGAAGGGTAACTCCCAATTAGGACCTCTCAATACAGGTAGAGTTGTTAACTTTTCCTTTAAAACTTCAAAGGATTGTTGACACCCAATAGACCAAACAAATTTAGAATCCTTTGTTAACAATGCGAACATTGGATTAGCAATGGTACTAAAATTAGCAATAAATCTATGATAAAATCCAATATGTCCTAAGAAACTATGGACATCAGTTTGAGTTTTTGGAGGAGGAAGGTTCTTGATGACCTCTACCTTTTTAGGATCAACTTTAATTCCATAAGAAAAAATATGATGTCCAAGAACAATTCCTTCTTCCATCATCAAGAAACATTTATCAGGATTTAGAGACAAATGATATGTTTCACAACGTATTAAAACTTTTTCAAGTTGTTCTAAAGTATATTCAAATGTATCTCCAAACACTGTGAAGTCATCCATATAAATCTCTACACTTTCATTTGTTAGATCAGAAAATATAGCCAAAACAACTCTCTGAAATGTTGTTGGTGCATTGCACAAACCGAAGGGTAATACTCCACAAGAAAATGTTCCCCAAGGACATGTGAAAGTTGTCTTTTCTTGGTCTTCTGGTGCAACCTGGATCTGATTATAACCACTAAAACCATCAAGGAAACAAAAAAATTTCTTACCAGCAAGGGTGTCCAACACTTGGTCTATAAATGGTAATGGAAAGTGATCTTTATGTGTGACCTTATTCAATTCCCTGTAGTCCACACATACTCTCATCTTCCCATTTTTCTTTGGAACAATGACCAATGGTGAAACCCACCTACTATCTGAAATTGGATAAATGAATCCTACATCCAATAGTTTTTTGATTTCTTCCTTAACAATATCCTTCAGAGCGGGATTCAAATGCCTTTGTGGTTGTCTTACTGGTTTGACATCTTTAGTGTATATCCTATGTGTACACACATCAGGGTGAATGCCATTCATGTCCTTATAACTCCAAGTAAAAGCTTGAACATATCTCTGTAAAATAGCAAATAATTTGGCTTCTTGCTCATTAGTCAACTAGCTATTAATGTTCAAAAATTTTCCTGGTTGTATCTCAATATGCTTAATCCCTGGATAAACAGAGTTGACAACCTCATATTTATTGATTAAAGCATTTAAGGGACAATGATGTGGCTGCAGAGTATGAAATACTCTTGATTCTAGTGTAAATGTGATACCTGATGGGATCATTTGCATAGGACAAATGAAAGAAGTCAGAAGATGATGATGCCATCCATGTGGCAATGTGAAGGAGCTTTCTTGTAGTGGAATAGATGACAGATGTTTAGTAGTTTGTTCTTCATATTTCCATAACAAATGATGGACAAGAATTTGATCATCCCTAAGGCCTTCTTCTTGCAATGTTTTCACCAAAATTGTTTCATGTTCAAAGATTTCTCTTTTCGGTGAATTAAGTTCTTCAATATGTTCTTTTACTACAATGGTGGCCAAGGTGACAATAGTTTCCTGTTCTTCATCAGACTCAGGATACCATATCTATCCAAAAAATTGGCTTAAGGTTGGGTCTGGTGGATACAAGGAAATATTTTTTAGGTCTACACCATTTGAAATGGTCATCTCACCTGACCTTCAGTCTATAAATGCAGTTGTAGTGGCAAGCCAAGGTCGTCCTAGAATAATAGGATAGCCATTAGCTGAGTTTCTAGGCTGCAACACTAGGAAATCTATAGGGTATTCCCAAGAAGATACTTCAATGGCAACATCCTCCAGAATTCCTTCCGGTTTAGCCACTGACCTATCTGCCATTTCCAAAACTATGGTAGTAGGACTAAGGTTATTGAGCTGCAATTTTTGCATGGTTTCCTTAGTCATCACGTTGATTGCAGCTCCTAAATCGATAAGTACATTTGGAATTTGAACTAACCCAATAGTAATTGTAACTATTGGACTCCTTGGATCACCATATTTAGGGGGTACTAGTTTTCCAGAAAGTAGGTCAGCCAATTTACCTTCTACTTGTACAGTCTTAGGAAAGGCTTTCTTCTTCCTGCCAGGTTTCCTTATACACAACTCCTGAATGGTTTTCCTAATCAGAGGTACATCCTTTATTTCCTGCAACAAAGGGAGTGAGATAGACATCTTCCTCAATTCTATGATTAATTCTGATTTAGGAGCAGTGATAGTGTGGTCAAACCTTTTAGGATACGGTAGGTCTGTCGAGGCAAGTTCAATTTTTCCTTGTAAACTTTTTATTTTTTCCTCTTTTTGCTCTGTTTGTGGTTTTTTTGAACTTGAAAATTCTTGCTTTCCATCAATTTCTTCAATAGTGGGTGGTGCAGGGTCAGGTAAAACCTTCCCTAAACGTAATTGGATGTTACTACAGTCAAGGACATGGACTACAATAGTCTCTTTAGACTCAGCTCCATAAATAGGGGCTGCTTGTTTGTTGTTATTGGGGTTAGCCATAGGTTGAGCTGGAAGTGGAGGTTGCTTAACTAGCTATGGTTGTTGTGGTTGAACTCTTCCCTAAAAATTTTGATTAGGGGCTAGCAGCAAGTGTTGATTTGGTGATTGATACCTTTGTTGCCCTTGATAGGATGGGTATTGTGGCCCCCATCTTTGCCCTGACTAATTTGGTACCCAAGATGGATTAACTGAATGCCATGGCTGATTCCAACTAGAATGTGACCAATATTGAGGGGCTACCCAAGATTGATTCCAATTTTGGGGAGGAGGTTCGGTATATGCCCATGGCATATTCCAAGGATTTTGTCCCCAATTTGAAGAAAAGTGAGGGGCATTTTGGTTTTGTATGAAGTTGCCTCCTGGCCTTTGCCCAATAGCATGAAGTTCTTCAACTTGGGTTTCTAAAACACTCCGAAGATGGGGAAAAAGGTGACATTTATTAGTTTTATGATCCTTTGAGCAAATGCCACAAATTGCTGAAATTGAGGTCTTGTCCAAAGGATAATCTTGCAGAGCATGCTTATTTCTGCACCTAGGACAATAGATAGACAGGGGTGGTGAAGAATTGGCTCTTGTATTCCTTTCTCCTAAAGTAGTGTTTAGTTGAACAAGTATATCAGTTTTCATATTAGCCATTTCCTCCATAAAATATTTTATATCAGTATTACCAGGATTCCTTTTCCTTCTTCTTTGCCTAGCATGGGAATAATTTCTGCACAACTCTACAATATCATTAATATCAAGTTGGTTTATATCTCCTTTTCCCATTAAGTCTAATACTTCTCTAGAATCATCCTGCAAACCTCTCAAAAATATAGTTTTTAATAAGTCAGTTTCCACAGGACCACATCTCTTTTGGATAAAGGTAAATCTATCAAGATAATCCTCTAAGTTTTCATCCTCTTCTTGTCTTATCCAAAATAACTCATCCTTCCTATTTCTCACTCTACAATACTCCTAATACTTATCCAAAAATGTAGTTTCCATTTGATCCCAAGTGTGGATTGAATCTGGTTCAAGGCTCATAAACCATCGTAAGGTTGCATCTTTAAGTGTAGAGGGAAATAACTTTAGTTTCTGGTTATCATTGACATAGTCATAAGTCTGACACAAGACCTTGAATTCAAACAAAAATTGATCAGGATCTTCAAAAACAACTCCCCTAAATATTGGTAATATTGAGGGTGAAATTGTTTTCATAGGAGCATTTTGAGTAGGATTCATACGAATAGGGTATTCAAAAGTTCTAACAGGAGGATTGTCAGCATCATGACCAACAATATCCCTATCATATTCTCCTTGTTCTGCCATAGGTGCTTCCTCAACTTTAATTTGTTCAACTGGTTCATATGGATCAGCCCTATGGGTATGTCTAGAAGCAAGTGCCTCTAAGAGCTCTTCTTGCAAAGATCCTACAATTTTAGTTGATGAAGAAGATGATTCTCTTTTAAGTCTTTCAGGAAGTTCATACACAGGCAGATCTTCACTTGATCATGAAGAACACCTTGGTGGAAAAGAGCTAGTTCTGATAAACCTTCCTCTTTCGTCTCTTGGCCTATGCATTCATGCCTATTTACTAAATAAACTAAACCTCAGGTTTCCAAAAACTATTTCCTGAAACAAGACAGTTTTTGGACTGCTAGACCTCTCCTAACAACACCTAAGTGTCCTCGACAATGGTGCCAAAAATTATGAGTGTCATCAAATCTTCATCATTTAATCATTATGTGTCAATCCAGGGTGGTGTCCAAGGCTATATATGAAAGCAGGGGTTAATAGACTGAATTTTAGTTCATTTAGATCATGGATTTATTCATGGAACAGTTAGAGATTGGGGTGTTTGGGGTCTCCTTTCTTACTCCTAAAAACTAAAACTAAACTCCTTATCCTTGCAGAATTGAAATTCACACTATTGCAGAAAAATAAAACTAAACTATTAAAGATGAAAATAGCAGAATTTAATTGATAGAATTTAAAATAACAAAATTGAAATTAACTATAACAACAATGAAACTTTTTAGAATTGAAACTTCACACCTACAGAAAATGAAACCTAAGACAATGATGAAATTTAAAGGTTGGTAAGCAAATATTGCAAATCTATAGCAAACTGAATTAACCAGAAATTCTCTGATGCAAACTGGAAATATAGACTGGAAATGCTGAAGCTAAAACAAAAAATGTTATGCTATAAAATCTATTCTAGATGAGTTACCTACCATGCATTCAAATGCCACATTATCCTAATCACTAACCATGCAAAAACTATCAGATCTCTACTGACCTGCTGTAGCCAAAAATAGAAAAATTTTGTCAGGTAAAAACCCTCCTCTAGACCTAGAAGTGGCCCTTGCTTCCTAAACCAAAATAGGGCAAATAAAATTGCTCTAAACTATTAAGTCCTCACACTCAATGCAGAATTGAACATAAATAAATGACAAATGATGCACCTTTATTTCATTCCCAGCAACATAACAATAGTGTAGGGAAAGACCTGTAGACTACTGTGTTGTTGTAATACACAATTACAATATCTAAAACTTCTATTACTTATTTCCTCTCTTCTATTCTCCCTCAAACATATGGGAGAACTTTATTTATACAAATAAGGTACATTAAAGATAAGGTTTAATGTTGTTACATAGGACTGTTACAACTGTTTCAATTTTGTTCTTCCACAAATGCAGGGTTTTGACCCTTTAGGCCTTCTCCACTCAAGCTGCTGGCTTCCACCGATGAGGGAAAGGTGTAAGAATGGATAAGGATACTCCTAAAATGATTGTAGTCACCGTTTACCTCCTTTTTATGGTGATTAAAGATGCATTCAGTCAGTTTTAAACCCTCTACGCTTATTCTAGAGCAGCTCCAGAATATCAGGCAATAGAACAAGGTTGTTGTTATATCTGGCAATAGAAGCACATGCGACCAATAGTGGCGGTGGATATGGTTTCTTTGAGCACCTAGATGACTAATTCTACTTTTTGTTTGAGCTGGAGTGGACAAATTCCATGCCATGTTGTATATGTACAGCTGGCTGGAATTTGTATGGAAAAAGTCTAGTTTCCTGCACAGCCAACTGTTGACAGAGTTCTTGGCGCCTTAAAGTAATTTAAAAAAATGGGCAAATGATGAAATACACTTATGGAAGAAACATAAACCTTATGAATGAAGTACCTAAATATTGTAATACCTAAATTAATGCAGAATATACTGAAATAAACAACCAAAATAGAATATAAAACATGGACAAATTAGTCAAAATAGAGTATATGCACTTTCATCATTTTAACATGTAAATACCATCACATAATGCATAGTATCTCTAATATTAACATAAAATCACAACATAAGCAGTTCCAAATGGGTTTAAAAGTTTATCAAAGTAGTCTTTTATGAGGCAATTTTCTGCCTCATCAACAATTGAAAGGTCCATAATATCCTCTTCACTATAGACTCACCTCTAAGAATTTGGTTATGTCCTGAGAACCCATCCATGAGTGAAAGCATACCATAAAAAACAATAAAATTGATTGACATATCAATTTCAAGTAGAGAAAAATTTTCTTTCAAACAAGCCTTATTAACGTCATAAAAATTGGTGCATGCAAGTATAACACCTTCCTTCTTAGCGACATAAATGATATTAGAAATCCAGTTGAAATAGTCTATTTCTTTGTTAAATTTAACATCCAATAGTTCCTAGATCATCCTTAACAATAAGAGCAGCCTTATTATGCATTTTGCACTATTTATGTTTAAAAGTTTTAGCCTCAAGATGGAAAACCAAGTGATGAATAATAAGAGATTTGTCCAAACTAAGCATATTGACATAGGTTCAAGCAAAAATATCATGAAATTCTATCAGGAGATCTATATAATCCTAGTAGTTGATATGAGTCAAAGCAATGCCAAGTTTTAGGATTTTGGGTTTGGTATCAGTCCTTATGTTAGTATCCATAGTGCCCTTAATGAGGAGATGAGACTCATCTTCAAGCTGGGGTGGTGCTAGTAGGACCAATAAGTCTTGAAGATATATTTGACTAAGAGGGGATAGTTCAAGAATATTTGAGATGGGAAAGCTAGGTACTACAAACATAGATTCCCCAACACAAGATGTATATTAAGCAATAGAATTGAAAGGAATGGCTTCCATATTAGAATGATGCACATAAACAACTATCTTGACTAACCTAGGGAATACCAGAATAATAAGATTTACAGTGGTGAAGCATGCAAGATGACAAGAACCTGTCTAAAGAAGTGACCAGAGCTCTCTTTCATCCTCCTTATCTCATTGTGGTCCATGGAGGGATGAGATATCATAATAAGGATTCTGCAAATTGTTAGGATCATATGATGTTAGAAAAGGTAGGGACGTAATTTTATTGGAAATATACTCAGTCCTACAATGACTAAGCTAGGTATCAAATTCCAAGGAATATTTAATACCTTATTTGTATTGGACTAGGCCCTTTCCAAGGTTCCCCATATTGAAAAGAATTTTCTTAGGGACCAAATAAGTGAGGGATAGATAAAATGAGGTATATTGCTATTTATATGGGAAAATATTGGCACCACAAATATGCTCATCATTAGTGGTTCCAAAAAATACAAAGGAACAACTTCCTATATTTATGATCACACCTTTAGCAGTGGGAAATCCATAGTCTCGTGGTGAGATAAATAAGGTAGAGAGGTATGAGAAGGGATCGCAATTGATCTAGGCACTAACAACCTCAAAAGGGTTATTTGAAAAGTGTTGGCTTTTAGTCCTTGTAGATGGATGGTCATCCATTCGGGTAGTCTATCCCTTAGAAGATGGCTTCAAGGTACTATAAATCATTTGAGAGGAATATGAAAAGGAGGGAGCAAGTTGTAGAAATGGATAAAATTTTAATGGGGTTGAAACCTTGAAGTGCTTGGGATCAACAAAAATGTAAACAATTTTACCTTGAAACTCATACTTGAGACACTGGTGATGGAAGGAATGACTTTCATAGCGCAAATGTAATCTTAGGTTACATATATTGATGGTAGATCTATTGTCTACTAGGATCCTTTTGATGTATTTTTCTTTGATATGACAAGTGATGTGGAGAGGATGGTCCCTAGGAACATCAAATGGAGGAATATCATTTTTTGAAAAGAAATTAGGTGTTGCTCCTAAATTCCAATTAATATTAGTAATATCATCAGGTTGCAAATTTTGAGGGACCACCTACTCACTTAGGAGTTCAAAAATTATGTCATGATAAGTAAGGAATATTATTAATAGCTCAAGGAGGAAAATTTTACTAGGCACACTCTCTAGTTATTGACATAAATTGAAATAGCCAATATTAGAGGATTAAATTTTTAAAGGAGGTTTATATGTTACAGGGTTTTTATTTTTCTTTTGTAAGACTAAAGGGGGTTGATGAGTGTCATTAATGTTCATCATTTAATTTTAATTTGTCAAATCCAAGGCAGTGTCCAAGGCTATATACGATAGAGGAGGTTGGTAGTTCTACAACTTAGAAATCAGGGCACTTGCTTATTTTGTAGGAATAGAGGTTCAAATGGTTCTTGTAGGTATCAAACTATCACTAAATTGCAGAATTGAAACCTACTTAGTTTACAAAATTGAAACCTATTTAAGTTGCAGAATTGAACTATGCTAAAGGAAAATAGAAAACTACATTAAATTTTCTAAATTGAAGTGACATGAAATGTAAATGCTGAAATGAAATCAACTATTCTAACAAATGCTAGAAATTAAACTACTAAAACAAAATTGCTAAAGCAGGAAATTACTGCTAAAACTGTAAATAAAATGTTGAAACTAAAATTGCAGAAATGGAAATAAGAAATGCAAGAGAAAATAAATTCAGCTAGATGAAAACCACACTCACACATTCACATTTGAAAATAGAGAAAAACAAGGGACATAAATTGAGCAAATCTGATTACAACATTCTAGCAAGAAATTGACAATTTTTTGATAGAAAAATAACAAGAATAGAAAAACCTATAAAATTGTAACAACACTCCTTCCACTAGCCCTGAGAGTGGGCCCTTGCTCCTAGGTCTAGTAGAAGGTCTAACTCACCAAAATATAAGCTCTAACTATCCACTCAAACATCAACAAGACATATGGAAAAATATTGCACTTTATTTGATGATCTTTGCTATTACAAAGTTGCTGAAAAAATGCTATCTCCTATTTGCTTGTCTATTATCTAACTTTCTAACATATCCAATGTAGGTGGGTGGAATTATTTATACAAATATTTTCCATGTCCCTAGCCTACGTTTGACAATTACAAATGAATCCTCTTTGCCATTGATCCCTGATTTGCTGCCCTACTACAACAGACTTAGTCCAGAATTAGGACAAAATCTAATTTGTAACCAGTTGTGCAGTTGTTCACACCTCCAAAATGATGGGAATTGGCTAGGAAATAGGTAGGATATTATTGGTCACATATATCCATGCACCAACTCTTTTATTCCCTCGAATATTTGGTCAAAACCTGATTTTTTGCTAATTCTACAAGTTTTTCTACTATAGCTCTAGAATATCAGGTTGAATACCTGTCAAATGTTGTTGCTTCAAACTCGGTCATGTTGAGTCACTTCCAAATATTTGGTAGGCCCCACCTAATTTCTTTGAAGCTCCTAGGATGATTTCAACCTTGATTTTGGCATTTCTCCTCATTTCCCTATTAATCTGCAGGTTGTTGCCCGGATGTTTCAAAGTTGCTCCTGTAGGTTTTGTGTCCAACTGTATTTATGCCTTATTTTAGCTGCAATTGTGCCTTTCATGATGCCACATCATCCTAGAATTTTTTTTAAGGTGGGAAAACACTTCAAATTGTTTAGCCAATCAGATTTCATCAAACCTTATTTAATAGCTAGTTTCTAATATACTTTATTCTTGCTATTTTATTGCTAAAATCATGCAAACAAATGATAGAAAGTGCAGAAAATACCCAAAATAGCAGCATAGCATTCCTTAACATTTAATCATGCTAAAACTAACATAATAATGCATTTTAATCACACATTTGGCAAATAACTATATTATTGATCAAAATATGGCAGTTTTTCATGTTCAAAATGATGAAATAATGAGGTATTTTTGTGCCTCATCATTCCCCCCACTTAACCTGATGCATGCCCTCATGCATTCTGAGTTGCTATAGTAGCATTGAGGTCCAACTCCCTATGCCATATTCCCCATAACTTGTGGTCTATTGAGTGATAACCCTCTATTTTTCTTTATCTCTACCAACCAACTCTAAAATTGTTGCTCTGGTTGAGGGTCCGAATCAAAATAGAAAGGTATAGGGGTAAGGATAGTGGGTGGCCTAAACCAAAGACCTATCCACTGATGTTGCATTGTCAAAATGACATCTATCATTGCCACTGCTCTTCTATGAGACCACATCAGATTTGTAGGTGTGATAGGTTCTCTTTTCCTCAAAGAAATTGGTTGTTCATCCCACCTGCTCTTACATGCTACCACTGCATTGTTGAAATTTTCCCTATAAAATTGTTGAAAGGTGGCCACACTCTCTCTAAGATTCTCAAGATATGTGGCTCTGATATTTGGTCTGCCCATCAAGGAGAAATGTTGGCTGATGAATGTTGTAGGGTTGGGTTGGATATGCCTGAGCAGAAGACCAAGTCCAATTTCTATAGTCTTGTGTTATCTCCTTTCTTGATCCCAACATATTTGATTATGCAATGTGGAGGTGAAAGCTCTGAGTTGTACATCACCTGTATAGATATGTGGCATAAACTGGACATCTTCTATCACTACAAACTTATGCAAATAGAACTCACATAGAATATTTTGTTGCTCTTTAGGACTCTATAGGTATGCATCAATAAATTCTTGATTAGAAGATAGGTCATAGGATAGACCAGAATAGATCCTCATTACCTACCATCTAAAAAATATTTCCTTGAGGAATAGGCTATATAATCTGGAAAACCTTCTGCATTGCACTAACTATTCTGCAATCAAGCACAAGTCTCTCACTTTAGCTTACAATTTTGTAATCTCTGCAGTTTATCTTTTATTATGTTCCTCCAATGGCTGCATTGTTGCAAAATGTATTTCTAGTGCATGGTAATGAGCTATCCAACCTGCTATGGCTGCATTATGTGCTACCAATATTACCATATTTGGTTGAGGTACTACAGTTGGTGGGGGTCCATGAACTGGAGGTATTTCAACCTAAATTCCAACATCTACATTTTGAACTATATTAATAGATTCTATGAGAACTTATTTCTCTTCCTCCTCAGGTGGTGTATCCATTTGCATGAGTCTAGTTTGTAATTCAAGAGCTTCCTCTACTAATGTACCTTGCTCTAGAACTCTCAATTGATCATTTTATTGTTCTAGAGCTTCTTCCTACAACTATTGTTCTGGAGCTTCTCCATGCAATAGTTGTTTTAGAGCCATTTTTGGATGTTTCAGAGCTACCTCTACTACAAGTTGCTCTGGTATAATATGTTGTTGCTCAGCCTTCCTAGTATCCTCTCCTTGGTGGGAGCATTCTCCAATGTCCATTGGCTCCTTTCCAACCCTCCTAATAAGTATAACTTCTTCTAAATGCCTATTGTTGTTCTACTAAAGCAACAACCATGGCAGAAGCAAAAAGGAGGTTCCTACTCTAAGGTGATTTCCTCAATTCTATAAAGTAATGCTAGAGTGTCTTCTTGTGCATCTTCATTCAGAATCTGACCTGCTAGGTTGAGTAGAATTTTAGCTGCCTCTCTCCCTAAAATAGAATCTGTAGGTAGATTTTCCAACTATTTTATTTTCTCCTTTAAGTCACTCAACTCCTGTAACAACTTACAAATATATTCATATTTTTCCTTTATGGTTGCCTCTACCTTTTCAATCCAAGTCTGTTGGGTTTTGATTATCACCCTAGCAACTTTCATGGGGTCTTCTGGTTCATATTTTGTATGTTCTTCAGATTCTAAAGAATATGTGGGTAGATCCATCATAGGTGGAGAATTTTGCTCCATAGGTTCCTCAGTTGCAACAGGTATCTCCTCAGAAAAATCATCCTCATATTCCTACAGAATCAATCTTCTTCTCCTTATTTTAGGAGGTGCAGAAGGTGTTGTTTCCTAAGCTAGAGCAGCTTCTTATTGCTTCCTTCTTAGACTTCTTCTAAGAGGAGGGGGTGTAGGTGCATTGTTTTGTGCCTCAACCTCTTCTTCCCTCATGTTCAATAGATATATCTACAATAGTCTCCTTCACATGCCTAGTGGATCTTCTGAGTGGTTGTGACCCTATTTTTTGCATGCCACCAGAATGTCTTGTTTTCTTAGGCTAAAATTCATCTTATGTGGAAGAAGAATCTTCCTTGCCATCCCCTTTCCTACAAATGATAAATTAGCTGCATCAACCTGTATCTTTACTATATCTGAACTGGAGGGCTCTTGATTTGCTAAAATATATACCTAAGAAAAAACTTCACTTTACCCTATTCTAATTACCACCCTCCTAGTTCTACATTTTTTTGCATAGCTAATTTTAACTTTTATTTTTCTTTGTGCCATAGTTTCAACAGATGGTTGAACATGAGAGGATGATGAAGTTTTCTCAGGATCAAAAGTATCCTTGTTATCAATTTTTATCATAGATTTTTTTTTTCTACTGGTGGTTGCCTCATATTTTTGATTTTGCTCATTCTCCACAAAAATTTGTTCATCCCAAGGTTCAAAGAACCTGTTGAAGGTTTGAGGATTTTCCCTAAAATGATGTTTGCAAATTATTTTAATAAGGTCATGGTGTCTAATAGACCCCTGCCCATCTTAGTATCTCTTGGCCATATTATATAATTCATGGTGCAGATACAAGGGAATGTTGACTCTAACTTTTGGGCGTTGTGTGCCATGTCTGAGGTGGGTAAGGATTCTGATATGATGGCCAGACAACACAACAAATTGGCCCTCATAAGTTAAGTATCTAATGACCTAAATTGCTACTTTATCCCATGGCTTTTGCAAACTAACACGTTTAACCCCTTTGCATATGTTGTTAATTTGCATTTCTGGTTTAGAATCCCCCTCCACTTGAAAAGCCCTAACTACTTCAAGGAGTGTATCTTTAAATGTTCTAGCTATCTTTACTCCTTGAAGTGGTAATTCAAAAATTTGACTTAATACAAGGGGAGTTACCTCAATGCGCATCCCATTGATCATGGCTTTGTTATTGCAAAGAGTTCTAGCAAACTCTACAACTAATCCCTCTGAGTAGCCCTCAAACTTTTATAAAAATGACATCAACCCGACTTGTTGGAACACCTCCACAACTTTTGGGTAGCATTGTAATTCTTCTATGGTATTTGGCTCAACTTTACATTTTTTCCCATTCTATTGCATTCTTGCAATTTTATAGCAAGTCCACTAAAACTCTACTGCAATTCCACTGCAACTTTGCACACTCTACAATTTTGCTACACCTCTGATAATTTTTGATATTTTTTCTTTGCATGCAATGTTAGTTTACTTGGATTTTATTTCTGGTTTACACTATAATACCTATGAAATTTGGTGATTTGTAATATTCCTTAGTTTGATGATTACTAAGTGTCCTCGTACTCATCATTCTTGAGCATGGCAATCATCTCTGAAAGATGGTGCAGATTACCCTATGATTTTGCATGCATGAGATTTCATCATCCCAATGCATGGTAAGGACACATGTCACCTTCTGATTTGGTTTACCCAAGAAAATTCAAACCTATGGCATAGATAGAAGGTGGTGGTTGCAAATTTTCCTTGATTATGTTGATTAACCCCTATCCGCATGCAAAAATTAGGAGTGGTTGATTTTGAAATCAATGGTCCTGATTGCATGATGGAATTTATTGCATCATGAAGTTCTTGGTACTATCCTCCTCAATTTGTGCTACCATTCTACCTTGAGACACCATGGTCACATGGCTCTAGAATGGTGTATGATTATGAGGTGTGATGGGGGTTACTTTGGAACATGTCATTGACAACAGTTTGATAGCCACCATGTGTATGATCATGAATTGTATCTGAGTTGAAACAAAATGATGGATGCTACAAAGTCATTGAGTTGGCTGCATGAGGTGGCATCTTAGGCATCGCATCGATAAATTTTTTGAATCATGCACTTTTTATTTTTCTACGCATTTTCAAATTCTATTATGGCAAAACATTTCTAAGCTCCTAAACCTTTCAAATCTCTATCATTTTGGAGCTCCCTAGATTACCAATTTTCATGTTGCCAGACTAGAATTTTATGTGACCAAGGGTAGGATGGGGTATTTCTTGAAATTCTTAGTAGGATGTTTCATATTTTTGCCAAATTTGTAAGTAGTTTTTGCCAAATATATAATTATCATACATAAAATGCTAATGCTAACTATGAGTAAAATGCAAGAAATACATACCTTACTATCTTGAAAGTTTCTCATGCACCTTGTAGGTCACTTCTGATGATATTTAGCAAGCTATACAAAATATGAAAATAAAATATTACACATGTGCAGTAAGTGATATTTGTACAATGATGGGTAAATCAAGAAGGCAAACAAGCCGGAAACTGGTTTTCATGTAGGCCTTAATTCAATAGTGCCTAAAAGGTTTTCACTATTCAATATATTTTTTTCAAGTTTTTGCAAATCATTTTGAATCTGAAATGGAAGAGAGAGTCTCTTCCATGACATATAAATATGATTGTGCAAATTGTGTTGAAAACTCCTCCTTGGTTAATGGTTTATGGTACACCCTTAACCGGTGTCCATTTACCACTAACTTCCTCCTTGAGTCATCAATAGGAGAAATATGGACAACTCCATTCCTGAACACTTCCTCGATCTGGTATGGTCCAAGCCACCGAGTTTGTAACTTGCCAAGAAAATCTTCATAGCGAGAATCAAACAATAATGCCCAATCTCCTAGTTCAAATTTTCTCTATTGAATGTGACTATCATGCCACATCTTTTATTGTTGTTGGATTATTTCTATTTGGTGCAATACCTCCAACCAAAGTTCATCCAATGCATTAAGTTGTAAAACTCTATCCAATTGTACCTACGATAATTCAATACCAATTTCCAAAGATGTGCGAAGTGTTAGTAGCTCAAATTCTATTGAAAAAAGAGGTTTCTTACCATAAACCAATTCGTAAGGTGTGAAACCCATGGTGGATTTCCATGTCGTGTTATATGCCCAAACGACTTCTGGTAACTTGTTCAACCAATTCTTCCTATGAGAAGCTACTATTTTTGTTAGGATCCTTTCTAATTCCCTATTAGTGACTTCGACTTGGCCATTTTCCTGTGGATGGTAAGGTGATGACTTCCTATGTTTGATCTCATATAATTCAGTGAAAGATTCTATGACTTTTGATGCAAATTGGGGCCCATGATCTATAGTAATAGATCGTGGTGCTCCAAATATCTAAAAAATTTAGGAATATAAAAATTCAATGACTTTCTCTTCACGAGCATGTTTGAAGGCACACACTTCTACCCATTTGGTTACATAATCAATGCATACTAGAATATGTACCTTCCCTTGAGAAGGTGGGTCAATGGGTCCAATAAAATCTAACCCCCATATTTCAAATGGTTCTAAAACCACTTGAGGCTGTAGAGGTATTTCATTTGTGGGTGTGGGTTTTCCCATTCTTTGGCATGCATCACAATGTCGTATATACCTTTTTACATCCTTGTGAAGAGATGGCCAATAATAGCCAATTCCCAAAAAATTTCTAATGGTAGTTTTCACTAAATAATGTCCTCCTGAAGGTTCATCATGACATGCATGAAGGACATCATACACCTCATCCTATCGAATACATCGATGTAATATGTAATCGGGTCCACATTTGAATAGTAGATCATTTATCCACTTAAAGGATGAGCTTTGTTTTATCAATCATTTCTTTTCTTTTATGGTAAAATGAGAGGGGACTTTTCCTATTGCTAAATAATTAGAAATATCGGTAAACCATGGTGATGTTACTGATATTGCAAACAACTTCTCATCAGGAAAGGCATCCTCTACCAATTCCTCTTCTCCTATGTTGTTCAGTCTAGACAAGAAATCTGCTACTACATTAGCCTTCCCTAGTTTATTTACTATTGTGATATCAAATTCTTGTAGTAGTAGTAACCAATGAATTATTCGACCACTAACCATAGGTTTTTTCATCAAGTATTTAATTGTCGAGTGGTCTGTGTGAACATACACTTGATACCCAGTAATATAGTGGTAAAATTTATTGATAGCATATACTACCACTAGGAATTCTTTTTCAGTGGTAGTATAGTTCTTTTCAGATCCTGTGAGATTCTTGCTAATATAGTATATGGCATAATGCTCTCCATTTTCCACTTGCCCTAATGCTACTCCAATTGCAGTATTGGATGCATCAATTTGAATGTGAAATGGTAATTCCTAGTTTGGACCTCTCAACACAGGTGGAGTGATCAATTTTTATTTTAGAGTATCAAAAGCATTTTGATACTTTTTAGTCCATTTGAACTCAAAATATTTTGTTAGAAATGCAAACATAGGATTTGCAATTGTACTAAAATTTTAGATAAAACGATGATAAAAGCCAATATGTCCTAAAAAGCTCCTGACATCTGTTTGAGTCTATGGAGAAGGAAGGTTTTTAATGATTTCTACCTTTTTGGGATCTACCTTGATTCCTTCTAATGAGATATGATGGCCAAGGACAATGCCTTCTTCCATCATCATGAAACATTTATCAGGATTTAGGGATAAATTATAAGTTTCACAGTGGGTTAGCACCTTGTCAAGATGTTCTAAGGTGATATCAAAGGCTTCCCCACAAACTATGAAATCATCCATGTAGATTTCCACACATTCATTAGTCAAGTCAGAGAAGATGGCCAGAACAACTCATTGGAAAGTTGTTGGCGCATTACAAAGTCCAAAAGGTAGGACTCTATAGGCAAAAGTTCCCCATGGACAAGTGAAGGTTGTTTTTTCTTGATCTTCAAGTGCAACCTGAATTTGGTTATACCCACTAAATCCATCAAGAAAACAAAAATATTTCTTTCCAACGAGTGTATCTAACACTTGGTCAATGAAAGGTAATGGAAAATGGTCCTTATGTGTGACTTTATTCAATTCTCGATAATCCACACACACTCACATTTTCTTATTTTTCTTTGGAACGATAACCAATGGAGAAACCCATCAACTATCAAAAATTGGATAAATGAATCCTACTTCTAAAAGTTTTTCGATTTCATATTTTATGATGTCTCACAAAGTAGGATTCAATCACCTTTGTGGTTGTCGCATAGGTTTTACATCCTCTATATATATTCTATGAGTACACACATCAGGATGAATTCCTAACATATCCTTGTAATCCCATGCAAAGGCATTGATATGTCTTTTCAATACAGTAAGCAATCTTGCTTCTTGATCATTAGTCAACCAATTGTTGATATTAAAAAATTTCCTTGGTTGTACTTCTACTTGCTTTGTTCTAGGATGAACAAAATTAACTCCTTTGAATTTGCTTATTAAGGAGTTAAGAGGATAATGATGTGGTAAGAGAGAATGGAAAATTCATGTTTCATTGTTAAATTCAATTCCTGATGGAATCATATCTGATATAGGACAATGAAGAGATGATAGAAGATGATGATGCCATCCATGTGGTAATCTAAAAGGACTATCTTGTAATGGAATTGATGTTAATTGTTGAGATTCTTGTTCTTCATCATTCCATAAAAAATGATGGACGATGGTTGGTTCATCCTTGAGTCCTGAATCATACATGGTATTAACCAAAATAGTTTCATCTTCAAAAGCATCTCTTTCACATGAATTAAACTCTTCTATGTGGTCTTTCACAATTATGGTGGCTAATGTTGAGATAGTTTCTTCATTTTCTTCATCAGAATCAGGAAACCATAAGTGACCTGAAAATTTAATCAAAGGTTTCATAGGAGGATATAAAGAAATATTCTTTGAATCAATCCCATTTGAAATGGTCATATCCCCTGACCTACAATCAATGAAAGTGGTTATCGTAGCAAGCCAAGGCCTTCCTAAAATTATTAGATAACCATTCATAGAGTTGTGGGGTTGTAAAACCAAGAAGTCAATTAGATATTCCCATGAGGAGACTATTATAAGAATATCTTCTATAATTCCTTCTAGTTTAGCTATAGATCTATCAACCATTTCTAATATAGTAGATGTAGGATTTAAGTTATTCAATTGTAATCTCTACATCGTATCTTTAGTCATAACATTTATGGTTACCCCTAGATCAATCAGAACATTGGATATCTACATTGATCCTATGGTTACCATGACTACTAGACTTCCTGGATCACCATATTTTGGTGGAATAAGTTTCCTAGAAAGAAGGTCAACCAACTTCCCATCTACTTGTACAGTTTTGGGAAATGATTTCTTTTTCTTCCTAGCTTTTTGATACACAACTCTTGAATGGTTTTGTTGATTAGTGGTACATATTTAATAGCTTGTAGTAAAGGGATCATAATATTCAAGTACTTTAACTCCTTTACTAAATTTGATTATGAAGTTATTGTAGATTTCTCAAACCATTTAGGGTATGGTACTTTTTCTGATGAAGAAGGTAAATCATTTTGAGAAAAATCTTCTTATTCTTTGTCTTTCTCAACATGTGATTGTTGTGGGTCAGATGTAGATGGGTCTTGTTTATTTTCATTAGTTCCCATTTCTACAATGATAGGTGGAGTAGGTTCAAGAAGTGTCTTTCCTGAACGTAATTGAATATTGCTATAATCAATTACATTTATCGTGGTAGTATCATCAGATTCAACCATGTAGACAAGGGCTACCTATCTAGTATTATTTGGGTTGGCCACAAGTTGGGCCAGAAGTGAGGGTTGTTTCACTTGTTGTTGTTGTTGTTGTTGTGATTGTCATCCCTGAGGAAAATTTTGAGTAGGTCCAAGCAACAAATTTTGTGGTGGATTTTGATATCTCTATTGTCCTTGGTATGGTTGGTACTATTATCCCTAGTTTTATCCATGAGATTGTGGTTGCATCCATGGTGGATTTTGTTGATTCCATTATGGATTCATCCATCCAGATTATGACCATTCTTGAGAGGATGACCATGGAGGTTGATTCCAAGATTATTGTGGTGGTTCTGAGTAAGACCATGGCATAGACCAAGGATTTTATTCCCAATTTATGGGAAAATATGGGGTATTTTGATATTGATATTGTGGAAAATTTCTCCCTTGTATTTGCCCTACAAAATTGAGTTCTTCTGATTGTGTTTCCAAGATATTTTTGAGTCTTGGAAGTAAATGACATTGGTCTATGATATGTCCTTTCACACAAATGCTACAAATAGTAGATATGGAGGTTTTGTTTAAAGGATAATCTTGAAGAGCATGCTTATTTCTGCACCTTGGGCAATAAATGGCTAAGGGTTTCATAGATTTAGTTTTTGCATTCATTTCCCCTAACGTAGTATTGAGATGCACAAGAATATCAATTTTCAAATTAGAAAATTCTTCCATTAGTTCTTTCATATCACTTCCATTATTACCCCTCTTTCATCTTCTTTGTCTAGTGCAGGAGTAATTTCTACACAATTCCAAAATCTCTTCAATGTCAAGGGTACTCACATCCCATTTTCCCATTAGATCTAATACTTATCTAGAGTCATCTTGCAACCCCCTCAAGAATATGGCTTTCAACATTTTTGGTTCAACAGGTCCACATATCTTTTGCACAAAAGCAAATCTATCCAAATAATCTTCCATATTTTCATCATTTTCTTGTTTAATTCTAAATAATTCATCCTTCCTATTTTTCACCTGGTAGTATTCTTGATACTTGTCCAAAAATACTTGCTCCATTTCTTCCCAGGTTTGGATTGAATTGGGTGCTAAACTCATAAACCAACGTAAGGTTGAGTCTTTGAGTGTGGAAGGAAATACCTTAAGTTTTTGGTTATCATTTATATAATCATATGTTTGGCATACAACTTTGAATTCAAATAAGAATTGGTCAAGATCCTCAGATGCAACTCCCCTAAATGTTGGTAACACTAAAGGTGAAATGGTTTTCATTGGGGAGTTCTAAGTTGGATTCAATCGAATAGGATATTCAAAGGTCCTAGTAAGAGTAGGGTTGTTACCTTGATTGAGAATATTACTACCCCTATCTAGATTTCCTTGTAAATATGCCATTATATCTTCCCAAAATGTAGTATAGATTCATCTAAATTGGCTTGATGGTAAAGATATATCAGGGGTAGGTGATGAGGAACTAACAATTTTCTCTTCTTGTAATTCTCCCTCAAGAGATTCTACACTTCCTGAAGATGAGGTTTGCAATCCTCTTTCAATGTTATCAAGAATCTCAAATGTAGGTAATTCACCCCCTTTATCATGAATATCACCTTCCTATGGTTGGTGGGAAATTTTATCTAATGAATCATCCTTTTTCATCCCTTGGTCGATTCATACATCCTATGCTTATGTCCTAATATCTAAAATGCAAATATCAACAACACAACTATATTTTATGTAAGTGGTTGTTTTGTTTGTTAAGAGTTACTCTTAAGGTTTATTTGGCTCAACTTGACAAAATAATAATTGTAAGATTGATTTATCCTCTAACAACACCTATGTTCCCCGACAACGATGCCAAAAATGATGAGTGTCATTAATGTTCATCATTTAATTTTAATTTGTCAAATCTAGGGTGGTGTCCAAGGCTATATATGATAGAGGAGGTTGGTAGTTCTACAGTTCAAAAATTAGGGCACTTGCTTATCTTGTAGGAACAGAGGTTCAGATGGTTCTTGTAGGTATCAAACTATCACTAAATTGTAGAATTGAAACCTACTTAGTTTGTAGAATTGAAACCTATTTAAGTTGTAGAATTGAACTATGCTAAAGGAAAATAGAAAACTACATTACATTTGCTAAATTGAAGTGACATGAAATGTAAATTCTGAAATGAAATCAACTATTCTAAAAAATGTTGGAAATTAAACTACTAAAACAAAATTGCTAAAGTAGGAAATTACTACTAAAACTATAAATAAAATGTTGAAAATAAAATTGTAAAAATGGGAATAAGAAATGCAAGAGAAAATAAATTCAGCTAGATGAAAACCACACTCACACATTCACACTTGAAAATAGAGGAAAATAGGGAACAAAAATAGAGCAAATCTGATTACAACATTCTAGCAAGAAATTGACAATTTTCTGATAGAAAAATAACAAGGACAAAAAAACTTGTAAAACTATAACAACACTCCTTCCACTAGCCCCGAGAGTGGGCCCTTGCTCCTAGGTCCAGAAGAAGGTCTAACTCACCAAAATATAAGCTCTAACTATCCACTCAAACATCAAAAAGACATCTAGAAAAATACTACACTTTATTTGATGATCTTTGCTATTACAAAGTTGCTGAAAAATGCTATCTCCTATTTGCTTGTCTATTATCTAAATTTCTAACATTTCCAATGTAGGTGGGTGGAATTATTTATACAAATATTTTCCATATCCCTAGCCTACATTTGATAATTACAAATTAATCCTCTTTGTTGTTGACTCCTAATTTGTTGCCTTGTTGCAACAAACTTAGTCCAAAATTAGGATAAAATCTAATTTGTAGCCAGTTGTGTAGTTGTTCATACCTCCAAAATGATGGGAATTGGCTATAAATAGGTAGGATATCATTGGTCACATATATCCATGTGCCAGCTCTTTTATTCCCCTAAATATTTGGTCAAAAACCTAATTTTTTGCTATAATTCTATAATTTTTTTGCTACTGACTCTAGAATATCCAGGTTGAATACCTATCAAATATTGTTGCTTCAAACTTGGTCATGTTGAGTCACTTCAAAATATTTTGTAGGCCCCACATAATTTATTTGAAGCTCCTAGGATGATTTCAACCTTGATTTTGGTATTTCTCCTCGTTTCCCTATTAACCTATAGGTTGCTACCCAGATGTTTTGGAACTGCTCCTGTAGGTTCTATGTCTAGTTGTATTTATGCCCTATTTTAGCTGCAACATGGATTTCTTGATGCCACATCATCCTAGAAACTTTTCTTAAGGTGGTAAAACACTTCAAATTTTTCAGCCAATCAGATTTCATCAAACCTTTATTTAATAGCTATTTTCTATTATGCTTTATTCTTGCTATTTTATTGCTAAAATCATGCAAAAAGATGACAAAAAGTGCAAAAAATACTCAAAATAGTAGCATAGCATTTCTTAACATTTAATCATGCTAAAACTAACATAATAATGCATTTTAATCACACATTTGGAAAATAACTATATTATTGATCAAAATATGGTAGTTTTTCATGTTCAAAATGATGAAATAATGAGGTATTTTTGTGCCTCATCAGGATT